>CM060912.1:309358063-310744730 GCA_030737875.1 Allium sativum | reverse complement strand
TGTCTGATACACAATTCAGATTCGGTTGCCAGTACATATATACACATCAACCATGGCATTTTGGAAATTCAAGTTAAAATCAAGAAGATATATGAAAAATATTCTGTTACATAATTACAGCACCAAATATATAGAGAGCAGGTTGAAAAAAAAAATCATTCTTATTTATGGCCCAGGAGGAGGGGGGTGTTTGTGGTAGTGGTGGCATGCATATGATATACATGTATGTATATGTATGTGTGTTTACATAACTCACCATCATATCAGGCAAAGGCATCTTGATTTTGGTCAACATAATTTCCGTGTTGTTTGCCCTCCTCAAGTCAATCTGTAGGGAATCGTTTTAAAGTTATTAGTAGTCTTTTAGTACTAAATGATTCGTTGGAAACAAAAATGTCAGAACGAAAAACAAACAATTTAATGAGGTATCCAGATTTTCCATCATAAACAATTTAATGCAGTATCCAACTTCGACGTCTCTTGAAAACTATTGTACATAAGTATGTAAAACCACATATATATATATATATATATATATATATATATATATATATATATGTGTGTGTGTGTGTGTGTGTGTGTGTGTGTGTGTGTGTGTGTGTATGGTTTATAGCTCATATCTTCACTGGCATCTTCAACCTAAGATTTTAAAAGGATAAATAACTGTATATCAAGATCCAGTTATCATATAACATACAGTAGTGACTGTTTCTGTTTCTGCTTTAAATGATTTGATTAGGCCTGCAATTCTCAACATTGCTCTTGTTATGCGCAAGAAGGTTGAGTTCATTTTTATGTGACTACATATTTTTAAGAACTGTATCCAACTGTGAATCACTTTTTTGATGCCTCTGTTTTTAGCAAGTGCATTGTATTTGGCGCTAGTTTATTCTCTTTCATTACAATCTTAAAAAGTTGACATTTTCAGGTTCAAGCTCTATTAGAATTTCTTAAAAACTGAAAGCACATTTAAACTTCTTAACAGATACACCCAACATCTACGTACAAGACACAATGTATTGCAAACCCTCGGGATGTAACTGGTGCTTGTCACACATTAAAAAAATTAATCCTAAGACAGCCTTACTACCACTGGCTGAACTACAGAAAACAAATTTATTTGTTTACTGTAACATAATGCTCACAAAACGATAACTATACCAGCTTGTTGAGTCTTGGAAAAATTTCTGTTCAACAAGAAACTTCAAACAACCCTTAAATGTGGTCTTCTACTCAATCAGCTGATGCAAAAGTTGTTTCTACATTTTTTTCAACCTCTTTTCTTTAATCATGTATAATTTTGCTCCTATTTTCTTGGCTTATCTTCATCATCACATCTTGAACATGGTTTTTCACCCATTATCAGCATCCAAAAGACAACACAATATTTTCTCAAGTCATTCACATGCCTTAGCGTTGTAGTAGTGTTACTATAAAATGTACCATCATACACTTAAAATTCAGCGGCTTCCATCCAGACAATCTCCACGAATTTTATGCAATTGTTGAGGATATTATTGGCTAGATTGACAATGAGCAGTTATACAGGTCCATAGATTATGAAGTAGAAGTTCAAAATGCTCGTTCGCATCTAATTTGCTACCCAATTTAAAGAATGTCAAAATGATGTGTTGATAGTATTGATGTGTTCCATAACAGGAATGGACTTCAATGCGTTGCATTGTGAAGTGACTTGGATCCATCCAACTTTGCAATAGTGTCCCTGTTTTCCCCCCTTCTTATCTTCCATATTTGACAAGTTGTCATTGACCAGACCCAAGTGTTAGCTACAAACCTACAGTACTGTTGTTCATTTTGTTCAGTTCTCATCCACAACGGGGGGAAAATTCGAACTTTTCTGTTACAAATTTTATTATCATTGCTTCTAATTAGGATCTAACCATCGAGTAATGTTTATATTCTGAGTGCAGGCTCATATATCATAGTCAAGTCATTTTTGTTGCTCAAATACAATCATAAACAACAAATAGAAGTCAAAGAAATAATGAAATATCAAGAGCTAAAGATGATAGCTATATGTGAAACAAAACTTAAGATTGGATAATACCATAAAGTGTGCCGTCCTAATTACCCCTTCTTGGCACATGATGCACAAAGCTCCAAATGGTATAATCATGCTTTTAGCCGATCCAACATGTTTTTCTATCACGCCTCTTTGGTTTCATAGGCAGTTCATACATATCAATGCTCACCATACATTGTATAACTTTACCATCGTTCCCAATTTTGTTTATGCTGATAACCATTTGTTTGCTAGGTAAAGTATTTGACATCCTTCCCACTCTTGCTTCTTCTACCCTTCCATGGATCTGTATTGGTGGATTTCAACAGTATGTTGCATGCTCATTGTAACTTTGGTGGCGCTGATTTGTCACTTAAAGATGCTCCTCTCATCTAACCTCATCCTTATCTATGTCACTTAAAGATTTTGGCCTGGGGCCTGTTTACCTCCAAGGCGCCTACGATGCATGAGACATCAAAAAAGTCCCAAAGGCTCTAAGGTGCTCGACTTTGAAGTGGCAAAAAAGTGCATCTTTGCAGCATTTTGAAAATTTCAGCATTTGATGCAACAAAAACCCAGTAAGAGCCCGAAATTCCACATGGTAAGAAAAAATGGGCTCGTCTGATTGTCGATTTGGAGCGTATTCTCTCAAAATAGCCCTAGTTTTCTTTCATAGAACTCTCCAGTAAAAAAAAAAAAACCTAGTTTATGTAAACTTAAAACTTTGTTTAAGATTTTAAATAATGTTGTTCATAATTTCTAGATTTTCACTATTTTGTTGTTTGTATAATTGAATTGAATGACTTCATGGCTTCTTAGTCTGATTTACGCTAATTATATGATGTTTTGTTCTTCATATAGCATTTTATACTTTTTTGTAAACCAAAAAACGTGTGTTAATGCATTT
Source organism: Allium sativum (assembly GCA_030737875.1). Classification (NCBI taxonomy): domain Eukaryota; kingdom Viridiplantae; phylum Streptophyta; class Magnoliopsida; order Asparagales; family Amaryllidaceae; genus Allium; species Allium sativum. The sequence goes on along the minus strand of CM060912.1, from coordinate 310,741,800 downwards.
TCTAAGTGCAGTTTTTTTGGTTGAAAACTAAAAAATATCATTCAAGGCACCCAAAAAAAATGCTAGCCAAAGACCTGGGATTTTTTTGGCCTTGACAACTATGATTCTTGTACGCCTTATGGTGCCAATTATACTCAGAATGATAAAAGAAAGAGTGGCGTACAAAGTTTAATATTGACAGGTTATTTTATAATCTTGAAGTCTTCAATATATGATCCGAGATCCAATATTGTATTTCCTTTCCTAGTATCCGTGACCATTGTTTTGTCCACCAACTTCAATGGGATCTATTCTTGGTTTGTTCGATCGGCCTTGCCCATCGATTGTAGCAATATCTTCTGCAATCGAAGTGGCAGTTGATGTTCCTGTCGCGGTTGAGGTTTCCGACGTTTCTTCGACTATTGTTCGTATGGGCGATCTAAGGCTTTTTTCTGCCTTATTGCGCCAACGGTTTCTGGTGATTCAGGGGTTATTCATGGAATTGTCTCCTATTTTTTCTGGTACTTTGGGTTTGTTTCATCTACCTGCGAGAGATCCAAATGTTGGTTGTCAGCCTAATTTATGGTGTGTGAATTCTTCAAATGACTTTCAGGGTAAAGGGGATTTCATCCCCCCTTTTATTCCTTGTCTATCTTTTAAGAATCAAGCCTACTCTTCGGCGTCGCATGAACTATGTGCCTCGCCTTCCGGAATTCTGATGGGCTCTTTGTATTGCTGTGGTACTCCTGGACCTTTAGCCTTCGCTGGCCAGTGTGTGGATAGGGTTCGCGGTGGGGAGCTGATGACCCCATCCCGATCCTCCTCTATGCTCTCGCCCAAGGGTCCTTTACCGTCCAGTTCGTGTTTGATGGAAGGGTCTGGTGTCGTAGTTGTTAGTTTTAAGCGTCGTCGGCGCCGCAAACGTCGATCTAAGGCTGCTGCCGAGTCACTTTTGTTGGCTGGAACGGTTTCTGATAGTTGGGGTGTTTCTTCGATGGTTGCCTCTGCTCAAGCCCCCCCCCCCCCCCCCCAAGCTAACCATGTCTAATTGCTTTTCGGCCCTCTCCGGCGATCTTGATATGGTAAATCAAGTGGCTTTGCCCATTGAATTACCGTTCAAGTCCGAGCAGTGGCAGATTGGCGGTGACTGGCGTCAATGTGGGGTGGTTTGTGCAGCGGCGTCGTCTGTTTGTTGGGATGTCGGTCGTCTCAGTGTGCAGCCACATCGTCTAATGACTGGCGGGGCAACTGAGACGATGTTAGCCTCGGCATCGGTCGATTTGCAGCCAGGCCCGGTTTCATATGTGGGTTGCTTCAATTTTGGATTGCCTGAAGTTGTGGTGGTGGAATGCTCTAGTTCGGTTGGGAAGTTGAGGTCGGAGGCGAAGGGGTTGGTTAATGTTTTGGATTTCGACAGCTTTGTGATGGCTCTTTTGTACCTAAGCAGGTACTTTCTCCTTTTTCAGATCGTATTGGGCATGTTTGTTTATATGTTCATGATATGCAGTTTTATTATTCTATTATGATGCATGTTGTTTGTCTTGAGTTTGATGCTTCCTATGGGCAACTTGTTTCCAAACGTGCTGCGAACCTTTTGTCCACATATGTGGTTACTGAAGCACTTTCTTATGAGTCTTTGTTTCAACTATACAGTTCGCAGTTTTGTTTTCGCCATTTGCTTTCATTTTCTGTTGTTTTTTATTTTAGCCCCATTGCTTATTCCTGGTGTTTGCATGGTGTGTATTGTGGTTCACTGAGCCTTGTCACACAGCCGTGTGAGCTCCCTTGCACGGTTTCTCCGTATTTGGAGAAAGCAAGGTTAGGTCATGTGTGCGTTGTGTCTAGTGTGAATGTGTGTGTTGATCAAATCTCTTGTGTTTCCTTGTTTGACTCGATCGTCTTTTCTGGTTCGAGAGCCTCTGCTAGAGGGTCTCAGCGACTTTGTGATGCCTTGCTTATTGGCTTCGGCCACTCATAGTGTTGTTACTGGATTTTCGGTTGAAGGTGCGTAGTTTGGTGGACCTTCCTGTTTTTGCTTTGTGGGCTATTTCGGTTGGTTTGCGGATGGTGGTTGTTGGGCTTTCGAGACGATATGTTGCTCGAGTCATTGCGAAGCCGTTTCCGTGTCGTTACTTGTTAGTGACTCAATCAGTATGGTTATGGGTATCGGTTTTTTCTCGGTTCTATAGTCAACTTAGGTGGGTTGTCTTTTTGGGATGGGTGGTCTCCCTGTCGTAGGCGTATAGCGGACTAGGCTGCGGTCCACTATACGTTTAACCAGGGAGGTGGCCTCCCAGTTTGGACTAATCGGTTAGATGGCTCGTGGGGTCCCTATTTGAGTTTGTTACCTCCAGAGCAGGACTGCCAATCTGATGACATTTCTGCATTGGTGCAGCTCTCACAGCAACAGGCGTTGCCTCTATTGTGCAACTCCGCATATAGCTACTGTTCTCCTGCTTTTTTTGTTCCGTTGTGTTCTCCCGTTTCCACTTGTGTTGTTGTGTCTGCTTGTCCGGCTTCTGTTTCCGTCTCTCCTCCCCTTCTTAATAAGGCCGAGATAGCGATCATTAATGATCGACTAGATCGACTTACTAAGAATTCTTGCCCGTCTCGAACCGGTGATTCTGTTCAGGCTCACAGGAATACTATGGGAAGTTTTGGGCCTTGTGAGGCATCCACTAGCTCGACTGCTCGCTCCATGCGTCATAGTCATCGAGCGGCCCCGCGCACCCCTCGTACCATTCGCACACGCTCTATAGCGGCGTCTGAGCAGATCGTTAGATCTACTCAACATACTCTTTATTTTTGTTGAGCAGTGAGGTTGAGTTTCTGCTTTCTCTTTCTTGTGTCTTCGGTTTCTCTGGGTTTTCCTTTATAGCGAATTTCCTTTTTTGGAACGTCCGTGGGATAGGTAATCATGCGTCTGTGGCTAGACTTAGGCGAATTTTTAAGAAGCACTCTATCTGCTTTGTGGCGCTCCTAGAACCTTTTGTGGGTCCGAAGGAGATCACCAAGTTTGTCTTATCTCTTGGATTTGGTGTGCTTTGGCCAATGTCTCTGACAAGATTTGGATTCAATGGTCCAAAGACGTTGTCGTCCACCCTATCTTCAACTCCGATCAGCTCCTTTTGGTAGCTTGCCCGTTGCCTGCATTTTCCAACTCTTTTCTGTTTTCCGATGTGTACGCTAAATGTGATAGGATATAGCGTGTGGGCATGTTGTCTGACATCCTTGCTCTCTCTGATTTGGGTTTTTCTATATCGGTTTTGGGAGGTGACTTCAATGTCGTCGCTTCGCAAGCCGAGAAACATGGAGGCAATGTCGTTAACCGTTTGACGGTTGCGGATTTAAACGCCTTCATCATCAATTCTAGCCTTTCCAAGGTTTCTGTTGTCGGTTCGGCCTTTACTTGATGTAACAACCACATGCCAAATCGTATTCTTTCTAGGTTGGACAGAGTCTTCGCACCGGAAGGTTGGTTCAACCTTTCTTTCATATTCTCTATCTCCCATCTTCATCGTACCCTCTCTGACCATGCTCCTATGATTCTTAGTTGTACTCCCCGTTCTCTTTCTGGCTCTTCTTTTCGGTTCCAGAGTATGTGGCGTTCTCATCACACATTTCATGGTGTTGTGGCAGACTCATAGAACGCCCCTGCTTTGGGTTCTCCGTGTGTTGTGTTTTCTCGTAAACTTAAGCGCCTAAAGGCTTACCTTAAGGCATGGAACGTCTTTGTTTTCAAGAATATCTTTGACCACGTTCGTGCGGCCGAAGAATCTCTTATTTTAGCAGAGGCCTCTTTCGATGAAGATTCATATTCTGCTAGCAAGGAGGCGTGGGTGTTAGCCCAACTTGCCTTCTCATCGGAGTTGTGTATTGAACATGATCATCTTCGTCGGAAGGTGAGGATCAAGTGGATTATAGAAGGTGATATGAACTCGAAGTTTTTCCACTCTCCTATCCGTAAGAATAGTATTCTTACGATTCGTCAGATCCAGTGCCCTGATCTGGTTGTAGCTTCTACCCCTTCTGAAGTCAAAAATACTATTATATCCCACTTCCAATCTTTTCTGGGTTCTCCTTCTGTTTCGGCTTCTGACCCGTCCCTGCTAGCGTACATTCCTCGGTTGGTTCTGCCATCGGAAAGCTCTGACATTGCCGCACCTCCTTCCTATGAAGAAATATGTGCTTGCATATTTGCTCTAAGCAAGGACATTGCGAGCGGGCCTGATGGTTTCAACAGAGTTTTCTTCAGGAGTGTTTGGCCGATTATTGAGGCCTAGGAAGCATTGGTTCAGGTGCACGGTACGGGGATACGAGAATTCGGCAAATTCAAAAATATGAGGATTCGGGTGCGGAGGGATACGACAAATATTAAAAATGTATATAATCCAAAAGATCAATTAAAACATACCGGTCATGTTGCAACATTAAATATAACTGGAGTTCATTGTATGTTGTTGAATGTTTAATTATTATATTTAATGTTAAACTAAATTTGGTGTACATAAAACAGAAAAATCGACTCACCTAAAATCGTGAAACCCTATAAAAAATCGAGAGAGATGCAGAATTGTAGAATTGAGGGATGCAGAATTGAAGAATAAAGGGTTTTAGAAGAAGATAAGAATTGTACAGATTGTAATATTATTTTTATTGAATGTATTAAGGTATGTACATATATATACATGACAGTAGCCAAATAAGTTCGGCCCACCTTATTACATGTGTGTAGCACGTGAGTTACAAGATTAAAAAAGAATAATACTATAGTCGCATATCTCATTTCCTTATAAACCCTAAAACACGAAGGTCTTCCGCCGCCTAGCCTCTCCAGCGACGCCACCACCTCTCATGCGCCACCACCTCAACTCTAAAACCTAAAGCCTAAAACACAAAGATCTGTCACTGGTGATGACCGATCAACATCATGCGATTTTGGAACAAGTCCGGCGCACCACCGCGCACCCCGATATGGCAGTTTGGTATGTTGGTGCCACACCCATGCTTTGTAGATTGAGGCTAACTTTTGTCTAGCTATCTAGTTTTTTTTTTTTTCTTTAGTGGTGATCTACCTGTTGGTTGGACCTCCACCAGCTTGGTCCTCATCTCGAAATGCGATCAGCCTCGCACTTGCGCGGATCTTCGTTCAATCAGCTTGTGCAACTTTTCTAACAAGGTTATATCTAAGGTACTAGCCTCTAGACTAGCACCGTTTTTTGAGCGTATCATCTCTTCTTCACAGACTGGGTTTGTAAAAGGACGTTTGATTACAAATAACGTGTTTTTAGCTCAGCAGTTGGTTTCTCAGATAGATAGGAAGGTTCGTGGATCTAATGTAGTCGTCAAGCTGGATATGGCTAAAGCCTACGACCACATGTCTTGGTTTTTTGTCATCAAGGTTCTAAGGGCTTTCGGTTTTCCAGAACCCCTTATCGATGTTGTTTGGAGGCTGATCTCCAATTGCTGGTTTTATGTTCTCGTCAACGGATCAGCAAACGGTTTTTTCAAGACATGAAGGGGTCTTCGTCAGGGGGACCCCCTTTCCCCCTCTCCTTTTGTCATCGTTGTTGAAGCTTCCGTTCGAGGCTTGCACTCACTAACGATAGCCGGGCAGATTCACAGGTTCGGCATCCCTAGTGGTTGCCCCCTTATTTCGCCTTTATCCTTCGCCGATGATATCATCATTTTTACTAATGGTGATCGTCATTCTGTCTGTCGTCTGATTGGTCTTATTCAGCAGTATGAGAACAGCTCGGGGCAACTCGTAAACTCAGATAAAAGATGTTTCGTGCACGCGAAAGATCCATCTTCCGTAAGATCTTCCTGGACCGCGACTTTCTCTGGGCTCAAGGCGACCTCTCTTCCCCTTCCATATCTCGGTATAGTGTTATATCGAGGTAGGAAGCTGAACGTCATCTTCGATCCCCTGACTAAAAAAGCTAGAGGTAAGATCATTCGGTGGAATGCGATTCTCCTCTCTCAGGCTGGCAGACTTGTTCTCATAAAGTATGTCCTTGACTCTATTGGATCTCATGTATTTGTTGCAATGACCCCCACTTCTTCCTCCTTTCGTTCTTATCGCTCCTTGGCATCGTCCTTTTTCTGGGGAACCAAGGACAATGCTACTCGTCATCATTGGATTTCATGGAACATCATTTGCCGTCTCAGAAGTGAAGGAAGTCTGGGCCTCCGTAACCCAAAGGACGTCTGTTCTGCATTTACTTGCAAGTTGTGGGCGAGATTTAGAGCAAACGATTCACTTTGGGCGATCTTCCTCCACGCTATAAGTACCTCAGGCTGTCCGGAACGAATTACACCGGTGTCCCGTCTTACGCCAGTGAGAGGTGGAAACGGATGCAATCCGTGAAGGCTTTATCGGATTCTCATGGTGGTGGTTCCGGTTGGGATGAAAGTTCCTTCACCATTAAGGCGGCAGGGAATTCGGTTAGGGCACCGGCTCCACATCTCCATCTTTTTTCTTTCATCTGGGATGTTCGACTTCCCCGATGGTCTCTATGTTTATGTGGAAAACCAGAGGATCGTGATCCCTATTGTTTCCCAGTGTAGATGTTGCCGTAATGGTAGCACAACATCCAGTGTTCATTTATTGCTCACTAGATCTTGTGTCAGGTATGTTTGGAATTACTTTGGGATCTGATGGGTTGCCGACGTAATGTCACTTCGCTTGCAGATTTTCTTATATTCTAGTGGACCGGGATCTCAGGTAAATATATTAGGACGATCCTCTTTCGTCTTGTCTCGTGTCTTATCTGCTGGCACATCTGGTGCTCGCGGAACAAGACAATTTTTGACGAAGTGACGATGGATCCTCCTACCATTATTCGGAGAGTAAGAAATGATGTATTCCTTGCTTTTCGAGGTAGGTCGTTCAGAGGGGATATTGGGTCCCGTTCTAGGAGTATGGCTAGTACCTTTGGTGTTACCCTAGTACCAAGTACTTCAAGGGCTTGGTTCATCCCAATGCTAATGGCTCTTCCCAGCTGTATTCACTATCCCCCCCCCCCCCCCCATTTGAAGCTTATGTCGTTTATTTGTGCTGCAGGGTCTGGATTTTAGGTAAATGGTTTGTCTTCCCTAGGTCTGCTGATGATGTCTTTGCTCTTCCCAGGCTGGTCTTTCTGGAGCTTTTGGAGCTGGAGCATTTAGGAGCTGTTCTTTGAGTCTACTGCGTTCAGCAGCTTTCTTGGGTTGTTGGCCTTTCCCTGCTCAGGCTCTTGCTTTTCTATGGAGCTGGGGTTTTCTATGAGTCGGTCTTTTCTATGGAGACTGCCTTATGATGGTTTGTTTGACCATCTTGTGTCCCCGTGGTTGGTCTTATGTTGACCAGAGGATGGCTGATTCTTGTTGTGGAGCTTATTAGAGAGCAGTTTGGAATAATCTTTTCTTCTATTATGTTGTACTATTCATATGTATTTTGTTTTGTATTTTTTGGAGTGACTACTGTATTATGTAGGAGTAGATATACTTCATTATCGAGTGGTGGCCATGCCGGAACTCGATTGTGAAGTATGATGGGCGGTGGTTTATCCGGAGCTCATGCATCTAGCTCCTATACTTATGGTCATAGTTTGACTGGGTATGTGCTATTGGTTATCTGTCAGGCATGTTAGCAGTTTTGGTTGATTGTTTATATATATGTGCAGTCTTCTCATAAAAAAAACTTCAATAGGCTCTTGCGTAGGTCGCAATAAATCATGCTCAAGTGGAGTTTCCTTTTGAAATAATTTCAAGAATAATGAATTTTGTTGGAGCATCTTGCAAAATAAAAGTGCTCTCTTAGCTAAACAACATGAAAAGATACCTGAAGTATTGACTGAATGACAGTCTTATAGGAAAAAGATTGAATCGTGAAATTAAATTACGACGACACTACGCGGATCACACTATGGTACGCTTATTGGATTTATTACTATGTTTTTTTCTGTGCATGAATTGCTAGAATTTACTAAGGATAACGAAGAATGAAAGGTTGAAGCACAAGTTTTGCAAGAGATAATACATTTAAATGACTTTGTGTTCACCAGACACTTACTCCGAGACACCAAACTAATTCCCTAGGACTGCTATAACTCGCATGATATAGACCACGAAAAATATGAAGGTGAACCACAATGAGAAACATACTTGCCCCATTAGCATGCATACAACGGAGCAACCAGCCCCCTTCAACATCTCTCATAACGTGTTCTACGCTGTTGAAAGCTAGATCTACATGAGGTGTGTAATGCATAGCTAAAAAAATGCCAGTCACTATCTGAATGACTAAACAAATACCAGCTAACGAACCGAACCCCCACCAATAACTAAGATTGCTCGGGGTTGGATAATCTATCAAATGTTGGTTAAGTTTGGAGGATATAGGTTGTTTAAGAAGAGATAATCGTTGTTTCCTTAGAGTCATTTATCTTTTCTATCGTGACAACTCCTCTTCCCTCTTCTAGTTTCACACCTTGCTTAGATGTCTCGTATTTCCCTATGTTTATACTGGGATCAAGAATATTCCAGAAATAACAACTGACTTGTCATTAACATTGCCAAAAAAAAAAGATCAAGAGATTGAAAACGCGTTGAATTTAAAAGCAATATCAAAGAAAAGCCTACGAGCGATGAGATGCAACAATGAGAAATGGAAACCTTGGTTAGAGGAAATGTATTTTCTTTTCCTTAAATAAATTGTTGTGCTTAACATGGATAATGAGTTTGTGACTAGTAAGCATTAAAGACATTAAGCTGAAAAAATTACAATACGAGTTGAAGTTTGCAACACCGTTGTAGATTAACAATTTCAAAAGTAAACAGTTTTACGAAACAAAATAGTGAGTTGCTTTCGTGTACACGAAGTCTTAATCGAATTGACTCATTTTGCTTTCAACATTACAAGGTTGCTTGATTTCGCTCAATTTTATCTGAAAGATATTTCTCCTTACGACATTGTGGTACTGAGAATCAACTTGAAACATACAAAATGGATGCACGTAACTTCAAATGATGAGCTTTCGACTATTAAAAACATTACTACCAGTGTTATTAAAAGCGCGCATACGCGCAACGCGCAACGATGCGCACCTAAAGCGCATCGCTTAAGGTATGCGATGCGACTTGAACTATGCGCGCGCTTTTCTTGCTTATGCGCAACGCGCAATAATGCGCAAAGTATGCGCGTTCAGTTGAAGATGTGCGAAAATATCGGAAAAAAAGAAAAGTAAATGTAATTGACAAGCTTTAATCGGGTTTGATTGTCTAAAATAATTATGTTTTCACTAATTATGACTTTAACTCATACCCGTTTCAGTTATCAGTCGCTTCAAACGAGATCTTCTTCTTACAACGGCTTTAACTCATACAACGACCAAATAAACTTCTCTTCTTATTTAATCTTTCTTTTCTTTTTGATATATTTTATTTGTAACTTCTATCTTCTTCTATTTTCTATTTTATTCTTTCAATTTGTCTGCTATGTGCTTATCAATTAGTCTCAGAGGATCTCTTCAGTACTGAAATGTGTTCTTTAGTGGCGTATGTAGTCTGTTATGTCCTTATCAGTTTGTCTCATTGAGTTTCTTCGGTATTGACATGAGTTCTTTAGTACTGTATGTATATGTTTGTATTCATAATATATATATATATATATATGTATATATATATACACACACTACATGTGCACGTATATACAAGTTATATTCAGTACTTCATTTTACTTTTTTTAATGGGGTTCTTTATTACTACTATTTATCTTGTGTGTATACTATATACACATGTATATACAAGTTATGTACAAGTTTTCTTTCTGTCTATGTAAGGACATAGCTATTGTTTTGTTTTTTTTGTTTTTTTTGTTTTTTTTGCAGCATAACTCCTCGAGTTTCTTCAATTTTGTTCGTTTGTATTAAATTAGTTTGTATAAACATAACAACCGTCATGCATTTCTTTCTAATATCACATCTTATGTTCTTTAATGTTTACAGATTTTTTTTTTTTTTTGATGTAGTGAAAATTTGATTTGCATATGAATGTGTTATTTTCTATTAGTTCATAATGTTTACATGAATGTGTTATGTTCTATTAGTTCATAATGTTTACATTGTTTACATGTGCAATGTGTGTGTATCTAAATTTTATATATTATGCGCTTTGCTTTAATGAAGCACGCGCTTCGCGTTTGCACGTTGCACTTATGCTCCAAAGGGACTTGGCGCTTCGCGTTTGCGCGTTGCGCTTATGCTCCAAAGGGACTTGGCGCTTCGGTGCGCGTTTCGCGTTTAATAACACTGATTACTACTCTTTCAAAGAAAATGATTGAAAGGAAAAGACATTTAATATAACCATTCGAATACAAATTCATCGTGTTGGCACTGATTTTACCAAAAACAATTGCAACAGTTGAAAGAGCTTCCTTCACAATGAAAATTGTTAAGGATGACTGCATGGTAGTATGAAAGATGATTGGCTAAATGCTTGTCTGGTTGCATACATTGAGAAAGAGATTTCCGAAGAGCATGAAAATGAAGTCATTATGCAAGTTTCAATCTATGAAATCTTAACGTGAACAACTTTACCTTAAAATAATATAGTCAAAATACCTTTTTATTTTCAATGAAAAAATGAAACAAACTATGCTACATCAATATTTTTATTTGATGGATGATTTGTTGTTATTTTTATGTTATGACCCCATCAAATATAATCATCAATTCACCCCTGTAGCTAGTGCAATCTTGTCGTTGAACGTCACAAACGCGACCAACTACATCAACCATTAAAAGTATCTTAAGTTGTCTGCGCTAATTAATTTGTGTATGTATGTAAGAAGAATCCATGACACCCTTATTTTGTAACAAATCTTTAGCACATATAAATGCTTCATGGAGGGGAGCGATTTTGGTTAAACAAAATAAACCAACGAAATCAACTCATTTCGGTCAGTTTGGTTTGATTTTGAAGTTAGATTGGTTTTGTAATCGATCCGTAAAAAAATAGTTTGACTGTTGGTTTTACCAATTTAACCTATTTTGTAATTTATCACCTATGTGTTAAAATTACCGATGTTATAATATATTTTTTAAATTGGTTTAGTGATCTAAGTAAATTTATCAAATATGAGTCAAAATAAAACATAAGAATGCTTAACAAAAATACTTTGATCATATATTTATGTTTTATTTCAAATTACAACAAATACTTTAAACATAAAATATAAACCGTTTTTAGTTCGGTACATTGGATAATCAAAGCAAATTTAATTTGATTTGTTTAGTTTGATTTTCATTTTTATTGATTTTAGCTGAGTTAGCAATTTTCTTCATCGGATTAAACCAAACTAATCCAATCAAATGCTCACTTCATAGAGCAATGAGTAGCGCTAACTTGAATGCAATAAAATTTTGTAAATACTTTCATATCATAAATAAAATGTTTCATAAAATTTGGACTTGCAACATAATAAATTAAACTTACAAAACAATGGTTACATTGTACATTTTAACGGTCAATTGCTTGTACTTTTGAATATGTTAAATATTTTTTAACATTTTAACCAATCTTTTTTTTTTTTTACCTTCTTAAAAAATTGATATTCATCGCATAGACTACACTTCACCAAGATTTTGTGACATCTGAAATAACATAGCTCAAATTATGATACAGATGTTAAAAAGATGTTATAGATCCCTCCGCGTATAGGACGGATACATGACACCCCTATTAGGTGACCTCTCGTTAGCACTCTAGAAAATTTTGAGTTGCTAATGTCAAATTTTATGAAATTTTGTAAACATGTTCCTATCTTATTTTAGCAAAATTCAAGCTCTTTCAAATATTTTAAACATAATGAAATTAGTTCCAAATCAATGGTTAAAATGTGACTTTTAACGCTTAATTACAACTTATAAGTTTGAAGAGATGAACTTTTGAGATGGTCCAATATGTATATAGATTGGATATCGCCAAAAGGTTGTAACATTTGAACTAACACAACTCAAAAAATCTATTTAAGTGTTAAGGAAATGCTACAAAAACAGGGTATCACGGTTCCGTCCTCATATAGGCAAAAATCCACGACTTCTCTATTTTGTGCACCGCTTTAGCACTTCTGTAGAACCTTCAAGTCACGCTATTTTAAATACAACTAAATTGTGTGAATATATTTATATCATACTCATCTTCATAACATATATGTTCTGAAGGGTAATATTGAGTTAAAATATGAAGATGCCTCGTATTTCAAAATGAGTCCATTTAGCATACAAATAAAATCATGAGTCCTTATTCATACAGTAGGAAGGAATCACGACACCCCTTTAACACCCGATGAGCATCCTATAATATTCTGAATTAGGTTATCTCAAGTGCTACTAAATTATGTGAATGTGATCATATAATATTTAAAATTATTTTCACATAATTTGTATGTATATGAATATGTCATATAATAAAATCATTTTTTTTTTCAAATCAGTGGTCAAAACATATATTTTAACAGTTAATATTGATTTATAATTTCGAAAAGGCTACATATTTTTAATTGATCGCATTTTCTATATAAACATAATTTAAAACGTAAATTAGATATCCTTGTAAAATTCTTACACCTTTTAATAATGGAACTCAAATTATGTGTGGCGTTAAAGTTATGCTACAATAAAGGTCATATGGATCATTCTTCATGTAGGACAAAATACCCCGTACTTTGTGCACATCTTTAGCACACCTAATGAACTTTTGAGCCATGCTATTTCAATTTCAACCAAAATTTTGTGAATATGGTCATATCATATTTAATATCGTCTTCAGAAAATTTGACATGTTTGAATATTTGTAATATCACGAGATTAATATCCTAACTATAATATATGTTTTAAAGGGTAATATTAACTTATAATTATCGAGATGCTACATATTTCAAAATGAACTAAATTGGTATACAAAATAATATTATAACACAAATAAATAAGACATCGCCAAAATTTCACCATATCTGGACTGATGTAACTTAAATTTCTATAGATATTTCAAGGAGGTGCTTCGAAAAATTGGTATCACGGGGTCCTTATTCATACAGGATGAAGAATTTATGACGCCTCTAATTTTTAACATCCGTTGAGCATTCTATAAAAATGTGAATCAGGTTATCTCAATTCTCAAATGCTACTAGATCACGTGAACGTGACCGTATCATACTTAAGATTATTGTCATAATCTTTGTATATATTGAAATTTTTAGTATCTATCATATTATGAAATTAAATTTTCAAATCAATGGTTAGAACATATGATTTAAAGGTTAACATTGTCCAATAATTTTGAAAACGCTAAATATTTTCAAATGATCGCATTTTCTGTAGAAATGTAATGAATTGTAAATTAGACATCGCAAAAAATTGTTACGCTTTTTACTACCGATACTCAAATGCTATAATGGTGTTAAAGAGGTGTTACAGAAAAGGTCGTATGGATAATTCTTCATGTAAGACAAAGAATCCACGACATTCTTCATGTAGAACCCCTTTAGCCTCAATAGAATTTTGAATTTTGTTATCTTAAATGCAACAAATTTTGTGAATATGTTGATATCTTATTTAAGATCATGTACATAAAATTTGAGCTTATTTGAATATTTGTAATACTAATATGTCAAATAAACTTAAAAATGTATGTGTCAACGATTAATAACAACTTTTAAAATAGTCTTATTTTATGTGCATAGGAAGGTGAAATTTGTAGCAAAGACTAGACATTGCCACAACTTTGTAACTTTAGAATAACCCAACTCAAAATTTATATAAGGGTAAAAGGAAGTGCTACAAATAAATGGATCCCTTCGTATGTAAGGAACTAAGGAAGGACTCATGGCACACAATTCTTTGAACCTTTCAGCGCCATTATAGGGTTTAAGTTATCATGGATTCTTCTTCATGTAGAAAAATATATCAACATCATACTTAACAGTCAAGATCACTTTCACAAAGTTAGAGCCACATCATCTAAAAGGGCATTGTTATTGACACTCCAAAATTGTTAAGGGTAGGCCAATTTATTTATTTTTCAAAAATTGTCAAGGGGAGTACCAACGAGGAAAGTAGCCCCTTAACAAATAAAGATAATTTTACCTTATTATCCATTTAGCCCTTTAACATATAAAGTTAATTTTACCTTAACAAATATTGCAAGGGTCGTAGTAATTCTTTACGATTCACATACATCGATTTTTTAAAAACCCTAAAGGATAAGCGTTTTCAGAGAAATATGATCGAACTATTTTTTCTTCCGACATAAATATGCCGAATTTTATAATTATGGAGACAATGCACTAAAATGATTATTAATTAATTTTCGACATATCACTGACGAATACATATATAATTGATTATGTGGCGCATTCGATTTAGTGGTGACGAACTGCTTATTTCAATTTGGTTTCCTTAGTCGAATAAGTGTTTTTTAATCTATTTTGAAGGGGCAATCCGAGAATATTGAGTAGTGTGAAATAATATGTTTGTGTTGCCCCTTAACAATTTTTCAAAGAGTGGAGTATTTTAAAAAAAATGACCCCCCTAACAATAGTTGGAGTGTCAATAACAACACCCATCTAAAATACTAGAATACATCCAAATCGTTTTTAAGACTATTTTCACAAAATTTGGCCTTATTTAAATATTTTAATATAATAAATTTACATGTCAAATTGAAGGTTAATATGTACGTTTTAATGATTAATATTGATTTATAATTTTGAAGACGCTAGATAATTTAAATAGTCTCGAATTTCTTTTTTCTTCTTTCCATAATATGCTAATAATCTTGGTGAGACGCAACCAAAATTTTGTAACATTCAACAACAACTAAGCCATTAATTCCAAAATTTTGTAACATTCGAGTAACATAAATCAAAATGCTATAACATAACATTTGGATCCTTCTTCACATATGTACACAGACTACATACAAGAGAAGGTATAAAGAAGTCAGCTGATATGCTCATAAAATTTTAGTTTATGCAGAAGGTTACCTCCAACAGTAACAAATCAAAAAAGCATCAAATACCCTCCAAACAACCAACTTATATTGTATAAAGTGATTACCAGGTGAACTTTATCAGACTTATTCAGAGACTTGGACCCATCAGATTTTGAGCTATTTGGCTTCTTAACCACTGCTGAGAACAAACTCTCAAGTTCTGATACATCAAACTCTGAAGTGCTGCATCAATATACTTTAATCAAATGTTAAAAATAAATCAAAAACAAGGTCCTAACGCTTTAACATATATTATTAGAAAATTAAAATAATTTAGTAGGATCTGCAGAAGAAAGAAATGATATAATAAAACAATTTATGACTATCTTAAGTCTTAACTATGGCGTGGATAAACATTATTACCTATGAGTATCTGCATGTTTCTGTAATTCTGCCCACAGGCTTCCCTGCATGGCTCTCGATACCTTGACCCAATGCAGTGGTTTTAAGGATGATTTTCGGGCTGCTAGACCAGCTGTTCGTGCGAGTCCATGCCCTCTTCCCATGGCCATTCCACTGCCAGTTTTTGCTGGTGGAGCACCTGGAGCCCCAGGTGGAGGTGGAGGTCCTCCCCCACGTCCCATAGGGGGAGGTGGGGGGCCTCCACGTCCTCCAGGAGGTGGAGGTGGTGGGGCTCCTCGTCCTCCAGGAGGCGGCGGTGGCTGGGGGCCTCCATGACCACCAGGAGGTGGTGGCGGCGGTGGACCTCCTCGACGAACTCCTAAAGGAGGCGGTGGGGGAGGTGGAGCTCCAGCATGTCCTCCAGGTGGAGGCGGAGGAGGTGGAGCTCCAGCATGTCCTCCAGGTGGAGGCGGAGGAGGTGGAGGTCCCATACTGCCTCCTGGTGGAGGAGGTGGTAGTGGAGCACCACTACGGCCACCCGGTGGAGGAGGTGGTTGTGGAGCTCCCATATACCCTCCATGAAATGGTGCTGGAGGTGGAGGTGGAGGTGGAGGTGGAGTCTGTGTGCCTGGAAGAGGAGGTGGAGCAGGGGAGTGAATGCCCAAAGGAAGCGATGGTGGAGCTGGAGCTGGAGTAGTTAGATGAGTGCATGGAGGAGGCGGTGGTGGTGGAGCTGAAGCTACGGCATGTACACTTGGAGGTGGGGGTTGTGGAGACAAAGTTGGAGCTATAGGGTGTATGCCTGGAGGAAGTGGTGGTGGAGGTGCTATGGTTGTTAGATGAGTGCTTGGAGGAGGTGGAGGTGGTGGTGGAGATGAAGCTGCGGCACGCACACTTGGAGGAGGTGGGGGTTGTGGAGACGAAGTTGGAGCTATAGGGTGTATGCCTGGAGGAAGTGGTGGTGGAGGTAGAGCTATGGTTGTTAGATGAGTGCTTGGAGGAGGTGGAGGTGATGGTGGAGATGAAGCTGCGGCATGCACACTTGGAGGAGGTGGTGGTTGTGGAGATGAAGCTGGAACTATAGGGTGTATGCCTGGAGGAGGTGGTGGAGGAGGAGGTGGTGGAGCTGGAGGTAAGGGGTGTATATTTGGAGGCGGTGATGGTGAGGCTGGAGCTATAGGAGTTATGCTTGGACGAGGTGGTGGTGGTGGTGATGAAGGAGCTGGAGCTATGGAGGTTATAGATGGAAGTAGTGGTGGAGATGGAACAATGGGAGTTATGCTTGGAGGTGGCGATGGAGCTGAAGTTGTGGGAGTTATGCTTGGAAGTGGAGGTGGTGATGGAGCAGGAGCTATGGGGGTTATGCTTAGAGGTGATGGCGGAGCTGGAACAATGGGAGTTATGGATGGAGGTAAACGTGGAGGTGGTGGCGGAGCCGGAACAATGGGAGTTATGGATGGAGGTAGAGGTGGAGGTGGTGGCGAAGCTGGAGCTGGAGCTATGGGACTTGTGCTTGGAGGTGGTGATGGAGCTGAAGCTGTGAGAGTTATGCTTGGAGGTGGTGGTGGTGGAGCTGGAGCTATGGAAGTTATGCATGGAGGAGCAGTAGATGAAGCTATGGGAGTAAGATATTGTTTGCTTGGAGGAGGTGGTGGTGGTGGAGGTGCAGCTACAAATCGTCTGCTCGGAGACGATGGTGGAGATGAAGCTACAAGATGTCCAATGGAAAGAGTTGGAGGTACAGGTGGAGGTGGAGCTGGATCTTGTCTACAAGGGGGAAGTGGTGGTGGTGGTGATGGTGGTGACGGTGGGCCTACATTGAGGTTTCCATGCGACGGAGATGGCTGGGGCTGAAATTCAATATTTTCACACATTGGTGACAGCGATGGAGGTTTCTTTCCATGAGAAGGTGGCGGTGAAGCTAATTTATTAGAATATCTGCTAAGAGGAGGTGGCGGCGGTGGCAACGGAGGTGATGGTGGTAATGAAGGTGAAGGTGGATGCATTTGAAGTGATGAATAAGGTGATGGAACTCCCCTATCCTTCGGAAGTAGTGGAGGCGGAGGTGGTAATTTATTGATGCTCCCTCCTTGACTATATGGCCCACGTAACATATCAACATGTTGTGCTGATGATGATAGTGGTGGACTTGCCTGAAAGCCAACTCTGTCATTAGGAACCTCTATGTTGGGGAGATGAGGAGATAGTCTAGCAAGAGGCGGCGGAGGCGGCGGAGGCGGTGGAGGAAGAGAAAAATGAGAAGAAATGAGAGAAACCATGGCTGAGGTAGACCGTGGTGAAATGAGAGATGGAGGTGTCGGTGGTGGTGAAGGTGATGAATCAATCGGCGGAATTTGTGGTGATAGTGGAGGTGGAGGAGGCGGCGGAGGTGGAACCACTGTTGATTGAATACGTGCTGGCAATGGAGAAGGATCACTTGTTATGGTAATGGATGATGGAGAAGGTGGTGGTGGAGCAACTCCAATGGACAATAGCGATGGTGATCGTCCAAGGGGGAGTAGTGGTGACAGCGGTGTAGACTGAATGTGCGGAGAAGGTGGAGGTGGAGGTGGTGGAGCCACAACAACATGCAACGATGAAGGTGAGTGTCCAAGTGAGGGTGGGGATGGGGGTGAAAGACATTCTAGAGAACATGTGCGAGGAGATGGCAGTATGCATACTCCGAATGTTGGTGATGTGGGTTCCGAAATGTCTTCATTTACTTTTGATTCAGGGGTCTGAAGTAAATTTTGATGATGCACCGGTCGGAGTGAAGGTGGGGGTGGGGGTGGGAGGGTGGGACTAGATAACACTTTAGGAGTCCAAGCAAAATGTTGAAGTAGAGGAGGTGGAGGTGGAGGTGGAGGTGAAATGCTAGGTGATGGCAATGGAACTTTATCATTCCCAGGCGTAAGTGATCCACATGTCTCTGATACTACTGAAGAGCCATTTATGGAAACATCAAAATTGAAATCAGAATCCTTCACATAATCATTAGATGATGACGGATGAGTCTGAACGTCAGTTTTACTCCAAAGAAGTCGAGAAAGTGGTGGCACAGGAGCCTTGATTACAACTTCCATCATAGATGGAGTGGGAGGAGATTGCCGCTTTCTAGAAGGTGGAAACAAGAGCATTCGAGGAGGAAGGGGAGGAGGTGAAGGAGCTGATACTTCTGTCGTTACATTTTGCAACTCACCAAACAGACTAGAAGACGAGGTCATATTCTTAGATGCATGTGAAAAAGGCGATCCTTGTGAACATAAAGTAGAGCTTGGAGTTGATATACCAGTATCTGGTACCCTATGCAGTCTGTTGTCTAGAGAAGTTCCATGAGATTGTACATGCATGCCTTCTCTTGAGAGATTCAAATGTGACCTAGTTTGGGTATCAACATCAAATGTAAAGTCATTGTTGAAATCACCAGTTCTTGGAGTAGCCATTTCTTCGACTGTGATTTCAAGATTATCATCATATGAATCATGTGCCTTGGCAGCTTCCTTAGCGAAGATGTCCAAAGCGTCTGCGATACCAGTTCGTGGTGTGCTAGTAATAAGATCCAAATCCCGGTCATTATCAAGTGCAGTGGGTGATGGTATATCACTGTTTCTCACTCCATCGCATTCTGGATTACTGAAGATTTCCTCTGCTTCAAAAAACTCTTCCGCAGAACCCCATTCTGATGCACTATCATCTTCTTTGCCTACATCTACAGGTTTGTCATTGGCACTGGAGACAGCATCGAAGTCTGAAAAGAGTACCTGATTCAGAAATAATATTTTTCAACTACAACAAAAACGAAGGAGAAATCTCGAGTAAGAAGAAGTAACAATTACCTCTGCGATAAAACTCTCAGGGAAGTTAACTTTGTTCCTCCATGAAACATCTATTTGTTGATTGTCTAGCACCAACTTTTTTGATTGAATAAATGCTGTGTTAAACATAACCCTGAACACAACCTCCTCCTGAATCAAATCTTCACTAACATGGATGCATTCAAGAACTACGTCTCCTTGGACACAACATTGAACATCTAGCTTTATAGCCAAACCATCTGTCTGCAATATAGTTCATAAATTGGTAAGTAGTACTTGCAGAAGTTCCTTCTGCATCGTTGCACATGAAGTTGAACTAAGACCACATGAGCATTCACACAACTTTAAAACAAATGGGTGGTGCATATGGCTTTGTCGCGCTCATTAATTATGAAATATATAATTAATACTAGAAAAACATGGAGAGCACGTATGTAATTGAAAGAGGGGACACTCAATTTAGGAGCATGTGAACTCAAAGGAAACAGAAGATTTCATTGAAACTATTGAGATGTTTATATTAACTTGGGAGACTAAAAGTACATTGCAATAAAGACCATAGAAATACGTCTACAATTAATCCTTAATACCACATATTTAGTCAAGTACAGAAACAGTACCTGCCTATGATACCGAGCCTTTTCTTCTGTTTTCAAAGTTGAAAAAAGAAGCTTTGGAGTTTTATCAATTGGCATTAACGGGTCTTGGCCATAGACACGAACTAGTGGCCTACAACCACCTTTTCCATCTAAATCAGGAATTACTCTTAAGATTATGCATTCTAAAGTATATGGAATATCCAAAACAGGCCATTCAATAGCATTGCCACTTCTTGATATATAATGAAGATATCTCAAATGAGAGGATTGAGGATCTAAAATAGAGAAAATACTAAGGAACTCATTTGGTGCCTGTGCATACACCAGTTCTAAAGTCTTTTTTTCATCAGTATATTGTTTCTTGTATAACAAAAGCCCTGCTAGCGTATAAGCAAGAACAGGCCAGCCTCCTCTTTCACAGTGCATTAGCAAAATATTTTGTTGAGTGCCTACAGAAAGCCAACTGTCGCATGCTTTTAGGAATTGATGAACTGTTTCAAAAGGAAGAACAGGACATCCTACGTATTGTTGAGGGTAATTCACCACTGTAATACCATGTGGTAATAAAAAATTTGAAATTTGACTGTTACTCTCATCCTCTCTGAAATTAAATACCATTATTGAAGCATCTGGGAAATAACTTTTAAGTTGTGTCACAATGCCATCCATGTAATCCCTGTATTCCTCTTCTTCCATAGTTTCTGAAGAAAAACAACAATCGAAAACTGCAACAAATAGACAAGAGTAATAAAAACCAATATCAGCTTCATACTAATGAAAATTGTGGAGAAGAGTTTTGTATATGTCCAAAAGAAATTATTGTATACAGGAGTTAATGTCTCAAACCAACTATGGTAGTTGGTTTAAAGAGTTAAATAAACCAAATATTAATAATTTTGATTTTAAGTTCTTATGCATCTGTACACAAAAATACATTGTGTGTATGCTAAAGGATCCTTATAATGGCTTTATCGATAAGATACGGAAAGTTGTGTACTGAATAAAATTATGGACGTAGAACTCCTGGAAGCTCATAAATTTATTTACATAACGACCAATAAAGCTTGTTGATATCCCTGAGTGTTTATGAACGAATTTACGAAGTTACCAACTATTAGTAGTTATCATTTTATTTTCTCTGCAGTCTCAGAAAACCCAAAAATTATCATTTTATTTTCTCTGCAGTCTCAGAAAACCCCCAAAAAAAAGTCAATTTATAAAATGCAGTTACAAAATTCTAAAGCACCCACATAAAACAATACTTCAATTAACATGCATGTTTCACTGGGGAAGCTGCAGAGTATTCAACGGAAAAAGGAGAAGGATTGCAATGATTGAGTAAACTAAGAAGAAACATCATAGAGAACATATTACCGAAAACTCGATCGGTTATCTCCAGAAGCCGATCCGGCGGCTTCCTATAGAACAACCTCCTAAAAAGCGCCATCCGCCGGCGATTCCGCCACCGGAGGCAGTTTCTCTGTCGTCCAAATCCACACCCTGACCCTAAACTTCAAACAATCTACCTCAAATTCGCGCCTTTTTTGCAGCAATTCAACAACTATCGATTAAAAGGAATCAAACGCTATGTGAGGACTTTCACAAAATAATTGAGGATTTTCAAATAATTAGGGTTTTGAAAATCGTGTATTCGTGAAAATCCGAGCAAGAAAATTATAAAAAAGAGGGAAAAAAAATATGTTGGTGGAAGCTGCAAACGTCCGTAACGACGTTAGACTTCCGTTAGGACATGGTTGACCCAGGTGATTGAGATTGGATCATGAAAACTGGATTTGGTTGGTAAACTGAGCAGCTTTTTTCCTTTTTTTCCCTTTTTTCCACTCTTTTTCCCCTTTCGAAAAATTAAAAATTGGATAGTTAAATGGAGTGCATATTCACTATAAATTTTATGTGATATACAAATAATACATACTAATACATGTTTGATTCGCACAATGCATGTTTCAAAACTGTGATCTTTTGCGCTAAAGTCGAAGCATTTAACTGCTGAGACTGTGGTATTGATCATTCTTTTAAGGCCCACTAAGTTGTTTTTTGCTTTCAAAAGCCAAAAAATAGCTTATTTAAGTCAATTAAAACAAGTCGTATGACTAATCTCATTTTATCGATAGGAAATAACATTAAACAAAACAATTGTGTCATTGGTATCTAGTTTCGAATCTCAAAATGAGTGACGTTATAATTACTTTTTCGTAGTCTCTTTTATTGTATTTGACTTTGAAATCGATTGATCAATTTGTTCATACCAACTAAATGGTAATCAACACAGTCGTATAATGCTTCAAAATGCATCATGCCTACGCGCTTAATCATTTTTTATGGTATGTAAATTGTCTCCCATAAGCAGTCTAAATCAATTATCATCCTTCTAACAAATACTTATGTACACGATTTATGGATGGTAAGTTGTAGAAAAATTTGGCTACCGGCTTAATTGTCTCTACGAAGCCTACCAAATCCGACTCATAAACAGTGGAATTGGATTGCTCGTAATATTCCGAGTAGTACCTTGAAGTCGTAACATTCTCTTCAAATACAGTTTTGCTATTTTTGTTGTGTTCTTATCAATCTTAAGAGGGAGAAATATGCACTTTTAATTGGTAGATATACTACAGCATTAAAACATCCATTTCCTCTTCGATTCTTACGTAGTCCATCAAATAATTTTATTGGTACTATCCTACTTCCACATGGTAATAACTAAAAGAAGTTAAAAAAAAAGTATGCTTAACATATATTCCAAAGTTTGACACATGGCTATGAACTTCATGTTGCCGCACTTCATGCATTCCGAATAAATGTATGCTTAGCATGTATATCTTATCTTACATCTAGGATGGATCATTAACATTGCACGGTGGCATTCAAATTCGACACATGGCTATAAACTTCATTTTGTCGCACTTCATGCATTCCCAATAAATGTATGTTTAGCACGTATATCTTATCTTACATCTAGGATGGATCATCAACACTGAACGATGACATTCAAAGCACCATATATTTAAGTGCCTCTACACGTAAAATAAATAAAGTGTTGTTTATACATAGCCTTTGTTTATGCTTCATACGATACCACTGCTTATTTCAAACCATATTCATATACTCATGCTTCCAAAGTATTGAACATCGTAGTTTAATGTCTCATCTTTGGTTAGCTCCGGTTTGATTTATAGTAATGGTTCAAACTTCTAAAACTGCTAATATTTGTGGTTCAGTTTTAATCTTTCATCGAAAATGATATATAACTATGAATTCCAAAAACCACCATCGTACGAATGTCAAACCCGAAGTAGCATGCCTCCTACTCAATGTGTAACCACCAAATTTTTCTTTCTAATTGTGACACCTCACGTCCGTTAATGTCACTCATTAAGAGAATGCATTAAGTTTCGTGAAGCGTTATAAGTAAACAGAAACATTACAAGACAGATATAAAAAAATTCAGCGGAATAAAAACAAACTTTATTAATCATAAAGCATCGTGCTTCAAAACATCATATGTCTGAATTACATAAAAGCTAATACATCATAAAAACTTATGTCTTGCACTTAAATATCAGAGTATAAAATAAAAGAAGCATAATCCCCAAATAAAACATAACCCATAGGTTCTCAGGGTGAGAATACTCAAGCTTGACCAGGATTTTGCTATCATTTTGCTGGAACTGCTTAGACGTGGGTGTCACACTAATTGTGTAGGAAATTTCAAAATCGTTACATGCTGAAAAGTCTGACTGCAATATTGTTTAAGGTTGAGATTTTTATGTGAGAAGAGATACTTAAGAGGTTTTTTTGGTAGAGCCGACCAGTTTTTAAAATGACTGCAAACATTTATTATTATAACAAATAATAATTACAGTAATACAGAAGATTGGCAAATCACCAATCTTCTAGTACGGTTTTTAAGATAGACCGTATCCACTATCGAAGTTTAAGGTGGTCCGTCCACCATATCTAGACTAGATTACAGACCGAGAGCTAGGCACTATTCCTAGACTACAAATTACATTCTTAGAACTCCGCGTAGGGAGATTAACAACATTGCATACTTCAAAAAGAAGTGGTAATTACATAGCTATACAAAAGACATAAAACAAACAATAAACAAAACACAAATACCATTCACTGTTTTTGTGAACAATATCAATACAATATATAGGTATGCACATCCATATTGTGATGGTAAAGCATAAGGTAGCAAAGTACAAAGAGGCAGTACACAACCTCTACCTCGGGACTATGACATGCATTTGACATGCTGTAAAATAGGTCGGCTCGTTAGAACCAAACAGGACAGCAGCTTGCATCTATCTAAGTTGACATGATTAGGAGTGACACATTGTAGGCATGTAGAGTGGAATGTGTGAGGAAGGAAATAGTTACACCGTCATAACGGCAATTCGAGAGCTTCCACTTCACCTTGTATGCCTGAGATGAAAAAACACTAACCAACACACCATTAAAAACATCCAATAAAACAGACCATAGAAAATTGTCCAGAACTATGACCAGATCACTATCATAGTAGTCTCCTTGCACCCAGAAACAAAAACCAAACACACGAACATAGTTCTATATCCATGATACACTACCTCTAACAAAAGATAACCACAAGATGGCAACCACATCGTCATTGAATATCAGGTTCCCCAGACTGGCCCATCACTACCATAACTCCACCAAGAATGCAGATTATTCCACAATTGATCACCAGGTAAAGACATAGTTCACAGACTTGGTAGATAAAGAACAATTGTATACTAGTGAAGAGAGGCGAGACGCGAGACGCGAAACCGGTCCGAGGAGCGAGAAGTTACTACCTTTCGTAGAAGCTCCGCGAAGTTACCTACACTCCATATCAGTGCAAGTCGAAACCATTCCAAGGTCATCCAGATCCACTGCCTTAACATGCCCTGCTGACCCGCAATCCCCTATCATCCCCAAATTTCCTTGCTCAGACCAGACAAACACAGGAGAAAGGGTCCAACTCGCCAAGAAACCTCGTGTTGCGCATTATAGATTATTATACGGCAAGGGATCACAAGAGCCTGAGGCGGTGAGGATTTAGAAAGGGACGAAGAGGAGAAAAAGTTCAGATCTATAATCGAAATCAAGGGTTCTGTAATAAACCATGCAGGCAAAAGCAAAGAATGGGAAGACGATTGAAAGAGTGGAGATGGAGCGAATCGATATAATCTGAAATGTTAGAGAAGGAAATTGAAGAATTAAGGTAGAAGAAAGAAGCGGAAGGAAAAATTCCTTTGATGCCATTAACGATTTTTAAAAGAACCAGGACCTTATTCACTGCTAAAACTGACTATACTTAAGATATTAATAGTTTATAAACAACTTGAATCTTTCTCTTAACAAGTAATGCATTCACATCATGAGAGAAAAGACAATCAGGTCTGGCTCCAGCAGTAGATAATACAGGTTATCGCCTAAGGCATCACAAGATCGGAAGCAACAAAGAAAAAGCAATCTTCTGGAAAAAGCACAAACCAAAAAGAATGGGAAAAAAACTTCCATCTCCTGCCTTTGTTGCTTCCTCCCCACCGCACGTGCCAAGATTTTGCCTCTCTTTCCCTAACATTCATTCCTTACGATCAACGAATCATGATGTAAGTACAACCGAGGTGTGAGTTATGCGTCTTGTTTTACTGATTTAGGATTGGATAATTAATTTAGGGTTGGGTAATTACTTGTATGCAAGGTGAGCAACAAAAAGATTTTCTAATGAGCCAAACTCATGCAAACTACAACCATAACATGCTTCATAATCTACATATAGTGAGGTCAATAAAGATCGCATTTGTTGACTGTATAAATTAATGTTTAGTAGCATAAAACTAACTAAAAGAAAATATATCAGTAGCTACAAAATTAGTAATAAAACATTTAGAATTGTTGTTATCTTTGGACAATATCATTAACAAAATAGCGCATTTTCTACTTTGTACATCAATTGAAGTTCAACACATACGAAAGTATATTAGCTAGACTCCATCTTAATGCATAGTAGAACCATTTAACATCTATTTGTACTATATTATAATTAGTGAGTCTCATTTCAAGAGCCCGCATTCCTCCTTACTATTTTGTGAAATGAACCGTCTTTTATTCCCTTTATTCTTTCTATTCCTTCCTACACTTCCTTCATCCATCGTGAAACTTTGGCTCATAAAATACGGAAGCTAGAGTCCCCCTTCTTTTCATTTCTTTCACCATCGATAACAAACTCGAAAATGATTTTTTTCCTGCTCTGCTTTATAATCATCATTCTTCCCTCCTTCGGCCGTCGACAGATTGATTGTGTGACGACCCAAACTTCCGTAGAATGAAAGTAAGGATAATCATAGAAGTATAACATAATTAAAACAATAACAGATCACAGTTACATAGCAGAACATATAAATCATTGCAGCGGAAATGAAATGTCATCACAACCATCATCACAGAACATCAGAGTACGCAGTACAAGATACACTTAACAAAGACAGATGTCTAAAACAGGGAAAGAAATAAAGTCTCAATCTCCCAAAATACATCAAAATCTGATACTGTCTCAAGTCTCAAGAAAATAAAGATAAAAAGAAAGATCTTCCAACATCTTCGGCAGCAAGCTTGAGTCCAGAAAACATCCCTACCTGAAACCTGTCAATTGGCTGCCCATGTAAAGAGGGCACCCGAGTTTGCAAAGTGAAACAAACTATGAGTCAATCATGGGACTGGTATGAGAAATTTAACTAAACTAATGATATGGCTAATCACTGGACCACACCGCTATCGCGAAACGGGTTTAATTCCATTGGATTGCCAGTGCATAAGTTTTATAAATTTTTAAGTCAAAAACAACGCAATGCTTTTTAGAAAATGAAATCATTATAAGACTCAAGTCCCATCACACAATGCACAAATCATTATAACTACTCTTTCAGCACAAAGGAACTCAGCCTCATATTTCGCTAGCCGGTCCATTCCAAGTATGATATCTTATCCAGAAAAGCTCATAACGATCAAATCAAAAGGGAATTGGAAGTAAGAGTAAGAAACAAGCACTCTACAATACTGTTCGAGAATAAGTGAGTCTCCTATCGGGCTATGGACTCTAATAGGTTCTTTGAGTTTTCTGGGTTTCAATTTAAGCTTTTTAATCGTGTCAACAGATATGAAACTTCTAGATGCACCCATGTCAAACAAAACAGTAATAGGAATGTTTTTAATGCTAAATGTACCTCCTAAAACATCAGGTGTACCTGCTCCCTCAGAAGAAGCCGGTGCAGCCGCTCCGTCATAAATATGCGCCACTTCAGATTTCTTGAGTAGAGGGCAATTTCTGATGAATTGTCCAGTCTTGTGGCAGTTAAAGCATTCCTTTGGGCCACTAGGATTCTGTCCACTGCTCTGACTCGGTCCAGACTCGTTCCTTTTGGGCCTCTTCAGAGCTCGGCACTCGTAGTCAAAATGTCCAATCCTTTGGCAATTAAAACACTTGACTTTAGATCTGTCCCTCTTCTTCTTCTCCTAGGGCTTGGCGGTGGAAGAGCTGCCCGCCTCAGTCTTCTTGTCTGACTCCTTCTTCTTGTTGTTGGCTTGGTTCTTTTCTTTCTCTTGCTGGGAACCCTTCTGATCAATCTCTTCAAATCTGCAAGCCATCTCGATTACCATAGCAAATGGGCGCTCGATGTGTGCAGTCACCCTGTTATGGTACCTCCTTGCCTGACCATTTATAAATCTTTTATTTTTCTATAGCGGGTCATGGATTAATTATGGGGCGTATCTGGAAAGCTCATCAAATTTCTTAACATACTCTGAAATGGTCATGCTCCCTTGCTGGAGGTGGGCGGACTCATCGTGGAGGCGCTCAACTTCGTGGGGTGGAATGAACTTCTCATTGAATAACTCCTTGAATTTTCACCAAGTCACATCGACCTCATTACCCCCAACCATAGTTGTTTCCCACCAAATTTGGGCCTGGTCTTTCAGAAACCAAGTTGCCATAAACCGCTTTCTATGGTCCTCGAGCTCTAATCCCCCCCAAAATCTTTTCCATCGTCTTAAGCCATGCCTGTGACTCTGTCACCGTCTCTTGTCCTGTATAATGCACACCTCCTAGATTCTTTATTTTTTTAGCCACTTTGTCCAGATTGAAAACACGTGGGGGTGGTGGTGGTGTCTCAATTTCTGGGGTGTCCCGTTCCTGTTCTTGGGCTGCATAAGTCTCATCTCGGGCGGGTCTTCTTGCCCCCACCTTTGCCTCATCGTGTTCTTATACGGGCTCTAGTACTCATTTCTTAATTAGTCTGTATCATCAAGGAAAGAGTCAAACCAAGAGAAATGATAGTTTTCAAAGGAAATATTTAAAATAGAGACATATGGCGAAATGATAATGATGTAATGACTGATTAATATGTGCTATTCTGTTGTGCTCATTCTAGGACATTGCTAGTCCTATCTCTAATGAGCAACACGTCTTAGAATACCACTGATTCTATTAAGACGAATTGTTCTAAAAATGTTATACTCCATACCTAAGGTTAACCTGGCTCTGATACCAAATGTGACGACCCAAACTTCCATAGAACGAAAGTAAGGACAATCATAGAAGTATAACATAATTAAAACAATAACAGATTACAGTTACATAGCAGAACATATAAATCATTGCAGCGGAAATGAAATGTCATCACAACCATCATCACAGAACATCAGAGTACGCAGTACAGGATACACTTAGCAAAAACAGATGTCTAGAACAGGGAAAGAAATAAAGTCTTAATCTCCCAAAATACATCAAAATCCGATACTGTCTCAAGTCTCAAGAAAATAAAGATAAAAAGAAAGATCTTCCAATATCTTCAGCAGCAAGCTTGAGTCCAGAAAACATCCCTACCTGAAACCTGTCAATTGGCTGCCCATGTAAAGAGGGCACCCGAGTTTTCAAAGTGAAACAAATTACGAGTCAGTCATGGAACTGACATGAGAAATCTAACTAAACTAATGATATGGCTAATCATTGGACCATGCCGCTATCGCAGAACGGGTTTAATTCCATTGGATTGCCAGTGCATAAGTTTTATAAATTTTTAAGTCAAAAATAACGTAATGCTTTTTAGAAAATGAAATCATTATAAGACTCAAGTCCCATCACACAATGCAACGCAAACGGAGGATAGAGTTTTACCTTACAATGATAAAAATGCTTGATACGTGGAAAATAATATTTTTAATATTATCATTAGTGTCTAATATGTTTCAAAAATACTTCAAAGTAAATGTATCAATCCTAGACGGCATAGCTACCATATACTATGTCGCCATATATAGGTTTACAATCAAGACCGTAATGTCGTATTGGATGTTGGTTAACATCATGAGTCAAGGCTAGGAACGATCTCCTGACCGATTTCGAGACACTCTAGCAATGTCTCAGGATCACACCCACGGGCAACCCTTGGATCCTACAGGGCCGGTCCACAAATACTTTAGTGGATTGGCAATTCCTGAACACACGCTTCCCGGTCCTATTGGACCTATAAATTGGCCATTGCGACCAATAAAAATCCGAGGTGCCTCATTCCATCAACCACGTAAGTAAAAATGTCGGGCTGTGTGAAAACCCAACACCACTTCTAGCTAGAAAGAAACGTGTGCACTCCCTGCGTTCCCTTGTTCCGTTTTAAACTCCACCGAGGTGTGAGGCTCGCGAGGTAACGTAATACACAAAGCTATGCCTAAATAGGCTATGCTTTGATCATCATCCACAGGGCTCTGCTTTTCAACAAAAGCCCCGATCAATTGCATCTTGGCATGCCACATTGACAGTCCATACCATGCGATCGATAACTACCAATATATAACCTTCGAGCTCGTACGTCTCAAATAATGGTGTATAGCAAAAGGATAATTCCTCCGCTACCTCAGAAATATATTAATAGGTATCAATTAAATTACATGGCACGAAATTCAATGTCGGACATGCATCCATTTACAAGTCCGTTCTAGGTCTGAACGAAACCGGAGTCACCTAGGTGCTCGCATATCCGGACGATCATCAAGTACGTCCGGACAACTACCACTTTAACCCTTTATTGGTAGCTAGCCAATGTCAGGCATCAGTAGCTATCCTTTCGACGTGAAGATCGCCAGTCTTCAATCGCCGTCTTCGATATCTTTAAATCGCCGTAAAATTATTTGAAATGAGTTGAACTCGGTCTTTTCAAATAAGTTTTCGAATTATTATCATTTAAACCATTTGATGTCGTTAATATTAATTTATAACGATTTTCTGCTATTTTTATTTATTTAAAAATAGCTCAAAATAATTAAACGACGCTTCGGGCCAATGGGCTGCCCTGGCATTGTTTTTCCCAAAATTTGATTTACACTTATCTTGAAATCTAACCGTTGGATTTTAGTAAAGTTCATATCATTGGAAAGATCTTCCCAAAGCGGTCCTAACGGTTCCTGTTTTGGGAAAATCTGCCGGTTGAATCTTACGGTATAATCGTTTAAAGTTAGGATTGCCAAAACGCGAACTACCGCGCGTGATTCATTAAATTTTTATTTATATTTATATATAAATATAAATATAAATCATCGGGCGATTTTACTATTTTTATGGCAATTAAAGTAACAACAAACAATTCAACATTTAAATCAATTCTTTTATTATCATGTTTTGTTGACAACCAAATTTATAAGCAAAATGCAACTCCCTCCTACGGTGTTGATTTTGCCTCAAAATATGCAAATAAAAATAAAAAATGAAACCTTTTCTACGTTGTTTATTTGCATCTAAATATGCAAATAAAAATGAAAACTTTTCTACGTTGTTTATTTGCATCTAAATATGCAAATAAAAATGAAAACTTTTAAATCACTTTTATTTCTATCTAATATACAAAATAAAAATGTATATTCATTCTAATGTTTTTGTCTACATCTAAAATGTAAACAAAATGATGAATTTAATCCTAATGTTTTGTTTGCATCTAAAATTGCAAACAAAAATATGATTTTAATTCTAATGTTTTGTTTGCATCTAAAATAGCAAACAAAAATAGGATTTTTAATTCTAATGTTTTGTTTGCATCTAAAATTGCAAACAAAAATATGATTTTAATTCTAATGTTTTGTCTGCATCTAAAATTGCAAACAAAAATATGATTTTACTTCTAATGTTTTGTTTGCATATAAAATTGCAAGCACAAAAAATATGATTTTAATTCTAATGTTTTGTTTGCATCTAAAATTGCAAACACAAAAATATGATTTTACTTATTTTAATGTTTATTTGTGTTAGAAAATGCAAATAAAAGGATGTATTATATTCAAAGTTTACTTGCATAAAAGGATGCAGATAAAGAACAATTTTATATTTCTATGTATATTTGCATAAAAGAATGCAAATACAAGAACGATTTATTTTCTCTAAATATATTTGCATAAAGAATACAAATAAAAAAACGGTTTATTTTCAATGAATATATTTGCATAAAGGAATGCAAATAAAAGAATGGTTTATTTTCAATGAATATATTTGCATAAAGGAATGCAAATAAAAGAACGATTTATTTTCAATGAATATATTTGCATAAAGGAATGCAAATAAAAGAACAGTTTATTTTTTTCTATGTATATTTGCATCAAGGGATGCAAATAAAAGAACAATTTATTTTTCTAAATATATTTGCATAAAAGAATGCAAATAAAAGAATCTGTTCTCAACTTAATGATATGGACAAAAATTGGTATATTTTTCATTGTATTGACAATTCTATTTCAATACAATAAAAATAATAAAATATTGTTTTATGTTAAATTGATAATCTTATTTCAATGCTCAAAATGTTAAAAAGATATTTTAAATATTGAATTGACAATCTATTCAATTCAACTAATATGATTGAGATAATAATTTATATTGAATTGACAATTTAAATCAGTTCAACAAAAATAATCCAAATAAGGTTTGATGTTGAAATGGGAATCCAACGAAATTTAACATAACAAAATGATTTATTTATTTTTCCTCGATTTGGAAATTCTAATCCAAATCAATTCAACATAACAAAGTGTTTATTTCTATCGATTCAGAAATTCTAATCCAAATCAATTTTATCAATAAAGTGATTATTTTTATCGATTTGGAAATTCAAATCCAAATCAATAAATAAACAAGGTGACTATTTTATTGAAACACAACCAAAACTGGGTTTATACATCAACAACAACAGATAACACACCCACAATATCATCACATAACAGATCTGAATAATTCACATTCAATCATCACATAACAATTAAATTAAATAATTAATTAATTATAAAAAGGAAGAATTCTCACAATCGTGGCGCAAATTGGTCGAAAATTCAAACAGCTCGGAATTTTCCCTTTTCAGTCTAGGAATGTAGATCTTTGTCGTACGATCTTGTCGGATCTGAAATCGTTAATTTCCGATGTCGTATGTGTTAGATACAGTTTTTTACAAGTTTTACAACATTTAAATTAATTAAATAAATTAAATAGTTAAAAATTAATCCATCTTCTACCTCTGAAACTCACGGCCGCAACTTCAAACTTTTGTTCAGAATTAGGTTTAAATTTTCCGACCAACACAGTCAGCGAGAGGACGATTGGATGGCGGGGTCTTGTCGGCCTTGAAGGCGCGCGCCGGCGGCCTGAGTGCGACGGAGCTCGATCGAGCGGTGGGGGTGCGGCGGCGGTCCAAAGTCGGCCCGTTCTCGCGTCTGGTTCAAGCGAAATACACACTTTCAGGTAGGGTTATCCGTATGGATGTGTAGAGAATGAAAATCTCTACAAAAGTCTGAACTGGAGTGAGTGAATTCGATGTAAGGATTGAAAGATTTTAGAGGAGGAAGGTTGGACAATTTTCGGCCATGGATTTGTATAAAGCGGCGGCTGGGAGAAGGGTGAATAGTGTTTTAGGGTTTTCTTGAATTATTTATAATATTTTAATGCGATTTTTACAAATAAAACCATATCTCTTAAATTAATCCGATTTCAGTCCAATCGAAGGTGACCCTAGCCAATAGTCCATGTTCCGTATCCAATGGGCTAGGTATCATCATCCCAAACAACTGTCTGTGGCCTGAAATCTTTAATTTATTATTTAAATCATTTAAATAATAAATTTTATCGTCTATTTAAATCCACCGGGGCCACATACAAACTCAGAAAAATCCAAAATAATATTTATGGCTTTGCTATGACGATACGGTCCTAACAAAATTAATTTCGTCGAATTCTGAGACTGTTCGAAAAATGGCTATTTTTAAGTCGATCAGATTTGACTGAAATTGACAAAACACATTTTTGTTTGCCACGCTCACATATTAATTCGAAAAATTATGAAAATTGAAACCTAACAATATTTTGACATTCCGAATCCAACAAAAGTGGTTTCGTCGAAAAAGGAGGTCATTTGAAAAATGGCCTTTTATACGGGCTATAAATTATACTATAGCGACCATCCCGAATATTCAATTGGTCATATCTTTTGATTCCCGCTATGAAATTTCGATTTTTTAGATTCTTTGGAAAGATAATTACAAATAGATTTAGATATTTTTGGTTTCACCAAAATCCGTTAGATTTTGAATCCGGCACATTCATACAGGTTTGACTTTTCAAACTACCATACTATTTCTTATTTCTTTGGAAATCAAAATGAATACTTTTGCTCTAACTTTAATTAAAATAAATTTTTAATCATTATTATTTAAAATATATCATTTTAACTATTCAAAATTTACTGAAATAGCCAAAATAAAAAATTTAAATTGGTTTGGATTTTCCGGGTTGTTATAGATTGATTCAGGATCCATGCCTTCCATTTTTCCTCTCTGTGCCTTCCAGTTTGCGTCTGTGTTTTGCGAGGTACACCAACCAATATTTTAGGTAACTGACGTTATTTCTCATCGGGTAACCCTAACCCTTCAATGAATAAGATTCATCTCAACGATCAAGAATCGTTGTTCTCATTCTTTGTATATATGGAATCTTCCTCCATCTTTTGGCATTTCCATATTTGTATTCCAGTCACCTCGAATTTCGAGTAATTTTCAATCTTTTTCATTTATTGCTTTTGATTTTAAATTTTTCTACCCTTTGCATCATTTTACAGACTCAAATCACCTGCTTGCTCTTCGAACCCAGCTTCGTAGAATCGTTGATTGGCTTCAAGGGTTGAATAATTACAGTGGCTGAATTCAGGTATAATTTCGATTAATATTGCTTTGTTCATTCTGTTATCTATGCTTTTGGATGAGCTTATTATATTGGATTTGCATATTAACTGGTTTAGTTGGAATGGTTCGGTCTGATTTTTAGCCTCTTTAATTGTGCTGATTTTAAATTAGGGTTATTAGTATAGAAAGTTTTTATGTTAAATTAGAGTAATTCATGCACATGATCACCTATCTATTAATTATGGATTGAATAATTCAAGCTGCATCTGTTATTTCCTGGACTTGAAAAAAAATATGATCTTCATAGTTTATTGAATTTTAAGTTTATACTATATTAAATATTTTAGTGATATCTAGAAAAAAATATGCTTCATGTTAATTTTACTCATTTTAAAGTATTGAATGGATGTTGTCTTTCCAACACGTGAAAATAATAAAGTGTTTGGTTGAATCGTTTAAAATAAAAAATTACTTGGCAAAATGCAGCCACACAACAACGTTTTGGTTGGTTAGATTTGATATACATTTAGTAAGTTTTTTAATAATCACCACACTATTGTAGCTTTCCGTGCTTTATTACAAATATTCTAAACAAACCTAATATTCCTAATACGCATTTTAGTAGTAAGAAATATTCTTAGAATTTTAAAATATTCACCATATCTATATATAATGCTGCTTTTTTTTTTTAATAGATTGTATGAGTGTAAAGATATTTAGTGGTGTAATTTTTAAGGTTTAAGAGGATACTACATGGTGGTGTTGATTTCTAAATGGCAGTTTGTTGGAGAATGGAGTTTTGATGACAACAACCTTATTTCAATTATCATTGATTATAAAATATATGCTAACACTTTTTGTATAGAATATGTATATATATGTATGTGTGTGTGCAGGAATTATATACAGGAAACATTACTAAAGACTGTACAGTTACAAAGATGATAGAGATTCAAAGATCAGATAAATTTCAAGACTCATGAGTAATCAAGATTTCAAGAGTTCAAGATTAATATATTTATAAAGTCTAGATTTTGTAAGACTCTAAATAGCACTCCAGGTTCGAATTCTGATTTTCAATTCTTTCCTCAGTCCTCTCTATTTTGTTTTTCTATTTTTTTCTTAATCCTCTCTATTTTGTTTTTCTATTTGTTTCTATTTTTATTCTTATTTGTTTTTCAAACTTAAATTTTTTATACTTTATATTTATACTTTATATATAGTTTAAAACCTTATAATTTTATAAATATATTTATATAGTTTAAAAATATGCTTTTATATGTTTTTCTATCATATAATATTAATTTACAACACTAGAATTTTAATCAAGAATTACCGGAATTAGTTTTATATCAAACACTTGAAAATGCTTTGAAAATCAAAATTGTACATGGGTATGTCGACATACCAAAAAGAGCATGTCGACATATAACAGTTATTTTTTCTAATTTTGAAGGGAAGTATCTTTTCACTATTTGAAACGCTTCAGAACTGTTGCAACCCTTCATACGTTATAAAAAGAGGTTAAAACCGAATTTTTTAACATATCTTCTTCTTCAATTTCATCCTCTTTCATCCCACCATTATTGTTAATCATTTTTATGGTTTTTACACTTATACTCTGCCGAATTCACTCCTGTTTTTGTACTGTCCCGTATTTTTATCAGTTTGTATTTGAATATTTAAATCAAAATAAATATTGAATTCGTAATATAAGTGGATTTATATATTAATTAAAATGAGGTTGAACGTATAGAAATATATATTAAATATAGTCGAGCCCGTAATGTCGCGGCAGTTCGTAATTTAACGTTCTGAACTTCAACTGAGTACACAAAACTCGTTATAAACCGGATTTCTTCGAAACAAGAAATGTAGGAATCCGTTGAACTTTATTTTTCTAATGGAAGTGAAAAAACCAAGATTTCGTGTTACAGATTGTGAGTTATGTCCAAATCAAATTTCCAAATAGTCGTTATAGAATCGTTTATCAACTGTAACGGTTTATTTGATATAACTAGATATCGGTTTCGAATTTAGACAAGGTTCTTTTGAGACGTAGTGATAATTTAATTTTTAGAATTTTACTGCAATTTTTAATTAATTAAATATGCAACTTTTTATTTGGGGTATTTTGCACCCTATATCGACATTTTGGGGTTTCAAAATATGAGTTAACATACCGATATTATTATATATTTAGGATCACGACACCTCGCTGGACACGATTGTATTTTTATTTCATTTGATAGCGGCTCAGACATAAATATAATTTTAAATGAAGCGTTGCACTTAAAATCTAAAACACAATTATATAAAGTTTTCCTTCACTACTAAGTCACGTAACCTTTCCAAATCACGGAAGCTACCCTAGGCTTTAGGCTGAAGACTTCATGGCATAGGAAGTAAGAAACCATACCCTTCATTAAATAAACCATACCCTTTCATAAGGTGATTTGAAGGCAACCGTGCCAATCAGGTATGATAAATTGAATTGTACAATCAAGTAAATAGAATATGGATAAAATAAAATATAAAATTACGTTACATCTTTCCAAAGAAAGACAAGGCCTGATGAAACAATTTCCAACCATACGCCTAAGGAAAAGATGGAACAAGCCTAAGCTACCCTATTCTCCATAACTACACCATACCCTATCGCTTAACCACTAAGTATTCTCCTATATCCCAATTCCTTTACGCTGAAGTATCTTGTTCTATATAAATGCGAAGACTACCACTTTTCTCGTTTCAGAAAACTAACATGAAAATAAACTGTGAAACATATTTATAATATACAACACGTATACATAATCGCTACAACCAGTTGAAGGAGAATGGGGGAAAGACAGTGCGCGGTTGTGTGTAGGGGACGCTAGAGTTATCAGCATCTGATGAAGTAAAAGGTAGGGAGGACCTCTGGTCGGAGATGAAGGGCGGTTGGTGCATGCGAGGTCTGGAGTGAAGTCAAGGTAAGGTGGATTATGGGGAGCAAGTTATGTTAAATGGCATCATGCATTTATTTTGTGATAGCAGGTGTGTTTCAAAACGTTCAGGTGATGGGTACTGTGAAAATGCGCATGCGAGGCATGTTAGGTGGAAGATGGTAATTCGG
The DNA here is from genome assembly GCA_030737875.1 of Allium sativum. Lineage (NCBI taxonomy): Eukaryota > Viridiplantae > Streptophyta > Magnoliopsida > Asparagales > Amaryllidaceae > Allium > Allium sativum. Next base: position 310,704,676 of record CM060912.1, on the reverse strand, counting down.
TGCTTGATGTTTCAAACTGGAGATGGGAGCATGCAGAATAGAAAAGAGTTGAGGCATTGAAACGTGGATGCGCTGCTGATGGGTGTTCGTATTTGCGAAGGGAAGTTGGGTTTCAGAATGGAAGAAAACAAACTTGGAGCGGAAAACATGTTGAGTGGGGACGAAGCACTTTAGAGGCATACGGTGTGGGCTAAGATCGTAATTGGGCTTAGGGCCATATGTTTTTATATATAAAAAGAAAATGAAGGCCAATGTCCGTAGAAGGGTGTGTCTTTGCATCCGAAGGAATGTAGTAGTGTGGTTCAAGAAGGAAGGCAGCAATGTCAGTACTGTGGTAATAACGGATCATTTGTGGAAGATGATACTTATGTGGGCGGTGAACTTATAGCTAGGCTGGTTTTAAAATTCGAGGCCCATGTTAGTATATATGTAATAAGAAAAAGGGGCTGGTTTTAAAATTCGAGGCCCATGTTAGTATATATGTAATAAGAAAAAGGGCAATGGATGGAGAAACGAGGAAGGTGGACCTCTGGACTGAGAAGCAGGTATGCCTTGGACGTGGGTAGGCTTTGATATAAGAATGGTATGAGCTGTTCTTTTAAATATGTTAGGTCCATTTTTAAAAAGAAGGAGAAAAGGAAAAAAGGGAGGACGACGCAAAAGGAACAACGAATATATACGTGCTAGAAGAGGTGCGGTGATATAGTCGTAGGCATGGTGTGACGAGCGGAACACTGTTACCATCGGGGAGGACATTTAGGAAGGAGGGATTAGCAACGTTAATAATCATGGTTAGAGAAGAATTGCGAAAGGCCTGATCCGTTGGAACCATACAGATGCAGGCTGCGTTATGAAGCTAGATCAGAACCAGTTTGGAGCCGTTGCCAATTATGGCAGAATAAAACGCCAGATCGGATCAACTGACGCAAATCGTTATTTAATGGTTAACGCGCGAAGGTGAGTAAATTCACTAACTCTGATCTATTTTAAAATATTATAATTATATTTTACTGTTGTTTGAATGCTGTGTGATGGTCGTTTAGGTAGATTACAATTTAATTGGTTGAAATATATATATCGTCGTATATATACCCATCATTGGTTGGATACTGATTCCATCGATTATAATATTCCATAATATTGAATTAGTGTTATCTGTGTTGGCTAACATCTGGATGTAGGAAACCGGTTGGAGGAATCCAACTGGATTCCTCAATATTTATATGTACTGCTTGTTTTATATATGCGTTGTTTGAAACATGTTGAATGGAAATTCAACGTTATGTTGATTTAATAAATAAACAATAACGATAAATTAACGTTGTTAACTAGGTTTAAGCGTGACTGTTATGTCGAGATTTGTTATAAGGGGAATATTACAGTGCATTGCAAGTTTTTGCTATAACGATAAATTAATGTTGTTAACCAAGCTGAAACGTGATTATTATATATAACACTATTCCGTAGAAAGGTTGGAAATTCACTATGTTTTCCCTGAAGAAGTGTAAATGAATTATAATGAAATTGGAAATATTTTTCCAATGTAGATAGGGTATAATATCCAAGTGTAGAAAATAAAGAAGTGTGAAAAGGCTAATAACGGGTTTGAGAAATATCTGGTAATATATAGAAACTTGAATAATAAGAATGAATGTTAAATAAAAAGGGACATGGATGTGTGATGTTTAGTTGTACATTTAAATGAATGTTTGTTTTTACTTCGATAGTTAAATAACCGACTATCGAAGTGTTTTGACCATCGTGGTCAATACGGAGAGACCGGTCAGATATATTATCTGAAAACCACTCTGTATAGGCATAAGCACTACGAATTATATTATGCTGGAGAAAATTGAAGACGGAGTGAAATGCAAGGGTCGTCCTGTTCCAGAATGGTGCTTTCTGTTTGTTCAGTCCCAGGACAACTTGTATGGACGAGTGTCTGATAGAGTATACCTAACAAATCACGTATAGTTGATCTCTTAAAGGTATTACTCTGGTGGCGGAGGAATTTGTTCCTCTTATCTTTTTATACCAGTGATATGTTTGGGAATCGATTAGTGAATTGACGGGTTTAACGATGTGGCATTCAAAGTGAATGGTAATCAGATGTTCTGAAGATAGATGTAGCCTCTAGCCTCACAACCAAGAAGCAACAAAAGTTGGGCTTGGCAGCATGGTTAGTTGGGTCATACCCAAGCAGGGTGTATTGTCACCGATCTAGAGAAAATTCATATTTGTTCTTCTTCTTCTTTTATTCTATTAGTTCTATCTTTTTTTATCTCATCCTCTAATTTCTTTCTAGTAATGATCTGAATTTTCATGCACTTTGAGTTGAATGTGTATGATATTAGTCGGTTCAAATTGGTATAGATTTTCGGGCCTCTACAGCTGGTATCAGAGCTGAAGGTTAAGTGATTACCTTGGCTCTGTGGCGAAACTCAATAGAGATGGAGTAAGTAATACTCTAGATTGAGTTTGAGTGTATATATATAAGCGCGTATTTGTAAATTAATACAAAAACTGATTTATATTGTGTTGATTGGTTTGGCAAGTGGTTTATAAATTCTGATCGAAACAATAATGCAAACTAAGTCGATAGGTGTTTCTAAACTCTTGAACAGAGTAATTCAACACAGTATGTTTTGAAAAGAGGGTAAATGAAATAATTTTACCCAAAAATATATCCTGATATGGAAAAGTATTTACATTGGAGTTATTACAATACATATATATTTTGAGATTATTATAGTATATTGGATATGTTGATCATTATTATGATTAAAATAGGATTTATAATTGAGATGGTTATATAAACAACCAATCGAAATATTATATAAATATAATATATAAATCAGATAAGTTGACTCTGATGATAAACCAGAATTGGAGATAAAACTCTAGAAACTTGGAAAGGAGTTGCAAATGAATTTTGAATTGAATATATGGAAAATTTAAAATCCTGGTGGAGATTTGGAAATATTTTCCAAGCATTTTGAAAAGATATTTTGAAGTGATTTTCAAATGGAAATGTTTGAAAGTAAGTGTTTTGAAGGTAATATAGTATTGAACTCACTTCGATGACTGGAAAATAAATTCCGATGATGAACCACGGCATTATCGGTGTTCATTTTCGAGTTGCTAAGTGACGGATTACTACCAAAGATTTTGTTTTGGATTGTTTTGAGGAACAAGTTGTTCAAAAAATTCAAATGTTTTGAATTACCATTATTATATGCAAATATATATTATTTCAAACTGATTTGAAATAAAAACCCCAGGAATTTGAATTCTGAATAAATAAATGGAAATTTAACTAAATTGAATAAAATTGAAATTGAATTAAAACCAATAAATGGAAATCGTGTTGGGCATAATTTAACTTGGCAAAGTAATTGAATTGGTGAAACAAGACTTTGGAAGGGAACCAGACTTGGGTATGAGATTAAATTGTTAAGTAAGGATTTGGAGTTAATATGGGAACTGGAATTTGATCTATAATTTGGCTTGGACACTAAGCAAATGATTGTTTAGGGATGAATGGAATGGAGATCAGTTAGAAATGCTTGGATATATGCTGGTTTGATAGCAAACGGCAGCGAAAGAGCTGAATGCCGACAAAGAGGTATAGGTTTAAATTATATGGAGTAAGAGATTTATGGGAAATTTTGGCAAGCAGTTTGGCTGTTTGATTTTCTTTTGGATTGGAAAATGCCCAAAGAAGTAAGTAGTAGTGATACCGAATGATCCATGCAGAGGAGATGCTAGCAAAATTCTTCGAAAATTTTAGCTGTTAGGAAATTTTTAGAATTTCTGAATGTATTTGTTAATAAGAAGGAATTAATATTTTAATTAGAATTAATCAGTTCTACTGAAACCGAATGTAAGAAATTAAATAAAAGATTTTTAACCTGGTTATAATAGGGATCATGACAATTTTTTTTACCCCTGTAATTTCGGGGACGAAATTCTTTTAAGGGGGAAGGAATGTAATGTCCCGTATTTTTATCGGTTTGTATTTGAATATTTAAATCAGTTTAAATATTGAATTCATAATATAAGTGGATTTATATACTAATTAAAACGAAGTTGAACGTATAAAAATAAATATTAAATATAATCGAGCTCGTAATGTCGTGGCAGTTCGTAGTTTAACGTTCTGAACTTCAACTAAGTATACAAGACTCGTTATAAACTGGATTTCTTCGAAACAAGAAACGTTGGAATCCATTGAACTATATTTTTCTAATGGAAGTGAAAAACCAAGATTTTGTGTTACAGATTATGAGTTATGTCCAAATCAAATTTCCAAATAGTCGCTATAGAATCGTTTATAGACCGTAACGGTTTATTTGATATAACCAGATATCGGTTTTGAATTTAGACAAGGTTCTTTTGAGACGTAGTGATAATTTAATTTTTAGAATTTTACTACAATTTTTAATTAATTAAATACACAACTTTTTATTTGGAGTATTTTGCACCCTATATCGATATTTTGGGGTTTCAAAATATGAGTTAACCTAGTGATATTATTATATTTTTGGGATCGCGACACCTCGCTGGACACGACTGTATTTTTATTTCAGTCCATAGCGGCTCAGACATAAATATAATTTTACATGAAGCGTTGCACTTAAAATCTAAAACACAATTATATAAAGTTTTCCTTCACTCCTAAGTCACGTAACCTGTAACAACCCGTTATTTTTAACAATTTAAATTCTGATTTAAATCGATATTTTTATTTTGAAAATATTCTATGGTTTCTCGTAACGGGATTTTAGAATTTAAATTATGTACTGTGAGTTATAGCAGTAGTGAAAATTTCATCAGAAAATTTGAATGTTTGTCGATCGCGCAATTTTCAGTGCAAAGTTGCACATAACAGTTCAAATTTTAGTGATTTTAAAATCTCTTCGAAACCAGTTCGGACACACATGAGAAATATTCTATTCGTTGTCACGAATCCAACGGTGAAATCTGTTTTGCGAAAATCAGACGTTTTGACCTCCGTCCGTCCCGTCGCGCTGATCTCCGCAATATATTCATTTGTCAGTTTTGGTGTTCGGTTCGCACTAAAATTGTGAAAATGCTTGCACAATTCATTTTTGAAACATAGCCATTTGAGTTCGATGTGTCTCTTTTCCGATCTTACATACTTTTCTAGCCATTTTGGGTCTGCCAAACCTGTTTTTTATTTCATTAAATCACCCATTTATTTTTTTCTTTATTTCTTAGGCTTGTAAGGACACATATGTGTATAAGAACATTCATTTTACCATGCATGCGTACATCCATTTCAGTTCTAAATACTATTCATTCTTTTTGTTCATTTTCCAACTGTTCTCTTTATATTTGCACAAACCCGGCCCTTTACATTTGAAATTTAAACCTATTTACGTTGTATTTACATCCCAAAACAATGCATTCATTAGTGGTTCCAAGAGCCATACATATGGTTCATCTCCCTAGTGCTTTCGTGCAAGAACAATGGCGCTTTTCGGATATTTTATAAAATAAAATATAAAAGAAAAAGAAAAAAAATGAATGTCTCTTTTTAATTCGATGCCATCCCATTTAATTAAAACATGACCTTGTATTTACTTAAAACCATCCAGCTTTAAAGTTGCACATACTCCACAAGATTCGCTCAATCCCTAGACCAGTTCTATACGTTTTTTATGGGCAGTTCACTTCTTTCGTTTTATAGGACTTGGTAAAATAAAGAAAAGGAACCATCCATTCGAAATAATAATACATGAAATGGCATTTGTTTTCTCTCCTCTCAGGAGTCGGACATTTTCTTCTCCCTTCACCAGTTTCTCCTATCCATTTCTCTTGCGTTTGCCCCTTTCGAAACCGAATCCTGTCTCCACCATTTCCACTTCTGGCCACAAACCCCTCGTCCACGTTCAATACCTCCGCCCTCCCAAACGCCATGCCTTCCAACTGAACCTCCGCCAACCAACCCCACAACTTCTTCCCATCCTCACTGCCAAATCCCGAGCAAACCTTGTCAGCAAACCACCAGTACTGAAACCCTCGCCTGCTATCATCACTCAGCTCGCGACACCTTAGCTCTGACCTCCGTCCATCAGCCTCTGACTTCTCCATCTTGTCACGGATTACTTCGCCCGACCCTCTTCCCTCTTTCCTGAATCCACTTGTGCCCTCAAAGCCCATGCCAAAACATCTGATGCCAAGTCTTCGACCTCGCTCTCCCCTCATGCTACCTGCACCTAACCTGGAGCTGAACCTAAGACCTGAGAAGCCCCGAAGCCAACTGTCGATCGCTGCTATCCCCAATCAAAACCCCACTGACATGACCAACGCTCACTTTTGTTTTCCCTTGCGTGAGTAGTGTGATGGAGTATACTGGCATGAGTGGGTACATGGGTTTGTGAATGTATTTGTGACTGTACTTGTGTGTGTTTTTTATTTATGTATGTATATATATATATATATTTTTTGGTGTGTAATTATGTTTATATGTGGTTTGAATTTCTTTGAAGTATATTTTTGTTAAAATGTTTACATATATATATATATAATAACGATTTTGTGTGTGTTCACGGTGTGTGTTTAAGTAGATATTTTGTATTGGTCTGCGATGAATTTTTAAATATATATGTTATATTTTATGGTATATATCTGTATATTAATATAAATTTGTTTTGAAAATTTTTATTAGGTTTATTTTGGGTGAGTGTTTGTATGGCGTTGAGTTCAAAAACCGTTCTAATACTCGATGAACGTACCGATTGTCGAGAAATTCCCAACCCCTTCGTATTAAAACAAAATAATATTTGGTGATTAATGAGATGAAACCATTCTGAGTCATGCCTAGATGTCTTCGGTTCATTCGGTGTCAATCCGTCTGTTATCTCCAATCTGTGCCACGAAAGGCGAGCTTATCTCACACCTGACTTATATTTTTCATAGATGTTAGATCAATAATGAACTGTTATATGAAATGTATAGGTTGCTAGTAGAAATTGTTTGATTTGATATGTATGCACATTTCATATGCGACACGATATATTCATATGACATGTAGTTGCACTGATGATATATATGTTGTGATTGATGCTATGTGATTGTTGGTACCCTAGTTTTAGGAAAATCACTACGGGTTGAAATGATACATACCTGAACGAACATTAGAATAGGGAAAAATCGTTATGGGTTGAAATGATAGACCTGAACGATTTTTACTGAATTTGGGATCGCGGATTGAAATGATATACCCGTAGAAATTTTATAAATTGCGGGTTGAAATGATAAATATCTGTATTACTTGACCATAGGGTAGAAAACTATATACAGACATCGTCAGTCATGTTTTCAAAGTTAAATGAGTTTTATTTTAAAATATTTACTTAAGACTTTATATTTTTTTATAAATTTAAATTATTTTCTATATTTTAAATTATGTGTTTTAAAATGATTTATTTGTAAATAGGGATTTAAATGTAAATTTAAGATTTTACTTATAAATTTATTTATTTTAAACCATATAATTTATTCCTATAAGTATTTTAAACTTTTTGTATTATTATAAATATTTCTTTAAATCTATTTTTATATTATTTTAAAATTATATACATATATACATATCTATTTTCAAAATTAATTTTCTTATATATATATTTTATAAACTTTAATAAAGTCAAGATGGATAGGTTAGATTTCGCGATTTAAATTCGAAGTTTAAAGATGTAAATTTATATAACGATATTTGAATAACGAATGAACTCATATTAAGTTATGAATTGGAATCGATACGAATTTTAGTAGAGATGAACTTGAATTGGTAAAATTAAGAAATTGAATTTGTTTTGGTTTAAATTATGAACCTTGATAAGAAATGAAAGTGAATTGGGTAAATTTATTTATTTTGAATTTATAATCGATAAGAATTAAATTCAATTTTAAGTGATTAATTATGAATTGGAATATATAGATGTTATATGCGGAATTGATTTTTATATCGTTTGGTTTGAATTAAGAATTTATTAAATCAATGTATAAGAATGGTTTTAAATCGTAATTTGGTTGAATGGAAATATAAGATTTTTATTTGAAATGTAGAAGTAACAGTTTTGAACTATATGACTTGAATTATAAGTTATAAGACGATTTGGTTTATATTGAAGTTTAAGATTTCGGTTTGAATTATATAAAAGGAAATTTGAACCTATGTGTCGAATTTCATTAATCGACTAAAATGAATGCTTTAAGGGGGTAAAACCAAATTATATGAATTGTTTATATTTATGAATAACGATTTCGAATTATATGAATTGAATTACATAACTCGATATGTTTTGTTTAAATTGAAGTGTAAGTTTTGAATTGAATCTCATATTTCGAATTTCGAACCGAAGTGTTGGATTCAAATGAATCGACTTGAAACGATTTCTTATAAAGGAAAATTTTGAATAAATTGAATGGTTTCAAACTTGAATTTTTGCGAATATAGGACGAATCAAAATATAATCAAAGTTAAAGGTTTTGATATCGTTTTAAAACGGAAATTGAGATATCTAAGGTATAACTTAAATATAAGTCGATTTTTGGATTTGATAGTTGTCATGCGATTTTGTCAGAAAGTTATATAAAATCGAAGTTAAATATTATAGTATTTGCTTATACTATATTTTGAAATCTTTTCGATATGGTTTTATATCGATTTAATTTAAGCAATCTGAGTTGTTTCAAATTTTGTATATCCGATGTTAGATATTTAATTTTGATTTCAAATTCGAATACGAGATTTCGTATAAACTGTTTTATAAAGTAATTTATAAAATAATGACCACGGTGTGAAAAATGTAAACGATTGGTTGTTAAAGAGACCAGGATTGGATATTGTCATACTCTCTGCCACTACTGAAAACCACTTTAACAACTTTGTACGCGGTGGAGTTCCAGAATGAAGGGGATGATTTGGCGAACGACTCCATTTTTATTTCATATTAATTACGAGACCTTGACTACCTTGAGTCGGCTTGATGTGGCTAAAACAGGAGCTATGCACGGACCAAGTGAGGTCATATCTCTTATCGAGCACACTTCTTCGATATTATTCTATTACCGTTGATATTCGATTTGGGCCCTTTTGATTATGGGAGTGTGTATCGAGGTGGGCGGTAGTAGCTACTATGCGTTACCACCAGTCCGGCTCTGCAAACGGTGAATCCACCCTGGAATTCCTTGCGTGCATTGTCACATGCCTTCTATAATCCCATTACGACTTTGTTTTGTACTGTTTTATATGGAGTGCCCTCTGATCATTCTCCAGTTTACGTAGGAATTACGGTACTATATATACTTTGGGAATATATAAACGGTGTAAGGGTAATCATGGAAATCCCTCTTATGCTATTTTGACATTTTACTTTACTGATAGACACTATTGTATATAGCGTATTATACTATATAGTATTAGTTTGACGGATCCTTAGAGGATGGTGATTCCGAACATCCTTTAAGTTACTGGTTTGTATTTCATCGAATATTTCATTTGAGTTAATTTACTTCCATGAGAATGTTAGTCCTGATCCGAGTTGTTTTGTTTTTCATTATTGGTCGGGTCGGATCGAGTTTCCATTTTCGAGATTCATACTTGGAGTTGGAGTTTATATTGGGATTTGCTCACCTATATCTACCTGTTGATCAGTTGTTCCAGTCATTCAGCTACTTCTGTCATTCTGTTTCAGACTGTTATCAATTATTTATTGTATTAGACTTCCGCTGTATTATTTATGTAAACTCTGTTGTAAATTTTTATTTAGTAGCTTCATGAATTACTATTGTATTTTCTGCTACGATGTATTATATTGCTCTGTGTCTGTAATCTGTGATCCTGTGATATATTCTACTTACCTCAAAAGCTAATAACAATATGTTGTTTTCGATATTTCGAGTTGACATGTTTTGTCGATTCGACACGGTCAAAATGACGGTTCGTTACATTTGGTATCAAAGCTTTGGTTTATCAAAGCTTTAGCTTATGAGGTAAAAGCTCATTAGAGATAGGGTAGTGATATTCTAGAATGAGTGGAATCGGTTTTAGAATCCTTTTTGAGAGAGAGCGTATTTTTAAAGTATAAATGGTTTTAAATGCTTTAAAACAAATACTTTCGAATATAAAATTTCGTTTAATATTTGAATCCTTTTATGAAATTTCCCTTCCATTTTGAACCCATCTTCCTTTATTGATCCTCTTTGATTAGGTTCCTTCGTTCGTTCAGCTTTTGACTCGAATTCTATATCTTATCCTTGTCCACTTCAAGGTAAGAACTAGAAGAAGAGTATAAGTCTTCTAGCCAGTCCGTCCTTATTAAATATTGGTTTGAAATTTCTATTTTGAAAGATATTATTATATAAGATCTTCTTAATGTAATATTTAATTTGATATTTATAAATAATTTGGTAATACCAATGGTTTGTAAAGATTTTATTTGTAATGTATTTATATGTTAACTTATAGAATTAATTAAGTTTATAAGTTTAAATATTGATAACATAAATTTGAAAATATATAGATATAGTATAGAATGATTTTTTTATATATTTGATTTAATAATAATATTGTTGTATATTTATTAAGAATTGTAGTTGAATTTTAATAAATAAATGAGTGGGGGAGAGATATATTTTTCCTTACTTGAAATTTTAATTATTTGAAATATATTATTTATAATATATGACTTTGAGTTTGGTATATATTCTACTTAAACATAAAAAGATGTCTTGAGTACTTATTTGACGTTAAAATTGGTCTATCGAATACCTAGTGATTTGGGTATACATCTGATAAACGCATATGTTAAATCATGTATGTATTAGATAGATATAGTGTCACACTCTAGTCGCTTGAAAATGATTTTGGTGATGACTGCAGCATCATCGATATCTATTTTCGGGTTTCGAAAGTGGGATGGATATATATATATATATATATATATATATATATATATATATATATATATATATTGCCAATCGAGGCCTAGAGTGGATACTTGAAACTATTTTAAAATGTTTGAAATATTTAACTTTTTACATATACATGTATTTTCAAATTATATATATATGATAATAAATAAGAACCATTGATTTAAATATATTAAATTATCTAATTACTGTTTCTCTGTCTCGTTCCTTTTCGGGGACGAAAAACCAGTTATTTTTAACGATTTAAATTCTGATTTAAATCGATATTTTTATTTTGAAAATATTCTATTGTTTCTCGTAACGGGATTTTAGAATTTAAATTACGTACAGTGAGTTATAGCAGTAGTGAAAATTTCATCAGAAAATTTGAATGTTTGTCGATCGCGCAATTTTCAGTGCAAAGCTGCACATAGCAGTTCAAATTTTAGTGATTTTAAAATCTCTTCGAAACCAATTCGGACACACATGAAAAATATTCTATTCGTTGTCACGAATCCAACCGTGAAATCCGTTTTGTGAAAATTGGACGTTTTGACCTCCGTTTAATTGTTTTCTTGTCCAAATTTTTCGTTTAAAGGGGTCCGTAACGCGTTTTTGAATGGAGCTTCCAGGCACTGCAAACTTTATACCATTGTGTCCGTCTCGTCGCGTTGATCTTCGTAATATATTCATTTGTCAGTTTTTGTGTTCGGTTCGCGCTGAAATTGTGAAAATGCTTGCACAATTCATTTATGAAACATAGCCATTTGAGTTCGATGTGTCCCTTTTCCGATCTTACATACTTTTCTAACCATTTTGGGTCTGCAAAACCTGTCTTTTTATTTCATTAAAACACCCATTTATTTTTTTGTTTATTCTTTGGCTTGTAAGGACACATATGTGTACAAGAACATTCATTTTACCATGCATACGTACATCCATTTCAATTCTAAATACTATTCATTCTTTTTGTTCATTTTCCAACTGTTCTCTTTATATTTGCACAAACCCGGCCTTTTACATTTGAACTTTGAACCTCTTTACGTTGTATTTACATCCCAAAACCATGCATTCATTAGTGGTTCCAAGAGCCATACGTATGGTTCATCTTCCTAGTGCTTTCGTGCAAGAACAATGCCGCTTTTCGGATATTTTATAAAATAAAATATAAAAGAAAAAGAAAAAAATGAATGTCTCTTTTTAATTCGATGCCATCCCATTTAATTAAAACATGACCTTGTATTTACTTAAAACCATCCAGCTTTAAAGTTGCACGTACTCCACAGGATTCGCTCAATCCCAAGACCAGTTCTATACGTTTTTTATGGGCAGTTCACTTCTTTCGTTTTATAGGACTTGGTAAAATAAAGAAAAAGAACCATCCATTCAAAATAATAATACATAAAATGGCATTTGTTTTCTCTCCTCTCAGGAGCCGGACGTTTTCTTCTCCCTTCACTAGTTTCTCCTATCCATTTCTCTTGCGTTTGCCCCTTTCGAAACCGAATCCTGTCTCCACCATTTCCACTTCTGGCCATAAACCCCTCGTCCATGTTCAACACCTCCGCCCTCCCAAACGCCATGCCTTCCGACCGAACCTCCGCCAACCAACCCCGCAGCTTCTGCCCATCCTCACTGCCAAATCCCGAGCTAATCTTGTCAGCAAACCACCAGTACCGAAACCCTTGCATGCTATCATCACTCAGCTTGCGACGCCCTAGCGCCGACCTCCGTTCATCAGCCTTTGACTTCTCCATCTTGTCACGGATCACTTCGTCCGACCCTCTTCCCTCTTTCCAGAATCCAGTTCTGCCCTCAAAGCCCATGCCAAAACATTTAATGCCATGTCTTCGACCTCGCTCTCCCCTCATGCTGCCTGCACCTAACCTGGAGCCGACCCTAAGACCTGAGAAGCCCCGAAGCCAACCGTCGATCGCTGCTATCCCCAATCAAAACCCCACTGACATGCCCAATGCTCACTTTTGTTTTCCCTTGCGTGAGTGGTGTGATGGAGCATACTGGAATGAGTGGGTACATGGGTTTGTGAATGTATTTGTGACTGTACTTATGTGTGTTTTTTATTTATGTATGTATATATATTTATTTTTGGTGTGTAATTATGTTTATATGTGGTTTGAATTTCTTTGAAGTATATTTTTGTTAAAATGTTTATATATATATTATTATAACGATTTTGTATGTGTTCACCGTGTGTGTTTAAGTAGATATTTTATACTGGTCTGTAATGAATTTCTAAATATATATTTTATATTTTACGGTATATTTTTGTATATTAATATAAATTTGTTTTGAAATTTTTATTGGGTTTATTTTGGGTGAGTGCTTGTATGGCGTTGAGTTCAAAAACCATTCCTATAGTCGATGAGTGTATCGATTGTCGAGATATTCCCCAACCCCTTCCTATTAAAACAAAATAATATTTGGTGAACACTGAGCTGAAACCATTCTGAGTCGTGCCTAGATGTCATCGGTTCATTCGGTGTCAGTACGTCTGTTATCTCCAATCTGTGCCACGAAAGGTGATTTTATCTCACACCTGACTTACATTTTTCATAGATGTTAGATCAATAATGAACTGTTATATGAAATGTATAGGTTGCTAGTAGAAATTGTTTGATTTGATATGTATGCACATTTCATATGCAACACGATATATTCATATGACACGTAGTTGAACTGATGATATATATGTTACGATTGATGCTATGTGATTGTTGATACCCTAGTTTTAGGAAAATCACTAAGGGTTGAAATGATATATACCCGAACGAACATTAGAATAGGGAAAAATCGTTATGGGTTGAAATGATAGACCTGAACGACTTTTACTGAATTTGGGATCGCGGGTTGAAATGATATACCCGTAGAAATTTTATAAATTGCGGGTTGGAATGATAAATATCCGTATCACTTGACCATAGGGTAGAAAACTATATACAGATGTCGTCGGTCATGTTTTCGAAGTAAAATGAGTTTTATTTTAAAATATTTACTTAAGACTTTATATTTTTATATTTATATTTTTTTATAAATTAAAATTATTTTCTATATTTTAAAATATATATTTTAAAATGATTTATTTGTAACTAGGGATTTAAATGTATATATAAGATTTTACTTATAAATTTGTTTATTTTAAACCATATAATTTATTCTATAAGTATTTTAACCTTTTTATATTATTATAAATATTTCTTTAAATCTATTTTTATATTATTTTAAATTTATATACATATATACATATCTATTTTCAAAATTAATTTTCTTATATATATATATATATATATATTTTATAAACATTAATAAAGTCAAGATAGATAGGTTAGATTTCGCGATTTAAATTCGAAGTTTAAAGATGTAAATTTATATAACAATATTTGAATAACGAATGAACTCATATTAAGTTATGAATTGGAATCGATACGAATTTTAGTAGAGATGAACTTGAATAGGTAAAATTAAGAAATTGAATTTGCTTTGGTTTAAATTATGAACCTTGATAAGAAATGAAAGTGAATTGGGTAAATTGATTTATTTTGAATTTATAATCGATAAGAATTAAATTCAATTTTAAGTGATTAATTATGAATTGGAATATATAGATGCTATATGCGGAATTGATTTTTATTTCGTTTGGTTTGAATTAAGAATTTGTTAAATCAATGTATAAGAATGGTTTTAAATCGTAATTTGGTTGAATGGAAATATAAGATTTTGATTTGAAATGTAGAATTAACAGTTTTGAACTATATGACTTGAATTATAAGTTATAAGACGATTTGGTTTATATTGAAGTTTAAGATTTCGGTTTGAATTATATAAAAGGAAATTTGAACCTAAGTGTCGAATTTCATTAATCGACTAAAATGAATGCTTTAAAGGGATAAAACCAAATTATATGAATTGTTTATATTTATGAATAACGATTTCGAATTATATGACTTGAATTACATAACTCAATATGTTTTGTTTAAATTGAAGTGTAAGATTTGAATTGAATCTCATATTTCGAATTTCGAACCAAAGTGTTGGATTCAAATGAATCGACTTGAAACGATTTCTTAGAAAGGAAAATTTTGAATCAATTGAATGGTTTCAAACTTGAATTTTTGTGAATATAGCACGAACAAAAATATAATCAAAGTTAAAGGTTTTGATATCGTTTTAAATGGAAATTGAGATATTTAAGGTATAACTTAAATATAAGTCGATTTTTGGATTTGATAGTTGTCATGCGATTTTGTCGGAAAGTTATATAAAATCGAAGTTAAATATTATAGTATTTGCTTATACTATATTTTGAAATCTTTTCGATATGGTTTTATATCGATTTGATTTAAGCAATCTGAGTTGTTTCAAATTTTGTATATTTGAAGTTAGATATTTAATTTTGATTTCAAATTCGAATACGAGATTTTGTATAAACTATTTTATAAAGTAATTTATAAAATAATGACCACGGTGTGAAAAATGTAAACGATTGGTTGTTAAAGAGACCGGGATCGGATATTGTCATACTCTCTGCCAATACCGAAAACCAGTTTAACAACTGTGTACGCGGTGGAGTTCCAGAATGAAGGGGATGATTTGGCAAACGACTCCATTTTTATTTCATATTAATTACGAGACCCTGACTACCTTGAGTCAGCTTGATGTGGCTAAAACAGGAGCTATGCACGGACCAAGCGAGGTCATACCTCTTATCGAGCACACTTCTTCGATATTATTCTATTACTGTTAATATTCGATTTGGGCACTTTTGATTATGGGAATGTGTATCGAGGTGGGCGGTAGTAGATACTATGCGTTACCACCAGTCCGGCTCTGCAAACGGTGAATCCACCCATGCATTCCTTGCGTTGCTTGTCACATGCCTTCTACGAGCCCACTACGACTTTGTTTTGTACTGTTTTACATGGAGTGCCCTCTGATCAACCTCCAGCTTACGAAGGAATTACGGTAGTGTATATACTATGGGAATATATAAACGGTGTAAGGGTAGTCATGGTAATCCCGCTTATGCTATTTTGATATTTTACTTTACAGGTAGACACTATTGTATATAGCGTATTATACTATATAGTATTAGTTTGACGGATCCTTAGAGGATGGTGATTCCAAACATCCTTTAAGTTACTAATTTGCATTTCATCGAACGTTTCATTTGAGTTGATTTACTTCCATGAGAATGTTAGTCCTGATCCGAGTTGTTTTGTTTTTCATTATTGCTCGGGTCAAATCGAGTTTCCATTTTCGAGATTCATACTTGGAGTTGGAGTTTATATTGGGATTTGCTCACCTATATCTACCTGTTGATCAGTTGTTCCAGTCATTCAGTTACTTATGTCATTCTGTTTCAAACTGTTATCAATTATTTATTATATTAGACTTCCGCTGTACTATTTATGTAAACTCTGTTGCAAATTTTTATTTAGTAGCTTCATGAACTACTATTTTATTTTGTATTTTTCCGCTATGATGTATTATATTGCTCTGTATCTGTTTCTGTGATATGTGATTCTGTGATTTATTCTACTTACCTCAGAAGCTAATAGCAATACTTTGTTTTGGACGTTTCGAGTTGACATGTTTTGTCGATTCGACACGGTCAAAATGGCGGTTCGTTACATAACCTTTCCAAATCACGGAAGCTACCCTAGGCTTTAGGCTGAAGACATCATGGCATAGGAAGTAAGAAACCATACCTTTATTAAATAAACCATATCCTTTTATAAGGTGATTTGAAGGCAACCGTGCCAATCAGGTATGACAAATTGAATTGTACAATCAAGTAAATAGAATATGGATAAAATAAAAGTATATAAAATTACATTACATCTTTCCAAAGAAAGACAAGGCCTGATGAAACAATTTCCAATCATACGCCTAAGGAAAAGATGGAATAAGCCTAAGCTACCCTATTCTCCATAACTACACTATACCCTATCGCTTAACCACTAAGTATTCTCCTACATCCCTATTCCTTTACGCTGAAGTATCTTGTTCTATATAAATGCGAAGACTACCACTTTTCTCATTTCAGGAAACTAACATGAAAATAAACTGTGAAACATATTTATAATATACAACATGTATACATAATCACTACAACCAGTTGAAGGAGAAATGGGGAAAAGACAGTGCGCGGTTGTGTGTAGGGGACGCTGGAGTTATCAGCATCTGATGAAGTAAAAGGTAGGGGAGGACCTCTGGTCAGAGATAAAGGGCGGTTGGTGCATGCGAGGTCTAGAGTGAAGTCAAGGTAAGGTGAATTATGGGGAGCAAGTTATGTTAAATGGCATCATGCATTTATTTGGTGATAGCAGGTGTGTTTCAAAACGTTCAGGTGATGGGTACTATGAAAATGCGAATGCGAGGCATATTAGGTGGAAGATGGTAATTTGGTGCTTGATGTTTCAAACTGGAGATGGGAGCATGAAGAATAGAAAAGGGTTGAGGCATTGAAACGTGGACGTGCTGCTGATGGGTGTTTGTATTTGCGAAGGGAAGTTGGGTTTCAGAATAGAAGAAAACAAGCCTAGAGCGGAAAACATGTTGAGTGGGGACGAAGCACTTTAGAGTGCATACGGTGTGGACTAAGATCGTAATTGGGCTTAGGGCCGTATGTTTTTATTTATAAAAAGAAAATGAAGGCCAACGTCCGTAGAAGGGTGTGTCTTTGCCTCCGAAGGAATGCAGTAGTGTGGTTCAAGAAGGAAGGCGACAATGTTAGTATCGTGGTAATAACGGATCATTTGTGGAAGATGATACTTGTGTGGGCGGTGAACTTATAGCTGGGCTAGTTTTAAAATTCGAGGCCCATGTTAGTATATATGTAATAAGAAAAACGGCAATGGATGGAGAAACGGGGAAGGTGGACCTCTGGACTGAGAAGCAGGTTTGCCTTGGACGTGGGTAGGCTTTGATATAAAATGGCATGAGCTGTTCTTTTAAATATGCTAGGTCCAGTTTTAAAAAGAAGGAGAAAAGGAAAAAAAGGGAGGAGGAAGCAAAAGGAACAACAAATATATATGTGCTAGAAGAGGTGCGGTGATATAGTCGTAGCCATGGTGTGACGAGCGGAACACTGTTACCATCGGAGAGGATGTTTAGGAAGGAGGGATTAACAGCGTTCATAATCATAGTTAGAGAAGAATTGTGAACGGACTGATCCGTTGGAACCGTACAGAAGCAGGATGCGTTATAAAACTAGATCGGAACCAGTTTGGAGCCGTTGCCAATTATGGCAAAATAAAACGCCAGATCGGATCAACTGACGCAAATCGTTATTTAACGGTTAACGCGCGAAGGTGAGTAAATTCACTAACTCTGATCTATTTTAAAATATTATAATTATATTTTATTGTTGTTTGAATGTTGTGTGATGGTCATTTAGGTAGATTACAATTAAATTGGTTGAAATATATATATCGTCGTATATATACCCATCATTGATTGGATACTGATTCCATCGATTATAATATTCCATAATATGGAATTTGTGTTATCTGTGTTGGCTAACATCTGTGGATGCAGGAAACCGGTTGGAGGAACCCAACCGGATTTCTCAATATTTATATGTTCTACTTGTTTTATATATGCACTGTTTGAACCATGTTGAATGGAAATCCAACGTTATGTTTATTTAATAAATAAACAATAACGATAAAATAACGTTGTTAACTAGGTTTAAGCATGACTGTTATGTTGAGATTTGTTATAAGGGGAATATTACAGCGCATTGCAAGTTTTTACTATAACGATAAATTAACGTTGTTAACCAAGCTGAAACGTGATTATTATATATAACACTATTCCGTAGTAAGGTTGGAAATTCACTATGTTTTTCCTCGAAGAAGTGTAAATGAATTATAATGAAA
Source organism: Allium sativum (assembly GCA_030737875.1). NCBI lineage: Eukaryota > Viridiplantae > Streptophyta > Magnoliopsida > Asparagales > Amaryllidaceae > Allium > Allium sativum. Next base: position 310,685,834 of record CM060912.1, on the reverse strand, counting down.
TTGGAAATATTTTTCCAATGTAGATAGGGTATAATATCCAAGTGTAGAAAATAAAGAAGTGTGAAAAGGCTAATAACGGGTTTGAGAAATATCTGGTAAGATATAGAAACTTGAATAATAATAATGAATGTTAAATAAAAAGGGCCGTGATTGTGTGATGTTTAGTTGTACATTTAAATGAATGTTTGTTTTTACTTCGATAGTTAAATAACTGACTATCGAAGTGTTTTGACCATCGTTGTCAATACGGAGAGGCCGGTTGGATATATTATCTGGAAACCACTTCGTATAGGCATAAGCGCTGCGAATTATATTATGTTGGAGAAAATTGAAGATGGAGTGAAATGCAAGGGTCGTCCTGTTCCTAAATGGTGCTTTCTGTTTGTTCAGTCCCAGGACAACTTGTATGGACGAGTGTCTGACAGAGTATACCTAACGAATCACGTATAGTTGATCTCTTAAAGATATTACGTCTGATGGCGGAGGAATTCATTCCTCTTAGCTTTTTATACCCGTGATATGTTTGGTAATCGATTAGTGAATTGACGGGTTTGATGATGTTGCATTCAAAGTGAATGGTGTTCAGATGTTCTGAAGATAGACGTTGCCTCTAGCCTCACAACCTAAAAGCAACAAAAGTTGGGCTAGGCAGCATGGCTAGTTAGGTCATACCCAAGCAGGGTGTATTGTCACCGATCTAGAGAAAATTCATATTTGTTCTTCTTTTCGACTCTGTATCTTCGGATGACGGTGGGTTGGTCTACAACCGTGGGTGATAATATATTCGCTACACTCAAGCTAAATGAGTGGGCGGTCATGTGTGGCCGGGTTGCAAGATGTTCTTGTTGAACCCTAGTGTATACCCTCTAGAGTACACTGATTGGAAGGTGCTCCCATACCTTGTCTGTTGGAATCCAATCTCCAATAATCGCTCTGCGTTTTTTGATTTTATACTCTATATGTGGAGCGTGAGATGCAAGCGTTCTGCTATTTGGATATTTATTTGATTAGACATTATTATAATATCACTAGATTTTGATATCAAAATATGTTGGGTTATAGTAAGGTAAAAACCGTCCATGTTTATGTGTGGGTTGGTCTTACTATTATCCTTTTGTTTCAAAAAGGATTTTCGAAGTTAAAAAGTATGGTTGGAATTTACTCACACCAGTCCCATGGCTGACCCAGAGTTTATTTTGTTTGTTTTCCCTAAACTCTTGGGTGCCCAAATTTATACGGACAGTCAGGCTTTTACAGATACACTTGGAGGAGCTAAAAGCAGAAGGCTTCACCGTTAGTATTTAGAGATTATTTCTGCTGTCATATGATGTATTGTACTCTGATAATGATATGTATATACAATACAGTTTTGTATTTCAAAGTTATGTTATATAATACATTTTATTCATTCTGCTGTGAGATTCGTGTTTTCTCTGATTATGTTCAGTTGTTTTCTTCTTCTTCTATTCTATTAGTTCTGCCTTTTCTATCTCATCCTCTAATTTCTTTCTATTAATGATCTGAATTTTCGTGCACTTTGAGTTGAATGTGTATGATATTAGTCAACTCAAATTGGTACGGATTTTCGGGCCTCTACAGTTTTGATCAAAATTCTTCTCTCTGCACTCTCTATTCTCTGAATCAAGTGCTATTGAAGAGTTATAGGGTTGTTTTGTGATTGCTTGGGTTGAATAAACCCTGTTTGTAAGTCAAAGAGGAATCAATGTATCTTTGTGGTCGTGAAATCAAGGAATAGGAGTCGGTGTGTCCTTATTGAGCCGTGAAATCAAGGAATAGGAGTTGGTGTCTCCTTGTTGAGCCGTGAAATCAAGGAGGGTGTATTTGACTATTGGAAATAGTAATAAAACTCTGTACAATTCAACGTTGTGCGAGACTGGACGTAGGAGTGATCCAAACCAGTATAAAATCCGGTGCGTTCTTTCCTTTTTCTGCATTTTTATTTCTGTTTATTTTGCATCTGTGTTTGAATCTGTGCTATGATTGTGTTTGTGGTTTTTGATTCATTCCATAATTCTCTTTAGTTTTAAATTTTGTTTAAATTCTTACAAACACTATTCACCCCCTCTAGTGTTTGCTTTGCTTGAACGATCCATTCCGCAGTACCTAACAATTGGTATCAGAGCAAGGTCTTTCAAAAAGTTCATAACCTGATTCTTGAAAATAGTGATAATGGCAACCAAAACTAGTAGCAATAATAGTTCTTTTATAGAGGGTTAGTCCACTGTTAAACGACCATTGTTTAATGGTAGTAATTATTCATATTGGGCATATATAGAATGAAAATTTATTTACAGTCTGTAGGATTAGACATATGGAATAGTACACAAAATGGATATGTTGAACCCACAACTGCATTTGCACAATGGACAAATAAACAAAAGGCAGCTGCTCAGAGCCATTCTAAAGCCATGAATATATTATTTTGTTCATTCGATAGAAATGAGTTTAATAGAGTATCCGTATGTAAGACTACTTATGAAATCTGGAGAACTTTACAAGTTACTCATGGAGGAACTAGTAAAGTTAAACAGACTAAGATAGGCGTGCTAGTTAATCAATTTGAATTATTCGAATTGAATGAGAATGAGTCTATTTCAGATATGTATTGCAGATTTCAAGAGATAGTTCATTCACTAACAACACTTGGAAAAACTTATTCCGAAGAAGATCAAGTCAGAAAAATATTACATTCATTAACTCTAGAATGGGATCAGAAGAGTTTGGCTATAGAAGAAGCCAATGATGTCAATGAAATAAAGATTGAAGAGTTAATTGGGAATTTGATGTCATATGTAGTTCAATTACAGAAAAGAAAAAAAATAGATCAACTGAAAAGAAATCTATTGCACTGAAAGCAACAACAAAGGATTCTGACTCGAGTAGTGAAAATGATGAAGAAACAGCACTCATGACAAATCAATTTAGAAAAAATATAGAAGTAAGGGTTATAATCAAGAAAATTCAAAATTGAATGATGGACGATGTTTTAACTGTAACAAATCAGGTCATGTAAAGAAAATGTGTCCATATCCAGACAGATCTACTCAACAAACGGACAACACCAATTCATCAAGGAAAAGAAAGAAAGCATACACAACAACATTAGATGATTCAAGTTCGTCATCAAGTGATGAAGAACCAAAACTGGAAATACAAATATATGCTTTACAACAATTCAGAGTTCAGAAAATCATGAAGAAAAGGATAAAAAAACTGGGTACGCATCAATTAAAATTTTATTTTATTTGGTTGAATGGCTGCTTTGTTTATTTGCTTTGATTTGAATTTAAAACTTTAAATTTTAATAAAAATTTTGAAATTTGAAATTTAAATTTGAATTTGAATTTTGAAATTCAAAATAATAATATAATATTAAATAACCAATAAATTAATAAAAAAATTGTTTGTATGTTCTTGAGGATTAGAAGTATTTCAGGAAATCGTTAAACCTGAAATATAAATCGATAATTTAATTCAAAACTTGAAAAATCCAATTTCCTTTTGAAATAAGCCTTGTATGTCGACATACAGAAATATACATGTCGACATATGCAACAGATTTGAAATTTAAATTCTGAATTTCAAAAGTTTAAACTTTCAAACTTCCCTCCATTTTTTTAGAAAATGCCAGTTCAAACTCTAGTTATTAACTTTTTTGCCTTCTTATTTTTCTTATATCTTGTTTCAAAATATGTGCATTATTCTTATGATTTCATAACAATTTTGGGTTACATTATCACAAATACTATTTGTAACCTAATATTATTTTGACTTTCTATTAAGATTTATAATACTTGTATATTTAACTTAATATAAAGAAATATATATATACCTGATTTTTTTAAGTAGTTTAAATATAAGAAGTTTTATATATTACTTTATAATGTTTTTATAACTATAGATTCCTTCTAAAGTATAAATGGTTTTTTAGCAAATAAATAACTTTTGATTTCTAAAGCTTAAATTTAAAATTGATTTAAATGTATATCTCATAAAATTAAATTTTAAGTTATATTTAAATTAGTTTTATATATACTTATGAAATGACTCGAATTTCGCCCGGACCTAATCGATCGCTAGATCGACCAAGACCGTACAAAAACCCGAATACACTAACTTTGGGCATACAACACATTAAAACAACTAACAGAAGACTTTTATAAACATTACAATAATGTTACATCAGAGTACAGAATATCAGAGTACAACAATATGATAATACAACAACGGGAGATAATTTATAATGAATTTAATACAACGGAAGAGCATCAATGCTCTGGACACAGCTTTAAGCTTCGATCCAGAATCCTGCCCAATATATCTGCAAAACAAGCTACTCGACTGTCCGTGTGGAAAAGAGGGCACCCGAGTTTGCAAAGTGAAACAAACTACCAGTCAGTCATGGGACTGGTATGAGAAATCTAACTTAACTTATCTAATAATAAGGCTAATCACAGGACCACGCCGCTAACGCAGAACGAGTTTACTCCATTGGATTGCCGGTGCATAAATAAAGTAAATCGTTAGACAACGCAATGCTTTTTAGAAAAATGAAACCATTATAAGACTCAAGTCCCATCACACAATGCAACACAAGCCAGAGGATAGAGTTTTACCTTATAATGGTCAAAAATGCTTGATACGATAAAACAGATTTGATATTATTATCAGTGTATATATGTTTCAAAAACATTTCAATCATAATGTATCAATCATAGACGGCATAACTACCATATACTATGTCGTCATACTAGTTCTACAATCAAACCGTAATGTCGTATTGGAAATTGGGTTTCCATCATGAGTCAAGGCTAGGAACGATCTCCTTACCGATTCGAGACACTCTAGCAATGTCTCAGGATCCCCTGCAGTGAACCCTTGGATCCTGCAGGGCCGGTCCACAAATTACGTTAGTGTGTTGTATATAACGGTGTTGTATACACAATTATATGATTTTTGTTTGATGATAACAACCAAATATTTATTATTTTAAATGTGTTTGTTACTGTACTGTTTTCATATATCATCACAGATAGGAATACATTATTTATATTCAAACAAAATACAACTGTACAGACATTTAGATATTTACACAGTATTTTGTTTAAATATAATAATTTATTTCAATTTTCAAATAGTACAGTTTTACAACTCCACTATTTGTACACTTCACTAATATTTCACATTTCATATTCGTTCACATGATATTGTACTTGTATATAAACTGAATACGATAGATAAATTTGTTTGAACACAATAAAATAATATTTTATTTCAATCAAATTTGTTTATTACAAATATCAGTACAATTTTTTCTCATTCTATACATTTTTTCCTCGCTACAAACGCTCATCACAAATACAGTCATTGTCTCACTACAGCATTTCACTCATTCACATTACAATTATGGAACACAAAAAAGGAGGAACAACATTTTTTTTTTCTGTCCAAGTAGCTCACAATGATACTAATACAAATTATCAAGCCAAAGAACAAAACAAGAAACCAAGTATGCAAGCAGGTGATGTTCACAAGTGTACAACAGTGAAAAGTGCATGTTTCAATTATTATTTTTTGAACATGTGAAAATTTGGCAACTACAAAGCGATCTTCATTTCAAGCAAGATGTTAAAAAAAAAAGGCCAAAAGCAACAGTGTACAACATGCATCAACATGCAAGGCTCAAGTGAACTAATTTGATGAAAATATACATGCAGAGGTTCAGTGGAGCAACAAAGAATTCTTTTCATGTTCAAATGGGTAAAAAAAAAAAGGGAATCTCTTTTGAAATTTGAAAAGAAAAGTCACAGGTTCAAAAGAAGGAAAGAGATTAAGCTTGCAACCTTGGCAAATGTAAAATTTGACAAGAAAAGATTTGGATAAAACATCTTTTTTATCATGCATGTATTCATAATTGCATGGTGCAATAATACACAATCAAAAAGCAGTTTCCTGGTTTGAAAAATCTAGCACATGCAGAATCTAACTTAGAAAGCATTTTTATTTTGTAGAAACATACATGCAGAGGATAAGCCAACAAGCATGCATGCAACATCATGTTAGGGTGATACCTCAAGTCAACATGAACAAGTATGATCAAGTATGGTCAAGCAAGTACAAAATAATGGACCAGTGAAAAACATGGAAGGTTTACACAAATATGTGTACGAGCAATTCAGAAAGTATACAAGGGAAGTTTCATTTTAACATTTTCAATGATCATTTCTTTTGGGAAAAGAAGTAAAGTTTGCAATTCAAGATGTTTCCAGTTTTGTGTAAGTGTGGTCATGACAAGGATAATGTGTGCATACACATGTACAAGGTGAATGGTGCAGAGCATAACTTTAAAGTGGCACACAACAATGCATAGTAATGTTGAATTCATTTTTGACAAAGTGTGACTGGTTTATGTGTTTCCAGAAATTGGAAATGTTTAAATCATTCCAGAAATCAATTTTTTCCAAATATACAATGGCAGGGATAAATTCGAATGACCTATAGAAATCAACCAAGGAAAGCAATTAATTCTTTCCTGAATTCAACCCCTTATTTTTTGGCAAAGAGATGATTTTCTGCAAACATTTTTTGGTCATTAAAACAGTTTTGTTTTAGACTGTATCAATCTTGGAAATACAAATTTGGCAAGCTTTTAAAAGGCATTCAAGAAGCAAGCATACAAGATTTCAACAATATATGTATATGGAATGCTAATTTTTTTCTTCCTGAAACATATTTTACATTTAAGGTAGTGGACAAACTGATTATGGACAAGAAGTTGATTTCCAGTGTTAGCCAAAACATTTAAATATTTCCAGAAATGAAGAAATGTATTTGGCAACAATTTTCAATCAAATAAATATTTCCAAGCATGACAAGATTTCATATTTCCAGGTTTTGCTGAAATACTGGACATAAAAACATTCCTACTTTAGATCACAAAATCAAGTCAAAGACAGCATGGAATAAAACAAATCAAATCTTTTTAGTTTTACATCTCACAAATCAGTAAAGTTGTGTCATCAGTAAAGAGCATGATTGAAGCTTAGTTTGTTCGCATATGGTATCAGGAAATTAAAGGGGCAAATTCGAGCAATCAAGGCAGCTACAAAATCGAGTGTGAACAAACATATATGTGGCAAGCATTCATGGACAAGCAATAATCAGTTATTGACCAGAATCATAAAGGGGCAAATTCGAGCAATCAAGGCAGCTACAAATTCAACAAATTAGGGCAAGTCATTATCACAAAATAAGAGGTTTTAGGATTTCTAAAATCCTATATAAACACCATTACACCATTGGCAATAGGCAGTCGAAACCAATAAATCAATTCAAGCATTTCAAAGCAAGAAAACTCAGAAAAATCATAGTTTCGATCGAGCCATAGAACAATCCCAAATCGGACGAGCAAAGCAATCGAAGAATCAAGCATCAGAGTTTTAGTCCATCAACATCCAAGAATTCAGTTTGGGATAAAAGAGAGAAACCCTAGCCAAATTCTCCAGCCGCCATTGTTTCAATGAGAAAGACATTGGGTGCAAATAAAAGAAGAATAGGCCGACCAATTTTGTTTGAAGGCCTTAGTTTGGTTTATTTTTAAAAGGGGGGTTTTACTTTTTAGTTTTTATTTTGATTTGTATTGTTTTTTTATATACTCCATCTGTAATCATTCTGAATCAGTTTCTAGAGTCTGTAAAATTCTAGGGGAATCCAGTTAGGGTGTTAACTGGCAGTTTACTAGTGTCTGTAAAACTAGGGGAAATCTGGTCTAGGGAATATAGACCAGTCTAGAGTTTTGAGCGTAGAGTTAGAATAGGAGCGAGGGGTTCGCAAGTGTACATGGTCTTGTATGCGGGATCTGTTCTATCATCTAGTAGAAACCTTAGGAATGCAGCAGTAGGCAGGATTTTGCCGAAGCTGGGTATATCTTGTGTCATTTACTTTTCTGCATTTCTATTTCTGCTATCTATGATCTTTGAATGTTTTAATATCCTGTGATATTTGAACTCTGCGATAATTTGCAATAAACCCTATTCACCCCCCCTCTAGGGTTAATCTAGATCCAACAAGTGGTATCAGAGCAGGTTATTTCTTTAACTCTAGAGTCATGGGTCATTCTAGTTGTCAGTCCTTAGAGAGTCAGTCCAGTCGCATTCCATCTATTTTTAATGGTTCAGATTTTTCAAATTGGAAGTCAGAAATGGAATCCTTTTTAAAATCTATTAATTTTAAATGTTGGGATGTTGTTATTAATGGTTATGATAAGGAAGATAAATGTTTTAATAATCATGCTATACATATCTTATATTCCCATATTGATGATGTTCAGTATGGCCTTATCTCCCATTGTTTAACTGCGCAGGAAATATGGAATACTCTCAATACGAGGTATGGAAAAATTGACAAAAACAGCTTAAAACCCAAAAAGATCAACTTAGATTCGGATCTATGCTCGAAAGAAGAAACAGATGAAAATTCAAGTAGATCAGATGATAGAGACTCAACAGACGATGAAACTGAAAGCTTCTCATATGAAGATTTGGTTTATATGTGTACTGATTTGACAAAAATCGTTGATAAACTCCATCGTAAAAATAAATCTTTAAAATCTAAAAATCACGAGTTATATAGCAAAATTAACTGTTTGGAATCAGAAGTTACAAATGTCGTGAAATTAGAAAGTTCTAACTGTGAAAGTTGTTTGAAGTTGAAAACTGACGTCGTTCATCTCAATAAAAATATTCAAAGGCTTAAAGAGGAAATTTTGATTTTAAAAGATAACGAGGTTGAGTTAAAAGATTCAAACAATTCTTTGCAAAAAGAATTTAATAATTTTAAGGCCATCAAAAATTCCAAACATGAAATTGCTGAAAAAGAAAGCTTGTTGAAAAGTGATTTGGTTTTAAATGAGCTTGAAAAAGAGATTGAAAATTTCAAGAAAGTTGAATTTGAAAAACAAATTAATTTTGAATATAAGATTCTTGAATCCAAGACCAAAATCAAGTTCCTTGAAAATGAAAATTTGATTTTGAAACAGAAAGATACTGAAAAGAGAAAGATTAGCATTAATCGTTGTTCGAATCTAATGAAAGAGAATTCTGACCTTAAATCTAAAATTCAACAACTTGAATTAACTCTAATCAAATTCTCTAACGGAGAAAAATCTTTAAATATGTTGTTGAAAAATCAACAATTTTCAGGAAATAAAAAGGGTATTGGTTTTGGGAAAGGAAATGATTTTTTGAGCTCGTGTGATTTTAAAAATCCTTCAAACTGCTTCAAGATGGGTCATTCTGAAAATTTGAATTGTGAAAATTCCAAAAGGTTTTTAAATCACAAACGAGATAAGAATTGGTTTGATAACAATCCAGTTGAACAGTTGTGGACCCCAAAAAGAAATAAAATGATTTTTGGAAAAACTAAACATGTTTGGGTTACCAAAGGCACAAAGGTAGATTCAAATGGATTGTTATACAAACAAGTTTGGGTACTGAAAGATGTTAACAAAACTATGAGTGGTTTTACAAATTTTGTTAGACCACTCGATCCTTTCAACTGTTAGGTACCGAAGAAGGTTGAGGAACTGCTGTGCTGAAAAGAGATTGACTTCAAGCTGTTCTATATTTCTGTATTCTTTATAGTTCCTTGGCCAAGATTTGTTGAGTTAGAGATTCTGATTTACATTGGATTCTGGTATGATCTCTAAACTTACCTTTGTGAATATTCTCTGTCTTTATTTCCTTTGTTTATTTATCCATCTGTCCCTTCTGTTTATTTTTCTTTGTTTTCTGTTTTGATTTGTCACTGTTATATCATTGTAACTTCTTTTGGGCTTAATTAACTTCCAATTGCATAACTCTTGATTTTCTGGAAATGCGCTTCACTTGAATGAAAATATGATGTTTTAGTCTTTTTCAGATCTTGAATATAAATTTGTAAATATCTGCAATTGTTTTGAAGTTTATTTTCTGTTTTCTGAATTCATAACAATGTTGATGTATTCTTGTTATATCTTGAACACCGTTAATGTGAATTCTAAATTTTTGAAGATCTGAAAATTAAATGGAAATTCACACACCTCTGCTGTTTTGAGTTTCATCTAATTCATTTTAGAAAAGCTTGAAATATTATAGTCATTACAGCACACTACTACTTCTCAGTTGTGAAAATTTCATTGTTTTTCAAATTGGCTCGGATATTTTGAAATGTCTTGAATTACAGTGATACATCTAGAAATTCTTCTTATATTCATGATCATTTTATGGTTGAAATCTGTTTGTTTGAAATCATCTGAAATACTTGATATTCTGAATCTCACATACCTCTTAAATTTGAAATTCTCAATCTTGTGTGACTGATTTATTATATCTCAAAACTTGACATTGATTCAAGTGATTTCAAATAAATTATTTTTTAATTTTATGGATCATGAATATCTCTTAAGTTTGATGTAAATGATCTGAAATTACTCATGTGCTTGTCAGAAATTGTTTTGAAAAATTCCTTGAAAAATTTGGGTCTTGAAATTTATTGGTATTTCATGATTATTTGATTTGAATATATGTTTGTTTAAAATCATTTGAAGTTATTGATTTATTGAATCACACACATATCTTGAATTTGAAATTTACATTCTGGTGTGACTGATTCACTGAATCTTAAGAGTTTCATATTTCTCAAATGATTTCAAATAAACTGTATTTTAATCTTGGATCATGAATCATCTTATGTGACCATCATCTTGACAAGTCTGCTTTAAAATTGGTTATCATGCTGTTCTGATTATAAGATCTTGATTTGAAAAATGCTTTAAATGACTGCTTGTTTTGAGAAAAACTGTTTGATGCTCTGATAAAAAAAAAGCCTGATATGTTAGTCTTGTCTATTTGGGTTTTGTGCTTAAAATTCTTTTGTTTGTGATACCCTTGTTTGTCTCCAGTGTCTTGTTACAATCCTCATTAATAGAGACATAAAGTGGAGGTACTGAATTTGTTTTGTTGTATATATTTTTAATCTCTCATGTCTTGTATAGATCTTTCAAATCCCTCTTGTAATTGATTTTCAATTTTAAAATTATTTATTGACTATTCATTCAGAAATTGAAATCAATATCCAAATTGAACTATATTTTTAATTCATCAAAATTATTATTAGATTTTGAAACTGTGATGAATTGTGACTGCAGTATATTTCACATCAAGAGGAGATTTTATTTAGATTTTCATGATGGTTGAATAATTATTATAATATATTTGAATTGGCAATTATTTCACGACCTTCTTCTTTATCTACCATTATTCTGTCATCCGTCATGTTTTTTATATTAATGTGGAGAGTTTAATATTTAAAAAAAACTTTTTAAATAAACAGTGAAGATATTTGTGATAGAAATTGGACTATGTTATTTTTCAGAATTAGTGATTATTGGAAATTTTCAATGATCCCGGTACAGTCGAGCATATTTCATAATATAATTAATTTAGAAATTTATTTCATAGTCCATTTCTGTACCTACCACATTTCTATCATTCATATTGGTTGTATATACCGAGGAGTTTTTTCTTTTGAAGCTGAAAACGATAAATATATAATTAATACATAAGTGTGTCTCAAACCTCATTTAAAAATCCAAGCTCTGGTCATGCATGGTTATAAGACAACTTATAATTTAAGCTGCGACTGACCTCATTTAAAAATCCAAGCTCTGGTTATGCGTGGTCAGTGTGCTCTTAAATAAAAGAAAAAGAAAAAGGAAATATTGTGCTATAAATTGAAATTAATCTGAAATTCTCCTTGGCGTACAAAAACCAGCCAATCAATCCATCATTCTAATATGTGAAATGTGTTGAAATCTTATGAAGTATTATGACTTGTTGATTGATAGCTATTAGGATTTGAGATTATACGAATTTGTCACTTAAATTGAATTATTAACTATAGTCCAAATCCATCACTGTTTTTGTGCTAAATTTTACAAAATAATTGGAAATCATATTTTTGTAAATCTCTTCATTTTATATAAAATTCATTGTAAATTCGTCATTCTTTACAATGTGAAATATGCCACCAATTCTTAGTTTATTATGATTTTTGTTTGACTGATTGAGATTTATGATGACCGTTCTTCCTCTTAAGCTGATATTGTATTTGTTAGTCATTTATCATCTATATTTTAAATTCTATATCCTTTTGATGATAACAAAAGGGGGAGAATGGGTTGAGATTTTGATTTATGAGTGAATATTTTATAAATATTTTTAATTTTGAAAATTCATTATTATTCAATTTTTTTAACTCATGCACAGTTATAGGGGGAGTTTTTTGCTGTAGGGGGAGCTAATAAATAGGGGGAGTTCAGTATTCACTGTCAAACACATTTATTATGCTCAAAATCTTATATTTGTTTGTCATCATCAAAAGGGGGAGATTGTTGTATATAACGGTGTTGTATACACAATTATATGATTTTTGTTTGATGATAACAACCAAATATTTATTATTTTAAATGTGTTTGTTACTGTACTGTTTTCATATATCATCACAGATAGGAATACATTATTTATATTCAAACAAAATACAACTGTACAGACATTTAGATATTTACACAGTATTTTGTTTAAATATAATAATTTATTTCAATTTTCAAATAGTACAGTTTTACAACTCCACTATTTGTACACTTCACTAATATTTCACATTTCATATTCGTTCACATGATATTGTACTTGTATATAAACTGAATGCGATAGATAAATTTGTTTGAACACAATAAAATAATATTTTATTTCAATCAAATTTCTTTATTACAAATATCAGTACAATTTTTTCTCATTCTATACATTTTTTCCTCGCTACAAACGCTCATCACAAATACAGTCATTGTCTCACTACAGCATTTCACTCATTCACATTACAATTATGGAACACAAAAAAGGAGGAACAACATTTTTTTTTCTGTCCAAGTAGCTCACAATGATACTAATACAAATTATCAAGCCAAAGAACAAAACAAGAAACCAAGTATGCAAGCAGGTGATGTTCACAAGTGTACAACAGTGAAAAGTGCATGTTTCAATTATTATTTTTTGAACATGTGAAAATTTGGCAACTACAAAGCGATCTTCATTTCAAGCAAGATGTTAAAAAAAAAAGGCCAAAAGCAACAGTGTACAACATGCATCAACATGCAAGGCTCAAGTGAACTAATTTGATGAAAATATACATGCAGAGGTTCAGTGGAGCAACAAAGAATTCTTTTCATGTTCAAATGGGTTAAAAAAAAAAGGGAATCTCTTTTGAAATTTGAAAAGAAAAGTCACAGGTTCAAAAGAAGGAAAGAGATTAAGCTTGCAACCTTGGCAAATGTAAAATTTGACAAGAAAAGATTTGGATAAAACATCTTTTTTATCATGCATGTATTCATAATTGCATGGTGCAATAATACACAATCAAAAAGCAGTTTCCTGGTTTGAAAAATCTAGCACATGCAGAATCTAACTTAGAAAACATTTTTATTTTGTAGAAACATACATGCAGAGGATAAGCCAACAAGCATGCATGCAACATCATGTTAGGGTGATACCTCAAGTCAACATGAACAAGTATGATCAAGTATGGTCAAGCAAGTACAAAATAATGGACCAGTGAAAAACATGGAAGGTTTACACAAATATCTGTACGAGCAATTCAGAAAGTATACAAGGGAAGTTTCATTTTAACATTTTCAATGATCATTTCTTTTGGGGAAAGAAGTAAAGTTTGCAATTCAAGATGTTTCCAGCTTTGTGTAAGTGTGGTCATGACAAGGATAATGTGTGCATACACATGTACAAGGTGAATGGTGCAGAGCATAACTTTAAAGTGGCACACAACAATGCATAGTAATTTTGAATTCATTTTTGACAAAGTGCGACTGGTTTATGTGTTTCCAGAAATTGGAAATGTTTAAATCATTCCAGAAATCAATTTTTTCCAAATATACAATGGCAGGGATAAATTCGAATGACCTATAGAAATCAACCAAGGAAAGCAATTAATTCTTTCCTGAATTCAACCCCTTATTTTTTGGCAAAGAGATGATTTTCTGCAAACATTTTTTGGTCATTAAAACAATTTTGTTTTAGACTGTATCAATCTTGGAAATACAAATTTGGCAAGCTTTTAAAAGGCATTCAAGAAGCAAGCATACAAGATTTCAACAATATATGTATATGGAATGCTAATTTTTTTCTTCCTGAAACATATTTTACATTTAAGGTAGTGGACAAATTGATTATGGACAAGAAGTTGATTTCCAGTGTTAGCCAAAACATTTAATTATTTCCAGAAATGAAGAAATGTATTTGGCAACAATTTTCAATCAAATAAATATTTCCAAGCATGACAAGATTTCATATTTCCAGGTTTTGCTGAAATACTGGACATAAAAACATTCCTACTTTAGACCACAAAATCAAGTCAAAGACAGCATGGAATAAAACAAATCAAATCTTTTTAGTTTTTCATCTCACAAATCAGTAAAGTTGTGTCATCAGTAAAGAGCATGATTGAAGCTTAGTTTGTTCGCATATGGTATCAGGAAATTAAAGGGGCAAATTCGAGCAATCAAGGCAGCTACAAAATCGAGTGTGAACAAACATATATGTGGCAAGCATTCATGGACAAGCAATAATCAGCTATTGACCAGAATCATAAAGGGGCAAATTCGAGCAATCAAGGCAGCTACAAATTCAACAAATTAGGGCAAGTCATTATCACGAAATAAGAGGTTTTAGGATTTCTAAAATCCTATATAAACACCATTACACCATTGGCAATAGGCAGTCAAAACCAATAAATCAATTCAAGCATTTCAAAGCAAGAAAATTCAGAAAAATCATAGTTTCAATCGAGCCAGAGAACAATCCCAAATCGGACGAGCAAAGCAATCGAAGAATCAAGCATCAGAGTTTTAGTCCATCAACATCCAAGAATTCAGTTTGGGATAAAAGAGAGAAACCCTAGCCAAATTCTCCAGCTGCCATTGTTTCAATGAGAAAGACATTGGGTGCAAATAAAAGAAGAATAGGCCGACCAATTTTGTTTGAAGGCCTTAGTTTGGTTTATTTTTAAAAGGGGGGTTTTACTTTTTAGTTTTTATTTTGATTTGTATTGTTTTTATATACTCCATCTGTAATCATTCTGAATCAGTTTCTAGAGTCTGTAAAATTCTAGGGGAATCCAGTTAGGGTGTTAACTGGCAGTTTACTAGCGTCTTTAAAACTAGGGGAAATCTGGTCTAGGGAATATAGACCAGTCTAGAGTTTTGAGCGTAGAGTTAGAATAGGAGCGAGGGGTTCGCAAGTGTACATGGTCTTGTATGCGGGATCTGTTCTATCATCTAGTAGAAACCTTAGGAATGCAGCAGTAGGCAGGATTTTGCCGAAGCTGGGTATATCTTGTGTCATTTACTTTTCTGCATTTCTATTTCTGCTATCTATGATCTTTGAATGTTTTAATATCCTGTGATATTTGAACTCTGCGATAATTTGCAATAAACCCTATTCACCCCCCCTCTAGGGTTAATCTAGATCCAACAGATTAGTTATGCCTGAACACACACTTCCCGATCCTATTGGACCTATAAAATGGTTACAATCGACCGATAAATCCAAGGCGCCTCATAATATATTAACCACATAAGTAAAAATGTCGGGCCTTGTGAAAACCCTAATACCACTTCTAGCTAGAAAGAAACGTGTGCACTCCCTGCGTTCTGTTGTCCCGTTTCTTACTCTACTGGGATGTGAGGCTCACGAGATAATGTTATACACAAAGCTATGCCGAAATAGGCTATGCTTTGATCATCATCCACAAGGCTCTTCTTTTCAACAAAAGCCTCGATCAATTGCATCTTGGCATGTCACATTGACAATTCACGTCATGCGATCGATAACTACCAATATATAACCTCTGAGCTCATGCATCTCAGAGAAGGGTGTTAAGAAAGAGAATAAATTCTCTGCCACCACAGATATATATTAAATAGAAATTAATTTAATTTACATGGAATGAAATCCAATGTCAGACACACATCCATTTACAAGTCCGTTCTGGGTCTGAACGAAACCGGAGTCACCTTATTCCTCGTCCCGTATGTCCAATACAGAAGAGAGGTGCTCGCTTATTCGGACAATCAACAAGTACGTCCGGACAACTACCACTTTAACCCTTTCCTGGGAACAAATCAGTCCAGGGCATCAGTAGTCATCCATTCGATGTGAAGATCGCCGGTCTTCAACCACCGTCTTTATCTTCGACTTAAATCGTCACAGTAATTATTCAGAATGGGTTAAACCCGGTCTTCCCGAATAACTCGCGTATTTTATAATCAAAAATCAAGTATTATAAAAACACATCAAACGCCTCATTCCAATTTAGAATATTCTTTTAATAAAATATTCACATTATTCTATCAAAGGCATATTCTTTAATTTTTTTTTTAAATCTTTCTTTTAAAGATTTACTTACAAACTCCAATTTGTTTTTAAATATCAAAAATCATCATTTAATGATTATTTAAATTTAAGAAATTAATATTATCTTTAACTGGGTTAAAGAACTAATGTCATTTAAAACACAGTTCACGGTAAACCCAAAATCGTCTTCCATTAAAAATGGAATTTTCACAGAAATCAAATCAACATATAATCGATATAAATTCCCATATCAGACTGATAATATAAATGGAATAACGGCCAAGCCTTTTAAATTCCATATATAGTAATGGTCTTCATTTACAGAAGCTCATCCCGATTATTATTAAATCGAATTCCATTCAATTCCAATTTAATACATTTGGAAAACTTTATTTTGGAAATTTCCTTTAAATCTAAATAAAAAGATTTATAAATTCCAAATTACATTTTCACTGTCAATTAGGTTAAAGAACAAATGTCGCTCAAAACATAGTTCACAATAAACCCAATTCACATTTCATTTTATTCTAATTACTAAATATAATTGGAAACTCTAATAATCTTAATTAAAAGATTTATTCTTTTCTCAACTGGGTTTAAGAACGGTGTTATTAAAGACACCATTCACGACAAACCCAAAAATCCAATTTATTTATTTAATTCCAGGTAAATATTAATTTATTGGAAAACTCCCTTAAATCTTGATTAAAGATTTATTCTATTTCTTTATTAAAATAATGTTTTCAAAATATTAGATTTTGGAAATTACTACTTTTTATTCTATTCATTTTAAAATGAATAAAAACGATCGATAAACCCGTTCGGGTTTAAATGGCATTTCAACTTATAATGGGCTAAATAGTCCAATTCATTACCATATCCATTTGTGGTTTATAATTGGCTAGACCTCCCACGTTAGACCTACAACTTGCGGGTGCTGGACATGTCGGTCGGGTTCGGGCAGACTTATCCCACAAGTTGGGCTTTACCTCGTGTCATAGCCCGCTTCGTATTTGCGTACTTAGACCTCTCACATTAGGTTCAACATTAGTGGCTGCTGGATATGCCGGTCGGGTTCGGGCAGACTTCTACCACAAATGCAACCTAACCTCGCGTCAAAAGTGCAATTATAATTTATAATTGTAATTATTTCACTGAAAAATATTCATTATTTTAAACTATTCTTTATTTAAAATATCTTTATTCTAAAATATTCTTAATTTAAAATATCCTTTATTCTAAAATGTCCTTTATACTAAATTGTTATTTATTTTATAATATTCTTGTTACCAAATATTCTTTATTTCTAAATCGGAATGCGACCCAAGCAATTATCATATAAGTTCATTTATATGGTTTTCATACATTGCATGTGAATGATAAATAATCAGTAAACATCCAAATAACAACCAGAGTGCATTTTACAACTAATCGCAAGGGAGATGTGTGATTAAAATATCATCCCAAGACCCGTGTGGGGTTTCATCCAACAAATAAATATAAATTATTTATACACTTGGGCGATGTGTGAAAATTATCGTCCCAATCACATAAACAAGTCGGATAACTTGTAAATGTAAGTGTAATTATAATGACAATATTTTAACATGTTTAATTTTCCAAATCTCAATCATGTCACAATATAACACACATAACAACACAACAATACATCCATGAAATAGATATAACAAATATTTCAATCATTTTAATGCAATAAAAATGATACTTTTTATTTCAATCTTTTTAATGAAACAATGTGACAATAAAAATGTAATTTTTTTATTGAAAACACGACATTATCTAAATAAATGATATATTCATTTGACAAATCATTGTCCTAAATAAATGACATATTCATTAATCTAACATATATGGAATATTTAACTAAATTGACAATTTAATCCTAACATGACATTTTTATTCTAAAATGACAATTTCTAACAAAAATGGCATTGTTATGTAACATAACTTGTCTCTAACTAAATGACATATTTTATTTACAAATATAAATTAACTAAATGACATATTTCATTTATAAAGTATGATTACAACAATATGACATATTTCATTTATAAAGTATGATTACAAGTAAATGACATATTTCATTTACAAAATATGTTTTCCATGTGAATTACATATTTATTTATAAAATTTGTTTTCAACATAACATGACATATTTGTTTATAGAATATGTTTTCAACATAAGTGACATTTTTAGTCTAGTTTGACACTTCTAACAAAAGTGACAATTTTAACATAACATTTTGTAACAAAATGGTATTTTATTTCTAATGCAACATCTTATAACCAAAATTTTATTTTGTTTCTAATGCAACATTTTATAGCAAAATGGTATTTTATTATAATGTTAACATTTCATAGCAAAAATGGTGTTTTTATAATGCTAACATTTTATACAACAAAAATGGCTTTTTTATAATGCTAACATTTTTAACTAAAATGTCAATTTTATTCTAATGTAACATTTTTAACTAAAATGTTCTTTTTTTATTCTAATGTACATTTTCTAACAAAATGTTCTTTTTATTCTAATGTACATTTTCTAAATGAATGATATTTTTATATTAACCTAATGTCTTTAAATAAATGACATTTATAACATATCTTTATTCTAATAAATGACAATTAATATTGTCAATCCTAATTCAATAAAAGATGACAAGTTTATATTGTAAATTCTAATTCAATAAAAGGTGACAAATTTTATATCGTCAATTCAAATTTTACAAAATAAATAAAAGTGATGACTTCCTATTGTTAACAATTACCTAACTAAACAAACTAACATAAAAGAAAAATACAATGAAAATTATAATTTTCATTGTCTAATATTTTTAATGAAAATGACTTACAATAAAAATGAAGTTTTGTCATCAAATCTTTTTATTGCAAAAAAAAATGATAGCAAAAATGTGAACTTTATATTCTAATCTTTTTATTATAACAAATTGACATTAAAAATATAAACTTTAATAACTATACTTTTATTGTAACAAATCGACAATAAAAATCTAATTTTCTATTTCAATTCTTTTTACTGTAAACAAATGACAATAAAAATCTAATCTTCTATTTCAATTCTTTTTATTGTAAACAAATGACAATAAAAATCTAATCTTCTATTTCAATACTTTTTATTGAAAACAATGTTACATAAAAATGTAATCTTTTAATTCTGTTCTTTCTAATGAAAACAATATTACATAAAAATGTAACCTTTTAAATCTACTCCTTTTACTGCATCTAAAATGTCAATAAAAATGCAAAATTTAAAATCTATTCCTTTTATTTTCTCTAATTTGATAATAAGAATATTTCTTTTAAATCTAATCTTTTTATTTGAACAACTTTGACGCTAAAAATATGTTCTTTTTAGTTGAAAAGAAAATGACAACAAAATATGTTCTTTTTTTACATTTTAACTAATTGAAAAATAAAAATGAAATCTCTTATTTCAACTCTAATTCATCTACAAGAACCATATTTCATGTAAAAGTAAAAAAAAAGTGAGATTTTTATTGTTAAGTTAATTCCAATGTTCACGTGCCAAAATAAAGATGAAATCTTTAATCTAAAATAATCCCATGTTCATGAATCAAAATAAAGACGAAATCTTTATTCTAACTCTCATTCCCAAGTTTATGTATTCAATAAAAACTTTATTTTTATGAATAAATCACATCAATATTAATGGATTTAAAAATAAAAGTTGAAATTTTTATTTCAATCAAATCTGTACGTATGGATCTAAAATGAAAGACATAGATCTGAATGACAGAAGGTAAATCTAGAAAATAGAAGAACGATTTTACTGTAAACTATAACCGTATCCATAGATCTAAAATATGATTTTATTTTAGATCTATATTTAACCACAACTAGAGATTCAACAAAAAAACGAAATTTCATCGTAGATTTAGCAATTTATGAACATCATAATATACCACAAGCAACAATCAATAAATTCTAAATCACAAACATCGCAGATCTAAATCATTAACCTACATACAATGATTTTAAAAGCGAGAAAAATAATTTAATTATAATTAATTATTTAAATCAAAAATCTCACCTTGTTCGAAGCGGATCTAAAATTCTAAAGGGTTCAGAATCTGTTCCATCGCGAAGATATTTTCACCATGATTCCAACGCGACTGATTTTGCAATTTTCTAACAACGTATGCAAAAGTTATGATAATTTTTTCATTCGATGATTAAATAATTAATTAAATTAAATAATAACCTTTTAATCCACCCTTAATAACGTTTGAATTAAAACGCCGTGTCATCTTCTTCATTTCCCTTCCGTCGAACTGAACCCAAAAAGTCGGCCTCCTTCTTTGAAAATCGCGCCACCCACAAGTCTCTTTTTCGATCACCACCTTTGAAGTTGCTCATCTCCCTTTGCTCTTCATTTTTGCCTTTGGAAATTTCAAATTTCATAGAGTGAATTTAACTATTTTAAGGAATGAAATTGGAGGAGATAGGCCATTGAAAAATGAGGGCGGCGGCTTGAAATTGGAATTAGGGTTTCCATTTAAGATACAGGTCTATATATAATAATATATATTAAATACTATTTAATTTAATAATTGTTTATCTTATTTTTATATCTTGTATTTATAAAAGGTATAAAACATGGCATATATGTATATGAAAGGAAGAGAGAGAACATAAAAGAATTGGAGGAAATGAATGAAACACATGCTACAATTTTTATCATTATGTTTTTTTCTTCTTGCCATGAATGACACACCTCTAATCCCATTGAATATAATTTCAAATGTTATTTATTTATTTTATGAAGGAGGAGAGTTTCTCTTTTTTATTATGATTTTATATTTCACTAATGTTATAATAGCGATGCTTTTGTCTAACAAAATATATTTTTAACTAACTAATGAATACTTTATTTCATGACCATTTTATATATCGCATATATGTATGTTCGTATATTGTATATGTATATTTTCATACAACGTCTATACATATTTTCATTTAATGTCTATATATATTTTCACACAACGCTTATATAGTTTATACAATGCGTATATATATTTTCTATACGGCCTACATACGTTAAAAACCATATTTTTTAACGAACTAGTAATTTTTCCTTAGCATGACTATTTATATATATATATATATATATCATATTTACGTTAAAAAAATCATATTTTAATGGTCTAATGATTTTTATATGATGTGTCTATTTTATGTGACTCATGTATATGTCAAGGATAATATTTTCAACCAACTAGCATTTATTTCATTTCCCTTGTGTGTCTCATCATAGATAGTAGGTTACAAAATAATTAAATTAGCTGACTAGGCATGATGGGACAATATTTATTTTTCATTCAAATTTCAAAAGTAAAGAAAATGAGAGAAAGAGAGAGAATAAATGGAAAGAGATGAATGCTAGATTAATGCTAATTATTAGAAAGTTTGCAACTTTTCAAATTTCAAAACATATAATATTAAATACCATGCGTTATTACATAGATAACATTTAAAAGTTTTACGAAATACATATATATAACAAAATGGAGAAAGGAGATTTAAAGTGATGTAGATTTAAGAAATGAGAATTTAAAATAAGATACGTGTAAATAGGATGTAGGGAAGTAAATTAATGAATGTAGGGGAGGCATTGAAATCAAATGCAGCCATTAACATTTTAAAATTTATTAATTAATGGTTGTTACACTTTGGATAGACAAGGAAAGTATTACAGATGACATTTTTTTTAATCTAACAATGAAAAATTTACAAAATGACATTTTTCTCTAACAATGCCTATTATATTATAAGGACATTTTGTCTAACAATACCTGTTATAACATGATGACATTTTGTCATAATTTCATTTTGAATCTGCATTTTTTTTAACTTTAATAATTTATTTATTTTTAAATTCTGACGCATTTTCTATCAAAATTTCTTAAAATCAAATTTTAAATTGGTTCTGATTTTCCGGGTTGTTACAATCTCCCCCATTTAAAATCTTTTCGTCCTCGAAAAGGAACGAAGCTAAAAGTTCTTTAACTAAGCAACTCAATTTTCATTCTTTTATTGGTGTCAATAATTTTATTAGTTGAACTAATAATCACACAACATAATCATCAATCAATTCGGTGATTAACCTTTTAAATATATATAACTTTTATATATTCAAAATCATATTTTCTAAGATCGTATTATAATCATAAATACGTTAATTATAAACTTGTCACTCTCAACTCATTCTAGGGCATTTCTAACCCCATCTCTAACGAGTTTTCTCATTCTAGGATGCTACTGATCCTATCTCTAATGATTATTCTTTTATAGGATATTACTAATCCTACCTCTGATGAGTCTTTTGTTCAGTTCTAACGAGTTGTACCCCAAAGATTTGAGCTAACCAGAGTTCTGATACCAACTGTAACGACTCGAATTTCGCCCGGACCTAATCGATCGCTAGATCGACCAAGACCGTACGAAAACCGGAATACGCTAACTTTGGGCATACAACACATTAAAACAACTAACAGTAGACTTTTATAAACATTACAATAATGTTACATCAGAGTACAAAATATCAGAGTACAACAATATAATAACACAACAGCGGGAGATAATTTACAATGAATTTAATACAACGGAAGACCATCAATGCTCTGGACACAGCTTTAAGCTTCGATCCAGAATCCTGCCCAATATATCTGTAAAATAAGCTACTCGACTGCCCGTGTGGAAAAGAGGGCACCCGAGTTTGCAAAGTGAAACAAACTACGGGTCAGTCATGGGACTGGTATGAGAAATCTAACTTAACTTATCTAATAATAAGGCTAATTACAGGACCACGCCGCTAACGTGGAACGTGTTTACTCCATTGGATTGCTAGTGCATAAATAAAGAAAATCGTTAAACAATGCAATGCTTTTTAGAAAAATGAAACCATAATAAGACTCAAGTCCCATCACACAATGCAACACAAGCCAGAGGATAGAGTTTTACCTTATAATGGTCAAAAATGCTTGATACGATAAAACGGTTTGATATTATTATTAGTGTATATATGTTTCAAAAACATTTCAATCATAATGTATCAATCATAGACGACATAACTACCATATACTATGTCGCCATACTAGTTCTACAATCAAAACCGTAATGTCGTATTGGAAATTGGGTTTCCATCATGAGTCAAGGCTAGGAACGATCTCCTTATCGATTCGAGACACTCTAGCAATGTCTCAGGATCCCCCGCAGTGAACCCTTGGATCCTGCAGGGCATGTCCACAAATAACGTTAGTGGATTGGTTATGCCTGAACACACGCTTCCCGATCCTATTGGACCTATAAAATGGTCACAATCGACCAATAAATCCGATGCGCCTCATAATCCATCAACCACATAAGTAAAAATGTCAGGCCTTGTGAAAACCATAACACCACTTCTAGCTAGAAAGAAACGTGTGCACTCCCTGCGTTCCGTTGTCCCGTTTCTGACTCTACTGGGGTGTGAGGCTCGCGAGATAACGTTATACACAAAGCTATGCCGAAATAGGCTATGCTTTGATCATCATCCATAAGGCTCTGCTTTTCAACAAAAGCCTCGATCAATTACATCTTGGCATGTCACATTGACAATTCACGCCATGTGATCGATAACTACCAATATATAACCTCCGAGCTCATGCGTCTTAGAGAAGGGTATTAAGAAAGAGAATAAATTCTCTGCCATCACAGATATATATTAAATAGAAATCAGTTTAATTTACATGGAATGAAATCCAATGTCAGACACACATCCATTTACAAGTCCGTTCTGGGTCTGAACGAAACCGGAGTCACCTTATTCCTCGTCCCGTATGTCCAATACGGAAGAGAGGTGCTCGCTTATCCGGACAATCAACAAGTACGTCCAGAAAACTACCACTTTAACCCTTTTGTAACGACCCGCATTCTACGCATTGAAGGATCGTAGAATATTTATTTCTTTCTCGTAAGGAGTCGTATGGTCGTGTGACATTAGGGGACGACTATTGGGGTCATTTCCCACGTTCACGATTTTTGAATGACCGTTTTGCCCCTAGCTGATCTTGTTTTGGCCATAACTTTTGATTGAAAGGAATTTTGACTTGAAACCACTTCCATTAGATCCGGATGATGGTTTACCTTTCCGTAGAGTGGTCATATGTGAAAAACGGACTTACCGTTTGGAAGATATGGACGAAATAAGGTTTAGAAGGTGAAAAATTGCTTAACCGGGACAAATGAGGTGATTAGTGAATGGGCCCATAACCTATTTCGGGATTAGGGTTATGGGGAGGCTGAAATGAGTTAGGTTTTCATTCTATTTCAGTTTTCTAGCTGCCATTTACCTCTTAGAAACCCTAACAATGGCCTCCACCTTCTAATTTTATGTCAAATCGCTCTCTAATCAAGGATTAAGCTTAGCAACATCAAATCAAGGAGAAATTGCACCATTTCAGAGTTAGAGCTGCAGTTAGACATTGTTATTCGCCTAAATTAGAGGATTTTCAGTTCTGGAAGTTTTTAATTGTGGCAAAGGTGAGTGATTAGCCTTGTTTTTACACTAATTATGGTTAACTAAGGGTAATTAGTGTTAATTAGCGAATTTAAATATGATTAAATTCTGGAAAAAATATTTATAAATTTCGAAATATTATTTTTAGCCTCTGTTAGAAGTTTGAGTTAATTTGGTTAAGTTTTGTTAATCTTGTCATTAGTTATTGTTAAACATGATTAAGGGGAAAATATGGATTTTGGGTATGTTTGATCCATTTTAATATATCTAATTGTTGTTTTGGTGTTTGTGGTCAATTCTATATGTTGCTATGACTGTATTGTATGCTTTGTGATTGATTAGAACAGTTAGAATAGTCGAAAACGCCGTCATATGGCATAAAACAGTCACTGGAAAAGTTATAGGAAAGAGTGCAGGGATCGGATCGGATCGCCCTCCCCCACTCGCGAAGCATGTATCACGAACCGGCGATGGAAGCTCGATCCGGACCACTGGCACCTAAAGTGTACCATGAACCGCGAACTCGAAGCGATGAAGGCTCGACCCACGAGCTAATGGAGAAGCCCGACCCGATCTGGTGACGATGGCACGATCCGAACTAGTGCGGTACCACGACCCAGCTTGAAGCATCACGATCCGACCCAGTGGGTGACTGCTTGATAGACCCCGACCCGACCCGTATGGAGCACCACGATCCGCCCCATGCATCACGAACCAGATGGAAATCAAACCGATGGGTAACCACGATCCGAAGCAAAGTGAAGTGAAGGGCTAATGACCATGGACCAAACGAGGAAAAGAGGACCGATCCAAATGGAAGCTGTTTTCCGAACCGATCCGAAGGAGACCAAAACCCGAGATGCAAACGTAGTCCAAATGGGAAGTTTGTTCTCATGATCCATTTGGGAACCAACGAGTTAACTTCATGGTTGGACTTTGCTGTGGAACGTGTGCTAAGGAGTTATCGACGTCCATAACTTTGATTCACCACCGAAAGACGAATGTTAGGCTACAGATCAGTGCAGTGGGGTAGTTATTACTTCATTGGGCAGAGTGATCGTAGCATGGCTATGAGCCAGTGCAGTGGAGTTATCATGACTCCATGGGGAAGAGTGGACATAGCAAAGTATTATTGGTTATAGATCAGTGCAGTGGAGCCGTCATGACTCCATGGGGTAGAGTGATCGTAATAATGTATTGGGTGATCAAAGTGGTGGATATAGTATGCTTTACGCACTGAGTGAGAGATGTGAGGATGGTTGCTATGCTTGATTGTTTGCCATCACTATGACATGCACACCCCCACCCCCGTATCCTTTACACCATATGTTAGTGGCACCTTAGAGTATTGTACGGTATGTTGTGCTAACTCTTTGGTTGCAGGTTCAGGTATGGTTTAGTATACCTGTTATTGTTCTATTTTGCTGCTTATCGCCCATACCAGACTTTTGTCTGACCCAGAGTTTTATGTCTCTTCTTATTACTCAGGGTGCTCTTAAACGGGCAGACTAGTGACAGGTTAGCTGATTGTGAACGAGTAGCTGTCCGGAGATGAGCAGGAGGCTTACACGTACTATTCTCTATATATATTCTCCTTGTGTCACCGCTAGTCACTTCTTTTGGCATTAGTAGTGTACCTTTCTTATTTTTCTTTAGAGACAGTTTTAGAAGTTGTAATAAAGATGATGTGGAACATAAGCTGTAATTTTGGATTTTCCCCTGCTACGATGGTTTAAGTTTTCATCTTATGCACTGTCTCGCCTGTTTTATGTCAGGTTATGTTATTATTATATTTTATTCCATGCGCTGTGAGATATACTACAGGTTCCTTGCTCGTTCAAATTCCTTTCTTTTCCTTTCTTTGGCGACCGTCCTATGCTAGTCGGGCATTGGCACAGCGCACTTTCATTGGAAATGTCGGCTGGTGCGGGGCGGGCCATCATACTTGGTATCAGAGCTCTTGGTTGCGTAGTTAACCTAGGGAAGAACCAAAGAGAGATAGTACGTATATGAGAGCGCGTATTTGTGATATTTTGGTTTTCAAAAGCTATATGTATATACTATTAGTATATTTAAGGATGAAGTCGCACTGCACTGGCACCACTGAAGAGATGGTTAATCGTTTTCTCCTTACAGATTGAATGATGAGCCGATATACGAGGGGTACTAGTAGAGGAGCTAATAATGGGAATGCTCCTGATGTGAGGACGATGTTCACTGACCTCATGAGAGGGATGCTTAGGGATGTTCGGAGGGTAGCTCCTAATGCTGCAAATGGTGGCGGTGCAACAATGCAGACGCCTAGGGTCGATTTCGCCAAGCTATGCAAGGATTACACTAGTCTTGGTGGAAAGTCGTTCCACGGAACAGAATCAGCGACAGAAGTTCAGGATTGGTTGGATAGCTGTGAGCGTATCTTCGAAGACTTGGGTATTAAGGATGCGATAAAGAGAAAGCTAGCATCACATCAGCTGCAAGGACGGGCAATGAATTGGTGGAATGCTATTAAGGCAACTACTCTAGAGGATCAAGTTACATGAGATCGGTTTAAGACCCAATTTAGTGAAAAGTTTATCCCAGCTGCTCAGAAGTCAGAGTTGTTTAGGAAGTTCATGGAGCTTAAGCAGAATGGTAGGGCAGTCTCGGAGTATATTGCTGAGTTCGATACTTTATCCAAGTATGGATTATCCCTTATCGACACTCCCGAGAAGAAGAATGAGAAGTTTATAACAGGCTTATATCAGTACTTAGGGGAAAGGCTTATAAACTATATCGATGAGACGTTTGAATCAATTTTGGGGAAAGCATTGAGGTTAGAGAGCCTTTATCCTAAACCCAAGACTGAAGTCGCTATCGCATCTACAGAGGGGCCAAAGCTGCAAGCAACCGGTGGAGGCAAGAATAATTCTCAGAATAAAAGGAAGCAGAGTCAGAACCAAGCTAAGGATGGTCAGAAAAAGAGCCAGAAATATGTTGAGTACTTTAGCTGTGTCAAGAAGGGCCATTATGCTAAAGAATGTCGAGCAAAACTAGCGGACAGGAAGTGCTACAACTGTGGCCAAGTGGGACATCACAAGGATAAGTGTCTGCAACCCCCTAAAGAAAAGCAGATTGTGAAAGCATATGCTATCAATGCTGTTCCTTCTTTGTCGAATGCCCCGACAGCGTCGAAGAAGGGAAATAATGTCGTCATTCAAGGTATGCTTTCTATTTATGATATTCCTGTTCGAGTATTGTTTGATACCGGAGCTTCCCATTCATTCATATCTAGTGACCCAGTAGATAGGTTGGGATTGGAACCAGAGATAGTCGATAGACCTTTAGCGGTGACGAACCCGATTGGTGGTTCAACTAGCCTTAGCATGATTTGTCGTAATGTGGTCTTATCGAGTCATGGATGTATGTTTTCTTGTTATTGCTTTGTTTTGGGCTTTACTGGGTTTGGCATTATTTTGGGAGTCGATTGGCTCCAAAGATACGGTGTGGTGGTAGACTATGAGGGCTTTTTGGTGACAGTTAGAGCAGATGATGGGTGCAGGGTAGTGTTTGGTGGTCTACCTAGTGATGGGGTAATGCCTAGTTTTCTAAATTCCCTTGACATCCCGCATGATGAGTTGTCAGATGTGCCCGTGGTTGGCCAGTATCCGGACGTCTTCGAGGAAGTGACCGGACTTCCACCACACCGAGAGATTGAGTTTCGTATTGATTTAGTGAAAGATGTCAGGCCTATAGTGATGCCACTTCGTCGTATGGCACCAAGGGAGCAGCGAGAGCTCCGGGTGCAAGTAAGCGATCTTTTGAAGAAGGGATTTATTAGAAGAAGTGATTCTGAGTGGAAAGCACCAGTTGTGTTTGCTACCAAGGCAGATGGTTCCCTTCGATTGTGTGTGGACTACCGCGAATTGAATAAGGTGACGAGAAAGAATAAGTATCCTCTACTACGGATAGACGATTTGTTTGATCAGTTGAGTGGTGCGAGGGTGTTCTCCCAGTTGGATCTCGCGACAGGTTTTCATCAGCTTAGAGTGGAAGCTGAGAGTATAGCTAAAACGGCTTTTCGGACGCCGTCTGGATTCTATGAGTGGTTGGTCATGCCATTCGGGTTGACCAATGCACCATCGTATTTTGTGGATCTTATGAATATGGTATTCAGGGATCAATTGAATAAGTTTGTTCTTGTGTTCGTAGACGATATCTTGGTTTATTCGAGGACAGAGGAAGAACACAAGGAACACTTGAGGATAGTGATGGAGGTGTTGAGAAAACACCAATTGAAAGCAAAGTTTTCTAAGTGTCACTTCTGGAGGAGGGAAGTGAGATTCTTGGGCCATGTTGTTTCAGAAAATGGTATTGCCGTGGACCCTGCGAAGGTGGCTACGATACAAGATTGGTCTACGCCCAAGAATGCAACAGACATAAGAAGTTCCTTGGGATTGGCTGGATATTATCGTAAGTTTATCCAAGACTTCTCCAAGATAGCAGCACCATTGACTCAGTTGACCAAGAAGAATCAAGCTTTTGTTTGGGACGAAAAGTGCGAGAATGCATTCAAGAGTCTAAAGGAAAAGTTTGCATGTGCACCAGTGTTAGTCATTCCTAAGGGGAATGAAAAGATGACGGTATACATAGATGCATGTGGTACCGGGCTAGCTGCTGTATTGATGCAAGGAGGTAGGGTTGCAGCTTATGCTAGTCGACAACTAAAACTGCATGAGAAAAGATATCCTACCCATGATTTGGAATTGGCAGCGATCGTGTTCGCATTGAAGATGTGGAGACATTATCTCTTGGGAGAAAGATTCGAGTTGTTCGCCGATCATAAATCGTTAAAGTATCTTTTCTCTTAGAAGGATCTAAATCTCCGACAGCAAAGATGGTTAGAATTCTTGGCTTCCTATGATTTCGATATCGCATATACACCAGGAAAGGGCAATGCGGTAGCTGATGCATTGAGTAGGAGACATGCCAGTTTAGGGGCTATGTTTCTAGAATGGAAGCAACTGGAGTACATCGCTGGGTATGATTTCAGACCAAAGTGCGAATTGGATCCAGAAATGTTAGCAAGTTTGACGATCAGACCCACTTTGATTGAGCGGATTGGTTCCAGTCAGAGGGACGATCCTAACATATTGTAAATCATCTCAAAGTTAGAGATGGGAATCGACGAAGAGATGAACAAGTAAGGGCTTGATCGAGATGGATGGATTAGAAAGAATTGAAGACTAGTTGTGCCCAATGTCAAGGGATTGAGAGATGAAGTGCTTAGAGAATGTCATCACTCAAAACTGACTATACATCCCGGTGGTAACAAAATGTATCGAGACATGAAGCATACCTACTACTGGGAAGGGATGAAAAGAGACGTTGGGAAGTTTACATCCAAATGCATGAACTACCAGCTAGTTAAAGCTGAGCAAAAGAAGCCTAGTGGTTTGTTACAGCCATTGGAAATTCCCGAATGGAAATGGGAACAAGTCTCAATGGATTTCATTGATGGGTTACCAAAAACTAGATCGTGCCATGATAGCATTTAGGTGATTGTGGACCGATTGACTAAGAGTGCAAGGTTTATACCCGTCAAGTCGAATAAAATGGCAGCTAAGTTAGCGGAACTATATATGAAATGGGTAGTGAGATTTCATGGAGTACCTAAAAGCATTGTGAGTGACCGAGACCCATTGTTTACTAGTGG
The DNA here is from genome assembly GCA_030737875.1 of Allium sativum. Classification (NCBI taxonomy): domain Eukaryota; kingdom Viridiplantae; phylum Streptophyta; class Magnoliopsida; order Asparagales; family Amaryllidaceae; genus Allium; species Allium sativum. The sequence goes on along the minus strand of CM060912.1, from coordinate 310,655,104 downwards.
GTTTTGGAAGAGCTTACAAGAGGCTCTAGGGTCAGAAATACATCTCAGTACCACGTATCATCCTAAAACTGACGGTCAGACAGAGAGGATGAATCGTATATTAGAAGATCTCTTGAGAGCTTGCATATTGGATTTTGGTGGATCATGGGATGACCATTTGCAACTAGTAGAGTTTGCATATAATAATAGTTATCAATCCAGTATCGGTATGGCCCCATTTGAAGCTTTATACGGAAGACCATGCAACTCACCGTCATGTTGGTTAGAAACCGATGAGAAATTTGTGCTTGGGCCAGATGTGATAAGAGAAACCTCAGATAAGATCAAAGTTATCCGACAACGAATGAAGGTTGCCCAAGATAGGCAGAAGAGTTATGCTGATAAGAGGAGAAGAGATTTAAAATTCTCCATTGGTGACTTGGATTTTGTCAAGATTTCTCCATTAAAGAGCGTGATACGATTTGGTAGGAGAGGCAAGTTAACAACAAGATTTGTTGGTCCATTCCCAGTTCTCGAGCAAGTTAGGAATTTGGCATATAAAGTTGAATTACCAGAGAAGATGGCAGGAGTTCATAACGTATTTCATGTTTCCCAGTTAAGGAAATTCGTGCACGACCCTAGTGTGACTATTTCACCGGATCAGTTGGACGATATCGAGGTTGAACCCGAGGCGGTTGGGAACCGCAGGCCAATGCGTATTGTTGGGAACGATATGAAGCAGCTTCGAAGGAAGGCGGTGAAACTAGTCAAAGTTCAGTGAGGTGATGATGAGGAAGACTGTACTTGGGAAACAGAGGAGAACATAAAGAGGAAGTATCCAGAACTCTTTGTCTGGTAAGGTTTTTATATCGGTATAGTACTCCCTTGTTAGTAAACTGCATGTTAGGATATGCTTGTTGTGTTGTTTTGTATGCTTTATTTTTTTGTTAATGATTGATAGGCATGCGAGATCCTTTGTATGTTTTGGGTTAAGGAATTTCGGGGACGAAATTTCTTAAGGGGGGAGAATGTAACGACCCGCATTCTACGCATCGAAGGATCATATAATATTTCTTTCTTTCTCGTATGGAGTCGTATGGTCGTGTGACATTGGGGGACGACCATTGGGGTCATTTCCCATGTTCACGATTTTTGCCAATTTTTGAATGACCTTTTGCCCCTAGCTAATCTTGTTTTGGCCATAATTTTTGATTGGTAAGGAATTTTGACCTGAATCCAAGTACATTAGATCCGGATGATGGTTTACCTTTCCGTAGAGTGGTCATATGTGAAAAACGGACTTACCATTTGGGAGATATGGACGAAATAAGGTTTAGAAGGTGAAAAACTGCTTAACCGGGCCAAATGAGGTGATTAGTGAATGGGCCCATAACCCATTTCCGGATTAAGGTTACGGGGAGGCTGAAATGAGTTAGGTTTTCATTCTATTTCAGTTTTCTAGCCGCCATTTACCTCTTAGAAACCCTAACAATGGCCTCCACCTTTTAATTTCATCCCAAATCGCTCTTTAATTAAGGATTAAGCTTAGCAACACCAAATCAAGGAGAAATAGCACCATTTCAGAGTTAGAGTTGCTGTTAGACATGGTATTTGCCCAAATCAGAGGAGTTTCAGTTTTGAAAGTTTTTAATTGTGGCAAAGGTGAGTGATTAGCCTTGTTTTTACACTAATTATGGTTAATTAAGGGTAATTAGTGTTAATTAGCGAATTTAAACATGATTAAATTCTGGAAAAAATATTTCAAAATATTATTTTAAGCCTCTGTTAGAAGTTTGAGTTAATTTGTTTAGGTTTTGTTAATCCTGTCATTAGTTATTGTTAAACATGATTAAGGGGAAAATATGGATTTTGGGTATGTTTGATCCATTTTAATATATCAAATTGTTGTTTTCGTATTTGTGGTCAATTCTATATGTTGTTATGACTGTATGGTATGCTTTGTGATTGATTAGAATAGTTAGGATAGTTGAAAACGCCGTCGTATGGCGTAAAACAGTCGCTGGAAAAGTTGAAGGAAATAGTGCAAGGATCGGATCGGATCACCCTCCCCCACTCGCGAAGCATGTATCACGAACCGGCGATGGAAGCTCAATCCGGACCGCTGGCACCTGAAGTGTACCACGAACCGCGAACCCGAAGCGATGGAGGTTCGACCCACGAGACAATGGTGAAGCCCGACCCGATCTGGTGACGATGGCACGATCTGAGCTAGTGTGGTACCACGACCCAGCTTGAAGCATCACGATCCGACCCGGTGGGAGACTGCTTGATGGACCACGACCCAACCCGTATGGAGCACCACAATCCGCCCTATGCATCACGAACCAGATGGAAATCAAACCGATGGGTGACCACGATCCGAAGCAAAGTGAAGTGAAGGGCTAATGACCATGGACCGAACGAGGAAAAGAGGACCGATCCAAATGGATGCTGTTTTCCGAACCGATCCGGAGGAGACCAAAACCCGAGATGCAAAGGTAGTCCAAATGGGAAGTTTGTTCTCAGGATCCAGTTGGGAACCAACGAGTTAACTTCATGGTTGGACTTTGCTGCGGAACGTGTGCTAAGGAGTTATCGACGTTCATAACTTTGATTCACCACCGAAAGACGAATGTTAGGCTACGGATCAGTGCAGTGGGGTAGTTATTACTTCATGGGGAAGAGCGATCGTAGCATGGCTATGAGCAAGTGCAGTGGAGTTATCATGACTTCATAGGGCAGAGTGGACATAGCAAAGTATTATTGGTTACGGATCAGTGCAGTGGAGCCGTCACGATTCCATGGGGTAGAGTGATCGTAACAAAGTATTAGGTGATCAAAGCGGTGGATATCTTATGCTTTACGTACTGAGTGAGAGATGTGAGGATGGTTGCTATGCTTGATTGTTTGCCATCACTATGACATGCACACCCCCACCCCTGTATCCTTTACACTATATGTTAGTGGCACCTTAGAGTATTGTACGGTATGTTGAACTAACTCTTTGGTTGCAGGTCCAGGTTCAGGTATGGTTTAGTATACCTGTTATTGTTCTGTTTTGCTGCTTATCGCTCATACCAGACTTTTGTCTAACCCAGAGTTTTATGTCTCTTATTATTACTCTGGGTGCTCTTAAACAGGCAGACTAGAGACGGGTTAGCTGGTTATGCACGAGTAGCTGTCCGGAGACGAGCAGGAGGCTTACACGTACTATTCTCTATATATATTCTCCCTGTGTCGCTGCTGGTCACTACTTTGGGCATTAGTAGTGTACCTTTTTTATTTTTCTTTGGAGACAGTTTTAGAAGTTGTAATAAAGATGATGTGGAACATAAGCTGTAATTTTGTATTTTCCGCTGCTACGATGGTTTTAGTTTTCAGCTTATGCACTGTCTCGCCTGTTTTATGTCAAGTTATGTTATTATTATATTTTATTCCATGCACTGTGAGATATACTACAGGTTCCTTGCTAGTTCAAATTCCTTTCTTTTCTTTTCTTTGGCGACCGTCCTGTGCTAGTCGGACATTGACACAACGCACTTTCATTGGAAATATCGGCTGGTATGGAGTGGGCCGTCACACCTTTCCTGGGAGCAAATCAGTCCAGGGCATCAGTAGTCATCCATTCGATGTGAAGATCGCCGGTCTTCAACCACCGTCTTCATCTTCGACTTAAATCGTCGCAGTAATTATTCAGAATGGGTTAAATCCTGTGTTCCCAAATAACTCGTGTATTTTATAATCAAAAATCAAGTGTTATAAAAACACATCAAACGCCTCATTCTAATTCAGAATATTCTTTTAATAAAATATTCACATTATTCTATCAAAGACAAATTCTTTAAATTTATTCTTAAATCTTTCTTTTGAAGATTTATTAAAAAACTCTAATTTGGTTTTAAATATCAAAAGTCATTATTTAATGATTATTTAAATTTAAGAAATTAATCTTATCTTTAACTGGGTTAAAGAACTAATGTCATTTAAAACACAGTTCATGGTAAACCCAAAATCGTCTTCCATTAAATATGGAATTTTCACAGAAATCAAATCAACATATAATCGATATAAATTCCCGTATCAGACTGATAATATAAATGGAATAACGGCCAAGCCTTTCAAATTCCATATATAGTAACGGTCTTCTTTTATAGAAGCTCATCCCGATTATTATTAAATCGAATTCCATTCAATTCCAATTTAATATATTAAATTGGAAAACTTTACTTTGGAAATTTCCATTAAATCAAATAAAAAGATTTATAAATTCCAAATTACATTTTCACTGTCAATTGGGTTAAAAAGCAGATGTCGCTTAAAACACAGTTCACAATAAACCCAATTCACATTTCATTTTATTCTAATTACTAAATATAATTGGGAAACTCTAATAATCTTAATTAAAAGATTTATTCTTTTCTCAACTGGGTTTAAGAACGGTGTTATCGAAGACACAATTCACGACAAACCCAAAAATCCAATTTATTTATTTAATTCCAGGTAAATATTAATTTATTGGAAAACTCCCTTAAATCTTGATTAAAGATTTATTCTATTTCTTATCCCACAAGTTGGGCTTAACACCGTGTCATAGCCCGCTTCGTATTTGCGCACTTAGACCTCTCACATTAGGTTCAACATTAGTAGCTGCTGGATATGCCGGTCGGGTCCAGGAAGACTTATACCACAAATGTAACCTAACCTCGTGTCAAAAGTGTAATTATAATTTATAATTGTAATTATTTCACTGAAAAATATTTATTATTTTAAACTATTCTTTATTTAAAATTTCTTTATTCTAAAATATTCTTAATTTAAAATATCCTTTATTCTAAAATGTCCTTTATACTAAATTGTTATTTATTTTATAATATTCTTGTTTCTAAATATTCTTTATTTCTGAATCGGAATGCAACCCAACCAATCACCATATAAGTTCATTTATATGGTTTTCATACATTGCATATGAATGATAAATAATCAGTAAACATCCAAATAACAACCAGATTGCATTCTACAACTAATCTCAAGGGAGATGTGTTATTAGAATATCATCACAAGACCCGTGTAGGGTTTCATCCAACAAATAAATAATAAATTATTTGTGCACTTGGGCGATGTGCGAAAATTATCGTCCCAGTCACATAAACAAGTCGGATAACTTGTAAATGGAAGTGTAATTATAATGACATTATTTTAACATGTTTAATTTTCCAAATCTCAATCATGTCACAATATAACATACATAACAACACAAGAATACATCCATGAAATAGATATGACAAATATTTCAATCATTTTAGTGCAATAAAAATGATACTTTTTATTTCAATCTTTTTAATGAAACAACTTGACAATAAAAATGTATTTTTTTATTGAAAACACGTCATTATCTAAATAAATGATATATTCATTTGACAAATCATTATCCTAAATAAATGACATATTCATTACTCTAACATATATGGCATATTTAACTAAATTGACAATTTAATCCTAACATGACATTTTTATTCTAAAATGACAATTTCTAACAAAAATGGCATTGTTATCTAACATAACTTGTCTCTAACTAAATGTCATATTTTATTTACAAATATAAATTAACTAAATGACATATTTCATTTATAAAGTATGATTACAACAAAATGACATATTTCATTTATAAAGTATGATTACAACTAAATGACATATTTCATTTACAAAATATGTATTCCATGTAAATTACATATTTTTTTGTAAAATATGTTTTCAACATAACATGACATATTTGTTCATAGAATATGTTTTCAACATAAGTGACATATTTAATCTACTTTGACACTTCTAACATAAGTGGCAATTTTAACATAACATTTTGTAACAAAATGGTATTTTATTTCTAATGCAACATCTTATAACAAAAATGTTATTTTGTTTCTAATGCAACATTTTATAATAAAATGGTATTTTATTATAATGCTAACGTTTCATGACAAAAATGGTGTTTTTATAATGCTAACATTTTCAACTAAAATGTCAATTTTATTCTAATGTAACATTTTTAACTAAAATGTTCTTTTTTTATTCTAATGTACATTTTCTAACAAAATGTTCTATTTATTCTAATGTACATTTTCTAAATGAATGATATTTTTATATCAACCTAATGTTTTTAAATAAATGACATTTATAACATACCTTTATTCTAAAAAATGACAATTTAATATTGTCAATCCTAATTCAATAAAAGATGACAAGTTTATATTGTAAATTCTAATTCAATAAAAGGTGACAAATTTATATCGTCAATTCAAATTTTACAAAATAAATAAAAGTGTTGACTTCCTACCGTTAACAATTATCTAACTAAACAAATTGACATAAAAGAAAAATACAATGAAAATTATAATTTTCATTGTGTAATCTTTTTAATGAAAACGACTTACAATAAAAATGAAGTTTTATCGTCCAATCTTTTTATTGCAAAAACAAATGACAACAAAAATGTGAACTTTATATTATAATCTTTTTATTGTAACAAATTGACATTAAAAATATAAACTTTATTAACTATACTTTTATTGTAATAAATAGACAGTAAAAATCTAATCTTCTATTTCAATTCTTTTTATTGTAAACAAATGACAATAAAAATCTAATCTTCTATTTCAATTCTTTTTATTGTAAACAAATGACAATAAAAATCTAATCTTCTATTTGAATACTTTTTATTGAAAACAATGTTGCATAAAAACGTAATCTTTTAATTCTATTCTTTCTAATGAAAACAATATTACATAAAAATGTAACCTTTTAAATCTACTCTTTTTATTGCATTTAAAATGCCAATAAAATGCAACTTTTAAAATCTATTCTTTTTGTTTTCTCTAATTTGACAATAAGAATATTTCTTTTAAATCTAATCTTTTTATTTAAACAACTTTGACGCTAAAAATATGTTCTTTTTAGTTGAAAAGAAAATGACAACAAAATATGTTCTTTTTTACATTTTAACTAATTGAAAAATAAAAAAGAAATCTCTTATTTCAACTCTAATTCATTTGCAATAGATCTTTTACATGGTCAAGCAACAGAATGAACCCATCCCTCGCCAAACTGGACAGATTTCTTTTCAATGAAGCTTGGGAAGAATCTCACCCATTATCCTTTGCTTCTGGCCTTGCTACCATTATTTCTGATCATTGCCCTGTTGTACTTGATTCGGGTTCACTATCTAATTTTAAACGCCCATTTAGATTTGAGAGACTATGGTTACTTGAACCAACTTTTAAAGAATTTGTTCAAAAGTTTGGGATAATCCTGTTCAATCCCAATCAGCCACTCACAGAATTGTTCTTAAATTGAGATCTTTGAGAAAACTGATAAAACCTTAGGCTAAATCAGTCTGGGGCTCAATTCGAACTCGTATTTCTAATATCCAAGATTCTATCTTAGATCTCAATATATTGGAGGAATCTCGTCCTCTTAATGATGTTGAACTAAACTCTCTCAATAATCTGGAATCTGAGTTGGACAGATTGTTTAAATAAGATGAAATGGGTTGGAAGCAGAGATCCAAAGCCAAATGGCTAAAGGAAGGAGATAGAAATTCAGCTTACTTTCATAGAATAGCTAATAGAAGAAGACGAACATCACACATTCTTGAAGTAACCCATGAGGATCAAGTTTATTCAAACCCTGATGGTATTCTTTCTCTTTTTTCCAACTATTATTGCTCCATTCTGGGTTGCTCATCCTCTGAAATTCCTCTTATTGATTGGTATTCTCTCTATCCTTCACCTGCTTCTATTTGTATATATCAACCGTTCACTGAAAATGAGGTATGGGCTGCGTTAAGAGACATGGATGATGATAAAGCCCCTAGGCCTGATGGGTTTGGGCCTTCCTTTTTTAAATCATTTTGGGCTATTGAGAAAAATGATATAATGAATATGTGCAATGAGTTTTTTGAAAACCCTAATCTCATATCTCGTCTGAATTACGCAAATATTGTGCTTCTTCCCAAATTTGCCGGCGCAAACTCTTTGTCTGATTTTCGCCCTATCAGTTTGCTTAATACCACTTTCAAAATTCTGACTAAAACTCTCGCGAATCGACTTCAATCTATCATCGCTGATCTTGTTGGTGCTGAACAATCAGCTTTTATTCTTGGACGAAACATTTCTGATTGCATTGCAGCTACTCAAGAGGTAATCTCTTATTGTCACAATATGAAAATACCAGGTGTTCTTCTTAAATTAGACTTTTCAAAAGCATTTGACTCTGTTAATTGGAAATTTGTATTGCAAATGTTTAAACATAGGGGATTTTCCCAACGTTGGTGTAATTGGATAGAGGCTATTCTTACAACAAGTCATTCTTCAGTTTCAATCAATGGTGATATTGGGGGTTTATTTAAATCAAGTAGAGGTTTGAGGCAAGGCGACCCCTTATCCCCTCTGATTTTTGTATTAGTTGCTGATGTTTTTAACCAAATGGTTAAAAGAGTTATAGCCAACAACTACTTTGAAGGGATTCATATGCCTAATTCCTCTCTGTCCATTTCTAACCTTCAATTTGCAGATGATACTATCATCTTTTCCTCTCCTAACATTAATCACATTTTTTGTCTCAAAGTTTTTCTCTATACTTTTGAGATTATCTTAGGTTTGTCAATCAATTTCTCCAAGAGCTCGATAATAATGTTAGGTGGGGCTGATCATCTTGGTTCTTCTATCTCAGCCATCTTAAACTGTCCCGTTGATAAGTTCCCTATTCAGTATTTGGGAATTCCTCTTAGACCCACCAAACTACACAAATTGGATTGGATGCCTCTTATTCAAAAAATTGAAAAGAGATTATCTTCATGGAAGGCTAATGCTCTATCTTCAGCAGGTCGTTTAGTGTTGGTTAAGGCTGTCTTATCAACATTACCAACTTATTGGATGTCTATCCATAAATTTCCTAGGTGGGTAATTTCAAAAATTGATTCAATCAGAAACACGTTCCTATGGAATGGGAACAAGGTCAAAAAACTGGTTAATTGGCAAACTTCTTGCTTACACATTAGTCAGGGAGGTCTGGGTATCATTAACCTTTATAATTTTAATCTGGCTCTTTTATCTAAATGGTTATGGAGAATCGTTACTCCTGGCTCGTACCTTTGGAAGAATTGGATTCTTTCTCTCTACTATTCTAACAATCCTCATCTTGTTTTACACTCCCCTCCTCCTATCAAATCTTCTCCTTTCTGGTCTGGGGTTATTTCATGCTTACCTAGAATTAAAAAATTGTTTCAAGTCAAGGTGGGTAATGGGGGCTCTTGTTTATTTTGGTATGATATTTGGCATGGTCATATTCCCCTTCATCAAGTTTTCCCCATGCTTTTTCCCCACATTACTAATAGATTCTCCTCTGTTGCAAATTTGTTGCTTTTGGGTCCTTCTGCATTGTGTCCATCTTCTATTTTTAGTGTGCATGTTTTGGATGAATTATTCCTTGCATCCAGATTGTTAATAAACTCTCATCTTTCCTCTAATGAAGACAGTTATTTTTGGGCTTTGTCTCCATCAAAAGGCTTCTCAGTCGCTTCGTTGTACAAATTCATTAATTTCTCTGGAAGATTATTTTCTTTTCCTAGAATCTGGAAGATTCACCTTCCCCCTAAGATTTTATTCTTCAATTGGTGTTTGATTCATGGTAAAATAAACACAAGGGCTAAATTGCATAGACTTAACTTGATTGATGACTCCCGATGTATTCTTTGTTCTATCCATATTGAGACAATTGATTATCTTTTCCTGAATTGTGATTACTCATTTCCTGTCTTGGCAGCCACTAGTTCGTTTTTACTTGGCTTCATTCCTGAGATTAATTCAGTTTTTGATCTCTGGGAATTTTCTGATGCAAATGCTGCTAGAGATTCATTCTTTGCAGTTTTCTGCTGGTGTATATGGAAACAAAGAAGTGCTATGATATTCAACAAACCACTGAAGAGTTTTAGACGATTATGTAATCTTATAATTCATTGCTTTAAATCTTGGTCAGGTCATTCTGCTCCTCTAGTCAGATTTGCATTTGCTCTTCCAGCAGCTACTAGTCCAGCGGAATCAGTGGGCTCTAATCACGGTGATTCTAGTCCAGACTTGCATTAAGAACCTTTCAGTTGCAGGATATCTTTTGCTATATAATGATCGCAGCTTTGGTTTATGTATGATCAGTTTTATTTCTTTCCTACTACTACGGATAGACTCTTTTTTTTCTGTGGTAATGTGGGTTGTGATGTTGTTTATTATGGCAGAACTTATTGTATAATTATTTCCCTTATGACACAAAACTTTACGCTACCAGTTGGGCTTGTCAACTGGGTTATATAATTAATTATATTAATCTAATCGGCTGTGTAGTTGCGCGCTACACATTCGTCTTTCTCAAAAATAAAATCTAATTCATTTACAAGAACCATATTTCATGTAAAAATAAAAAAATGAGATTTTTATTGTTAAGTTAATTCTAATGTTCACGAGCCAAATTAAAGATGAAATCTTTAATCTAAAATAATCCCATGTTCATGAATCAAAATAAAGACGAAATCTTTATTCCAACTCTCAATCCCAAGTTTATGTATTCAATAAAAACTATATTTTTATGAATAAATCACATCAATATTAATGGATTTAAAAATAAAAGTTGAAATTTTTATTTCAATCAAATCTGTACGTATGGATCTAAAATGAAAGGCATAGATCTGAATGACAGAAGGTAAATCTAGAAAATAAATGAACGATTTTACTGTAAACTATAACCGTATCCATAGATCTAAAATATGATTTTATTTTAGATCTATATTTAACCACATATAGAGATTCAACAAAAAAATGAAATTTCATAGTAGATTTAGCAATTTATGAACATCATAATATACCACAAGCAACAATCAATAAATTCTAAATCACAAACATCGCAGATCTAAATCATTAACCTACATACAATGATTCTAAATGCAAGAAAAATAATTAAACTATATTTAATTATTTAAATCAGAAATCTCACCTTGTTCGAAGCGGATCTAAAATTCTAAAGGGTTCAGAATCTGTTCCATTGCGAAGATGTTTTTACCATGATTCCAACGCGACTGATTTTGCAATTTTCTAACAACGTACGCAAAAGTTATCATAATTTTTTCATTCGATGATTAAATAATTAATTAAATTAAATAATAACCTTTTAATCCACCCTTAATACTGTTTGAATTAAAACGCTACGTCATCTTCTTCGTTTCCTTTCCGTCGAACTGAAACCAAAAAGCCGGCCTCCTTCTTTGAAAGTCGCGCTACCCACAAGTCCCTTTTTCGATCACCAGCTTTGAAGTTTCTCATCTCCCTTTGCTCTTCATTTTTGCCTTTGGAAATTTCGAATTTCGTAAAGTGGATTGAACTATTTTAAGGAATGAAAATTGGAGGAGATAGGCCATTGAAGAATGAGGGCGGCGGCTTGAAATTGGAATTAGGGTTTCCATTTAAGATATAGGTCTATATATAATAATATATATTAAATACTTTTTAATTTAATAATTGTTTAATCTTGTATTTATAAAAGGTATAAAACATGGCATATATGTATATGAAAGGAAGAGAGAGAACATAAAAGAATTGGAGGATATGAATGAAACGCATGCGGCAATTTTTATCATTATGTTTTTTTCTTCTTGCCATGAATGACACATCTCTAATCTCCATTAAATATAATTTCAAATGTTATTCGTTTATTTTATGAAGGAGGCAACTTTCTCTTTTTTATTATGATTTTATATTTCACTAATATTATAATAGCGATGTTTTTGTCTAACAAAATATATTTCTAACTAATTAATGTATACTTTATTTCATGACCATTTTATATATCGCATATATGTATGTTCATATATCGTATATGTATATTTTCATACAACGCCTATACATATTTTCATTTAATGTCTATATATATTTTCACACAACACTTATATAGTTTATACAACGCGTATATATATTTTCTATATGACCTACATACGTTAAAATCGTATTTTTACCGAACTAGTAATTTTTCCTTAGTATGACTATTTTTTATATATATCATATTTACGTTAAAAAAAATCATATTTTAACGGTCTAATGATTTTTCTATGACGTATCTATATTATGTGACTCATGTATATGTCAAGGACAATATTTTCAATCAACTAGCGTTTATTTCATTTCCCTAGTGTGTCTCATCACAGATAGTAGGTCACAAAAGAATTAAATTAGCTGACTAGGAATGATGGGACAATATTTACTTTTCATTAAAATTTCAAAAGTAAAGAACAATGAGAGAGAGAGAGAATAAATGGAAAGTGATGAATGCTAGATTAATGCTAATTATTAGAAAGTTTGCAACTTTTCAAATTTCGAAACATATAATATTAAATACCATGCGTTATTGCATAGATAACATTTAAAAGTTTTACGAAATATATATATATATATATATATAACAAAATGGAGAAAGGAGATTTAAAGTGATGTAGATTTAAGAAATGAGAATATAAAATAAGATACATGTAAACATGATGTAGGGAAGTAAATTAATGAATGTAGGGGAGGCATTGAAAACGAATGCAGCCATTAACATTTTAAAATTTATTAATTAATGATCGTTACACTTTGGATAGACAAGGAAAGTATTACAGATGACATTTTTTTATCTAACAATGACAATTTTACAAAATGACATTTTTCTCTAACAATGCCTATTATATCATAATGACATTTTGTCTAACAATACCTATTATAACATGATGACATTTTATCATAATTTCATTTGAATCTACATTTCTTTTCTTTTTTTTAACTTTAATAATTTTTTTTTAAATTCTGACGCATTTTCTATCAAAATTTCTTAAAATAAAATTTTAAATTGGTTCTGATTTTCTGGGTTGTTACAACTTATGAATATATGTTTATATACCTTACTTTGTATTGTACAAATTTTGTGTTCTCTTTAGAAAGATCTTCAATTTTTACAATATTTACCCTACTAATATTATTTAACTTCATGATTTTTCTTAATATTTCACTACTTATCATGAATATTTTTTAATCAAACCCTTATCTTTATTATTATTTTAATCAATTTCATTCAAATAATTAACCTAAGTCTAGAAATTGACATTATCTTTGTTTGATTCAAATAATTTATATTAGTTAGATAGTACTTTGAATAATTTTACTTAAATAGATTTTATCACGGAATCATTTTGCATACTATTATTATACATCTTATTTCATATCATCATTATCAATTACAATTGCATTTCCAAATCAAGATTATTCACACCATAAGTTGCATTTCATATTGTTTTGCACATCAACATACTTCACACACTGCATTACATGTTAACTGAACTCCAGACATAACAAGTATATAGTATGAAAAGTTTTTATTAGAAATATAGGATTATTAATTAAATACATAACATATTTACTTTGTCTTGATTAATTTGATTGAATTGATTGACTTATTTGTTTTGTGTGTTTGACTTGAATAACTTGATTTACTTACTTGACTTGGTTAAATTTCATTAGTGGTTGCTAGGTTTGTTAGAAATATACTTATGAATTTATAGTAGATAGGAGCTTTATAGATTTTAGGATAGATAGAAGTTACAAAGAATATTTAGTTTCATGTCTGAGTTGATTTTTTGTGACAACAAAACTTAAATTGATTCATTGATTGGATTTAATTACTTTACTTATATCATAATTTTAAGGATATCTTATCAGAGTTATTTTTAAGTCTAGATTAAGGTCTTATTATAGTTTTAAGGGAACTAGAGTATAGGCTAGGCCACTAGTTAGTGATGACCCCTAACAATTGGAGGTTTAGTCTTGTATTAGTTAAGGGGGAGTTTTATAGTTTCTAGGTTCAAGAAGTGTTTATTAACTCATGTTATTTAATTTGATTGATTTGGTTGATTGCTTGCATTGATTGCTTGAATTAATTGCTTAAATCGATTGCTTGAATTGCTTGCTTGAATTAATTGCTTGAATTTCTTGTTTGGATTGATTGTTAGAATTGATTATAAACATTGATTAGATTGCCTTGTTTATTATTCTTCTATTAGACTAGTATAGTCATAATTCTAGGGGGATTTATAATCTTTTAGGCTTACAATCATACAGTTAGAGGGAGATATAAGGGTATCATAGAATCAGGGATAGTTATATAAAATATTATAATAGAATATGTATAGAAAGATATAGGATTTAAGGGGAGTTTATTATTATTATAGATTTAGGACTCAGGGGGAGTACTTTAGAAAGGTATAGGAATTATTTTGATAGTTATAGGATTCAAGGGGAGTATCATTTATCTTTCTTTTTGATAATGCCAAAGGGGGAGAAATTATAACATATATGCATAGTTTTATAGAGTTCTTACAGACAGGGGGAGTATAAGAGGAACACCATCAAACAGGTATATACAAGTATGATATTTTATAAACTAAGATTGTCATCATCAAAAAGGGGGAGATAGTTGGAGAATGGAGTTTTGATCACAAAAACCTTATTTCAATTATCATTGATTATAAAATATATGCTAACACTTTTTGTATGGAATATATATATATATATATGCAGGAAATACTACTGAAGACTGTACAATTATAAAGATGATAAAGATTCAAAGATCAGAAAAATTTCAAGACTCATGAGTAATCAAGATTTCAAGAGTTCAAGATTAATATATTTATAAAGTCTAGATTTTGTAAGACTCTAAATAGTACTTCAGGTTCAAATTCAAATTCAAATTCCGATTTTCAACTTTATCCTCAATCCTCTCTATTTATTTTTTTTCTATTTTTTCCACAATCTTCACTATTTTTTTTTTCTATTTTTGTTCTTCTTTGTTTTTCAAACTTAAATTTTTTATACTTTATATTTATACTTTATATATAGTTTAAAACTGTAATAACCCGGAAATATGAGCCAATTTAAAATTTTTATTTTGGCAATTTCAGCGAATTTTGAATATTTAAAATAAATTATTTTAAATAATATCGACGAGAAATTTATTTTGAATAGAATAAGAATGTATATATTTATATAGATCGTCGTTAGAATGTAAATAATTATTTATAATTATAAAAGGAATTGAAAATGGCGCGGTAGTTCGATAATTCAATTTCAAAGTTCAAATGAATATATAGGATTCAAAATAAATCAGATTTTAGTGAAACCAAAAATATTTGAATCTACTTGAGAATATATTTCCAACGAATCCGAAAAATCAAAATTTCATAGCGGGAATCAAAAGTTATTCCCAGTTGAAAATTCAGAATAGTCGCTATGGAAATATAGCCCTTAAAAATAGCAATTTTGCAAACGACCTCGGTTTTTGACGAAACCACTTTTGTTGGATCCGTGATGACAAGGTATTGCTAGATTCCAAAATTCGTAATTTTTTGAATCAATTTGTGAGCGTGACGAAGTTAAACGTGTTTTAACAGTTTCAGTCAATTTCGATCGACCAGAAAATGGCCATTTTTCAAACGGTCTCAGAATTCGATGAAATTATTTTTGTTAGGATCGTATCGTCAATACGAAGCTAGAAAATATTTTTATGGAATTTTTAGAGTCAGTATGTGGCCCCAGTAAATTAAAATGTGCGTTCAAATTCAATATATACTGATTTATATTTTGAATTTGATGAAAACTGATTGTAACAGCCGAATTAGGTTACGAAACATATCCCATTGTGTTCGGAATGGGAGTAATTAGCTAGGGACGACAGTCGTTGGGTCTCGTTTGGGGTTCGGACGAAATTTCAACTTTTAGAGAATTAAAATAATATAATATATAATTAAAATTTATAACCCCCCAACCTGCTGAACGGACCGCCACCCCGTCTCTGACTTCGGCGCTGACATTCCAACCCTCGTACTCCGCTGTAAGTTTTAATGTTAATTGATTTTAGATAATTAGTTTAATGTAATTAAAAACATTGATTTTAAATTCAGTTGTCATGAGAATAGTAATGTGTTTAAAGTTGAGATTTTTATGAGGGTAAAAATACGATTTTTAATCGTATGAAGATAGGATTTTTATCGTATAAAGTAAAGATTATATTTTTATTAATAAGAAAGATATAACTTTTATTATAGGAAAGTTGATTTTTATTAACATAAAAGATTTGATTTTTAATTTAGAAAAAGATAGGATTTTTAATATAGAAGAGCTTAGATTTCTAAAATTGTAAAGATCGAAATAAAAATGTGATTTTAACTAGGTTATGATATGAAATTATTTTTAAGAAGTTAAAAATATAATTTTTATTCGAGTCGTAAGAATAAAATATATTTTTTATATAAGCATGAATATAAAAATACGATTTTCATATATGTTGTAGCGAAATAAAAATCTGATTTTTCTTATTATATATATAGTGAAATAAAAATGTGATTTCTATTTATGAATAGCGTGGAATGTGAGAGTTGGGATTTTGGACAAATCCAACCCGTTCAGGAATAGAGAATGGCGGAGTGGAACCCCAAGGTGAGAACTCCTTACTTTTATTTTAATTTCTAGTTGAAATATATACTAGGATGCAGACGGTGCTTAGTAGTACCCGACACCCGTCGTCCACAGACCATGGATGACTTGTTTGTTTGGTTGCTGTGTTGTTAAATTTGATTGTGTGATGTGGAATGAGATAAAATATTTTATAGTTAAAAATATAATTTTTAACGTGTACATAAAATAAATATTTATAAACAAATCGAACGATTTGTTGATGTACACCGATTTGACTGATATTGATTGGGACGATAAAATTTTACACATCGCCCAACTGCACAAATAAAAATCTGTGTTTGTTGATGTGAAACCCCACACGGGTATTGGGATGATATTTGACGTACACTAATCCCGATTGTTTAGTTGTATGTCAATCGATGGGTTGATAGACTGCGTAAGCGTTAATTATTTATATTTAATGCTTATACAGTTGTGTGGTGCACTCTGGATGATGGTTGATGATTTATCGTTGCTATTATATACATATGTTGTAGAAAATCCATATAATTAACCTTATGTGGTAATTGATTGGGCCTCATTCCAATTTGGAAAATAAGAAATATGTATTCATGTGTTGAATAGAAATAAATATTCATGTGTTGAATAGAAATATAAATTCATGTGTTGAATAGAAAAATAGATATTCATGTGTTGAATAGAAATATAAATTCATGTGTTGAATAGAAAAATAGATATTCATGTGTTGAATAGAAAATATAAATTCATGTGTTGAAGAAAATATATATTCATGTGTTGAAGAGAATATTCATTTGTTGAATAGAATAACGAAGTTATTGAAATATATAAAGCCGTGTTGGTTAGATGTGCGCCATTTTGACGTGAACGATACTTATATCAATTATATTCGTTTTATAATGAATATAGAAAAGAAAGTGATTTCAAAGTTTAACGTTTTGAAAATATTATCATTTGTATATCGATGATGTGGATTATTCAATTTTGATTCGAAATTGAATATGAAGTTGAAATCGTTTTGAAAACAAATTTAAAACGATTTATAAAATACGTTTTAAAAGGAAATCGACGAAATATATATAACATATATATTATATATATAGAATGGCCTGAATAGAATGCGCCGCGCCGCGGTAGTTCGCGAATTTCGACCATTGACTTCGAATTGACGTTGCGGGAGATCCGACCGTCGGATTCTCCTAAAACCGGAACCGTTGGGTTCGTATCGAAAAGAGCTTTCTAACGAATATTAGAGATTTGAAATCTAACGGTTGGATTTGGAATTATGTCCAAATCAAATTTGGAAAAGGTCGCTGTAAGTGCAGTTCGATGGCCGTTGATGGAAATCGACTGTACGGGCCTTGATAAAATTATTAAAAATAGTGATAATTTGTGTAAAATCATAAGAAATGATTTGTGAAGAATTGGGATGAAAAACTCCAAATTTGAAAAGATAAAAGTAGATTTTTATAGAAATGAACTAGTTTTGAACTAGAATAATAATTTATTTATTTTTAAATAAATAAATTGGATTTGAAATGGTTTTAAAAGTAACCAGAATTTCCAATAATTGAATTGGAATGGATTTGAATCGAAATTGCCTTTGGAATATTTCGATGTTGGATTTTGTGATGATACAAATATTGTTATGGGAATTTGAAAGATATATTTATATCGTTATTTCCAATACGATATTTGTTGGTCGTAGAATTTGATATTGAACATAAGCCGATATATTTTCTATTCAGAGCCTTGTATTTAATATCAAATGTGATTTGGGTTTGTCGTGAATGGTGTCTTCAGTAACACTGTTCTTAAACCCAGTTGAGAAAAAGATTAAATCTTTTTATTTAGATTTAATGAAGTGTACCAATTAAATGGTATTTAATTGGAATTGATTTTTGGGTTTATCGTGAATGGTGTTTTAAATAACATTTGTTCTTTTACCCGATGATTAATGAAATGTGATTTTGGGTTTTTCGTGAACCGTGTTTTAGATGACATTGGTTCTTTAACCCAGTTAAAGACAGAATATTGATTTTTGGGAAGATTAAAACTAAGTGGAGTTTTAATGAATCTTTAATTAGATTGAAGTGATCGAGAATGGAGTATCACCAGTTTTGCTCCAGGCGATAGTTAAATCTTTAATTAGATTTGAACGTGAAATGGTAATTGAATTTACCGATAACACCGTGGTGTTAGATATGAATTATGATCAGTTTTACTTCATGGGATGAATAGGTTGGGAATGGGAAATAAAATAAATGATTACTTCGGTGTGGTTCGCTAATCCCGACTAGTTTGAATTGATATTCAAAGTAAGATTAAAGAATAAATTTAAAGAATTTATCTTTGATAAAATTAATGGGAACCTTTCCCAAAGTATAAGAATATTTGAATAAAAGAATATTCTGAATTGGAATGAGGCGTATGTTGTGTTTGTGTAACACTTGTTTATTATATACGCGAGTTATTCAGAAAGATCGGGTTTATCCCATTCTGAATAACTGATTCGACGTGGTGTCGAGAATGAAGACGGTGGTCGAAGACCGGAGGTCTTCACGTCGTTTGGGTGATTACTGATGATCTTGATTGGGCCGTACACCCAAGAGGAGGGAATCAGTTAGTGATCGTCCAGACATACTTGGAGATCGATGGATATGCGGGGTACTAGGTGCCTCCGGTTTCGTTCAGACCCAGAACGAACTTGTAATGGACTGTGTGTCTGACATTGGATTTTATTCTGTGTGATTGATTTCTATTAAATATATATCTGTTTGGTAGCGGAGAATTTATTCTCTTGCTTAACGGCCTTCTCTGAGATGTACGAGCTCAGGGGTTATATATTGGTGAATATCAAATGCATGGAGTGAACTGCCTGTGTGGCATGCCTAAGTGGTAAATAATCAAGGCTTCTGTTGAAAAGCAAAGTGTTGTGGGTGATGATCAAAGCACGGCCTGTGTGGCATAGCTTTGTGTAGTGTTGATTCGCGAGCCTCACACCCCGGTTGTGAACCAGAAACGGGAGAGGACCCCAGGGAGGGCATGCGTTTCCTTCTAGCTAGAAGTGGCGTCAGTGGTTTTACACGCCCTGACGAGTTTGACTTATGTGGTTGTTGCTGTTGCGAGGCGCCTCGGATATATCGGTGACTATGTGGAGCCGTTGGAGTCATTTGGCTCATTTATGCCTCAAAGGGTGGGGAAACGCAGTGTTCAGGCATTCTAATCCACATTGGTGGACCGGCCTTGTCGCTCCAAGGGCTTGACTCAGTACTTGTCCTGAGACACGGGCTAGAGCGTTTCGAATCGGTAAAGGACTATCTTTTGCCTCGGTTCACAAATGGAAATCCAACTTCCAATACGTGACTTTGCGGTTTTGATTGTAGAGCCTAGTATGGCGACATAGTGGTATGGGCCACTTATGCCGTATATGATTGATACTTATGATTTGAAGTTGTTTTATACACTATGCACTTATAATAGTATCAAATGATTTGTTTTAAACGTATCAAACATTCTTGGCTTTTATAAGGTAAAAACCCTATCCTCCGGCTTGCGTTGCATTGTGTGATGGGACCTGGGTCTTATAATAGCTTCATTGTTCTTTATTTTGCATTGCGCTGTTGTTTTATGCACTTGTGTTCTTGGGAGGAAACCCATTCCGTGTTATACGGCGTGGTCCCTTGATTTACCTAACTTTAAAATCAAGTTTAATAACTAGTTTAGTTCTCACACCAGTCCCATGAATGACCTGGAGTTTATTGTTTTAACCTAAACTCTGGGTGCCCTTATTTTGACACGGGCAGCTAGTAGTTTTGGTTTTGCAGATTTATATTCACAGGAACCTGGTTTACTGCTGGGATGATATCCGGAAAGCTCTGTATCCGTATATCTCTTCTAGTTGTGTTTTGTATTATTTTTCCGCTATGTAATGTATTTTAAATCTATGATATATTCTGTGTAATATTTATTCGTACTCTGTACATTCTTGTATCCTGATGGAATTGTTGTAATTAACAATGAAATGTTCTTCTGTTTGCGTTCTGATTCGTCTTGCCCTCAAAGTAATTCGTTCTTTCTCTTCTCTTCGGAGACCGGGAAAGTTCGGGCTGCTTCTGTTGGTATCAGAGCTTTGGTTTACAAAGCTCGGAGAACAAGACACGTTAGAACCATACGAAAGAATTCATCAGAGATTGGATTAGTAATATCCAATGAGAATGACTCGTTAGAGATGGGATCAGTAGTATCCTAGAACGAGTGTGAAGAGTATATTTTTAAAATGAAAACAATTTTTGTTTTGAAAATTAAAATCAATTATTCGTATTTGAATATTTGTTTGTATTGAACTTGGACAATCCAATATATAAAGATTTTGCATATACGTCTGATCCACGTGTATTCAAAGTTTTAATATACTGGATAGATATGGAATCACACTCTAGTCGCCCAGAGATGGTTCTGATGATTGCTAAAGTATGTACATCATCAGAATTTATATTCGAGTTTCGAAAGTGGGATATCTATATATTTCCAATTAAATGGTGTGAGAACCAAAATATAGTTAGAATATATTGTTGTGATTTGGCATCAAAAATATGATTTTTGGACTATGTATCAAAGTTAAGAATTTGAAAAGCTAATCAACTAATTGATTATTGGTTGTGTAGTTTGATTATAGTTTGATTAATTAAATGTTGAACCTTTAGCCAAATTGAACCAAAAAGTGAATTGTATTAAAAATTTGTTGCAATTGCATGCATGTACATGTACTTACATTGAACAGGTCATAGCAAGGAGGCTAGAGCAGAAGAATAAAATTGTTTGCCCGACAAATAGGTACATGTTTACAAATTGATTAGGTTTTTGATGATTTTATGAGCTGATTGACTAGCCGCTTGGCTGTTTCTTTTTCTTTTTGGATTGGTAAGGGCCATGGGAGGCTATTTGAAATATCCCGAAGTCCCCGGTGCAGGGGAGGTTATGGCGAAATTTTTCAAAAATTTAGGGTGTTAGCCAATTTTTTGAAAAATTTGAAAAGTTCTTAGAAACTGAAAAGTTGAAGAACTTAAGCCGTAGTGAAAATACTGGAAGTTGAGTTGATTTGTGAAACAACATTCGGCTTCGTTCCTTTTCGGGGACGAAAAGTTTTAAGTGTGGGAGATTGTAATAACCCGGAAATCTGAGCCAATTTAAAATTTTTATTTTGGCAATTTTATCGAATTTTGAATATTTAAAATAAATTATTTTAAATAATATCGACGAGAAATTTATTTTGAATAGAATTAGAACGTATATATTTATATAGATCATCGTTAGAATATAAATAATTATTTATAATTATAAAAGGAATTGAAAATGGCGCGGTAGTTCGATAATTCAATTTCAAAGTTCAAATGAATGTATAGGATTCAAAATAAATAGGATTTTAGTGAAACAAAAAATATTTGAATCTACTTGAGAATATCTTTCCAACGAATCCGAAAAATCAAAATTTCATAGCGGGAATCAAAAGTTATGCCCAGTTGAAAATTCAGAATAGTCGCTATGGAAATATAGCCCTTAAAAATAGCAATTTTGCAAACGACCTCGGTTTTCGACAAAACCACTTTTGTTGCATCCGTGATGTCAAGTTATTGCTAGATTCAAAAATTCGTGATTTTCGAATCAATATGTGAGCGTGGCGAAGTTAAACGTGTTTTAACAGTTTCAGTCAATTTCGATCGACCAGAAAATGGCCATTTTTCAAACGGTCTTAGAATTCGACGAAATTTGTTTTGTTAGGACCGTATCATCAATACGAAGCTAGAAAATATTTTTCTGGAATTTTTATAGTCAGTATGCGGCTCCAGTAAATTAAAATGTGCGTTCAAATTCAATATATACTGATTTATATTTTGAATTTGATGAAAACTGATTGTAACAGCCGAATTGGGTTACGAAACATATCTCATTGTGTTCGGAATGGGGGTAATTAGCTAGGGAAGACAGTCGTTGGGTCTCGTTTGGGGTTCGGACGAAATTTCAACTTTTAGAGAATTAAAATAATATAATATATAATTAAAATTTATAACCCCCCCAACCTGCTGAACGGACCGCCACCCCCTCTCCGACTTTGGCGCTGACATTCCAACCCTCGAACTCCGCTGTAAGTTTTAATGTTAATTGATTTTATATAATCAGTTTAATGTAATTAAAAACATTGATTTTAAATTTAGTTGTCATGAGAATAGTAATGTGTTTAAAGTTGAGATTTTTATGAGGGTAAAAATACAATTTTTAATCGTATGAAGATAGGATTTTTATCGTATAATGTAAAGATTATATTTTTATTAATAAGAAAGATATAACTTTTATTATAGGAAAGTTGATTTTTATTAATATAAAAGATTTGATTTTTAATTTAGAAAAAGATAGGATTTTTAATATAGAAGAGCTTAGATTTCTAAAATTGTAAAGATCGAAATAAAAATGTGATTTTTAACTTGGTTATGATATGAAATTATTTTTAAGAAGTTAAAAAATATAATTTTTATTCGAGTCGTAAGAATAAAATATAATTTTTATATAAGCATGAATATAAAAATACGATTTTCATATATGTTGTAGCGAAATAAAAATCTGATTTTTCTTATTATATATATAGTGAAATAAAAATGTGATTTCTATTTATGAACAGCGTGGAATGTGAGAGTTGGGATTTTGGACAAATCCAACCCGCTCAGAAATAGAGAATGGAGGAGTGGATCCCCATGGTGAGAACTCCTCACTTTTATTTTAATTTCTAGTGGAAATGTATACTAGGATGCAGACGGTGCTTAGTAGCACTCGACACCCATCGTCCACAGACCATGGATGACTTGTTTGTTTGGTTGCTGTGTTGTGAAATTTGATTGTGTGACGTGGAATGAGATAAAATATTTTATAGTGGAAAATATTTTATAGTTAAAAATATAATTTTTAACGTGTATATAAAATAAATATTTATAAACAAATCGAACGATTTGTTGATGTACACCGATTTGACTGATATTGATTGGGACGATAAAATTTTACACATCGCCCAACTACACAAATAAAAATCTGTGTTTGTTGATGGGAAACCCCACACGGGTATTGGGATGATATTTGACGTACACTAATCTCGATTGTTTAGTTGTATGTCAATCGATGGGTTGACAGACTGTGTAAGCGTTAATTATTTATATTTAATGCTTATACAGTTGTGTGGTGCACTCTGGATGATGGTTGATGATTTATCGTTGCTATTATATACATGTGTTGTAGAAAATCCATATAATTAACCTTATATGGTAATTGATTGGGCCGCATTCCAATTTGGAAAATAAGAAATATGTATTCATGTGTTGAATAGAAATAAATATTCATGTGTTGAATAGAAATATAAATTCATGTGTTGAATAGAAAAATAGATATTCATGTGTTGAATAGAAATATAAGTTCATGTGTTGAATAGAAAAATAGATATTCATGTGTTGAATAGAAAATATAAATTCATGTGTTGAAGAAAATATATATTCATGTGTTGAAGAGAATATTTATTTGTTGAATAGAATAACGAAGTTATTGAAATATATAAAGCCGTGTTGGTTAGATATACGCCATTTTGACGTGAATGATATTTATATCGATTATATTCGTTTTATAATGAATATAGAAAAGAAAGTGATTTCAAAGTTTAACGTTTTGAAAATATTATCATTTGTATATCGATAATGTGGAATATTCAATTTTGATTCGAAATTGAATATGTAGTTGAAATCGTTTTGAAAACGAATTTAAAACGATTTATAAAATACGTTTTAAAAGGAAATCGATGAAATATATATAGTACATATATTATATATATAGAATGGCCTGAATAGAACGCGCCGCGCCGCGGCAGTTCACGAATTTCGACCATTGACTTCGAATTGACATTGCGGGAGATCCGACCGTCGGATTCTCCTAAAACCGGAACCGTTGGGTTCGTATCGAAAAGAGCTTTCTAACAAATATTAGAGATTTGAAATCTAACGGTTGGATTTGGAATTATGTCCAAATCAAATTTGGAAAAGGTCGCTGTAAGTGCAGTTCGATGGCCGTTGATGGAAATCGACTGTACAGGCCTTGATAAAATTATTAAAAATAGTAATAATTTGTGTAAAATCATAAGAAATGATTTGTGAAGAATTGGGATGAAAAACTCCAAATTCGAAAAGATAAAAGTATATTTTTATCGAAATGAACTAGTTTTGAACTAGAATAATAATTTATTTATTTTTAAATAAATAAATTGGATTTGAAATGGTTTTAAAAGTAACCAGAATTTCCAATAATTGAATTGGAATGGATTTGAATCAAAATTGTCTTTGGAATATTTCGATGTTGGATTTTGTGATGATACAGATATTGTTATGGGAATTTGAAAGATATATTTATATCGTTATTTCCAATACGATATTTGTTGGTCGTAGAATTTGATGTTGAACATAAGCCGAAATATTTTCTATTCAGAGCCTTGTATTTAATATCAAATGTGATTTGGGTTTGTCGTGAATGGTGTCTTCAGTAACACTGTTCTTAAACCCAGTTGAGAAAAAGATTAAATCTTTTTATTTAGATTTAATGAAGTGTACCAATTAAATGGTATTTAATTGGAATTGATTTTTGGGTTTATCGTGAATGGTGTTTTAAATAACACTTGTTCTTTAACCTGATGATTAATGGAATGTGATTTTGGGTTTTTCGTGAACCGTGTTTTAGATGACATTGGTTCTTTAACCCAGTTAAAGACAGAATATTGATTTTTGGGAAGATTAAAACTAAGTGGAGTTTTAATGAATCTTTAATTAGATTGAAGTGATCGAGAATGGAGTATCACCAGTTTTGTTCCAGGCGATAGTTAAATCTTTAATTAGATTTGAACGTGAAATGGTAATTGAATTTACCGATAACACCGTGGTGTTAGATATGAAGTATGACCAGCTTTACTTCATGGGATGAATAGGTTGGGATTGGGAAATAAAATAAATGATTACTTCGGTGTGGTTCGCTAATCCTGACTAGTTTGAATTGATATTCAAAATAAGATTAAAGAATAAATTTAAAGAATTTATCTTTGATAAAATTAATGGGAACCTTTCCCAAAGTATAAGAATATTTGAATAAAAGAATATTCTGAATTGGAATGAGGCGTATGTTGTGTTTGTGTAACACTTGTTTATTATATACGCGAGTTATTCAGAAAGACCGGGTTTATCCCGTTCTGAATAACTGATTCGACGTGGTGTCGAGGATGAAGACGGTGGTCGAAGACCAGAGGTCTTCACATCGTTTGGGTGATTACTGATGATCTTGATTGGGCCGTACACCCAAGAGGAGGGAATCAGTTAGTGATCGTCCATACGTACTTGGAGATCGATGGATATGCGGGGTACTAGGTGCCTTCGGTTTCGTTCAGACACAGAACAAACTTGTAAATGGACTGTATGTCTGACATTGGATTTTATTCTGTGTGATTGATTTCTATTAAATATATATCTGTTTGGCGGCGGAGAATATATTCTCCTGCTTAACGCCCTTCTCTGAGATGTACGAGCTCAGGGGTTATATATTGATGGATATCAAACGCATGGAGTGAATTGCCTGTGTGGCATGCCTAAGTGGCAAATGATCAAGGCTTCTGTTGAAAAGCAAAGTCTTGTGGGTGATGATCAAAGCACAACCTGTGTGGCATAACTTTGTGTAGCGTTGATTCGCGAGCCTCACACCCCGGTTGTGAACCAGAAACGGGAGAGGAACTCAGGGAGGGCATGCGTTTCCTTCTAGCTAGAAGTTGCGTCAGTGGTTTTACACGCCCTGACGAGTTTGACTTACGTGGTTGTTGCTATTCCGAGGCGCCTCGGATATATCGGTGACTGTATGGAGCCGATGGAGTCATTTGGCTCATTTACGCTCCAAAGGGTGGGGAAACGCAGTGTTCAAGCATTTTAATCCACATCGGTGGACCGACCCTATCGCTCCAAGGGCTTGACTCAGTACTTGTCCTGAGACACGGGCTAGAGCGTCTCGAATCGGTAGAGTACTATCTTTTGCCTTGGTTCACAGATGGAAATCCAACTTCCAATACGTGACTTTGCGGTTTTGATTGTAGAGCCTAGTATGGCGACATAGTGGTATGGGGCACTTATGTCGTCTATGATTGATACTTATGATTTAAAGTTGTTTTATACACTATGCACTTATAATAGTATCAAATGATTTGTTTTAAACGTATCAAGCATTCTTGGCTATTATAAGGTAAAAACCCTATCCTCCGGCTTGCGTTGCATTGTGTGATGGGATTTGGGTCTTATAATAACTTCATTGTTCTTTATTTAGCATTGCGTTGTTGTTTTATGCACTGGTGTTCTTGGGAGGAAACCCGTTCCGTGTTATATGGCGTGGTCCCTTGATTTACCTAACTTTAAAATAAAGATTAATAACTGTTTTAGTTCTCACACCAGTCCCATGACTGACCTGGAGTTTATTGTTTTAACCTAAACTCTGGGTGCCCTTATTTTGACACGGGCAGCTAGTAGTTTTGGTTTTGCAGATTTATATTCACAGGAACCTGGTTTACAGCTGGGATGATATCCGGAAAGCTCTGTATCCGTATATCTCTTCTCGTTGTGTTTTGTATTATTTTTCCGCTATGTAATGTATTTTAAATCTCTGATATATTCTGTGTAATATTTATTCATACTCTGTATATTCTTGTATTCTGATGGAATTTTTGTAATTAACAATGAAATGTTCTTCTGGTTGCGTTCCGATTCGTCTTGTCCTCACAGTAATTCGTTCTTTTTCTTCTCTTCGGAGACCGGGGAAGTTCGGGCTGCTTCCAAAACCTTATAATTTTATAAATATATTTATATAGTTTAAAAAAAATATGCTTTCATATGTTTTTCTATCATATAATATTAATTTACAACACTAGAATTTTAATCAAGAATTTCCAGAATTAGTTTTATATCAAAACACTTGAAAATGCTTTGAAAATCAAAAATGTACATGGGTATGTCGACATAGCAAAAAGAGCATGTCGACATATAATAGCTATTTTTTCTAATTTTGAAGGGAAGTGTCTTTTCACTATTTGAAACGCTTCAGAACCGTTGCAACCCTTCATACTCTATAAAAAGAGGTTAAAACCAAATTTTTTAACATATCTTCTTCTTCAGCTTCATCCTCTTTCATCCCACCATCATTCTTACTCATTTTTATGGTTTTTACACTTATACTCTGCCGAATTCACTTCTATTTTGATCAAACTTCTTCTCTCTACACTCTCTACTCTCAACTCTCTGAATCAAGTGCTACTGAAGAGTTATAGGGATGTTTTGTAATTGCTTGGGTTGAATAAACCCTATTTGTAAGTCAAAGAGGAATCGATGTATCCTTGTAGCCGTGAAATCAAGGAATAGAAGTCGGTATATCCCTATTGAGCTGTGAAATCAAGGAACAGGAGTCGGTGTCTCCTTGTTGAGCCTCGAAATCAAGGAGGGTGTATTTGACTATTGGAAATAGTAATAAAACTCTACACAATCCAACGTTGTGCGGGACTGGACGTAGGAGTAATCCAAACCAGTATAAAATCCGGTGTATTCTTTCCTTTTTCTGCATTTTTATTTCTGTTTATTTTGCATCTGTATCTGTGATTGTGTTTGTGGTGTTTGATTCATTCCATAATTCTCTTTAGTTTTAAGTTTTGTTTAAATTCTTACAAACACTATTGACCTCCCCTCCTCTAGTGTTTACTTTGCCTGAACGATCCATTCCGCAGCCCCTAACACAGTTGAGTAGCCAGCGGACATTCATATGCAATATTTAGAATGTTCAATTACTTTGCCATGGGATTAGATTTGAATATATGTTCATTTTTAAAAAGTTTAATTTGTTATTATTTAGCATGCAGTTACGTTGGGTTTTGGGTTATTTAGGATTCACATAAGTTGTTTATTGATATGAAAATATTCGAGTGAAATGTTTATTGTAACAAATTATCATATCAAGTTTCATACTTCCACCTACTTTGTATATTCACATGGTAAATTTTTTATTCATTCAAACATGCTTATCATCTAATTGGCATGGATCATAAATACAACCTCAAAGGGTTGTAACACACATTTCAGTTATATTAGGAAATGCATTGTAATGAAATATGCCTAAATTCGACACATTTAAACTTTATTTTTCTACTCTTTTCCTTTTGTTTTTCAGCAACATTAGAATAACTTTTGAAGAGTGAAGATCAAGATTGAGCTTTTAACTGTAAGTTCTGAATTGTATTCTTTACAAGTACCATTTCTTATTTTATTTTATTTTTTGTTCATATGAACATGACACTGACTTTTTTGATGGACAAATAACTAATATACTATAGCTTTAAAGTGTATCGCAATAGTCATTTTAAATAATGATCAACTGTGGACAATGGTAAGCATTTAGGGATTGTTTAGTCATAGTTGGATTCATTAATTGCGGTTTAGTATCGTCCACTATTTAGTATATGGATTATATTTTGTGAATGAGATTAATATATGTAGTATTGAATAGAGACTAAAGAATAGTTGTTGCAAATATTTATATAAAGATTTAATCTTATAAATATTTTACATTTCTGCATACTTATGCAATGATATAAAAAAAAACTACTTCTATCTACATGTGGGTTTAAAGAAAGATAATATTTGAAATACATAAAAAAAATTATTAGTTTATATTATTTTTGTTCCATAAAGCTTAAACAAAAAGGAAAATAAAAGAAAAGAAAAGGTAAACATCAATGTTAGACACCTGCTATAAATGCAAAAGTGACAAAGCTATACTTTCTCCATTAACAAATTTATGTTCACATTGACATAGTAAATAAGAACTTGATTAACACTCACAAAATATCCTTTATTTTTTTGTATGTTGTACCATAAATATATTAATATAGAACATGATCATTAGTCCATGTGTATGTGGCACAAATAATGGTTGACAACAATTACATGGTGATTTGTAGTTTGCTATTAAGTTAGCTGGAGCTACCTCACCGGTTAGAGGTCCAACTTTCCTTTATTGGATTCCTTCATAGGGTACTTGGCAAGTTCAGTCGATTTATTGTTATCTTTCATACTACTTAAATGATTCTAAATTAGTTTTTTTTAACCGTTAAGCATGGACCATTACTAAACATGGAGTTTTTATACACTAAAATTTACTTTAGTTGTACTCATCCAAATTATGTATAACAAAGCAGGCATGGAAAAACATATGGAATTAAACAACAAACAAAGCATACCTAACGTTGTCCCATAAAAGGTGGGCCACCTGCCCCAAAGCCCTACCTTCTTCCACTTCCATATCCACCTTGCGTTCCTGGTCCGCCCGAAATATTTGTCAGCCCACCCACTCCTTCACCTGCTAATAATGCAGTCAAAGCTGTTGGATTCAAAGCTGGGTTCGGTGGTTGGTTATATCCATATCCACTTCTTGAAGTCGCCAGATAATGTCCTCCTACCTCCCTACCAAAATTTGAGTGTGTTGCTCTTTGCTGAAGCCCACGATTTAGACTCTTCTGCCCATCCACTGCCTTTTGGCCATGCAAAGTCTATCCTTCAAAGTTCTAAATTAGATAACTAACTATAAGGATGTAATGTTTGGCTTCTGAGTTTTCTGACATTATGGGGAGTTAACTCATGTGGAGAACACCGCAAGTGTCTTAATCGTTTATATCTTTTATGTATCAAAACGATATGTAAGTAGGGAAGTATGTTTGGTTAAGCAACATGTGCATTTATTGCATTTCAACTTTCCATTATGCTTTTCATTTTTAGCACTAGGAATTCTAGACTTTAGGAAAGAATATCAAGATTCATACACTGCACATATTCATATTTGAGCTTACTATTTAGATAGTTTTATCTTTCTCTATCTTATTTTACTTATTCTCTTTATCTATATGTTAACTAACTTTTTAGGTTGTATAAAAGTAAAAACTGAAAGGTGAACATAAATCAAAGGTCAAAAAGATATTACATCTAAGGTATATTGACAGAAGTTTAACCATTTCTTTCAAAAAAAAAGTTGTGCTTATTCCCTTTTAGAAGTGATTATATATGTATTTTTTAATTGGCTAGCACTGCTATTGGTAGGAAAAATACTACAAAATTATCAAATAAGAAATGCCTAAAAACTAAATAACAAATCAATACATTTAGGCATTTGACACTTTATCCCGTCTCCTCTACACATCGATGGATACTGAGAAAGAGCATTCAAACTTCTTGGGTGATGCCTATTTGAGTGCCATAGCAGTTGGTAATTTTGATTACAACATATGTTATTAGACTAAAATATGAGTTCTTTTATTTTTCTTGGCAGCACATGAATGATTTTGGCTTAGATATTTTAATTATTATTACTTCCACTGTGGTCACACGATATTATTGGGATACTGCATTACTTAATAATTCGAGGCAAAAAATTCAAGCTTGCTTATGCATTTGTATAAGTAACGTGACACACTGATATTATATTGCTACCACTTCCTACTGTTAGGGTTTCCTTAGGGTCACTACATAATTAGATTTTAAAAGATATAAGAAGAAAACAACAACAAACGAATTCCTCCAAACAAACCTTTATCAATCCACCAATTGATTATAAAGAAAACCCAAAATTGAGAAGATATCTCAATCCCTAAAAATAAAAGTTTTTCTCCCTTTTCGGTACAAAATAAACCTATCTCTAGAGATATACTTATATAGGCAAATAGAAAACCTAGGTCAATACTCTAATTGGACCGTAAAAGATCCCAACATAAATCTTCCACGAAACCCGGTTAAAACAGAATATTTCCGATTTAGACATCTAGATTCAATTTCAGACATCTGAAAATGCTTTAAGACGTTTGAAATTAAAGGCCATACGTCTGAAAATACTTCCGAGACAAAACTCTAAAATCATTTGGATGTCTAAAAAACAATTTCAGACGTCTGAAATGCTTGTTGCCTCTTGCGACTCCTTCTGGCGATATCTTCTTCTCCGCTACAACGAACGTATCATTGCCTTCAATATACATGTGATTTTATGTCACAAGTCGCAACACCTACCAACTACTAATGAAACACTAATTTTAAACAATTAGCATGCATCAAGGGGTTCACAAAATTGCAATTCTAGATTCTTCTTTTAAGAAAAAAAACTAAATCCATGGCTTTTCTAGCAATGTCAAAAGTGTGCTATGTTTTTTATTTTCAAATATAACCTATGTTATTTTACTATATTCTGATATAAAATAAATGTGTATATGTAAGAGCACATCTTATTGTTTAGAAACTTTGTGTTATTGGAATTATACTAAAACATTTTGCAACTCTTTCAAGCTTATTTGTAAGAACATAATTCACGGATAGTCACAAAATGTCATTTGGACAATATAAAGTCCATATTAGAAATTCAACGGTTGGTGTTAACCATCAAATTTAGCAAGTTCAAGTTTTGCAAGATTAAAAATTCTACGTGTTTAACTTCAACACATTGGTGTATGAAACTACGTATCTCTCACTTGATGATCTCTGTTGCTTAATTAACAAAGTTCGATAGTTAAAAAGGTTAAAAAAGACGTTTCGTTTTAGAAGCAATGTAAGATCTTACAAAAGTGCATTTTTCTTTATTAAACGATTACTATTATCAATCGAACAGAAAAATGATGTATGCACTAGAAATGTGACATATAAAGATGATTTATTTTAGTGTAATCCAAACCTTAATTAATTAGAGTTAAGAAGAATCTTTTTCTCACTATACTTATTTTTGCATTATAAATTATGTTTTATCTATTAGAAACATATTTGAGAAGTATCATTCCACATTTACTAAAGGTACTTCATGATGTAACCACAAAAATTTAGAAATAACAGTCGTCTTTTATTTGATTCAGATTTTTTCCCCTTACATATTTTAAGTGAGGCTTAAATTCTAAACTTATGTTTAAGTTAAATACAGTAAAAATAAGTTTAAAATTTCAGTTGTCATAATACGCAAAACAACCCTATATTTTTTTTAAACTCTGGCATGTGTAAACTTTTAGTTATTGATGCTAGCCTCAAGCCTGGATAAAGGAGGAGAGAATATCGTATATCGAGGAATTTCTTTTAAAGGACAAACTTACCAATTTTTTAAGCTAAAAGTATATAAAGTTTTGAAATTGGTGAGAAGGACAAAACTTAGGCAAAAGTGGAATTCATGGGGCCCACTCCCATTTATGCTTTTACCTTACAACTTGTCATGCTTCCCAATTTTAAAACATGCCATACTTTTGGCTAATTTTTTTGCTAACTTTGTCCTTTTACCTATTTTCCACTATTAACAAATGACATATTTTCCTTTGTCCTTTCAGTGTAAATTCTTAGACAAGCGGTGTACGTCTTATAGAACAGTATAACATACATATTGTTTCAAATGACAACATTTGAGTTTTACTTCAGTGCCTTTTATATATTGTGAAGTGCATACCATATTTAACTCAAAATATTATATGGTGTAGTTATGATACCGATACTGCTTCGTTATTGTTGTTTGTTTCAACTATTTAACAGTTATAGACTATGTTTCAAACTCTTTTATTTATATTTACAAATTTATTTATAACGAGATAGATATTTTCATATTTAAATTTATTTTTCTGGATGAGACTTATAATTTTCCTACTTGGAATTAGGTATTAGCAATCTAACGCTGCCTTCAAATATATGTATTAATTATTTCAGGTGTTTGTTAGAACGCTGAACATCTTGCGGATTGTGATCAAATCAAAATGGTGAATAAATAGGAGCGCTACATGTTCTTGGTATACAAGTTGTGCTTCTAGCATTGTATTGAATTGTAAATCTAATGATTAAATCATAGTAGGAGTTTTTATCTTCCGTTATATTGAAAATCTTTAATTATTTGGAAGTTGTGCACATAATATATAGTTGTTTTTACAGTTCAAGTTAATTTGTTTTTAATCTTCCTTTTTGTTATGGTCCAGTTATGATGTTTCGACTTAGGATATATACATCCTTTTCCAAAACTTCATTCTGTTTTGGATTGTACCATTTACTAGGATTTTGCATATGTTTACTCATTAATAAAGGAAAGATGTAATAAAAAGAAAGCTTGCATGGATATAACAAAAGAAAAGATGTGTTAAAAGGAAAGCTTGCATGTATAATATATTTCAATATCAAGTATTACCGCATATAGCCTGTACAACGGTCACTTGCACTAATAAAGGAAAGATGTGATAAAAGGAAAGTTTGCGCGTATAATATATTTCAATATCAAGTATTATCACATATAGCTTGTACAACAGTCACCTATACTTGACTATTTTTACATCTTTCTTTTTGTTTTATATAGGGGTTGTACCATTTATTCTACTTTACATTATTATAAATAGAGGATACCACTCTATACAATTTGTATCAATCTTCATTACAATTATAAAATAATTAAACTTTCTTCAACGTTGCCTCAGCTATTCTTTATTTCTTTATTTCTTTTATGGTATTAAAGCATTGTTAAGGCTTAATAGCCATTGATCCATCTATTCTTCAACTCAAAAGAGTTCTGATCATCTTTACGGTTGATTCATTGGTTGGTCATCATGGCTAATGGTATTGCTTCATTAGCTTCTGATAATGTCACTAGGACTGTCGAAAGTCTAATACTTGTAGACAAACTCACCAAAACAATAGTTAGTCCATAATCACAACTAATTACTGTACAATTCGATGAAAATAATTACTTATGTGGAAACTGCAATTCAAGGGTATGGCCTTGAAGGATTCATCATGGGCACCTTATCGGTTCCCTAAAAATTTATCACTGATCAAGAGAACAAAATTGTCAACAACGAAGAATATATAAAGTTTCATAGGCAAGATCGTTTAATCAGTTCATGGTTGTTATCATCTATTAATCAAAGTTTACTGTCGCAAGTAATTGGCTGCTAAAAGGCCAATGAGATATGGGCAACTATAGAAAAGGCTTTTAACAATCAGTCAACAGCTAAAGTAATGTTCTATAAAAGGCAGTTACAGAAGATAATGAAAGACAATACCACCATGAGAGAATACTTGAGCAAAATCAAATTTGTTTGTGACATGTTAGAGGCAGTTGGTAATAAAGTGCAAGAAGCTGAACAAATTCTAACAATACTCAATGGCTTGAGTGAAGAGTATGAGATTGCCGAAGCTATAATCTCTTCACAAAAGGAATTTTCTTCTCTAGATGAAGTACATTAAATTCTTTTAGCTCATGAAGCTAGACTTGAAAGCAAGAAATCTGAAGAAAGTGACTTCACTATCAATTATGTAGTCAACAAAAACAATGATAACAACAAAAATTAGGCAAATTATAATAATAGAAGTGAATAAACCTTTCATAGGGGTAACTTTACCACCAGACACAGATGTGGCAGAGGAAGAGGACGCTGGAGCAAAAACAACAATTGACCAAATTGCCAAATTTGTGAGAAAATTGGCCACACTGCCATCAAGTGCTGCTTTCATACAATTCAAGCTATTCAACAAATCAAGGAAACAACAACAGCCAAAGAAACACCAACTATACTGCCAATGTTGCTCAAGCACATGGAGGAGCAACTAATCATGCTGACATAACCAAAAATCAGAATGAACAAGCCAGAGCTGAGCATATTCAAGATGATTCATGGTACCCAGACTCAGGAGTCAGCAATCATATTACCAACAACCTAGACAATCTGAACCTTGGAAATAAAGAATATAAAGGTAATCAAATTATAAGCATGGGCAATGGTAAGTGTGTTAAACTTTCACATATTGGTACTGCTAGTATAACTGGCAATAGGAAACTATTTTTACATAACTTATTAAGAGTTCCCACTATTAAGAAAAACCTAATTAGTGTGTCTCAATTTGCTAGGGATGATAACGTATATTTTGAATTCTTCCCTAAACATTGTGTAGTTAAAGACATGCTAAATGTGACGACCCGCCCTGCACCATCAGACATTTCCCCCGAAATGCGTTGTGCCAATGCCCGACTGGCATGGGACTGTTGTCAAGAGTAAGGGATTTGAAACGATGACTCATCAAGAACCTATAGTATATCTCACAGTGCATGGAATAAAATATAATAATAACATAACTTGATATTAAACAGGCAAGACAGTGCATAAGCTGAAAACTAAACCATATCCATTAGAGTAGCGGAATCCAAAATGCAGCTTATGATCCAAACCATTATTACAACTTCAAAATATTGTCTCTAAAAAGGAAATAAATGAGGCACACTAATGCCCAAAGCAGTGACCAACAACAACGCATGGAGAATATATGTATATGGTACATGGAAGCCTCCTGCTCGTCTCCAGACAGCTATTCGTGCATAACCACCTGACATGTCTCTAGTCTGCTCGTTTCGGAGCACCCAGAGTAATAAGAAGAGACATAAAACTCTGGGTCAGGCGAAAGTCTGGTATGAGCGATAGCAAATCCATACCACTAAATAGAGCAATAACCGGTATAAGAAATCATACCTGACCTAGACCTGTAACCAAAGAGTTAGCACAACAAGATGTACAATACTCCAAGGTAACACTAACATATAGCGTAAAATGGGAGTGTGCGTGTCATGGTGATAGCAAACATCAAACATAGCAATCATCCTCATATCTCTCACTCGGTGCGTAAAGCATACGATATCCACCACTTTGATCACCGGAACCATTTGGGGCCATGACGTAGTCCCACTCCGTACAACTATCGCTACAACCACTTTGCCCTTTGGAGCCTTAATGGAGTCCAACTCCATACAACCTTTGACCCCACTAC
The DNA here is from genome assembly GCA_030737875.1 of Allium sativum. Lineage (NCBI taxonomy): Eukaryota > Viridiplantae > Streptophyta > Magnoliopsida > Asparagales > Amaryllidaceae > Allium > Allium sativum. The sequence goes on along the minus strand of CM060912.1, from coordinate 310,618,677 downwards.
ACTGGTCCATAGTCAATACCCCCTCTCTCAATAGTGAACTAAAGTGGTAGATATCGACAACCCCTTTGCACATGTCCCGCAGCAAACCCCAACTCTAGAAGTTAACTCGTTGGTTCCTGATTGGATCCTGAGTAATAACTTCCAACTTGGACTTTCTTTGCATCTCGGGTTTTGGTCGAATTGGAGTTAGTCTTTAGAAGAATCATCGCGTAGATGTAGAAACACACATCCGGTTCGGTTCGGCTTCCTCCCCTTGGTTCGGTTCGGTTACGTTGCCTCCGCTCGGTTCGATTCTCATCTCCTGTTCAGTTCCTCCATTTCGGTTCGGCTCCATCATTTTGGTTCGAGATAATCGCTTCATCGCGTTCGGATCGTGCTGCTTAATCGAGGTCGGATCGGGCTATCTCACCAGGGTCGGTTCGTGGGGCTCCTCCGGGTCGATTTGGTTATACCAGACCGATCCATCCTCCATTCCACTCCTTCTAATGCCAGCTCGTTCCAACTCCAATTCAACTCACATCGTCCTTCCTTGTTTCCAAGTTGGTGAATATGTCACCACGCCGGTTTGGTTCGAACTTCCCTCTAAACTCCCAGTTCGGTTCGGCTATACCGATCTGCTACCCCTATCCGATACGAACCGGATCCCTGTAGCATTTCCAGCAAGCCATTTTTTGTCCATTCTTACCATACAACGGCGTTTCAACCATTCTAACTTTACTAAACAATTATAAAACATCCCAAACAATAGAAAGGTTCAACCAAAAAGATTAAAACATTAATCACATAGGCTATTTTAGATCAAACATACCCAAATACATGGTTCCCCCCTTACTCCCCTAAATTCCGGGATTAGCAAACTTAATCCAAATTAACCATAATTAGTGAGTAAACATGCTAATCACTCACCTTAGCCAAAAATTAATGATAGATCTGAAACTCTAACTGATTTGGTACGGGTTCCTATGTAGTGCAGTAGCTTTATCACGATTTTGATGCTAATCCACCTTGATTTGATGTAGATCTGCTTAATATGTGATTAGAAAGGTGATTAGGGATAGATTTAGAAGATGGAGGCCATTACTAAGGTTAGGGAAATGTTTGTGGCGGCTGGAAAAATGAAAAGGAACCATTCTCTAACTCCTTTCTGCCATCCCATAATCCTAATCCCGAAATGGGTTATGGACCTAGCTGCTAATCATCTTATTAATCCCGATTAGGCTATTTTTCCATCGTATATTTCAGCCAAATCTCCCAAACGGTAAGTCATTTGATTAATGTGACCACTCTAGGAAAGGTAAACCATCATCTAAATCCAATGGAAGTGGTCTCAGATCAAAACTCCTTACTAATCAAAAGTTATAGGCGAAACAAGATTTGCTAGGGGCAAAACGGTCATTTAAAATTCGGCAAAAATCGTGAATGTGAGAAATGACTCCAATAGTCGTTTCCCAAAGTTACACGATCATATGACTTCGTAAGAAGATGAAATAAATATTCTACGATCCTCTGGCACATAGAATGCGAGTTGTTACACTCCCCCCTTAAGAAATTTCGCCCCCGAAATTCTTTAAACAAGAAAGCATACAATGGTTCCCCGCATGCCTATCATCCATTTACAAACAGTCAAGCATACAAAATAACACAACAAGTCTATCCTATCATGCGGTTTACTAACAAGGGGATAACTATATCGCGATTAAAAATCTTACCAGGCAAAGAATATCTGGATATGACTTCCTTATGTTCTCCTCGGTTTCCCAAGTACAGTCATTCTCTTTATCTCCCCACTGGATCTTAACCAATTTCACTGTCTTCCTCCGGAGTTGCTTCGTATCGTGTCCGATAATACGAACTGGTCTGCGGTTTCCAACCGCCTCGGTATCATCCAATGGATCTGGTGGAATAGTCATATCGGAATCGTGCACAAACTTCCTTAACTGGGAAACATGGAATACATTGTGCACTCCCTCCATCTTATCAGGTAAGCCCACTCTATATGCTTAATTCCCAAATTATTCGAGAACTGGAAATGGACCAACAAACCTTGGTTCCAACTTACCTCTCCTACCAAATCGAATCACACTCTTTAACGGAGAAATATTGACGAATACCATGTTGCCAACAGAGAATTTCAAATCCCTTCGTCTTTTATCAGCATAACGGTTTTGCCTATCTTGGGTAGCCTTCATTTGCTGTTGAATAACCTTGATCCTATCTGAAGTTTCTCTTATTACATCAGTGTAATGACCCGCCATTTTGACCATTCCGAATCGACAAAACATGTCAAACTCGAACCGTCCAGAATGACAGATTATTATTAGCATCTCAGATAAATAGAATAAAACACAGAATCACAGATCACAAACAAAGATATAGAGAAATATGATAGCTCTCAACGAAAAATAAATAATACAATAGTAGTTCATGAAGCTACTAAATAAAAAATTTACATCAGAGTTTACATAAATAATACAGCGGAAGTTTAAAACAACAAATTTTCTAATGAATGAATAAATGGAAATTGTCTGAAACAGAAATGACAGAAATAACTAGATGACTGGAACAACTGATCAACAGATGGATACCGGATGAGCAAAAACCAATATACCTTTGGACTCTAAGAGTGGATCTCGAAAGCTGTGATAATTGATCTGACCCGAACCATAATCAAAACAAAATAATTCGAATCAGGAATAACATTCTAATGGAAGTAAATCAACTCAATGAAATTTTCGATGAAATACAATCAGTAACTTAAATAATGTTTGCGATCACCACCTTTTAAGTATCCGTCAAATTAAAAATCCAATCGTTTAGGTTCAAATTCGCTTCATATCATTCAAACCAAATCAAAAATTCCGATTTAAACCAAATCATATTTTATAACTCGAATCGAAACTTATCAATTTTTAACTAAATCATATCGTGTTTTGCAATTAAAAACATACAATTCAAAATTCGTTTTATAATTCAAAACAATTCATAAAATTAGCTTTATAAGAGTTCTTTTAAATCAATTCAAAATTTAGTCACTTCAGTTCGAATTCAGTTTATAAAATTCAAATCAAATATTATATTTCAATTTCAATAAATCATATCATATTCCATAACTCAAATCGTATAATTCAAATTCATAACTTATAACTTCGAATCAACATCTTATATTTCACAGTTCGTACAATTTAAACCGTTCTTATAAAAATTCGATTCAACAAATTTACAAATCATTTTACTACGTAAACATAACCAACGGTGTCCGTATATACTTTCCTACTCTATAGTCAAGTGATACGGATATTTATCATTTCAATCCGCAATTTAAAATTTCTACGGGTATATATCATTTTGACCCACAATCCCAAATTCAGTAAAAATCGTTCAGGTCTACCATTTCAACCCATAATGGTTTTTCCCTAATCTAATGTCTGTTCGGGTATGTATCATTTCAACCCATAGTGATACAACTATGGCAATCAACAATCATAAACAACAATTACATAGCATTAATCACAGCATATAAATCATCTCTGCACCGACGTGTCATATGAATATATCTTGTCGCATATGAAATGTGCATACATATCAACATAGCAAATGATTTCTACTAGCACTCCTATGCATTTCATATAACGGTTCATTATTGATCTAACATCCATGAATAATGTAAGTCAAGTGTGAGATAAACTCACCTTTCGCGACATGAAAATGGAGATGACAAACAGATTGACGTAGAATGAGACAACAACTTCCAGGCACGATTTAGAATGGATCCAGATCAATAAATATATATTTTATTTTATACGAGGAGGTCAGGGAATGTGTCAATGGATCGGTACGACTATTGGGTTTTTTTGGGACGGTTTCCGAACACAAAACCACACGGCACAAAAATAAACACAATTTTTAATAATAATAATATATATTTTCAAAACATAAAATTTCCAAATGTATATATATTTAAAAGTAACACACTCGTATACCAAAACAATATATTATAGATTATATAAGTGTGTGTATATATATACACACACACTATTAAAAAAATAAGAATTTAAAGCTACAACCTCAAAATTCTTATATAATATGAATATAGTATATGAATACCTCTCACACAAAAGTTTAACACACTCAAAATAACTCTACCTACACACACAGCACCAAACAAAATCTTGTTTAATACTCACATAACATGTACTCACACCAAAAATATGTGTATCTATAAATCAAAACACACACCACAAACTCACGCCACCAGATCAACACAAATTCAACACAAAAAATAAATAAAAAATGCATTTCCTAGCCTCCATGTGAAAAGTATGGACACACAAATTTTACCCAAACTCTAAAATGCACACACTAACATCACACAACGCACGGAAGACACACACCAATAGGTCAGAGGCGGGTACGTATGAGAGGCCAGAGGGGTCGAAGGTGGAGATGTGTTGTTGGATACTGCGATGGAGTATGTTGTCATGGTGAGCTCGGCAGGAAAGGAGAGGAGGATTGAGCTCGGCGGTGACTACATGGGGAGAGCTGATGGACGACGGTGAATGTTGGCGAGCAGGTCAGCGCGGTGAAGGGAGGAGGAGGACGGTGGGTGACAGCATGGGCAGGCGGGTCTGGGGTTGGCTGATGGATGGACGGACACAGTAGGAAAGGCTACGGGCGGAGCCGTTGGGGATTTTCCCTTTTTCCAATATTTTTTTAATGTAACATGGCTTCGACCATTTGGGAAGAAGGGGATATACAGGTAAAATATCAAAGCAGGAAATTCTTGGGAAACGAACAACGGACAAGGAAATAAATAAAGGGAAGGGAAATGGTATGTGCGCATGAATTTTTCCACGTTCATAAAGTGGATCACGAAAGAAATATTCAAACTTCCTGAATGTAGAAACTGTTCGTTGGTTAGAAAAACTACAGGTTTGAAAATGGAAAAATGAAACCAACATGTAAAAAGGCATGCAAAAGTGAGGTGGACATAATTCCATGAAACATAGGATCCCACTTAGAAAAAATTAAATCTCCTTAAATGACAAACTTTGCAGAAATGGTAGCATACATGCGTGGGGAGGAAAAATGAATTCATGGTTAAATATAAATGTATGTAACATGTGTACAACTTGCTTTATACTAGAAGGACACATCCATTTTGGGACAAAAGCAAAATGGACAAGAGGATGGTGAAAAATTGCATGAAACGCATGGCAATAGAAAGGAAGTGGCAAGGTGAACATGAAATGAAAGGATGCATTTGAAAAAACATGGATACGTAAGGCATGTAATGCAAGGAAACATGGCTTTGTAAAGTGTCCACTTACTACACTTTTGGAAAACAAATTTTAAATGGGTGATCTAGTAAAACAGAAGGTTGGGTTTTGCAGAACCGAAATATCTAGAAAAATATGTAGGATCCGAATATGGACACTTCGAACTCAAATGACTTTGTTTCAAAAATAATCTTTGCACGCCTTTTTGGAATTACAGCACGAATCGAGCACCGAAACTGACAAATGAATATATTGCGCAAATCAGCATGATGAGACAGACATAACGGTATATAATTTGCAGTGTCAGGATGCTCCGTTCAAAAATGCGTTACGTACCCCTTTTAACGTAAAAATGCGGACGGAAACGGACGTCAAAACGTCCGATTTTTGTGAAACGAATTTCGCTGTTGGATTAATGACAATTAATAGAATATTTTTCATGTTTGTCCAAACTGGATTCAGAGAGATTGTAAAATCATTAAAATTTGAATTGATACGCGCAGCTTTACATTCAAAATTGCGTGACCCACAAACATTCAGATTTTTCCGACGAAATTAATTTCTATGCTATGTCTGGTTAGATGCATCTCAAATATATTTTTTTGGATTTTTATTTTTATTTTACATTTTCATTTTTATTTGAGATATAACTGTTGCTGCTACCACAAATAATCGTCAAAAGTTGATTCAAATTAGGCGACTAAAATTTGACGTTTCAATATAAAATTATTTAACCACTTTTAAATGAAAATAACAATTTTTTTAAAGATAAATGTTTCACTATAAATAAATTCCATGTTTTCCTTTCTAAACAAATACATAATTGAATTTATCGTTTAATAGAACCTTTTTAAATTGAAATCAAATTCATTCGTTATATGAAATCTAAAATAAATTTAGTTTTAAATTAAAAATCGAAATAGTTATAAAAATACAAACAAACTAGGTTTTAAACGAATAAAATGACATAAAATCAAAATTTAAATTAAATAATCAAATAAAAATATACTTAAAATTCTAGGTTGTTACATTCTCCCCCACTTAAAACTTTTCGTCCCCGAGAAGGAATAAGGCAGGAAAATAATAATTAAATAATTTATATATTTAAAATAATAGTTCAAATTTATCTTCATATCTATATATATTTTGAAAAATATATATATTTAAGTCAATGTTAAAATATTTTCTAACATTTCAAAATAATTTTAAGTACTCACTCGATGTCTTGATTGGCTATATATATATATATATATATATATATATATATATATATATATATATATATATATATCCCACTTTCGAAACCTGAAAATAGATATCGATAATGCTGCGCAGTCATCACCAGAATCATTTCCAAGCGACTAGAGTGTGACTCTATATCTATCTAGGTTATATAGGATTTAACATATACGTTGATCAGACGTGTACCCAAATCACTAGGTATTCGATAAGCCAATTTTAGCGTCAGGTAAATACTCAAAACATCTTTCTATATTTAAACAGAATATTTATCAAAAATTTCAAATCATATATTTTAAGTAATATATTTAAAATCATTAAAATTTTAAATAGGGAAAATTCTATCTCTCCCCCACACATTTATTTATTAAAATTCAACTTCACTTCTAAATAAATATACAAACAATATTATCAAATCAAATATATAGTGATATTATTCTTTACTATACTTAAATATTTTCAAATCAATGTTGACTATATTCAAACTTATAAAACTTGTTATGGATAAGGAATAGTTACAGAATTCAAGTTAAAGGCTGAATGAACGAAAGAACCTAATCAAAGAGGATTTATAAAGGAGGAAGGATTCAAACGGAAGGGAAATTTCAGAAAAAGATTTAAATATTAAAGAGAAATTTATATTCAAAAATATTTTTTTAAAGACATTTAAAATCTCTTTCTTAGTTAATTATGTTGAGGTTATATAAATTTAATTCTATATTATTGAATTATTATTTAACGTTTGAAAATACTTGATAACCTGAAGTTTAACAAGTTTATTGTCGTTCTTACAAACGTTAGGCATACGTTGGCCAGGCGTATGAACAAAATCTCTAAGTACTAAATATCCTTGTTTCAACTCCCAGTGAAAATAGTTAAAACATTTAAAATTGATATGGAAAATACTTTCCCCCATGAATCGCGGTTTCTCAGTGGTTGCGCTACTATCCCAGTAGAACCGCTTGTAACCGTAGGTATCACACCCCTCGAATTTCGCCATGGTTGTTGCCATAGATCACATTTACGCGGCGGTTACATCACTGTCCAAGTGAAATCGCTTGTAATTGTAGGCATCGCGCCTCGAATTACGATATGGCATCTAGATCACAGTTACGCGGCGGTTACGCCACTATCTCAGTGGAATCGCTTGTAACTGTAGGCATCTCGCCCCCCGAATTACGCTAGAACAGATAAGTAATAATAATAATCAACGTGATCTCACCAAGTAAGATTCCAATATCGATGGATACTCCAATCGATGGAGCACGAACGTAGCTACGATTTCCGATTTCTGATGGACACTCTCAACGAGCGCCAACACAATCCCTGTCTCAGGAATTGCGATTTCGATGGAAGGTACTTCCCATATCTTTATTTCGAAAACATATATACAATATATATAGTACTTCATTTCACGTTTCGCATATATCGCACTTATATAAATATCAATTTACATAAGATTTCATTTTCAACATCATGCTTTCAAATATATCCATCTTATATAAATTCATTACATAAGGTTTCATTTTAAATCAATTAATTTTCAAATCAATAGCTTTCGAGTTAATCATAATTTTACTATTCATTTACTATATATATAAGGTTCGAAAACTCATATCAAATATTCAATATCAAAGATTCTCGAAATTTCATTTCAATACCAATTTAGTTTTGATTTTATAATAAAATTTTAATATTCAATGTCATTCCCAATCTTGTTCAAAAATGGTTGGATCATTCAAATAGTTGAAAAGTATAATTTTCAATTCAATAATTGGAAATCATGAGTTCAACCATTTCTTATCAAAACATCTCAAGATGTACAATTACACAATCCTAATATAAAGGATTATCATTCGACCAAACTCGAAAATCAATTCCGGATTTTCTTTCAATCGTTCAAAATATACATATATGTATATATCAAATCATGCTTCACAAATCAAACTTTGTTAGATAAACATGTAGCAAAGCTACCAAAGTAGTCTCCCATATATATTTTCCTTTTTGAAAACATTTCATAAAATCACTTCAAACTTTTTATTCGAAAATACTTGTATATACTACTCGTACTTTTTCAAAACCTTAGAAACAATTTCAAAGTATTCCAAAACAAATATTCTCAAGGTATAGTCAAACAAGCTCCTTAGTTACAAGTAAATCATTTTATTCCACATCTTAACTTTATTTGCAATATTTACTTTACTCTTATAATCTCGAAATACTGCGACAACCCGAAGAGGGATTTCAAATGATATCAAAGTTCAAATCGAAGGAGAACTTAACAAAGAAGCTATCGAAGAGAACAGATTCGAAGAGTGGGAATTTCAAAAGGATTTAAATTTCAAAATACTATACGTTTCAAAATAATTTATATTTTCAAAATACGCTCTCTCACAAGAAGGATTCTGCGACTAATTCCACTCATTCTAGGGTATCACTACCCTATCTTTAATGAGCCTTTACCACATAAGCTAAAGCTTTGATAAACCAAAGCTCTGATACCAAATGTAACGACCCGCCATTTTGACCGTTCCGAATTGTCAAAACATGTCAATCTCGAACCGTCCAGAACGACATATTGTTATTAGCTTCTGAGATAAATATAATAAATCACAGAATCACAGATCACAGACACAGATACAGAGCAATATGATAGCTCGCAACGGAAAATAAATAATATAATAGTAGTTCAAGAAGCTACTAGATAAAAAAATTACATTAGAGTTTACATAAATAATACAGCGGAAGTTTAAAACAATAAATTTTCTAATACATAAATAAATGGAAATTGTCTAAAACAGAAATGACAGAAATAACTGGATGACTAGAACAACTGATCAATAGATGGATATCGAATGAGCGAAAACCAATATAACTTCGGACTGTAAGAGTGGATCTCGAAAGCTGTGATAATTGATTTGACCCAAACCATAATGCAAAACAAAATAATTCGGATCAGGACTAACATTCTCATGGAAGTAAATCAACTCAATGAAATGTTAAATGAAATGCAATTAGTAGCTTAAAGAATGTTTGGGGTCACCATCTTTTAAGTATCCGTCAAACTAAAAATCCAATCGTTTAGGTTTAAATTCACTTCATATCATTCAAACTAAATCAAAAGTTCCAATTTAAACCAAATCATATTTTATAACTCGAATCGAAACTTACATTTCAATTTTAATTAAATCATATCGTGTTTTGCAATTAAAAACTTGCATTTCAAAATTCATTTTAAAATTCATTTTAAAATTCAAAACAATTCATAAAATTAACTTTATAAGAGTTCTTTTAAATCAATTCAAAATTTAGTCACTTCAGTTCGAATTCGGTTTATAAAATTCAAATCAAATATTATATTTCAATTTCAATAAATCGTATTATATTCCATAACTCAAATCGTATAATTCAAATTCATAACTTATAACTTCGAATCAACATCTTATATTTCAATTTACCAATTTGTACAATTTAAACCGTTCTTATAAAAATTCGATTTAACAAATTTCCAAATCATTTTACTTCGAAAACCTAACCAACGGTGTCCGTATATACTTTCCTACTCTATAGTCATGTGATACGGATATTTATCATTTCAATCTGCAATTTAAAATTTCTATGGGTATATATCATTTCAACCTACAATCCCAAATTCAGTAAAAATCGTTCAGGTCTACCATTTCAACCCATAATGATTTTTCCCTAATCTAATGTCCGTTCGGGTATGTATCATTTCAACACATAGTGATATATTACAACTATGGCAATCAACAATCATAAGCAACAATCACAGCATATAAATCATCAGTGCACCGACATGTCATATGAATATATCGTGTCGCGTATGAAATGTGCATACATATCAACATAGCAAATGATTTCTACTAGAAATCCTATACATTTCATATAACAGTTCATTATTGATCTAACATCCATGAATAATGTAAGTCAAGTGAGATAAACTCACCTTTCGCGGCACGAAAATGGAGATGACAAACAAATCGATGTAGAATGAGACAACGACTTGCAGACACGATTTAGAATGGATCCAGATCAATAAAAATGTATTTTATTTTATACGAGGAGGTAAGGGAATGTGTCAATGGATCAGTACGGCTAATGGGTTTTTTGGGACGGTTTCCGAACTCAAAACCACACGGCACAAAAATAAACACAATTTTTTTTCAAAAATATGAATATTTTTTTTTCAAAACATAAAATTTCCAAACGTGTATATATTTAAAAATAACACATTCGTATACAAAACGATATATTATTGATTATATAAGTGTGTGTGTATATATATACACACACTATAAAAAAATATTAGAATTTAAAGCTACAAACTCAAAATTCTTATATAATATGAATATAGTATATAAATACTTCTCACACAAAAGTTTAACACACTCAGAACAACTCTACCCACACACAACACCAAATAAAATCTTGTTTAATACTCACACCAAAAATATGTGTATCTATAAATCAAAACACACACTGCAAATTCATGCCACTAGATCAACACAAATTCAACATAAAAAATAAATAAAAAATGCATTTCCTAGCCTCCACGTGAAAAGTATGGACACACAAATTTTACCCAAACTCTAAAACGCACACACTAACATCACACAACACAGACATTACGCACGGAAGACACACACCAATAGGTCGGAGGCGGGTACGTATGAGAGGCCAGAGGGGTCGATGGTGGAGATGTGCTGTCGAATATTGCGATGGAGTATGCTGTCATGGTGAGCTCGGCAGGAGAGGAGAGGAGGGTTGAGCTCAACGGTGACCACATGGGGCGAGCTGATGGACGGCGGTGAATGTCAGCGAGCAGGTTAGCGCGGTGAAGGGAAGAGGAGGACGGTGGGTGACAGCATGGGCAGGCGGGTCTGGGGTTGGCTGATGGATGGATGGGCACGGTGGGAAAAGCTGCGGGCGGAGCTGTTGGGGATTTTCCCTTTTTTCAATATATTTCTTTAATGTATAATGGCTTCGACCATTTGGGAAGAAGGAGATATACAGGTAAAATATCAAAGGCGGAAATTCTTGGGAAATGAACAACGGGCAAGGAAATAAATAAAGGGAAGGGAAACGGTATGTGTGCATGAATTTTTCCACGTTCATAAAGTGGATCACGAAAGAATTGTTCAAACTTCCTGAACGTAGAAACTGTTCATTGGTTAGAAAAACTACAGGTTTGAAAAATGGAACCAACGTGTAAAAGGCATGCAAAAGTGAGATGGACATAATTCCATGAAACATAGGATCCCACTTAGAAAAATTTAAATCTCCTTAAATGGTAAACTTTGCAGAAGTGGTAGCATACATGTGCGGGGAGGAAAAATGAATTCATGGTTAAATATAAATGTATGTAACGTGTGTACAACTCTCTTATACTGTAAGGACACATCCATTTTGGAATGAAAACAAAAGAGGATAAGAGGATGGTGAAAAATTGCAAGAAACGCATGGCAGTAGAAAGGAAGTGGCAAGGTGAACATGAAATGAAAGGATGCATGTGAAAAAACATGGATACGTAAGGCATGTAATGCATGGAAACGTGGCTTTGTAAAGTGTCCACTTACTGCACTTTTGGAAAACTAAATTTAAATGGGTGATCTAATAAAACAAAAGGAAGGGTTTTGCAGACACGAAATGTCTAGAAAAATATGTAGAATCCGAATATGGATGTAATAACCCGTAAAATGCGAGCCAGTTTGAAATTTTTATTTCGGCAATTTTAGTGAATTTTGAACATTTAAAATAGATTATTTTAAATAAAAACGACGTGAAATTTATTTTGAATGGAATTCGAACTTATATATTATACGCGTCGTCGTTAGAATATAAATAATTATATATAATTATAAATAGAATTGAAAATGGCGCGGTAGTTCGATAATTCGATTTCAAACTTCAATTGAATGTACCGGGTGCAAAACAATCCGGATTTTAGTGAAACCAAAAATAATAAGATCTAATTGATGATACCTTTCCAACAAATCCGACCAATCGAGATTTCATAGCGGGAATCAAAAGATATGTCCAGTAGAAAATCCTGAATAGTCGCTATGGAATTCAGGCCCTTAAAAATGGAAATTTTGCAAACGACCTCGGATTTCGACGAAACCAGTTTTGTTGGGTCCGTGATGTCTAATTATTGCTAGGTTTCAAGTTTCATAATTTTTCGAATCAATATGTGAGCGTGGGAAAGGAAAACGCGTTTGACCAGTTTCAGTTGATTTTAATCGACTGGAAATTGGCCATTTTTCCAACGGTCTCAGAATTCGACGAAACTAGTTTTGTTAGGACCGTATTGTCAATACGAAGCTAGAAAATATTTTTCGAGAATTTTTCGAGTTAGTATGTGACCCCGGTAATTTGAAATGTACGTTTAAAATTCAATATAGTGATTTAAATGTAAATTCGACGGAAATTGATCAAAGCGATCGAATCAGCTTGCGATACATATCCCATTGTGTTCGGAATGGGGGTGAAACGCTATGGACGATAGGCGGTGGGCCTCGTTTCGAGGTCATATGTAAAAGTCAACTTTTTGGGAAATAATTAATTAAATAAAAAAAATATAATCCATCTCTCCCTTTAACCTCGTTCTGCCCCCCCCTTAAATCGAATCAGAAATAATAAAAAAAAAGGGCGGAGCGCCGCCCACCGCGCTGATGGCGCCGCCGCCGCCCAAGGGGGGGAGTCGCGCCTCCTCGATTCCCTCCTCCCGCTCCCTCTTTCCACCGCGAGAACCCCAGTGCCTGACCCACATCCGACGCTCCAGCCCTCCCCTTCCGCCGCCTGGACCACTGCTGCTCCCTCTTTCCACCGCACCCCCCTCGAAGACCGCCGCCTGGACCACTGCCGCACCTCCCTGAGCCACCGCGCCCCCCTCGAAGACTACCGCCTGCACCGACTTCCACCGCCACCTGTCCACCCTCGCCGAACCCCTCCTGCCACCTAGACGAAGTGCGGCACCCCCCTTTGTCGCTGAAAACTATGTGAGTGTTTTTTTTTATAAAATTAAAAGCATTGTTTATTTTCACTTATAGGAAATATGATGTTTCAATTATTAAAACAGTGTTGTTTTTAAATATCATTACATTGTTCAAAATATAAAAATAGAGTTGATTTAAAAAAAAAAAATTAAATAGCAAATGAAAGACGAGATTTTCAGTCGCTTAAAAATATAATTTTTATATGAAGAAAGGTATGATCTTTGTATTTTTAAAGTGATAAAAATATGATTTTTATATTTTTAAAGTATTAAAAATATAATCTTTACTATATAGAAATATTAAAAATATGATTTTTATATTTTTAAAGTATTAAAAATATAATCTTTATAGGATAGAGAATATAAAAATATCATCTTTGTATATGTAGCGAAATAAAAATCTGATTTTTATTTTATATACGTTGAAGTAAAGTGATGATTTTTATAATGATGAAATCTATATTTTTGAAAAGGCGAAATCTTTATATAGAGAATAGCGTTATAAAAATATAATTTTTATATATATATTAGCGGTAAGGAAATATGATTTTTATATATTGAATAGCATGGTAAAAATTCGATTTTTAAATATATGAAGTGATTATAAAAATATGATTTTTAAATTGAAAGTGAACAAATAAAAATGTGATTTTTATTTTAAAGACATCGAAATATAAAAATGTGTGATTTTTATATATGTAGTGACTACGGGCAAACGAAGATGATAAAAAGGCGAGGATGAAGAAGATTTCTATAAATGAAGAGTCGTGGTATTGGATAGCTTTCGGTGAGAACTTCTCACTCAAATTCTCTTTTTCTAGTTATATATATATATATACTAGGACGCAGACGGTGCTTAGTAGCACCCGACACAATCGTCCACAAACCACGGACTTGTTTGTTTGGTTGCATAAATTAGTTAGATGATTTGGGCTGAATTGAATTGTTTGGTGAATTGAAATGGATTTGATTGATGTGTGAATGGCGTGGGCCTTCACTAGACCGGGGATAAGGCTAGGCCTTGTCCCGTTTCTAGTATCGTGCCGTTATGCCGCCGAAATTTTCTAAAATATGTTAGAAAAATAAAAATATCATTTTATTGAATAAATGAACTGAATAGAAATTCAAGCGTTAAAATAAATTGTTGTATCGTTAAAAATATAATTTTTAACGTGAAAGTGGATAAATGAATATTTATAAACAAATCGGCCGATTTGTTTATATACACTGATTTGACTGACATTGATTGGGACGATAAATTTTACACATCGCCCAACTGCACAAATAAAATCTGTGTTTGATTGTTTGAAACCCCACACGGGTGTTGGGATGATATTTGGTGTACACTAATCCCAATTATTTAATTATTGTCGATCGATTGGTCGATAGACTGTGTAAGCGTCGATTATTTATATTTGATGCTTATGCAGTTGTGTAGTGCACTTTGGTTGATGATTGATTATTTTTCCATGCTATTATATACATGTGTTGTATGGAATCCATATAATTAACGTTATATGGTGATTGATTGGGCCTCATTCCAATCGGGGAAAACAATGAATATTATAAAAGAAAATTCATGTGTTGAATATAAAAATAGTCATGTGTTGACGATGATCATGTGTTGAAACTATTCATGTGTTGAGTAAAATATTTTAAATAAAATAAATTACATCTTTATCATATTTAAAATTAGAACTACTTCCCAGTAGAAGTCTAATTGAAAATCAAACGATAGATACCATAGTTTTATAAAATATTTTACATAACAAAAATAGTGATGTGTTGACAGTACTCATGTGTTGAGATTAGTCGTGTGTTGAAAAAAAATATAGATTCATGTGTTGAATGGGATGAATATTCATTTGTTGAATAAAATAAAGAAGTTGTGAAAAATATAAAGCCGTGTTGATTAGTTTTGCGCCATTTTGACGTGAACGATATTTATATCGATTTTATTCGTTGTATAATGAATATTGAAAAGGGATTTCGAAATTAAATATTTTGAAATTGAAATTTAAAATGAATTGAATTGAAAACGATTTCGAAATGAACTGAATTGAAAACGATTT
Organism: Allium sativum; assembly: GCA_030737875.1. Taxonomy (NCBI): domain Eukaryota; kingdom Viridiplantae; phylum Streptophyta; class Magnoliopsida; order Asparagales; family Amaryllidaceae; genus Allium; species Allium sativum. The sequence goes on along the minus strand of CM060912.1, from coordinate 310,603,072 downwards.
CGAAATGAACTGAATTGAAAATGATTTCGAAATGAATTGAATTGAAAACGAATTCAATTTGAATTGAAAGTGAATTGAAATGAATTCAAATTGAATTAAAATTTGAATTGAATAGAAATGAATTTTAAAACGGATTTATAAAGAAGAATTCAATTTTGATTTGAATTGAATATAGAAGTTGAATTGTTTTAGAAACGAATTTAAAACGATTTATAAAATTCATTTTAAATAGAAATCGACGAAATATATATTATATATATAATATAATGGCCTGAATAGAACGCGCCGCGCCGCGGCAGTTCGTGAATTTCGACCATTTATTTCAAACGGATGTTGCGTGAGATCCGACCGTCGGATTCTCCTAAAACCGGAACCGTTGGGTTCGTATCGAAAAGAGCTTTCCAATGAATATTAGAAATTTGAATTCTAACGGTTGGATTTGGAATTATGTCCAAATCAAATTCGAAAAAGGTCGTTGTAAGTGCAGTTCGATGGCCGTTGATGGAAATCGACTGTACGGGCCTTGATAAAATTATTAAAAATATCTATAATATGTGTAAAATTATAATATGTGAATTGGAAAGAATTGGGCTGGAAAATTCCACATTTGAATAGGTAAAAATAGATTTCTATCGAAATGAACTAGTTTTGAACTAGAATTAAAATCAATTTATTTTTGAAATAAATAAATTGAATTTGAAAGTGATTTTGAAAATAATCAATATTTCCAATACGTGAATTGGACTGGAGTTGAATCGAAATTATCTTCGGAATATTTCGATGTTGGATTTCGTGACTATACGGATATTGTTATGGGAATTTGAAAGATATATTTTATATCGTTATTTCCAATACGATATTTGTTGGTTTCAGAATTTGATATTGAATATAAGCCGGTATATTTTCTATTCAGAGCCTTGTATTTAATATCAAATGTGATTTGGGTTTATCGTGAATCGTGTTTTAGATAACATTGGTTCTTTAACCCAGTTAAAGGCAAGATATCGATTTCTGAAAAGATTAAAACTAAGTGGAGTTTTAATGAATCTTTAATTAGATTAAAATGTGAATTGATAATTTAAATTATCAAATCTGAAAAGTGATCGAGAGTGGAGTATCACCAGTTTTGCTCCAAAGCGATAGTTAAATCTTTAATTAGATTTGAACGTGAAATGGTAATTAATTTTACCGATAACACCGTGGTGTTAGATATGGAGTATCACCAGTTTTGCTCCATGGGATATATAGGTTGGGATTGGGAAATAAAACAAATAATTACTTCGGTGTGGTTCGCTAATCCCGACTAGTTTGAAATGATATCCAAAGGAGGATTGAAGAATAAATTTAGAAGAATTTATCTTTGATAAAATTAATGGGAACATTTCCCTAAGAATGTGATTTTGTGAATAAAAGAATATTCTGAATTGGAATGAGGCGTTCGTTGTGTTTGTGTAACATTCGTTTATCATATACGTGGGTTATTCAGAAAGGCCGGGTTTATACCCATTCTGAATAATCGATTCGACGAGATGTCGAAGATGAAGACGGTGGTCGAAGACCGGAAGTCTTCACATCGTTTGGGTGATTACTGATGATCTTGATTGGGCTGTACACCCAGGATGAGGGAAATAGATGGTGATCGTCCAGACGTACTTGGAGATGGATGGATATGCGAGGAAAGTGCCTCCGGTTTCGTTCAGACCCAGAACGAACTTGTAAATGGATTGTGTGTCTGACATTGGATTTTATTCTGTGTTGATTGATCTCTATTAAATATACATCTGTTTGGCGGCGGTGAATTTATTCTCTTGCTTAACGCCCTTCTCTGAGACGTACGAGCTCAGAGGTTGTATATCGATGGACATCAGTCGCATGGAGTGAATTGCCTGTGTGGCATGCGTAAGTGGCAATTGATCAAGGCTTCTGTTGAAAAGCAAAGTCTTGTGGTTGATGATCAAAGCACGGCCTGTGTGGCGTAGCTTTGTGTATAACGTGAATTCGCGAGCCTCACACCTCGGTATGAGTCAAAAACGGGATACGGACCCAAGGAGTGCACGACGTTTCTTTCTAGCTATGGTGGTGTCAGTGACCTACCAGCCCTGACATTTATATACTTTTCACCTGTGTGGTTGTTGGATATGAGGCGCCTCGGATATAGGTCTGTAAGGACCGGGAAACGTGTGTTCAGGAATTGCCAATCCTCAAAAGTAAGAGAGGACCGGCCTTGGAGGATCCAGGGATTGCTGTGTGCGGTCCCGAGGCATTTGCTAGAGTGTCTCGAACGCGGAGAGGAGCTTGCCCCTTGCCTCGACTCATGATGGAATCCAATTTCCAATACGTGTGTTTCGGTTTTATTTGTAGAACCTAGTATGGCGACATAGTGGTATGGGTCATTCATGCCGCCTACGATTGATACTTATGATTGAAATTGTTTTGACACTATACACCTATAATAGTATCAAATAATGTGTTTTAAACGTATCAAGCATGCTTTGGCTGTTATAAGGTAAAAACCCTATCCTCCGGCTTGCGTTGCATTGTGTGATGGGACCTGGGTCTTATAACAGCTTCATTTTTCTTTATTTAGCATTGCGCTATTTGTTCTATGCACTGGTATCCTTGGGAGGAAACCCGTTCCGTGTTATACAGCGTGGTCCCTTGATTTACCTAACTTTAAAACCAATATTAATAACTGTTTTAGTTCTCACACCAGTCACATGACTGACCTGGAGTTTATTGTTTTAACCTAAACTCTGGGTGCCCCTATTTTCCGCACGGGCAGCTAGTAGTTTTGGTTTTGCAGATTTATATTCACAGGTTCCTGATATACAGCTGGAACGATGCTCGGAAATCTCTGTATCCGTGTATCACTTCTAGTTGTGCTTTTGTATTATTTTCCGCTGCGATGTATTTAAATGTAATTTAAATCTCTGATATTTGTTGAATGTAATTTATTCATTTATACTCTGTATATTCTTGTATCTGATGGAATTGTTGTAATAACAATGAAATGTTCTTCTGTCTGTGTTCCGCTGTGTGTTGTTCTCAAAGTATCCGCTCTTTCCTTCACGGGGAAGTTACGGGTCCTTAAAGTGGTATCAGAGCTTTGGTTTACAGAGCTCGAGAACAAGACACATTAGAACCATACGAAAGAATTCATCAGATATTGGATTAGTAATATCCAATTGGAATGACTCGTTAGAGATAGGATCAGTAGTATCCTAGAACGAGTGTGAAGAGTATATTTTTCAAATGAAAACAATTTTGTTTTAAAATTTAAATCGCTTTATACGTATTTGATTATTTATTTATTTTGAATATGGACAATCGAGTATATATAGATTTCGCGTATACGCGTCATGAACGTATATTCGAAGTTTTGATATACTGGATAGATATAGAATCACATTCTAGACACCCGGGGATAATTCTGGTGATGTGGCCACATCATCAGTATTTATGTTCGTGTTTCGAAGGTGTGATTTCTATATATTTCCATTAGACTGGTGTGAGAACCAAAACTAATATAGCTAGAACACTTTGTTGTGAATTGGCATCAAAACAAGATTTTCAGTATATATATCAAAAAATTTATGAATTTGAAACTCTAATCCACTAATTGATTGATATTTGTGTTGTTTGTTATTTGTTTGCTAATTTTTAACCATTTATGCCTAATTGAACCGAATATTGAACTATATTGAAAATTGGTCACATTTGCTTGCATATATATATATACTTACATTGAACAGGTCATAGCAAGGAGGCTAGAGCAGAGAATAAAATTTGTTTGCCCGACAAATAGGTACATGTTTACTACATAATTACTGTTTTGTTTGGGTGATGATGATTTTATGAGCCTATTGGCTAGCCGCTTGGCTTTTTCTTTTTCTTTTTGAGATCTGAAGGACCGGGGAAGCTATTTGAAATTCCCCGATGCTCCCGGTGCAGGGGAGGTTATGGCGAAATTTTTCGAAAATTTAGGGTGTTAGCCAAATTTTTGAAGAATTTGAAAATTCTCAGAAACTAAAGAGTTGGAGAATGGAAGCCAGATCGAACGTAGAGCTGAATAATCAAACCACTTTCGACTTTGTTCCTTTTCGGGGACGAAAAGTTTTAAGTGGGGGAGATTGTAATAACCCGTAAAATGCGAGCCAATTTGAAATTTTTATTTCGGCAATTTTAGTGAATTTTGAACATTTAAAATAGATTATTTTAAATAAAAACGACGTGAAATTTATTTTGAATGGAATTCGAACGTATATATTATACGCGTCGTCGTTAGAATATAAATAATTATATATAATTATAAATAGAATTGAAAATGGCGCGGTAGTTCGATAATTCGATTTCAAACTTCAATTGAATGTACCGGGTGCAAAACAATCCGGATTTTAGTGAAACCAAAAATAATAGGATCTAATTGATGATACCTTTCCAACGAATCCGACCAATCGAGATTTCATAGCGGGAATCAAAAGATATGTCCAGTAGAAAATCCTGAATAGTCGCTATGGAATTCAGGCCCTTAAAAATGGAAATTTTGCAAACGACCTCGGATTTCGACGAAACCAGTTTTGTTGGGTCCGTGATATCTAATTATTGCTTGGTTTCAAGTTTCATAATTTTTCGAATCAATATGTGAGCGTGGGAAAGGAAAATGCCTTTGACCAGTTTCAGTTGATTTTAATCGACTGGAAATTGGCCATTTTTCCAACGGTCTCAGAATTCGACGAAACTAGTTTTGTTAGGACCGTATTGTCAATACGAAGCTAGAAAATATTTTTCGAGAATTTTTCGAGTTAGTATGTGACCCCGGTAATTTGAAATGTACGTTTAAAATTCAATATAGTGATTTAAATGTAAATTCGACGGAAATTGATCAAAGCGATCGAATCAGCTTGCGATACATATCCCATTGTGTTCGGAATGGGGGTGAAACGCTATGGACGACAGGCGGTGGGCCTCGTTTCGAGGTCGTATGTAAAAGTCAACTTTTTGGGAAATAATTAATTAAATAAAAAAATAAAAATAAAAAAATATAATCCATCTCTCCCTTTAACCTCGTTCTGGCCCCCCCTTAAATCGAATCAGAAAAAAAAAAAAGGGCGGAGCGCCGCCCACCGCGCTGATGGCGCCGCCGCCGCCCAAGGGGGGGGGGAGTCGCGCCTCCTCGATTCCCTCCTCCCGCTCCCTCTTTCCACCGCGAGAAACCCAGTGCCTGACCCACATCCGACGCTCCAGCCCTCCCCTTCCGCCGCCTGGACCACTGCCGCTCCCTCTTTCCACTGCACCCCCCTCGAAGACCGCCGCCTGGACCACTGCCGCACCTCCCTGAGCCACCGCGCCCCCCTCGTAGACTGCCGCCTGCACCGACTTCCACCGCCACCTGTCCACCCTCGCCGAACCCCTCCTGCCACCTAGACGAAGTGCGGCACCCCCCTTTGTCGCTGAAAACTATGTGAGTGTTTTTTTTATAAAATTAAAAGCATTATTTATTTTCACTTATAGGAAATATGATGTTTCAATTATTAAAACAGTGTTGTTTTTAAATATCATTACATTGTTCAAAATATAAAAATAGAGTTGATTTAAAAAAAAAAAATTAAATAGCAAATGAAAGACGAGATTTTCAGTCGCTTAAAAATATAATTTTTATATGAAGAAAGGTATGATCTTTGTATTTTTAAAGTGATAAAAATATGATTTTTATATTTTTAAAGTATTAAAAATATAATCTTTACTATATAGAAATATTAAAAATATGAATTTTATATTTTTAAAGTATTAAAAATATAATCTTTATAGGATAGAGAATATAAAAATATCATCTTTGTATATGTAGCGAAATAAAAATCTGATTTTTATTTTATATACGTTGAAGTAAAGTGATGATTTTTATAATGATGAAATCTATATTTTTGAAAAGGCGAAATCTTTATATAGAGAATAGCGTTATAAAAATAGAATTTTTATCTATATATTAGCGGTAAGGAAATATGATTTTTATATATTGAATAGCATGGTAAAAATTCGATTTTTAAATATATGAAGTGATTATAAAAATATGATTTTTAAATTGAAAGTGAACAAATAAAAATGTGATTTTTATTTTAAAGACATCGAAATATAAAAATGTGTGATTTTTATATATGTAGTGACTACGGGCAAACGAAGATGATAAAAAGGCGAGGATGAAGAAGATTTCTATAAATGAAGAGTCGTGGTATTGGATAGCTTTCGGTGAGAACTTCTCACTCAAATTCTCTTTTTCTAGTTATGTATATATACTAGGATGCAGACGGTGCTTAGTAGCACCCGACACAATCGTCCACAAACCATGGACTTGTTTGTTTGGTTGCATAAATTAGTTAGATGATTTGGGCTGAATTGAATTGTTTGGTGAATTGAAATGGATTTGATTGATGTGTGAATGGCGTGGGCCTTCACTAGACCGGCGATAAGGCTAGGCCTTGTCCCGTTTCTAGTATCGTGCCGTTATGCCGCCGAAATTTTCTAAAATATGTTAGAAAAATAAAAATATCATTTTATTGAATAAATGAACTGAATAGAAATTCAAGCGTTAAAATAAATTGTTGTATCGTTAAAAATATAATTTTTAACGTGAAAGTGGATAAATGAATATTTATAAACAAATCGGCCGATTTGTTTATATACACTGATTTGACTGACATTGATTGGGACGATAAATTTTACACATCGCCCAACTGCACAAATAAAATCTGTGTTTGATTGTTTGAAACCCCACACGGGTGTTGGGATGATATTTGGTGTACACTAATCCCAATTATTTAATTATTGTCGATCGATTGGTCGACAGACTGTGTAAGCGTCGATTATTTATATTTGATGCTTATGCAGTTGTGTAGTGAACTTTGGTTGATGATTGATTATTTTTCCATGCTATTATATACATGTGTTGTATGGAATCCATATAATTAACGTTATATGGTGATTGATTGGGCCTCATTCCAATCGGGGAAAACAATGAATATTATAAAAGAAAATTCATGTGTTGAATATAAAAATAGTCATGTGTTGACGATGATCATGTGTTGAAACTATTCATGTGTTGAGTAAAATATTTTAAATAAAATAAATTACATCTTTATCATATTTAAAATTAGAACTACTTCCCAGTAGAAGTCTAATTGAAAATCAAACGATAGATACCATAGTTTTATAAAATATTTTACATAACAAAAATAGTGATGTGTTGACAGTACTCATGTGTTGAGATTAGTCGTGTGTTGAAAAAAAATATAGATTCATGTGTTGAATGGGATGAATATTCATTTGTTGAATAAAATAAAGAAGTTGTGAAAAATATAAAGCCGTGTTGATTAGTTTTGCGCCATTTTGACGTGAACGATATTTATATCGATTTTATTCGTTGTATAATGAATATTGAAAAGGGATTTCGAAATTAAATATTTTGAAATTGAAATTTAAAATGAATTGAATTGAAAACGATTTCGAAATGAACTGAATTGAAAACGATTTCGAAATGAACTGAATTGAAAACGATTTCTAAATGAATTGAATTGAAAACGATTTCGAAATAAATTGAATTGAAAACGAATTCAATTTGAATTGAAAGTGAATTGAAATGAATTCAAATTGAATTAAAATTTGAATTGAATAGAAATGAATTTTAAAACGGATTTATAATGAAGAATTCAATTTTGATTTGAATTGAATATAGAAGTTGAATTGTTTTAGAAACGAATTTAAAACGATTTATAAAATTCGTTTTAAATAGAAATCGACGAAATATATATTATATATATTATATATATAATATAATGGCCTGAATAGAACGCGTCGCGCCGTGGCAGTTCGTGAATTTCGACCATTTATTTCAAACGGATGTTGCGGGAGATCCGACCGTCGGATTCTCCTAAAACCGGAACCGTTGGGTTCGTATCGAAAAGAGCTTTCCAATGAATATTAGAAATTTGAAATCTAACGGTTGGATTTGGAATTATGTCCAAATCAAATTCGAAAAAGGTCGCTGTAATTGCAGTTCGATGGCCGTTGATGGAAATCGACTGTACGGGCCTTGATAAAATTATTAAAAATATCTATAATTTGTGTAAAATTATAATATGTGAATTGGAAAGAATTGGGCTGGAAAATTCCACATTTGAATAGGTAAAAATAGATTTCTATCGAAATGAACTAGTTTTGAACTAGAATTAAAATCAATTTATTTTTGAAATAAATAAATTGAATTTGAAAGTGATTTTGAAAATAATCAATATTTCCAACACGTGAATTGGACTGGAGTTGAATCGAAATTATCTTCGGAATATTTCGATGTTGGATTTCGTGACTATACGGATATTGTTATGGGAATTTGAAAGATATATTTTATATCGTTATTTCCAATACGATATTTGTTGGTTTCAGAATTTGATATTGAATATAAGCCGGTATATTTTCTATTCAGAGCCCTGTATTTAATATCAAATGTGATTTGGGTTTATCGTGAATCGTGTTTTAGATAACATTGGTTCTTTAACCCAGTTAAAGGCAAGATATCGATTTCTGAAAAGATTAAAACTAAGTGGAGTTTTAATGAATCTTTAATTAGATTAAAATGTGAATTGATAATTTAAATTATCAAATCTGAAAAGTGATCGAGAGTGGAGTATCACCAGTTTTGCTCCAAAGCGATAGTTAAATCTTTAATTAGATTTGAACGTGAAATGGTAATTAATTTTACCGATAACACCGTGGTGTTAGATATGGAGTATCACCAGTTTTGCTCCATGGGATATATAGGTTGGGATTGGGAAATAAAACAAATAATTACTTCGGTGTGGTTCGCTAATCCCGACTAGTTTGAAATGATATCCAAAGGAGGATTGAAGAATAAATTTAGAAGAATTTATCTTTGATAAAATTAATGGGAACATTTCCCTAAGAATGTGATTTTGTGAATAAAAGAATATTATGAATTGGAATGAGGCGTTCGTTGTGTTTGTGTAACATTCGTTTATCATATACGTGGGTTATTCAGAAAAGCCGGGTTTATACCCATTCTGAATAATCGATTCGACGAGATGTCGAAGATGAAGACGGTGGTCGAAGACCGGAAGTCTTCACATCGTTTGGGTGATTACTGATGATCTTGATTGGGCTGTACACCTAGGATGAGGGAAATAGTTGGTGATCGTCCAGACGTACTTGGAGATGGATGGATATGCGAGGAAAGTGCCTCCGGTTTCGTTCAGACCCAGAACGAACTTGTAAATGGATTGTGTGTCTGACATTGGATTTTATTCTGTGTTGATTGATCTCTATTAAATATACATCTGTTTGGCGGCGGAGAATTTATTCTCTTGCTTAACGCCCTTCTCTGAGACGTACGAGCTCAGAGGTTGTATATCGATGGACATCAGTCGCATGGAGTGAATTGCCTGTGTGGCATGCGTAAGTGGCAATTGATCAAGGCTTCTGTTGAAAAGCAAAGTCTTGTGGTTGATGATCAAAGCACGGCCTGTGTGGTGTAGCTTTGTGCATAACCTGAATTCGCGAGCCTCACACCTCGGTATGAGTCAAAAACGGGATACGGACCCAAGGAGTGCACGACGTTTCTTTCTAGCTATGGTGGTGTCAGTGACCTACCAGTCCTGACATTTATATACTTTTCACCTGTGTGGTTGTTGGATATGAGGCGCCTCGGATATAGGTCTGTAAGGACCGGGAAACGTGTGTTCAGGAATTGCCAATCCTCAAAAGTAAGAGAGGACCGGCCTTGGAGGATCCAGGGATTGCTGTGTGCGGTCCCGAGGCATTTGCTAGAGTGTCTCGAACGCGGAGAGGAGCTTGCCCCTTGCCTCGACTCATGATGGAATCCAATTTCCAATACGTGTGTTTCGGTTTTATTTGTAGAACCTAGTATGGCGACATAGTGGTATGGGTCATTCATGCCGCCTACGATTGATACTTATGATTGAAATTGTTTTGACACTATACACCTATAATAGTATCAAATAATGTGTTTTAAACGTATCAAGCATGCTTTGGCTGTTATAAGGTAAAAACCCTATCCTCCGGCTTGCGTTGCATTGTGTGATGGGACCTGGGTCTTATAACAACTTCATTTTTCTTTATTTAGCATTGCGCTATTTGTTCTATGCACTGGTATCCTTGGGAGGAAACCCGTTCCGTGTTATACGGCGTGGTCCCTTGATTTACCTAACTTTAAAACCAATATTAATAACTGTTTTAGTTCTCACACCAGTCACATGACTGACCTGGAGTTTATTGTTTTAACCTAAACTCTGGGTTCCCCTATTTTCCGCACGGGCAGCTAGTAGTTTTGGTTTTGCAGATTTATATTCACAGGTTCCTGATATACAGCTGGAACGATGCTCGGAAAGCTCTGTATCCGTGTATCACTTCTAGTTGTGCTTTTGTATTATTTTCCGCTGTGATGTATTTAAATGTAATTTAAATCTCTGATATTTGTTGAATGTAATTTATTCATTTATACTCTGTATATTCTTGTATCTGATGGAATTGTTGTAATAACAATGAAATGTTCTTCTGTCTGTGTTCCGCTGTGTGTTGTTCTCAAAGTATCCGCTCTTTCCTTCACGGGGAAGTTACGGGTCCTTAAAATGGACATTTCGAACTCAAATGACTTTGTTTCAAAAGTAAACTGTGCATGTCTTTTTGGAATTACAGCGCGAACCGAGCACCGAAACTGACAAATGAATATATTGCGCAAATCAGCGCGACGAGACGGACACAACGGTATATAATTTGCAGTGTTAGGATGCTCCGTTCAAAAATGCGTTACGGACCCCTTTTAATGTAAAAATGCGGACGGAAACGGAGGTCAAAACGTCCGATTTTCGCAAAACGAATTTTGTTGTTGGATTACTGACAACGAATAGAATATTTTTCATGTTTGTTCAAACTGGATTCAGAGAGATTTTAAAATCATTAAAATTTGAATTGATATGCGCAACTTTACACTGAAAATTGCGCGACCAGCAAACTTTCAAAATTTTCCTTCGAAATTAATTTCTATGCTATGTCTGGTTAGATGCATCTCAATTTTTTTTTTCAATTTTTATTTTTATTTTACGTTTTCATTTTTTATTTGAGATATAACGGTTGCCGCTACCGCAAATAATCGTCAAAAATCGATTCAAACGAGGAGATTAAAATTTGACGTCTCAGTATAAAATTATTTAAACACTTCTAAATGAAAATAACAATCTTTTTTAAAGATAAATGTTTCACTATAAATAAATTCCATGTTTTCCTTTCTAAACAAATACATAATTTAATTTATCGTTTAATAGAACCATTTTAAATTGAAATCAAATTCATTCGTTATATAAAATCTAAAATAAATCTAGTTTTAAATTAAAAATCAAAATAGTTATAAAATTACTAACAAACTGAGTTTTTAAACGAATAAAATGGCATAAAATCAAAATTTAAATTAAATAATCAAATAAAAATATACTTAAATATCTAGGTTGTTACATCTGGCCCAAGCACAAACTTTTCACCAGTTTCCAGTCAACATGATGGTGAGTTGCACAGTCTTACAAAGCTTCAAATGGAGCCATACCAATACTGGACTAATAACTATTATTATATGCATACTCAAACAGATGCAAATGGTCATCCCATGACCCTACAAAATCCAATTTACAAGCTCTCAAGAGATCCTCTAATACACGATTCACCCTCTCTGTTTGATTGTCGGTTTGGGCATGGTACGCGGTACTGAGATGTAATTCTGACCCTAAAGCCTCTTGTAAGTTCTTCCAAACCCACTAGTAAATAACGGATCTCGGTCACCCACAATACCTTTAGGTAGTCCATAAAATCTCAATACCCATTTTATATACAGTTCCGCTAACTTAGTTGCCATTCTATTCGACTTGACCGGTATAAACCATGCACTCTTGGTAATCGATCCACAATCACACAAATACTATCGTGACCCGATCTAGTCCTTGGAAAACCGTCAATGAAATCCATTGAGACTTGTTCCCATTTCCATTCGGTAATTTCCAGCGGTTGTAACAAACCACTAGGCTTCTTTTGTGTAACGTCCCAGATTTTTAGTCGTCTAATTTTAAACATTCAAATTTATTTTAAATGTTGAATTAGAATTTTAAATGAATTTTTAATATTGAAAGCTTTGATTTAATTATGACACACGATTTAATTCGAATATATTGAATAATCGTAAAACAAAAACGTAATATAATTGAATTCAGAATTTCATTGGTGAATGAGATTTTGTATGATGGGGTAAGAAACAAAAATATATTAGCAGCTTTCTCTGTATACATTAGAGCAACGTACATCGCACGTTTACCATCTTCGTGTGTACCAAGTAATATCCATTACGTGCGCCTCAAGCTATTACCTGCCGTGGCCTCCAAACTTCTTCTTCCTTAAATACTCTATACTCAGTCCTGTCCTCATAACAAAAGCAAGCATGATAAATAAAACCAATTCGAAATCCTTTGCTTTCGTTATTACTCCATCGCCCTTTTTCCTCAAAAATTACCAAATCGAAAATCGGATTCCTCAAATTAAACTCGCTCCTTCCCTGGTTCAAATTCAAATTTGTGTCGTCCTCAAATGGGAAGAAAAAGGGGGCGATGCTAGTATTGATTTTCGAAGGGGGATACTTGAAGCCAGGTGCGATGTTATCTGGAGGGTTCATGTTCGAACCGACGATGCTTATTGATGGGATTCAGTTCGACTACGACAGAATTAGGGCAATCGATTTCTTGGGTTTAAGGGTGAATTCTGGTAAAGCTGAAGTTGATTTGGTGGCGTTTTCAAGGGTTTCAAGGGGGTGCAATTTTTAATGGTTCGATGTTAGTTATTGATGGACTTATGGCAGTTCTAAAGTAGAGTAGGAGGTGCGGTGGCCTGAAAATGGGAGGAGGCTGTCTAGTTGTGAATGCTGAAGGAGTAGGGTGTTCGATTTTTCTATTTTGGGGATTTTGCGAGAGTTTTGGGAAATCTTGGTGGCGCTGCTGTGTGAGTTTTGGGAAGGAAGGGTCCGTGCTTTCTTTTTTTTTTGGGATGGTAATGCCAGTTTAATGGAAAGAGACAATCGGTTGAAAGGGGTTTTGTCTGGCTAGTAGTGTAAGCCACAAACTGGAGATGAAGGTGCCATTGGGAATGTCGAGAAGGGTATAGGAGTTTCAAAAACTATGTACAGGAAGAAGCATCCGTGATGCATACAAGTGGTTCGATTAAATGCAGAAATGGAAGTTCACTATAGGGATAGATTTGTGATTCAGGTTGCTACCGCGATCATTTTTATAGTAAGGAGGAGAAGGAAAGGAAAAGGGAGCAAAAGGAAGGATTGTGACACTAAAATCCTCTCGCAAATATTAGGTAAACCCTATTAGTATAATTTATTTAATTAAACTATTATGATTAACACGGTAGTGCAATTAATTAATCAATACTGTACGTTATTTCAAGGTCGAGATTATTCAACAAATAAAGGAGTCGAAGCAGTGATATATATATATATATATATCAATGGAATTGAGTTTGATATTGGGAAAATAAATCACTCTTCGGCAATTAAAAATCAAAGTGAGTAAATCTCACTTCAAAATTTATTTTTATCATTAAGAATAAATTGTTGGTTGATTTGGTTGCATTGCTGCTTACTTATAAATTGTGGTTATTATGGTTGTCGCTATTATATATATATTTTCCCGTAGTATCATTAGTGGGTGCCCCTAGCGCCCACGTATATAAGTGGATCCCCTTTTATACCGCGATATCCTGCCTTGAAGCAGGATTGGTATTATTTATGTGACTAACATCTGTGGATGCAGGGAAAACAGGTTGGAGGGATCCAACCGGATTCCTCAAATTTATTATTGTTTACATAATTACATGTGCGTGATGTATTGAATTGGACTGAAGGTTTGGTTATTTGGATATTTAAATATCACTGGCTAAAATATTTATATTTAAAAATATCAAAAAGGGATATTTGAATTTAAAAAGGAAAGTTTACTTTTCGAAATAAAAATGGAATGTCAAATGGATTTATAAATATTAACTTGTTTTTAATAATAAAAACAAGTAGCTAAATTTATAACAATGTTCTGAATGGAAAGAAAAGTTATCGTTTGATAATAGTAGATTTTTTTTAAATTCAAGTTTGAATTTAAAAAGGGAAAAAATATTTTCCAAATGAGAATTGGATTTCAAATAAGATTTGAAATAAGGACTTGTTTTAAATAATTTAAAACAAGAAGGGGAATGTATAAACGATGTTTATAAATGAATAAAAATTATATTATCATTGGATATTCTAGAAATGTAAATTCAAGCATGATTTTAAAAAGAAAATTTTCATTTTCCAAAGTGGGTTTTCAAATGGAATTTGAAGAGAAACTTGTTTTAATATTTAAACAAGAAGCGTTATGTATAAACGATGTTTATAAATAGAAAGAAATATTATCATTTGATAATATTAATTTTTAATTTCAAGTATAAATTTAAAGTTTTCTGTAATGGTAATTGGATTTTGAAAAATGAAATTTGAAAATAGAAACTATTTTCAATGTTTAAAACCAGAAGTGGAATTTATAAAAAGATGCTTATAAATAAAGCATGGAAATTTTCAAGTGAATAATTTCTAATTTAAATTCAAATATGATTTTGAAAAGGAGAATTTATTCTCCAAAAATAGAAAGTGGGAATTCAAATGAAATTTGAAATAGAAAATTTGTTTTATATATTTAAAACAAGAAGTGTAAATTATAAATAACGTTCGTAAATAAATGTGAAAAAGTATCATTTGATAATTGATAAATTTAAATCCAGGTATGAATTTAAAAGGTAATTTTAAATTGGGAAATCGTTTCGGAAAAAGGAAGCGATGAGATTTTTTATTCGATATTTGGAATGTAAACGGGAATTAAATAAATCCACATGGATTTATAGGTTGGAATAGATTATGTCAAATTTGTAGAAATAAATTTTATTCCCAAAAGATATTGGAATGGTATTAACTAGAGGAAATCGATCTTTTTGTAGAAATAAAACATTTCACATGAGAATCGAGTTTAAATGGAATTGTAAATGAAAGTTGTTAAATATAAAATAAGAAAGTGATTTATAAACCATGATTATAAATGAAATAAAGTAATTTTTCTTTGGGTACTTTGGAAATAGATTTACCCTAAATATAAGAACTGATATTTAAAAATCGTATTTTTAGAAGAGATAGAAGAGAGGATTTTTATGATATGTAGTGGTAGGGTTTGTATTACAAACTCTTATCCAGCTCAAGATAAGAACGCTGTCGGTTAAGGTCTGAGAGGTAATTAAAATACTCCAACTTTAATGACTTCACTATTATCAAGAGATGGTATTAGTTTGTAATGGTAGTTGGATTAAATAATTATTTACATAAAGGGAATTTATAATTGGAATTTGATGAGATCGATAT
The DNA here is from genome assembly GCA_030737875.1 of Allium sativum. NCBI lineage: Eukaryota > Viridiplantae > Streptophyta > Magnoliopsida > Asparagales > Amaryllidaceae > Allium > Allium sativum. Next base: position 310,587,570 of record CM060912.1, on the reverse strand, counting down.
TTTAATCAAATTCCATAAGGATTGGACTTGAATATAGGAATTTGAGTTTGAATACATTCATAACTAAGTATGAACGTTGAATAAAAATCGACAAGTTTGAATAATTTGAACTGCTAAGTCAGTTTTGGATAACGAGCTTGAATTACTTTAAAGTATCGAGAAGGGAGTTGGAATTATTTTATAAACGAAGTTTTTAAACGTTTATATTTAATTTAATTAAAACGAACTCGCCGCAGCGCAGTAGTTCATAATTTGGCTTTTCGAACTTCAATTGAGTATATATAACTCAATATAAGTCGGAATTTGATGAAACAAGAAACGCCTGGACCTATTGAATGATAGTTTTCTAGTGGAAGAGAAAAATCTAGATTTCGTCTTATAGATTTTGAGTTGTGACAAAAATCAAATTTTTAGAAAAACAGCGCCATAATCGTTTTAAACCATAACTGTTTATTTAGCTGAATAAAAGGGTTTTGAGTGGATAAAAATCCGAATTTCCATTAGAAAAATCCGAACTTGAGCTATAAAATAAATATGAACTCAAGTCGAATAAATGGATTGATTTTTTTTGAAAACAAAAATTAGATTTTCCATTATCAAATGAGGTTAACTAATCTCAAAAGAAATTAGTTTATAGAAATCTTGAGTCGAACTTAATTTGGTTTAAGTGAATGTGATTTTGGAATTCAATATGAATTTGGGTTATAGTTTGGTATCGAACATGGAATTGGTATTAAATTGGTTTATAAACTAATAATGTGTTCAAACACGATTAATTCTTTTAGGAGTGAAATAAGCGAATAAGCTAATTTGAAATTAAATTAGCAAGATTTGATTTAAAATGATTGGGCGATGCGAGACAGATTGGAAATGGAAATACGCATAGGTTAACAGGTATGGTGTGAAGAGAATGAAGAATATAGTTAAGTGCCCGACAAAAAGGTACACGTTTAAATTTCTATATGAGGTTTTATGCGCCGAATCGGCAAGCCGCTTGGCTTTTTGATTTTCTTTTTGAATAGAAAGGGCCTAGAGAGGCGAGTTGAGGTTTGAACTATTGACCGGTACAAAGGTGGTTATGGCGAAATTTTCCGGAAATTTAAGGAGTTAGAATATTTTTAAGAAATTTTGATAATAGAAATCAATATATATATAGAATTTGCTAAGAAAATGAATTAAATGAAATATTAGAAAGGGCCAGTGATTGTGAAATTGTTTGATGGATATTTATTTTTCCTTTGATACTTAAAACACCGGATATCAAAGATTTTTTTTACCATCATTGTCAATACAGAGAGACTGGTTGGATTTATTATCCGAAAACCACTCCGTATAGGCATAGGCGTTGCGAATTAGATTATGCTGGAAATAATCGAAGATGGAGTGAAATGCAAGGGTTATTTTGTTTATTCAGTCCCAGGACAACTTGTATGGACGAATGTCTGACAGAGTATTCCTAACGGTCACATAAGACGATCTTTTCAAGGTATTACGTCTGGTGGCGGAGAAATTCGTTTCTCTTAGCTTTTATACCCGTAATATTTTTGGGAAGTTCAACTAGTGATTTGACGGGTTTGACGATGTGGCATTCAAAGTGTATGGTGGCCAGATGTTCTAAAAGATAGACGTAGCCTCAAGCCTCAAAAATGCGAAATGACAAAAATCGGGCAGGCAACATGACTATGTGGGTCACTCCCATTAGGGTGTATAATCGCCTATCTAAAGAAATTCCTTTTAATTCTTTAATCTATTTCGATGCTCTCCCTTTTTGGGAAACGGTGGTTTGAGCCCAACCGTTGGTGATATACAATCGATACACTCAAACGAAATGAGTTTCTGGTCATGTGTGGGCCGGGTTGCAAGACGTTCTTGTTGAACCTAGTGTATTCCTCTCTAGAGATACACTATCGGCAGGTGGTCCCATACCTTGTCATAATTGGAACCCAATCTCCAATAAGCGCCATGTGATTCTTGATTTTATACTATGTACGTAGAGCGTGAGTTGCAAGCTTTCTACTATTTGGTTATTTATTTGATTAGACATTATTATAATATCACTGGATTTTGATATCAAAAATGTTTTGGGTTATAGTAAGGTAAAAGCCGTCCGTGTTTATGTGTGGACTGGTATTACTATTATCCTTTTCTTTCAAAAGATTTTTTTTCTTTGAAGTTAAACCATATGGTTGGAGTTTACTCACACCAGTCCCATGACTGACCCAGAGTTTATTTTGTTTGTTTTTTCTAAACTCTTGGGTGCCCAAATTTGTATGGGCAGTCAAGTGTTTTAGGCTTTACAGATACGCTTGGAGGAGCTTGAAGCAGGAGGCTTCAACGTCAGTTATTTGGAGTTATTTCCGCTGTATCAAATGTTATGTTGTACTCTGATATGGTATGTATATATGATACAAAACAGATTTGTATTTCAAAGGTTATGTTATATAATATATTTTATTCGTTCCATTGTGAGATTCTGTATTGTGGTTTCTGTTCTTCTATCTTTTCTTCTTTTATCCATAATGACTCATATTCCTGTATTATGTGGGTTGGACGTGTGTTGTTTTAGTCAACTCAGATAGTATGGATTTTCGGGTCATTACAGTTGGTATTAGAGCTTAGGTTGAGCGAACACCTAGGCTTTGGTGGGGGTTCACTCACTAGAGATAGGGTTAGTAGTACCCTAGAATGAGTTAAGTATATATATGAGAGAGCGTGATTGTAGATTTGTATAAAAATTATTTATATTGTGTTGATTGATCTCTTGAGTGGTATATAAATTTCACATCGACGCGTTTAGCTGACGTGGCCGATACGGATTTATAAAGACTTGAACAGAGTAATTTGACACAGTATTGTTTTGAAAGCTGGGTATATGAAATAATTTTACTCAAAACCATATTTTTATATAAAAAGAATAATTTTCCGAAATTATTATAATATATGGATGTGTTGATTGGAATTATAATCAAACGAGATTATAAAATTAAAATGATTATAATCAAACAGAATTTGTATGTGAATAACATATACAAATGAGACAAATTAAAACTGGATTGAAGTCACAATTCAGAATTTAAATCCCGAAAGGTTGGAAAATATTTTTTAAGTAGTATATTAAAATAATATAGCTTTGTTTTGGAAAGGATTTTGGATAAAAATCATTTTTGAATAGATTTTGAAAGTGATAAAGCACTGAACTCACTTCAGTCGCTGGAAAATAATCCTGATGATGACTGCAGCACCATCAGTGTTCAATTTCGAGTTTCTAAGTGACGGATTGCTACCTTAGAAAAGTTTCTGATGGAAATTGGTTGGAAGAAACCAAGTTGTTTGGGAAAATTCAAGTGTTTGAATTTGAGATGATTATAAATATATTTATATGATTTCAAAAAAGGATTTGAAATAAAAACCCGGGAATTTGAGTTTTGAAATCTAAACTTAAGCAAGTTAAATGGATCTAGGCGAATGAATTGATTAGAATCAATTTGAAGGAATTTGAATGCATGTGAATAGAATATGAAATGCTGAGTTATAACAAAGTGGACTTTTGAAAGTAACGGGTCAGTAACATTTCTTCTGCCTTAGTAATTTCGGGGACGAAATTCTTTTAAGAGGGAAGGAATGTAACGTCCCAGATTTTTAGTTGTCTAATTTTAAACATTCAAATTTATTTTAAATGTTGAATTAGAATTTTAAATGAATTTTTAATATTGAAAGATTCAATTTAATTATCGATACACGATCTAATTCGAATATATTGAATAATCGTAAAACAAAAACGTAATACAATTGAATTCAGAATTTCATTGGTGAATGAGATTTTGTATGATGGGGTAAGAAACAAAAATATATTAGCAGCTTTCTCTGTATACTTTAGAGCAACGTACATCGCACGTTTACCATCTCTGTGCGTACCAAGTAATATCCATTCCGTGCGCCTCAAGCTGTTACATGCCGTGGCCTCCAAACTTCTTCTTCCTTAAATACTCTATACTCAGTCCTGTCCTCATAACAAAATCAAGCGTGAGAAATAAAACCAATTCGAAGTCCTCTGCTTTCGTTATTACTAAATCGCCCTTTTTCCTCAAAGATTACCAAATCAAAAATCGGATTCCTCAAATTAAACTCGCTCCTTCCCTGGTTCAAAATTCAAATTTGCGTCATCCTCAAATGGGAAGAAAAATGGGGCGATGCTAGCATTGATTTTCGAAGGGGGATACTCAAAGTCAGGTGCGATGTTATCTGGAGGGTTCACGTTCGAACCAACGATGCTTATTGATGGGATTCAGTTCGACTACAAAAGAATTAGGGCTGTCGATTTCTTGGGTTTAAGGGTGAATTCTGGTAAGGCTGACGTTGATTTGGTGGCGTTTTCAAGGGTTTCAAGGGGGTGCGATTTTTAATGGTTCGATGTGAGTTACTGATGGACTTATGGCAGCTCTAAAGTAGAGTAGGAGGTGCAGTGGCCTGAAAATGGGAGGAGGCTGTCTGGTTGTGAACGCTGAAGGGGTGGGGTGTTCGATCTGTCTATTTTGGGGATTTTGCGAGAGTTTTGGGAAATCTTGGTGGCGTTGCTGTGTGAGTTTTGGGAAGGAAGGGTCCGTGCTTTTTTTTTGGGGATGGTAATGCCAGTTTAATGGAAAGAGACAATCGGTTGAAAGGGGTTTTGTCTGGCTAGTAGTGTAAGCCACAAACTGGAGATGAAGGTGCCATTGGAAATGTCGAGCAGGGTATAGGAGTTTCGAAAACTATGTACAGGAAGAAGCATCCGTGATGCATATAAGTGGTTCGATTAAATGCAGAAATGGAAATGGAAGTTCAGTACGGGGATTGATTTGCGATTCAGGTTGCTACCACGATCATTTTTATAGTAAGGAGGAGAAGGAAAGGAAAAAGGGAACAAAAGGAAGGACCGTGACACTAAAATCCTTATGCAAATATTAGGTAAACCCTATTAGTGTAATTTATTTAATTAAACTATTATGATTAATACGGTACTGCAATTAATTAATCAATACTGTACGTTATTTCAAGGTCGAGATTATTCAACAAATAAAGGAGTCGAAGCAGTGATATATATATATATATATATATATATATATATATATATATATATATCAATGGAATTGAGTTTGATATTGGGAAAATAAATCTCTCTTCGGCAATTAAAAATCAAGGTGAGTAAATCTCACTTCAAAATTTATTTTTATCATAAAAAATAAATTGTTGGTTGATTTGGTTGCATTGCTTACTTATAAATTGTGGTTATTATGGTTGTCGCTATTATATATATTTTACCGCAGTATCATTAGCGGGTGCCCCTAGCGCCCATGTATATAAATGGATCCCCTTTTATACCGCGATATCCTGCCTTGAAGCAGGATTGGTATTATTTATGTGACTAACATCTGTGGATGCAGGGAAAACAGGTTGGAGGGATCCAACTGGATTCCACAAATTTATTATTGTTTACATACTTTCATGTGTGTGATGTATTGAATTGGACTGATGGTTCGGTTATTTGGATATTTAAATATCACTGGCCTAAATATTTATATTTAAAAATATCAAAAAGGGATATTTGAATTTAAAAAGGAAAGTTTACTTTTCGAAATAAAAATGGAATGTCAAATGGATTTAGAAATATTAACTTGCTTTCAATAATAAAAACAAGTAGTTAAATTTATAACAATGTTCTGAATGGAAAGAAAAGTTATCGTTTGATAATAGTAGATTTTTTTTAAATTCAAGTTTGAATTTAAAATGAAAAAAATATTTTCCAAATGAGAATTGGATTTCAAATAAGATTTGAAATAAGGACTTGTTTTAAATAATTTAAAACAAGAAGGGGAATGTATAAACGATGTTTATAAATGAATAAAAATTATATTATCATTGGATATTCTAGAAATGTAAATTCAAGCATGATTTTAAAAAGAAAAAATTCATTTTCCAAAGTGGGTTTTCAAATGGAATTTGAAGAGAAACTTGTTTTAATATTTAAACAAGAAGCGTTATGTATAAACGATGTTTATAAATAGAAAGAAATATTATCATTTGATAATATTAATTTTTAATTTCAAGTACAAATTTAAAGTTTTCTGTAATGGTAATTGGATTTTGAAAAATGAAATTTGAAAATAGAAACTATTTTCAATATTTAAAACCAGAAGTGGAATTTATAAAAAGATGCTTATAAATAAAGCAGGGAAACTTTCAAGTGAATAATTTCTAATTTAAATTCAAATATGATTTTGAAAAGGAGAATTTATTCTCCAAAAATAGAAAGTGGGAATTCAAATGAAATTTGAAATAGAAAATTTGTTTTATATATTTAAAACAAGAAGTGTAAATTATAAATAACATTCGTAAATAAATGTGAAAAAGTATTGTTTGACAGTTGATAAATTTAAATCCAGGTATGAATTTTAAATTGGGAAATCGTTTCGAAAAAAGGAAGCAATGAGATTTTTTATTCGATATTTGGAATGTAAACTGGAATTAAATAAATCCACATGGATTTATAGGTTGGAATAGATCATGTCAAATTTGTAGAAGTAAATTTTATTTCCAAAAGATATTGGAATGGTATTAACTAGAGGAAATCGATCTTTTTGTAGAAATAAAATATTTCACATGAGAATCGAGTTTAAATGGAATTGTAAATGAAAGTTGTTAAATATAAAATAAGAAAGTGATTTATAAACCATGTTTATAAATGAAATAAAGTAATTTTTCTTTGGGTAATTTGGAAATAGATTTACCCCAAATATAAGAACTGACATTTAAAAATCATATTTTTAAAAGAGATAGAAGAGAGGATATTTATGATAAGTAGTGGCAGGGTTAGTATTACAAACTCTTATCCAGCTCAAGATAAGAACGCTGTCGGTCAAGGTCTGAGAGGTAATTAAAATACCCCAACTTGAACGACTTCACTATTATCAAGAGATGGTATTAGTTTGTAATGGTAGTTGGATTAAATTTTTATTTACATAAAGGGAATTTATAATTGGAATTTGATGAGATCGGTATTTTAACAAAATCCATAAGGATTGGACTTGAATATAGGAATTTGAGTTTGAATACATTCATAACTAAGTATGAATGTGGAATAAAAATCGACAAGTTTGAATAACTTGAACTGCTAAGTCAGTTTTGGATAACGAGCTTGAATTACTTTAAAGTATCGAGAAGGGAGTTGGAATTATTTTATAAACGAAGTTTTTAAACGTTTATATTTAATTTAATTAAAACGAACTCGCCGTAAGCGCGATAGTTCGTAATTTGGCGTTTCGAACTTCAATTGAGTATATAGAACTCAATATAAGTCGGAATTCGATGAAACAAGAAACGCCCGGACCTATTGAATGATAGTTTTCTAGTGGAAGAGAAAAATCTAGATTTCGTCGTATAGATTTTGAGGTATGGCAAAATCAAATTTTTAGAAAAATAGCGTCATAGTCGTTTTAAACCATAACGGTTTATTTAACTGAATAAAAGGATTTTGAGTGGATAAAAATCCGAATTTCCATTAGAAAAATCCGAACTTGAGCTATAAAATAAATATGAACTCAAGTCGAATAAATGGATTGATTTTTTTTGAAAACAAAAATCAGATTTTCCATTATCAAATGAGGTTAACTAATCTCAAAAGAAATTAGTTTATAGAAATCTTGAGTCGAACTTAATTTGGTTTAAGTGAATGTGATTTTGGAATTCAATATGAACTTGGGTTATAGTTTGGTATCAAACATGGAATTGGTATTAAATTGGTTTATAAACTAATAATGTGTTCAAACACGATTAATTCTTTTAAGAGTGAAATAAGCGAATAAGCTAATTTGAAATTAAATTAGCAAGATTTGAGTTAAAATGATGGGGCGATGCGAGACAGATTGGAAATGGAAATACGCATAGGTTAACAGGTATGGTATGAAGAGAATGAAGAATATAGTTAAGTGCCCGACAAAAAGGTACACGTTTAAATTTCCATATGAGGTTTTATGCGCCGAATCGGCAAGCCGCTTGGCTTTTTGATTTTATTTTTGAATGGAAAGGGCCTAGAGAGGCGAGTTGAGGTTTGAACTATTGACCGGTACAAAGGAGGTTATGGCGAAATTTTCCGGAAATTTAAGGGGTTAGAATATTTTTATGAAATTTTGATAATAGAAATCGATATATATAGAATTCACTAAGAAAATGAATTAAATGAAATATTAGAAAGGGCCAGTGATTGTGAAATTTTTTGATGGATATTTATTTTTCCTTTGGTAGTTAAAACACCGGCTATCAAAGATTTTTTTTTACCATCGTTGTCAATACAGAGAGACCGGTTGGATTTATTATCCGAAAACCACTCTGTATAGGCATAGGCGTTGCGAATTAGATTATGCTGAAAATTATCGAAGACGGAGTGAAATGCTAGGGTTGTTTTGTTTATTCAGTCCCAGGACAACTTGTATGGACGAATGTCTGACAGAGTATTCCTAACGGTCACATAAGACGATCTTTTCAAGGTATTACGTCTGGTGGCGGAGAAATTCGTTTCTCTTAGCTTTTATACCCGTAATATTTTTGGGAAGTTCAACTAGTGATTTGACGGGTTTGACGATGTGGTATTCAAAGTGTATGGTGGCCAGATGTTCTAAAAGATAGACGTAGCCTCAAGCCTCAAAAATGCGAAATGACAAAAATCGGGCAGGCAACATGACTATGTGGGTCACTCCCATTAGGGTGTATAATCGCCTATCTAAAGAAATTCCTTTTACTTCTTTAATCTATTTCGATGCTCTCCCTTTTTGGGAAACGGTGGTTTGAGCCCAACCGTTGGTGATATACAATCGATACACTCAAGTGAAATGAGTGGTCGGTCATGTGTGGGCCGGGTTGCAAGACGTTCTCTTTGAACCCGGTGTATTCCTCTCTAGAGATACACTATCAGTAGCTGGTCCCATACCTTGTCATAATTGGAACCCAATCTCCAATAAGCACTCTACGATTCTTGATTTTATACTATGTACGTAGAGCGTGAGATGCAAGTGTTCTACTATTTGGTTATTTATTTGATTAGACATTATTATAATATCACCGGATTTTGATATCAAAAATGTTTTGGGTTATAGTAAGGTAAAAGCCGTCCGTGTTTATGTGTGGACTAGTCTTACTATTATCCTTTTCTTCCAAAAGATTTTTTTTTGATGTTAAACCATATGGTTGGAGTTTACTCACACTAGTCCCATGACTAACCCAGAGTTTATTTTGTTTGTTTTTTCTAAACTCTTGGGTGCCCAAATTTGTATGGGCAGTCAAGTGTTTCAGGCTTTACAGATACACTTGGAGGAGCTTGAAGCAGGAGGCTTAAATGTCAGTTATTTAGAGTTATTTCCGCTGTATTTAATGTTATGTTGTACTCTGATATGGTATGTATATATGATACAAAACAGATTTGTATTTCAAAGGTTATGTTATATAATATATTTTATTCGTTCCGTTGTGAGATTCTGTATTGTGGTTTCTGTTCTTCTATCTTTTCTTCTTTTACCCATAATGACTCGTATTCCTGTATTATGTGGGTTGGACGTGTGTTGTTTTAGTCAACTCAGATAGTATGGATTTTCGGGTCGTTACATTTTGCTCGGCTTTAACTAGCTGGCAATTCATGCACTTGGATATAAACTTCCCAACGTCTCTCTTCATTCCTTCCCAGTAGTAGGTTTGCTTCATGTCTCGATACATTTTGTTACCACCGGGATGTATATTTAGTTTCGAGTGACGACACTCTCTAAGCACTTCATCCTTCAATCCATTAACGTTGGGTACAACCAGTCTCCCGTTCTTTCGAAGCCATCCCTCTTGATCCAATAGGTTAGGATCATCCCTCTGACTGGAACTGATCTACTCAATCAAAGTTGGTCTGATCGTCAAACTTGCTAACATCTCTGGATCCAATTCACACTTAGGTCTGAAATCATATCTCACGATATACTCCAGTTGCTTCCATTCAAGAAACATAGCTCCCAAACTGTCATGTCTCCTACTCAATGCATCAAATACCACATTTCCCTTCCCGGGTGTGTATGCGATATTGAAAACATATGAAGCCAAGAACTCTAACCATCTCTCACTACAACAAAAAAGGCTTTTAACAGCGTTTCAAAAACGTTGTTAAAAATTATAACAACGTTAGTACAAACGCGGTATAACGACATGCTGTCGTAGGCCCCTAATTTTCAATGGCTGAAAATAAATGCTGTTAAAAAGTATGTTTCACAGCTTTTTTTCTGAGCTGTTAATACTTTATGCACAACATTTTTTCTGAGCTGTTAATACTTTATGCACAACGTTTATAATGAGCTGTTAATAGTTTTCAAGTGTGTGTTGCTTCAATTTTCAACAACGTATTATAAAAGCTGTTACTATTATTCACAACATTTATCTTATGCTGTTATAGTGAATATACATTGTCTTTTCATAGAACTGACAGCGTTATATAAACGTTGTCGTTAGTTCCTGGTATTTTTACTCCATTACTGTCACGTTCCATTGCAATATTTATATCAATAATATACACTCATTTCATCATATTTCAACTAAAAAATATACGTAACATCGTATCAAAGTAGAAACTAACATATGAAATATAATTATTAATCATTTTCATAAAGTAATACGAATACAATATCCGTTGACAAAATTTACATACATTTAACATACATTCATAAACAAACGTCATACAACATTGGACAAACTTATGAAAACAAACCTAATTACGATGTATGCTAAAAAATACATATTTATTATCCCTTCAACCTTTGGTTCTGGCACATACCGCTTAAGCATGTCGTTTATTGCTTACTTTTAGTCCACACTTCAGATTGCTTCATTGTTCATCTCTTTAGTGCTTCAAGTCCACTTGAGCTTCAACACTCCTCAAATATGCCTTTGAAGAATTAAAATGGTTAAATGAGTAGGTTAATTACAAATGAGCATACTATGGTGCTTGCGGAATATGCATCTCAAAGTGCATACCATGGTGCTTCAAATATAAATGAGTAAAATATTCTTTTGCAACCAAACTTTCCCATTAGCTAAAACTATACGTTCATAATCTTAGAAATTAAAAGTAACTTGCATTGTTTGAAAGTTGTTTATTTAGCAAGCATAAAAGTAACTTGCGCGTTAGTTTAAAAATGATGTAACATCAGCCAAGTTGCACCCATAAATCTGAGCATTTACCATTATCAACACTTTGTTATGGTTTTATGATTTTCTAATGCCTTGCTTTATTTTTATTACTGAACCCAATACGATTTCATTTAGAATCATTTCTGCATCGTACAACTATGTAGTACATCAAAAGCACGTGGTCTTGTGTATCTTAACCCATAAAGGTTATTCATTTTTCTACAATGTCTAACTATGAATTGTCAGCAACTCAGGAAACATAATAGATATTATTTCGGTGCCGTTGCATTTATAGGTCATTACCCAATTCATTCTTCTACAATGAGTGTCATTCTTATTTAAACTACTGGTTTTTATATATTTCAGGTTAAGCATTGATTGCTTTTTAATTGAGGTTAGGAAAGTTCCCTGTTAATAAATATTCATGTTTAATTTTATTTTGACCACGGATAGGTAAATTTAATGTATATCCATGTCGAACTTTAAATGACATCTCATTACAAAAATTGTATTCATATTTAATAATACAAAGCGTTCTTCTGGTCATAATCACTATCGGTAGAGTTTCTATAAACTACAAGTGCAAGTTTAGGATAATCACAGTAATATAATTACAATGCCAGTTTCAGTCCACTCACTTTATAACTGTAGATTGTCTATCTAATGCGTAGTTAATAAAATATTCTTTAGCTTCTAACCTGTTTATTCTGGAACAATTGTAATAGTCAATTATTTTGGATATAAATACTGCTGCCTACCTACAGTAAGATTTAAAATAATCCTCATTGAATGTACAAAGATCCCTTACTAAATATTTTAATATTATTTTAGTTTTATGCACATTCAATACATGAATCCTTGAAGGATATGGATGGATATTTTTCTAAAACTGATTTACTGTTTCAATAAACTTAGCTATATTCTCAATTTCAATAAACTCAGCTATTGCTCGGCTTTTTTAAACTGAGCATATGCTCAGTTTTTGAAACTGAGATACATAGTCAGCTACAAAAAAGTGAGCTATGCTCAGCACCAAAAACCTACGCACTGCTCAGTTTTTGAATTGAATTCCTTTTTTGAAAAAAAAAAAAACAACTTAGCTCAGTTCAAAAGCTGAGTATTTCAAAAATTGGAAAACTAAGTTAGCTCCGCTTAGAAACTGAGCATTAGCTCAGTTCAAAATACGAAGTATACCAAGTTTAGGTCCAAACTTAGCATTAAAATTAAGTCCTTATTTTGCTTTGCGTCTATTTTTTAACATGCGGATTTTGAAAATGCATGTAATACAAAAAAAACTAAATTTGCTCTTGTAAAAATCTAAAATTTTCTCTTGCCATTTTTAAAATATACAATTGTAATAAGACGTTGGCAAGTGAAAAAATATGTTTATTTTCATAATAACTTTCCAACAAGGCCATCACTTGACATATGTTTTTACATAAGTGCATAAAAAATGATTATCTAGAAAAATTGAAAGAAGTTTGATTCAATTCAATACCTGGGTCTTCTTTACTTGCACACTATTATCAGGAGCTCCAAAATTGCTTTACTAATCCATTTTTTAGCATCTTATGGATTTCTACAAGAAATGCATTGATCAACCCAAGATTGTTTAAAAATTATAAAGATCAGTAGTAAAGTAAATATAATTTAGTAGACATAAAAATAAATATCATCTCTCCAGCAAGTTCGCACAATTATTCATCCAGTGTTTTCTATATAATATTGCACATTTTGCCATTATTCAATCATGTGATATTATATTGTATAAAGGTGAAGAAGACTGATATTAGACCATTTCAATGAATGAATTAGCATACTTGCAGGAAGCACAAAGCACAATACTGGCTCACAGTAGGTCCCTGTAGTTTTGCAATCACACCAAATATTTCCAACTAACTATTTATAAATAAATATTAGACATAATTGGTGCAAGCATACCCTAAATAAATTATGAAAAAAACCTACTATAAAAAATAAATATAATTTAGAGGCAATGTGACATGATGAAAAAGAAAATGGGTTTCAAGCTATTCAATTAAAAGTTAAAGACGTTAACTTGTTTCTGATGACATAGAACAACATCAATGAAAAATTGCACACATAATTACATAATCAAACAAATAAAGTAGAATAAATGCATAGCCGAAACTAAACTATAATGTGCTCTAGTTAAAGTACCAGTTAAATGGAGGGGACGGTGTTCCACATAAGCAAGGTATTGCATTCCGAAGAGAGAAATATGATGTTCCTGTAGTTATGATACACGTCTTGGTAAATAAATAGATTTCAATTCATTTCTAAGAATCAAAGATTACATCTCATTTCCAATTTTAGTTTCACCTACTTGACTACCTTTTGGGGATATACTACTATAACATATATAGAATGAAATATAGGTGAAAAAACGTGCTAAAATTATTGTAGAACACCTACCGTCATAATAGTAATAGTAACTGAAAATTTAACCCATAACAAAATGAAATTAATCATTCACGGCCTCAGCATAATAAATTAACATGAAACAAAATCTTACAGCACTGCTTGCAAGAGCTCTAATTTTTGGCAGCGATATAAAACCAGTGTCATCGACAAGAGCACAAAACTAATGTCATCGACAACAGCACAAAACAAAAGCGCTCCAAACACCCTGCATCAGCAAAATGAAATTGGCACATCCAGTGAATATTATCAAGAACTAATGGCAATCAAAAAAAAAATATCAAACGCATACACGACAACCAAAGTAGCAGGGAGGAAAAGAAGTGCCATTAAGACCATAATGATGACGAAATGCATAGCACCCAACCAAATGATGAGAGCTGACAATTGATCAAATCAGTCAGATAGGGACAGTCACACATAGTTCAGTAATACTAATACTAATTACCTGAATATCATATGGAGAACAAATAGATACTTCCCCAGCAATAACAGCTTTTTCCTTCTTCTCCAAGATTCTTAACCTAATAAAAATAAAATTGGTCATGCAAATACTTCAACAAGAAATGAAACTGTATCATTACAATAAAAGTTTCATAGCATTTATAGTTATAAAAAACTAAGGGAGAGCTCTTTGGCTTGATGTCAGAACAGCTAGCGCAATTGCGGTTCCGAACAACAAGCTCTTAGGCTTGCTGTTCGGAACATCAAGCCATTGCTGTTTCGAACAGCAAGTCAGAGCTTGCTGTTCCGAACAGCAAACCAGAGCTTGCTGTTCCGAACTGCAAGTTCTTAGGCTTGCTATCGAAACAACAAGCTTGTGCTTGCTGTTCCGAACAACAAGCTCTTAGGCTTACTGTTTCGGAATAACAAGCCATTGCTGTTCCAAACAGCAAGCCCGTGCTTGCTGTTCCGAAACAGCCAGCTCGTATTCTCTATAAAAATTATAGAAAAGTACCCGAAAAATTATGATATCAAATAAATTCGAATGTGGTGCATTGAGGAACAGAATTAGATAAAATCATTATTTTGTAATTTCTCATAGTTTTCTCTTTGTACTTTAACATAACTTTTTTAATTGTATCCTATTAGCTTGGACTGAAAGTACTTACATTTTTCGAACGGAAATAACTAAATATGATAATATTAAATTAGTTCATCCAATAAACTGCCTGGTACTAACATGAAATGTTTCATAAATGGATGAGCAGATTATAAAAGCATATTATTTGTAAGAAAATCACTTACATATTCATTTCCTTGCATATGTTTCTAAAGACCCTTCTCTAGTTAGACTTTTCTTTTTCCAGTGACATGGTTCAAGGTGAGATTTTGATCCTAGTAGAAGCACCAATGATTCTAAACTTGCTTGTTATACATTAGCATTGTAAGAACTTCAGCATATACATGCATAAATAATAAGCATACGCACATAAAATCAATTACATAAATAAAGAGAAGAAAGTAGAATAACCGACCTTGAAGAAAACAAGGAAGAAGTCATTGAATAGAGCAACAGTTCAAGAAAAGCTAAATCCTTTCATTTTCTCTCCCTACTTTTTATTTCTTTCAAAACTGCAAATATTTGCATTTTTACCAAAATTAAAAATAAAGATGAATTTCGATACCTGTTTCTGGGAATAGACACTATGTATAAAACTTAAAGAATCACCTCTCCTTTACGACTAAACATGCGACCAACGCTGAACCTTCGACCTCCATGAGCAAAAGGGCTCTCTATCAATAGAATAAGATAATCCAATATGATTATTCACAAAAAAATTAATGGCAAACAAATTTTACATTTATACTTACAACATATAATATCCAATCATCGCCTCTAGCAGGCTTGTGGAACCACATCCTGGTAATCAAAAACCAAAAAATAGATTAATGAAATTTCAATTTTCAAGAAACAATCAATATGACATAAGCATATTGCAAGTTTTGAAATAATAGTCATAAGACACACATTGAAGAGTGGCATAACACCAGACATGTAAAATACATAAAAGATAGGACTATGGAACTGTCTGAGACGTGTAAAATACATAAAAGATGGGAATTTTTTTACTAAGCTTAAATTGAATTATAATTAAATGGTACACACACATTTTATTTTAGCATAGAAAGTTGTCGATATTATTATTCTAGAGAGCTGCTATGGCTACTCACTCATATGTGTGTCCAGTAGCACATCCTGACAATTGTCATCCAAACAAAAATCAAAAGTAAGCGGTTTCATTTGCAACTTACCATGGACTTATGTGAAGACAGGTGACCTTATAATTCTTCTCTCAAATTATACATTGTTTAATTTTGCCTATTCACATGTTTAGTTATGAACGACATTTCCCCAATCACTATCCAAATGTTCATCTGTAGAATTAATAATATTTCCTTGGTACATTTTAAAAATCAAATTTAAAAATCTCTAATTCTGTATAAGTTACCTTAGTAATGAAAGCTTATCACGCTGCTAGAGCTCAGACGCGAAAAGTGCAGCAATGAAACTGGGAGTACTATCAGACGCTCCATCATCCTTCTCCTAAAATTCTTTGACCCGCTAAAATGTGGATAAGATATTGTATCTAATCAAAATTTAATTTGAAAATAAATTAGTACAAAAAATATGAGTGAACAGTAGTACAAGAATATGAGATAATCAGTCCGAAGTTAGTGACTATTTCTACATGGTCAATTACGATATATGCGTGAAAACAAAGCTAAGTTCTCCTTCAACTAAAATGATATATGGTTGCGGAAGATTCACTCCATGGACATATGGTTCATGCAAGCAGCGGCAAGATCCGACGGGTGTAGTCTAAATCAAAAGTGCAGAAAAAATTGTTGCTCCCACAAGCAGCAGCAACATCGGGATGCTGCTGCATGTTTAATTTATGAAAAAAACTGTTGAGGCCATTTTACAAAATTGAGGGCTATGTTTGAAGGTTGCTCATGTCCTGATACAACATCGGGTTGATCCTGATAATAGAAGCATGTCGTGACTTTTCAGATAAATTTATGGCCTCATGCTAGTTAATGGATTAATTATTTATCATCATTATGTAACTTTTATCACAATTCATTCTATGGATCCACTTGGTCATTACAAGCATTCATTTAATTGTATGTAACATCTAATTATTCTGATTTTCATGCGGAATATGGGGGTATATATTTCAATAAAATACTCATTTGAATTTATCCATTTCAACAAAAATATCAACACATGTTACATCGATTAGTGATTTACCAAAATATACGTGAAATATATAAGCGACATATTCAACCTCAAGACTAATTTAATGAACTTCTAAAGCAGCTTACACTATTTATATTTTCTTTTGTTTTATAATTCATTTATTAACAATGCTTTATAACACTTTGCATGTTTAATTCCACTTGATGTTCAAAATGATCTTATTAATGATAAATCTTTGATTTGCAACTTATATTTCATGTCATAATAAATGACAACTAAACTATAGCGTAGTTCTTTCGTGTGAAATAGAATATTCCATGCAATGTTGATTAATAAAGAGGAAAACATATTTTCTCATGGCTCTAACAGTTCTCTAAAGGCATTTGATTTCAACTCTAAATCATACATATCATCTTTATCTTTTGCACTCCCTCCCAGCGTCTTCAATTGTAGTTTCTAGTCTTCTTTCTTCACTCTCTACCTAGCATATGATTAACATAAAAATAGCATAATAAATATTTCACTAAAAGTACGCCAATGCAACACCAAATACATAGTCCAGATGTCACTTCAACTAGCAGTCAAGTAAAAGAAAACCGCTACTTCAAAAAGTATAAATTAACATCTTAACATTTGGTTGTGCATGCCTCTTTCATTTTTGATTCATCCCCGAGTTGTTCAATGTAAATAACTAATTTAATTACCCTCATCATTTAAGTTTTTGGATTTAATTTCAAGTTATTGTGCTTGAGAAATACAAATAAAATAATTTTGTAAGTAAATACTCATGTCATGAATTGACCTCCGCTAAACCTTTGGTACACTTACTCTCTGCCAAAAAAGAAGAAGATAAAAGACTATGATTGAAACAGTACTCAAAATACAAACCATGAATAGTAAATGATGTATAAGTTAAGAGCTACAAACTCTATTTTTTCAATTAGTATGCATGCATTATAAAATATAAAGGAAAAACGATTTGTTGTTCTTTATAGGAGAAACAATATCCGAGCACAGAAAAATAATTAAAACTAAATTCAGTATAAAAAAGGAATGCATACAATTCTTAACCAAAAATTGATGGCAAAGTGTAAGTAGCTGATCTTTATTTCACAAATACAATAATCAATGATTATCTGCACAGTACAAGATTTGATTACTCATAGTGCAACCTTTAAGCAAATCTAAAATGACCTCAGTACATCAAAGCTGAAAAAAGTAGTGCTATCATATTTAAGCCAATGTTTTCTAAACAGGTAAAGAAAAAACAAAAGCTAGGAAACAATAAGTGTGAAGTCCATAATATCATTATATAATGGTTTTATAATAATATTTGATTATGGTTTGCACAACTGTAAGGAAACAGTTAAACATAATTAGTACATTTTTGAATATTTACCGTTAACTAGCAAGTGTCTTCTCTCTAACGTAGATGAATACTACCAAAATAATGTTAAATATTTACTCAAACTTAATAAATTACTAAGAAAATGTTTTATATTTTGAAATCTAAAAGCATAATCGGTACATTTTTGAAATCTAACATCATCACCTGATTTTTGTTTTTCGTTTAAGTGAACTGCAAAAAAATAGGTAATCTTTGAAGTAGATTTAATAACCAACAATGATTTGAAATCGAACTAAAAACTGAAATAAAAAAGCTTACCAATTTTCTGTTCTCCGTCAAGTGAAGCGCAACCAAAGATAAGGAAAAGGGCGAAGATAATCCGCCGGGTTTAGGGCAAACGTTGGTAGGGAAATCGAAGAGGAAAACAAAATCTCCGAGCTAAGCTAGCGATGGAAAAATTCATGAGGAGGAGGATGGGATTACAATAAAAATCAATTTTAGGGGAAACAAAAATTGAGGAAGAGGAAGTGAATACTGTGCAAACAAATGAAAAAAAAGGCGGAATTATTTTCTAACTTATTGGAGGAAATGAAAATCTTGTTAAGCGGGGAACGAAAAGATTTTTTTAGCGTTAACCCTTAAAAACAATATGGCCACAAACATATTCCACGACTTTCACTCCAAAAACGCTGATCTTAATTGCTATGGAAACTTAGTTTTCTTGTAGTGCCTGCGGACGAAGATTTAAATCCTTTTGGGAGAAAAGATACTTTAACGACTTATGATCAGTAAACAACTCGAATCGTTCTCCCAAGAGATAGTGTCTCCACATCTTCAAAGCGAACATAATCGCTGCCAATTCCAAATCATGGGTAGGATATCTTTTCTCATGCCGTTTCAGTTGCCGACTAGCATAAGCTACAACTGTAACACCCCGTATTTTCGGTAAACAGAAGAGTAACAAAATGAAGTATAATTAATTTTAAATTTGAGAATTAAGGAAAACGGGTTACGCCATTGCGTTCGTCTCGAAATTATTCTTGGAATAGAGTCCAAGTTTGCGTAAATCGGACTCCGTATGAAGGAGACATGGCCTTCAGAAGTTTCAATAAAAACCAGCCCGAAATTCAAAATTCGAATTTCAAAATTCAAAACAGACACCCTGGTTGGGCGGGAAAATTCCCGCCTAGGACCCAGGTCGACACTAGGGTCGACCTGGGGGTCGACCTGGTTAAACAGGTCGACATTATGGTCGACCCTAGGGTCGACCTCCCCCTATTCCCAGATCCATGGACAGATCCATTTTTCTGCACCTAGACGCCCTTCTGACCGGATTCATGAGCTCTAACCAATTTAATGTAACGATCCGCATTCAACGCATCATAGGATCGTAAAATATTTATTTCTTTCACATACGAAGTCGTATGGTCATGTAACTTTGGGAGACGACTATTGGGGTCATTTCCCATGTTCATGATTTTTCCCGATTTTTAAATGACCATTTTACCCCTAGTTGGTACTGTTTTGGCCATAACTTTTGACTGGAAATGAATTTTGACTTGAAACCACTTCCATTGGCTCCGGATGATGGTCTCTCTTTCCGTAGAGTGGTCACATTAGCCAAACGGACTCACCGTTTGGGAGATATGGCTGAAACAAGTTTCAGATGGTGGAAAACAGCTTAATTGGGCTTAACCGGGTGATTAACAGCTAGGCCCAGAGGGGAATTTCGGGTTTAGGGGAATATAGGGGCTGATTAGGGTTAGAAAACATTTCTTTAGACATTTTCCAGCCGCCACTTTCATCCTTAGACACTCTAACAATGGCCTCCTACATCTAAAACACCCCAAATCACTTTCTAATTGAAGATTAGGCTTAGCAACATCAAATTAAGAAGAAAAAGCACCAAAGCAAGGTTAGAGCTCCTGTTGGACATCAGTATTCGCCCCAAATTAGAGGAGTTTCAGTTCTGAGAATTTTGTTTGTGGCCAAGGTGAGTGATAGCATCGTTTTGGCACTAATTACAGTTAATTAAGGGTAATTAGTGAAGATTAGCGAATTTATACACCAATAAATTCTGGAAAATTGTTTAGAAATTCTTAAATAATATTTCATGCCTCTGTTAGAAAATTTAGACGATTTGATTAAGTTTTACTAAGTATGTGCTTAAACATGTTTAAGAGGGATTATAGGAAAATGTGAGGTTTTAGCCACTTTTGATCCATTTTGGTTCATTTGAATTGTTGTTTGGTGTTTGTGGTTATTCTTACATGTTGCTATGACTCTATGGTATGTTTTATGATTGATTAGAATAGTTAGATTGGTCGAAAACGCCGTCGAATGGCGTAGAAAGCTCGCTGGAAAGTTGCAGAAGTGTGCAGGTTCTGAACTGGTTCAGATCGGAGTAAGGGGTCGGATCGGATTTGTGAACTGACCAAGGGAATTCGAACTGGATTGGAACTTGTCACTGGAGGAGGCTTGGCGAGAAGGAAGGCCGTTTACTTAGAGTTGGAGTGGACAAGGGGATCGGATCGGAAGAATAATTGGAGGCTAGATCGGATCGACTTGGAGACGCAGGGCTCGGATCGGAAGTAAACATTTGGGAGAACTAGCAAGAGGGAAGGCCACGCGGATCAGATGGCAAGGAGGGATCGGATCGGAATACGTGAAGAAACGAGGGAGCGGATCGGAGCACTGGAAGGGAGGAAACCCGACCCGACCCGGAGGAGGACACCGACCCGACCCGAAGTGGAGTACCCGACCCGAACCGAATGGAAAGATGACAAGGAAGGAGGACCGAACCGAACCGACGAGGGTAATGACCACCGAACCGAACCGAGTTCTAGGACTGTTACTGCGCGACAACTCTTCTGAAGACCCACTCCAATTAGACCAAACCCGAGATGCAAATAAAGTCCAAATGAGAAGTTAGAGCTCAAGATTCAAATGGGAATCAACGAGTTCGCTTCATGGTTGGGCTTTGCTGCGGGACGCGTGCTAAGGGGTTTACGATGTCTGTAGCTTTGGACCACTATGGTAGGAGGTACGAAGGCGGATTCAGGGCCATTATGGTCGGTAGAACCAAGGGCTACGACCAATGAAGTGGGTCATTGAAATGTTTGGTCATGACTCCAAGTGTTTGGCTTGGTCATAGCAGGGTTTCTACAAGTCGGGATCCGTCGTTACCTCAATTTGTCTAGTGTTCCAAAGTGGTAGATATCGTATGCCTTACGCACTGAGTGAGAGATGGGAGGATGGTTGCTATGGTTGATTTGTTTGCTATCATTATGACATGCACACCCCACCCCCGTATTCTTTACACTATTTATTATGGCACCTTAGAGTACTGTACGGTATGTGGTACTAACTCTTTGGTTGCAGGTCCAGGTTCAGGTATGGTTTAGTATACCTGTTATTATTCTGTTTAGATGCTTATCGCTCATACCAGGCTTTATGTCTGACCCAGAGTTTTATGTCTCCTCTTATTACTCTGGGTGCTCACACGAGCAGACTAGAGACAGGTTAGCTGGTGATGCACGGGTAGATGATCCGGAGACGAGCAGGAGGCTTCCACGTAACATATATATATATATATATAGTATTCTCCCTGTGTTGTTGAAGATCACTGCTTGGGCATTGGTGGTGTATCTTCTATTTTTGCTTTCTTTTGTTTAGAGACAGTAGATTTTGAAAAGTTGTAATAAGCTGTATTTGGATTTTCGCTGCTTTGATATTGATGTTGGTTTTAGTTATCAGCTTATGCACTGTCTCGCCTGTTTTATGTCAAGTACATTATTATTATTATATTTTATCCCATGCGCTGCGAGACATTCTACAGGTTCCTTAGTTAGTTTATTCCCTTCTTTCCTTTCTTTGGCGACCGTTCCGTGCTAGTCGGGCATGTGTACAGCGCACTTTCAGAGGAAATGCAGGCTGGTGCGGGGCGGGCCGTCACATTTAAACACCCCCAAACCTAGCTTTCTCTCCACACAATTTCATTCTGCCTATGCTCTGCCTCTATTCTAATTAAAAATAAAAACGGTGTCGCTACTCTGTTGGAATCAAAACTAGGATTAAAGCGTCTTCTTCCAAACTGAATAGAATGGAGAATCAAGTTAAAGCTTTAAGTTGGACCGTAGGCATTCTGCTTCAAGCAACGTCACGCGAATCATAGCAAATCACCACAACGCTATCTTATTATCCTCTTCTAAACTGATCACTGTAAGTTCAGTTATTCCTTAGATTTGAACGTGTAATTGGAATTGTGAATGTAATGAATCAAAATATAGAACTATACCAATTTGCAAGTTAATTATCTTTGATTCGTGCTTATGTCAAATCTAACGATATCTATGCCTTTGGATCTGATTCTCGATTGTGGCCTAGAACTTATTGTGGCTAATTGCGAATGACTATGAATATGGGACTTTTGCCTAAGACTATGAAACTGTTGCCCATGAAACTATCGCCTATGACTATGATTCATGACAAAGAGACTGTTACATATGACTATGACTATAAGATTGTTGCCTATGACTATGACTATGATTCATAATTTTGAGACTATTGCATATGATTCATGACTATGAGACTATTACCAAGATTCATGACTATGAGACTATTGCCTATGACATGGGTTAAGAAACTATCATGATTAGTCGCCCATGACTATTGTGGTTAATTGCCTATAACTATTGTAGTCAGTGGCTTATGCCTATTCACATTAACTTATTAGGTTGTACTTTGAATTGGCATTATGTTGGACCAAATCACCTATGCCTATTCCCTTAATTATGTTGGATCTCATTTTTTTTGGGTGTAACTTGTCTAGTTTATTCCTATTCACTGTTATGTACATCGAACCCATTGGAACCATTATTTTTGTATTTGGTTCATTCTTGCATGGCTATTCTTTTATGTCAATTCTCGTGCTTATCCCTATTCCTTGCTTTGATACTGTTAGTATCATTTCATGAGTACATAGAAAACTTGTGAAATTATGTTATACGTACGATTACGATGCGGGGGTTGGGTGTAGCTTAATTAAGTTAGTTTGGCATAATAAATATGTTGGCATAGTCTTAATTGGCTATAATAGTAAATGATTTACATGCATATTAGACTTGGGCATAAGTTGATAAATTTAATTGGCCGCAAAGGGTCTAATTGGCGTGTAAACCAAGTTTTGGACATAAACGGTAAACTAGAATATTAAATCTAGTTTTGACATAAACCGTAAATTGGAATATTAATCTAGATTGGGCAAGAATTGTAAAAGGGGAATATTAAATCAAAAATTGGTATAAACTGCAAGTTGGGCTGATTGATAGGTAAATCAAGTTTTGGGCATAAAATATAAATATGCTAATTTGCATGACAAATAAATATGATCTAGGATAAGTTGATTTACAGAAAATTTACATAAATAGTAAATATGTAAATTTAGTAAAAGACGAATATGCCTAACCCGAGGTTAGACTGAGTTGTGGTGTAAAACTGCCCGGAACCGACCGGCACATCCAGTGACCACAATAATACATGTCTAATGTGGGTGGTTAGTGCATCAAGCCCAGAAAGACCCGAGGTTAGACTGAGTTGTGGTGTAAACCTACCCGGAACCGACCGGCACATCCAGTAACCACAACAATATCTGTCTAATGTGAGTGGTTGGTGCTTTAATTAATTAATTAATTAATTAAGGCTCATGAATAAATCAAGCTAGAAATGGTGAGGTTAAGTAAATAGGGAAACATTTAACCGAAATAACATGTTAACTAGGCAAGTGGGTGAGGTTAAGTAAATATAGAACACTTAACCGTTGTAACATGTTAATTAAGCAGATGATAGAGTTAAGTTAACTAAGGTAACACTTAACCAAAATATATAATGACATGTGGTGGGGTTAAGTAATACAAGAGGAAAACACTTAACCGATTATATAACATGATGTATGAGAAGGGTTAAGTTAACACGAGAACAACACTTAACCAATATAACAAGATTTGAGGTAGGGTCAAGTCAACACCAGAAGGAAACACTTAACCAACATGACGTGACGGGTGGATGGGTTAAGTTAACTTGAATTGATTAATGACACTTGACCAATGTCACTCGATGAATGAATGGGGTTAAGTTAAATGGTAAATACTTAACCAATATAACCTGATGAATGAACAGGGTTAAGTTAATAAATCACACTTAACCAATCCAACATGATAAGCAAGAAAGGTTAAGTCAATAAGAACCACTTAACCAACACGACTTGACGAGTAGGAGGTTAAGTACACGTCGGGTAGGTGGGTAATATTAGTAAATATAGGCCCACAAAACTTAACCATTAAATAAATATGCTTGAATCCGTGGGAAGGTTAAGTGCATGCTGGGTTGGTGGGTAATATTAGTAAATATAGGCCCACAAAACTTAACCGTTAAAGAAAACATGCTAGAATCGGTGGGAGGGTTAAGTACATCTCGTATAGGTGGGTAATATTTGTATATATAGGCCCACAAACTTAACCAGTAGGAAACCCTAGTAACAAGGATCCATTTCAGCAGTAACCCACATAGATGTATCATGGTACCCTGAAACTAGGCAGGGTGGAGCACGATTACTGGGCTGATTATAAGCGGTCAAAGATAACGGCAGGGGGTACATCAGTGTAGGTTCCGACGGTTTATGGGCGTGCACGTACTCCCGAGTGGGAAAAATCAGGCACTGGGTACCAGTAGTTATACACCGTGCATCTTGAATCATGTCAGGTCGCTATCATAAGGCTTGATACACCTTATGGTGGGGCCAGCACAGAGTATCTACACGCAAGAGAGGGCCGACTGATACAGACACATGGAAAATTAATACAGGTAGGTAGCGTAATCCCTAGTTGGACAAAGGTCGCGTAAACCCTGAATCCGAGAAGCGTTCAATAGGTAGCATAAACCCCAGTGGCCCTGGGTAAAAAAAACCCTGGTTGAATCTAGTAAGCGCTCGATAGTAAACCCTAAATTAAATCTAGGTAATAAACGGAATCCCCATAATAGATATACACCTGAAGGCAACTGAAAATTCGGGGATTGAGATCACGTTATCATATGATCATAGATTACTAGTTTGGACACCAGATAGGTAGTGCAGAGATATAGAAATCAGTATAAACAAGGTAGTTGCGAAGCAGAGAAGGAGTAGAAGCGCATTCAGTTTATCAGTACATTCAGTTTATCAGTACATTTAGTTTATCAGTACATTCAGTTTATCGGGACATTCAGTTTATCTTGCCATATCCCATGCTTATCCCATATTATCTTGTTACTATGGTTTAGTCTTATATTTAGTTTATTCATGTCATGACCCTTTTCCTCGTTTAAATACTAAGAATCACTGGACTTACCAGACTTTATGTCTGACCTAGTTCGCTTTCGCCTCTTTTCTTCTGTTACCCCCGGTAGTCAGGGAGGGAATAACTCAGGTTTGTTTGGACCGTTACTCTTTCCAAGCTTGAAGACTCTTTGACGTGTTGCCTTGGACTCTCTCTTCTACTGCTATGGCTGGCTCATGCTTTATTTGGGGAAATCATTTTATGCTTCTTTATTTTTGTAAGCAAGACAGGATCCTTAGGTATTGTAAAACAATCTTTGTACAAGCTGTTTATCAATAAAATAAAGTTTTATTTATTTGCCACCGATTTAATTGTCTGTCTTGTAATTTATCTGCATCTTTTACCTATAATGCTCCACCGAAATTAAGGCATTCCTTTTGTGAGTGACCTTAACAGAGGTGGGGTGTTTCACTTGGTATCAGAGCTGAAGGTTACCATATCAGATACAAAGATTTGAAATATTATTTTCTAACGATTTTAAAAGAAGCATTTTCAAAAGAAAAGTTTTGTTTTAAAGGCATATTCCCCAACGCCATATGCACTATCTTTTGATCCTCCGTTTGAATCCTTGTTTCCTTCTTTCTTGAGTCTCCGGGGCTCCTGGCTTTCTGGGAGATAACCTCATCGTGGCATGGTTCCGTAGGTTCGACAAGACTACGACACTTGTCAAAGGGCAAACAAGTGCCTGACTTCTATCTGTAGCCGTAATTTTCTTTTGAGCTTTGTAGGATTCCCCGTGCGATGGAGGCAGCTTTTGAGAGACATGTCAACAAGTTACACAAGGATGGCAAAGTTGAGAATGAGGGGATTTGGCTAAGGAGCACAACACAAGGATGAAGAACACATGGATATAGACTTGGTTCACAAAGGAGGGGAGGAAAGAGTAGTAAAACCTAAAACAAGAGGAAGTATCTTTATTTTGGTATAACGGGTCGTATAATTAAGGGCAAGGGCAAAGAACAAGGGACATGATTTTTCGGAAGGCAAGTGCATGATCTCACCGCCAGCATACCTGAGAGAGAGGCAGTAAGATTTCGGTTGAAAGAGTTTTTCCTTTTTTATTATCCTGTTAGTACTCCTTTTGATTTTAGCGCTTCACATTCGTATATATCTGCTTCCATAGTTGAGTCTCTGCACCCTAGATATTGTATAGTAGAGGATCCCATTATAGTCTCAAATCCAATTGCTGGTTCGACCCATTTATCTTTGACTTGTGAGGATTTGAGAATAGCTATATTTATGCTTATGTTTTTGGGATATGGGTTGATTTTAGGCATTGATTGGTTAGCTAGTAATTATGAAACAAGGGTAGTTAGACTTTCGACTTGCCTCGAGAATACCCTTGAGATTTCGTACGATCCTAAGGGATTAGTTTGTCTTAGCTACCTAGAATCACTTTACTTATCTATCGACGATTTTCGATCCGTTGGGGTAGTCCATGAGTACGCAAGATGTTTTGACTAGGGTAGGGGTTTCCCCCCTAAGAACTCGAGACAGACTTCCGCATGTATCTAGATGACACTGCAAAGCCAGTTATGCGATCAACGATAATTCTAGAGCAAGATTGGCGAGGATAGCCAGAGTCGGTAAAGTGCTCAATTGTTTGGTTGTTTTGTTAGTATCATCTCACATAGATCGTCCAAATTTGGAGGAGGTATTCCTTGGGTGCTTGTCTGATATTAGTTTAGGCCTTTGGGGCTTGTACTTGAGGGATGTCGAGTTCGACTAGGATGGTTTGCATGAGAAATAAATGGTTGGGGGCTGGCACCCTAAGTTAGACTGACCTTAATAGAGGTAATAAGCACATTGTAACCATTAGCTTTAAACCCTCAGATTTGCAGCATGATGGATAAGCTAAGTAGAGGAGAGACCTCTAATCATCTTAGGTGTATATACACTTGGTATCGTGAAGTCAAATTAGTTAAGGTACAGTAGAGTGAAGCTGAAGAAGATGCGACTTAGAAGACTGAAGACTAGATACGCGCATCTTACCCTTTTTAAGGGTATATCCTTGATTCCTCTTTTTCTGTAAAATCTATTTGCATGCTAGTCTTTAGCTTTTAAGTATATCCTCTCGGTCCTATCCTTTGTCCTTAGGTAGGAACCCATTTGGATGTAAACATGTAATTGAAACATGTTATGATTGATGGTTGCAAGTGGTTGCTAGTGGATGCATATACACACACATTAGGTATTAGATCGGCTCAGTCACTTCCATATTGCATATGCATATATGTGTTGGTTTATGAATTAAAACTTGACGTGTTATCATATGGACGTTGCATTTGAGTAAATGGTTGTGCATCATACAGAAATGATATGTATCGTTAGGATTGCATACATGATGGACTCATGGCACTGACAAATTCGCATTAAGGAGGTCAACTGAATCAGTAGAACGCCTGATTTTGCACTGAATAAGGACATGTACACACACTATGCATATGATTATGAAAGCATTAGAAATCTTTTTAAGGACAATGGATGCTTGTGATTGAATGGTTGAGTGGATGGTAGGACAAATTCTTCCTAACTTGAAGATTTCGGGGACGAAATCCTTTAAGGAGGGGAGAATGTAACACCCCGTATTTTCGGTAAACAGAAGAGTAACAAAATGAAGTATAATTAATTTTAAATGTGAGAATTAAGGACAATGGGTTATGCCATTGCGTTCGTCTCGGAATTCTGCTTGGAATAGAGTCCAAGTTTACGTAAATCTGACTCCGTATGAAGGAGATATGGCCTTCAGAAGTTTCAATAAAAACCAGCCCAAAATTCAAAATTCGAATTTCGAAATTCAAAACAGACACCCGGGCTGGGCAGGAAAATTCCCACCCAGGACCTAGGTTGACACTAGGGTCATCCCTAGGGTCGACCTCCCCCTATTCCCAGATCCGTGGACAGATCCATTTTTCTGCACCTGGACGCCCTTCTAACCGGATTCATGAGCTCTAACCTATTTAAACACCCCCAAACCTAGCTTTCTCTCCACACAATTTCATTCTGCCTATACTCTGCCTCTATTCTAATTAAAAATAAAAACGGCGTCGCTACTCTGTTGGAATCAAAACTAGGATTAAAGCGTCTTCTTCCACACTGAATAGAATTAAAAGAGAATCAAGTTAAAGCTTTAAGTTGGACCATAGGCATTCTGCTTCAAGCAACTTCACGCGAATCATAGCAAATCGCCACAACGCTATCTTATTATCCTCTTCTAAACCGATCACTATAAGTTCGGCAATTCCTTAGATTTGAACGTGTAATTGGAATTGTGAATGAAATGAATCAAAATATAGAACTATACCAATTTGCAAGTTGATTATCTTTGATTCGTGCTTATGTCAAATCTAACGATATCTATGCCTTTGGATCTGATTCTTGATTGTGGCCTAGAACTTATTAAGGCTAATTGCCAATGACTATGATTATGGGACTTTTGCCTAAGACTATGACTATGAAACTGTTGCCCATGAAACTATCGCCTATGACTATGATTCATGACAAAGAGACTATTACATATGACTATGACTATAAGATTGTTGCCTATGACTATGACTATGATTCATAATTTTGAAACTATTGCATATGATTCATGACTATGAGACTATTGTTTATGACATGGGTTAAGAAACTATTGTGATTAGTCGCCCATGACTATTGTGGTTAATTGCCTATAACTATTGTAGTCAGTGGCTTATGCCTATTCACATTAACCTATTAGGTTGTACTTCAAACTGGCATTATGTTGGACCAAATCACCTATGCCTATTAACTTAATTATGTTGGATCTCATTTTTTTGGGTGAAACTTGTCTAGTTTATTCCTATTCACTGTTATGTACATCGAACCCATTGGAACCATTATTTTTGTATTTGGTTCATTCTTGCACGGCTACTCTTTTATGTCAATTCTCTTGCTTATCCCCTATTCCTTGCTTTGATACTGTTAGTATCATTTCATGAGTACATAGAAAACTTGTGAAATCATGTTATACGTACGATTATGATGCGGGGATTGGGCGTAGGTTAATTAAGTTAGTTTGGCATAATAAATATGTTGGCATAGTCTAAATTAGCTATAATAGTGAATGATTTACATGCATATTAGACTTGGGCATAAGTTGATAAATTTAATTGGCCGCAAAGGGTGCAATTGGCGTGTAAACCAAGTTTTGGACATAAACGGTAAACTAGAATATTAAATCTAGTTTTGACATAACCCGTAAATTGGAATATTAATTGTAACGACCCAACTTTCTAGTACCTCGGAAGTTGTATCATTTTATAACAAAAGAAATAGATAGAAGAATAGAACTAAGAAAAGACATCAGAATCTCACAGCGGAACTTGGGACAATATAAAATAACCCAAAATATTACATATCATAAGTACATTAGAGTACTTCATACATAGGGATACATGTCATCACAATTACATACTTAACATTCTTGTGAATAACTTGCAGAATATTATACATAACATCATAGATGAAACAACTTGCAGATAATTATACATAGATAAGCCAACATTCGGATCCTTCCCATCCAGCTACTCCAAGTTAATTCAAGACCTGGATCACTTGTCTATTCATAACAAGTGTTATGAATACCCAAGAGTTTAAGGAAAATACAGAAAAATAAACTCTGGGTCAGTCATGGACTGGTGTGAGTAAACGACTTATAAACAAGTTTAAATAAATCACAATGATTCATAAGACCACGTCGTGAATACGGAACGGGGTTTTTTTATCTTATGAGATCAAAACAGTTTGCATATTTAAACCAGATATTCTGATAAATGTCTAGGGTTTCCACAAATAATTTATAATCTAGTAGAATGTTTGCATCTCACATTCTACTTAATAATATACAAACAAAACCGCTTGGTGCTTAGGGAAAATGGATTTCCAACTATGACAAGGTATGGAACCACCTTTCGATCAGCGTACTCTAGAAACGATACACTGGAGTTCAACAAGAACATCTTGCAACTCGGCCACACATGACCGACCACTCATTTCTCTTGAGTGTATCGAATATATTATCACCGACGGTTGGGCCCACATAACCGTTATCCGAAGATACAGAAACGAAAGAAGTAACAATAATGAATATTCTCTAGATGGTGACAATATACCCTAATGGGTGTGACCGACATAGCCATGCTGTCTGCCCGATTTTTGTCATTTCCGGTTGTGAAGCTTGAGGCTAAACCTATCTTGACACTCTTTTGATTTGCTTTGAATGCCACATTATCAAGACCCGCCAATCACTAATTGACTTTCCCAAAAATATATTATGAGTATAAAGTAAGAGAAACGAATTTCTCTACCACTACATAACTAGTATGAGAACAAATTCTTAAGTATAGACCCCGAAGGCCAAAAACAACATCAGATCGATACTCGGGAAAATTTTCAACTTTCTAATTCTTGTCAGTTTCTAATTTCAGTAATTCTATTTGAATTCCTATTTCAAAAATTCCCATTTCTTTTAATATTTTTTATTTCGAAAAATATTAGTTTAACTCCTTTATTTAATGTCATACTATACTGTATGCAAAGCACGGGTCTAAAATATTTCTAGTGAAAAATCTTCTTTTATAAAACCCGGAGTTAGAACATTTGGATCTAATATCGACCGTTAATCATTTCTCTTGATCTAATCTTATTTTATTTATCGTTACTTTGGTTTAATAAAATAAACATTTCCTTTCCTCAGGTTAAATTATTAAAAATAATTTACAACACGATTTTCCCATTCTCTTGATCTAATTTCATTTTATCTATCATTGATTCGATTTAAATAAAATGAACACTTCCCTTTTCTCTGATTAAATTATTAACACGATTATCATTTTTATACGTTATAAAAATGTTAACAATGATGTATATGAATTTTCCTTCATTCATATTTTTACTTAAAGTCAAATTATTTATTTATTTATTTATTTAAAAATGAATAAATTAATTAAATAAATTTCCGAAAACATTTTCCTTTATTTATTTTCCTATTTTAAATTAAACAGTTTTCAATTTAAAACTTGATTCAAAAATCCCTTTTGAAACTATTTTAACCAAAGTACCAAGTACCCATTTCAAAAACAGTGGTGTGCGCCTGGAAAAATCACTCCAGCTCTCGGTTCAGCCAAGTACCAGGTAGTACTACCTCTTTTGTCAAGTTCCAAGTCTCAGTCACCGTGGTCCAAGCCTGGATCACCACAAAACATCAGCCCGATCCCTTCGCTAACCTTCACTGTTAAAAACCCGATCCAAGAAACTTCTTCCATCTCGCGCCTCAGGCCATCGGAGACCTGGCGCCTCCGACCACTCCTCGACCACGACCCCCACCATCATTCGCCACTGGTGCGGCGTCCTCCCTCGCCTCAGGCGAGGTGCAGTTTGAACACGAAATCGAGTCAATCAACACGAGCCCAACACCCAAAAACCCATTCAAACTCCAAATCTACACGTTATAAAAATCCTGATGTATTTTTCCCATGTTCTCGAGATCATCACGCCCCTGTACGCTCGAGTATACGATCGGTTATCGGGTAGATCAACCCAAATCAGTTATTTTACCATTTTAGACAAAAACTGTTTTTCTCTCGATCCCCTTATATAAAAATCGTGATGTTTGATTTAAAAATCATGTTTATGAATTCCACATCCTTCTATATGCCTGAGATTCAAAATCGTGGTGGTCGAAAATCTTGCTTTGAATCTCCCTTACAGTATATATATATCTACAATGAATATATCTGAACCTATGATTATATGCTACTCGATTTATGTTGTTTATATACTCGAATGGATTACTAGAATGAAGGGAGAGTGACTGATCTTCAACCTAGCTATGAGAGATGGCATTGAACAGTACTTGTGTTTACACAGTTTTCATTTTAACAGATCAAATGTTTGTTGTATATACCTTCCGATGCCCCTTAAACTAATCAATGAACTTCATGCATTTATTCGCAAGAACATACAGCAATACAGAGTTTTAACATGGGTGCTCAAGACATTGGTGAGCATGTAATACAGTCATACAGCAGTGAACTTAATTCATTAACATACATGCATTCAAACTTGGTATAACAGCATGTAAGAGGTAAGCGTTTATGAAGTTTCAACAGCCAAACATGCGGTTTACTATAGCAGTAAAACAATCCAAATAAACATGGCATTCACAAGCACTTGTAAGTATGAACAAAGGTGGATTTAGTGAGTGTTTACTCACTTTAAAAGCCTTGGTTTGCTGTGTTAAAAAGTTTCCCCTTTCCCTTTTGTATTGCTCGAATTCAGGTGAAACAAAAGTGGAGATACAACAACATATTTATAGGCAAAACAAATGTTTAAAATATTGTTTTCTTTTATTCCTTTAAATAATAAAATCCTTTATTCTCTTATCAAATATTTGGCGCAGGAATTTGGCAGCAAGAATGTTCATGTGAAAGCTACACTTGCTTTGGCATTTCATGCTCACGGCACCGTTGGAGAAAGGAGAACCACACCACTTGTTTTCACTTGTTGCCAAACCCCTTAAATGCATGTGTACTTTGTTTATGGAAATTCTTTTAAAATGCTTAAGTTTGTATGGTTATAAACTCACGTATGGATTTTACTTGGCTTCAAACATTACACCTCTTTAATTTGGATAAAAACTTAATATACAAGCCTTGTTGTAATTCTTATGTTTTCCCTGCGCAAGACTTGATGAATCATGGCAAATAACACTAAAGTGGTTAAACTCTAACCACATGTTACTATCTCCTATGTACTTCAAGACTTCTTCCTGAAGTATCTATCCACTAATGGGCTTTGGTTTTCAGCTGGAAGGTGGCCTGTTCCTTGCGCAAGTATGGGTTGAACACAAGCCTTACAAGTTAAATGAATTAACTATGGCTTTGCTAGAAAATCAAAGTGCATGAGGGTATTGATATTTTCCATTTAACTCACTAGTCTTTGTTGCGATTTTCTCTTGTTCTTGCCCAAAACATGTTTGATTTGAATGCTTTAAAATGATTAAGTATTCCAAAGTTTTAGCTAATTTATGTAGGTGCATTAGCATGAGGATATTATAAATTTGCTAATTTAATTTGTTCTTTAAATCAAATTGTATTTTAACTTAATGTTTAGCTATATTCTGGTTATTCAGATTTAGTAACGCTTTTGATTTTTTTAAAGAATTGTTCATTTTAAATTTTTACACATTTTAATTTTCGTCTAGAATCCCGGGTCATTACATTAATCTAGATTGGGCATGAATTATAAAAGGAGAATATTAAATCAAAAATTGGTATAAACTGCAAGTTGGGCTGATTGATAGGTAAATAAAGTTTTGGGCATAGAATATAAATATGCTAATTTGCATGACAAATAAATATGATCTAGGCTAAATTGATTTACGAAAAATTTACATAAATAGTAAATATGTAAATTTAGTAAAAGACGAATATGCCTAACCCGAGGTTAGACTAAGTTGTGGTGTAAAACTGCCCGGAACCGACCGACACATCCAGTGACCACAACAATACCTGTCTAATGTGGGTGGTTAGTGCATCAAGCCCAGAAAGACCCGAAGTTAGACTGAGTTGTGGTGTAAACCTGCCCGGAACTGACCGACACATCCAGTAACCACAACAATATCTGTCTAATGTGAGTGGTTGGTGCTTTAATTAATTAATTAAGGCTCATGAATAAATCAAGCTAGAAATGGTGAGGTTAAGTAAATAGGGAATCACGTAACCGAAATAACATGTTAACTAGGCAAGTGGGTGAGGTTAAGTAAATTTAGAACAGTTAACCGTTGTAACATGCTAATTAAGCAGATGACAGGGTTAAGTTAACTAAGGTAACACTTAACCAAAATATATAATGACATGTGGTGGGGTTAAGTAATACAAGAGGAAAACACTTAACCGATTATATAACGTAATGTATGAGAAGGGTTAAGTTAACACGAGAACAACACTTAACCAATATAACAGGATTTGAGGTAGGGTCAAGTCAACACCAGAAGGAAACACTTAACCAACATGACGTGACGGGTGGATGGGTTAAGTTAACTTGAATTGATTAATGACACTTGACCAATGTAACTCGATAAATGAATGGGGTTAAGTTAAATAGGAAATACTTAACCAATATAACTTGATGAATGAACAAGGTTAAGTTAATAAATAATACTTAACCAATCCAACATGATAAGCAAGAAAGGTTAAGTCAATAAGAAACACTTAACCAACATGACTTGACAAGTAGGAGGTTAAGTACATGTCGAGTAGGTGGGTAATATTAGTAAATATAGGCCCACAAAACTTAACCATTAAATAAACATGCTTGAATCCGTGGGATGGTTAAGTACACATCGGGTTGGTGGGTAATATTAGTAAATATAGGCCCACAAAACTTAACCGTTAAAGAAAATATGCTAGAATCGGTGGGAAGGTTAAGTACATCTCGTATAGGTGGGTAATATTTGTATATATAGGCACACAAACTTAACCAGCATGAAACCCTAGTAACGAGGATCCATTTCAGCAGTAACCCACGTAGATGTATCATGGTACCCTGAAACTAGGCAGGGTGGGGCACGATTACTGGGCTGATTATAACCGGTCAAAGATAACGGAAGGGGTACATCAGTGTAGGTTCCGACGGTTTACGGGCGTGCACGTACTCCAGAGTGGAAAAAAAGCAGGCACTGGGTATCAGTAGTTGTACACTGTGCATCTTGAATCATGTTGGGTCGCTATCATAAGGCTTGATACACCTTATGGTGGGGCCAGCACAGAGTATCTACATGAAAGAGAGGGCCGACTGATACAAACACATGGAAAATTAATACAGGTAGGTAGCGTAATCCCTAGTTGGACAAAGGTCGCGTAAACCTTGATTCCGAGAAACGTTCAATAGGTATCATAAACCCCAGTGGCCCTGGGTAGCATAAACCCTGGTTGAATCTAGTAAGCGCTCGATAGTAAACCCTAGATTAGATCTAGGTAATAAAAGGAATCCCCATAATAGATGTACACCTGAAGACAACCGCAAATACGGGAAATGGGATCACGTTATCATATGATCATAGATTACAAGTTTGGACACCAGTTAGGTAGTGCAGAGATATAGAAATCAGTATAAACAGGGTAGTTGCGAAGCAGAGAAGGAGTAGAAGCGCATTCAGTTTATCAGTACATTCAGTTTATCGGTACATTCAGTTTATCTTGCCATATCCCATGCTTATCCCATATTATCTTGTTACTATGGTTTAGTCTTATATTTAGTTTATTCATGTCATGACCCTTTTCCTCATATAAATACTAAGAATCACTAGACTTACCAGACTTTATGTCTGACCTAGTTTTCTTTCACCTCTTTTCTTCCGTTTCCCCCCAGGTAGTCAGGGACAGAATAGCTCAGGTTTGTTTGGACCGTTACTCTTTCCAAGCTTGAAGACTCTTTGACGTGTTTCCTTGGACTCTCTCTTCTACTACTATGGCTGGCTCATGCTTTATTTGGGGAAATCATTTTATGCTTCTTTATTTTTGTAAGCAAGACATGATACTTTGGTATTGTAAAACAATCTTTGTACAAGTTGTTTATCAATGAAATAAAGTTTTATTTATTTGTCGCTACTTTAATTGTCTGTCTTGTAATTTATCTGCATCTTTTATCTATAATGCTCCACCGAAATTAAGGCATTCCTTTTGTGAGTGACCTTAACGGAGGTGGGGTGTTTCAACAACCCTACCTCCTTGCATCAGTACAGCACCTAGTCCGGTACCACAGGCATCCGTGTATACCATCATCTCTTTGTTTCCATTAGGAATAACTAACACTGGTGCACACATTAACTTCTCTTTTATGGTTTTAAATGCATTCTTACACCTTTTGTGCCAAACAAAAGCTTGATTCTTTTTGGTCAACTGAGTTAATGGTGCTGCTATTTTAGAGAAGTCTTGGATAAACTTATGATAATATCCCGCTAATCCCAAGAAACTTCTCACATCCATTGCATTCTTGGGCGTAGACCAATTTTGCACCGTAGACACTTTCGCAGGATCCACGGCAATACCATTCTCTGAAACAACATGGCCCATCACTTCCCTCATCCAGAAGTGACACCTAGAAAATTTCGTTTTCAATTGGTGTTTCCTCAACACCTCCACACTGTCCTCAAATGTCCCTTGTGTTCTTCCTCTGTCCTCGAGTAAACCAAGATATAGTCCACGAACACAAGAACAAACTTATTTAACTGATCTCTGAAAACCCTGTTCATAAGATCCACAAAGTATGCGGGTGCATCTTGGTCAACCCGAATGGCATGACCAACCACTCATAGAATCCAGACGGCGTCCGAAATGTCGTTTTAGGTATACTCTCAGCTGCTACTCGGAGCTGATGATTCCTGTTGCGAGATCCAACTGGGAAAACACTCTTGCTCCATTCAGTTGATCAAACAAATCATCTACCACGGAAGAGGATACTCATTCTTTCTAGTCACCTTATTTAACTCGCGGTAGTCCACACATAAGCGAAGGGAACCATCAGCCTTTGTAGCAAATACAACAGGTGCTCCCCACTCGGAAACACTTCTTCGGATATATCCCATCTTCAAAAGATCGCCCACTTGCACCTTGAGCTCTCGTTGCTTCTTTGGTGCCATACGACAAAGTGGGATCACTATAGGTCTGGTATCTTTCACTAAATCAATCTGAAACTCGATCTCTCGGTGTGATGGAATTCCGGTCACTTCCCCAAAGATGTCCGGATACTCACCAGCAATAGGCACATCTGATAACTCATCATGTCGGATGTCGAGGGAATTTAGAAAACTAGCCATCACCCCATCACTAGGTAGGTAACCCAATACCACCCTCCGCCCATCATCCCCTCTAGTGGTCACCGAAGACCCCTCACAGTCTACCACCATCCCATACCTTTGGAGCCAATCGACTCCCAAAATAATGCCAAACCCAGTAAAGCCCAAAACAAAGAAATCACAAGCAAACATACATTCATGACTCGATAAGATCAAATTACGACAAATCATACAAAGGTTAGTCGAACCATCGATCGGGTTCGTCACAACTAAAAGTCTATCAACTATCTCGGGTTCCAATCCTAACCTATCTACCAGGTCACTAGATACGAAGGAATGGGAATCCCTGGTATCAAACAATACTCGAACATGAACATGATAAATAGAAAGCATAACTTGAATAACGACACTCTTTCCCTTCTCCGCCACAGTTGGGGCAATCGACGAAGAAGGAACAACGTTGATAGCATATGCTTTCACGATATGCTTATCCTTAGGAGGCTGTGGACATTTATCCTTGTGATGTTCCGCTTGGCCGCAATCGAAGCACTTCCCGTCCGCTGGCTTTGCACGACAATCTCTGACATAATGTCCCTTCTTGCCACAGCTAAAGCACTTGATATATTTCTTGTTCTTTTTTTTTGAACATCCTTGGTTTGGTTATGTTTTCTCTTATTTTGAGAATTCTTATTGCCTTCAACACTTGCCCGCGGTATCGGCTCCTCTGAAGATGTAACAACGAACTCGGTCTTTGGCTTAGTGTAAAGGCTCTCCTATCTCAATGCTTTTCCCACATCAGATTCGAAAGTCTCATTTATATGATTTATCAGCCTTTCCCCTAAGTACTTATCTAGGCCAGTTATGAACTTCTCATTCTTCTTCTCGGAAGTCTCGATAAGAGATAATCCATATTTCGATAAGGTATCGAATTCAACAATATATTATGAGACTGCCTACCATTCTGCTTAAGCTCCAAAAAACTTCCTGAATAATTCTGATTTCTGGGCTGCTGGAATAAACTTATCACTGAAGCAAGTCTTAAACTGATTCTAAGTAACTTGATCCTCGGGAGTAGCCGCTTTAATGGCATTCCACCAATTCATTGCCTGTCCTTGAAGTTGACGAAATGCTAACTTTCTCTTTATTGCATATTCGATCCCCAAATCTTCGAAGATTCGCTCACAACTATCCATCCAAGCTTGAACCACTGTAGCAGATTCCATTCCATGGAATGGCTTCCCACAAAGACTAGTATAATCCTTGTTAAGCTTGGCGAAATTGGCTCTACGCGCCTGCACTACTGCACCACTAGCATTAGTAGCATTAGGAACTACCCCCAAGCATCCCTAAGCATCTCTCGCATGAAGGCAGTTAACATCATCCTTATGTCATAGACATTCCCATTGTTGGTCCTGAACCCATACTCCTCATATTTCGGCTCATCGTTCAATCTGTAAAGAGAAAAAGATTAACCATCTCGTTAGTGGTGTCTGTGCAGTGCGACTTCATCCTTAGATATATTAATAGTATATATAGCTTTTGAAAACCAAAATATCACAAATACGTGCTCTTATATATGTGTACTATCTCTCTTTGATGTCTTCCCCTAGGTTAAACTACGCAACCTAGGCTCTGATACCAAGTGTGACGACCCGTCCCGCACCATCAGACATTTCCCCCGAAATGCACTGTGCCAATGCCCGAATGGCATGGAACGGTCGTCAAGAGTAAGGAAATCGAAACGATGAATCATCAAGAACCTGTAGAATATCTCATAGCACATGGAATAAAATATAATAATAATGTAACTTGATATAAAACAGGCGAGACAGTGCATAAGCTGAAAGCTAAGCCATATCCATCAGAGTAGCGGAATCCAAAATACAGCTTATGATCCAAACCGTTATTATAACTTCAAAATATTGTCTATAAAAGGAAATAAAAGAGGTACACTATTAATGCCAAAGCAGTGACCAACAACAACACAGGGAGAATATATGTATATGGTACGTGGAAGCCTCCTGCTCGTCTCCGGACAGCTACTCGTGCATAACCACCTAACCTGTCTCTAGTCTGCTTATTTCGGAGCACCCAGAGTAATAATAAGAGACATAAAACTCTGGGTTAGATGAAAGTCTGGTATGAGCGATAACAAATCTATACCACTAAATAGAGCAATAACAGGTATAAGAAATCATACTCTATGGTAACACTAACATATAGTGTAAAATGGGAGTGCGCGTGTCATGGTGATAGCAAACATCAAACATAACAATCATCCTCACATCTCTCACTCAGTGCGTAATGCATACGATATCCACCACTTTGATCACCAGAACCATTTGGAGCCATGACGGAGTCCCACTCCATACAACTATCTCTATGACCACTTTGCCCTTTGGAGCCCTGATGGAGTCCAACTCCATACAACCTCTGACCCCACTGCATTGGTCCATAGTCAATACCCCCTCTCTCAATAGTGAACCAAAGTTATAGATATCTATAACCCCTTTGCACATGTCCCGCTGTAAAGCCCAACTCTAGAAGTTAACTCATTTGTTCCCGATTGGATCTTGAGTAATAACTTCCCACTTGGACTTCCTTTGCATCTCGGTTTTGGTCGAATTGGAGTTGGTCTTCAGAAGAGTCATTGCATAGAAGTAGAAACACACATCCAGTTCGGTTCGACTTCCTCCCCTCTGTTCATTTCGGTTACGTTGCCTCCGCTCGGTTCGAATCTCGTCTCCTATTCAGTTCCTCCATTTCGGTTCCGCTTGGCTCCATCATTTCGGTTCGAGATAATCGCTTCATCACGTTCGGGTTGTGCTGCTTCATCGGGGTTGGATCGAGCTATCTCACCAGGGTCGGTTCGTGGGGCTCCTCCAGGTCGGTACAGTTATACCAGACTGATCCATCCTCCACTCCACTCCTTCCAATGCCAACTCGTTCCAACTCCAACTCAACTCACATCAGCCTTCCTTGTTGCCATGCTGCTGAAGATGTCACCAGCCGGTTCGGTTTGAACTTCTCTCTAAACTCCCAGTTCGGTTCGGTTGGGCTATACCGATCCACACCCCCTATCTGATCCGAACCGGATCCCTATAACATTTCCAACAAGCCATTTTTCGTCCATTCTCACCATACGACGACATTTTCAGCCATTCTAACTTCACTAAACAATAATAAAACATCCCAAACAACAGTAGCAACATATAGGTTCAACCAAAAAGTTCAAAACATCAATCATATAGGCTATTTTAGATCAAACATACCCAAATCCATGGTTTCCCCCCTTAATCCCCTAAATTCCGAGATTAGAGAACTTAATCCAAATTAACTATAACACCCCGTATTTTCTATAAACCTTAAAGTAACGAATTAAAGAATAATTAATTTTTAAATGTGAGAATTAAGGGAAACGGGTTACACCATTGCGTTCGTCTTGGAATTTTGGTTGAGATAGAGTCCGAGTTTGCGTGAATTGGACTTCGTATGAAGAAGTTATGGCCCTCGGAAGTTTCAAAAAATTCAAAATTCAAATTTAAACACAGAAGAGGGTAGGGAAGGAAAATTCCCGCCCCAGGCCAGGTCGACCAGGGGGTCGGCCCTAGTGTCGACCTGGGGGTCGACCTACCCCCCCTCCCGGGCAGATCTGAAAAGATGAATTCTAACTCCCTGCTGAGTCATTAGGGCTGAGGTGTTATCCTATCTTGACTGGATGGTCTTGATTACTTCTAGGGTTAATCTGACGACTCTAAATTAATTAAACCTCTATAAAAGCAACCTAATTCTCAAACCTAAATCACAAATATTCATACCAAGAGCCGCCATGCCATCAATGGTAAACCTAGAATAGCCGCCATCTCTTTCAACTCAAAGGCAAGATAATAGCTACAACAAAATCAAATTAAATCTAATCTAATTCAACTAAGAGAATTCAACGATCTACATCAAAGGTGAGCAATTCAGTTTCGGAATACAGATCCCAGAACTCAAGAATTTCTTTTTGGTTGTAAGTGTAGTTATCTTTCAGATGTGAATAAATTAAAGACATGGTTTGTAATGAATTGTAAAATAGAATTGTATCAAGTTGTATGTGATGCTGATTTATGTTTGTTCATATCTATTCTATCATATATGCCTATGAACTATTGTGGTCTATCGAACCTATCATGTTATGTGGAAATTGGTGAATAAACCTATGATGTCGTATAGGAATTTGGGAATGAAGTTATCATATGTACGTTTGGTGATATTATACAAGTTTTAGGCTAAATCATGTCGTTTATGCCTAACTGTTTAGATCCATTCTGCGTACATGTTTAGATCTACGACCTTGTATAATTGGTGATGACATCTATATGTTGTATGTCAATTCAGAAATTATGTCATGTTTATGGAAGTTAAGTGATGCTATCATGTTATATATACATGAAAGTTTATAGGTTAAAAACATGATTATGTAAACCTATATGTTTAGATCTACACTTTATATGTTAGATCCTTATGCCTCTATGTTAGATCCATATTAGCATGATTCAACCCCTATGCAAGTTCACCACTACATGTCTAATTAAGTTTTGGCAGTTCTATGTAAAACTATTATTTTATGACTCATGTTGCATAGATCTAGTTTGTAAGTTCATAATTAAAAGTATATTATGCCAAGTTCACGTGACACATCTGTAGTGAGATCCATATTTTTATATGATGTTGGAATGTTGCAAGTTCCTCTTTTTCCCCTTTTAGTTTATTAGTTAGGCTAAAATATCGAACCTAACATCCTATGCAATTTCGCGAACGTACAACGGGGGTAACGTTGGGGAAAACATGAAACTATATGTAATTAACATATTTGGCTCATAACCATGTAAATGGTATGGCATTGAAATGGTATAATTTACTTACCAAAAATTATGAATTTGACTTAGAAGTAAAGTGGGCCATGACAATAAATTGCTGAAAAATTTACATATAAGCATAAAAGGGACAAATACGTAAAATTAGAAAAGACGAATATGCCTAACCCAAGGTTAGACTGAGTTGTGGTGTTAAATTGTCCGGAATCGACCGGCACATCCAGTGACCACAACAATACCTATCTAATGTGGGTGGTTAGTGCATTCAACCCAAAAAGGACCCGAGGTTAGACTGAGTTGTGTAAAACT
Organism: Allium sativum; assembly: GCA_030737875.1. Lineage (NCBI taxonomy): Eukaryota > Viridiplantae > Streptophyta > Magnoliopsida > Asparagales > Amaryllidaceae > Allium > Allium sativum. The sequence continues at coordinate 310,545,026 of CM060912.1, read as the reverse complement.
GTCCGGAACCGACCGACACATCTAGTGACCACAACAATACTTGTCTAATGTGAGTGGTTGGTGCTTTAATAAAGCTAAGTCAAGATTGGTAGGGTTAAGTCAATTAAGGAAACACTTAACCAATTCAACATGTTAACTAAACTGATGGGTAGGGTTAAGACACATAACCAATTTAACATGTTGGCTGGAAAACCCTAGTAACGGGGACCTATTTCAGCAGTAACCCACATAGATGTATCATAGGACCCTGAACTAGGCAGGGTGGGGCACGATTACTGGGCTGAATTGTAAGCGGACAAAACATCGGCGGGTGGTGCGCCAGTGTAGGTTCTGACGGAGTACGGGCGTGCACGTACTCCGGAGTGGAAAAAGCAGGCACTGGGCATCAGTAGTCATACACTATGCATATTGAATCGTGTCGGGTTGCCACCATAGGATTTGATACACTGCGTGGTGGGACCAGCACAGGTATCTACAGTCAAGCGGGTGCCGAATGACACACGTGATAAATGCATGCGAGTAGGAGCCGATCGATATAAGGGGATCATTTCACCATTAACACGTGGTGCTAGTTGGACAAGTATAAGTTGGTGCAGAGAATTAAACATGGGTGCGATGTATATTCGGTTTATCCTGCCTTATATTGTTTTATGTTAGTTGGCTGTTCTTGTACTGTCCTATTTTCAGTTTATTCCTATCATGACCTTTTCCTTATTCACACACTGAAAAGTCACTGGACTTACTCAGACTTATGTCTGACCTATTTTTTTTTGTCTTCTTTTCATCTGTCCCCCCCTCAGGTAGCCAGGGAGGGAATAGCTTAGCTTAATTTGGACCGTTCATCTTTCCAAGCTTGAAGACTCTATGATGTACGGCTTGGAACCCATTATCTTTGGTTATGGCTTTGGACACATTAGACTTGGGGATTTATACAGTTATATTTATATGCTTCTTATGTTTTAATCAAGACAGAGATTATGATGAAATGCTTTGGAAGTTATTTTGAGACAATTTTCTGTAATGGTTTTTGTATTGAACCACGTATGAAATAAATGTTTGTTTTCCGCTGCTTATATTTCCGTCTTGTAAATTTTCTATGTCTTTTACCTATAATACTCCACCAAAGTTAAGGCATTTCCTTAGCGAGTGACCTTAACGGAGGTGGGGTGTTTCATTAACCCAAATTTATATTAGCGACATAAAATAATATTTTAGAATCTTTACATATTTTCTCAGTCATAATTTCGCTAATTATCACTAATCACCCCTAATTAGTCATAATTAGTGAAAAAGCATGCTAATCACTCACCTTAGCCAAAAATTAGTGATAGATCTGAAACTCTAACTGATTTAGCACAGATTCCTACGTAGTGCAGTAGCTCTATCTCGATTTTGATGCTAATCCACCTTGATTTGATGTAAATTTGCTTAATATGTGATTAGAAAGGTGATTAGGGATAGATTTAGAAGATGGAGGCCATTACTAGGGTTAGGAAAATGTATGAGGCGGCTGGAAAAATAAAAAGGAATCATTCTCTAACTCCTTTCAGTCCTCCCATAACCCCAATCCTGAAATGGGTAATGGGCCTAGCTGCTAATCACCCTATTAAGCCCGATTAGGCTGCTTTTCCATCTTTAAATCTTATTTCAGCCATATCTCCCAAACAGTAAGTCCGTTTGATTAATGTGACCACTCTATGGAAAGGTAAACCATCATCTGAATCTAATGGAAATGGTTTCAGGTCAACAATCCTTACCAATCAAAAGTTATAGGCAAAACAAGATTCGCTAGGGGCAAAACGATCATTTAAAATTCGGCAAAAATCGTGAATATGGGAAATGACCCCAATAGTCGTTTTCCCAAAGTTACATGACCATATGACTTCATAATAAGATGAAATAAATATTCCACGTTCCTTCGATATGTAGAATGTGGGTCGTTACACTAACTAGGGAAATTCTTCTACAGGGTAATGCTGTGAAGGGACTCTATGAATTTAATCTCAGCAACTATAAACCCACTATCAACGATAACCCACATTTTAATTTGACTGACATTACTGATCAAAGTCACATTAGATACACCTTTAATTTATGGTATTATAAATTAGGGCACCCTAGTTGTAACGACCCGAACTTCCCCATAATGGAAAGCCCGGATTGAGTTGAGAACACGACAAATCCGAACACAAACAGAAGAACATTTCATTGCTTATTACAACAATTCCATCAGAACACGGGAATATAGCAGAGTATGAATTAATATTACACATTCGACAAATATCAGAGATTCAAATTACATTTAAATACATAGCAGCGGAAAAATAGTACAAAACACAACTGAAAGAAATACATAGATACAGAGCTTTCCGAATATAATTCTAGCTGTAAACCAGGATCCTATAAGAATAAATCTGCAAAACCAAAACTACTAACTGCCCGTGTGGAAAATAGGGGCACCCACAGTTTAGGTTAAAACAATAAACTCCAGGTCAGTCATGTGACTGGTATGAGAACTAAAACAGTTATTAAATCTTTACTTTAAAAATAAAGTAAATCCAGGGACCACGCCGTATAACATGGAACGGGTTTCCTCCCAAGAATACCAATGCATATAACAAAACAACGCAATGTTTTTTGGAAAAATGAAGCTATTATAAGACTCAGGTCCCATCACATAATGCAACGCAAGCCGGAGGATAGAGTTTTGCCTTATAATAGCCAAACATGCTTGGTACGTTTATAACAAATCATTTTGATATTATTATAGTGTAAAGTGTATAAAATAACTTCAAATATAAATGTATCAATCATAGGCGGCATGGGTACCATCTATCATGTCGCCAATACTAGGCTCTACAATCAAAATCGAAATGTCACGTATTGGAAATTGGATTTCCATCATGAGTCGAGGCAAGGGATGTACTCCTTGCTGGCTTCGAGACGCTCTAGCAAATGCCTCAGGATCTCTCGCAGAAGACCCTTGGATCCTCCAAGGCCGGTCCACACTTACGTTAGTGGATTGGCAATTCCCAAACACACGTTTCCCGGTCATATAGGACCTATATCCATCAGCTCCTGCAGTAGCCGTTATATCCGAGGCGCCTCGCAATCCAACAACCATATAGGTAAAAATATAACAACGATGTCAGGGCTAGTAAAATGCTGACACCACCCATAGCTAGAAAGAAACGTCATGTTCTCCTTGGGTTCCCTTATCCCGTTTTTGACTCATATCGAGGTGTGAGGCCCGCGAATTAATGGTAAACACAAAGCGGCACTATATTAGAGCTATGCTTTGATCATCAACCACAAGACTCTGCTTTTCAACAGAAGCCTTAATCATTTGTATCTCAGCATGCCACATAGGCAATTCATGCCATGCGACTGATATCTATCAATATATAACCTCTGAGCTCGTACGTCTCAGAGAAGGGCGTTAAGCAAGAGAATAAATTCTCCGTTTCCAAACAGATATATATTTAATAGAAATCAATAAACACAGAATAAAATCCAATGTCAGACACACATCCATTTACAAGTTCGTTCTAGGTCTGAACGAAACCAGAGGCACCTTATTCCTCGTCCCATATGTCCAATACAGGAGAGAGACCCTCGCATATCTGTCAATCTTTAAGTACGTCTGGATGATCACCACTTATTACCTCGTCTTGGGTGCACAACCCAATCAAGACATCAGTAATCATCCAAACGATGTGAAGACCTCTAGTCTTCAACCACCGTCTTCATCGTCGACATATCGTCGATTCAGTTATTCAGAATGGGTATAAACCTGGCCTTTCTGAATAACTCACGTATATAATAAACAAGTGCCACAAAACACAATATACGCCTCAATCCAATTCTGAATACTCTTTTATTTAAATATTCATATCCTTTGGTAAAGGTTCCCGTTAATTTTATCAATGATAAATTCTTTATATTTATTCTTTAATCTTCCTTTGGATATTAACTCAAACCATGTCACAGTTTTCCAAACTAGTCGAGATTAACGCACCTTACCGAAGTAACCATTTATTTAATTTCCCAATCCCAACCTATTCATCCCATGGAGCAAAACTAGTATTACCCCATAACTAACACCAAGGTGTTATCGGTAAATTTGATTAAAAATTTCCCGTTCAAATCTAATTAAAGATTTAACTATCGCTTGGAGCAAAACTAGTGATACTCCACTCTCGATCATTTCCCAAATTTGATAATTTAAATTATCAATTCACATTTCAATCTAATTAAAGAGTCATCAAAACTCCGCTTAGTTTTAATCTTCCCAAAATCAATATTAATTAACTTTGGAAACACAAACATGCCGCATCGACAATCTACACCGTACCATTGGTTTCTGCCGATATATAACCTCTAAGCTCGTACATCTCAGAGAAGGGTGTTAAGCAAGAGAATAAATTCTCCACCACCAAACAAATATATATTTAGCAGCGATCAACCATACAGTTCGAAATACAATGTTAGACATGTAATCTTGTCTTTTACTGGGTTAAAGAACTAATGTCATTTAAAACACTGTTCATGATAAACCCAAATCCTCTTCCATAAAAATGGAATCTTCACGGAAAACAGATCAATATATATAAGCGATATCAATTTCCGTATCGGATTAATAATATAACTGGAATAACGACAAAGCCTTTTTAAATTCCATATGTATTAACAGTCTTCCTCCATAGAAGTTCATTTCGATTATTATCAAATCGAATTCCATTCAATTCCAATTTAACATATTAAATTGGAAAACTTTACTTTGGAAAATTCCCGTTAAATCTTAATAAAAAGATTTATAAATTCCAAATCATATTTCTCTGTAAATCGGATTAAAGAATGAATGTCGTTAAAAACACGGTTCACAATAAACCCAATTCACATTCCATTTTCAGTTCCAATTAAATGCTAATTAACTGGTAATTCTTCTTCAAATCTTAATTAAAAGATTTATTCTATTCAAACGGGGTTCAAGAACAGTGTTATTTAAGACACCATTCACGACAAACCCAAAAATCCATTCGATATTAAATACAAGGCTCTGAATAGAAAATATATCGGCTTATATTCAATATCAAATTCTGAAACCAACAAATGTCGTATTGGAATAACAATATATATATATCTTCCAAATTCCTCCACAATATCTGTATAATCCCGAAATACAATATCGAAATATTCCGAAGATAATTTCAATTCAAATCCATTCTAATAATCATATCGGAAATTATGGTTATTTTTAAAACCATTTCAAACCCAATTTTTTTTTTTTTTTAAAATATTGGATTTCTAATTCTAGTTCATAACTCGTTCATTTCGATAAAAATATATTTTTATCCTTTCAAATATGGAAATTTTCACCCCAATTCTTTCTAGATCATTTATTATGATTTTACATAAATTATTGATATTTTTAATAATTTTATCAAGGCTCGTACAGTCGATTTCCATAAACAGTCATCAAATTGCACTTACAACTATCTTTTTCCAAATTTTATTTGGACATAATTACAAATCCAACCATTAGATTTCAAATCTCTCATATTCGTTGGTAAGCACTTTTTGATATGAACCCAACGGTTCCGGTTTTAGGAGAATCCGACGGTCGGATCTCCCGTAATGTTTGTTCGAAGTCAATGGTCGAAATTCGCGAACTATCGCGGCGAGGCGCGTTCTATTCAGGCCATTATATATATATAATATATATATATAATATATATTATATATATTATATATTTCGTCGATTTCCAATTAAAACATATTTTATAAATCGTTTTAAATTCGTTTTCAAAATGATTTCAACTTCATATTCAATTTCAAATCAAAATTGAATATTCCATATCATCGATATATAAATGATAGTATTTTCAAAACATTATATTTCGAAATCATTTCCTTATCGATATTCATTATAAAAATAAATAAAATCGATATAAATTCGTTCACGTCAAAATGGCGTTAATTTAATCAACACGGCTTTATATATTTAAATATATTCGTGTCCATCCCAAATCGGACATCAAAATCAGATTTTGATCTTTTACTGAATATTATTTTAAAATATTCATTATTTTAAAATATTCGTTATTTTAAAATATTTATTCTTTCTGAACTGGAATCAGACACAGTCAATTACCATATAATGTTATTTATATGATTTCATATAACACATGTACACAATAATAATCAAACACAATCAACCATCATCCAGAGTGCATTCTACACTACATAAGCATTAAATATAAATATTTAACGCTTACAACAGCTTGTCAACCAATCGATTGACATACAACTAAATATTGGGATTAGTGTATGTCCAATATCATCCCAATACCCTTGTGGGATTTCAATTAACAAATAATGAATATTATTTGTGTAGTTGGGTGATGTGTAAAATTTATCGTCCCAATCAATATCAGTCAAATCAGTGTACATAAACAAATTGTTTGATTTGTAAATGAATATTTATTTTATTCATATATACGTTAAAAACGATAAAATATTTTATTCAACATATGAATATTCTATTCAGTTCATTTATACAATAAAAATGATATTTTTATTGTTCTAACATATTTTAGAAAATTTTGGCAGTATAATGGCGCGATACTAGAACCGGGATAAGGTCTAGCCTTATCCCTCGCCTACCAATGGCTCATGCCATGTACATACCATTTCTAATCAATTCATTTCACCTAAACAACCAAATTCAAACAAATAATCCAATCGACCACACAACCAAACAAACAAGTCGTCCATGGTCTGTGGACGACGATGTGGGGTGCTGCTAAGCACCGTCTGCATCCTAGTATATATTTTAACTAGAACATAAAATTAAAGTGAGAAGTTCTCACCTTTGAGATCCACTCCTCCATTCTTTATTTCTGAACGGTTCATAAGAACAAAAATCATATCTTTTTATCGCTTCATACATATAAAGGATCACATTTTTATTCTAAGGATAAACATATAAAGATCGCATTTTTATTGTAATGATAAACATATAAAGATCACATTTTTGTTCTAATGATAAACATATAAAGATCACATTTTTACATCGCTATTATATATATAAAAATCATATTTTTATACACTATTCATATAATAAAAATCATATTTTTATTTTATGTTTTCATAGATAAAAATCGTATTTCTAACATGCCATTTATATATATAAAAAACTGATTTTTTTAACATGTCATTCATATATAAAAAAAATTGATTTTTTTCAACATGTCATTCATATATTAAAAAAAACTGATTTTTTTAACTAATTACATATAAAAAGAGCTGATTTTTTTAACTAACTACATTAAAATAAAAATAATTAAATAAATACTCACTTTTTGGAGTTGGGATTGAGGGGGGCGCTGGAGTCGGGGTTTGCTGGCTAGGGAAGGAGGCGGCGTAGGTGGTGCTCAGGTGGCGGTTTAGGGCGTTTTGGGTTTTAGGGTTTTCAATGTGAAGAGAGAAAGAGGAGGAGAGAGAGGAAAGAAGGAAGAGGAGGAGGAGAAGGGGAGGAGGAGGAGGGAGAAGTGGCGGCGGCGCTGCCTGGAAGGGGCGCGGTGCTGACCATCGTGCAGTTTCTTTTTTTTCTCTTCGTAGATCTGAATGGTAGTGGAGAGAAACGGGGTTGACTTCATATAATATAATTTATTTAATTATTTTAATTTCCCAAAAAGTTAATTTTTCATTCGAACTCCAAATCGAACCCAACGACCATCGCCCTAGCAAAATACCCCCATTTCGGACATAATGGAATATGTCCCGTAAGCCAATTCGACTGTTTCGTTCAGTTTTTATCAAATTTAAAATATAAATTAATATAACGTTCAAAATTGATTTCAACATACATTTTAATTTACTGGGGCCACATACTACCTCCAAAAATTCCAGAAAAATAAATCTAGCTATGTTTTGACGATATGGTTCTAACAAAACTAATTTCGTCGAATTTGGAGACCGTTTGAAAAATGGCCATTTTCTGGTCGATCCAAATTGGCTGAAACTGTTTAAACACGTTTTCTTTTGCAACGCTCACATATTGATTCCAAAAATTATGAATTTTAGAGTCTGGCAATTACTTGACATCCCAGATCCAATAAAAGTGGTTTCGTCGAAAACGGAGGTCGTTTGCAAAATAGCTATTTTAAAGGGCTATATTTCCATAGCGACTATTCTGAATTTTTAACTGGCCATAACTTTTTATTCCTGCTATGAAATTTTGATTTTTCGGATTCGTTGGAAAGATATTTTTAAATAGATTTATATATTTTTGGTTTCACTAAAATCCGGTTTATTTTAAATCCTATACATTCATTTGAAATTTGAAATTGAATTTTCAAACTACCGCGCCATTTTTAATTCCTTTTATAATTAAAATAAAATTATTTGTTTTAACTTCATCAAAAATAAATTTTCCGTCGTTATTATTTAAAATAATTCATTTCAAATAATCAAAATTCATTAAAATTGCCAAAATAAAATTTTGAAATTGGTTCTGATTTTCCCGGTTGTTACACTAGTGCTATATTGTAACCAAGATTCTTAATTGTTGGAGAATGGAGTTTTGATGACAACAACCTTATTTCAATATTAATTAATTATAAAATATATACTAACACTTTAGTATAGAATATATATATACACACATATGCAGGATTTAAACACAGGAAATATTACTGAAGACTGTATAGTTTAAAAGCTTTTAGAGATTCAGGATTCAGAGTAGATTCAAGACTCATGAGTAATCAAGATTTCAGGATTTCAATATTTCAAGAGTTCAAGATAAATATAGTAATAGAGTATAGTTTATATAAGACTCTGAATAGCACTCCAGGTTCAAACTCTGTTTTTCAAACTATCTGTTTTCAAATTCAAAACTATTTTCAAATTGATTTCAAACTTCTCTCAAAATATTTTTTAATCTTCCAAGAATTTCAAACTTATGATTTCAAATATTTTTCCTAATTTATAAGTATTCTTATTTTTATAATTTTATTAAATATGTTTTACTAAGTTCATATTCGATTATAATATTATTTAAACTTTGAAGTTTTCATATAACCTTTTGTTTATATATAGTTTATAAATATTTGTAACGAACCAGAAAATTTTGGGTATTTAAAATATAAATTTACATAAAATTTAACGTAAAATAAATATTTGATAATGGAATTCCTTTCGAAAATTTACTTTCAGCGTAAGCATTTGTCAAACAAATTTTATTCACGTTATGTAGCCGAACTGAATGTATCAAAAATGATTAAAATTTTATTTTGAACAATTAATGTTGAAATTCTTTTGTATGAACATTGTGACAAAATTTATGTTTAACATAATTTGGATTTATCTAAATAATGTGAAAATATATAATCTATCGTAATTTGGAAACTTTAAATTTAATTTAATAAAGAATTCGATTTGTGTAATAAAATGGCGTATACATAATTTAGTTTTAATTTGAGAACATGAAGTTAAATTACTTACAAACGAGGTATTAAATATAAAGTCAAATATTTAAATGTAATCGTTAATAAATTTGTTTTGTATAAACCGCTAAGCGTAAATTTATTTCAAATGATAATAGTTGAATACACGGTTGACGTAATAAATGAACAAAAAATAAATTGTGGAAAATTTAACTAGTGTATTTTACATCTAAATTATCGTTAATACTCGTTAAAGCTTGTAATGCATTTAAATCAGTAAACACCGTTGTCTAATTTAGCGTATATCGATCATGGTATGGTTCATTCAATTTTGTGAACCGTTCATTTGTAATGTTCGTTCAAACCGTGTACCGCATCCATAAATACAATGTTCAAAACATTTTTCATTGTTCAGCCCACTGTTTAGTTCAAAACCATACCTGATTTATAATCTTGTTCAAGATTTTGGGCAGTGGAGAGTTTTTCCACTTGCCGTTGCCGTCCTGAACTGAATTACACGTTGTTGTTCGCTCCTGTCAATTGTTCCCTCAGTTCGCATTATAAAGGTATGTACCCCTCTGTTATCTTTCACCACAAAATAAAATCCATTCTCCCTTTAATTTCGTAAGAAGCTTAACACTTCCTCCACTTTCCCAAAAAATTTCACTCCACCGAAATCAGTTTCCCAAATCAACGAAATTGATGGCCACCGCAAGGTCGAAGGCCATACCTCCTCCCCAGTTCGTTGTTCTTCGTCTCCGTTCACTAATCGGAACGCCTCGCCGTCCTCTAGCAACCCAAAGATCACCGTAGCTCTCGCTTTCTTCCTTGACTAATGACGAGACCCAAACCCTTGAGCCAAGCTATGCTTGTCAGCACTAGTCCGACTCTCAAGCTAGCCACATCGTCACTAATAGTTCACGCCCTGGCCGAGAGCCTCCACGGCTGCTTGGGTTCCTTCGCAAGTTCGCCTCTGTCCATCATAAAACCACTCGCAACAGACACCGACCATACCGACGTGAGCCGCTGTCTGCATCGTTTGTAGCAGTTCGCAGATCGTTCGTTGTCATTCACAACTGTAAGTTTTGCTTACGATTGAATTTATTTCAAGTATGTTTACTTCGGGTTCGCCAAATATGATTGTTGAGACCTTGTTTTCTACTGCATTTAGTTGACTGTCTTTTTCCATGCATGGTGTACCTGTCCCTTGTAGCATAACACCTGGAATTCACTTCTTGTGCATCCTTTTGTTTGCCTGTCATGTACTGATTTCTGCATTGATGGTTATTCGTCACTAGTTCTTAATTTTGACATTTAGTTTTTGTTAATTATGCATGCAAGCCATACTGTGTGCGCATATAAGACCATTTAAGCTGATTAGTAAATTTTGTGGACACTCCAGTCAAAACGTAAGCTTTATGAACATACTGTGTTAGTTTTATCATGCTAAATGAATAATACGACTTAAATTTAAGTACCTCACTGGAAGGCAATACATACAGTATTTTATTGGACAGAAAAGCCATGGCCTTATGTTTAGAATAATTGAGTGTCTCTTCTCTGTTGATTTCGAAATTTGAGCTCATGGAGTGCATGTACATTTACTCCTATCTTGTAAACCAGAAGCCTAGTTTAAACATGCAAGACCTAACATAATTTTCAACATGCATGACCTAGGGAAGTAGTCCATAATTTGAAAGAGTTTGTTAAGATAAAGTTTACATATAATTTAGTCAAACAAGGGTGGTACTGTTATGTAAAGGCCTGGTATGGAGAATGGTTTGTTAGTACATTTTATGGTCATTACTGGGTAAGGGAATAAGTGCATGCTGTTATTTGGGTTCTACATGTTGAAATTTCGTTTGTACTTGGGTTCACCAATAGTAATGCATGTCTGCGTTTCGCCGTGACCACATCCTAGGTATATAAGTCTGTCATGTTTTCCTTTATACATATTCACACTATAAAGTTTTCCTGCTACATGCATACACCGCTGCGGTGCTTCTTATGTTTATCCATAATAATGCAATTTCATCTTGATTCTTGCTTGTCGACGCATTCACGTTATCCAAACATACATATATATACATGCTGCCACCTCATTCCACTTAAGATAAATATACTTGGAACCAGCATGCATGTTAATTTGTTACGGTGCCTGGATTTAAATCTCATTTACTTGCTATTTGTCCCAAGATCGTTACTTTCCACCCTCAAATGGCATGTTGTAATTACTTTCCTATTTTTACTTCTGGCTTGAGTTCGTTAAGATGCTATTTAGGTGTTGTACATTCTTCTTGTTGTCCATTAGTTGCATGTCCCGTTAGGTTGGAACCCATGCCTGGTACTGTTCCATGATGACTATTTTAGTCCATTTATATTCTCCTTGCTATGTTTATATAAGAGTGTCTGGACTTATTTGTTTACATGTAGCACTTGTCTGTTGGGTCACTTCATATCATACGCACCCCATATCTTTCCTGACCCTCCGTTACATATGAGTTGTGAACAGTGTATAATATCTCGTCTTGGCTATGTAAGGTTACTCCGCTACTTGCTGTAACGTATTTCCCTGAACTTATCATTCCCTTAGTCACTTGATTCACGCATGACAATACTATATGCCGCGACACTTTTGTCCATATACATGTCATCAGTCCATGGGTTAGTATGCTCGAATTATATGATAATTAATTTAGATTGAACAATTATTTTTGTGTGATTATCGAAGTTTATTGACTTGAAATAAGTTCAATCCTGACTCGGGTGTTTTGTGTATTTTGCATGGGACACTCGGGTCAGGCCCTAAGTGTTCCAGGTTTTGATATCAGCTCGCAAACTGGAGAGGACGTGAAACATGGAGATGCTCGCATGCGCTAAGCTCGACAAAAGAAAAGTAATTTTGTTTGAAGAAAATTTTGTATACATTTATAATTCTTCCGCTGTACAAATGTTTATGAAACTCTGATATTTATGAGAAATTTTATTCCACTACAATTATTGTACTCTGTGATTCTATATTGATTCTGTTTAAGCCGTGTAAGCCAATAACAATCTGACGTTTTGAACATTTTGAGTTGGTTTAAATACCGATTTAAGAGGGAAAAAATGCCAGGTCGTTACAATATTTCTTTATAAATTCATATATATATATATATGTTTATAATTATATTATATATGTTTATAATTATATTATATATAGTTTTCATATCACATATATATTAAGTATTTAATCATATGTTTAAATAATATTTTCTTATGTTTTTATACTTGAAAAATAGTGTTTTAGCAACTAGTTTTGTTTTAGGAATTTCCAGAATTTAAATATTGACTTAAATACTTTAAAAATGCTTAAAAAATCATAAAAAAGATAAGTATGTCAACATACAAAAAAGGCTATGTCGACATATAACTGTCAAAAATTTAAATTTGAAAGGAAGTGTCTTTTCACCATTTGTGCCGCTCCAGAAACGTAACAACCTTTCACACACTATAAAAAGGCTTGAATTCAAATTTTTGATCATCTCTTCTTCTCTAACTTCATCCTCTTTCTCTACACCATTATTCTTAGTCATTTTTATGGTTTCTACACTTATACTCTATCAAATTCAATTCCGTTTTGATCAAACTTCTTCTCTTTACACTCTCTTCTCATCTCTCTCTGAATCAAGTGCTATTGAAGAGTTATAGGACTGTTTGTAATTGCTTGGGTTGAGTAAAGTAGGAATCAGTATGTTCCTTGTAGCCGTGAAATCAAGGCAGTAGGAATCGGCGTTTTTTTCGTAGCCGTGAAATCAAGGAAGTAGGAATCAGTGTTTTCTTGTAGCCGTGAAATCAAGGAGGTTGTACTTGACTATTGATATACTAATAAAACTATGCGCAATCCAGCGTTGTGCGGGACTGGACATAGGAGCAATCCAAACCAGCATAAAATCCAGTGTGTTCTTTCCTTTTCTGCATTTTGTTTTCTGTTTATTTTGCATTTGTGTTTGAATCTGTGTCTGTGATTGTGTTTGTGGTGTTTGATTCATTCCGTTATTCACATAAGTTTTAGATTTTGTTTAGATTCTCACAAACACTATTCACCTCCCTCTAGTGTTTGTTTTTCCTTAACGATCCATTCTGCATTCCCTAACAATTGGTATCAGAGCAAGGTTTTTCAAAAAGTTCATAATCTAATTTTTGAAAATTTTAAATGGCAACTTTTGAACATTAGTTTAAATTTATGTCTTGCATTAGTAATAGATGATTCTTCATTCAATTTGATTGAAAATTCAAGTTAACATGATATGATTTCTTGAAAAGTTTAAATAGATAAGTCACATAATCATCATGATGTTATTATTTCAAATTAGAATTTGTTATTTTGAAAAGTCACTTAATTCTTTGAAACTTTATGTTGTTTTGTAGGGAAAGAGTTAGGCTAAAATACACCAAGATATTATTCATCAATCAAGAAAAGAAGAGTTTATAAAGAATTATGACTTTTGGGGTTATGGTAGTTGAAGTGTCCGTTCATTCAAAATTCAAAAGTTTGACGCCAAGTTGGTTAGACTACTAAATCATTGATCTCATTGTCAAATTCTGGAAGATGTAAATATGATTCAGATTCGTCATCAAGCAATGGAGAGTCAGAAACCAGAGATTCAAATATGTATTTCACAACAATTCAGAATTCAGAGAAAATAGAAGAAATGGATCCAAAAACCGGGTATGCCTTAATTAATTTTTAATTTTTTGGTTGAATGGATGTTTTGTTTGCTCTGTTTTGAATTTGAGAATTAAAATTCAAACTTGAAATTTAAAATTCAAATTTGAAATTTGAATTTTGAAATTCATAATATCAATATTATAATGATAATAAATATAATAATAAATTTTGAATGTTTAATAGGATTAATATTATTTTAGGAAACAGTTAAACCTGAAATATAAATCGATAATTTAAAATCAAGAGTTACAAACCATATGTCCTTTGAAATTATACATGTATGTCAACATACACAAATGAGCATGTCGACATATATTCCAATAAATTCAATTTTTGAATTTTCAAACTTCCCTCCATCTTTTCAATTAGAAATGCCAGTTAGTTATTAATTTTATCTGTTTACTTATTTTCTTATATCTTGTTTAAAAATATATATGTTAAAAGTATATAAATAAAAATATATAAACATGTTAATATGATATACAAAGTTAATATAACTTTTTGATATTGGTATAAAATATAAATTTATTCATCTTTTATATAGTTTAAACATGCATAATTTAACTTATATATTATTCGTATGATTTCTTAACAATTTTGGGTTACATTATTGCAAATACTATTTGTAACTTAAATATTTATTTTGATTTCATATTAAGATTTATAAAAGCTTAAATTTTTGACATAATATTTTGATATAAAAATTATATATATATATATATATGATTTTATGACTTAAATATAAGAAATTATTGTTTTGTAGTTTTATATCCTAATTTCATAATTTTGTTATGACTATAGATTTATTTTTTAAGTTTTAATACATAAATGGTTCCTTAACAAATTAATATATTTTGATTTCTAAAAGCTTAAATTTAAAACTGATTTGTATCAAAAAATTGATTTAAATTTCATAATAAATTAAAATTTAAATCCTTTTTTTTAAAAATAGTTTGTATATATACAATTATGAATATATGTTTATATAAAATAGTTTCTTTATATGATACAATTCTATATTCTCTTTAAAAGGATCTTAATTTTTTTACTATTAAAAAGGCACCTTACTAAGAGTATTTAACTTCATATTTCTCATAGAATTATTATCTTCACTACATATCATGAATATATTTTACAAAATGAATATTTTACTACATATCATGAATATATTTTTACCATTAAATTTTTATCTTCACTATCCTTTCAATCTCTTTAATAAGTACCATTAGACTAATCTAGAAATTAATATGTATTACCTTTGTTTAATTCAAATAATTTATGATATATATATGTACATAATAGTTAGAAACTACTTTAAATATCCTTTACAACCATACATATCATCATTAAATCATTCTGCATGTTAGTACACATATTATTTCATATCATATCTCATTTATTACATGTCAAAAATCATTCACATCGCAAGCTACATTTCATTCAATATATCACTTCATATAGTTTTGCATATAACATACTGCATTATCACCAACACATTTCATGTTAACTTTAACAAGTATACTATATGAGAAGTTTTTTATCTAATTAGAAATTTAGGATTATTAATCAAATAAATAACATATTTACTTGATTGATTGTTTGACTTGATTGGCTAGATTGAATTGATTAATTGAATTATTTGGTTTGTCTTATTTGTATGACTTAAATAACTTGATTGACTTACTTGACATGGCTAAATTTCATTAGTGATTGATAGGTTTGTTAGAAATATACTTTTTCATTCGTAGTTGATAGGAGCTTTTTAGGTTTTAGGATAAGTAGAGGTTACTAGAAATGTTTGGTTTCATTTTTGAATCGATGTTTTGTGACAACAAAACATAAATTGATTAATTGATTGGATTGAATTGCTTTACTTATATCATAATTTTAGGATATCTATATAAGTCTAGATTAAGGTCTTATTATGGTTTTAAGGGAATTCGAGTATAGGCTTTAGTCTTGTATTAGATTAAGGGGGAGTTTTATAGTTTCTAGGATTAATTAAAGGTTCAAGAAATGTTTATTAACACATATTATTTAATTTTGTTGATTTCTTGAATTGATTGCTTGAGATGATTACTTGAGTTGATTGCTTGAATTGATTGCTTGAATTGATTGCTTGAAATGATTGCTTTAATTGATTGCTTGAATTGTTGTCTGAATTGCTTATTTGGATTGACTTGCTTATTTGAATTGATTATAAATATTGATTGGTTTTCTTAGTTTATTATCCTTCTATTTAGTTTATTAGAATAGTATAGTTATAATTTTAGAGGGAGTTATAATCTTTTAGGATTAGAATCAAAATCAGGGATAGTTATATTTAGGATCATTTATAGCATGGATTTAGGGTGATATTTTATGCTAGGATATATAGATAGATTTAGGATTCAGAGGTAGTTATTTATATACCATAAAAATTTTGTATAGATTTAGTTATAAGATATGTTTCGATAGTTATACAATTCAGAGGGAGTTGTTTTAGAATTTCTTTTTGAGAATGCCAAAGGGGAGAAATCATAAAGTATAAACATAGTTTATATAGTCAGGGGGAGTATTTGAAGGATTATCATCAACAGGTATATACAGGTATGATATTTTACAAACTAAGGTTGTCATCATAAAAAAAGGGGAAGATTGTTGGAGAATGGAGTTTTGATGACAACAACCTTATTTCAATATTAATTGATTATAAAATATATACTAACACCTTTGTATAGAATATATATACACACACACACATATGCAGGATTTATACACAAGAAATATTATTGAAGACTGTACAGTTTAAGAGCTTTTAGAGATTCAGAATTCAGAGTAGATTCAAGACTCAAGAGTAATCAAGATTTCAAGAGTTCAAGATAAATATAGTAATACTGAAACGACCCAAACTTCCCCTTATGGGAAAGTCCGGATTGAATTGAGAACTCGATGCATCAAAACACAAACAATAGAACATTTCATTGCTATTACAACAGTTTACATCAGAGTACAAGAATATATCATAGTATGAATAAATATTACAGCAGATAATATCAGAGATTTACAATTTCTAAACAACGGAAAATATAATACATAAATAAAATGTGCAGCGGAAAATATCTACAACCACAACTGATAGAGATATACGGATACAAAACTTTTCGAATATAGCTCTAGCTGTAATACAGGATCCTATGAAAAGAAGTATCTGCGAAAACCAAAACTACTAGCTGCCCATGTGGAAATATGGGCACCCAAAGTTTAGGTTAAAACAATAAACTCCAAGTCAGTCATGGGACTGGTGTGAGAACTAAAACAGTTATTAGCTTTTATTTTAAAGTTAGGTAAATCATGGGACCACGCCGTGTAACACGGAACAAGTTTATCCCCCATGAATACCAGTGCATAAAACCAAATAGTGCAATGCTAAAGAGAAAAATGAAGCTATTATAAGACTCAGGTCCCATCACACAATGAACGCAGTCGAGGATAGAGTTTTCCCTTATAATAGACAAATATGCTTGATATGCGAAATTTCATGTTTTATTATTACTATACGCGAAGAAATCAACTTCAAATATAAATGTATCAATCATAGATGACATAGATACCATTGTATTACGTCGCCATATAGGTTTACAACTAAAATCATAAAATCACGTATTGGAAATTGGGTTTTCATCTATGAACCGAGGCAAGGGATCATCCTCATCGATTTGGAGACACACTAGCAAGTGCCTCAGGACTCGGACGCTAGCGAGCCCTTAGATCTTCATGGCCGGTCATCCGTCGATGATTAGTTATACCATAAACTATAAGTTAGCTGGTTCTATCAAACCTTCAAAATGGGTTAGTATGTCGACCACTCAAGTGCCACTAGGGACTCACTATCACAGAGCCTTTCAATCGGCCCAATGATCGAAGTACCTCGCTTTCCATCAATAAAGTTTTCCAACATCCACATAAGTAAACAGTCTGGGATCCATACCATGACTTTACTCGTAGCTTGAACTAACATATGTCCATTTCCATGTAGTCACGATCCTCTTTTTGGTTCATACCTGGGGGTGAAGCTCATGAATTAATGCTACACAAAGCTATACTAATTAAAGTTGTGCTTTGATCATCTACTACAAGACTCTGCTTTTCAACAAAATCCTTGATCCATGCAACTCAGCATGCCACACTATCAATTCATACAATACCACTGATTTCCACCAATATATAACCTCCAAGCTCGTACGTCTCAAAGAAGGGTGTTAAGCACGAGAACAAATTCTCTGCCATCAAACAGATATATATATATATATATATATATATATATATATTTAGCAGAGACCAACGAATATAGTACAAAGGAATACAACGTTTGGCACACTATCCATTTGCAAGTCCGTTTTGGGTCTGAAGGAAACTGGAGGCACCTTTTTCCTCGTCCCATATGTCCAATACAAAAGAGAGGCCCTTGCATATCCATTCGATCTCCAAGTACGTCTGAACGATCACCACTTATTACCTTGTCTTAGGTGTACATCCCAATCAAGACATCAGTAATCATCCAAATGATGTGAAGATCTCCGGTCTTTAACCACCGTCTTCATATCATCGACACTTAGTCGCCATATCAATTATTCAGAATGGGTTAAACCCTGTCTTTCCAAATAACTCGTGTATCTTATAATCAAGTGCTATAAAAACACATCACATGCCTCATTCCAATTTAGAATATTATTTTATTCAAATATTCTTTTCACAATTTAAACCAAATTAAGGTTTATCAAACTAGTCGGGATTATCGAGCCTTACCGAATTAATCATTTATTTTATTTTTCCAATCCCAACCTATTCATCCCATGAAGAAAAACTGGTAGTACTCTATATCTTACACCCACATTGTTATCAGTAAATTTAATTACCATTTCACATTCAAATCTAATTAAAGATTTAACTATTGCCTGGAGTAAAACTGTTGGTACTCCATTCTCGATCATTTCATGAATTGGGTAAATTCAATTGTCTTATTCTCATTCCAATCTAATTAAAGATTCACTAAAACTCTAATTCAGTTTTAATCTCAAAAATCATTACTTGATGATTACTCAAATTTAAAAAATTAATCTTATCTTTAACTGGGTTAAAGAACTAATGTCGTTTAAAACACAGTTCACAATAAACCCAAATCAGCTTCCATCAACTATGGAATCTTCATGAAAAACAGATCAAATTTATAATCGATATAAATTTCCGTATCCAATCAATATTATAAATGGAATAACTGCAAAGCCTTTTAAATTCCATATATAATAGCGGTCTTCCTTCACAGAAGCTCATCTCGATTATTACCGAATCGAATTCCATCCAATTCTAATTTAAATATATTAAATGGGAAAAATTTACTTTGGAAAATTTCCATTAAATGTTAATAAAAAGTTTTATAAATTCCAAATCACATCTTCACTGTTAATTGGGTTAAAGAATAAAATGTTATTTAAAACACAGTTCACGATAAACCCCAAAAATCCAATTTTAATTCAATTCCAATTAAATATTAATTAATTGGTAAACTTCTCTAAATCTTATTTAAAAGATTTATTCTTTTCTCATCGGGGTTTAAGAATAGTGTTATTAAAGACACTATTCACAACAAACCCAAAATCCAATTTGATATTAAATACAAGGCTCTAAACAGAAATTATATCGGCTTATATTCAATACCAAATTCTGAAACCAACAAATATCGTATTGGGAATTACGATATATATATATCTTCCAAATTCCTCAACAATACCCGTATAATCCCGGAATTCAATATCGAAATATTCCAAAGATTATTTCCATTTAAATCCATTCCAACTCATACGTTGGAATTCCTAGTTATTTCAAAATCATTTACAGATCCAATTTATTTATTTAAAAACATTGGATTTGTACTAGTTAGTAACTAGTTCATTTCGATAAAAATATCATTTATCTTTTCAAAACTTGGAATTTTTCCTCCAAAATATTCCTGAATCATTTATTATGATTTTACACAATTTTTCCATATTTTTACTAATTTTATTAAGGCCATTACAGTCGGTTTCCAATAACGGCCAACGAACTGCATCCATAGTGACCTTTTCTGAAATTGATTTGGACATATCTTAAAATCCGATTGTTCAAATTTAAATCTTTTATATTCGTTGGAAATCTCTTTTCGATGCGAACCCAAAGGTTTCAGTTTTAGGAGAATCCGATGGTCGGATATCCTGTTATGCCAATTTGAAGTTAATGGTCTAAATTCGCGAACGGTCGCTGCGCAGAGCGTTCTATTCAAACCATTTATATATATATATATAATATCATCGATTTCCATTTAAAATGTATTCTATAAGTCGTTTATAAATTCGTTTAAAACGATTTCAACTTCATTTCAATTTTAAATTAAAAATAAATATTCCATATCATTATAATATTAAAATGATAATATTTTCAAAATATGTGATTTTGAAATCCATTTCCCTTTCGTATTCTTTATAAGATGAATAAAATAGATCGATAAACCCATTCGAGTTAAAATGGCGTTTAACTACATAACTCGGTTTCTCGTTTCAATATTTTTGTGTCCATCTAAAATATGACATCAAAAACATGATTTTATTCTTCATTGAATATTATTTTAAAATATTCGTTATTTTTAAATATTCTTTATTTTAAAATATTTTTTATTTTTGAATCGGAATGCGACTCAATCAATTAACATATAATTTCAGTTATATGGATTTCATACATCACATGTATTCAACAATAATGATAAATAATCATTAACCATTCAAACATCATCCAGAGTGTAGTTTACAACTGTATAAGCATTAAAATAATTAAATAACGCTCATCACGGTCTGTCAACCCATCGATTGACATATAACTAAATATTGGGATTAGTGTATATCAATTATCATTCCAATACCCGTATGGGATTTTCAAACAACAAATACTTATTATTATTTGTGCAGTTGGACGATGTGTAAAATTTATCGTCCCAATCAATAGTAGATAAGTGTACATAAACAAGCCGTCTGACTTGTAAATGAATATTTATTTCAATTTCTTTTTATGAAAATTTTATATAAATAATTTATACATTTCATATAAACAATCTATACATTTCAGTTTCAGAAAAAATCGGCATTATAACGGCGCGATATTAGAACCAGAATAATGTCTAGCATTATTACTCTCCTGATATTGGCTCGCGCCATACACCACAATCAATCAGTCCAATAATTCTGCCATACAATCAATTTTTCCACAACACAATCTTATCATACAAATCATCCAAGTTTTGTACAAAAAGTAGTGTCAGGAGCTACTAAGCCCCGTCTGCAACCTAGGATATAATGATGTAACAAAAATGATATGAGTAAGAGAGTTCTCATGTTGGTTTCCACTCCGCCAGTCTTTAATTGACGATTTTTGTACCGTTTGGATTTGTATTTTCCCCAAATTCAAACAAGCTCCAAATTCGGCCCAGTCAGTTTTGTTGTGAAGCTCTTGACTCCACGATCGCAACAGATCCTATTTATGCAATTTGGAGTTCGTAGCAAAAATTATTAATGTATGAAGTTTAATTACATAATTTAATTGATTGATTAATTAAACTTAAGATTCACCTTCACCCACGTTCAACCTGATCGGAAGTTCACTGCCGCCGCCTCAGGCCACCTGGGAGTTGGCGACCCCACCGTTGGCTTCCGTTGTCCACACCACGTCACCGCCGGCTGACAGCGAACCTACAATTGCGTCGTTGATCGGAATTTCACGAAACTTGTAACACCCCGCCTCCGCTAGGGTCACTCGCAAAGGAATGCACTAGCTTTAGAGGGGCATTATTGGTAAACATGCACAAAAATATCACAAGACAGAACATATAAAATAGCGGAAGTAAAATCAAACTTTCATAACATGAATAAATAAGGTCTAAAGCCTTTTACATCAGAGTACATCAAAACCTGTCTTGCAATAGTAAAGAAGCATAAAGACATTTTCATAAATTATTCCCCAAGTAAAAACAGTAAAGTAGCCATTAGCCAAGAAAAGTTCAAGCCATCCATGATGACCTTCAAGCAGAAGAAGTCCGAACTAAACAATAGTATTTCCTCCCTGTAACCTGGGGGGGGGGGGAACGGAAGAAAAGAGGCGAAACAAAACGGGTCAGTCAAAAAGACTGAGTAAGCCCTATCTACTATTAGCATAAAAACTAGTAAAGTTAACTGACATGAGAAACTGAGATGAACATAAGCATGATAACAAGATAGATAAGCTAAATCAAAATAACAGGATGAACTACTGAACTCAGATAAACTAAGGTGTCATGATAAATTACGATGTCAAGATAAAACAAGGTATCACATCGTCAGGTTTCTATCAAGTATAATATCCCCAAGATATCTGTCACGTATAACGCCCCGTGATATCTATCCTGTATTTTAGCTCTGCACCTACCGTACTAGTATCCCCACCGTGTCATGTGTTAACCAAGAATGACCCTCACTCAAAAGTCGTGTAATGGTCCATGTCAACCTAATATATCGCATATATAGGTTACTCAACTTGTATGTTTTATTCCATGTAAATGTTCAGTACCTTGCCGTAGACCATACGGGCTTTCCCATGAGATTCTATATTACTTTAACATAGTTCCATGATCCTTAAGATCGGTTTGGACTGTTACCCTAAACCTAGCTAGGGTCTTCCAACATGAATTATTGTTTGTACAACTAGGACTTATGCTACCTAGGGCTGCTAGGGATTATGCTTACCTATTGCACGTTTTCGTATCTCGGTTTGGGTTCAACCACCTAGGGCCACTAGGGATTACGCTAACCGCCAACCGCGCCCTTTTTCCCACGCATTCATCGTGAATCGCTTTTCCATGACTGTATGCACATGTATCACATCGTGCCATCCGAGTCCTGTCACAGGGCAAATCAAGAAATACAGGACTCGGTCGGGAGCTTTCGATTTATCTGCCGATGCAGATGCTAAGGTCTGTTTTTCTTATACGTGGCTATGGTCCCACGAGACCACTCCCTCAACTAGTGAAAGACAAGACAGGATAAATCCTGTATGAGAACACAACACTGGCCAACCCACATCCAAGCCTTACCACAACCATAATTAGATAGCAATTATGGTCTTTTGGGTGTTCTCTGCCTTTCCGTACGTACACGCTTGACCAAAGATGGTAGGTAGCCTGACGAAATGCTATCTAGGGTACGACCGTGTATCGTCGACTATCCCCTATCCATCCCCGTCTTTAGGTCGCTCGTATAGCAACCAAGGCATACTCTTGGTTCTTCTAACGCAGACCTTAACCTCTCATGAGCCTAGTATAATCACCTGGCAGCTCATAGAGGGATACCAAGAATATCCTCACGTTCCCCGAAGCCGCTGCTTCGTTACCCAGTTCGCTGGAGCCTTTATCTAAATCAGATACTTGCTCCTACTCGTATACTTAAACGATGACCTACCGTATCAGGTTACTCATCTATCTATGAACTGGTCTAAATTTCCTTGACTAAGAATCATTACTTAGTTATTCTTCAACTAAGGTTTACCACTTAGCATTGTTCCCGTTATCCTTGTTAACTACGGTTGTCCACCTAATCCTCAGAACTAGGGTTTACATAATGGATTAAGTGTCACTTAAGTTCATGACTTAACCCGTCTACAAATCCTGTCAAAATTGGCTAAGTATCCAAGTTCAAGGCTTAACCCTACAAACCATGCTCAAGTTGGTTAAGTATATTAAGCAATTCACGACTTAACCTCGTCCAATTATCATTCTAGATTGGTTAAGTATATATTAACTTGACCCTATCAATTTACTTAGTCAAATCGGTCAAGTGTATTCAAGCGATTCGTGACTTAGCCTTATCATGTTTTCACGTTATATTGGTTAAGTATTGGTTAACTTAACCACAATAAATTAACGAGTTAGATTGGATAAGTATAGGTCACTTAACCACATCAATTCATCATGTTTAGATTAGTTAAGTGTTTAACTTAACCCCATTAAACTACCAAGTGGGATTAATTAAGTCTAGGCTAACTTAACCCCATCTGATTTCCATGTTTAGACTAGTTGAGTCTAATCTTAACCCCATTCGTTAACCGTATTTTTCGGTTAAGCGTCATTAAGAAAACTTACTTAACCTTACCAAGTTATCGCGTTGGATTGATTAAGTGTTGGTTAACTTAACCCCATCCACTAGTCATATAAAAATGGTTAAGTGTCATTAGGCAAATCAAGTTACTTAACCTACCCAACCTTGTCATGTTTTGTTAAGTATCATTAGCCTAATCAAATTACTTAACCCATTTGTCCATGTCATATTTGGTTAAGAGTCATTAATCAAATTAACTTAACCCTATCATGTGGCATTAATTACTTAATGCACCTTCACCTCTCACATTAGACTTTGTTGTGGTTACTAGTTAAGCCGGTCAGTTCCGGGTAGCTTTACACCACAACTTGGTCTAACCTCGGGTTCAAGCACAACATGACCAACTTCTCACATTGGGTCCTATTGTTTGCAACTACTAGTTAGGCCGGTCGGTTCCGGGTAGTTTTACGTTGCAAACTCAACCCAACCTCGAGTTGGCCACACTTATATTATCTAAGTGTCATGTCCATCATGTTTCCCAAAACATATTACAAGTTTTCAAGCATTTGGGTAGACCTAACTTAATAGGTAAATTCCCAAAGGGTAGACCTAACTTAATAGGTAAATTCCCAAGCTTATGTTTTTATGCATACTTACATGTCAACTTCCATGTTATATTTCAAGTCATGTTTTCAAGTTGTATTTTCATGTCATTAGAAATTACCCATAACATAACCCAACGCTTTTAAACTCGCATATACGTTCGCGACAACGTAATGGATTAAAAGAAGAGACTTGGCAAAGGCATGACAAAAATGGATATTAAGCCACAAGTTAATCATGGTGGCAAATGAGGCACAAATGTGTTCATTAACTTGCATGTTACATTCTTAAGCCTCAAAACATGCATAAACCCAAACTTGGCACATAAGCGAATCATGGTGACAAAAGATATGGAATGATGACTAGTAACTCGCATATATCATCATATAAGGGTTATGACTTCATATGCAAGTTGACATAAAGGTTATGAGGGTTCTCATGTTGCCTAATGCAACATTTCAACATAAAGGTTGTAGCTTTTAGCTCACAAGATCAAGATAATGGCTTCATAAACTTGCATGACATGATAGCATGTATCATACTCAATGATCAAACCCAAACTTGCAACATGAACATTTAACTTCATAGTTAATATCTAAGAGTAGGGAAAGGGCTTACATTGCTATGAAGGCACAAAAGATATGACAAAGCCCTTATGCAATCAAATAGACCCAAAATGCAAGCTCTAACATAAAAACCCTTGAGCCAAAATGATCAAAACCCTTGCTTTATGATGCAAAGATAGAAACTTGACTTGAATGCAAGCTAATGACACTCATACAAGCTTGAAAACACTTGTATGCATGGAAAATCTCTCATAGAAACCATTTAGAAATTTTATGAAGAGAGTGGAGGCCATGAGAGGTAAAATTTTGCCATAGTTTAGTTGCATGAATGAATAATGAGGATTTAGGATAGGTTAGGGTCTTATTTATAGATTAGGCAAGTGTTTTAGGCCATAGGATTAAACCTAGATTCAATCCAAGCCATCAAAGCATGTCTTGGGGAAGAAGTCAAGTGTAGGAACCATCTAGGGCCTTTAGATTAAAGATGAACCATGAGAACCATCCAAATGCAAAATCTGCATTTGAGCGAATCGGCCCACGGGTTGACAGCCAAACACCCTGGATTAACCCCTAGTCGACCCAGCGAGCTTGGGTCGACCTCAAAAATCGGCCGGTTCGGTTATTCCCCTCTCCCAATTCGCTGTTTTGAACATTTTTGCATATTTATTTATTTAATTTTCAATTATATATATATATATATATATCAATATATATATATATTTCTCTGTGCAACCCATTTCACTTAATTAAGTATACTTTAATTTGGGAATTTTTCGTGAAACTTCGCGAGGCCATATCTTGGTCATACGGACTCCGATTTTTGAAAACTCGGACTCTATTTCGCGTATTTTTCCGAGACGAACGCAATAGCGTAGCCCATTTCCCTTGATTCAGATTTTACAGTTTAATTCTACCTCTATTTATGTTATAACAGGTTATTGAAAATACGGGTTGTTACAAAACCCCCAAATACAGTTCGCCGTCAATTTCTTCACCTCCGTCACACTAGATGATCGCCACCACCGCCATCCTCCGCGCCTCGCCACCCTGAACCACCGCCCTTCAATGACCATCGCCAAATAACCCCTCCGGTGGCCGGAATCCGACCATTTATATTTCGAGCATCACCAAAAACTCCGGCGCCGTTCATCTCTAAATTCTCGCCACCATGTCCACTTTATGACCGACCAACCAAAGACAAAATCGTAGCCCTTCCTCTCCTCCACCATTTTCTCTTTGTTGCCACTATCAAATATTTCTTCGTTTGATCAGAAAATGGGCAAAACCAAAACCCATTTTCTGCCTTTGACCGTCGATTTCTCGCAATCTGTGCAACGATATGTCTTGGAATTTTGTGGTAGGTAGAGACCTTCATGATCTACAATATCCAGAAACCTTTTGGGATAATTGCTTGTGTATTGAGAGATATAAATCATTTTGATTTCCGAGGCTTTTTTGCAAAATTACGAGAGAGAGAGAGGGAGAGGGGCTACTGCCACTTTTTGGAGGGAGATGAGAAGTGAGGGTTTGTGGAGAGAAAAGATATTATATAGTGAAGGGTTTATTATTTTATTAATTTCTTAGTTCACGCTCTCTTCAGTCGATATTTATCGATGCCATGCTCACACACGAACTCTGTTGGCGATGAAAATTGACATGCTGCTATGTCTTGATGATACGGTCCCAACAAAACTGGTTTCGTCGAATTTCGAGTCTGTTTGCTCAAAAAGATCTGTTTCTGGCTTAAATGGCTGATCGATTCACAATTTATTGTGCATGGCCACATACTAACTCCAAAAATTATGAAATATGGAATTCTCGCTATGTTTTTCAAATATGGTTTCAACAAAACTAATTTTTTCAAATTTGGCGACTGTTTGAAAAATGGCCTTTTTAACTGGTCGATTAAATTTAAACTGAAATTTAAAACACATTCAAATTTACTGTGCTCACATATTAATTTCAAAAATTAAAAAAATTGGAATCTAGCAATAATTTTACATTCTGGATAACAAAAGCGGTTTCATCGAAAATGGAGGTCGTTTACAAACTGGCTATTTTTAAGAGCTATATATATATTTATACAAAAAATTAAATTCCATAGCAACTATTTTGAATTTTAAACCGGACACAACTTTCAATTTATATTATGAAATCCCAGTTTCTTACATTTGTTAGAAAGATATAGTTAAACAGATTCTAACGTTTCTTGTTTCGCTCAATTCTGATTTAGAATGAATTATGTATACTCAATTGAAATTAGAAATCGAATTTTCGAACTACCGTGCCATTTCAGGCTCGTTTTATAATTAAAATAAATTTATACGTTCTAACTTTGATTTAAATAAATTTTTAGTCGTTCTTATTTAAGATAAACCATTTTAAATATTCAAAATACATTAAAATAGCTAAAATAAAAATTTTAAATTGGTTCAAAAATTCCGGGTTATTACAAATAGAGTCTTGTAACGACCCGGAAAATCTGAACCAATTTAAAATTTTTAAATTGGCTATTTTAGTGGATTTTAAATATTTAAAATAAATATTTTAAATAATAATGATGAAAAGTAAGCTTGAATCGAAGTTGAAAATAAATATAATTACTTTGAATTATAAACAAGGCTTGAAATGGCGCGGTAGTTTCAAAATTTGAATTCAAACTTCGACTAACTGTACCGGATGCAAAACAAAACGGATTTGAGTGAAACCAAAAATATTTAAATCTATTAGTGAATACCTTTCTAACGAATTTGAAAAATCGAAGTTTCATAGCGGGAAGCAAAAGTTATGGCCAAATGAATTTTCAGAAAGGTCGCTATAGAAATTATATAGCTCGTGAAAATGGCCATTTTGCAAACGACCTCGGAATTCGACGAAACCACTTTTGTTGGATCCGGGATATGAAGTTATGGATAGGTTTCAAA
The DNA here is from genome assembly GCA_030737875.1 of Allium sativum. Classification (NCBI taxonomy): domain Eukaryota; kingdom Viridiplantae; phylum Streptophyta; class Magnoliopsida; order Asparagales; family Amaryllidaceae; genus Allium; species Allium sativum. Next base: position 310,516,643 of record CM060912.1, on the reverse strand, counting down.
TTTTATAATTTTTGAAGCTAGTATGTGAGAGTGGCAAAGGAAAATGTGTTTTGGTCAATTACAGTTAAATTGGATCGACCAAAAAAGGGCCATTTTACAAACGGTCTCAGAATCCAACAAAACTAGTTTTGTTGGGACCGTATCGTCAGAACATAGCTAGATTTATTTTTCTGGAATTTGTCGAATCAGTTTGCGGCCCTGGCAAATTGAAATGTACGTTCAAATCGAATATTGAATGTTTTATATTTTAATTTGAAAGAAAACCGACTCAAACAGTCGAATGGGCCTACGAAACATATCCCATTGTGTTCGGAATGGGCGTAAAACGCTAGGGACGACAGTCGTTGGGTTTGGATTGGGGTTCGTGAGTGAAAGAGGGTATTTTCGAAATTTAAAAATATATAAATAAACAAAATATTCTCATTGGTCGATTGAATTTTCTCTCTCCCCGATAAGCTCTCAACGACGGCGGAAACCCTTTCCTTTCTTCTCTCCTTGATTTCTTCTAATCTGCTCAATAAAAACTCGTGCCCCTTTGGAGAATTTTGTAGTGCTCGAGAAGATCTTCAAATCCATATATAGTTTGGATTTTTTCGTTGTGTGGTTAGGGAGAATCGATGCCTGGAAGTTGGCGACTTCAACTCGCTGCCGCCACCTCCTTCCACGATCGAGTAGGCCCCCTCCATGTCGCACCTGAAGCTCTCTCCAAGCCCTTCAAGGTGGCGCAGGCCGATCGTCATATAGTTGCGTGGATTTCGAGAAAGGTGCAAACCTAGTTTTGAACGAACGTGTGAGGTAACAGATGAAACTATTTAATAGCAGTTTAAAGCGCTACCGTTTTTTATTTCACTGTAAAAATCATATCTTTTTCGTTTCTTGACGAAATTCAATGAAACAAGAGACAGTGGACTCATGTGGACGTCTTCTACATTCTAGAAGAGACCGCATATTTTTCTGATCCTTCTGCTATTTTTGGTGGAGTGGAACCCAATGTGAGATTTCTAATTTATAAACGATATGGAAAACGATGATGTATAAATTATATGGTCGATGTATGACTTGTATAAGCATTGTACACCTCATGTATAGGCGTTGTATAGGTTGTACGTTCGATGTATAAGTTATATACGCGTTGTTAAAATTATATATGTGTTGAAATAGAGGTGAAATGCTTATATAAAATATATATATATATGCACCTCGTCCACAAACCATGGACGATATTTATTGGTTGTGATTGATGTGAAAATTGGTTGATTACGAATGGTTGATTATAATTGTTTGTGGTTGAAATTGATTGAAAGTGGTTGAAAAATACCCGTTTGTGGTTGAGAATTATTTAGTTGAAACCACATAGGATTAGTTTGTGGAAATAAAAAAAAATATATACATGCCGCATGCGTGCGAACTAGATGCATGATTCCCCATTGTCAAAAGCTGCGAGGCTTTAAGGTAGAGCGAGGAGCCGTACTAGGGACGGTCCCGGTTTTAACTACCCTGCCGTTATGCTACCGAAATTTTGAATAATATTCATGTGTTAGAATTATTTTCCCGTGTTGAAACTATATTCGTGTTTGTATAGAAAACCTTCATGTGTTGAATTGAAATTCATTCGTTGAATAGAATTCATGTGTTTAAAGGTATTCGTGTTTTAAATAAATTGTTTTGAAATAAAAATCACCTTTTTTACTATATATATGCAAACTATAGAAAACCTTCATGTTTTGAATTGAAATTCATTCGTTGAATAGAATTCATGTGTTGAATGGTATTCGTGTTTTAAATATAAAAATCACCTTTTTATCTATATATATAAACTATAGAAAACCTTCATGTGTTGAATCGATATTCATTCGTTGAATAGAAATTCATGTGTTGAATGGTATTCGTGTTTTAAATATAAAAATCACCTTTTTATCTATATATATAAACTATAGAAAACCTTCATGTGTTGAATTGAAATTCATTCGTTGAATAGAATTCATGTGTTGAATGGTATTCGTGTTTTAAATATAAAAATCACCTTTTTATCTATATATATAAACTATAGAAAACCTTCAGGTGTTGAATCGAAATTCATTCATTGAATTGAAATTCATGTGTTGAATGGTATTCATATTTTGAAATAAATTGTTTTATAATAAAAATCATATTTTTATTACCTATATGAACTATATAAAATAATCGCGTTTTGAAATGAATTGTTTTACAATAAAAATCACCTTTCTACTGTACACATGAGTTGTTAAAAATAACGAAGTGTCGAAGTGAATGTTTGTTGGATAAAAATATCATTTTTATCAAATATATGAAAAGAATATAGCTTTGAAATCAAAGAAACGATATATATATAAATAGAATTGAAATATATCGAATAACGAAGCTACAGTTCGTGTTTTGAAACCGTGATTTCAAACGATTAGTGTGGGAGATCCGACCATCGGATTTTCCCGAAACCGAAACCATTGGGTTCGCTTTGGAAATATCTTTCCAACGACACCAACTTTGCAAAGATCCAACGGTTGGATTGTCTAGAATGTTTAATTCAAATCTGAAGAAAAACAGCGCCAGAATCGATTATATATATATATAAATATAATTATATTAAATCGAATAACGACGCTGCAGTTTGTATTTTGAAATCGAAACTTCAAACGATTATACCGGGAGATCCGTCCGTCAGATTTTCCCGAAACTGGAACCGTTGGATTCGTTTTGAAAAGATCTTTCTAATGATGTAAATTTTTTGAAGATCCAACGGTTATATTTTCAGATATGTGTAAATCAAATCTGAAGAAAAACAGCGCCACGACCGCGTTATGGCCCGAAGCGTCGTTTTGAATAAATTGGCTATTTTAAAATAAATAAAAATAGCGATAAATCGTTATAAAATATTATAAATGATATGGATGTGAAATTTAGAAAATAACTGAAGGTTGGCCAAGTCGAATGGTTTCTTGGGTGTTGATCTGATGTTGGTTTCGGCCTTCGGGGTTAATAATTGGGAAATTGTTCTCTTACTGATTTATGGTTAGCGACTAATGAATTGAAATGATGCGTATGTGTGTTCGTGTTGCACTTGTTTATTATATACGCGAGTTGCTCAGAAAGACCGGGTTTATCCCATTCTGAATAACTGAATCGACGATAAGAAATCGAAGATGAAGACGGTGGTCGAAGACCGGAGATCTTCACCTCGTTTGGATGGTAACTGATGTCCTGATTGGGAGGCATCCTGAAATATGGATAATGAGTGGTGATCGTCTAGGCGTACGTGGAGATCGAAGGGTTTGCGAGGTATATAGTGCCTCCGGTTTCGTTCAGACCTAGAACGGACTTGCAAATGGATAGTGTGTCTGACATTGGAATTTATTCTGTGTGATTAATAGCCATAAGTTGCATGGTGTGAATTGCCTGTGTGGCATGCTAAGACGTAGTGATCAAGGCTTCTGTTGAAAAGCAAAGTCTTGTGGTGATGATCAAAGCACCGCCTGTGTGGCGTAGCTTTGTGTATAACGTGAATTCGCGAGCCTCACACCCCGGTATGAACCAGAAACGGGAGAGGACCTCAGGGGGGACGTGCGTTTTCTTTCTAGCTAGAAGTGGCGTCAGTGGTTTTACACGCCCTGACGAGTTTGACTTATGTGGTTGTTACTGTTGCGAGGCGCATCGGTTATATCGGTCGATCCGGGACTGATGGAGTCGTTCGTTGGCTCATTTATGCCCCCAAAGGGCGGAGAAACGCATTGTTCAGGCATTATAATCCACCCCGTGTGGACCGGCCCTGACGATCCAAGGTGTAGTTGCGGCTGCTCCTGAGACACGGGCTAGAGCGTCTCGAAGTTGGTAAGGACTATCTTTTGCCTTGGTTCATGATGGAAATCCAATTTCCAAATACGTGACTGTGCGGTTTTGATTGTAAACCTATATTTGGCGACATAGTGGCATGGGACGCTCATGTCGTCTATGATTGATATTTATGATTGTGTATGAAATTAGAAACTAACTGTAAATGAGATAAGATGGATGGTTTCCTGGGTATTGGTCTGATGTTGGTTTCGGCCTTCGGGGTTAATACCTATGGAATCGTTCTCTTACTATTTTGCAGTTGGTGTCTGATTATCAAATGATTTGTTTTGCTCGTATCAAGCATATTTTGGTCGATATAAGGTAAAACTCTATCCTCCGGTTTGCGTTGCATTGTGTGATGGGACTTGAGTCTTATATCGGCTTCATTTTTATAAAAGGCATTGCGATGTTTAAAAGATTTAATTGTTTTAAAGCACTGGCAATCCAATGGAGTAAACCCGTTCCACGAAAGTGGCGTGGTCCTATGATTTGCCCTATTATAGATTGTGTTAAGTAGATTTCTCATACCAGTCCCATGACTGACTCGTAGTTTGTTTCACTTGCAAACTCGGGTGCCCCTTTTTCCACACGGGCAGCCTTATATTCAGGTTTTAGCAGGCTCTTTCTGGATAGCTGAAGGTGAAGATGGATTCTATCATTTATCTCTTTTTATGCTGTTCATCTCCTATTGTACATATTATGTTTGTTTTCCGCTGTTGACATTTATGTATAGCTGAACTGTATTTGTACTAAGTATGATCCTGTATGCTGTGTAACTCTGATGATTATTGTTTATCCAGTGATTATTTGTTCATTATCTAGTGTATTTATTTATTTATGTTCTGCTATTATCTGTTTCTGTGTTATATTCCAATGATTACCCTTAACACCGTCAGTACGGGTTTTGGGGTCGTCACATTTTGGTATCAGAGCTTTGGTTAAGCTTAGTGCTGGAATATAACATATGAACGAACTCGTCAGAAATAGAACCAGTAGTGTTCTAGGACGAATAACTCGTTATAGATAGGATCAGTAATATCCTAGTATGAGTATACCAGAATCAGAATAACTCGTTAGAGATAGGCTCAGAAGTGCCCCAGAACGAGTCGAGAGTTATATGATTATAAATAACGTATTTGTGATTATATATATAGTTTGGTTTTAGAAATATAATTTTTGAACATATAAAAAGATGTATTTTTGAAAAGTTAAAAACAAATTGGATTGTTGTTTGTGTTGTGTGATAGTAGATAGGATTAATTAAATTATTAGAACGATAGTTAATTTAATCAATAAGAGCATGAATGGTAGAATTTATTCGATTAAATCACACATTGAACTGATTTAAAAATAGATAGAAATATATATACATGTGCATTATATATGTTGAACAGGTAATTGGATTAGCTGTTGAGTAAAGATTTTATTTGCGTGCCCGACAAATAGGTAAACCTTAATGAGTTGGATGCGAAATATTATTATATCGACTCCTGTGAATGCCATTGGATGCAGAGTGCTGGTTGTTCTGTGTGAAATAATAAATGTCGCCATAGGATAGTAACAATTAATTTTGAACTACGCTACATGACATACTTCTTGAAGATAGGCATACTTCATCATATACCACATAAGCATTTGGAGCTTGTGTGACGAGGTGGAAGATTTACCATACGAGCGAGAGGCTTGTATGGCGATGACTATATTTTACAGGTTGAACTGATGACTGATATGACCATATAAAATTGTAACGGTAAATTGCCAGATTAATAAAAACCCCACACGGGTCTGGAGTTGACAATAATCACATCTCTCTAGTCATTAGATATGGCACATGGATTATTTATTTCCCACACGGGACGAGGTGACGAGAATTTATTCTCTGGAGCAATTAAAATACACACTCCCTCAGGCTTTGACAGGGTGACGAGAATTTATTCTCTGGAGTTATTATCTATGCACGCTCCCATGTAAACACCAGGATATATCACTATAAATATGTGTATGCTTTATAGGATTTATTGGGTACCTAATACGACCCAATAAATTTCCAAACCCCTCCCCGTACAAAGGAGGTTATGGCGAAATTTTTCAAAAATTCCGGGTGTTAGCCAATTTTTTTGAAGAATTTGAAAATTCTCAGAAACTGAAAAGTTGGAGAATGGAAGCCAGATTGAAAGTAGAGTTGATTAATCAAACCACTTTCGACTTTGTTCCTTTTCGGGGACGAAAAGTTTTAAGTGGGGGAGATTGTAACGACCCAGAAAAATCTGAACCAATTAATTTTTTTTAAATTGGCTATTTTAGTGGATTTTAAATATTTAAAATAAATATTTTAAATAATAATGATGAAAAGTAAGTTTGAATCGAAGTTGAAAATAAATATAATTACTTTGAATTATAAACAAGGCCTGAAATGGCGCGGTAGTTTCAAAATTCGAATTCAAACTTCGACTGACCGTACCGGGTGCAAAACAAAATGGATTTGAGTGAAACCAAAAATATTTAAATCTGTTAGTGAATACCTTTCTAACGAATCTGAAAAATCGAAGTTTCATAGCGGGAAGCAAAAGTTATGGCCAAATGAATTTTCAGAAAGGTCGCTATAGAAATTATATAGCCCGTGAAATTGGCCATTTTGCAAACGACCTCGGAATTCGATGAAACCACTTTTGTTGGATCCGGGATGTGAAGTTATGGCTAGGTTTCAAATTTCATAATTTTTGAAGCTAGTATGTGAGCGTGGCAAAGGAAAATGTGTTTTGGTCAATTACAGTTAAATTGGATCGACCAGAAAAGGGCCATTTTACAAACGGTCTCAGAATCCGACGAAACTAATTTTGTTGGGACCGTATCGTCAAAGCATAGCTAGATTTATTTTTCTGGAATTTTTCGAATCAGTTTGTGGCCCTGGCAAATTGAAATGTACGTTCAAATCAAATATTGAATGTTTTATATTTTAATTCGAAGGAAAACTGACTCAAACAGTCGAATAGGCCTATGAAACATATCCCATTGTGTTCGGAATGGGGGTAAAACACTAGGGATGACAGTCGTTGGGTTTGGATTGGGGTTCTGAGTGAAAGAGGGTATTTTCGAAATTTAAAAATATATAATAAACAAAATATTCTCATTGGTCGGTTGAATTTTCTCTCTCCCCGATAAGCTCTCGACGACGGCGGAAACCTTTCCTTTCTTCTCTCCTTGATTTCTTCTAATCCGCTAAATAAAAACTCGTGCCCCTTTGGAGAATTTTGTAGTGCTCGAGAAGATCTTCAAATCCATATATAGTTTGGATTTTTTCGTTGTGTGGTTAGGGAGAATCGACGCCTGGAAGTTGGCGACTTCAACTCGCTGCCGCCACCTCCTGCCACGATCGAGTGGCCCCCCTCCACGTTGCGCCTGAAGCACTCTCCAAGCCCTTCAAGGTGGCGCAGGCCGATCGTCATATAGTTGCGCCGATTTCGAGAAAGGTGCAAATCTAGTTTTGAACGAACGTGTGAGGTAACGGCTGAAACTATTTAATAGCAGTTTAAAGCGCTACCGTTTTTGATTTCACTGTAAAAATCATATCTTTTTCGTTTCTTGACGAAATTCAGTGAAACAAGAGATAGTGGACTCGTGTGGACGTCTTCTACATTCTAGAAGAGACCGCATATTTTTCTGAGCCTTCTGCTATTTTTCGTGGAGTGGAACCCAATGTGAGATTTCTAATTTATAAACGATATGGAAAACGACGATGTATAAATTATATGGTCGATGTATGACTTGTATAAGCATTGTGCACCTCATGTATAGGCGTTGTATAGGTTGTACGTTCGATGTATAAGTTATATATGCGTTGTAAAAATTATATATGTGTTGAAATAGAAGTGAAATGCTTATATAAAATATATATATAAATATACGCCCCTCGTCCACAAACCATGGACGATATTTATTGGTTGTGATTGATGTGAAAATTGGTTGATTACGAATGGTTGATTATAATTGTTTGTGGTTGAAATTGATTGAAAGTGGTTGAAAAATACCCGTTTGTGGTTGAGAATTATTTGGTTGAAACCACATAGGATTAGTTTGTGGAAATGAAAAAAAATATATACATCCCGCCTGCGTGCGAACTAGATGCATGATTCCCCATTATCAAAAGCTGCGAGGCTTTAAGGTAGAGTGAGGAGCCGTACTAGGGACGATCCCGGTTTTAACTACCCTGCCGTTATGCTGCCGAAATTTTGAATAATATTCATGTGTTAGAATTATTTTCCCGTGTTGAAACTATATTCGTGTGTTGTATAGAAAACCTTCATGTGTTGAATTGAAATTCATTCGTTGAATAGAATTCATGTGTTGAAAGGTATTTGTGTTTTAAATAAATTGTTTTGAAATAAAAATCACCTTTTTTACTATATATATATATATATATATATATACAAACTATAGAAAACCTTCATGTGTTGAATTGAAATTCATTCGTTGAATAGAATTCATGTGTTGAATGGTATTCATGTTTTAAATATAAAAATCACCTTTTTATCTATATATATAAACTATAGAAAACCTTCATGTGTTGAATCGATATTAATTCGTTGAATAGAAATTCATGTGTTGAATGGTATTCGTGTTTTAAATATAAAAATCACCTTTTTATCTATATATATAAACTATAGAAAACCTTCATGTGTTGAATTGAAATTCATTCGTTGAATAGAATTCATGTGTTGAATGGTATTCGTGTTTTAAATATAAAAATCACCTTTTTATCTATATATATATATATAAACTATAGAAAACCTTCAGGTGTTGAATCGAAATTCATTCGTTGAATTGAAATTCATGTGTTGAATGGTATTCATATTTTGAAAGAAATTGTTTTATAATAAAAATCATATTTTTATTACCTATATGAACTATATAAAATAATCGCGTTTTGAAATGAATTGTTTTACAATAAAAATCACCCTTCTACTGTACACATGAGTTGTTAAAAATAGCGAAGTGTCGAAGTGAATGTTTGTTGGATAAAAATATCATTTTTATCAAATATATGAAAAGAATATAGCTTTGAAATCAAAGAAACGATATATATATATATATATATATATATATATATAGAATTGAAATATATCGAATAACGAAGCTGTAGTTCGTGTTTTGAAACCGTGATTTCAAACGATTAGTGTGGGAGATCCGACCATCGGATTTTCCCGAAACCGTTGGGTTCGCTTTGGAAATATCTTTCCAATGACACCAACTTTGCAAAGATCCAACGGTTGGATTGTCTAGAATGTTTAATTCAAATCTGAAGAAAAACAGCGCCAGAATCGATTATATATATATATATATATATATATATATAATTATATTAAATCGAATAACGACGCTGCAGTTCGTATTTTGAAATCGAAACTTCAAACGATTATACCGGGAGATCCGACCGTCGGATTTTCCCGAAACTGGAACCTTTGGATTCGTTTTGAAAAGATCTTTCTAATGATGTAAATTTTGTGGATATCCAACGGTTAGATTTTCGGAAATGTGCAAATCAAATCTAAAGAAAAACAGCGCCACGGCCGCGTTATGGCCCGAAGCGTCGTTTTGAATAAATTGGCTATTTTAAAATAAATAAAAATAGCGATAAATCGTTATAAAATATTATAAATGATATGGATGTGAAATTTAGAAACTAACTGAAGGTTGGCCAAGTCGAGTGGTTTCTTGGGTGTTGATCTGATGTTGGTTTCGGCCTTCGTGGTTAATATTTGGGAGATCGTTCTCTTACTGATTTACGGTTAGCGACTAATGAATTGAAATGATGCGTATGTGTGTTCGTGTTGCACTTGTTTATTATATATGCGAGTTGCTTAGAAAGACCGGGTTTATCCCATTCTGAATAATTGAATCGACGATAAGAAATCGAAGATGAAGACGGTGGTCGAAGACCGGATATCTTCACCTCGTTTGGATGGTAACTGATGTCCTGATTGGGAGGCATCCCGAAATATGGATAATGAGTGGTGATCGCCCAGGCGTACGTGGAGATCGAAGGGTTTGCGAGGTATATAGTGCCTCCGGTTTCGTTCAGACCCAGAACGGACTTGCAAATGGACGGTGTGTCTGACATTGGAATTTATTCTGTGTAATTGATAGCCATCGGTTGCATGGTGTGAATTGCCTGTGTGGCATGCTAAGACGCAGTGATCAAGGCTTCTGTTGAAAAGCAAAGTCTTGTGGTGATGATCAAAGCACCGCCTGTGTGGCGTAGCTTTGTGTATAACGTGAATTTGCGAGCCTCACACCCCGGTATGAACCGGAAACGGGAGAGGACCTCAGGGGGGACGTGCGTTTTCTTTCTAGCTAGAAGTGGCATCAATGGTTTTACACACCCTGACGAGTTTGACTTATGTGGTTGTTACTGTTGCGAGGCGCCTCAGTTATATCAGTCGATCCGGGACCGATGGAGTCATTCATTGGCTCATTTACGCCCCAAAGGGCGGAGAAACGCATTGTTCAGGCATTATAATCCACTCCATGTGGACCGACCCTGACGATCCAAGGTGTAGTTGCGGCTGCTCCTGAGACACGGGCTAGAGCGTCTCGAAGTTGGTAAGGACTATCTTTTGCCTTGGTTCATGATGGAAATCCAATTTCCAAATACGTGACTGTGCGGTTTTGATTATAAACCTATATTTGTCGACATAGTGGCATGGGATGCTCATGTCGTCTATGAATGATATTTATGATTGTGTATGAAATTAGAAACTAACTTTAAACGAGATAAGATAAATGGTATCCTGGGTATGGTCTGATGTTGGTTTCGGCCTTCGGGGTTAATACCTATGGAATCGTTCTCTTACTATTTTACAGTTGGAGTCTGATTATCAAATGATTTGTTTTGCTCGTATCAAGCATATTTTGGTCGATATAAGGTAAAACTCTATCCTCCGGTTTGCGTTGCATTGTGTGATGGGACTTGAGTCTTATATCGGCTTCATTTTTATAAAAAGCATTGCGATGTTTAAAAGATTTAATTGTTTTAAAGCACTGACAATCTTATGGAGTAAACCCGTTCCACGAAAGTGGCGTGGTCCTGTGATTTGCCCTATTATAGATTGTGTTAAGTAGATTTCTCATACTAGTCCCATGACTGACACGTAGTTTGTTTCACTTGCAAACTCGGGTGCCCCTTTTTCCACATAGGCAGCCTTGTATTTAGATTTTAGCAGGCTCTTTCTGGATAGCTGGAGCTGAAGATGGATTCTATCATTTATATCTTTTTATGTTGTTCAGCTCCTAATGTACATATTATGTCTGTTTTCCGCTGTTGACATTTATGTATAGCTGAACTGTATTTGTACTAAGTATGATCCTGTATGTTGTGTAACTCTGATGATTATTGTTTATCCAGTGATTATTTGTTCATTATCGGGTGTATTTATTTATTTCTGTTCTGCTATTATCTGTTTCTGTGTTATATTCCAATGATTACCCTTAACACCATCAATACGGGTTTTGGGGTCATTACAAGTCTAGTTTATGTAAGACTTTGAATAGCACTCCAGGTTCAAACTATGTTTTTCACATTATCTGTTTTCAAATTCAAAACTGTTTTCAAATTGATATCAAACTTCTCTCAAAATATAATCTTCCAAGAATTTCAAACTTATGATTTCAAATATATCTCCTAATTTATAAGTATTCATATTTTTTAGTTTTATTAAATATGTTTTACTAAGTTCATATTTGATTATAATATTATTCAAACTCTAAAGTTTTCATATAACCTTCTGTTTATATATAGTTTATAAATGTTTCTTTATAAGCTCATATATATATATATATGTATATGTTTATAATTATATTATATATGTTTATAATTATATTATATATAGTTTCCATATCACACATATATTAAATATTTAATCAAATGTTTAAATAATGTTTTCTTATGTTTTTATACTTGAAAAATAGTGTTTTAGCAACTAGTTTTGTTTCAGGAATTTCCAGAATTTAAACATAGATTTAAATGCTTAAAAAATGCTTAAAAAATCATAAAAATGATGAGTATGTCGATATACATGAAAGGCTATGCCGACATATAACCGTCAGAAATTTAAATTTGAAAGGAAGTGTCTTTTCACGATTTCTAACGCTCCAGATACGTTGCAACCTTTCACACACTATAAAAAGCGTTTGAATTCGAATTTTTAAACATCTCTTCTTCTCTAACTTCATCCTCTTTCTCTACACCATTATTCTTAATCATTTTTATGGTTTCTACACTTATACTCTGCCAAATTCAATTCTGTTTTGATCAAACTTCTTCTCTCTACACTCTTTTCTCTTCTCTTTCTAAATCAAGTGCTATTGAAGAGTTATAGGGCTGTTTGTAATTGCTTGCGTTGTGTAAAGTAGGAATCGATGTGTTCCTTGTAGTCATGAAATCAAGGAAGTAGGAATAGGTGTTTTCCTTGTAGCCGTGAAATCAAGGAAGTAGGAATCGGTGTTTTCCTTGTAGTTGTGAAATCAAGGAAGTAAGAATCGGTGGTATCCCTTATAGCCGTGAAATAAAGGAGGTTGTACTTGACTATTGATATAGTAATAAAACTCTACGCAATCCAGCGTTGTGTGGGACTAGACGTAGGAGCAATCCGAACCAGTATAAAATCTGGTGTGTTCTTTCCTTTTCTACATTTTTATTTCTATTTATTTTTCATTTGTGCTTGAATCTGTGTCTATGATTGTGTTTATGGTGTTTGATTCATTCTGTTATTCACATAAGTTTTAGATTTTGTTTAGATTCTCACAAACACTATTCACCCTCCTTCTAGTGTTTGTTTTGCCTTAACGATCCATTCTGCATTCCCTAACATTAATAGTAATAAAATAAAATTTGTTTTTGCAAAATTACCTTATGTATGCACTTATTTTCAGATGGGAAAAAACCTCAAATTACCATTCTCTGATTCTATAACTGAATATTCCAAACCTGGCCAGTTAATTACTATAGATCTGTGGGGTCCATCTCTAATATTTTCTGATTATGGATATAAATACTATATATCGTCTGTAGATGCTTATACTAGGTATACTTGGATATATTTCTTAAAAACTAAGTCTAAAACTAAAAAAGTTGTCATAAATTTTATCAAAATGTTTGAAAACCAAGTAAACTGTATGATTAAGATTATACAATCAGATGGAGGATTAGAATACAAACCATTAGCCGATTATTTCAAAAATAAGGGCATTATACATAGAGTGGCATGCCCTTACACTTCTGAGAAGAATGGTATAGTAGAAAGAAAACATAGACACATAGTTGAATAAGGTTTAACATTACTACCTCAAGCATCTTTACCTCCTAAATTTTGGCCTGATGCTTTCAGCACTGCGGTATATCAAATAGAATGAATGCCCACTAAAGTGTTGAAAGATAAAACTCTTATAGAAAATTTATTTAATGTAAAACCTGATTACAACTGTCTGAAAACCTTTGGTTGTCTATGTTTTCCTTATTTAAGACCTATAATACTCACAGTCTTGATTATGGATCTAAACCCTATACATTCATAGGCTATTGCAGTAATCAAAAAGGGTTTAGATGTATAGACAAGTCTGGTAGAATATTTATAAGCAGTCATGTTATTTTTTGAAGAAAACACTTTTGCTTATAGCAGATCAGATATACAAAGTACAACCAAAATATATAATCCAAAGGTTAGTATACCTGATCTGCACAATATCACTGACATGTGGCAACAAGAGAATGATGACAAGACTGTTAGTAGTGACTCTAAAGACCACCACAGTAATGATGAAATTGGTTATGATCTATGAGAGAAAACTAGCCACGCCATTCAATCACCTACAATATCAGATTACAAACAATTAGAAGCAATGAGAGAGGAGGTCAGCAATGATAGTAATCAATCTATCAGTAACAGACAAAATGACTTACCACCTCAACAATCACAACCTCAAACTGGACATGCAATGATAGCCAGGTCAAAAAGAGGCATATTTAAACCAAAGGTTTACATTGATGTAGTTAATGAAGAAGAACCAAACAGTTATCAACAAGCAGTCAAATATACAGAGTGGAGAAGAGCAATGGATGAAGAATATCAAGCACTGATTAATAACAATATATGGGAACCTGTAAACTCACCAAGCGATAAGATTATAATTGGGTGCAAGTAGGTATACAAACTGAAAAAATTCCAGATGGAACCATTAACAGATACAAGGCAAGACTGGATGCAAAGGGGTTCACACAAGAATTTTGTTTTGACTACAATGAAACCTTTTCACCAGTTGTGAAACCCTCCGCTATCAGACTTATATTGACCATAGCCTTGAGAAACAATTGGAAAATCAAGCAGTTAGATGTCAATAATGCTTTTTTAAATGGGAATCCACATGAAGAAATATTCGTGCAACAACCACAAGGGTATATACAGGATCCAACACTTGTATGAAGAAATATTCATGCAACAACCACAAGGGTACATACAGGATCGAACACTTGTATGCAGATTAAATGGAGCTATTTATGTACTAAAGAAGGCCCCCAGAGTATGGTTTGAAAGATTTAAGGCAAACTTAACAACACCGGGATATGTTCCTACTAGATCAGACATATCATTATACACAAAAATCAGGGAAACATCTAGTACTTATATCTTAGTATATGTGGATGATTTAATTATCATAGGCAGTAGTAAAATTGAAATCAGAAAATTAGCAGACTACTTAAACATTCAATTCTCAATAAAAGATTTGGGTGAATTATCCTATTTTCATGGAATAGAAGTTAGGAGAAAACCAAACAAAGAAATTCACCTTTGCCAACGAAAGTATATTACAGAGTTGCTGAATAGAACAAACATGAATGAAGCAAATGGACAACCCACTTCGATGATATCAAATCAGCATTTAGCAAAGAATAGAGGGGAAGCTATTTTAAACATTAAACAATAGTTGTAGGAGCATTACAATATGCTACTATAACACGACCTGACATCTCTTTCAGTGTTAACAAAGTTTCTCAATTTTTGCAGAACCCAGAAGTAAGCATTGGACAGTTGTAAAACGAATACTTAGATATTTAAAGGTTACAACCAACTTTGGCATATCCTTAAAAGGCAACAAAAGTTTGAACATTACAACCTATTCAGATGCAGATTAGGCTAGCTACAAATATAGATGGCAGAAAATCAATTTCAGGTTACCATATTTATGTAGGAGAAAGCCTTATTTCTTGGTGTTCTAAAAAGCAAACAAACATCTCAAGATCAAGTACAGAGGCAGAATATAGAAGTGTGGCTAGCACTACAGCTGAAATTTTATGGGTACAATCGCTATTAAAGGAATTAAAACTATCATCCAATAGGAATCCAATCGTTTAGTGTGACAATTTAAATACAATTTATATGACAACAGATCCTATTCAGCATAATCAAACTAAACATATAGAAATCGACATTTATTTTGTTCGAGAGCAAGTCCAAAAGAAGAATTTACAAGTGAATCACATTCCAACTTATTATCAAAGGGCTGACGTGCTAACAAAATCACTCTCAGCTAAAAACTTTCATAAATTCAAAGAAGCACTTGGAATTGAATAATTGAAAACAAATACAAAGTAAAAGATGGAATGTTTCTCGACAAATTAGGTTAGCAAAACCTAACCCTAATTTGAGGGGCGGTAATAAAGGAAATATGTGATAAAAGGAAAAATTGCATGGATATGACAAAAGGAAAGATATGATAAAAGGAAAGCTTGTATGTACAATATATTTCAATATCAAGTATTACCGCATATAGCCTGTACAACGGTCACCTGCACTAATAAAAGAAAGATGTGATAAAAGGAAAGCTTGCGCATATAATATATTTCAATATCAAGTATTACCAAATATAGCCTGTACAGCAGTCCGTGCACATGCCTATTTTTACATCTTTCCTTTTGTTTTGTATATGTACTGAACCATTTATTCTAATTTACATTATCATAAATATAGGATACCACTCTATACAATTTGTATCAATCTTCATTATAATTATAAAATAATAAAACTTTTCTTCAATGTTGCCTCCATTGTTCTTTATTTCTTTCAGTCAACATCAAGAAATGTTTTCATTGTTACCATTTGGATGTTTATATTTGGTATTTGAATTAATTTTTCTTTTTCCTAATACCATTTGAATATATTATTTTGAAAATTGAAAATGAAAGGCATAGGCGGTTAGCTATAAACCTTGACAAATTATACTTGCTTTTCTATATGACTTACTTAGAACATAGTCTATTCATTTCCCTCTTTATTTTTCATTTTCCAAACTACTTGACAATTCAGCACATGTTTTCCCTGACTATATCAATGAATAAATTGTTTATCATTTGATATCTCCTTTAATCTATATTAGCTCAACCTTGGAAATCTCGAATATCTATAACAACATTTTCCCTTCCATAATTCAATCAGCTTTTCTTTTAAAACAAAAATCAGTTTTTTTTTAAAATCTTTTTCAAATCAGTTTTTAAATCCTTTTCAAATCAGTTTTTAAATGCTTTTCAAATCAGTTTTTAAATCCTTTTCAAATCAGTTTTTAAATGTTTTATAAAATCAGAATTCAAAGATGAAAATAAAATAAAATAAAATAAATTTACCTGCGAAGAAAAGGGGGGGGCTCGATGGTGTTCGTCGGCGGCAGGATTCAGGGGGCGTCGCGATGCGGTGTTCGAGGTGGAGGCGGTAGGGTTCAGGGTGAGGGCGGGGGGTCTGCGTGCATCGATGCAGGGGGGGTGCTTCGCGATAGGGGGGGACGGGATTCGAGGAAGGCGGAGGCGGCAGGAGGCAGTGGAGGAGGGGGGGGACGTCGGTGGCGGCGGCTCCGTCGAAGGCTAGGGCAGCGCGGTTTTTTTTTTTTCCTTTTTTCTTTTATCGACTGAAATGAAAATTAGGGGGGGGGGGGCAGAGATAAAGGAAAGGGGATTTTTTTTTTATTTTATTATTATTTAATTCACCCTAAAGTTGACTTTTTCATACGACCTCGAAACGAGGCCCACCGCCTGTCGTCCATAGCGTATTACCCCTATTCTGAACACAATGGGATATATATCGCAAGCTGATTCGACTGTTTGAATCAGTTTCCGTTTAATTTACATTTAAATCACTATATTGAATTTTAAACGTACATTTCAAATTACCGGGGTCACATAACAACTCTATAAATTCCATAAAAATATTTTCTAGCTTCGTATTGACGATACGGTCCTAACAAAACTAGTTTCGTCGAATTCTGAGACTGTTTGAAAAATGGCCAATTTCCAGTCGATTAAAATCAACTGAAACTGGTCAAACACGTTTTTCCTTTGCCACGCTCACATATTGATTCGAAAAATTATGAAATTTGGAATCTAGCAATAACTTGACATCACGGACCCAACAAAACTGGTTTCGTCGAAATCCGAGGTCATCTGCAAAATTTCCATTTTTAAGGGCCTGAATTCCATAGCGACTATTCAGAATTTTCAACTGGACATATCTTTTGATTCCCGATATGAAATCTTGATTTTCCGGATTCGTTGGAAAGATATTCACAATTAGATCCTAATGTTTTTGGTTTCACTAAAATCCGGATTGTTTTGCACCCGGTACATTCAACTAAAGTTTGAAATCGAATTATCGAACTACCGCGCCATTTTCAATTCTATTTATAATTATATATAAATATTTATATTATAACGACAACGCGTATAATATATACGTTCGAATTATATTCAAAATAGATTTTCGTCGATATTATTTAAAATAATTCATTTTAAATAATCAAAATTCGCTAAAATTGCCAAAATAAAAATTTTAAACTGGCCCAGATTTTCGGGTTATTACAAACTCCCCCACTTAAAACTTTTCGTCCCCGAAAAGGAACAAAGTCGAAAGTGGTTTGATTAATCAACTCTACGCTCGATCTGGCTTCCCTTCTCTAACCTTTTAGTTTCTGAGAATTTTCAAAATTTCAAAAATTTGGCTAACACCCTAAATTTTTGAAAAATTTCGCCATAACCTCCCCTGCACCGGGAGCATCGGGGAATTTCAAATAGCTTCCCCGGTCCTTCAGATCTCAAAAAGGAAAAGAAAAAGCCAAGCGGCTAGCCAGTAGGCTCATAAAATCCTCATCACCCAAACAAAACAGTAAATTATGTAGTAAACATGTACCTATTTGTCGGGCAAACAAATTTTATTCTCGGCTCTAGCCTCCTTGCTATGACCTGTTCAATGATATACATGTATATGCAAGCAGATGCGACCAATTTTCAATACAGTTCAATATTCGGTTCAATTAGGCTAAATGGCTAAAAATTAGCAAACAAATAAACAAACAACACAAACATCAATCAATTAGTGAATTTAACGTTTCAAATTCATACTTTTGATATATAGTCAAAAATCAGATTTTTGATGCCAAATCACAACAATTAGCCCTATCTAATTTTGGTTCTCACACCAGTCAATAGGAAATATATAGATGTTACACGTTCGTCACTCGAATATAAACTTTGATGATGATATATCAATCATCAGAATCACCCCCGGGCGACTAGAGTGTGATTCTATATCTATCCAGTATATTAAAACTTCGAATAGACGCTAGCTAGGCGCATACGCGAAATCTTTATATATTGGACTGTCCTAATCAATATAAATAAATAATCAAATACGTATAATTGATTTAAATTTTCAAAACAAAAATTTGTTTTCATTTTCAAAAATATACTCTTCACACTCGTTCTAGGATACTACTGATCCCATCTCTAACGAGTCATTCTCGTTGGATATTACTAATCCAATATCTGATGAATTCTTTCGTACGGTTCTAATGTGTCTTGTTCTCCGAGCTTTGTAAACCAAAGCTCTGATACCAAATGAAGCGACCCGAACTTCCCCGGTCTCCGAAGAGAAGAGAAAGAACGAATTGTCTTGAGAACAGGACAAAATAGAACACGTACAAAAAGAACATTTCATTGTTAATTAAAAACAATGCATCAGATTACAAGAATATACAGAGTATATGAATAAATATTACACAGAAATAACAGAGATTTAAATTACATTTAAATACATAGCAGCGGAAAGTAATACAATACACAACTAGAAGAGATATACGGATACAAAGCTTTCCGGATATCATTCCAGCTGTAAACCAGGATCCTGTGAATATAAATCTGCAAAACCAAAACTACTAGCTGCCCGTGTCAAAATAGGGGCACCCAGAGTTTAGGTTAAAACAATAAACTCCAGGTCAGTCATGTGACTGGTGTGAGAACTAAAACAGTTATAATTCTTTATTTTAAAGTTTGGTAAATCAAGGGACCACGCCGTATAACACGGAACGGGTTTCCTCCCAAGAATACCAGTGCATAAAACAACAGCGCAATGCTAAATGAAGAAGAATGAAGCTATTATAAGACCCAGTTCCCATCACACAATGCAACGCAAGCCGGAGGATAGGGTTTTTACCTTATAATAGCCAAGGATGCTTGATACGTTTAAAACAAATCATTTGATACTATCATAAGTGCATAGTGTATAAAACAACTTCAAATCATAAGTATCAATCATAGGCGGCATGAATGCCCCATCCCACTATGTCGCCATACTAGGCTCTACAAATAAAACCGCAGAATCACGTATTTGGAAATTGGGTTTCCATCTATGAACCGAGGCAAAAGATAGTCCTCAACCGATTCGAGACGCTCTAGCCCGTGTCTCAGGAACAGCCGCAACTGCCCCCTGGATCCTCAGGGCCGGTCCACCGATGTGGATTATTATGCCTGAACACTACGTCTCCCCACCCTATGGGGTGTAAGTCTGGTCCGTCTGCCGACCAGAATGCATCGGCCAAAACCGATATAACCGAGGCGCCTCGCAACAGCAACAACCACATAAGTCAAATTCGTCAGGGTGTGTAAAACCACTGACGCCACTTCTAGCTAGAAAGAAACGCATGCCCTCCCTGACGTCCGTCTCCCGTTTTTGGTTCATACCGGGTGTGAAACTCGCGAGGTAAACGTTACACAAAGCTACGCCACAAAGGCCTTGCTTTGATCATCACCACAAGACTTTGCTTTTCAACAGAAGCCTCGATCAATTGCCACTTAGGCATGCCACACAGGCAATTCACTCCATGCGTTTGATATCCATCAATATATAACCCCTGAGCTCGTACGTCTCAGAGAAGGGCGTTAAGCAAGAGAATAAATTCTCCACCGCCAAACAGATATATATTTAATAGAAATCAATCACACAGACTAAAATCCAATGTCAGACACACAGTCCATTTACAAGTCCGTTCTGGGGCTGAACGAAACCGGAGGCACCTAGTACCCCGCATATCCATCGATCTCCAAGCACGTCTGGACGATCACTAACTGTTTCCATCTTCTTGGGTGTACAGCCCAATCAAGATCATCAGTAACCACCCAAACGACGTGAAGACTTCCGGTCTTCGACCACCGTCTTCATCTTCGACACCACGTCGAATCAGTTATTCAGAATGGGATAAACCCGGTCTTTCTGAATAACTCGCGTATATATTATAAAAGTGTTACACAAACACAACATACGCCTCATTCCAATTCAGAATATTCTTTTATTCAAATATTCCTATACTTTGGGAAAAGTTCCCATTAATTTTATCCAAGATAAATTCTTTAAATTTATTCTTTAATCTCCTTTGAATATCAATTCAAACTAGTCGGGATTAGCGAACCACACCGAAGTAATCATTTATTTTATTTCCCAATCCCAACCTATTCATCCCATGAAGTAAAACTGGTAATACTTCATATCTAACACCACAGTGTTATCGGTAAATTCAATTACCATTTCACATTCAAATCTAATTAAAGATTTAACCATCGCCTGGAGCAAAACTGGTGATACTCCATTTTCGATCATTTCAATCTAATTAAAGATTCATTAAAACTCCACTTAGTTTTAATCTTTAACTAGGTTAAAGAATCAGTGCCATTTAAAACACGGTTCACGATAAACCCAAAATCACATTCCATTAATTATCGGGTTAAAGAACAAGTGTTATTTAAAACACTGTTCACGATAAACCCAAAAATCAATACCAATTCAATTCCAATTAAATATCTTTTAATTGGTACACTTCATTAAATCTAAATAAAAAGATTTAATCTTTTCTCAACTGGGTTCAAGAACAGTGTTAGTGAAGACACCATTCACGACAAACCCAAATCACATTTGATATTCAATACAAGGCTCTGAATAGAAAATATATCGGCTTATATTCAATATCAAATTCTACGACTAACAAATGTCGTATTGGAAATAACGATATAAATATATATCTTTCAAATTTCCATAACAACACCTGTATAATCACGAATTCCAACATCGAAATATTCCGAAGACAATTTCGATTCAAATCCACTCCAATGCAATCATTGGAAATTCTGGTTACCTTTAAAACCCTTTTAAAATTCAGTTTATTTATTTAAAAATAAATAGAATTATATTTCTAGTTCAAAACTAGTTCATTTCGATAAAAATCTATTTTTATCTTTTCAAATATGGAGTTTTTCATCCCAATTCTTTCTAAATCATTTCTTATGATTTTACACAAATTATTACCATTTTTAATAATTTTATCAAGGCCCGTACAGTCGATTTCCATCAATGGCCATCGAACTGCACTTATAGCGACCTTTTTCCAATTTGATTTGGACATAATTCCAAATCCAACCGTTAGATTTCTAATATCCGTTAGAAAGCTCTTTTCGATACGAACCCAACGGTTCCGGTTTTAGGAGAATCCGACGGTCGGATCTCCCGTAATGCCCGTTTGAAATAAATGGTCGAAATTCGCGAACTGCCGCGGCGCGTTCTATTCAGGCCATTATATTATATATATAATATATATATCGTCGATTTCTATTTAAAACGAATTATATAAATAGTTTTAAAATCGTTTCAAAAGCAATTTCAACTTTCTTTTCAATTCAAATCAAAATTGAATTCTTCTTTATAAATTCGTTTTAAAATTCATTTCTATTCAATTCAAATTTCAATTCAATTTGAATTCATTTCAATTCGCTTTCAATTCAATTTGAATTCGTTTTCAATTCAATTCATTTCGAAATCGTTATATATTCAATTCATTTCGAAATCGTTATATATTCAATTCATTTCGAAATCGTTATATATTCAATTCATTTCGAAATCGTTATATATTCAATTCATTTCGAAATCGTTATATATTCAATTCATTTCGAAATCGTTATATATTCAATTCATTTCAAAATCGTTATATATTCAATTCATTTCAAAATGAATAAAATCGATATAAATATCGTTTACGTCAAAATGGCGTCAATCTAATCAACACGGCTTCATAAATTTCTATTTCAAATATTTTATTTCAAATATTTCTTTTCAATTATTTCTTTTACAAAACTGAATGAGGCCCAATCAATTACCATATAATGTTAATTATATGGATTTTCTACAACACATGTATATAATAGCTTTGAAAAATAATCAACCATCAACCAAAGTGCACTACACTGTATAAGCATCAAATATAAATATCTAACGCTTATAACAGCCTGTCAATCAATCGATCGACATATTTAATCAATCAGGATGAGTGAACTTCAAATTTCATCCTAACACCCGTGTGGGGTTTCAAACAATCAAACACAGATTTTATTTGTGCAGTTGGGCGATGTGTAAAATTTATCGTCCCAATCAATGTCATTCAAATAGGTGTACATAAACAAACCGTCCGGTTTGTAAATGAATATTTATTTATTCACATTCACGTTAAAAATTTTATTTTTAACGATAAAACATTTCATTTCAACACATGAATTTCTATTCAATTCATTTATTCAATAAAATGGTATTTTTATTTTTCTAACTTATTTTAGAAAATTTCGGCGGCATAACGGCACGATACTAGAAACGGGACAAGGCCTAGCCTTATCCCCGGTCTAGTGAAGGCCCACGCCATTCACACATCAATCATATCAATTTCACTTCACCAAACAATTCAAATCAACCCAAACAATCTAACTAACAACACAGCCAAACAAACAAGTCCATGGTCTGTGGACGATTGTGTCGGGTGCTACTAAACACCGTCTGCATCCTAGTATATATATATATCTATATAACTAGAAAAGAAATTGAAAGGTGAGAAATTCTCACATATAGCTATCCTAGCTCCACGGCACTTCATTGATAGAAATCTTCATCGCTATCGCATCTTCGTCATCTTCGTTGTCCGCTTTCACTACCTATGTAAAAATCGAATTTTTACTTCGCTATTCCATATATAAAAATCATATTTTATTTCAAAGTTCAATATATAAAAATCATATTTTTATTTCAAAGTTCAATATATAAAAATCATATTTTTATTTCAAAGTTCAATATATAAAAATCATATTTTTATTTCAAAGTTCAATATATAAAAATCATATTTTTATTTCAAAGTTCAATATATAAAAATCATATTTTTATTATAAAGATTATATTTTTAATATTCCTATGATGTAAAAATTATATTTTTATTGCTTTAAAAATATAAGAATCATATCTTACTTCTGTCTTAATAAAAATTCCGTCTTTTCTATTTTAAAAATATGATCTTTATATATTCTAAAAGAAATCTGATCTTTTTAAAGTTATAATCTTTTTCTTTTAAAAGTTTTAAATCTTTCAAAAAAAAATCTGTTTTAAAACCTTTCTTAAAATCAGCTTTTCTTTTAAAACAAAAATCAGTTTTTTTTAAATCTTTTTCAAATCAGTTTTTAAATCCTTTTCAAATCAGTTTTTAAATGCTTTTCAAATCAGTTTTTAAATCCTTTTCAAATCAGTTTTTAAATGTTTTATAAAATCAGAATTCAAAGATGAAAATAAAATAAAATAAAATAAATTTACCTGCGAAGAAAAGGGGGGGGGGGGCTCGATGGTGTTCGTCGGCGGCAGGCTTCAGGAGGCGTCGCGATGCGGTGTTCGAGGTGGAGGCGGTAGGGTTCAGGGTGAGGGCGGGGGGTCTGCGTGCATCGATGCAGGGGGGTGCTTCGCGATAGGGGGGGACGGGATTCGAGGAAGGCGGAGGCGGCATGAGGCAGTGGAGGAGGGGGGGACGTCGGTGGCGGCGGCTCCGTCGAAGGCTAGGGCAGCGCGGTTTTTTTTTCTTTTTCCTTTTTTCTTTTATCGACTGAAATGAAAATTAAGGGGGGGGGGCAGAGATAAAGGAAAGGGGATTTTTTTTATTTTATTATTATTTAATTCACCCTAAAGTTGACTTTTTCATACGACCTCGAAACGAGGCCCACCGCCTGTCGTCCATAGTGTATTACCCATATTCTGAACACAATGGGATATATATCGCAAGCTGATTCGACTGTTTGAATCAGTTTCCGTTTAATTTACATTTAAATCACTATATTGAATTTTAAACGTACATTTCAAATTACCGGGGTCACATAACAACTCTATAAATTCCATAAAAATATTTTCTAGCTTCGTATTGACGATACGGTCCTAACAAAACTAGTTTCGTCGAATTCTGAGACTGTTTGAAAAATGGCCAATTTCCAGTCGATTAAAATCAACTGAAACTGGTCAAACACGTTTTCCTTTGCCACGCTCACATATTGATTCGAAAAATTATGAAATTTGGAATCTAGCAATAACTTGACATCACGGACCCAACAAAACTGGTTTCGTCGAAATCCGAGGTCATCTGCAAAATTTCCATTTTAAGGGCCTGAATTCCATAGCGACTATTCAGAATTTTCAACTGGACATATCTTTTGATTCCCGATATGAAATCTTGATTTTCCGGATTCGTTGGAAAGATATTCACAATTAGATCCTAATGTTTTTGGTTTCACTAAAATCCGGATTGTTTTGCACCCGGTACATTCAACTAAAGTTTGAAATCGAATTATCGAACTACCGCGCCATTTTCAATTCTATTTATAATTATATATAAATATTTATATTATAACGACGACGCGTATAATATATACGTTCGAATTATATTCAAAATAGATTTTCGTCGATATTATTTAAAATAATTCATTTTAAATAATCAAAATTCGCTAAAATTGCCAAAATAAAAATTTTAAACTAGCGCAGATTTTCGGGTTATTACATAGATGCACCTGTCAATAGTCTTCAATGGTCCAAAACCAATTGAATATACAAAACGTGCTTAAAAAACTTTGAACTCAATAAATTAGTCCATCCAGAAAGCAATATTTTGGGGTTAGAAGAATTTTTTATGGATTGTTTAATAATGTAGATAATGAATTTTCATATATATATATATATATATATATATATTATACACACACACATACATACATATATATATGTATAGTATTTTGAAATTCGTAATTACATGACTTATGTGTTTGTTAAAGAAATTAAATTGCTTAATATTGAATTGGTTTTGTGATGAATTCCGGGTGCGTAACATGGGTTCTTATTATTTTTTGATGGGACAAACACTAATCCTACCATTACATATTGATTGTACAAACATGTCAAATCCTAGAAAAAATGAAAGTTACAGTTGTGATGATTGAACACCATGCAGTGGAGGGGATTAAATCAAACATTAGAAATGCTAAAAAGAGTGAAACTATAAATACAACCAAACTGATATTCAAGGTGAAATTCAACAAATTGTACAAATTTTATTCCTTGATTGAATGATATGTGAACACATGAAGTATATCGCTTCTTCCAGCAAGTTGAGTGAATTAACTATTGCTAAAATATCAATACATAATTTATCCATAGTTATGATAGGAGTCCATTCATACTTTTACAAGAATTTGCCTTTAAGTGCATGCAGACAGATTTCTATACTTTATTTTTTTAAAGTAAAAATATTCTTGAACTGATTGAATATATTTAGGAAACATACTTCTAACTTCTAATTTTTTTTGTTACATTTTTGCATGCACCTTGTAATCAAAATTTTACAAATCTTTTAGCAAGAAATTTTCTAGAGCACTTTTACTAACTTATTAATGGTTAAATAAGTAAATAAAGCCGAAAACAAAATGATTGCTGAGGTGTTTAGAATGAGCGGAAAGCAATCATCCTCACCATCATCCTACATGTGCCTCCAATTTTGTAACGGCTAGAAATTTCCGACTCCTCGAGAGTCGAAAATCCCGAGACGTTAGTGAAAGAAAGTAGAGGGTGAGGAAGAAAAGATAGAACTAATAGAATAGAAGAAGAAGAACTTACATCATCAGAGTAAACACGAATCTCACAGCGGAACGAATAAAATATAACATAACTTTGAAATACAAATCAGTACTCGTATATACATACCATTTCAAAGTACAACACTTAACAACACAGCGGAATAATAATAGCTATAATCCTGAAGCCTCCTGCTCCAAGCTCTCCAAGTGTATCTGAAAAATCCGGACTACTTGACTGCATGTACAAATTTAGGCACCCAAGAGTTTAGGGAAAACAAAACAAAATAAACTCCAGGTCAGTCATGGGACTGGTGTGAATAAAACTCCAACACTTGGTTAAATAAAGGATATCTTTCTGATATTATAATAATGTCTAAATACAAATAGATATCAATCTAGCAGAACGCTTGCATCTCACGTTCCACATTCATAGTATACAAATAAAACCGTGAGCGCTTATTGGAGATTGGATTCCAACAGACAAGGTATGGGAGCACCTTCCGATCAGTGTACTCTAGAGGAGATACACTAGGGTTCGACAAGAACGTCTTGCAACCCGGCCACACATGACCGTTCACTCATTTAGCTTGAGTGTAACGAATATATTATCACCGATGGTTGGGATCAGCAACCATCATTCCCGATAACAGACAGCATTGAAATAGATTATAAAGAAGTACAATTGAATATTCTCTAGATGGTGATAATACACCCTGCTTGGGTATGGCCCAACTAGCCATGCTGCCTAGCCCAACTTCTGTTATTTCCAGGTTGTGAGGTTTTGAGGTCACGTTTATCACTTTGACAGATTATTTCTTCAATTACTTTGAATGCCACATCGTCATACCCGCCAAATCATTATCGATTTCTCAAGGCATCACGGGTATAAAAGCTAAGAGAAACGAATTTCTCCGCCACCAACGTAATACGTTTAAAGAGATCAACATATATGATTCGTTAAGAATACTTTGTCAGACACTCGTCCATATACGTTGTCCTCGGACTGAACAAACCGAAGGCACTATTAAGTGAATCCATCCTACCTAGGCTTTTCACAATAGCCCTTGCACTTCACTCCGTCTTCAATTATCTTCAGTGTACTTGATTCACAATGCTTATGCTAATACGGAGTGGTTCTTCGGATAATAATCCAACCGGTCTCTCCATATTTACACCGTAAATGTGGTCAAAACTTTGATAGTCTGTGATTCAACTATCAAATGAAAACATGTCGGTGTACAAACAACGATCTTATTTCCGAATGGAAATTCGATCGATCAATCATCATATACATATATATGTTCATATTTCCTTATTTCATGTATTTAGAAAATATATGTTATTAATCATTGGAAAACATTTCCATAGCTTATTTTCACATCACTATTATTTCGCATCTATCAGTCCCTAACTGTAACTAGTATGAGAACTATTCTCTAAGTATCAATCCGGAAGGTCGAAACCAACATCAGATCGTCACTTAGAAAACCGTTCAACTTACCCTCTCCAGTCAGTTTCTGAATTTTCTTAACTCTATTTCTTAAATTCTTATCATGAAACATTTCATTTTCTATGTTTAGAAAACATATCTGACTATATTTGGAAAACGTTTCCAAAACTCATTTACGGATTTCCAATGAACGTTGTATAAAACATCGTTACGCTTAATCCATTAATCGCTTATTACTTAACTATATTTCAAATCAACCTTTTCTATCGAACCACAACTATTCCTTTGTCAATTCTGAAGTCAATCAAGTTGGGGTATAATTACCTCTCAGACCTTAATTTAACAACGTCCTTTACTGTGAAATAGATGAAGCTCGTCACTCACTTTGTCCAATCATCTGTTTACGCAAATTCTCGGATTCAGGTTACGAATCCACTTCTTATATGAAAACATTTGATTATAACTATACCTTGATTTAAAACCCGGAAGGTAAATAGTACTTTCCCGAATTTGATATAATCGAATTCGACGTATAACTCTCTTTCGAGTAATCTCTATTCGATTAACCCTCCCTTTTTAATAACTTATATTCGATAAACTCTATTTCGATTAACTCCTATCGAATAACTAATATTCGAATAACTCTTCTTGGTTGGCTCTATTTCATTAACTCTTATCGAATAACAAATATTCGATTTTCTTAAATGTGTCAATTCTTATCGAATAACTAACATCCGATTTAACTTAAATGGATTTACTCTTATCGAATAACTTATTCGATTAACTCAACTTGATTTTCTTAACTCGATTATCTCAACTCGATTTCTTAACTCGGTTACTTAACTCGATAAATCTTAACTCGATTACTTAACTCGATAACTTAACTTAACCCAAATCGATTAACTCAACTCTAATCGATTAACTAAATTTGATTTACTCCTTCGAATAACTAATTCGAATAACTTAATTGATTAACTCCTTCGAATAACTAATTCGAATAACTTACCTTCGAATAACTAATATTCGATTTACTCTAACTCGATTAACTTAATTCTAATCGATTTACTCCATTTCGATTCAACTTAATTCAAATCGATTAACTTAACTCAAATTGATTAACTCCTTTCGAATAACTAAATTCGATTTAACTCTTCTCGAATAACTAAATTCGATTAACTCAAATTGAATAACTAATATTCAATTAACTCTTACGTGTTTAACTCTATTCGAATAAGTAATTCGAATCACTCTAATGTGTTTAATTCTATTCAAATATCTAATTCGAATAACTCATTTCGATTAACTAAATTCGATTAACTCTTTTAACTTTACTCGAATAACTATATTCGATTAACACCTTCTTTCGAATAACTATATTCGTTTACTCTTAGACTAACTCCTTTGGAATAACTAACTTCGAATAACTCCTTTGGATTAGCTAACTTCGAATAACTCCTTTGGATTAACTAACTTCGAATAACTCCTTTGGATTAACTAACTTCGAATAACTCCTTTGGATTAACTAACTTCGAATAACCAATATTCGATAACTACTCTTCGAATAAATAATATTCGGTAACTCTTCTCAAATGAATAACATTTGATTTCTCCGCTCGAATAAACTATATTCGATTACTCTTCCCTCGAATATACTATATTCGATAACTCTACTTCGAATAAGTGATATTCGGCAACTCTACTCGATTAACTCCACTTGGATAACTCTAACTGGTCAACTCTAACTGGTCAACTCTAACTGAGTAACTCTAACTGATCAACTCTAACTGGTCAACTTTAACTGGTCAACTTTAACTGGTCAACTCTAACTGTTTATCTTTAACTGGTAAATTTTAACTGGTTAACTCAAATGGTTTAACCTAACTGGTTAACTCAAATGGTTTAACCTAACTTGATTTACTTGTCTCGATTAACTGAACTAATCCACTTAGTTTAACTTAGTTAATTCACTTTGATTAACTCTAACCGATTTACTTAGTTTAACTCAGCTAATTCACTTTGATTAACCCAACTAATTTACTTCGATTAACCAATTAGTTTAACTTGACTAATTCACTTTGGTTAGCTTAACCAATTACTTTGATCAACTCGACTAACTCGCTTTGGTTAACTTAACCAATTACTTTGTTTAATCCTTTTATCACACTCTGGTATAATTCCTACTTCTACAATATCTCCTTAAAATCCATATCGTGTTATACTTGTGTGCGAAGCACGTGTTTAAATCTATCCTTGTATAATTCTATTTATTTTCCGAACAAGTGTTCCTTTATTTATTCCCTAAATAAATATTCCTTTATTCCATTTATTTATAATCTAAATAAATGTTCCTTTATTTATTTCCTAAATAAATATCCCTTTATTCCATTTATTTATAATCTAAATAAATGTTCCTTTATTCCATTTATTTATAATCTAAATAAATGTTCCTTTATTCCATTTATTTTCTAAATAAATGTTTCCTTTTTCATTTATTTATTTCCTAATTAAATAAATGTTTTCCTTTTATAAAATCCTATCGATTTTATAAATAAGATTCATTTTCAATATAAACATTGAAAATCCCCTTATCAACATTTCGGTATGTTATGGTATTCAATCATATCAAATCACGATGTTCAATATCGTCCAAGCACATATAATTTCCCATATATTTTATAACATATCATATAACAATATATGAAAAACAATAAAATAACTGTTGAGGAATCCAGTCGGATTCCTCCAACCTGTTTCCCTGCATCACAGATGTTAGACATATAGATAACATCACTTTCAGTTCCATATGATACATTCTGTTAAACAGAATCAATATAGAAATTTAACTAACTGACTAGCAGTTCAATCAAACAATCAACACACAGTAAATCAGACAATTTCGAACAGTTCTAAAGATACAACATGAAATTATAAACTGTTCAGAGTTAGTGAGATTTACTCACATTTGCAGTTCATCGTTAAAGAACGATAAACTGTTATTTGATTTGAATCAAACAGTTTGATTCGCCGTAAATTCAGACGAGCTCCATTCCACTCCCAGTCAGCTTCGTTTTGAAGCTCTCGTCCATACGGCCCCAACGCAGCTTACGGTTCGTGATTCATTTTTGAAACCGGGCCATCACCCAGTACTTGAGCCGCTACGCACACCCTTCTGGCCCATTAACCAATTAAAACCGGCTTCTCCTTCTTTTGATTTAAAATCCCCTTTCTAAATGAATTGGCTCCACCTCTTCTCTTATGGCCCACTTCAATTTTCAAAATTCCACCTTCACACATTAAAAACTTGGGCCCAACTACTCTTCATTTAGAAGACCCGGCCCTTTTCTAATTCGCTGCTAATCCCTTTAATCCTCCACGTCTTCAGCTTCTTCAATCTCACACCGCAAGCCAATATAGAAACTCCTCCTACGTCTCATTCCCTTCTTCTCCCTGATGATGACGAACCCGACCTCTCAACAGAAGCTCCAATTCCCAACTTCCATCACCAACCGCCAAGACTCAGTTCGATCCCTTCCTGTCGAGTGCGATGCCACGGAGGACTGACGCCAGGTCCGAACTTCTTTGGCACGGAAATTTCCACGGTGCTGCCAACATCTGCTACTCGACATCCTCAACCCAAAACTAGCACTCAAACACCACCTCAATGCTTATATTTCCCAAAATCGCAAACCCTAGAAAATACAGCCTCACGCTGTTCGAAATCAGCGAACAATACTGGAGTTCGAACTCCATGAAGCCCACTTAGATGCGTAGAGAATTTGTTCAGGGACTCGATTATATGAATTTGCTAATTGATCGGATTTTACTTGAATTGCTCTTGATTTTAGAATTGCCATTGTTTGAGGAAACAGAAAATGCTGTGGCGGCTGAGGGTGATTCGGTTATATAAGGGAACGGGGTAAATGTGTGGATGAAAATGATGCGTACGTGGCCTCTGTTTTGGCCTTAAATTGAGTTTAGATATTTTCCTTTTATTGTTTTATATTCGTTTTAACCTTCTAAAAATTCATGTGCTCACACACGATATCTAAAAATCGCCAAAC
Organism: Allium sativum; assembly: GCA_030737875.1. Classification (NCBI taxonomy): domain Eukaryota; kingdom Viridiplantae; phylum Streptophyta; class Magnoliopsida; order Asparagales; family Amaryllidaceae; genus Allium; species Allium sativum. Next base: position 310,485,010 of record CM060912.1, on the reverse strand, counting down.
TAGACATGTAGCTAGAGTTTGACATTACGGTCCCAACGAAACTGGTTTCGTCGAATTCCGACTCCGTATGCCCACACAGCGTATTTTTAACCGTCGAAATACTGACTATTTTTCACTCTAAAAATCCGTACGGTCACGCAGTGACTCTAAAAATCACGAAACTGGAAATCTAACAACTATTTGACATTGCGGATCCAACAAAACTGGTTTCATCGAAAACAGAGGTCGTATGCAAAACTGGCTATTTTTCAAGCGCTGAACATACTGTTTAAATATATAAATATATTTAAATATTATTAAATTTAATATAAATAAATTAATATTCTCGTATATCTTCACATATGATATCGTACAGCTCCAGAATATCATATCAGAATTTACATTTTTGATATTTCAGATTTTAGATTTATCGATATTCAGTTTATACTGAAAATCCATTTATAACGTAAATAAAGCGTTGCAAATTATAAAGGAATTCCACAGCGACTTTTCTAAAATTTGATTTGGACATAAATCAAAATCTACACGACGAAATCCCGATTTCTCTCTTCCACTAGAAAGATATACTCCACCAGCTCCACACGTTTCTTGTTTCATAGAAATCCGGCTTAAAATGAATCCTGTACATTCAGTTGAAGTCTGAATCGCCAAATAGCGAACTGCCGCGACATTTCAGGTTCATTTTAATTATAATTATAAATTATAAGTTCGAACGTTTTACTTTAAGTTATCGATATCGCCAAATCGATATATAAATAATTAAATAAATTAATTATTCGACAGCTAACAAAACGCGCCATTACAGACTTCCCCCCTTAAAATAATTTCGTCCTCGAAATTGCTAAGTTAGAAAAATGCTACTAACTCTACTAACTAGATTTAAAAATCCGTTTTGTTTACCTCTAAATTTCAGTTTCGACTGGACCAATTAATATCGAATAAAATATTTATTTATTTCGACTAACTAAATTTTCAAAAATCCTGAAAATTTTCTAACGCCTTAACTTTTGAAAAAATTTCGCCAGCACCTCCTTTGTACTGGTCGATATCTCAAACTCCAACTCGCCTCTCTGGGCCTTCTTTTACCCAAAAGAAAATCAAACATCCAAGCGGCTTACCAATTCGGCTCATAAATCCCAAACTCATTTAAAATATAAACTTGTACCTTTTTGTCGGGCATTTAACTCTATCCCTTTCATCTGCTACCACTTCAACATATACCAATGTTATCCATTCCAATTGATCTCCAATCAGTTCATATCCTCAAATCCAAATCGAATTTCATTCGAACTCTAATATCAAACTCCAAATTATTGACTTATCAATTTGGTTCCATTCTAGATTATCTCTAATCCAATTCAATTTTATTTAACTCGGTTCAAGCTAAATTTCAATTTATTTTTACCATCTCATTTTATTTAACTTCATTAGTTAAATTTTAATTCCAGAACTTAAGTTCCTGGGTTTCTTTCAAATCAAAATTTGAAATCATAATACCAATTCATAAACTTTGAATTTCTAAACAACTTGTTTTCTCAAAACAATTCAAAAACAAAACCTTTGGTAGTAATCCGTCACTTAGAACTCGAAAATGAACACTGATGATGTCTAGATTCATCATCAGAATCTATTTTCCAGCTATCGAAGTGAGTTCAATACTATATCATTTTCAATTTGAAAAACATTTTCAAAATCTCCCAGGAACTTAAAATTTCCTTATTTTAAATTCCAAATTCTGATTTAAATTCATATTTAATTCAAACTATTTCATATATTACATTCATATGAATTCTGATTGGTCATTTATAACCATTTCACCCTTTTATAATCTTATTCGATTATAATAAAAACCAACACAATCAATATACTATAATGATTTCAAGATATATATTTCTTCTATAAACAAATATATTTTGGGAAAAATTATTTCATTTACCCTCTTTCAAAACATACCATGTCGGTTCATCGTATTCGAGTGTTTAGTAACCCTTATCGATACAGTGGATCAAACTGATCGACCAGAATTCATAAGCCACTCAACCAATGAGTCTCCACAATATAAAACCATTTTATATTGAATAACAATTACGCGCTCATATATATACACTCAAACTCAATCTAGGATATTACTAATCCCATCTCTATCGAGTTATGCCACAGAGCCAAGGTAATCACTTAACTTAAGCTCTGATACCAACTGTAATGGCTGGAAATTTCCGACTCCTCGAGAGTCGAAAATCCCGAGACGTTAGTGAAAGAAAGTAGAGGGTGAGGAAGAAAAGATAGAACTAATAGAATAGAAGAAGAAGAAGAACTTACATCATCAGAGTAAACACGAATCTCACAGCGGAACGAATAAAATATAACATAACTTTGAAATACAAATCAGTACTCGTATATACATACCATTTCAAAGTACAACACTTAACAACACAGCGGAATAATAATAGCTATAATCCTGAAGCCTCCTGCTCCAAGCTCTCCAAGTGTATCTGAAAAATCCCGACTACTTGACTGCCCGTACAAATTTAGGCACCCAAGAGTTTAGGGAAAACAAAACAAAATAAACTCCGGGTCAGTCATGGGACTGGTGTGAATAAAACTCCAACACTTGGTTAAATAAAGGATATCTTTCTGATATTATAATAATGTCTAAATACAAATAGATATCAATCTAGCAGAACGCTTGCATCTCACGTTCCACATTCATAGTATACAAATAAAACCGTGAGCGCTTATTGGAGATTGGATTCCAACAGACAAGGTATGGGAGCACCTTCCGATCAGTGTACTCTAGAGGAGATACACTAGGGTTCGACAAGAACGTCTTGCAACCCGACCACACATGACCGTTCACTCATTTAGCTTGAGTGTAACGAATATATTATCACCGATGGTTGGGATCAGCAACCATCCTTCCCGATAAGGGACAGCATTGAAATAGATTATAAAGAAGTACAATTGAATATTCTCTAGATGGTGATAATACACCCTGCTTGGGTATGGCCCAACTAGCCATGCTGCCTAGCCCAACTTCTGTTATTTCCTGGTTGTGAGGTTTTGAGGTCACGTTTATCACTTTGACAGATTATTTCTTCAATTACTTTGAATGCCACATCGTCATACCCGCCAAATCATTATCGATTTCTCAAGGCATCACGGGTATAAAAGCTAAGAGAAACGAATTTCTCCGCCACCAACGTAATACGTTTAAAGAGATCAACATATATGATTCGTTAAGAATACTTTGTCAGACACTCGTCCATATACGTTGTCCTGGGACTAAACAAACTGAAGGCACTATTCAGTGAATCCATCCTACCTAGGCTTTTCACAATAGCCCTTGCACTTCACTCCGTCTTCAATTATTGTGACGACCCGCAACTTCCCCGTAAAGGAAAGCGTCGGATAGTTCGAGAACAAACCACAACAGAACGCATATAAAAGAACATTTCACTATATATTACAACAGTGCATCAGATTACAAGAATATACAGAGTATAAACGAATATTACACAGAGATATCAGAGATTTAAATTACATTTAAATACATAGCAGCGGAAAATAATACAATACACAACTAGAAGAGATATACGGATACAAAGCTTTCCGGATATCGTTCCAGCTGTAAACCAGGATCCTGTGAATATAAATCTGCAAAACCAAAACTACTAGCTGCCCGTGTCAAAATAAGGGCACCCAGAGTTTAGGTTAAAACAATAAACTCCAGGTCAGTCATGTGACTGGTGTGAGAACTAAAACAGTTATTAATCTTTATTTTAAATCAGGTAAATCAAGGGACCACGCCGTATAACACGGAACGGGTTTCCTCCCAAGAATACCAGTGCATAAAACAAACAGCGCAATGCTAAATAAAGAAAAATGAAGCTGTTATAAGACCCAGGTCCTATCACACAATGCAAACGCAAGCCGGGGGATAGGGTTTTCCCTTATAACAGCCAAAGGATGCTTGATACGTTTAAAAACAAATCATTTGATACTATTATAAGTGCATAGTGTATAAAACAACTTCAAATCATAAGTATCAATCATAGGCGGCATGAGCGTCCCATGCCACTATGTCGCCATATATAGGTTTACAAATAAAACCGCAAATGTCACGTATTTGGAAATTGGAATTCCTTCTATGAACCGAGGCAAAAGATAGTCCTCAAACGATTCGTGACTCTCTAGCCCGAGCCACAGGACCCAGACTCAGGTGAGCCCTTGGAGCGACAGGGCCGGTCCACCGATGTGGATTAAAATGCCTGAACACTACGTTTCCCCACCCTATGGGGTGTAAGTCTGGTCCGTCAGCCGACCAGAAGCATCGGCCGAAACCGATATAACCGAGGCGCCTCGCAACAGCAACAACCACATAAGTCAAACTCGTCAGGGCGTGAAAAACCACTGACGCCACTTCTAGCTAGAAAGAAACGCAAGTCCTCCCTGAGGTCCGTCTCCCGTTTTTGGTTCATACCGGGTGTGAAACACGCGAGGTAAACGTTACACAAAGCTACGCCACAAAGGCCGTGCTTTGATCATCACCACAAGACTTTGCTTTTCAACAGAAGCCTTGATCATTTACATCTTAGCATGCCACACAGGCAAACCATCCTATGCAACCGATATCAGTCACACAGAATGAAATCCGATGTCAGACACACAGTCCATTTACAAGTCCGTCCTGGGTCTGAACGAAACCGGAGGCACCTAGTACCCCGCATATCCATCGATCTCCAAGTACGTCTGGACGATCACTAACTGTTTCCATCTTCTTGGGTGTACAGCCCAATCAAGATCATCAGTTATCACCCAAACGACGTGAAGACCTCCGGTCTTCGACCATCGTCTTCATCTTCGACTTATCGTCGTATCAGTTATTCAGAATGGGATAAACCCGGTCTTTCCGAATAACTCGCGTATATTTAAATAAGTGTTACACAAACACAACATACGCCTCATTCCAATTCATTAGTCACTAACCGTAAATTAATCAAGAGAATAATTCCCCAAATATTAACCCCGAAGGCCGAAACCAACATCAGATCAATATCTAGAAAACCATTCTGTTTGGCTAACCGACAGTTAGTTTCTAAATTTCACGTTCAAATCTAATTAAAGATTTAACTATCGCCTGGAGCAAAACTGGTGATACTCCATTCTCGATCTTTTCAATCTAATTAAAGATTCATTAAAACTCCACTTAGTTTTAATCTGTGACTGGGTTAAAGAATCAGTGTCCTTTAAAACACGGTTCACGATAAACCCAAAGTCACATCCCATTAATTATCGGGTTAAAGAACAAGTGTTATTTAAAACACTGTTCACGATAAACCCAAAAATCAATATCCATTCAATTCCAATTAAATATCATTTAATTGGTACACTTCATTAAATCTAAATAAAAAGATTTAATCTTTTCCCAACTGGGTTCAAGAACGGTGTTAGTGAAGACACCATTCACGACAAACCCAAATCACATTCATTAATTATCGGGTTAAAGAACAAGTGTTATTTAAAAACACTGTTCACGATAGACCCAAAAATCAATATCCATTCAATTCCAATTAAATATCATTTAATTGGTACACTTCATTAAATCTAAATAAAAAGATTTAATCTTTTCTCAACTGGGTTCAAGAACAGTGTTAGTGAAGACACCATTCACGACAAACCCAAATCACATTCGATATTCAATACAAGGCTCTGAATAGAAAATATATCAGCTTATATTCAATATCGAATTCTACGACTAACAAATGTCGTATTGGAAATAACGATATCAATATATATCTTTCAAATTTCCATAACAACACCTGTATAATCACGAATTCCAACATCGAAATATTCCGAAGACAATTTCGATTCAAATCCACTCCAATGCAATCATTGGAAATTTTGGTTATTTTTAAAACCCTTTTCGAATTCAATTTATTTATTTAAAAATAAATAGAATTATAATTCTAGTTCAAAACTAGTTCATTTCGATAAAAATCCATTTTTATCTTTTCAAATATGGAGTTTTTCATCCCAATTCTTTCTAAATCATTTCTTATGATTTTACACAAATTATTACTATTTTTAATAATTTTATCAAGGCCCGTACAGTCGATTTCCAACAATGGCCATCGAACTGCACTTACAGCGACCTTTTTCCAATTTGATTTGGACGTATCTCCAAATCCAACCGTTAGATTTCAAATTTCTAACATTCGTTAGAAAGCTCTTTTCGATACGAACCCAACGGTTCCGGTTTTAGGAGAATCCGACGGTCGGATCTCCCGTAATGTCCGTTTGAAATAAATGGTCGAAATTTACGAACTGCCGCGGCGCGGCGCGTTCTATTCAGGCCATTATATTATATATATAATATATATAATATATATTTCGTCGATTTCTATTTAAAACGAATTATATAAATAGTTTTGAATTCGTTTCAAAATCTATTTCAACTTCCATTTCAATTCAAAGCAAAATTGAATTCTTCTTTATAAATTCGTTTCAAAATTCATTTCTATTCAATTCGAATTTCATTTCAATTTGAATTCATTTCAATTCGCTTTCGATTCCATTTGAATTCATTTTCAATTCAATTCATTTCGAAATCGTTTTCAATTCAATTCATTTCGAAATCGTTTTCAATTCAATTCATTTCGAAATCGTTTTCAATTCATTTTGAATTCGTTTTCAATTCAATTCATTTCGAAATCGTTTTCAATTCAATTCATTTCGAAATCGTTTTCAATTCATTTTGAATTCGTTTTCAATTCAATTCATTTCGAAATCGTTTTCAATTCAATTCATTTCGAAATCGTTTTTAATTCAATTCATTTCGAAATCGTTTTCAATTCAATTCATTTCGAAATCGTTTTCAATTCAATTCATTTCGAAATCGTTTTCAAAATCGATATAAATATCGTTCACGTCAAAATGGCGTCAATCTAATCAACACGGCTTCATATATTCCTTTATTTTCAAATATTCTATTTCAAATATTTTTTTTTTCAAATATTTCTTTTTCAAATATTTCTTTTTCAAAACTGGAATGAGGCCCAATCAATTACCATATAAAATTAATTATATGGATTTTCATACAACACATGTATATAATAGCATTGAAAATAATCAACCATCAACCAAAGTGCACTACACTGTATAAGCATCAAATATAGATATTCAACGCTTATAACAGCCTGTCAATCAATCGATCGACATATTTAATCAATCAGGATGAGTAAACTTCAAATTTCATCCTAACTCCCGTGTGGGGTTTCAAACAATCAAACACATATTTTATTGGTGCAGTTAGGCGATGTGTAAAATTTATCGACCCAATCAACGTCATTCAAATAGGTGTACATAAACAAACCGTCTGGTTTGTAAATGAATATTTATTTATTCACATTCACGTTAAAAATTATATTTTAACGATAACACATTTTATTTTAACATATGAATTTCTATTCAGTTCATTCGTTAAATAAAATGCTATTTTTATTTTTCTAACTTATTTTAGAAAATTTCGGCGGCATAACGGCACGATACTAGAAACGGGACAAGGCCTAGCCTTATCCCCGGTCTAGTGAAGGCCCACGCCATTCACACATCAATCATATTCAATTCGTTATGCAAACCACAAGATTTTGGAGTAAGAGTCTAACCTAGCCTTACTCCTTCGCCTTATAACGGCGCACGTCTAATCCTAACCAATTTATCGATTCGATTTTTCACACCACAAACCACATTCAAACCAATATCTCAATCAATCACCAAACAATCCAAACAAACAAGTCCATGGTATGTGGACGGGTGTCGGGTGCTTCTAATAAGCACCGTCTGCATCCTAGTATATATATATATAACTAGAAAAATAAATTGAAAGGTGAGAAATTCTCACTTATAGCTATCCTAGCTCCACGGCTCTTCTTTTGCAGAAGTCTTCGTCGTTTCGCCTTTTTGTCACCTTCGTTGCCCAAGGCCACTATATATAAAAATCGAATTTTTACTTCAAAGTTCAATATATATAAAAATCGAATTTTTATTTCAAAGTTCAATATATAAAAATCGAATTTTTATTTCAAAGTTCAATATATAAAAATCGAATTTTTATTTCAAAGTTCAATATATAAAAATCGAATTTTTAGTTCACCCAAAATAATATCTTTCTATGATAAGCATCATATTTTTTTCATAAGATGAAATCATACATTTCAAATCAAAGAAAACATATTTTTCTTATCACGGAAAACGTATTTCTCGAATCAAGGAAGATGGATTCTTCGAATCAAAGAAAATGGATTCTTTCATTCGCTATGATTTATAAAAACATATTTTTATCTCGAAGTTCTACATTTAAAAATCATATTTTCATTTTAAAAATTCAATCTTTTCCCATTTTAAAAATTCAATCTTTTTCATTTTCAAAATTCAATCTTTTAAAACCTTTCTTAAAAATCAGTTTTATTTTCTTTTTAAAAAAAAAAAAAAAAAAAAAAAAAAACAGTTTTAAAATGCTAATTAATTAAAAAAAATCAAAACAGTTTTAAAATGCTAATTAATTAAAAAAAATCAAAACAGTTTTAAAATGCTAATTAAAAAAAAAAAATCAAAACAGTTTTAAAATTATAAATTAAATTCAGAAGAACTTACCGGGGGGGACTCGTGGCAGAGGCGTCGGAGGTGGGGGGGCTGGCGGCCTTCAATTCGTCGGCGGTCGTCACGGTGGGGGGAGGCTCTGGCGTTTGCGTCTTCGATTCGAAGGGAGGAAGGAGATGAGCGCGAGGGGAGAGGAAGGCGCGAGGTCAGGAGGTCGGAGGGGGTGCGCCTGCCCTAGGCGGCGGCGAGGTCCTCCAGGTGGGGCGACTGGTCATCGAGGGTTCACTCTTTTTTTTTTTTTTTCTTTTTTTTTTCGATTCGATTTAAATGAAAATTAGGGGGGGGGGGCCAGAGATAAAGGAAAGGGGATTTCCCTTTTTTTTTTATTTTATTTTATTATTATTTAATTCAACCTAAAGTTGACTTTTTCATAAGACCTCGAAACGAGGCCCACCGCCTGTCGCCCATAGCGTTTCACCCCCATTCCGAACACAATGGGATATGTACCGCAAGCTGAATCGACCGTTTCGATCAGTTTCCTTTTAATTTACATTTAAATCACTATATTGAATTTTAAACGTACATTTCAAATTACCGGGGTCACATACTAACTAGAAAAATTCCAGAAAAATATTTTCTAGCTTCGTATTGACGATACGGTCCTAACAAAACTAGTTTCGTCGAATTCTGAGACCGTTAGAAAAATGGCCAATTTCCAGTCGATTAAAATCAACTGAAATGGTCAAAACACGTTTTCCTATGCCACGCTCACATATTGATTCGAAAAATTATGAAATTTGGAATCTAGCAATAACTTAACATCACGGACCCAACGAAAGTGGTTTCGTCGAAATCCGAGCTCGTTTGCAAAATGTCCATTTTTAAGGGTCTGAATTCCATAGCGACTATTCAGAAATTTCAACTGGACATATCTTTTGATTCCTGATATGAAATCTTGATTTTTCGGATTCGTTAGAAAGATATTCACTATTAGATTCCATTATTTTTGGTTTCACTAAAATCCGGATTGTTTTGCACCCGGTACATTCAATTGAAGTTTGAAATCGAATTATCGAACTACCGCGCCATTTTCAATTCTATTTATAATTATATATAATTATTTATATTCTAACGACGGCGTATATAATATATACGTCGAATTCCATTTGAATTAAATTTTCTCGTCGTTATTATTTAAAATAATTCATTTTAAATAATCAAAACTCGCTAAAATGGCCAAAATAAAAATTTCAAACTGGCTCACATTTTACGGGTTGTTACAATTATCTTCAGCGTACTTGATTCACAACGCTTATGCTAATACAGAGTGGTTCTTCGGATAATAATCCAACCGGTCTCTCCATATTTACACCGTAAATATGGTCAAAACTTTGATAGTCTGTGATTCAACTATCAAATGAAAACATGTCGGTGTACAAACAACGATCTTATTTCCGAATGGAAATTCGATCGATCAATCATCATATACATATATATGTTCATATTTCCTTATTTCATGTATTTAGAAAATATATGTTATTAATCATTGGAAAACATTTCCATAGCTTATTTTCACATCACTATTATTTCGCATCTATCAGTCCCTAACTGTAACTAGTATGAGAACAATTCTCTAAGTATCAATCCGGAAGGTCGAAACCAACATCAGATCGTCACTTAGAAAACCGTTCAACTTACCCTCTCCAGTCAGTTTCTGAATTTGCTTAACTCTATTTCTTAAATTCTTATCATGAAACATTTCATTTTCTATGTTTAGAAAACATATCTGACTATATTTGGAAAACGTTTCCAAAACTCATTTACGGATTTCCAATGAACGTTTTATAAAACATCGTTACGCTTAATCCATTAATCGCTTATTACTTAACTATATTTCAAATCAACCTTTTCTATCGAACCACAACTATTCCTTTGTCAATTCTGAAGTCAATCAAGTTGGGGTAAAATTACCTCTCAGACCTTAATTTAACAACGTCCTTTACTGTGAAATAGATGAAGCTCGTCACTCACTTTGTCCGATCATCTGTTTATGCAAATTCTCGGATTCAGGTTACGAATCCACTTCTTATATGAAAACGTTTGATTATAACTATACCTTGATTTAAAACCCGGAAGGTAAATAGTACTTTCCCGAATTTGATATAATCGAATTCGACGTATAACTCTCTTTCGAGTAATCTCTATTCGATTAACTCTCCCTTTTTAATAACTTATATTCGATAAACTCTATTTCGATTAACTCCTATCGAATAACTAATATTCAAATAGCTCTTCTTGGTTGGCTCTATTTCATTAACTCTTATCGAATAACAAATATTCGATTTTCTTAAATGTGTCAATTCTTATCGAATAACTAACATCCGATTTAAATTAAATGGATTTACTCTTATCGAATAACTTATTCGATTAACTCAACTTGATTTTCTTAACTCGAATATCTCAACTCGATTTCTTAACTCGGTTACTTAACTCGATAAATCTTAACTCGATTACTTAACTCGATAACTTAACTTAACCCAAATCGATTAACTCAACTCTAATCGATTAACTAAATTTGATTTACTCCTTCGAATAACTAATTCGAATAACTTAATTGATTAACTCCTTCGAATAACTAATTCGAATAACGTACCTTCGAATAACTAATATTCGATTTACTCTAACTCGATTAACTTAATTCTAATCGATTTACTCCATTTCGATTCAACTTAATTCAAATCGATTAACTTAACTCAAATTGATTAACTCCTTTCGAATAACTAAATTCGATTTAACTCTTTTCGAATAACTAAATTCGATTAACTCAAATTGAATAACTAATATTCAATTAACTCTTACGTGTTTAACTCTATTCGAATAAGTAATTCGAATCACTCTAATGTGTTTAATTCTATTCAAATATCTATTTCGAATAACTCATTTCGAATAACTAAATTCGATTAACTCTTTTAACTTTACTCGAATAACTATATTCGATTAACACCTTCTTTCGAATAACTATATTCGTTTACTCTTAGACTAACTCCTTTGTATTAACTAACTTCGAATAACTCCTTTGGATTAGCTAACTTTGAATAACTCCTTTGGATTAACTAACTTCGAATAACTCCTTTGGATTAACTAACTTCGAATAACTCCTTTGGATTAACTAACTTCGAATAACCAATATTCGATAACTACTCTTCGTATAAATAATATTCGGTAACTCTTCTCAAATGAATAACATTTGATTTCTCCGCTCGAATAAACTATATTCAATTACTCTTCCCTCGAATAAACTATATTCGATAACTCTACTTCGAATAAGTGATATTCGGCAACTCTACTCGATTATGAAACATCCCGGATTTTAAGCTATTTTATAATAAACATTTAAATTTATTTTAAATGTTGAATTAGATATATAAATGGGTTTTATATTAAATTTATAGATTTAATTATCGTAATATGAAATAGTTGTAATTGAATTCACAGTTAAAATCTGAATTTAAACAATTCAGTCAGTTAATATAAATTCTGTTTTTGAAATAGAACGAAAATAATAATTTATTTTTGATGAATTTAATGGTTTGGGATCGATTTATATTTTAAATCGAATTTTATTTAAATCGTTAATTTAGATTGTTATTACAGTCGGATTAAATTTCAGAATCAGTTTCATTGCGTTCAGAATAGCGTTATAACCTTATAACGTCCTTCGTTAAGTTAAATTAAGGGTTCGGGGTTTCAAATTAAAAGACCACGAGATATTTTAATTATTTAATATAAATAAATTCAAATCAATATTAAATCAGGCCGACCAACATTTTCAGCTACTCTAAGAAAAAAATCACGCAGACCTACTATGTATTTCTCGAGCCAACAACTTTGTCTCCAAGCTTCAATACCAGGCAAACAACATTTTAATGGCAATGTACGTTATTTCTCTGAATCGCACCTATATAATGAACCGCAACCTTCATATCTCCTCACTCTAAAATCAGTTCGATCCCCTACCTTTCATTTTCCATTCGCAGTCAATAACAAAATCAAATCCTCCGATCAAAATGAAAAAAAAAGACTTTGAAATCAAAATCGAGATTCAATCCGTGAATTCCTGGAGCTCGACGCAACCTAGGGGAAGCCGCGATTTGTGCTAATGGCGGGGGGGTTGCGATCCACTTTTTCTTGGATCTGGAGTGCCCCGCAACGTCAGGCTCGAGTTCGACCTAAGGATTGAGTGAGAAGGGGCGCGCGGTTTTCAATAGGGTTTGGGTTGAAGTTGCGACTTTTGTTTGGGGTGTTGGTGGCCGACTTGTGGGTCAAGATGAAGCTCGGGTGAAGAGTGGTTGGACGATGGTGGGAGGATTGGATGGTTGGCAGTGTTGGATTTTCGGTAGAAATTGCTGGTGATGGGCTAGTATTGAGGCAGTGGAGTTCGGCAGTAGATTTAGAGGCAGTGACAGTAGCATTTATGGGATTATAGCTCGGTCTTGAGCTGTGTGTTACTGCAGCAAAAGCAATGAGGAGGTAGTGCAGCTTCTTGTTGTCCGAGGCATTGGGGGTTGTTGTAATGATATAGGGAAGTGGTGATGAATGTGAGGGTTCAGTTCTGTTCATTTTTGGGGTGGTGCTATGCTGAGCAAATTGAGGAGTGAGGTCAGTAAGTTGAAATTGAGGAGTGAGGTCAGTAGAGAGGGATCAATGATTTTGAGGGAATGCTTCATCAATAGGTCGAGGGCAGCAAGTTGGTGCTGAAATAGCAGGACAGTGAGTAGATGATGGAAAAGAGATAGAAGGGTTGTTTGTGAATTGTTTGGTGAATCGGCAAAGTGGAAGAGTCAAAGTTGTGAGGCTAAATTCAGTTTGGGATGTTCGAGATGGTTGCAGGAATTAATCGAGTAATTAGCAAAGCGATAAGGTATACGTTTTACCTTAATTTAAAATACAATTTATTTATTTGTTATGTTAGTTTAGATTAATGATCGTTAAATCATTGAACAAAATAAAATTCAGAAATCGTAGGTGCAAATAAATCCAATCAGGATGGCTCAAGTAGGGTTGTAGCTGCGAAGATAAAACATTTAATCAGATATTCGACAAATAAGGTGAGTAAATCTCACTCACCGTTTTATTTAAATTTATTTTTATCGTAAAAATAAATGTGTTGGTTGCTTGGGTGCATGAATGAAGTGTTGAATTATTGTGGTTATTGAATTTCCCGCAACACTATTAGCGGATGCCCGCAGTATCATTAGCGGATGACACTATGCCCACGTACATAAGTGGACCCCCTTTTATACCGCGATATCCTGCCTTGAAGCAGGATGGGTATTATCCATGTGACTAACATCTGTGGATGCAGGAAAACAGGTTGGAGGGATCCAACGGGATTCCTCAAAAATTTATTTAATGTTGTTCACATATTTATATATGTATGTGATGTGTGAATTGAATGGATGATTTGTGTGTTAGATATTAGAATATCACTGGCCGTAGATATTTACAATATCATAAGAAGTTACTTTTAGATTCAAGAAGGAAATTTTATTTTATTGAAATAAAATTTGAATTTCAAATAAACTAAGAAAACAATAACTTGTTTAAATAATAAAACAAGTACTGAATGTATAAATGATTTGTAAGGAAATTATCATTTGGTAATATCAGATTTTAAATTCAAGTTGAATTTAAAGAGGTAATTTTAAATTTTGAAATAGAAATGGGATTACAAATAGGTTCGGAAATATTTACTTGTTTCAAAATAAAAACAGGTAATTGAATTTATAAACTATGTTTACAAATGAAAAAGGAGATTATCATTTGATAAATTTTGAAACGTGAATGCAAGCGTGATTTTAAAAGGAAGTTTATCCGCCCAAAGTAGAAATGAAATTTCAAAGGGAGTTTGAAATAGAACTTGTGTTAATATTTAAAACAAGAAGTATAGTTTATAAACGATGTTTTAAATGAATGTGAAAATCATCATTTGGTCCTTTATAAATTCTAAATTCAAGTATGATTTGTTTTCCGAAGTGGAAATTAGATTTCAAATGTAAATTGAATTGAAATATGGTTTAATACTTAGAACAAGAAGTGAAATTCTAAACGATATGCTTAAACAAAGAAAAATAGCTAGTATTGGATTTATTTAATTTTTGATGAAATTAAAAAAGTGACTTTGAATAGGTTCAAGAAGAAAACGATCAAATTTATTCCGACATTCGGAATATAATTTGAATTGAAATAAGTCCATCTGGTTTGTTTTAGAATTCGACTATGTCCAATTTACAAGTGCAAATTGGTTTTAGAAAGGGTAATTTTACTTTTCGAAATAGAAATGGTATTTCGAATAAATTGAGAAGATTTAACTTGTTTTAAATTAAAAACAAGTTGCTGGAATTATAGACACTGTTTATCAAGGAAAAAAATATATTATCATTTGATAATATTAATCTTTAATTTCAAGTAAGGGATGCAAAGCAGGAAATTTATCTTTCAAAGTGGAAATTTGAATTTCAAATGAAATATGAAATATAAGCTTGTTTTAAATGGTTAAAACAAGAAGTAAAATTTATGAACGATGTTTATAAATAGAAAGGGAAAATCATCATGGGATGATTTGGGTATTTGAATTCAACTTGGAATTTAAAAGGAGATTTATAACTTGAAATCGTTTCAAAAGGAGACGATGAAATCAAAGGAAGAAGTGAATTTATATATAAGGTTTATATAAGTGACGAAGTAATTGTCGTCGAGTAATTTGGAAATAAATTTCCAAATGAAAGAAATGGGATCGAATGTGAGATTTAAAGCAAGTTTGGGTATTACAAGCTTTTATTCGTCTCAAGATAAGAACGTCGTCGATCAAGGTCTGAGAGGTAATTAAAATACCCCAACTTGAATGACTTCACTATTGTCAAGAGATGATATTAGTTTGTAATGTTAAAAGGATACCGAAATGAGTTTATCTTGAAGTTTGTTTAACCTTCGAAATTTGAAGTTGGATAAAGACGTTTGGTTTATATACCAATGTATTTCCAAAGAATAGAAATCAAATTTAATGCGATTTGAATTTGAATAAATTCATAACCGAGTTATGAATATGGAATAGAATAATCGACGAATATGGATAATTCGAATTTGTGAAGTTAGTTTTGGAAAATAGACTTAATTTATTTTTAAATATTAAGAATGGAGTTGGAATTTAATTATAAACGAAGTTTTTAAACGTTTATATTTAATTCAATTAAAACGAACTCGCCACAGCGCGGTAGTTCGTAAATTGGCGATTCGAACTTCAATTGAGTATATAGAACTCAATATAAGTCGGAATTTGATGAAACAAGAAATGCCCGGACCGATTGAACGATAGTTTTTTAAAGGAAGAGAAAAATCTTGATTTCATTGTATAGATTTTGAATTATGTCAAAATCAAATTTTCAGAAAAACAGCGCCAGAATCGTTTTTAAACCATAACGGTTTATTTGATAAATTTAAGGGATTTTAAGTGAATAAAATCCAATTCTTTTCAGGAAAAATCCGAGTTTGAGTTATCAAATAAATACGAACTCAAATCGAGTAAATGAACTGATTTTTGGAAACAAAAAAAAAATCAGATTTAAATTATCGAATAAAGTTAGCGAGTTTCAAAAGAAATTAGTTAATGTGATTTTTGATCGAACCTAACTTTTGTTTTAAGTAAACTGAATTGTAAATTGGATCAAAGTATTGGGAGGTGAGCAAAGAGTTGAGTTTGATATGTCTATAAGCGAATACAAATATATTTGAATGTGATACATTCAAATTTAAAAGTATATGAAACCAAAAAGCTAATTAGAAAATTTAATTAGCGAATGGTAGCGTATTTTGGTAAAAAGGGTCGAATTGTTTGAAACAAATTGGGAATGGGCATATATATGTTAAACAGGTTTGGGATGGAGAATATGAAGAGAGTATGAAGAATATATTTAAGTGCCCGACAACAAGGTACATGTTTCAATTTCCATATGAGGTTTTATGCGCCGAATCGGCAAGCCGCTTGGCTTTTTGATTTTCTTTTTGAATGGAGAGGCCTGTGTGGCAGTTTGGGGATTTTCCCGATGCTCCCGATGCAGGGGAGGTTATGGCGAATTTTTCCGGAAATTTAAGGAGTTAGAATATTTTTAAGAAGTTTGATAATTAGAAATCGATATAACGATATCTAGAATTCGCTAAGAAAATGAAATATTAGAAAGGGGCCAGTGATTGTGAAATTGTTTGATGGATGTTTATTTTTCCTTTGATAGTTAAAACACCGGCTATCAAAGATTTTTACCATCGTTGTCAATACGGAGAGACCGGTTGGATTTAATATCCGAGAACCACTCTGTATAGGCATATGCGTTGCGAATTAGATTATGCTGAAGATAATCGAAGACGGAGTGAAATTCAAAGAGCTGGTATGTTTGTCCAGTCCCAGGACAACTTGTATGGACGAATGTCTGACAGAGTATTCCTAACGGTCACATAAGACGATCTTTTCAAGGTATTACGTCTGGTGGCGGAGAAATTCGTTTCTCTTAGCTTTTATACCCGTAATATTTTTGGGAAGATCAACTTGTGATTGGACGGGTTTGACGATGTGGCATTCAAAGTGAATGGTGATCAGATGTTCTAAAAGATAGACGTAGCCTCAAGCTTCACAACCGAGAAATGACAAAAATCGGGCAGGCAGCATGGCTATGTGGGTCGCACCCATTAGGGTGTATAATCACCTATCTAGAGAAATTCCTTTTGTTTCTTAATCTATCGATTCTGCCCATTCGGGAACGGTGGTTTGAGCCCAACCGTTGGTGATATACATTCGATACACTCAAGCGAAATGAGTGGTCGGTCATGTGTGGGCCGGGTTGCAAGACGTTCTTGTTGAACCCAGGTGTATTCGCCTCTGGAGATACACTGTCGGAAGGTGGTCCCATACCTTGTCATAGTTGGAATCCAATCTCCAATAAGCGCCCTGTGGTTTTTGATTTTATACTATATATGTAGAGCGTGAGATGCAAGCGTTCTACTATTTGGTTATTTATTTGATTAGACATTATTATAATATCACTGGATTTTGATATCAAAAATGGTTTGGGTTATAGTAAGGTAAAAACCATCCGTATTTATGTGTGGACTGGTCTTACTATTATCCTTTTCTTTCGAAAGATCTTTGAAGTTAAACCATATGGTTGGAGTTTACTCACACCAGTCCCATGACTGACCCAGAGTTTGTTTTGTTTTGTTTTTCCTAAACTCTTGGGTGCTCAAATTTGTATGGGCAGTCAAGTGTTTCAGGCTTTTACAGATACCCTTAAAGGAGCTGGAAGCAGGAGGCTTCACCGCTAGTTATTTTAGAGTTATTTCCGCTGTATCAAATGTTATGTTGTACTCTGATGTTGTTATGTATATATGTACAAAACAGATTTGTATTTCAAAGCTTATGTTATATAATATATTTTATTCGTTCCGCCGTGAGATTCGTGTTTACTTTGATTATGCTCAGTTGTGTTCTTCTTCTTCTATTCTATTAGTTCTATCTTTTCTATCTCACCCTCTAATTTCTTTCTATAAACGATTCGGTATTTTCGATGTCTGAACAGTCAACGCTGGGTTTTGTGTCGATTTTCGGAGTCGAAAATCCCGTGGTCGTTACAGTGGTATCAGAGCTTAGGTTTAGCGAACACCTAGGCTTTGGTGGGGGTTTACTCATTAGAGATAGGGTCAGTAGTACCCTAGAATGAGTCGAGTGTATATATGAGAGAGAGTATTTGTATGTTGATATAAAAATTGTTTTATATTGTGTTGGCTTGTCTGTTGGGTGGTTTATGAATTCTGGTCGAATCGTGGGACGCCACGACGTCGATAGGAGTTTTAAACACTTGAACAGAAGAATCGACATAATATTGTTTTAAATCGGGTAAATGAAATAATTTTACCCAAAATTATATTTCCATATAAAAGGAATAATTTTTCGAAATTATTTATATATGGATGAGTTGGTTGCTATTATTAGATAATATGATTGGAATGATTATATATAATCAAGTAGAATTTGTATATGAATGGGATATATACAGATAAGATGAAATTGAATTGAATTAAAATCAGAATTGGAATTTAAATCCCGTAGTTGGAAAATATTTTTCCAAAGTATATTAAAATAAAATAGCTTGTTTTGGAAGGGTTTTTGAATAAAAATCGTTTTGAATAGATTTTGAAAGTGATAAAGCACTGGACTCACTTCAGTGGCTGGAAAATAATTCTGATGATGACTGCAGCACCATTAGTGTTCATTTTCGAGTTTCTAAGTGATGGACTGCTACCTTAGAAAAGTTTCTGATAGAAATTTGTTTGAAAAAAAAAAACAAGTTGTGGGGAAAATTCAAATGTTTTGAATTTAAAATAGAAATAAATATATGTATATATATTTATGTGACTTCAAAAGGATTTGAAATAAAATCCGGGGGTTTGAATTCTGGAATTTAAATTTAACTTAAACAAGTTAAATGTGTCGAAGGGAATAAATTGAATAGAATCCATTTCGATAAATTGGTGTTGAACCAATATGATTGGAATATGAATTAATTGTAGATCATTCAAATTAAATGAATGAAAACTAAAGGTTTGTGGGTACTGGAATTTGTTGAAATATAAAATACTGAGTTTCAACATGAATGAGTTTTTGAAAAGTTAATGGGTTTGTACCACTTTCCCTACCTTACTAATTTCGGGGACGAAATTCTTTTAAGGGGGAAGGAATGTAACATCCCGGATTTTAAGCTATTTTATAATAAACATTTAAATTTATTTTAAATGTTGAATTAGATATATAAATGGGTTTTATATTAAATTTATAGATTTAATTATCGTAATATGAAATAGTTGTAATTGAATTCACAGTTAAAATCTGAATTTAAACAATTCAGTCAGTTAATATAAATTCTGTTTTTGAACTAGAACGAAAATAATAATTTATTTTTGATGAATTTAATGGTTTGGGATCGATTTATATTTTAAATCGAATTTTATTTAAATCGTTAATTTAGATTGTTATTACAGTCGGATTAAATTTCAGAATCAGTTTTATTGCGTTCAGAATAGCGTTATAACCTTATAACGTCCTTCGTTAAGTTAAATTAAGGGTTCGGGGTTTCAAATTAAAAGACCACGAGATATTTTAATTATTTAATATAAATAAATTCAAATCAATATTAAATCAGGCCGACCAACATTTTCAGCTACTCTAAGAAAAAAATCACGCAGACCTACTATGTTTTTCTCGAGCCAACAACTTTGTCTCCAAGCTTCAATACCAGGCAAACAACATTTTAATGGCAATGTACGTTATTTCTCTGAATCGCACCTATATAATGAACCGCAACCTTCATATCTCCTCACTCTAAAATCAGTTCGATCCCCTACCTTTCATTTTCCATTCGCAGTCAATAACAAAATCAAATCCTCCGATCAAAATGAAAAAAAAAGACTTTGAAATCAAAATCGAGATTCAATCTGTGAATTCCTGGAGCTCAACGCAACCTAGGGGAAGCCGCGATTTGTGCTAATGGCGGGGGGGGGGGGAGGGGGGTTGAGATCCACTTTTTCTTGGATCTGGAGTGCCCCGCAACGTCAGGCTCGAGTTCGACCTAAGGATTGAGTGAGAAGGGGCGCGCGGTTTTCAATAGGGTTTGGGTTGAAGTTGCGACTTTTGTTTGGGGTGTTGGTGGCCGACTTGTGGGTCAAGATGAAGCTCGGGTGAAGAATGGTTGGACGATGGTGGGAGGATTGGATGGTTGGCAGTGTTGGATTTTCGGTAGAAATTGCTGGTGATGGGCTAGTATTGAGGCAGTGGAGTTCGCAGTAGATTTAGAGGCAGTGACAGTAGCATTTATGGGATTATAGCTCGGTCTTGAGCTGTGTGTTACTGCAGCAAAAGCAATGAGGAGGTAGTGCAGCTTCTTGTTGTCCGAGGCATTGGGGGTTGTTGTAATGATATAGGGAAGTGGTGATGAATGTGAGGGTTCAGTTCTGTTCATTTTTGGGGTGGTGCTATGCTGAGCAAATTGAGGAGTGAGGTCAGTAAGTTGAAATTGAGGAGTGAGGTCAGTAGAGAGGGATCAATGATTTTGAGGGAATGCTTCATCAATAGGTCGAGGGCAGCAAGTTGGTGCTGAAATAGCAGGACAGTGAGTAGATGATGGAAAAGAGATAGAAGAGTTTTTTGTGAATTGTTTGGTGAATCGGCAAAGTGGAAGAGTCAAAGTTGTGAGGCTAAATTCAGTTTGGGATGTTCGAGATGGTTGCAGGAATTAATCGAGTAATTAGCAAAGCGATAAGGTATACGTTTTACCTTAATTTAAAATACAATTTATTTATTTGTTATGTTAGTTTAGATTAATGATCGTTAAATCATTGAACAAAATAAAATTCAGAAATCGTAGGTGCAAATAAATCCAATCAGGATGGCTCAAGTAGGGTTGTAGCTGCGAAGATAAAACATTTAATCAGATATTCGACAAATAAGGTGAGTAAATCTCACTCACCGTTTTATTTAAATTTATTTTTATCGTAAAAATAAATGTGTTGGTTGCTTGGGTGCATGAATGAAGTGTTGAATTATTGTGGTTATTGAATTTCCCGCAACACTATTAGCGGATGCCCGCAGTATCATTAGCGGATGACACTACGCCCACGTACATAAGTGGACCCCCTTTTATACCGCGATATCCTGCCTTGAAGCAGGATGGGTATTATCCATGTGACTAACATCTGTGGATGCAGGAAAACAGGTTGGAGGGATCCAACGGGATTCCTCAAAAATTTATTTAATGTTGTTCACATATTTATATATGTATGTGATGTGTGAATTGAATGGATGATTTGTGTGTTAGATATTAGAATATCACTGGCCGTAGATATTTACAATATCATAAGAAGTTACTTTTAGATTCAAGAAGGAAATTTTATTTTATTGAAATAAAATTTGAATTTCAAATAAACTAAGAAAACAATAACTTGTTTAAATAATAAAACAAGTACTGAATGTATAAATGATTTGTAAGGAAATTATCATTTGGTAATATCAGATTTTAAATTCAAGTTGAATTTAAAGAGGTAATTTTAAATTTTGAAATAGAAATGGGATTACAAATAGGTTCGGAAATATTTACTTGTTTCAAAATAAAAACAGGTATTGAATTTATAAACTATGTTTACAAATGAAAAAGGAGATTATCATTTGATAAATTTTGAAACGTGAATGCAAGCGTGATTTTAAAAGGAAGTTTATCCGCCCAAAGTAGAAATGAAATTTCAAAGGGAGTTTGAAATAGAACTTGTGTTAATATTTAAAACAAGAAGTATAGTTTATAAACGATGTTTTAAATGAATGTGAAAATCATCATTTGGTACTTTATAAATTCTAAATTCAAGTATGATTTGTTTTCCGAAGTGGAAATTAGATTTCAAATGTAAATTGAATTGAAATATGGTTTAATACTTAGAACAAGAAGTGAAATTCTAAACGATATGCTTAAACAAAGAAAAATAGCTAGTATTGGATTTATTTAATTTTTGATGAAATTAAAAAAGTGACTTTGAATAGGTTCAAGAAGAAAACGATCAAATTTATTCCGACATTCGGAATATAATTTGAATTGAAATAAGTCCATCTGGTTTGTTTTAGAATTCGACTATGTCCAATTTACAAGTGCAAATTGGTTTTAGAAAGGGTAATTTTACTTTTCAAAATAGAAATGGTATTTCGAATAGATTGAGAAGATTTAACTTGTTTTAAATTAAAAACAAGTTGCTGGAATTATAGACGCTGTTTATCAAGGAAAAAAATATATTATCATTTGATAATATTAAACTTTAATTTCAAGTAAGGGATGCAAAGCAGGAAATTTATCTTTCAAAGTGGAAATTTGAATTTCAAATGAAATATGAAATATAAGCTTGTTTTAAATGGTTAAAACAAGAAGTAAAATTTATAAACGATGTTTATAAATAGAAAGGGAAAATCATCATGGGATGATTTGGGTATTTGAATTCAACTTGGAATTTAAAAGGAGATTTATAACTTGAAATCGTTTCAAAAGGAGACGATGAAATCAAAGGAAGAAGTGAATTTATATATAAGGTTTATATAAGTGACGAAGTAATTGTCGTCGAGTAATTTGGAAATAAATTTCCAAATGAAAGAAATGGGATCGAATGTGAGATTTAAAGCAAGTTTGGGTACTACAAGCTTTTATTCGTCTCAAGATAAGAACGTCGTCGATCAAGGTCTGAGAGGTAATTAAAATACCCCAACTTGAATGACTTCACTATTGTCAAGAGATGATATTAGTTTGTAATGTTAAAAGGATACCGAAATGAGTTTATCTTGAAGTTTGTTTAACCTTCGAAATTTGAAGTTGGATAAAGACGTTTGGTTTATATACCAATGTATTTCCAAAGAATAGAAATCTAATTTAATGCGATTTGAATTTGAATAAATTCATAACCGAGTTATGAATATGGAATAGAATAATCGACGAATATGGATAATTCGAATTTGTGAAGTTAGTTTTGGAAATTAGACTTAATTTATTTTTAAATATTAAGAATGGAGTTGGAATTTAATTATAAACGAAGTTTTTAAACGTTTATATTTAATTCAATTAAAACGAACTCGCCACAGCGCGGTAGTTCGTAAATTGGCGATTCGAACTTCAATTGAGTATATAGAACTCAATATAAGTCGGAATTTGATGAAACAAGAAATGCCCGGACCGATTGAACGATAGTTTTCTAAAGGAAGAGAAAAATCTTGATTTCATTGTATAGATTTTGAATTATGTCAAAATCAAATTTTCAGAAAAACAGCGCCAGAATCGTTTTTAAACCATAACGGTTTATTTGATAAATTTAAGGGATTTTAAGTGAATAAAATCCGATTCTTTTCAGGAAAATCCGAGTTTGAGTTATCAAATAAATACGAAATCAAATCGAGTAAATGAACTGATTTTTGGAAACAAAAAAAAATCAGATTTAAATTATCGAATAAAGTTAGCGAGTTTCAAAAGAAATTAGTTAATGTGATTTTTGATCGAACCTAACTTTTGTTTTAAGTAAACTGAATTGTAAATTGGATCAAAGTATTGGGAGGTGAGCAAAGAGTTGAGTTTGATATGTCTATAAGAGAATACAAATATATTTGAATGTGATACGTTCAAATTTAAAAGTATATGAAACCAAAAAGCTAATTAGAAAATTTAATTAGCGAATGGTAGCGTATTTTGGTAAAAAGGGTCGAATTGTTTGAAACAAATTGGGAATGGGCATATATATGTTAAACAGGTTTGGGATGGAGAATATGAAGAGAGTATGAAGAATATATTTAAGTGCCCGACAACAAGGTACATATTTCAATTTCCATATGAGGTTTTATGCGCCGAATCGGCAAGCCGCTTGGCTTTTTGATTTTCTTTTTGAATGGAGAGGCCTGTGTGGCAGTTTGGGGATTTTCCCGATGCTCCCGATGCAGGGGAGGTTATGGCGAATTTTTCCGGAAATTTAAGGAGTTAGAATATTTTTAAGAAGTTTGATAATTAGAAATCGATATAACGATATCTAGAATTCGCTAAGAAAATGAAATATTAGAAAGGGGCCAGTGATTGTGAAATTGTTTGATGGATGTTTATTTTTCCTTTGATAGTTAAAACACCGGCTATCAAAGAATTTTACCATCGTTGTCAATACGGAGAGACCGGTTGGATTTAATATCCGAGAACCACTCCGTATAGGCATATGCGTTGCGAATTAGATTATGCTGAAGATAATCGAAGACGGAGTGAAATTCAAAGAGCTGGTATGTTTGTCCAGTCCCAGGACAATTTGTATGGACGAATGTCTGACAGAGTATTCCTAACGGTCACATAAGACGATCTTTTCAAGGTATTACGTCTGGTGGCGGAGAAATTCGTTTCTCTCAGCTTTTATACCCGTAATATTTTTGGGAAGATCAACTTGTGATTGGACGGGTTTGACGATGTGGCATTCAAAGTGAATGGTGATCAGATGTTCTAAAAGATAGACGTAGCCTCAAGCTTCACAACCGAGAAATGACAAAAATCGGGCAGGCAACATGGCTATGTGGGTCGCACCCATTAGGGTGTATAATCACCTATCTAGAGAAATTTCTTTTGTTTCTTAATCTATCGATTCTGCCCATTCGGGAACGGTGGTTTGAGCCCAACCGTTGGTGATATACATTCGATACACTCAAGCGAAATGAGTGGTCGGTCATGTGTGGGCCGGGTTGCAAGACGTTCTTGTTGAACCCAGGTGTATTCGCCTCTAAAGATACACTGTCGGAAGGTGGTCCCATACCTTGTCATAGTTGGAATCCAATCTCCAATAAGCGCCCTGCGGTTTTTGATTTTATACTATATATGTAGAGCGTGAGATGCAAGCGTTCTACTATTTGGTTATTTATTTGATTAGACATTATTATAATATCACTGGATTTTGATATCAAAAATGGTTTGGGTTATAGTAAGGTAAAAACCATCTGTATTTATGTGTGGACTGGTCTTACTATTATCCTTTTCTTTCGAAAGATCATTGAAGTTAAACCATATGGTTGGAGTTTACTCACACCAGTCCCATGACTGACCCAGAGTTTGTTTTGTTTTGTTTTTCCTAAACTCTTGGGTGCTCAAATTTGTATGGGCAGTCAAGTGTTTCAGGCTTTTACAGATACCCTTAAAGGAGCTGGAAGCAGGAGGCTTCACCGCTAGTTATTTTAGAGTTATTTCCGCTGTATCAAATGTTATGTTGTACTCTGATGTTGGTATGTATATATGTACAAAACAAATTTGTATTTCAAAGCTTATGTTATATAATATATTTTATTCGTTCCGCTGTGAGATTCGTGTTTACTTTGATTATGCTCAGTTGTGTTCTTCTTCTTCTATTCTATTAGTTCTATCTTTTCTATCTCACCCTCTAATTTCTTTCTATAAACGATTCGGTATTTTCGATGTCTGAACAGTCAACGCTGGGTTTTGTGTCGATTTTCGGAGTCGAAAATCCCGTGGTCATTACAGATTAACTCCACTTGGATAACTCTAACTGGTCAACTCTAACTGGTCAACTCTAACTGAGTAACTCTAACTGATCAACTCTAACTGGTCAACTTTAACTGGTCAACTCTAACTGTTTATCTTTAACTGGTAAATTTTAACTGGTTAACTCAAGTGGTTTAACCTAACTGGTTAACTCAAATGGTTTAACCTAACTTGATTTACTTGTCTCGATTAACTGAACTAATCCACTTAGTTTAACTTAGTTAATTCACTTTGATTAACTCTAACCGATTTACTTAGTTTAACTCAGCTAATTCACTTTGATTAACCCAACTAATTTACTTCGATTAACCAATTAGTTTAACTTGACTAATTCACTTTGGTTAGCTTAACCAATTACTTTGATCAACTCGACTAACTCGCTTTGGTTAACTTAACCAATTACTTTGTTTCATCCTTTTACCACACTCTGGTATAATTCCTGCTTCTACAATATCTCCTTAAAATCCATATCGTGTTATACTTGTGTGCGAAGCACGTGTTTAAATCTATCCTTGTATAATTCTATTTATTTTCCGAACAAGTGTTCCTTTATTTATTCCCTAAATAAATATTCCTTTATTCCATTTATTTATAATCTAAATAAATGTTCCTTTATTTATTTCCTAAATAAATATCCCTTTATTCCATTTATTTATAATCTAAATAAATGTTCCTTTATTCCATTTATTTATAATCTAAATAAATGTTCCTTTATTCCATTTATTTTCTAAATAAATGTTTCCTTTTTCATTTATTTATTTCCTAATTAAATAAATGTTTTCCTTTTATAAAATCCTATAGATTTTATAAATAAGATTCATTTTCAATATAAACATTGAAAATCCCCTTATCAACATTTCAGTATGTTATGGTATTCAATCATATCAAATCACGATGTTCAATATCGTCCAAGCACATATAATTTCCCACAGATTTTATAACATATCATATAACAATATATGAAAAACAATAAAATAACTGTTGAGGAATCCAGTCGGATTCCTCCAACCTGTTTCCCTGCATCACAGATGTTAGACATATAGATAACATCACTTTCAGTTCCATATGATACATTCTGTTAAACAGAACCAATATAGAAATTTAACTAACTGACTAGCAGTTCAATCAAACAATCAACACACAGTAAATCAGACAATTTCGAACAGTTCTAAAGATACAACATGAAATTATAAACTGTTTAGAGTTAGTGAGATTTACTCACATTTGCAGTTCATCGCTAAAGAACGATAAACTGTTATTTGATTTGAATCAAACAGTTTGATTCGTCGTAAATTCAGACGAGCTCCATTCCACTCCCAGTCAGCTTCGTTTTGAAGCTCTCGTCCATACGGCCCCAACGCAGCTTACGGTTCGTGATTCATTTTTGAAACCGAGCCATCACCCAATACTTGAGCCGCTACGCACACCCTTCTAGCCCATTAACCAATTAAAACCAGCTTCTCCTTCTTTTGATTTAAAATCCCCTTTCTAAATGAATTGGCTCCACCTCTTCTCTTATGGCCCACTTCAATTTTAAAAAGTCCACCTACACACATTAAAAACTTGGGCCCAACTACTCTTCATTTAGAAGACCCGGCCCTTTTCTAATTCGCTGCTAATCCCTTTAATCCTCCACGTCTTCAGCTTCTTCAATCTCACACCGCAAGCCAATATAGAAACTCCTCCTACGTCTCATTCCCTTCTTCTCCCTGATGATGACGAACCCGACCTCTCAACAGAAGCTCCAATTCCCAACTTCCATCACCAACCGCCAAGACTCAGTTCGATCCCTTCCTGTCGAGTGCGATGCCACAGAGGACTGACGCCAGGTCCGAACTTCTTTGGCACGGAAATTTCCACGGTGCTGCAAACATCTGCTACTCGACATCCTCAACCCAAAACTAGCACTCAAACACCACCTCGATGCTTATATTTCCCAAAATCGCAAACCCTAGAAAATACATCCTCACGCTGTTCGAAATCAGCGAACAAAACTGGAGTTCGAACTCCATGAAGCCCACCTAGATGCGTAGAGAATTTGTTCAGGGACTCGATTATATGAATTTGCTAATTGATCGGATTTTACTTGAATTGCTCTTGATTTTAGAATTGCCATTGTTTGAGGAAACAGAAAATGCTGTGGCGGCTGAGGGTGATTCGGTTATATAAGGGAACGGGGTAAATGTGTGGATGAAAATGATGCGTACGTGGCCTCTGTTTTGGCCTTAAATTGAGTTTAGATATTTTCCTTTTATTGTTTTATATTCGTTTTAACCTTCTAAAAATTCATGTGCTCACACACGATATCTAAAAATCGCCAAACTAGACATGTAGCTAGAGTTTGACATTACGGTCCCAACGAAACTGGTTTCGTCGAATTCCGACTCCGTATGCCCACACAGCGTATTTTTAACCGTCGAAATACTGACTATTTTTCACTCTAAAAATCCGTACGGTCACGCAGTGACTCTAAAAATCACGAAACTGGAAATCTAACAACTATTTGACATTGCGGATCCAACAAAACTGGTTTCATCGAAAACAGAGGTCGTATGCAAAACTGGCTATTTTTCAAGCGCTGAACAGACTGTTTAAATATATAAATATATTTAAATATTATTAAATTTAATATAAATAAATTAATATTCTCGTATATCTTCACATATGATATCGTACAGCTCCAGAATATCATATCAGAATTTACATTTTTGATATTTCAGATTTTAGATTTATCGATATTCAGTTTATACTGAAAATCCATTTATAACGTAAATAAAGCGTTGCAAATTATAAAGGAATTCCACAGCGACTTTTCTAAAATTTGATTTGGACATAAATCAAAATCTACACGACGAAATCCCGATTTCTCTCTTCCACTAGAAAGATATACTCCACCAGCTCCACACGTTTCTTGTTTCATAGAAATCCGGCTTAAAATGAATCCTGTACATTCAGTCGAAGTCTGAATCGCCAAATAGCGAACTGCCACGACATTTCAGGTTCATTTTAATTATAATTATAAATTATAAGTTCGAATGTTTTACTTTAAGTTATCGATATCACCAAATCGATATATAAATAATTAAATAAATAAATTATTCGACAGCTAACAAAACGCTCCATTACAAATTTAGTCGACGATAAAACCAAAGGAGACAAGCATCAATACAATCAGTGAAAATCTAGTGGCGGGCAAGTGAACACCAAAGCATCATTGTCAAAGCTGGCTGTAATACCCCATAATTTAATACACCATAATTAAATAAAGAAGATAATAAAATGAAAGTTAATTAATAAAATATTTAAAACTGGCTTAAACAACTTCACCATTGCGTTCTTTACTAAATTCTGGTTCATATAGAATTTTGGTTTTCGTAAATCGGACTAAGTATGAAGAAGTTATGGACAAAGAAGTTTGAACTAAATTTAATATAATTTAAAATTAATTAATTCAGAATGCAACGGTCAGGAGTCAACCCGACCCTACATGGGTCGACCCTAGTGTCGACCCAGGTGGTAGATGGGTCGACCTACCTTCGGCCTGGAACGTGAATGAATGTGAACTTGTTTTCTGGTTTTATTCGTGTTGGCTCAGCTTGACGTGTCTTGAACGGTTTGATTTTATAACCAAATATCGTATGGTTTAGATTATCCTAACTTATCTATGAATTGGCTAGCTGCCTCACCATTTTCTTGCACACAAACGTTTCTTCATCTTCTTCCTCCTCTGAGTTATGTTCTAAATAAATTAATAAAATGCCGAGGTACAACCAAAACATAGACTGAAGGGATAATTCTTGTTTTTCTTCTACAACAATAACTATTTCAAAGGCATTTTCCAAATCTAATAAATATCACTGTGAGTTTCACGTTATTTTTAGATCTGCAAATTTAAAAAGGATTTTTGGCATTAAATACATATTGGATCTGAAAAGTAACAGAGTTTATAAGTTTATATGTTATTGTTTATTTAATACTATCAATTACGTGTTCATTTTCAATGATTACCTGTCTATTTGTACATCTATCTTACTTATTCCCTTTCTATTATTGTTTTTATTTACAGTCTTATTATGCCTATTTTACCAATTTGTTCATATCTGAGTTTGGTAATATTTCTCCTTTTCCTTTTTATTTTGCGCTGAGCCTAGACCATCGAGAGCCTAGGCCTTTTCCGTTAGAATTGCCTAAAATTGGGTTAAATTGGAATAATATGCATTGACAATAATAAGGAGAGTTGGGAATACTGGAATTTTGACTGTATAATTGGGATAATCATAAAAGGAAGACTATGCAAACATGTTAATCTGAATAGGTTGGACTTAGTTTATTATTAAGTAGAAAATGTTTTGAAAAATATATGGATCAGATGTAAATTAAGTAAAACATGTTACTATAATTTATATACTTCTGAGTAGGTGCTTGTATAATTTGGGGAAATGTTGTTACATTTAATTAGAAATGTCATTTACAACCGAGAAATATATCATATGGTTATACGATGCTTATTAATGAACTTAAACCTGCTAAGTTAAACATGTTTTGATTAATAAGCTAAGAGGTTCCATGTTTGTTGTTAATATCTGGGGGACTCTTAAAATCCTAGTTTACTTGGGGGTCCAAGCATGGGGTGGCTTGTGTCAATTCTATTGTTGCTTGGAGCCCGTATCAGCCAGTATCCCTATTGGTATCATCTCAGAGCCTCGCACTAGGTAGAGGCTAGGGCAAGCTTTACTGATCTGGATTGTAAGAGGTTCAAATCTTGGAGGTGGGTATGGGTGCGTCTGGTGGAGTCATGAGCGTGCAGGGGTCCGATTGGGAAGACAAGATGATGTAACACCAGCGGGTAGGGCTATATGTTTTAAAGTTGACAGGCTTGGGACTAATATCCCGGACTGCCGTGGCTGGCATAGGTTATTCATGTCTATAGGGAGTCTATTGCTGGGTGTAACTAGGGTAAAACCTAATCCTATTATTCTGATAGTTGGTGTAGAAATTAAGTTTTGGGATACGAATGAGAAACTTACTTGATCTTACCTTATCTCGTTTACTTTGTACTTGCTTACTTTACTGTATTTTCACATCCAGAATTATTGATCTGTCTTGATACCTCTTATGCTTAATCTAAAAATCACTGGAGCTCGCTAGATTTTATGTATGACCTATTTTGTTTTTCCTTCTCTCTCTTCCTTTTCCTCCCTAGGTTCTTAGGGTGGTGGATTGCAGCAACGGCCGTGATTCTTTGATTCAGCTTGGACTTGGATTATTTCTCACTCTATGTATTGCTTCAAGTTTCTATTCTATGTTTATTGTTATGGCTTATGAGGGAATTGATTCTATGGTTTATACTTGCACTCTGATGGTTTATATTTCCGCAAGACGGATGGTTATGATTATGACTTATGGCATTTGAAAATGTAATGTTGAATTTGGTTTTATAATAAAAGTTCGAAAGTTTTTTGCTACATTTTGTATTCTGTCTTGTGAAATTAGTCTCTAAATTATTATTGCGCTTCACAAAACTTAACGCATCTTCATATATGTGACATTAAGGGACGTGAGGTGTCATATTTATTATCAGAGCCTAAGGTTACAAGATCAGAGAAAAAGTTTTTGAAAAAGTATTTTCCAAGAAAAGTATATTCAAGTAAAACATATTTTTGAAAATATATCCCCTCAATCCATTTACAAGATTCCTTCGATCTCTTTTTGAATCCTTGTTTCTTATCTTTTTTTGCATGTCCAGGGCTCCTAATTTCCCTGAGGCAATTCCCATTCCGACATGGTTCCAAAGATACGTAGAGGCTACGGCGCATGCTGAAGTGCAAGGTAATTTTCCACCCCCAGCTGCAGCCGTAGTAGATCCAACAAATCATGTAGTCAACTTTTCTAAGATTTGTAAGGATTTCTGTGAGATGGGAGGCAAATCGTTACATGGGACTGAGAGTTTTGTGGAGACACACAATTGGTTTAGAGAGACAGAAAATTTGTTTGATTTTTTGGAGCTAGATGATATGAGAATGATTCAGTTAGTCGCTTGGCAACTGAAAGAGGAAGCGTCATATTGGTGGAAGGAGACTCAAGCAAGGCAAGCAATGGCCACTTGAGAAGAGTTTAAGCATATATTTGAGATGAAGTTCTTGTCACAGGATGAAGAAGGAATGCAAATGGAGAAGTTTTTAAATCTGAAGCAAGGAAGTATGATAGTAAAGGAATACGTTAATAGCTTTAATCAATTGGCAAGGTTTGGTTTGGATTTTGTAAACAGTCCTCATAAAAAGGCTTTAAGATTTGCAAAAGAGTTGAATCAACCTCTTCAATGACTAGCATTGACACATATCCTGATGGGAGCGACATTCAAGAGGCTAGTAGTGTAACGAACATGGATTTTTAACCTTGAAAATCGACATAAAACACCATATCGATTATTCAAGCATCGAGAATACCAGATCATTAATAGAAAGAAGTTAGACGGTGTGAAATAGAAAGAAAGAAAGTTAGAATATAAGAAGAAGAAGAAGAAGAACACCACAAAACAGAATCAGAGTAAACACGAATCTCACAGCGGAATGAACAAAATAATAATATAACATAACTTGAAATTCAAATCTGTATATGTTCTTACATGCATCAGCAGAGTACATATTATATATATATATATATCACAGCGGAAATAACTCTACCTACAATTAATGTTGAAAGCCTCCTGCTCCAAGCACTTCTAAGTATCTATAAAATCCTAGCTACTTGACAACCCGTACAAATTTGGGCACCCAAGATTTTAGGGTAAAACAAAACAAAATGAACTCTGGGTCAGGCATGGGACTATTGTGAGTAAACTCAAAACATTTGGTTTAACATTTCAAAATCCATTTCAAAAGTAAAGATAATCGTAAGACCGATCCACACATAAACACGGATGGTTTTTACCTTATGATAACACAAAACATTTCTTTTAAATCAATATTATTCTGATATTATAATAGTGTCTAATACAAGTAAATAGCAATCTAGCGGAACGCTTGCACGTCACGTTTCACATATATAATATACAATCAAAAACCACGGGCTCTTATTGGGTAATGGATTTCCAACTATGACAAGATATGGAACCACCTTCCGATCAATGTACTTTAGAGGGGATACGCTGGAGTTCAACAAGAACATCTTGCAACTCAGGCACACATGACCGACCATTTATTTCGCTTGAATGTTCCAAATATATTGTCACTTACGATTGGTATACCAGCATAACCGTTCCCGAGAAATATAGAAATGAACAGAAGTAACAAATATGAATATTCTCTAGATGGTAACAATATACCCAAATTGGGTGCGACCCACTTAATCATGCTGCTTCCCCAATTTTTGTCATTTCCCGGTTGATGAGGCTTAAGGTCATAACGTATCTTTTAACAGATCATACCTTTATTTACTTTGAATCCACATCGTCATATCTGCCAAATCATAAATTGATTTCCCCAAAAATACCACGGGTATAAAGCTAAGAGAAATGAATTTCTTTGCCATCATTGTAAATAGTTTGAAGAGATCAATGTACGTGATCTATTAGATATACTCTGTCAGACATTCATCCATACACGTTGTCCTGGGACTGGACAAACCGAAGGCACTATTCTGTAAATCCATCTTAGGCAATTTCTACCTAGGATCTCCAGAACAACCCTTGCATATACTCCATCTTTAGCAATCATCATCATATTTGATTTGCAACGCTCTTTCACATACAGAGTGGTTTTCAGATAATAAATCTGATCTCGGTTTCTCCGTATTGACAACGGAAAAATGGTCAAAAACTTTAATAGTCGGTTATTTAACTATCAAAGGAAAACATATATACAAACAACGGCGGTATTTCCAAATGGAAATTTTACCAATCAATCATCAATCAACATTTATCCCTTTAAATTAATTTACCAATAATCATTTCATTTCCCGATTTTCCTTTAATATCATTACCCATATATTTTCCCAGCTCGCTTAGCCTCTCATGATTTCTTAGAAAACATTTCCATATATTCACAACTCTTTATTTCTTGTATTTCAAAAATATACGTTATTAACATTGGAAAACATTTCCATATCTTATTCACGCATCACTATTTTTCTGTATCCGTCAGTCCTTAACTATAAACTAGTAAGAGAATAACTCTCTAAGTATCCATCCCAAAGGCCGAAACCAACATCAAATCGATACTCAGAAAGATATTTAACTTAACTAATTTCCAGTTAGTTTCTAATTTCCTTAACTCAATTCTTAACTACAAAATCATTTCATTTTCTATACTTAGAAAATATCACAAGTTATATTTGGGAAAAACATTTCCAAGATCCATTTATAGATTTAAAAGTCGTTGTACAAACATTGATTATAACGGTAACGTTATAATACCTACTTCCAAAATATTTAAAATATAACTTTTATTCTTTTGTTAGAATAAATAAATAATATTTAATTAAATAAATAATCTTAACAAAAAAAGGAAAGTAAATAGTTGTAATAACCCGGAAAATGTGAACCAGTTTAAAATTTTTAAATTAGGTTATTAACAAGAAATTTGAATAGTTGAAATAGTATATTTCAATAAAATGTAGAATTGTGTATAATATGGCAGTTTGAAATTTTGAATACAAACTTTGTCTGACTGTACCGGGTGGAAAATAAATATAACGGATTTTGACGAAACTGAAAATATTTAAATCTGTTTATCAATACCTTTCTAACGAATCTGAAAAATCGAAATTTCATAACGGAAATCAAAAGTTATGGCCAAAAGAATTTTCAGAAAGGTCGTTGTATAGTATATATAGCCCTTGAAAATTGAGATTTTGCATACGACCTCGGAATTCGACGAAACCACTTTTGTTGGGTCCGGGATGTCAAATTATTGCTAAGTTTCAAATTTCATAATTTTTGAAGCTAGTATGTGAGCGGGGCAAAAGATAACGTATTTGGTCAAATTCTGTTAAAATGGGTCGACCTAAAAATGGTCGTTTTGCAAACGAGCTCAGAATTCGACGAAACTGGTTTTGTTAGGACCGTATCATCAAAACAAGGCTAGATTTATTTTTCTGGAATTTTTCGATTCAGTTTGTGGCCCTGGCAAATTGAAATGTACGTTTAAATTAAATATCGAATGTTTTATATTTTAGTTTGAAAAATAACTGACTGTAACAGTCAAAATGGCCAACGAAACATATCCCATTGTGTTCGGAATGGGGGTATTTAGCTAGGGACGACAGTCGTTGGGTTTGATTTCGAGGTCGTTTGTGGAAGGGGGTATTTTTGGAATTAAATAAATTAAAAATTAAAATAAAAAGGGCATCGACCAATCACAATTCATCTCCCTCATCGATCTCCCTGTCGCGACGCGGAAATAGCTCCGAATCTTCTCTCTTCAATTTCTCCACAACCACTCAACGAAATCAAGCAAACTCAGATCCATTTTGAAGAGCGTTCAGAGATCTTCAAATCCATAGAAATTTCAAGAATTATCATTGAGTATTGAGGGAGTTATAGCGTCGGGAAACCCCGAACTTTGCGCCGCCGCCGTGGGTTCTGGAGGCCACCGAGTTGACCATCTCGGGTAGCTTTGGGAAGCTCTTTCCTTCCTCTTCGACGCAGCTCTGGCCGTTCGTCCTAAAGCTTCGTGGTTTTGCCGAAAAGTTCAACCCTAGTTTTCGAAATCGAAAAGGGTATACGGCTGAAACTATTTTCCACTGATTTTTTACACTTTAAAGCGTTGCAAACTTGTAAAAATCGTATCTTTTTGCTATGCTAACGAAATTCGATGAAACAGGAGACACCGTGACCGCAAGGAGGCTCTCTACATTCTAGAAGAAGCCGCGGATTTTTCTGACCTTCCTACGATTTTTAGCACCGCAATAACCAATGTGAGTAATCTAAACTATTTGTGTGATTGAAATCGTGTTGTATAAATTATATAAGCGAAGTGTAAATTATATACGCATTGTATACCGCATGTACATGTGTTGTATAAGTTATATTAGCGATGTATAAATTATACAAGCGTTGTTTAAAACATATATGCTTTGAATTGTGATGAAATGCAAGTGAATTATTATATATATATATATATATATATATACTCCCCTCGTCCACAGACCATGGACGATATTTATTGCTTGTGATTGACGTGATATTATATGGTGTGACGAATGGTTGGAAATAATTGTTTGTGGTTGATATTGTGGTTGAAAAATACCTTTGTGGTTGAAAAATACCCTCGTGTGGTTGAAACAAAATAGAATAGGATTGTGGAATTGAAAATAAAACATGCCGCCTGCGTGCGAACTAGATGCATGATCCCCATTGTCAAAAACCGCGAGGTTTTAAGGTAGAGCGAGGAGCCGTACTAGGGACGGTCCCGGTTTTAACTACCCTGCCGTTATGCTGCCGAAATTTTGTGAAATATCTATGTGTTAGAATATTTTTCATTCGTTGAAATAAATTATTCAAACTATATTGAATATTCATGTGTTGAGTTGCAATTCATTCGTTGAGTTGAAATTCATGTGTTGAATATTATTTGAATTTAAACAAATGGCTTTAGCGATAAAATCACATTCTTATATATAAACTATATCGAATATTCATGTGTTGAGTTGCAATTCATTCGTTGAGTTGAAATTCATGTGTCGAATATTATTTGAATTTAAACAAATGGCTTTAGCATTAAAATCACATTTTTATATATATACGAACTATATAGAATATTCATGTGTTGAATTGCAATTCATTCTTTGAGTTGAAATTCATGTGTTGAATATTATTTGAATTTAAACAAATGGCTTTAGCGATAAAATCACATTCTTATATATAAACTATATCGAATATTCATGTGTTGAGTTGCAATTCATTCGTTGAGTTGAAATTCATGTGTTGAATATTATTTGAATTTAAACAAATGGCTTTAGCGATAAAATCACATTCTTATATATAAACTATATCGAATATTCATGTGTTGAGTTGCAATTCATTCGTTGAGTTGAAATTCATGTGTTGAATATTATTTGAATTTAAACAAATGGCTTTAGCGATAAAATCACATTTTTATATATATACGAACTATATAGAATATTCATGTGTTGAATTGCAATTCATTCGTTGAGTTGAAGTTCATGTGTTGAATGAAATCATCTTTTAAAAATAAAATGAATAGACAATGAAAACTATATTTTCATAGTGAATATGAAGAGTTAAAAATACACATGTGTCGAATAAATATTTTTGATGATAAAAATATTCCTTTTATCATGAATAGGCTTAGTTAAAAATACACATGTGTCGAATAAATATTTTTGATGATAAAAATATTCCTTTTATCATGTATAGGCTTAGTTAAAAATACACATGTGTTGAAATAAATAGTAGTTTGCTAGAGATATTATTATTAGCTTTGTTCTGCATATATATACATGTGTTGAACAGGAAAAATGGATTAGCTGTAGAGTAAAGAAATTATTTGCGTGCCCGACAAATAGGTAAACCTTGATGAGTTGGCTGCGCAATTTTATTTATATATCAACTCCTGTGAATGCCATTGGATGCGGAGTGCTGGTTTTTCTGTGTGAAATAATAAATAACGCCATAGGATAGTAACAATTAATTTTGAACTACACTACATGGCATACTTCTTGAAGATAGGCATACTTCATCATATCCCACATGAGCAATTGGAGCTTGTGTGACGAGGTGGAAGATTTACCATATAAGCAAGAGGCTTGTATGGCGATGACTACGTACTACAGGTTGAACTGATGACGGATATGGACTATATAAATTATAACGATAAATTGCCAGATTAATAAGAACCCCACACGGGTCTGGAGTTGACAATAATCACGTCGCTCTAGTTATTAGATACGGCACATGGACTATTTATTTCCACACGGAAACGGGGTGACGGGAATTTATTCTCTGGAGTGATTATCAGTACATGCTCCCCCGTAAACACCAAAATATATCACTAAAAATATGTGAATGCTTTTTAGGATTTATTGGGTACCTAATACGGCCCAATAAATTTCCAAACCCCTCCCCGTACAAAGGAGGTTATGGCGAAATTTTTCGAAATATTAAGGCGTTAGTGAAATATTTGAAGTGAAAACGAAATTGAAAATAATAGAATGAACTATATTTATATATAAATATAAATATAATTAAATTAAATCGAATAACGACGCTGCAGTTCGAATTTTGAAACCGTAACTTCAAACGACTAGTGTGGAAGATCCGACCGTCGGATTCTCACGAAACTGGAACCGTTGGGTCCGTTTTGGGAATATCTTCCCACTGATCTAGACTTTGTAGAAATCCAACGGTTAGATTTTCCGGTATGTGTAAAACAAATTAAGGGAAAAACAGCGCCAGTGCCACGACACGACCTAAAACGTCGTTTAATTAAATATGGCCATTTTTAAATGAATAAAAATGGCGAAGAATCGTTATAAAATATCATAAGCAATATTGATTGAGAATAAACCAATTGGGCTTGAATTGTTTGATATTTGATGGTTGTATGTGTATGACATGAAAATAACACTAAAGAACCGAAAGATGGATGTCGAATGATATAACCATAAAATAAATCGATTTAAATTCTAATGACGTGAATTATTTGAAAAGGCCGAGCTAACCCTCATTTCAAATAATTTATCGAGCGATTCGAATTGGAGAATGCAAAGATGATTCAAGACCGACGATCTTCGTATCGGTTGGATGGGCGCTACTGAGGTTCCTAACCGGAGTAGCTACTGGAAAGAGGTAGAAGTAGTAGCCGTCTGAACGTATGTATTGATTGTACGGATATACGAGGAATTTGACGCCTCCGGTTTCGTTCAGACCCAGGACGGACTTGTAAATGGACGGTGTGTCTGACATTGGATTTTGTTCTGTATTGATTGATCTCTGTTAAATATATATCTGTTTGGCGGCGGAGTATTTATTCTTTTGCTTAACGCCCTTCTCTGGGACGTACGAGCTCAGGGGTTATATATCGATGGAAATCAATCGTATGGAGTGGACTGCCTATGTGGCATGCCAAGATGCTGTGATCAAGGCTTCTGTTGCAAAGCAAAGTCTTGTGGATGATGATCAAAGCAAGGTCTACGTGACCTAGCTTTGTGTATTTCGTAGATTCGCGAGCCTCACACCTCGGTATGAGTTAAAAACGGGATACGGACTGCAGGGAGAGCACGACGTTTCTTTCTAGCTATGGTGGTGTCAGTGACTTACCAGCCCTGACATATATATCTACTTTTCACCTTTGTGGTTGTTGGAATGCGAGGCGCCTCGATTATAGGTCTATAAGGACCGGGAAACATGTGTTCAGGAATTGCCAATCCTCTAACGTAAGTGAGGACCGGCCCTGAAGATCCAGGGGTTACCCAGAGTGTGTAGTCCCAAGGCATTTGCTAGAGTGTCTCGAAGAGGAGAGGAGCTTGCCCCTTGCCTCGACTCATGACGGAAATCCAATTTCCAATACGAAATAACGGACTTGATTGTAGAACTAGTATGGCGACATAGTGGTATGGGGCACTTATGCCGTCTATGATTGATATTTATGATGCCATTCGCTTTTGAAACATATATGCACTAGTAATAATATCGAATGATTTCGCTTTATACGTATCAAGCATATTTGGCTATTATAAGGTAAAACTCTATCCTTCGGCTTGCGTTGCAATGTGTGATGGGACCTGAGTCTTATAATGGCTTCATTCTTTCTAAAATCATTGCGTTGTTTTAAAAGAATTTACTTTGTTTTAAATGCACTAGCAATCACTGGAGTAAACCCGTTCCGCGAAAGTGGCGTGGTCCTATGATTTGCTATTACTGTTGTTTAACTGTTAAATAGATTCCTCATACCAGTCCCTAAGACTGACTCGTTGTTTGTTTCACTTTGCAAACGCGGGTGCCCCTATTTTCACACAGGCAGCCTAGTACACAGGTGACAGGTGGTTTTTGGTTCTGCACTGCTGCATAGAGTGCATTTTTGGCTCATGGCGAGGCTGACTTCACAGAGACGACTTTGACTTTTTCCTCCATTACTATACTTATGTTATGATTCCGCCACTGGCGATGCAGACTGATTTACTTTCCGTATTTCTCACTATATGTATATGTATTCCGCCTTCGGCGATGTAGACTGATACCCTTATTATGTCTCACTGCATGTATGTATTCCGCCTCTGGCGATGATGACTGATCACTTTCCTTTTTATTTGCTAAGTATATCCCACGTTATGCTATTCTGATATTCTTACATGTTTTGATTCCGCTGTCATACCCATGTAAAATTATTCTATTTATTGTTTCTGCTATTATCTGTACTCTGCTATGATGATTAATGTGTTATTTCCTAATGATTATCCTTAATACCGCCCCTCGGATTTTGGGATCGTCACAATAGTATCTTCCTAGATCAACATAATCGAACTTCAACTTATAACTCATTCTCGAATAAATCTCTATTTGATTAACGTTCCGAACTTCGGAATAAACTCAACGTTTCCATTCAACACAAATTTCTAAATTCACTTTTGAATTTATCACTTCCAACCTTTATCAATTTCCTTTTATAACAATTTCAATTTGCAAAACGTTTGCTTTTAAATCATTATTCACTTTAAATGTGAATATTATTTCTTTACAGAAAAATGGACTCGTTTTATCCAATAAATCTTGATTTTTTTAATTTATAATTACCATTACATATTCAACTCCTGTTTACTGAGTTATTTTATAAATTCATACTCGATATCCCACTACATAAACTATGCTTTCTTGTAAACCTCTTGTTAATTATAAATCAAGTTTATAATTAAATATCGACTTCGTATTCTATTATAATTTATTTGTTCCAAACCAGACCTTAATTATCTTGTCGAATTCCAAATTTCTAAGATTTAATTATTTTATAGCATTCAACATTGTCGGATTATAATTACAACTCCTTATGGCTTTTGATTAGTCCTACTCACATTTCGCATATCGAAATAAATTCCCTCGTTTTCCTTTTAGAACGATTTCCATTTCCCATTTTAATTCGTTTTGGAATTTATATTTCCAATTTATTTAACCACGATTATTTCATATCATTTATAAATATAGTTTATAAATCAAATCACTTGTTTTAATATAATTAAAAACAAGTTAATATATTCTAGCTAATCAAAATTCAATCTCTACTTTTAAAAGAGAAATTTCCGTATTAAAATTCTAATTCCTTTCCAATATATTCGAATGTATTTTACGGTATTTAAGTACAAAATATTTCAGGGTCAATGTTATTCAACATCCCAAAACCACACAATGATCAATCACCGATTATTAGTCTATAATATATAAAAACAACAATATAATTGTTGAGGAATCCAGTTGGATCCCTCCAACCTATTTCCTTGCATCCACAAATGTTAATTAACGTAAATAACATTAACTGCATATCAATATGAAATTATTAGATCGATATTTAACCCATGACTTCATATATATAACTACCATCTAATTTATTTGTAAATCATCCAAACAACCATCACACAAACACTTAATCATTATTTATGTATACAAAATTATTTTTACAAAATTATAAAACTGAACAATGTTAGTGAGCTTACTCACCTAGGTCATTAATTGTTGAATAACGATTAGCGTTCAGTTGATTATACCATACGTTTTACTTTTCCTAAAACTGTAATGAGCTTCAAAATGTTCCAGACTAGGTCCAATACGTAGGCTGTGACTCTATGATTCCCACGTGATGGACCGTTCGTCAAACTGTGTTCGTATGCACGAGACATTATGTTTATAATTAGGTATACATTATTTAATTTAAAACCAAAACTTATTTTTATTTAAATTTGGGTCTTACCTTTTATATAAATCGACCACTTATAAAAATTTATCCATCCCTTTTAATTTCTTTCTCTGGAAACAAGCTTCCTCACACATTTCGTATTTCACGAACCCCCTTCTCTCAGTAAAATACACGCAAGCTCACCACTTCGGCCTACTTATCTTTTTTTTTTCAATTAGCTTTACCCAAAACTTACCCCCTCTGTGACAACCCCAATTCCGACCAGATCGATTTTTTTTTCAAAATTCCAATCAATCGAAACTCGGTTTGGTTTGCTCTGGTATCCTGCAGAAAAGATAGAGACATAAAATATGTCAGAGCTCAAAAAATATCTCACAGCGGAATGGATAAAATATAACAGAAATCAAAGTATAACCTTACCGTATTAATAATACTACCTAACCAGTATCCAAAGCTATATTGTCTCATGTCTCTGCCACAAATCTAAGCTGCGAGTATGTTATGAGGAGGGGGTCAGAACACAAGCTCTGGTGACTGGATTTAAACTATACACTTTGGATAGTCCTACATATACCGTTCAATCATATTTTCTTATTTATTAGGTTAGTTGGGTAAACAACACTCAAGGCTTACACACTCGTCGTACCCATTTACTTCTCAGTGGATTAACCTAATACAGTATATATGTAGTTATGCCCAATATCGAGGTACACCCCATGGTACCCCACTCGCACAGTCTCCACCGTAACACCATCGAAATGTACGCAATCCCTCATCCTACGCCATAGTGACGTACGGATAACAATATTATGTTCCAAAAATATCTATCATTACTATGCTACATAAACGCACTGACTACCACCTTTGTTCGAATCAGACTCCATACTGGAGTAATGCCCTCAAGTCTACGATACATCACCCAAAGCCGACATGCATGTATCTAGACTGTCCACGATACGTATCTTCAATTGTAGCTCGATGCCTCAATCGAACGTTCTCTAATGTGCACCGTGTTCTGTGGTAGGCCAATACAAGAAGCACGGAACTCAGTTGAGAGCTTTTCCATATATGTACAGGCCCGTCTTTAGAGAGCCTATATATACAGATATACCTAGGGTATATTTTCGTTGTGGCTATGGCCCAACCTTGGCCCCTCCCTC
Organism: Allium sativum; assembly: GCA_030737875.1. NCBI lineage: Eukaryota > Viridiplantae > Streptophyta > Magnoliopsida > Asparagales > Amaryllidaceae > Allium > Allium sativum. The sequence continues at coordinate 310,442,248 of CM060912.1, read as the reverse complement.
AACTAGTAAAGACTACCAGAGCTAAGTGACTGCCCCTATGCAAACAATCTAAACATCCATGTGGCTTCTCCCTTCAACCCCTTACCTCGATAGTGAACGGTAAAATGGTATCTTGGGTTTAGCTCGAGTCTTTCTACATCCCACTGGCTGCCGATGGCGGGTGTCTGACGGTCTAGAATCCTTGTTGGTCGTGACCCTCTGCCTCCTCATGAGGCAACCGCCGAACCACCCTGGTGTCCCCTCGTCACGGCATTCTGATTGCATAGCTACATCTGTAGTCAAGGCCTACCCACCTAGTAGTTACGCGCAGACCCAACCTCTGCGGGCACAGCCTAAGGCATCTACCGCCGCACGGAGGACTACTAGGAGCACCTTACATACCTCAGGAAGCCGCGTGCTTCCCCTTCCAGTCCTTCGGAGCCATCATAACAATCAGATGAATGTGCACTCCCCCTAGTGCCTTATAACACCACGATGATCTGCCACGTTGGGTTATTCACCCTCAAATGTGCGGACTGCTTCAAGCGCCTCACTTTAATATGTTATTAGACCCTATGTCGAAACATTCTTTTACGCGCTTTCCTTACCTCATCTGGTTTCCTTTTAACTTGGTTATTCTCATTCACATTGAATTCTTATTCAAATTACCAAGTTTCTCTTGCTTATTAATTTCAGTTATATAACTTAACCCATTTAAGTTTATTAATAAGCCCACAACAAGTTATTCCCTAGATTATGATCGAAGGTTTGAAATCCACAATCCCTTTATATTCTTATTTGGTTTTATCATTACAATAACATGTTCTACTTAATATGTAATTAAGTATATCCCAATTCACATGTTTTCTATTTAACATGTCAGTCATTAATTATAATTACATATAACTTATTTCATTTCATAAGTTTTCCTCATTTTTTCTCATTTAATTATAATTCCATTTTACATTGTCAATACAACTTTTCGCTGTTTACTTATTAACTTATTTCTATTAACTAAGGCCCAATAATAAGTTTCTCTACCCGTTTATTATAACCTATGTTATAATTTCCTCTTGTCCATAGGACAAGCCTAAACATTCTTACCAATGGGTTTAAGACTTCCAAGCTTACAGATTACTTAATTTATAATTAAGTACAAATTCCTATGTTTCATGTATTTCCCCCCTTTTCTCAACTGGTTTCTGGCTTTTTCCCATTTACTGATTACTTAATTTACAGTTAAGTGTCCCTTATCTCATTTTGCCAGTTATCCCATTTCCTTATTAGTTTATTATAACCTAAGTTATAATCTTCACTTGTCCTTAGGACAAGTCTACCTATTATACAACATGTTATTTATTTATAATAGGTTATTATCATTCCCCTCTTAAACCATTTACCGTTGTAAACCATTATTCTTCATTAACTGTAATATATATTCCTTATTATATTAAGGAAAACACTTCATCCACCTTATCAGTTCGATAGAAGGAATCAATGATTTATTTTCATAACGTATTCCCATCTAAATCCATGGTAGCAAGTAATTTCTTTACTTTTCTTTATTTGTTGTGGCTTACTTGCAACAACGTTTTCAGAAATAAGTCGTTTAGGGAAATACATCACTTTTCCTTCTTATCATACTAACTCAGTTCATCTCATCCCTTCCTTTCTTATTTTCTGAGTTAGAAATTTAATTGCCACCATTGCCATTTATTCATATCTTGTTTTATACATATATATTTATATATATATATATAAGCACCAGACCTCTCACATTAAGCCAACACTTGTGGATGCTTAATTTGCCGGGCGGGTTCGGGCTGACTTCTACCACAAGTTGACTTAACGTCGTGTCTTAGCACCATTAAATGTCTTTAATTTTTCACTTAGGCGTCTCACATTAGGTTCAACATTAGTAGCTGCTGGATATGCACAAGTAAGGGCTCTGGTATATAAATGGAACAAATCAATATGTGATATGAACAGTGGTAGTTACTGCCAATATTTTTAACAAGTCCATAACATATAAACATTTCCAACATTTCAACTAATCTTACGTATGAATTTTCAACCATTTGTGTTCATATCAGATTGCGCCTCCAAATTAAAGTCTCAAACATAATATATGTTATGTTCCAAAATCCCATTTCAAATTATACCCCAAATCCCAATATATGTCGCGTGTCTTTCTACATGTAATTAACTTTATTTAAAATAACATGTAGTTCTCCAATAGGGTATCATTTACGCAGTTCATAGGTTCATAAAATGGATCTATACAATGGTATTCATTTTTCTTAAACATTCAAGTAAATGTTCATCTCAACATATTAACTAATTGAACATATTATCCATTTTAGCACAGTAATGCATTTCATCAAATTAATCCTTTCAATATGTTCATTATGGGGAACGCCAAACGATAGAGGTACTACTATTCAACAAGTATATTTTAAACCCACTCACCTTTCATGCTTTCCCCAAATCTTGGATCTGATCCGTTCTATCATCCATGGTTTCTCCTTTGCCTTTTAGTTTGATTCACAACCTAACGATCATGGATTTATTATTTCATGAAAAGAGAAAGGAAAGAGAAAGAATTTAAATAGATTGGTTCTTAGAAGTTTACCTTGCTTCTATGATTCAATAATCTTTTTATTAACATTGATTCCCTCTTCCAGATCTGAATTCATAATTCTCCTAGGCTAACATTTTAATTTTCAAAATAGATTTGAGAAGGGGGGGAGAGAGAGAGTAATGGTAGCGTTCCGGCGTAGCCATCGAATTATAAGGCTTAAGGTTTGGTTTAGGGTCTTATTTATATGTGTATGGAGCAACCAGGACCCTCAAATTTTCCCAAAAGCCATATGAACCGTCAAAATACCAGAAACTCTAATATGCCAAAATCTGCCATCGGGGGTCGACCCCCCTTCGTGTGGGTTGACCCCCTTGAAGGGGTCGACCCCATGGGTTCGGAGGTTGAAAATTGTTCTGGGCGCACCTGGGAGGTGCGCTAGTGCAAAAATGGCTTGGCGCACTTGCCAAGTGCGCTAGTTGTTCTGGCCCGCTTCCTAATTTTTCTGACAAACTTCTGCCTTCCATAACTTCTTCATACGATGTCCATTTTACACAAATTTGGACTCTATCTGAAGCAGAATTCCAAGATGAATGCAATGGTACAATTCGTTTTACTTAATTATGATTATTTAATTAAGTCATTCTTATTTTATTATCTTACACTAAAAATACGGGGTGTTACATTCTCCCACCCTTAGGAAATTTCGTCCCCGAAATTGGATAAGGGTAAAATAAATTAACACCTCGCATAATATACATCCATCATGTGTGCATCCAATTTTTGCAAACATCGTGCACTTGTGCAAAGTGAAGTACAACATAATAATGCATGCATGCCTAAGCGGTACCTCCTATGTGTGTGTAAGCTTTTGAAAAATCCTTTTAAAATGTGATGCTCACATCCTAAATATACTGGCATTTCTACATGAATGCAATATTTTGAAGATCAAAAATGCTTTTTCATCCAAATTTTCCCACACTGTTACTGAGTAGGAGCGTAATTCATCCAATTGTTGCATCCATAATCCTACCAACCAACTTTATTTTTTCGAATTTCAGAAAAACCTAATTTTCTAAATTCGATTTCTTATGCTACAAAAAGGTGGAAAACATCTGATTTCCCTCCTTTGTCATCAACAAAAAGAAATTCTAAAACTCTCTTGCTAATGGAGGATCTTTCTTCCTTATTCTCCTCCCTTGTTTCGTCTTCCCCTCTCGCTCTTGAATCTTTTGATTTCCCTCCTCTTCCTGTTCGTCCTCCTCCTCCTGTCCCTCCAGAACCTTCGCCCATTTCTTCTTCGTCACTTGAGTATTCTAATGATGTTAATCTTGTTACTATCACCTGTGATCTGAATCCTGGTATATACTCTTCTTGTTTTGATTGCATGTCATTAGATCCTAATTCTTTGAATGCTTTGAGTGGTAAGGTTGTTGTTAACGATAATTCTTCTACAGAATCTTGTTAATCCTGTTCTTGTTGATTCTTCAGATCTGTCATTTGGCTTTAAGGATGATGGATCTTCTAGGTTAAATAATGTACATTCTAATGCTTCAGTTCATCAATCTGTTGAATTGTCCACTATTGACAACCCTGTGATTCTTGATTCTTTGAATGGCATTTTTTCGAACAATTCAAGTGCTTCTCTGTCTAAAGCCAATCTTGGATCTGTTGATCCTAATTCTACTAATCTTGATCATCCAATTCCTCCTGTTTCATGTAAATATGTACCAAATCTCTCACAATCTTTTTCGATGAACTCCAAGTTATCGAATTCATCATCTTGTCTCCCTCAGATCCCTAAAACTGACTATCTTTCTCTTTTCAATATCTTGCCTCACAATGCTGGTAGCTACAAACTTATTGATTTTGTTATTGAAAGAAATGGATTGCCAAATATTCCTCCAGATCATGTCAAGTCAGAAGGTATCAAATACTACCAGACTCATTTGGTTGGTTTCTTTCTCGATGGTACTCTCTCCTACTTAACAGTGGTTAACTTTTTAAGGAATCGTTGGAAATTGTTTGGTGAAGTAGACATTAAATCGGATGGAGGGAAATTCTATTTTAAGTTTTCAAATGACATGGATAGGGATAAAGTTTTGAAAGCAGATCCCTTATTCATAAATGGGAGAATGTTCGTCATTACATCCTGCAATCCTTCCATAGGAAATGCTCAACTACTAATTAAGAAAGTTCCAATTTGGATTCATTTACATCGAATTCCGGTGCTTCTCTGGACTTTAATTGGGATTAACTGGTTAGCATGCCATGTAGATAAACTGATTTGCTTTGACAATAACACAGAGAGAATGCAAAGAATTAGATATGCAATGGTGTTAGTTGAAATATCTCTGGATCAAGAACATCCTGATTGCATTGAAATTTGTGGTTTTGAGGAAAACTGTCCTCTAGTTCTTGTTTCTTACAATTGGAGGCCTGCTATTTGTACCAATTGTAAAGTGTTTGGGCATGCTACTTCATATTGTGAGGATTTTCTTAAAGGAAGTTACAATAAAAAAGATAGACATCAAGACATTCCAGCTACAAATAACCAAGTTAAAGCACCTGTTGTGCAAAGTAATGTATGACAAGGGTAGCATTTAATAAGTCTAGTCAAGGATGGATAAAAGTAGTAAGCAAGAAGAAGCAAGTATGGAGAAGAACAGGAATTTTTTTTCAGTCTGATATGGCAAATGATGTTGAAAAATTCATGGAAGAAGTTGTTGTTGTAACTGGGAATGTCTATTCAGATAATGAGATTAATAATGAAGAGCAAATGGATGAGAGAAATACTATCCTTGAAAGAGACAATCAAAAGGTGGTAATAGTTGATGAAATGGGAAAATGTAGTTTGCAAAATATATCATATTATAAAGGCAAATCTGTGCTAATAGATGATCAAACAAATGGCAAACATTTAGAAGCTTCTGCCAATGAAACAATTGACAAGGATTTTCATGTCTCTAACCCTTTTGATGTTTTGAATGATATTTCAAATGTGGCTTCTACAAGCTCAGACCCTCAAAATGCTATGTCCAGTTCTGTTTCCAGGAATTCTTTTTCCACCATGCAATCCACATCAAGCGATTCTTCCTTCAGTTTTAATATTCCAGCTAATTCATCATTCAGTTACAAATTAAACTCTAATACAAGGCCCAATGCATCTCCATACTCCCATTTATCTCCTCCCAATCATCTAGTTCTTCCTCCACCTTTCATATTACCTTTATCCTCTTCAAATCCCTTTCTCAATCCTTCTTTTGAGTATGTTAATCATGAACAATTTCCCAATCCATTAGACCTTGCTTTTGATTTTGCTACCTAAGATTCAGAGGTTGAGCATAATGAGAGTTCTAAATTGAAATCAGATAAAAAATCAGCTAAAGGCAGGAAAAAAAGGCCAAAAAAAATCAAATGGCTGATGATCTTGATTGAGGAACTGAATTCAGGCCTGATTAGGTTCAACCATCTAGTGATCAAATGTATCCATCCAAGAGACATACAAGAAAGCATCTAGCACCTTTAACTAATCCTTTATCTCTTAAATGATGATGCAAAGTATAACAATCTGGAATATTAGAGGAATGAATTTATCCTCTGAGAAAACTGAGATTAAACCTTTTATTAGATATCAGAAGTTCCATTTACTTTGTTTATCTGAAAAAAATAAACATGCAATCAACATTACAATTGGTTTCTTTCATTTCCCCTAGTTGGCAGTTTGATCATAATTTTGCAGATGCTTGTTTTGGTCGACTTTTAACTTTGTGGAATCCATCTATTTTCAACCTTGTTAAGTTATCTTCATCTAATCAATTTCTTCATTACAAATGTACTCACTGGCCTTCTAATTCCACTTTTTATTTGACATCAGTCTATGCACACAATTCAGCTGCTTTAAGACAAAATTTCTTATCGTCTTTGAGTAATATTGATCCTTCTACAATCCCTTAGTTATTATGAGGAGACTTTAATTGTACGTCTTCTTCATATCATAAATGTGGGGTTGTGCTCTCTCAATTAAACATATAGCTCCTCTTAATCAGGCCCTTCTCAGATCCAATTTTTCTCCTATCAATTTTTTTGGCTCTGTATATACTTGGTCTAATAGAAGTCACTCTAGAAACCCCACTATGTGTAAATTTGATCATATTTTTGTTAATCCAGCTTTCATTCAGAAATGGCCTAATTCTTTTTATCTTGTACTTCCTCCATCTATTTTTGATCACAGTCCTCTTCTTAAATGGGGATTAGACAACAATATTAGCAAAGGGAAGTCCTCATTTAAATTTTTTAATTTTTGGACTAACCATAAAGATTATCTTTGCATTTTATTGCAGGTTTGGTCTAGCTGTTCTGGTCGCAATCCAATGGATATGCTACTTAGTGAATTGAGATTATTGAAGCAACAACTTAAAGTGTGGTCTTCTACTCATTTTGGGAATGGTTGAAATCAGTCTACTTTGGTCAGAGCAGATTTATTCAAAGTGCAGGAAGCATTGAATTTGAAGCCTTTTGATATGCAGTTGATTAATGAAGAGAAGGAACTAATTAGTAAATTGAACTACACTATGGACCTTGAATTACAAATGGCCAAGCAGAGCTCTTCTCTTAGGAAAGAATTGGATGCAGATAGGAATACCAAGTATTTTCATAATTCTTTAATGCTTCAGAAAGTCAAGGAAGTTTATTTCATTATCAAGGACATTGATGGTAATATTCATTCTTCTAAGTCTAGTATTGATGATGCTTTTGTCAGTTATTTCAAATCTATACTTGCTCCTACCAATGCTCATTCTTCCAATCTAAAGCCACTGTTCCATTTGGATCTTCCAACCTTTCCTAATCAGTTTTCTTTTGAGCTTATTGCTTTAATCACAGAGGAGGAAATTAGAGATGCAGTATTTAAACTAGATGTGAATAGTTGTGGTGGACCAGACAGTTTTAATGCTCATTTTTTAAAAAAAGCTGGCAAGTGATTCGGAGGGATGTGACTGAGGCTGTTCAATTTTTCTTCAAGATGAATTATTTGCCTAAGACTTTAAGAGATACCTCCATTGCTTTAATATGAAAGGTTGCTAATCCTTCTTCAGTTTCAGACTTCAGGCCTATTTCATGTTGTAGTGTTTTTTACAAAATTATTTCAAAAGTAATTGCTAATAGGCTTCAGTGTGTTCTTCCATTTGTGATTTCTAATAATCAATCAGCATTCATTAAGAAAGAACAATAAGTGATAACATTTTTCTCACTCAAGAATTATTGCTGGGATATGATAGGAAGCATATTTCTCCACGCTGTATGATCAAGTTGGACATTAGAAAAGCATTTGATACGGTATCATGGGATTCTATTCTTGCCATCATGTATAGAATGAATTTTCCGAAACCATTTTTAGCATTGATTTATACATGCGTATCCTCTTCAGTGTTCTCAGTTTCAAGACATGGAGGACAACATGGGTTTTTCAAAGGCAAGTGTAGAGTTAGGCAAGGGGATCCTATATCTTCCTACCTCTTCATTTTAGTGATGGAGTTGCTTAATTCATTGATTCTGGAACAAGTAAGGATGAAAAGATTGGAGCATCATCCACACTGTAAGAATCCTTTAATCACTCATTTTCTTTTTGCTGATGATTTGATAATATTCACTAAGCCATCCTTGAATAATATTAGTTGTATTCTGTCCACATTGCAAACATTCTACGAGATTACTGGTCTGCAAATTAATATTAATAAATCTCATATTAAGATAGCAGGGTTACCATTGCATAAAAAGTTGAAAATTATTAGTACTTCTGGCTTAAGTGAATTACCTCAAAATTCATCTTATTTGGGCCTTCCATTATTCATTGCTAGCGTTTCAAAAGACAAATGTTTGCCTTTGTTTGAGAAGATTATTGGGAGGTTGTTACAATGGCCTGCTTGTAGGGTTTCTCAAGCAGGCAGAGTTATAATTTTACAATCCATTGTAATAGATATGACCAATTATTATGCTCGACATTACATTCTTCCATTGAAATTGGTTAATATGGTAACTAGTGCAATGAACAGTTTTTTGTGGCATGGGGATCCTTTCGCAAAGAAATTAACTCATATAGCTTTTAACAAACTACATGATAGTAAGGATAAGGGAGGACTTGGTTTAATAAATTTGAGATAGTGGAATAAAGCTGCTATTTCAGGTTATACAGACAAATTAATCACTGATGGAGATAGTTTATGGGCTAAGTTTGTTAAATATAATCTAGTTGGGAATAAATGTTTCTGGACAATGGATATTCCGCAATCATGTAGTTGGAGTTGGCGGCAGATTTTAAAAATTAGAAGTGTGTTTTTGCCTTTTATCCAAATTAATATTAAAAGGATGGATGAGATTTCCTTCTAGCATTCTCCATGGTCATGTAGAGGATTAATATTAAGTAAAGTGGTTAGTTATGATCTAAGAAGACTGAGTGGTATTCCAGAAAAGGCTCTTTTTAGTGATTACTTTCATGATGGGGTTTTGCATTTACCATATTGTAGTTCTGCAAGTTTGAGGGCATTATGGAGAGAAATTGAGAGATCATACAATGTCTGTAGTGATGATCAATTAGTTTGGAATGGCAAAAACTTATGATCAAGTATGTATATGATATCCTTCAAGGTGAAAAAGATTATTTCCCATGGCATTACAAGATTTGGAATATGAAGACTTCTGCAAAGGTGAATTTCTTTTTATGGAAGGTCATGTCGAATGCTTTGAATACTAAGGATAAACTGTGTAAATTTGGAATCATTCAAGAAGATACATGTTTTTTGTGCCGTGCGGCTACTGACTGTAATACTCATCTTTACTTTGAATGTGGTTATGTTAATCAGATCTGGTGCAAGATTCTTTTGAATGGTGGTTATCATCGACCATCATTGGTGAGTAGGGTCGAATGGTTCAAAATTTCAAGTCAACAAGGTGGAGAACTAATAAAAGTAGTATTCTGTTAAGCATCTTGAAGATTTTTATTTATGAAGTTTGGGCTGAGAGGAATAGGAGAATTTTCAATGCAATTTCTTTGAATGTTAATGAGCTCTATGCTGTTATTCGTAGGAAAAGCCTGAAGAAGTTAAATAGTGGAGGAGATTGATTCGAGAAGCATGCTTATGATGTCTATTTTGAAGATGTTTGCATGTACTTTTGGATTTTGGTTCTGTTAGCAGTGATTAAAGTTTTTTCTGGGCTTACATGTATATATCATAGTGTTTTTTTCTCTAATATAGTCTGCAGCTTGTATAGAGTTGTAATTGTTCCAATTTGTAATAGTTGGCTACTGTTTGTAATTGTTTCTTTTTAATAAATTTGTCTGCCTTTTAAAAAAAAGGTGGAAAACGAAAAACTTCACATCTTCCATTTTTTTCAACCTCTTTCTAACCGTACTTGGATTTATGAAACAATTATAAAGATTCTCCTATTTTCTTATCCAAGCACAGCCCACATAAGAAAAAATTTCTTTTGTTACTGATTTTCTTTTTCATCTTATCTTGGAATTTTTTATCTTTATCCGTCTTTTCTCATAATTTATCATGTTTGTTGCTTTACTGAATTTTCTATTTCCTTTTCAGTTGTAATATTTCTCTTTTCTTAGCTTATTTAAGTATCTGATCTTAGTTTATATTTAAGTAAGCCTTCTAGTCTTTCAACTAAAACAGGAGAACAGACACCTTACACAGCTACTACTAAGGGCCAAGAATCTCGGGACTATGCCCTCTTCAGAAGAGTCCAAACTATGGGATCCACGACAGGTTTAGGTGTTACCCTAACTACCTAACAAGAACAAAATAATGGAACGATCCCAACAGGAACGTAGTAACGGGTTTTTCCCCTAACATGACAATTAGCAATAAGATCTAAACACTTACTTGCCCTTTTCTATCTAGTAGTCACTACTAACTATAGCTGTGTACCAATAATTATTTCAAGCAACATCCTAGGATTTCAATGCTTACGCGTCCAACGGGAACTTACTATTGCTCCAAGATAATTCTCGCTATTTACTTTATAGCCTCAAAACTTTTCCTTTCTTCCCTAGGCATTAATCCTTACCTACTCCATACTTTTTAAAACACGGCTTAGCCTTTTCATTTAAACTTCCTTCCAAAAATTAAAAGTGTCAAAACTTTATTTTCCTCATGAAAACTTCCTTTTGCCAAACCATAAAAACATGTCATCTTAAAAAAAATGTAAATCAACATCTTTTTTTTTTCAAATCACAAAAACTGGAGTAGATACGGACAACTATTTTCTCAATCGGGTTTTTGACTTGTTCTTACCTATAAGGTGGCTTAGTCTCTTACTATAAGGTGCCAACATCCACTCTATTCTTATTTTCTACAACTTATTTTGTCCACCCACAAAAGTATCTTAAAATAATTCATCAAAAAGGGTTGTCATAAGAATAGAGACTTCAAATCTTTCTTTACTAAAAATTCTTGTATGAAATATAACAAGAAAACTAGCAAGCTATACATGCTCTATAACATGCACCTTTTATTGAGAGAATTTCATCTTAGACAAAATTTTCACAAGAAATCACTATTTGCAAAATATACCCCATTTTACTTCAAAACCCAATGTGTACTTCTATACATATTTTAAAACTATAACTTTTAAGATTAAAACTTGGAAACACCATAAACCATTTTCCCAAACTTTTATAATTTCAAGTTCTTAAAAGTTAATAATGGGGTTAGACTCAAAGCGGGTTTCAAGTTTTCTTCTAGGCTTTCCTAGACAACCCCTCCCAAGGTCAATTCTCTCAACTATATATATTCCTAATCCATTTTTCTCTTTTTAACCTTTTCCATTTTATAAGGTTTTTAAGCCCACTAACACAAAATACTAATCATATGGGATTCACTTTTCCTTCCATACAAAGTATATTGTACACTCTCCACCCAAATTACCTAAAGGTCTCGGATTTCCATATTCATTCCTTTAGTGTAGAAAACAAACATCCCATTTCTTACCATATTACCTCTTTCTATTTAGTGGGTTCCTCTATGGATCTAGGTATATATATAATATTATTTAAAAAAAAATACAAATACGTTCATTCACTATTTATAAAGGAATCCTAAACCTAAGTTCTGATACCAGATGTGACAACCCTAATTCTGACCAGACCGATTTTTTTTTTTAAATTTCGATCTATCGAAACTCGGATTGGTTTGCTCTGGTATCCTGCAGAAAAGACAGAGACATAAAATATTTCAGAGCTCAGAAAGTATCTTACAGCGGAATGGATAAAATATAATAGAAATCAAAGTATAACCTTACTGTATTAATAATACTGCCTAACCAGTATCCAAAGCTATAATGTCTCATGTCTCTGCCACAAATCTAACCTGCGAGTATGTTACGAGGAGGGGGTCAGCACACAAGTTCTGGCGACTGGAATTAAACTATACACTTTGGATAATCCTACATATACCGTTCAATCATATTTTCTTATTTATTAGGTTACTTGGGTTAACATGTAACGTCACGTACTTTTATGGTAGAATATTTAATTTATTTAATTATTAAATACCGATTTGGCGATATCGATAACTTGAATTAAATAATATTTATATTTAATTAATATAAATAATAGAATAATATATATAATTCAGAAATAATCAAAAATGGTGGAATTCACAATATCGTGTGAATGGGATTATTTATAGGATATAATTCAGCTTGGAATTGAATTTGAATAACAAATATATTATATAAACGACAATTTGAACGTAGAATTATAATATAATTATAATCGAGCTCGAAATGGCGCAGTAGTTCGTAATTTGGCGATTCGAACTTTAAACGAATATACAGAAGCCGTTTTAAGTCGGATTTCTGTGAAACAAGAAACGTTCGAAGCTGGTGAAGTATATTTTTCTAATGGAAGAGAAAAATCGGGATTTCGTCGTGCAGATTTTGAGTTATGACCAAATCAAATTTCAGAAAAGTCGCTATGGAATCGTTATCAACCATAACGATATATTTTATTATAATTAAATATTGGCCTCAAATTTATACAAGCCCTTTGAGACGTAGTGATAATTTATCAACCATAACGTTATCTTTATAACCAATGTTTTTATAAAAGAAGTGGATTCGTAAATAGAATCGGTGAGGTTCGCAAGGAAGTTATTAAAGGTTTAAAAAGATAAACTTTGACTATTTCGAAGTTAAGACGTTGTTCAGTTAAGGTCTGAGAGGCAATTATACCCCAACTTGATTGACTTCCTTCTTAACTAAGGAATGGTAAGGTTTGATAGTGAAGGTTGGTCAAGTGAATATAGTTAATGAAGGTAATGGTGAATTGGCATAGCGATGTTTTATTTAAACATCTGTTTAAATCCAAGGAATGAGTTTTGGAAACGTTTTCCAAATATAATCAGAGATATTTTCTCATCATAGAAAATGAAATGTTGGATGGTAAAGAATACTGGAATGACAGTGATACGTGGAAAGGGGATGGAAATGTTTTCCAATGATTAATAACGTATATTTTCTAAATTTAGAAAATAAGGATTTCTGTATATATATGTATATATATATATACAGAAATAGGAAATGGAGAATGAATAAATTAGTGATAAATTAATTTAAGAGATAAATGTTGAATGTTGATTGATCGATAAAATTTCCATTTGGAAATAATATCGTTGTTTGCACACCTATTTTTCTTTGATAGTTAATTCATCGACTATCGAAGTTTTTGACCATTTTAACGTTGTTAATATGGAGAGACCGGTTGGATTATTATCCGAAGAACCACTCTGTATTGGCATAAGCGTTGCGAATCATATATGCCAAAGATAATTGAAGACGGAGTAAAGTGCAAGGGCTATTATATAAATCTTAGGTAAAGATTGCCTAAGATGGATGTATTGAATAGTGCCTTCGGTTTGTCCAGTCCCAGGACAACTTGTATGGAAGAAGGTCTGACAGAGTATATATAATAGATCGAATAAGTTGATCTCTTCAAACGTATTCACGTTTAGTGGCGGAGGAATTCGTTTCTCTTAGCTGTATACCCGTGTTATTTTTGTATAAATCAATTTGTGATTTTAATGGGTATGACGATGTGACATTCTAAGTGAATGAAGATGTGGCATGTAAAAGATAAGCGTAGCTTCTAGCCTCACATCCGGTAAATGACAAAAATCGGGCAGGCAGCATGGCTATGTAGGTCGCACCTATTAGGGTGTATAATCACCTGATCTAGAGTTTCATTTACTTCTAAAAATCTATTGTCGATGCTGTCCCATTAGGGAAACGGTTGTTGATCCCGACCGTTGGTGATATACATTCGATACACTCAAGAGAAATGAGTGGTCGGTCATGTGTGGCCGGGTTGCAAGATGTTCTTGTTGAACCCAGTGTATTACTCTCTAGAGGTACACTAGCGAAAGGTGGTTCCATACCTTGTCATAGTTGGAAGTACATTATCCAATAAGTGCTCGCGGTTTTGATTGTATACTATATATGTAGAACTTGTGTTGAAAGCGTTTCTGCTAGATGATTATTATATTGTGGTTGATAGACACTATTATAATATCAAGGATTTTGATATAAAGATTAATTTGGATTCTCATAAGGGAAAAACTCGTTTCGTTATACGGCGTGGTCTTATGAGCTATCATTTACTTGCTCAAACTGTTTTAAACTATTTTACTCACACCAGTCCCATGACTGACCCAGAGTTTATTTTGGTTTGTTTTCCCTAAACTCTTTGGTGCCCAATTTTGTATGGGCAGTCAAGCAGTCTGGATTTACAGATACTTGAAGAGCTGGAGCAGGAGGCTTCAGGATCATATAGCTATTGTTTATTTTCGTTGTGCTGTAAGTGCTGTACTTTGGAAATGATATGTATATTCAAGTACGGATTTATATTTCGAAGTTATGATATATATTATATGTTTTTCGTTCCGCTGTGAGGTTCGTGTTACTTTGATGTTGTGTTCTTCTTCTTCTTCTTCTATTCTAAGTTTCTATCTTACCTTTCATCACCCTCTAATTTCTTTCTTGGACTATCCGACGTTTTCGATGTTTGAATACTCGACATGGTGTTGTATGTCGAAATTTCTAAGTTGAAAATTTTCGATATGTTACAGTGGTATTAGAGCTTAAGGTTAAGTGAATTACCTTGGCTCTGTGGCGTGACTCAGTAGAGATGGGGTTAGTAATACCCTAGATTGAGTTTGAGTGTATATATACGAGTGAACGTATTTGTTATTTGATATAAAAATTGTTTTATATTGTGTAGATTTATTGGTTGAGTTGTTTATGGGTTCTGGTCGATCAGTTTGATCCACTGTATCGGTAGGGATTTATAAACCCTCGAATACGATGAACCGACACTAAATGTTTTGAAAAGAGGGTAAATGAAATAATTTTACCCAAATTAGATTTTGATATAAAGGATTTATATTGAAATTATAATATATTTGATATGCTGGTTGTCATTGTAATCGAGTAAGATTATAAAGTGAAATGGTTATCTAAATAGCCAACAGAATTTGTATAAGTGAAATACGTGAAATCAGATGAATTAAAGATGAAATTTAATCAGAATTGGATTTAAAATTTCTGGGAATTTGAAAAGTGTTGGTAAATGAATTTGGATTGAATATATGAGAATTTTTAAAATCCTGGGAGATTTTAAATTGTTTTGAGAATGATATTTTGAATGGATTCAAAATGGAAGTGTTTAAAGAATGAGTTTAGAAAAGTGATATAGTATTGAACTCACTTCGATAGCTGGAAATAAATTTCGATGGTGCATCATCGGTGTTCATTTTCGAGTTTCTAAGTGACAGATTACTACCAAAATTTTAGTTTTGAATTGTTCTGTGAAAAACAAGTGTTTTGAATCCTGAAAAGTGGTATCTGGTTTTACAAAAGTTAAACTGTTTGAAAACTCCCAGGAAGAGACTGTTTGAATTAAAAGCAAATTAAATAGAAATTTATGGAAACAAATTGAAATTGAGTTAAAGCCAGTAAAGTGGAAACCGTATTGAAATGGAGTAATATCGAGTCGAATTGGAATTTGGTATATAATTAGACTCGGTTGAGTAAATGGTTTGATTTTTGAAATAAAAATCCAATTTGAGTTATGAGATAAAG
The DNA here is from genome assembly GCA_030737875.1 of Allium sativum. Classification (NCBI taxonomy): domain Eukaryota; kingdom Viridiplantae; phylum Streptophyta; class Magnoliopsida; order Asparagales; family Amaryllidaceae; genus Allium; species Allium sativum. Next base: position 310,426,545 of record CM060912.1, on the reverse strand, counting down.
ATAGCTGATTAATGAAATTAACCAGTTAAGGAAATATGTGGATAGAACTTAACGAGGTTAAGGATATTGGATTGGTGAGTTAAGAATTTGAAAATCAAGAATGGTACTTGAGATTGAGAATGGAATTCCACTTGTATATAAGTGAATGGTTGTGTAGGAGATAAAAGTGATTTGAGTTTGATTGGGTTGACATTAGTATATGCTGAATTAACAACAGATGGAGATGATATAATGATATGCCCGACAAAAAGGTACAAGTTTATATTTGATATAAGCATGAGATTTATGAGCCGAATTGGCAAGCCGCTTGGCTGTTTGATTTTCTTTTGGGTTGGAGATGGCCCAGAGAGGTGAGTTGGAGTTTGAACTATTGAGCCGTACAAAGGAGGTGCTGGCGAAAATTTTCGAAAAGTTAAGGCATTAGAAAATTTTCTGGATTTTTGAAAAATTTCGTTGATGAGAATTAATTAATATTTAATTAAAATTAAATTGGTTCGGTTGAAACTGAAGTCAAGCAGTGAACAAATAATTGTAACCCAGTTAATAGGGTTTGTTTTCTACCTTAGCAATTTCGAGGACGAAATTATTTTAAGGGGGGAAGAATGTAACGTCCCATACTTTTACGGTAGAATAATTAATTTATTTAATTATTAAATACCGATTTGGCGATATCGATAACTTGAATTAAATAATATTTATATTTAATTAATATAAATAATAGAATAATATATATAATTCAGAAATAATCAAAAATGGTGGAATTCACAATATCGTGTGAATGGGATTATTTATAGGATATAATTCAGCTTGGAATTGAATTTGAATAATGAATATATTATATAAACGACATTTTGAACGTAGAATTATAATATAATTATAACCGAGCTCGAAATGGCACGGCAGTTCATAATTTGGCGATTCGAACTTTGAACGAATATACAGAAGCCGTTTTAAGTCGGATTTCTGTGAAACAAGAAATGTTCGGATCTGGTGAAGTATAATTTTTTAATGGAAGAGAAAAATCGGGATTTCGTTGTGTAGATTTTGAGTTATGACCAAATCAAATTTCAGAAAAGTCGCTATGGAGTTGTTATCAACCATAACGATATATTTTATTATAATTAAATATTGGCCTCAAATTTAGACAAGCCCTTTGAGACGTAGTGATAATTTAATTTTCAGAATTTTACTGTAATATTTAATTAATTAAATAAGCAGAGCTGGAGCAAGAGGCTTCAGGATCATATAGCTATTGTTTATTTCCACTGTGTTGTAAGTGCTGTACTTTGGAAATGATATGTATATTCAGGTACAGATTTATATTTCAAAGTTATGATATATATTATATGTTATTCGTTCCGCAGTGAGGTTCGTGTTACTCTGATGTTATGTTCTTCTTCTTTTTCTATTCTAAGTTTCTATCTTATCTTTCCTCACTCTATAATTTCTTTCTTGGACTATCCGACGTTTTCTATGTTTGAATACTCGACATGGTGTTGTATGTCGAATTTTCTAAGTCAAAAAATTTCGGTATGTTACATAACATCACTCAAGGCTTACACACTCGTCGTACTTGTTTACTTCCTAGTGGATTAACCTAATACAATATACATGTAGCTACCGCAAATATCGAGGTACACCCTATGGTAACCCACTCGCACGGTCTCCACCGTAACACCATCGAAATATACGCAGTCCCTTATCCTAGGCCATAGACGTACGGATAACAATATTACGTTCCACATATATCTATCATTACTATGCTATGTAAACATACTGACTGCCACCTTTATTCGAATCAGACTCCATACCGGAGTAATGCCCTCAAGTCTACGATACACCACCCAGAGCCGACATGCATGTATCTACACTGTCCACCATACGTATCTTCAATTCTAGCTCGATACCTCAATCGCACGTCCTCTAGTTTGCACCGAATTCCGTGGCAAGGCGATACAAGAAGCATGGAACTCGGTCGTGAGCTTTTCCATATCTGTACAGGCCCGTCTTTAAAGAGCCTCTATATACAGATATACCTAGGGTCTGTTTTCGTGGTGGCTATGGCCCCACGTCGGCCCCTCCCTCAACTAGTAAAGACTACCAGAGTTAAGCGACAACCTCTATGCAAACAAACCTAAACATCCATGTGGCGTCTCCCCTCAACCACTTACCCCGATAGTGAAGGCTGAAATGGTATCTTGGGTTTAGCTCGAGTCTTTCCACATCCCACTGGCTGCCGATGACGGGTGTCCGACGATCTACTATCCTTATTGGTCGTGACCCTCTGCCTCCTTATGAGGCAACCGCCGAACCACCCTAGTGTCACCTCGTCACAGCATTCTGACTTCATAGCTACATCTGCAGTCAAGGCCCACCTACCTAGTAGTTACACGCCAACCTAACCTCTGCGTGCATAGCCTATGACATCTTCCGCCACACATAGGACTACTAGGAGCACCTTATACCTCAGGAAGCTGCGTACTTCCCCTTCTAGTCCTTCGGAGCCGTAAGAACAATTAGATGAATGTGTGCTCCCCCTCGTTCCTTATAAGACCAGATGATCTACCCCGTTGGGTTATTCACCCTCAAACGTGCGGACTGGTTCAAGCGCCTCATTCAAATATGTTATTAGACCCTATGTCTAAACATTCTTTTATGCACTTGCCTTACATCATCAGGTTTCCTTTTAACTTGGTTATTCTCATTCACATTGAATTCTTATTCAAATTACCAAGTTTATCTTGCTTATTAATTTTAGTTATATAACTTAACCCATTTAAGTTTATTAATAAGCCCATAACATGTTATTCCCTAGATTGTGGTCTAAGGTCTGAAATCCACAATCCCTATATATTCTTATTTGGTTTTATCATTACAATAACATGTTCTACTTAATATGTAATTAAGTATATCCGAATTCACATGTTTTTTGTTTAACATGTCAGCCATTATTTATAATTACATATAACTTATTTCATTTCATAAGTTTTCCTTATTTTTTCTCATTTAATTATAATTCCATTTTACATTGTCAATACAACTTATCTCTGTTTACTTATTAACTTAGTTCTATTAACTAATGCCTATTAATAAGTTTCTCTACCCGTTTATTATAACCTATGTTATAATTTCCTCTTGTCCGTAGGACAAGCCTAAACATTCTTATCAACGGGTTTCAGACTTCCAAGCTTACAGATTACTTAATTTATAATTAAGTACAACTTCCTATGTTTCATATATTTCCCCCTTTTCTTAGTTGGTTTCTGGCTTTTTCCCATTTACTGATTACTTAATTTACAATTAAGTGTCCCTTATCTCATTTCGCCTGTTATCCCATTTCCTTGTTAGTTTATTATAACCTAAGTTATAATCTTCACTTGTCCCTAGGACAAGTCTACCTATTATACAACGTGTTATTTATTTATAATAGGTTATTATCATTCCCCTCTTAAACCATTTACCGTTGTAAACCATTATTCTTCATTCACTGTAATATATATTAAGGAAAACACTTCATGCACCTTATCAGTTTGATAGAAGGAATCAATGATTTATTTTGATAACGTATTCCGATCTAAATCTGTGGTAGCAAGTAATTTCTTTACTTTTCTTTATTTACCGTGGCTTACTTGCAACAACGTTTTCAGAAAAAAAGTCATTTAGGGAAATACATCACTTTTCTTTCTTATCATACTAAATCAGTTCATTTCATCCCTTCCTTTATTATTTCTGAGTTAGGAATTTAATTACCACCATTGCCATTTATTCATATCTTGTTATATATATAAGCACCAGACCTCTCACATTAAGCCTACGCTTGTGGATGCTGGATTTGTCGGGCGGGTCCGGGCGGACTTCTACCATAAGTTGACTTAACATCGTGTCTTAGCCCCCATTACATGTTTTTAATTTTTCAATTAGGCCTCTCACATTAGGTTTAACATTAGTGGCTGCTAGATATGCCAGTCGAGTCTGAGTAGACTTCCGCCACTACTGCAACCTAACCTCGTGCCATAAGTGTAGTTACAATTTCTAATTGTAATCCTAGGTACATTCATCTTCATTTATCCCATTCTATGTATATAATTATACAATCATTCTAATTCGCACAGGTAAGGGCTCTTGTATATAAATGGAACAAATCAATATGTGATATGAACAGTGGTAGTTACTGCCAATATTTTTAACAAGTCTATAACATATAAACATTTCCAACATTTCAACTAATCTTATGTATGAATTTTCAACCATTTATGTTCATATCAGATTGCGCCTCCAAATTAAAGTCTCAAAACATAATATATGTTATGTTCCAAAATCCCATTTCAAATTATACCCTAAATCCCAATATATGTCGCGTGTCTTTCTACATGTAATTAACTTTATTTAAAATAACATGTAGTTGTCCAATAGTGTATCATTTACCCAATTCATAGGTTCATAAAATGGATCTATACAATGGTATTCATTTTTCTTAAACTTTCAAGTAAATGTTCATCTCAACATATTAACTAATTGAACATATTATCCATTTTAGCGCAGTAATGCATTTCATCAAATTAAACCTTCCAATATGTTCATTATGGGGAATGCCAAACGATAGAGGTACTATTATTCAAAAAGTATATATTAAACCCACTCACCTTTCATGCTTTCCCCAAATCTTGGATCCGATCCGTTCTACAATCCATGGTCTACCCTTTGCCTTTTAATTTGATTCATAACCTAACGACCATGGATTTATTATTTCATGAAAAGAGAAGGGAAAGAGAAAGAATTTAAATAGATTGGTTCTTAGAAGTTTACCATGCTTCTATGATTCAATAATCTTTTTATTAAAATTGATTCCCTCTTCCAGATTTGAATTCATAATTCTCCTAGGCCAACATTTTAAGGGAGAGAGAGAGTAGTGGCAGCGTTCCAGCGTAGCCATCGAATTATGAGGCTTAGGGTTAGGTCTAGGGTCTTACTTGTAGGTGTATTGAGCAACCAGGACCCTCAGATTTTCCCAAAAGCCATCCGAACCATCAAAATATCAAAAAAAAAAAAAAACAATCTGTCAAAATCTACCGCCGGTGGTCGACCCTCCTTCATGTGGGTCGACCCCTGGGTCGACCCCCCTTTAAGTGGGTCAGCCTATGGGTCGACCCCCCTTGAAGGGGTTTACCCTCATAGGTCCGGAGGCCGAAAATTGTTCTGGGCGCACCTGGGAGGTGCGCCAGTGCAAAAATGGCCTGGTGCACTTGCTAAGTGCGGCAGTTGTTCTGGCCCGCATCCTGATTTTTCTGACAAACTTCTACCGCCCATAACTTCTTCATACGATGTCCGTTTTACGCAAACTCGGACTCTATCTGAACCAGAATTCCGAGACGAACGCAATGTTACAATCCATTTTAGTTAATTCTGAGTATCTAATTAAGTTATTCTTATTTTATTATCTTACACTAAAAATAAAGGGTGCCCCCCCCAAAAAATATATATATTTTTACCTACGATTGCAACAGTGCTATCTTCCTCATTTTAAATTACCCGATGCCTGCACTATATAAAGCCATACGCAAACAACACTAACCTATCAACAACTTCCCTCTTCTTGAAGCTTTCAACCTATTGCCGTATCCCTACCTTCATCTTTTCTTCTTTTCTTCGCAAGTGACCAAACCAGGAGCACCATTTCACTTCTCAACCCCATTCCCAAAACTTTGGTCACCATTCTCCCCACATGTTAACACACATGCATGACGTGCTAAAATTCTCCTCCCTCTTTCCATGCATGCGCACCACCTATGATTCACAGTAAATACTTCACTTATAACAACCCTGAAATTCTGAACCAATTAAAATTTTAATTTAGAAATTTTAATGGATTTTAAATATTGAAAATAATTTATTTTAAATAATAACGATTAAAAATTTATTATAATCGAAGTTAAAATGAATAATTTTAATTTAATTATAAAAGGAGATAGAAATAGCGCGGTAGTTTGAAAATTAGAATTTGAACTTTGACTGACTGTACAGGATGTAAAATAAATCAGATTTTTCAAATCTATCTAAAAATATTTTTTCAACGAATCAAAAAAATTGAAATTTCATAGAAGGAATCAAAAGTTATTCCCAGTTTAAAATTTAAAAAAAGTTGTTGTGGAATTTATATATATTTTAATTAAATATATTGGCCTTAAAAATAGCCAGTTTTCATACGACCTCCGTTTTCAACGAAACTACTTTTGTTGGATCCGGAATATTAAATTATTGCTAGGTTTCAATTTTCATAATTTTCCGAATTAATATGTGAGCGTGGCAAAAGAAAATTTGTTTTTATCAGTTTCAGTCAAATTCGATCGACTAGGAAATGGCCATTTTTCAAACGGTCTCGGAATTCGACGAAATTAGTTTTGTTAGGACCGTATCGTCAAAACATAACTAGAAATATATTTTTTGGAATTTTTATAGTTCGTATGTGGCCCCGGTAAATTTGAATGTAAGATCAAATTTAATAATTAAATGTTTTATATTTAAATTTAAAGAAAAACCTATCGAAACAAATGAAAAAGGTTACAAAACCTATTCCATCGTGTCCGGGATGGGGATTATTAGCTAGGGGTGACAGTTGTTGGGTCTCGTTTGGAGTTCAGATGGTTTAACCATTTATTTCTGAATTAAAATAATCAAATAAATTAGAAGTACACTTATAAACACCGTATACCATATAATCCCCAAACCCTATTCTCTTTACAGCCGCCACTGATAAAAACAATGGCCACGAACCTCCTAATTTATTTCCTCAATCTCTCATAAATCATTTAGAATTTGCTCCTAATTTCTACACAAACATCGTTGAGATTTCCGTCCACTTTCAATCTGTATGGCTGTGATCGGGAATGGTGTGCTATAGTGGCCTGAATCAGACTAGGAACTTGTGGTGTTCGAAGGCGGACTGCGGCCAGGTGGGGCCCTCGAGCTGGGCGGGTATGGAGATGCGGGAAGGCAGTGCTATGGCGGTCGGAGGGAGCATGTTGGATCGGCGGTCAGGGCTTGAGGTGATGTGCGCTGGTGGTTCCTTGAATTCGAACGTTGGGTTCCCTTTTCTATAAAGAGAACGATGAGGAAGGCGACAAAGATTATTTCCAATATAATTAAGAAAGTAATTAGTGAATAGTTAATTAATTAATTATTTTAATTAATGTATACAATGTACAAACTCTAATATCTTGCTCAAAACAAAGCAGAATTTGACGAAACGAAGTTCGTTGGAATCGTAGAAAAGAGATCTACAACATGAAGCCGACTAGATCTGAAATGGAGTACTTTGGAAATTCTAACAAATCGATGTGAGATTTTTGATTTTAAATAATTAATCAATTTAATTATTTTTCCCGCAGTTAAATAATTGTATGTATGTTAATGAATTAGTTATGCAATGAGATGAAATTTTGGATGATTGGTCTGTTTATTTTGTATGTATGTATGTATGATAGATTTTAGATTTGCATATGTCGGTTAAATTAAAATAAATCATTTTCTTTGCCAATATTTTGTAAATCATGAATATTAAACAAAATTAAATATCTTTTTGTTTATATTGATTGAATTGAATTTGTTTGTCAATTCAATTAAAATATCATTTTGGTTATATTGATTGAATTGAATTTGTTTGTCAATTCAATTAAAGTATCATTTTGGTCATATCTATTGAATTGAATAGAATTCAATGAAAAAAAAATATCATCTTTGTTTATTTTATTGAATTGGAATAGAATTGTCAATTCAATAAAGAATTATCATTTTTGTTTATTTAATTAGAATTTTTTTATTCAATAAAAACATTGAATAAAAAGTTAAAATTTTAGTTGCATTCTTTGATGCAAATAAAACATTGAATTAAAAGTTGCATTCTTTGATGCAAATAAAACATTGAATTGAAAGTTGCATTCTTTGATGCAAATAAAACATGAATTAAAAAGGTTATCTTTTTGTTTGCATTTTAGATGCAGATAAAAGCCTAGTTTAAGAAGTTACATTTTCCACTTGCATTTTTGATAGAAATAAGAGAATAGAAGAAAGGTTATATTTTTCACTTACATTTTTGATGCAAACGAAAGAATAGTATAAAATCTGCATTAGAAATAAAATTAGCATTTTTGTTATAAAATATGCATTAGAAATAAAATAGCATTTTTGTTATAAAATGTGCATTATAAATAAAATAGCATTTTTGTTATAAAATGTGACATTGGAGAAAATAACATTTTTTTTAATAAAATGTGTCATTAGATTAAAATAGCATTTTGTTGAGGAAGATTAAAATAACATTTTTGTTAAGAAAAGTTACATTAGATTTTGTATACAAAATGAAAATAAACATCTTATTTTCATATTATGTTAGATTTGTATACAAAATGTAAATAAACATTTTGTTGTAAATTGTTACACAAGGAAAAATAACATTCTTATTATTAAAATGTTACATTAGATTAAACATGTCATTTAGAGTATAAAATGTTATATTGGATAAAAACAACATTTTAGTAAGAAATGTTGCATGAGTATAAAATAACACTTTTGTTAAAAAATGTTGCATGAGAATAAAAATTGTCATCTTCATTTGAGATGTTTATTTAGATTAAAAATAACATTGTAGCTAGAAATGTTTATTTAGATATAAATTTGTCACTTTTGTCAAATCTAGAATTGGCATCCAAAATTGCCACTTTTGTTAAATGGAAATTGTCGACAAACAAAAATATCATTTTCATTTATGTTGAAATAGGAATTGTCGATAAACAAAAGTATTACTTTCATTTATGTTGAATTGGAATTGTCGAAAAACAAAAGTATCATTTTCATTTATGTTGAAATAGGAATTGTCGACAAAACAAAATTTTCTTTTACTTCATCGTTAAAAATATGAAACATGTCATACAAATAAAAGTATTCCTTTTTATTTGCCATGTTTAGAAATAGAAAATGTAATGCGAATAAAATATTATTTTTGTTCGCCATTAGAATCATAGAAAATGTAATGCGAATAAAATATTCTTTTTGTTCGATATCAGAATTAGTTAAATTTGTTAGCCAATGATTTATTTATATAAATTGTTGTTGTTTGTGTGACGACCCCAAACCTCTTAAGACGGTGGCAAGGGTAATCTTTGGAATATAACACATAAATAGATAACAGCAGAACAGAAATAATTAAATACACCAGATAATGTACAATAGAATACACTGGATAAACATAATCATCAGAGTTACACAGTATATAGGATCATACTTAGTACAAATACAGTTCAGCTATACATAACTGTCTACAGCGGAATCTAAACATAATATGTACAACAGGAGCTGAACAACATCAAAAGAGATAAATGATAGAATCCATCTTCAGCTCCAGCTATCCAGAAAGGTGCTGCTCCCCAATCAGAGAAACTAGGCCTGATCAGACCTTTCCATACAAGTTGTCTAGTTTGATTATCTAACTCTTCTTTTTCCTTCAAGGTCATTCTTCGAATAACGTGAACTACTGGCCTTGCATTCGGAACTAAAGAGATTTTAAAATCAATTTCCCTCTGCGGAGGTAAGCTAACAACTTCTTCAAACACATCTGCATAGTTCTTGACAACTGGGATATTTTCAATGTCGACCGGAATATTCTCTGGAATGACAGAAACAGGTTCTATTTGAGCAGGAGAAACATCTAAAGCTGCACAGAAGTCCTTTCTATCAGAATTCAGGCCTTCACATGGAATGGTTATATATTCTCCGAACTTTGTTTTTGCCTTAACAATTCTCTCGGCGCATTTAACTTCTGCTTCATATTTGGTTAACCAATCCAATCCCAATATATGGTCAAACTCTGTAAAATTCATGACGATCCGATAGTGGGGAACCGATAATAGGAAAAAGAAACAGGCACGCCACATACCCAACTAAGATCGAGGGAACCCCCAACCGGATTATGGACTCATGGGTGTTTTGAGATTTTTCAAATTCAAATCCAGTTTCTTAACCGCATTCTTTGCAACAAAGATTCGCAACGCGCTTGTATCAAATAATACCTTAACTAGAATATCTTTGACCGTAAGCGTGCCTTCTAAAAAATCTGGCCTTTCCTGACTAGCCGAGGGTTCAGAAGTTTCTGCAACCTTATTTACCTGAACCACTTCAGATTTCTGTGATAGTCGGCAATCTTACTTTACGTGACCAACCTGATGGCAAAGATTGCATTTTCTATCTTCTTGAACCTTGTTCTTGGATTTAGCTCCCTTATTCTTTCGTTGGTTCGAAGATTTACAGTTCCTCATCGAATGCCCTTGCTGATTACACTTTAAACATACGACTGCTTTAACCCTTTTCTGACCGGCCCTTGGCCTCTTATTTCCTTCAGACTTTGTACCTACCTCAGGCTGCATACTAGCCTCTGGCTGTGTACTTGTCTCTGGGCTATCAGTTTCAAATTTCCTTTTGTTGCTCGAACTAACTTCCTCTTCATCGACTAAAAGACCTCGATTATTTAGATCTTCATACTGATAAGCCATGTATATCATTTCAGAAAAAGGAAGCTTCACAAGGCCCATCACACTATTCTGGTATTTTCTTTGAAGACCATTGATAAACCTCAGATTCTTCCTCTTTAGATCTTGAATTAGATGAGGGGAAAAATGAGAAAGTTCATTGAATCTCTTATGATATTCTGGAATATTCATATCTCCTTGTATCAGATAATAAAATTCATCACATAACCGCTCAGTTGCTTCTGGAGGAACAAATCTTTCACTGAAAATTTCTTTAAATCTATCCCAGGTAATATTACCTTCTGGATTATCCTTAGTAACTGTTTCCCACCAGATTAAAACTTCATCTTTGAGCGCCCAAGATGCCACTAATATTTTCTGATCATCTCTCAGCTGGAAACTTTCAAAAATTCTTTCCATAGAACTCATCCAAGCTTGAGTTTGAATAATAGATTCATTGCCCGAGAATGGTACTCCACCCAGATTTCGATATCTTTTCAATAGAGCTTCTATATTCGATCCTGGCTGAAGGAGCACAACTGGCTCATTAATTTGTTGAACCATAGGATTATTTCTTCTGCTTCTGCCACTCATTTTCTATGTCTGCAAATAGCAGACAAAGTGTCAGGCCAACAGAAAAGGTAATTTTAAAACATAGAGACATATACTTGAACGTAAATGTGTCTATCGAGGTGTATTTCATTCTGCTATTCTCATACTAGGATATTACTGATCCTATCTGTAATGAGTTATTCGTCCTAGAACACTACTTGTTCTATTTTTGACGAGTTCATTAATATGTTATATTCCAGAACTAAGCTTAACCAAAGCTTTGATACCATGTTTGTGACGACCCCAAACCCCATAAGACGGTGGCAAGGGTAATCTTTGGAATATAACACATAAACAGATAACAACAGAACAGAAATAATTAAATACACCAGATAATGTACAATAGAATACACTGGATAAACATAATCATCAGAGTTACACAGTATATAGGATCATACTTAGTACAAATACAGTTCAGCAATACATAAATGTCTACAGCGGAATCTAAACATAATATGTACAATAGGAGCTGAACAGCATAAAAAGAGATAAATGATAGAATCCATCTTCAGCTACAGCTATCCAGAAAGAGCCTGCTAAAACCTGAATACAAGGCTGCCCGTGTAGAAATAGGGGCACCCGAGTTTGCAAGTGAAACAAACTACGAGTCAGTCACGGGACTGGTATGAGAAATCTACTTAACATATTTTACGATATGGCTAATCATAGGACCACGCCACTTTCGCGGAACGGGTTTACTCCATTGGATTGCCAGTGCTTTAAAATAAGTAAATCTTTTAAACATTGCAATTCTTTTTATAAAAATGAAGCCATTATAAGACTCAGTTCCCATCACACAATGCAACACAAACCAGAGGATAGAGTTTTACCTTATAATGGCCAAAATGTGCTTGATACGAATAAAACAAAAGCATTTGATATTATTACTAGTGTATATATGTTTCAAAAACAATTTTAAATCATAAGTATCAATCATAGACGACATTAATGCCCCATACCACTATGTCGCAATATATAAGTATACAATCAAAACCGCACGGTATCGTATTTGGAAATTGGATTTCCGTCATGAACCAAGGCCAGGGATCGTCCTCACCGTTTCGAGACAATCTAGCCTATCATGTCTCAGGAACAGCCGCAACTGCACCTTGGATCATCAGGGCCGGTTCACCAATGTGGATTAAAATGCCTGAACGCTTCGTTTCCCCCACCCTACGGGGCGTAACTGGTCATCCACCGACCAAACCATCGGCTCCGAAGAGACCGATCTAACCGAGGCGCCTCGCTATCCATCATCCACATAAGTAAAATGCCCGGGCGTGTCAAACCCAAAACACCACTCCTAGCTAGAAAGAAACGCAGGTCCTCCCTGAGGTCCTCTCCCGTTTCAGGCTCATACCGGGGTGTGAAGCTCGCAAATCAACGTTATACACAAAGCTATTCCACATAGGTGTAACAACCCGAAAATCTGGGCCAGTTTAAATTTTTTGTTTTGGCGATTTTAGCGAATTTTGTATATTTAAAATAGATTATTTTAAATAATAATCGACGAGAAATTTATTTTTAATAGAATTCGAACGTATATATTATATACGTCGTCGTTAGAATATATAATTATAAATAGGAATTGAAAATGGCGCGGTAGTTCGATAATTCGATTTCAAACTTCAATTGAATGTACCGGGTGCAAAACAAACCGGATTTTAGTGAAACCAAAAACATTAGGATCTAATTGATAATATCTTTCCAACGCATCCGGAAAATAAAGATTTCATAGCGGGAATCAAAAGATAGGTCCAGTAGAAAATTCTGAATAGTCGCTATGGAATTCAGGCCCTTAAAAATGGAAATTTTGCAAACGACCTCGGATTTCAACGAAACCACTTTTGTTGGATCCGTGATGTAAAATTATTGCCAAGTTTAAAATTTCGTAATTTTCGAATCAATATGTGAGCGTGGTAAAGGAAAACGCGTTTGACCAGTTTCAGTTGATTTTAATCGACTGGAAAATGGCCATTTTTCAAACGGTCTCAGAATTCGACGAAACTAGTTTTGTTAGGATCGTATCATCAATACGAAGCTAGAAAATATTTGTCTGGAATTTTTAGAGTTAGTATGTGACCCCGGTAATTTGAAATGTACGTTTAAAATTCAATATAATGATTTAAATGTAAATTCAACGGAAACTGATCGAAACGATCAAATCAGCTTGCAATACATATCCCATTGTGTTCGGAATGGGGGTAATTCGCTATGGACGACAGGCGGTGAGCCTCGTTTTGAGGTCGAAAATAAAAGTTGCTTTTTGGTGGAAAAAAATAATAATTAAATAATAAAACTTCCCTTTCCTCTCTCCTATTCCTTTATCTCTGCCCCCCCCCCCCCCCGTTTAAAAATTGATTCAACAGAAATTAAAAAAAAATCAAAAACAAAATCGCTCTAGATCGCTGACCCCCCCCCTCGTGCGCCGCATCACCTAAGGCCGCCTCCTCCTCCACCTCGGAGACGACCAACCGCCTCCCCTCGCGCCCCTGCCTTTCCCCGCTCCTCTCTGATTTGACCGCTCCTCCCCGATGTCTCCAAACCCTAAACCGAGCCCCAATCCCACAGAATCCGACGGTGAGCCATCCTCCTCCACCAGCACCCGGCGCCGACGCCGTCTACACCCTCCAACGAACGATGACCCCCCTTCGAACGATGTAAGTTATTTTGTTTTATTGTATTATGATTTGTTTATATAAAGTTATTACTATACAAGGATATCGTTTTTTTTCTTATGTAATAGATTGAAATAAAAAAAATATGATTTCAAATTAAAAATAGGATTTTTGTAGAATAGGAAATATAAAAATATAATTTTATCGTATATAGAAGAATATTAATGTATGATCTTTATGGTGAAGTGAACGATATAAAAATATGATTTTTAATGCGATAAAAATTCGATTTTTATATATTGAATAACATAGTAAAAATTCGATTTTTATATATTGAATAGCGAAGTAAAAATTCGATTTTTATATATTGAATAGCGAAGTAAAAATTCGGTTTTTATATATTGAATAGCGTAGTAAAAATTCGATTTTTATATATTGAATAGCGAAGTAAAAATTCGATTTTTATATATTGAATAGCGAAGTAAAAATTCGATTTTTATATATTGAATAGCGAAGTAAAAATTCGGTTTTTATATATTGAATAACATAGTAAAAATTCGATTTTTATATATTGAATAGCGAAGTAAAAATTCGATTTTTATATATTGAATAGCGAAGTAAAAATTCGATTTTTATATATTGAATAGCGAAGTAAAAATTCGATTTTTATATATTGAATAGCGAAGTAAAAATTCGTTTTTATATATTGAATAAATTCAATTTTTACATATGTAGAGAATACGGATGGAGAAAGTGACAAAAGGTGAGAACGATGAAGATTTCTATTAATGAAGAGTCGTGGCGTTGGATTAGCTATTCTGTGAGAACTTCTCACTCTTCAATTTCTTTTTCTAGTTATATATATACTAGGATGCAGACGGTGCTTAGCAACACCCGACACCCGTCATCCACAGACCATGTATGGCTTGTTTGTTTAATTGTTTGGTTGTGTAGTTGGTTAGATTATTTGGTTTGAATTGAATTGTTTGGTGAAATGAAATTGATTTGATTGATGTGTGAATGGCATGGGCCTTCACTAGACCGGGGATAAGGCTAGGCCTTGTCCCATTTCTAGTATCGTGCCGTTATGCCGCCGAAATTTTCTAGAAATAAGTTAGAAAAATAAAGATAACATTTTATTTAATAAATGAACCGAATAGAATATTCATAGGTTGAATAAAATAGTTTGATCGTTAAAAATATAATTTTTAACGTGAATGTGAATAAATAAATATTCATTTACAAACCGGACGGTTTGTTTATGTGCACCTATTTGAAGGACATTGATTGGGACGATAAAATTTTACACATCGCCCAACTGCACAAATAAAAATCTGTGTTTGATTGCTTGAAACCCCACACGGGTATTGGGATGATATTTGACGTACACTAATCCCAATAATTAGTTGTATGTCGATCGATTGATTGACAGGCTGCTATAAGCATTGAATATTTATATTTGATGCTTATACAGTGTAGAATGCACTTTGGATGATGGTTGATTATTCATCGTTGTTGATATATACATGTGTTGTAGAAAAACCATATAATTAACATTATATGGTAATTGATTGGGCCTCATTCCAGTTTCGAAAAAGAAATATTCGAAATAGAAATATTTGAAATAGAAATATTTGAAATAAAAATATTTGAAATAAAAATATTTGAAATAAAAATATTTGAAAAAGAAATATTTGAAATAGAATATTTGAAAATCGAAATATATGAAACCGCGTTGATAGATTGACGCCATTTTAACGTGAACGATATTTATATCGATTTTATTCAAATTGAAGTGAATATTAAAGTGAATTGAAATTCGAATCTAATTGAATTAATTTTGAAATTCGAAATAAACTGAAATGGTTCGAAATTCGAATAGAATTAAAATAGAATTGAAATCTTTTTGAAATGAAATTGAATAGAAATGAATTCGAATTGAAATTGAATTGAAAACGAACTGAAATTGAATTAGAAATCAATTTGAATTGAAATCGATTTGAAATGAATTTAAAACGATTTATAAAGTACGTTTTGAATTGAAATCGACGAAGTATATATTATATATATATTATATATATAATATAATGGCCTGAATAGAACGCGCCGCGCCGCGGCAGTTCGCGAATTTCGACCATTGACTTCGAACGGACATTGCAGGAGATCCGACCGTCGGATTCTCCTAAAACCAGAACCGTTGGGTTTGTATCGAAAAGAGCTTTCCAATGAATATTAGAAATTAGAAATCTAACGGTTGGATTTGGAATTATGTTCAAATCAAATTTGAAAAAGGTCGCTGTAAGTGCAGTTCGATGGCCGTTGATGGAAATCGACTGTACGGGCCTTGATAAAATTATTAAAAATAGTAATAATTTGTGTAAAATCATAAGAAATGATTTAGAAAGAATTGGGATGAAAACCTCTATATTTGAAAAGATAGAAATAGATTTTTATCGAAATGAACTAGTTTTGAACTAGAATTATAATTCTATTTATTTTTAAAATAAATAAACTGGATTAGAAATGGTTTTGAAAATAACCAGAATTTCCAATAATTGCATTGGAATGGATTTGAATCGAAATTGTCTTCAGAATATTTCGATGTTGAATTTCGTGATTATACAGATGTTGTTATGGAAATTTGAAAGATATTTATATATCGTTATTTCCAATACGATATCTGTTGGTCGTAGAATTTGATATTGAATATAAGCCGATATATTTTCTATTCAGAGCCTTGTATTTAATATCAAATGTGATTTGGGTTTGTCGTGAATGGTGTTTTGACTAACACTGTTCTTGAGCCCAGTTGAGAAAAGATTAAATCTTTTTATTCAAATTTAATGAAGTGTACCAATTAAATAATATTTAATTGGAATTGAATTGATATTGATTTTTGGGTTTATCATGAACAGTGTTTTTAAATAACACTTGTTCTTCAACCCGATAATTAATGGAATGGGATTTTGGGTTTATCGTGAACCGTGTTTCAAATGACACTGATTCTTTAACCCAGTCACAGATTAAAACTAAGTGGAGTTCTAATGAATCTTTAATTAGATTGAAAAGATCGAGGATGGAGTATCACCAGTTTTGCTCTAGGCGATAGTTAAATCTTTAATTAGATTTGAATGTGAAATGGTAATTGAATTTACCGATAACACCGTGGTGTTAGATATGAAGTATAACCAGTTTTACTTCATGGGATGAATAGTTTGGGATTGGGAAATTAAAACAAATGATTACTTCGGTAAGGTTCGTTAATCCCGACTAATTGAATCGAAATTCAAAAGGAGATTAGAGAATAAATTCAAGGAATTTACCTTGGATAAAATTAATGGGAACCTTTCCCTATGAATGTGAAATTTAGAAACTAACTGTCGGTTAGCCAAGAAGAATGGTTTTCTGGATATTGATCTGATGTTGGTTTCGGCCTTCGGGGTTAATATTTGGGGAATTATTCTCTTGATTAATTTACGGTTAGTGACTGATAAATTGGAATGAGGCGTATGTTGTGTTTGTGTAACACTTATTTAAAATATACGCGAGTTATTCGGAAAGACCGGGTTTATCCCATTCTGAATAACCGATACGACGATAAGTCGAAGATGAAGATGATGGTCGAAGACCGGAGGTCTTCACGTCGTTTGGTTGATTACCGATGATCTTGATTGGGCTGTACACCCAAGAAGATGGAAACAGTTGGTGATCGTCCAGACATGCTTGGAGATCGATGGATATGCGGGGTACTAGGTGCCTCCGGTTTCGTTCAGACCCAGAACGGACTTGTAAATGGACTGTGTGTCTGACATTGGATTTTAGTCCGTGTGATTGATCTCTATTAAATATATATCTGTTTGGCGGCGGAGAATTTATTCTTTTGCTTAACGCCCTTCTCTGAGACGTACGAGCTCAGGGGTTATATATTGATGAATATCAAACGCATGGAGTGAATTGCCTGTGTGGCATTCCTAAGTGGAAATTGAACGAGGCTTCTGTTGAAAAGCAAAGTCTTGTGGTGATGATCAAAGCACAGCCTGTGTGGCACAGCTTTGTGTAACGTGAACTCGCGAGCCTCACACCCCGATTGTGAACCAAAAACGGGAGATGGACCTCAGGGAGGGCATGCGTTTCCTTCTAGCTAGGGTGGTGTCAGTGACCTACCAGCCCTGACATTTATATACTTTTCACCTGTGTGGTTGTTGCTGTTGCGAGGTGCCTCGGTCAGATCGGACGATCCGGGTCCGATGGAGCCATTCGTTGGCTCATTTACGCCCCAAAGGGCGGGGAAACGCAGTGTTCAGGCATTTTAATCCACATCGGTGGACCGGCCCTGACGATCCAAGGGTCACTCGAGCTCTGATCCTGAGACTCGGGCTAGACAGTCTCGAATTGGTTGAGGACTATCTTTTGCCTCGGTTCATAGATGGAATCCAATTTCCAAATACGTGACATTTGCGGTTTTAATTGTAGAACTAGTATGGCGACATGATATATGGTACCCATGCCTCCTATGATTGATACTTATGATTTGAAGTTGTTTTATACACTATGCACTTATTATAGTATCAAATGATTTGTTTTAAAACGTATCAAACATTCTTTGGCTGTTATAAGGGGAAAACCTATCCCCCGCTTGCGTTGCATTGTGTGATAGGACCTGGGTCTTATAACAGCTTCATTTTTCTTTATTTAGCATTGCGCTGTTTGTTTTATGCACTGGTATTCTTGGGAGGAAACCCGTTCAGTGTTATACGGCGTTGGTCCCTTGATTTACCTAACTTTGAAATAAAGATTTACAACTGTTTTAGTTCTCACACCAGTCCCATGACTGACCTAGAGTTTATTGTTTTAACCTAAACTCTGGGTGCCCTTACTTTCGACACGGGCAGCTAGTAGTTTTGGTTTTGCAAATTTATATTCACGGGATCCTGGTTTACAGCTGGAACGATATCCGGAAAGCTTTGTATCCGTATATCCCCTTCAGTTGTGTATTGTATTATTTTCCGCTGCGATGGATTTAAATGTAGTTTAAATCTCTGATATTTCTGTGTAATATTCATTTATACTCTGTATATTCTTGTAATCTGATGCATTGTTGTAATATATTATGAAACGTTCTTCCGTCTGCGTTCTGTTGTGGCTTGTTCTCGAACTATCCGCGCTTTCCTTTACGGGGAAGTTGCGGGTTTCCACAGTTGGTATCAGAGCTTTGGTTTACAAAGCTCAGAGAACAAGACACATTAGAACCATACGAAAGAATTCATCAGAAATTGGATTAGTAATATCCAATGAGAATGACTCGTTAAAGATAGGATCAGTAGTATCCTAGAACGAGTGTGAAGAGTATATTTTTAAAGTGAAAACAAATTTTGTTTTGAAAATTTAAATCGTTGTATACGTATTTGAATATTTATTTTATATTGATTAGGACAGTCCAGTATATAAAGATTTTGCATATACGCCTTGCAAACGTGTATTTGAAGTTTTAATATACTGGATAGATATAGAATTACACTCTAGTCGCCCGGGGGTGATTCTGATGATTGATATATCATCATCAGAATTTATATTCGAGTGACGAACGTATAATATCTATATATTTCCTATTGACTGGTGTGAGAACCAAAAGTAGATAGGGCTTATTGTTGTGATTTGGCATCAAAAATCTGATTTTTGACTATATATCAAAGTTATGAATTTCAAATGATAATTCACTAATTGATTGATGTTTGTGTTGTTTGTTTAATTGTTTGATAATTTTGAACTATTATGCCTAACTGAACCAAATATTGAATTGTATTGAAAATTAGTCGCATTTGCTTGCATATACTTGTACTTACATTGAACAGGTCATAGCAAGGAGGCTAGAGCAGAGAATAAAATTTGTTTGCCCGACAAATAGGTACATGTTTACTAGAATTTACTGTTTTGTTTGGGTGATGATGATTTTATGAGCCTATTGGCTAGCCGCTTGGCTTTTTCTTTTTCTTTTTGAGATCAGAAGGCCTATATGGCAATTTCGGGATTTTCCCGTGGCTCCCGGTGCAGGGGAGGTTATGGCAAAAATTTTCGAAAATTTAGGGTGTTAGCCAAATTTTTGAAATTTTGAAAATTCTCAGAAACTGAAAAGTTGGAGAATGGAAGACGGATTGAACGTATAGTTGATTAATTAAACCACTTTCGACTTTGTTCCTTTTCGGGGACGAAAAGTTTTAAGTGGGGGAGATTGTAACAACCAGAAAATCTGGGCCAATTTAAATTTTTTATTTTGGCGATTTTAGCGAATTTTGATTATTTAAAATAGATTATTTTAAATAATAATCGATGAGAAATTTATTTTTAATAGAATTCGAACGTATATATTATATACGTCGTCGTTAGAATATATAATTATAAATAGGAATTGAAAATGGCGCGGTAGTTCGATAATTCGATTTCAAACTTCAATTGAATGTACCGGGTGCAAAACAAACCGAATTTTAGTGAAACCAAAAACATTAGGATCTAATTGATAATATCTTTCCAACGAATCCGAAAAATAAAGATTTCATAGCGGGAATGAAAAGATATGTCCAGTTGAAAATTCTGAATAGTCGCTATGAAATTCAGGCCCTTAAAAATGGAAATTTTGCAAACGACCTCGGATTTCGACGAAACCACTTTTGTTGGATCCGTGATGTAAAATTATTGCCAAGTTTCAAATTTCATAATTTTTCGAATCAATATTTGAGCGTGGTAAAGGAAAACGCGTTTGACCAGTTTCAGTTGATTTTAATCGACTGGAAAATGGCCATTTTTCAAACGGTCTCAGAATTCGACGAAACTAGTTTTGTTAGGACCATATCGTCAATACGAAACTAGAAAATATTTTTCAGGAATTTTTAGAGTTAGTATGTGACCCTGGTAATTTGAAATGTATGTTTAAAATTCAATATAATGATTTAAATGTAAATTCAACAGAAACTGATCGAAACGATCAAATCAGCTTGCAATACATACCCCATTGTGTTCGGAATGGGGGTAATTCGCTATGGGCGACAGGCGGTGAGCCTCGTTTTGAGGTCGAAAATAAAAGTTGCTTTTTGGTGGAAAAATAAAATAATTAAATAATAAAACTTCCCTTTCCTCTCTCCTATTCCTTTATCTCTGCCCCCCCCCCCCCCCCCCGGTTTAAAAATTGATTCAACAGAAATAAAAAAAATAAAAAACAAAATCGCTCTAGATCGCTGACCCCCCTCGCGCGCCGCATCACCTAAGGCCGCCTCCTCCTCCACCTCGGAGACGACCAACCGCCTCCCCTCGCGCCCTTGCCTTTCCCCGCTCCTCTCTGATTTGACCGCTCCTCCCCGATGTCTCCAAACCCTAAACCGAGCCCCAATCCCACAATAGCCGACGACGAGCCATCCTCCTCCACCAGCACCCGGCGCCGACGCCGTCTACACCCTCCGACGAACGATGACCCCCCTTCGAACGATGTAAGTTATTTTGTTTTATTGTATTATGATTTGTTTATATAAAGTTATTACTATATAAGGATATCGTTTTTTTTCTTATGTAATAGATTGAAATAAAAGAATATGATTTCAAATTAAAAATAGGATTTTTGTAGAATAGGAAATATAAAAATATAATTTTATCGTATATAGAAGAATATTAATGTATGATCTTTATGGTGAAGTGAACGATATAAAAATATGATTTTTAATGCGATAAAAATACGATTTTTATATATTGAATAACATAGTAAAAATTCGATTTTTATATATTGAATAGAGAAGTAAAAATTCGATTTTTATATATTGAATAGCGAAGTAAAAATTCGGTTTTTATATATTGAATAGCGTAGTAAAAATTCGATTTTTATATATTGAATAGCGAAGTAAAAATTCGATTTTTATATATTGAATAGCGAAGTAAAAATTCGATTTTTATATATTGAATAGCGAAGTAAAAATTCGGTTTTTATATATTGAATAACATAATAAAAATTCGATTTTTATATATTGAATAGCGAAGTAAAAATTCGATTTTTATATATTGAATAGCGAAGTAAAAATTCGATTTTTATATATTGAATAGCGAAGTAAAAATTCGATTTTTATATATTGAATAGCGAAGAAAAAATTCGTTTTTATATATTGAATAGCGAAGTAAAAATTCAATTTTTACATATGTAGATAATACGGATGGAGAAAGTGACAAAATGTGAGAACGATGAAGATTTCTATCAATGAAGAGTCGTGGCGTTGGATTAGCTATTTTGTGAGAACTTCTCACTCTTCAATTTCTTTTTCTAGTTATATATATACTAGGATGCAGACGGTGCTTAGCAACACCCGACACCCGTCATCCACAGACCATGGATGGCTTGTTTGTTTAATTGTTTGGTTGTGTAGTTGGTTAGATTATTTGGTTTGAATTGAATTGTTTGGTGAAATGAAATTGATTTGATTGATGTGTGAATGGCATGGGCCTTCACTAGACCGGGGATAAGGCTAGGCCTTGTCCCGTTTCTAGTATCGTGCCGTTATGCCGCCAAAATTTTCTAAAAATAAGTTAGAAAAATAAAGATAACATTTTATTTAATAAATGAACCGAATAGAATATTCATAGGTTGAATAAAATAGTTTGATCGTTAAAAATATAATTTTTAACGTGAACGTGAATAAATAAATATTCATTTACAAACCGGACGGTTTGTTTATGTGCACCTATTTGAAGGACATTGATTGGGACGATAAAATTTTATACATCGCCCAACTGCACAAATAAAATCTGTGTTTGATTGCTTGAAACCCCACATGGGTATTGGGATGATATTTGACGTAAACTAATCCCAATAATTAGTTGTATGTCGATGGATTGATTGACAGGCTGCTATAAGCATTGAATATTTATATTTGATGCTTATACAGTGTAGAATGCACTTTGGATGATGGTTGATTATTCATCGTTGTTGATATATACATGTGTTGTAGAAAATCCATATAATTAACATTATATGGTAATTGATTGGGCCTCATTCCAGTTTCTTAAAAGAAATATTTGAAATAGAAATATTTGAAATAGAAATATTTGAAATAAAAATATTTGAAAAAGAAATATTTGAAATAGAATATTTGAAAATCGAAATATATGAAACCGCGTTGATAGATTGACGCCATTTTAACGTGAACGATATTTATATCGATTTTATTCAAATTGAAGTGAATATTAAAGTGAATTGAAATTCGAATCTAATTGAATTAATTTGAAATTCGAAATAAACTGAAATGGTTCGAAATTCGAATAGAATTGAAATAGAATTGAAATTGTTTTGAAATGAAATTGAATAGAAATGAATTCGAATTGAAATTGAATTGAAAACGAACTGAAATTGAATTAGAAATCAATTTGAATTGAAATCGATTTGAAATGAATTTAAAACGATTTATAAAGTACGTTTTGAATTGAAATCGACGGAGTATATATTATATATATTATATATATAATATAATGGCCTGAATAGAACGCGCCGCGCCGCGGCAGTTCGCGAATTTTGACCATTGACTTCGAACGGACATTGCGGGAGATCCGACCGTCGAATTCTCCTAAAACCAGAACCGTTGGGTTCGTATCGAAAAGATCTTTCCAATGAATATTAGAAATCTCATGGTTGGATTTGGAATTATGTTCAAATCAAATTTGAAAAAGGTCGCTGTAAGTGCAGTTCGATGGCCGTTGATGAAAATCGACTGTACGGGCCTTGATAAAATTATTAAAAATAGTAATAATTTGTATAAAATCATAAGAAATGATTTAGAAAGAATTGGGATGAAAAACTCCATATTTGAAAAGATAAAAATAGATTTTTATCGAAATGAACTAGTTTTGAACTAGAATTATAATTCTATTTATTTTTAAAATAAATAAACTGGATTAGAAATGGTTTTGAAAATAACCAGAATTTCCAATAATTGCATTGGAATGGATTTGAATCGAAATTGTCTTCGGAATATTTCGATGTTGAATTTCGTGATTATACAGATGTTGTTATGGAAATTTGAAAGATATTTATGT
Organism: Allium sativum; assembly: GCA_030737875.1. Lineage (NCBI taxonomy): Eukaryota > Viridiplantae > Streptophyta > Magnoliopsida > Asparagales > Amaryllidaceae > Allium > Allium sativum. The sequence continues at coordinate 310,402,736 of CM060912.1, read as the reverse complement.
ATCGTTATTTCCAATACGATATCTGTTGGTCGTAAAATTTGATATTGAATATAAGCCGATATATTTTCTATTCAGAGCCTTGTATTTAATATCAAATGTGATTTGGGTTTGTCGTGAATGGTGTCTTGACTAACACTGTTCTTGAGCCCAGTTGAGAAAAGATTAAATATTTTTATTCAGATTTAATGAAGTGTACCAATTAAATAATATTTAATTGTAATTGAATTGATATTGATTTTTGGGTTTATCGTGAACAGTATTTTTAAATAACACTTGTTCTTCAACCCGATAATTAATGGAATGGGATTTTGGGTTTATCGTGAACCGTGTTTCAAATGACACTGATTCTTTAACCCAGTCACAGATTAAAACTAAGTGGAGTTCTAATGAATCTTTAATTAGATTGAAAAGATCGAGGATGGAGTATCACCATTTTTGCTCCAGGCGATAGTTAAATCTTTAATTAGATTTGAACGTGAAATGGTAATTGAATTTACCGATAACACCGTGGTGTTAGATATGAAGTATAACCAGTTTTACTTCATGGGATGAATAGGTTGGGATTGGGAAATTAAAACAAATGATTACTTCGGTAAGGTTCGTTAATCCCGACTAATTGAATCGAAATTCAAAAGGAGATTAGAGAATAAATTCAAGGAATTTACCTTGGATAAAATTAATGGGAACCTTTCCCTATGAATGTGAAATTTAGAAACTAACTGTCGGTTAGCCAAGAAGAATGGTTTTCTGGATATTGATCTGATGTTGGTTTCGGCCTTCGGGGTTAATATTTGGGGAATTATTCTCTTGATTAATTTACGGTTAGTGACTGATAAATTGAAATGAGGCGTATGTTGTGTTTGTGTAACACTTATTTAAAATATACGCGAGTTATTCGGAAAGACCGGGTTTATCCCATTCTGAATAACCGATACGACGATAAGTCGAAGATGAAGATGATGGTCGAAGACCGGAGGTCTTCACGTCGTTTGGTTGATTACCGATGATCTTGATTGGGCTGTACACCCAAGAAGATGGAAACAGTTGGTGATCGTCCAGACATGCTTGGAGATCGATGGATATGCGGGGTACTAGGTGCCTCCGGTTTCGTTCAGACCCAGAACGGACTTGTAAATGGACTGTGTGTCTGACATTGGATTTTAGTCCGTGTGATTGATCTCTATTAAATATATATCTGTTTGGCGGCGGAGAATTTATTCTTTTTCTTAACGCCCTTCTCTGAGACGTACGAGCTCAGGGGTTATATATTGATGAATATCAAACGCATGGAGTGAATTGCCTGTGTGGCAATTGATCAAGGCTTCTATTGAAAAGCAAAGTCTTGTGGTGATGATCAAAGCACAGCCTGTGTGGCACAGCTTTGTGTAACGTGAATTCACGAGCCTCACACCCCGGTTGTGAACCAAAAACGGGAGACGAACCTCAGGGAGGGCATGCGTTTCCTTCTAGCTAGGGTGGTGTCAGTGACCTACCAGCCCTGACATTTATATACTTTTCACCTGTATGGTTGTTGCTGTTGCGAGGCGCCTCGGTCAGATCGGACGATCCGGGTCCGATGGAGCCATTCTTGGCTCATTTACGCCCCAAAGGGCGGGGAAACGCAGTGTTCAGGCATTTTAATCCACATCGGTGGACCGGCCCTGACGATCCAAGGGTCACTCGAGCTCTGATCCTGAGACTCGGGCTAGACAGTCTCGAATCGGTTGAGGACTATCTTTTGCCTCGGTTCATAGATGGAATCCAATTTCCAAATACGTGACATTTGCGGTTTTAATTGTAGAACTAGTATGGCGACATGATATATGGTACCCATGCCGCCTATGATTGATACTTATGATTTGAAGTTGTTTTATACACTATGCACTTATTATAGTATCAAATGATTTGTTTTAAAACGTATCAAACATTCTTTGGCTGTTATAAGGGAAAACCCTATCCCCCGGCTTGCGTTGCATTGTGTGATAGGACTTGGGTCTTATAACAGCTTCATTTTTCTTTATTTAGCATTGCGCTGTTTGTTTTATGCACTGGTATTCTTGGGAGGAAACCCGTTCCGTGTTATACGGCGTTGGTCCCTTGATTTACCTAACTTTGAAATAAAGATTTACAACTGTTTTAGTTCTCACACCAGTCCCATGACTGACTTGGAGTTTATTGTTTTAACCTAAACTCTGGGTGCCCTTACTTTCGACACGGGCAGCTAGTAGTTTTGGTTTTGCAGATTTATATTCACAGGATCCTGGTTTACAGCTGGAACGATATCCGGAAAGCTTTGTATCCGTATATCCCCTTCAGTTGTGTATTGTATTATTTTCTGCTGCGATTGATTTAAATGTAATTTAAATCTCTGATATTTCTGTGTAATATTCATTTATACTCTGTATATTCTTGTAATCTGATGCATTGTTGTAATATACTATGAAACGTTCTTCCGTCTGCGTTCTGTTGTGGCTTGTTCTCGAACTATCCGCGCTTTCCTTTACGGGGAAGTTGCGGGTTTCAACAATAGGCCGTGCTTTGATCATCAACCACAAGACTTTGCTTTTCAACAGAAGCCTTGATCATCTGCCACTTAGGCATGCCACACAGGCAATTCACTACATGCGACTGATTTCTATCGATATATAACCTCTGAGCTCGTACGTCTCAAAGAAGGGCGTTAAGAAAGAGAATAAATTCTTTGCCGCCAAGCAGATATATATTTAATAGAGATCAATCAGCACAGAACAAAATCCAATGTCATACACACAGTCCATTTACAAGTTCGTTCTGGGTCTGAACGAAACCGGAGGCACTCAATACCTCGCATATCCGTACAATCAACAAGTACATACGGACGACTACTACTTCAGCCCCTTCAAGGTAGCTACTCCTATCATGAGCATCAGTAGCACCCCTCCATTAAACGTGAAGATCATCGGTCTTGCACCGTCTTCATATCTTCGACTTTCAATCGTCGATCAATTATTTGAAATGAGAATTAACTTGGCCTTTTCAAATAATTCACGTATATTTAGAATTTCAAATCAATTTATTTCAATGGTTAAATTATTCGACATCAATAATTCTGTTCTTTAATGTAATTTCACGCCAAACACATTCAACCATCAAATATCACATAAACCGAGCAAATTCAGTTTATTTCCATTCCATATTGTTTATAATATTTTATCATGAATTATCACTATTTTTATTTATTTAAAAATAGCCAATTCATTCAAACGACGCTTCAGGCTATAACGCGGCCGTGGCGCTGTTTTTCTTCAGATTTGATTTATACATATCTGAAAATCTAATCGTTGGATCTTCACAAATTTTATATCATTAGAAAGATCTTTTCAAAATGAATCCAACGGTTTCAGTTTCGGGAAAATCCGATGGTCGGATCTCCCGCACTAATCGTTTGAAGTTACGATTTCACAATACGAACTACAACGTCATTATTCGATTTAATTTAATTATATATATATAATTGATTCTGACGCTGTTTTTCTTCAGATTTGAATTAAACATTCCGGAAAATCCAACCGATGGATCTTCACAAAGTGGGTGTCGTTGGAAAGATATTTCCAAAGCGAACCCAACGGTTTCGGTATCAGGAAAATCCGATGGTCGGATCTCTCGCACTAATCGTTTGAAATCACGGTTTCAAAATACGAACTGCAGCTTCGTTATTCGGTTTATTTTAATTATATTTATATAAATATATATAAATATAATTCTTTCTTCGATTTCAAAACCATCTTCACTTTATATATTTGATAAAAATGATATTTTTATCATCAAAATAATTATTCAACACATGAATATTTTTAGCACTTCATTTTCACAATAAAAATGTAGATTTTATTGTTCAATCTATATATTCAACACATGAATGTTTTCGACTTCACACACACGATAAAAATATGATTTTTATTGTTCTAGTCCTTTATTCAACACATGAATTTCTATTCAATACATGAATTTCTATTCAACACATGAATTTCTATTCAATACATGAATATTTTCTATAGTTTATATATATAATAAAAATGTTATTTTTATTGTAAAACAATTTATTTCAAAACACGATTATTTTATATAGTTCATATATAAGGTAAAAATATTATTTTTATATTTCAAAGAATTTATTCAACACGTGAATTTCATTCAACACATAAATTTCTACTCAACACATGAATTTGGTTTCAACACATGAATTTCTATTCAACACATGAATATAGTTTCAACACATGAAAATAATTCTAACACATGAATATTATTGAAAATTTCGGCAGCATAACGACAGGGTAATTAAAAACGGGACCGTCCCTAGTACGGCTCCTCGCTCTACCTTAAAACCTCGCGGTTTTTGACAATGGGGATTTCATGCATCTAATTCGTACGTAGACGAGCATGTTTATTTTTCTTTTCCACAAACTAATCCTATGTGGTTTCATCCAAAATAATTCTCAACCACAAACAGGTATTTTTCAACCACAATCATCATTCATGATTTTCACCAAATTTCACATCAACCAATAATCCAAAAAATATCACAACCAATAAATATCGTCCATGGTCTGTGGACGAGGGGAGCATATATATATATATATATATATATATATTTGTATATAAATATATTTCAATTTCATTTCACTTCATTTCAATCATTTCAACGCATATATAACTTTTACAACGCATATATAACTTTTACAATGCATATATAACTTATACATCGAACGTACAACTTATACAACGCTTATACATGAGGTGTACAACGCTTATATAACTCGTACATCGACTATATAATTTATACATCGTTGTTTTCCATATCGTTTATTAATTAGAAATCTCACTTTGGGTTCCACTCCACCAAACATTGCAGAAGGCTCTGAAAAATATGCGGTCTCTTCTAGAATGTAGAAGACGTCCACACGAGTCCACTGTCTCTTGTTTCACTGGATTTCGACAAGAAACGAAAAAGATATGATTTTTATTGTAAAATCATAAACCGTAGCGCTTTAAAGAGCTATAAACAATTAAAATAATATACTGCCGTATACCCCTCTATTTTCTTCAAAACTAGGTTTGCGTTTTTCGGCAAATCTATGGGGCTAGAGGACGATCGGACTATGCAGCATCGTAGAGCTTCGAACAAGCTTCCCGGCGCCAGCAACCACCTTCAGTTCGATGTCTCCAATCAGGGTCGGCGGCGCTCGAAAGTCATCCACTTCGACGAGACGATTTGACCAAACCAGGGAACGAGGCGAGGTGAGGCTTATATAGATTTGAAGAGGAGAGAGAGCTCTTCAAAAAGTTCCAAAGGAGCGCCCGATTTTATTGAGTGATCGGCCGGATTTGAGGAGAGAAGGTTGGAGTGCTTTATTGTAGTTCGCTGGAGCTTATCGGGGAAGAAGTGGGGAGAGAGAAAAAGTGAGGGCCAATCATATTTTTTATTTTATTTATATATTTTTAAAATTCTAAAATACCCCTCTTCACATACTAGCTCCAATCCAAACCCAACGACTGTCGTCCCCAGCTAAATACCCCCATTCCGAACACGATGGGATATGTTTCGTAGGCCCATTCGACTGTTTCAGTCAGTTTTTCTTCAAATTAAAATATAAAACATTTAATATTTGATTTGAACGTACATTTCAATTTGCCGGGGCCACATACTGATCCCAAAAATTCCAAAAAAATAAATCTAGCTATGTTTTGATGATACGGTCCCAACAAAACTAGTTTCGTCGAATTCTGAGACCGTTTGAAAAATGGCCATTTTCTGGTCCATCCAATTTAATAGAAATTCACCAAACACATTTTCTTTTACCACGCTCACATATTAACTTCAAAAATTATGAAATTTGAAACCTAGCAATAATTTGACATCCCGGATCCAACAAAAGTGGTTTCGTTGAATTCTGAGGTCGTTTGCAAAATGTCTATTTTCAAGGGCGATATATTCTCTATAGCGACCTTTCTGAAAATTCATTTGGCCATAACTTTTGATTCCCGCTATGGAACTTCGATTTTTCAGATTCGTTAGAAAGATATTCGCTTACAAATTTAAATATTTTTGGTTTCACTAAAATCCGTTTTATTTTGCAACCGGTACAGTCAGTCAAAGTTTGAATTGAAATTTTGAAACTGCCGCGCCACTTCAGGCCTTGTTTATAATTTAAAATAATTATATTTATTTTCAAACATCGATTCAAACATACTTTTCGTCGTTATTATTTAAAATAATTTATTTTAAATATCTAAAATCCACTAAAATAGCCAATTAAAAAATTTTAAACTAGCTCAGATTTTCCGGGTTGTTACAATCTCCCCCACTTAAAAATTTTCGACCCCGAAAAGGAACAAAGTCGAAAGTTGTTTAATTAACCAACTCAACTTTCATTCTGGCTTCCATTCTCCAATTTTCAGTTTCTAAGAATTTTCAAATTCTTCAAAAATTTGGCTAACACCCTAAATTTTCGAAAAATTTCGCCATAACCTCCTTTGTACGGGGTGGGGTTTGGAAATTTATTGGGCCGTATTAGGTACCCAATAAATCCTAATAAGCATGCACATATTTATAGTGATATATTCCGGTGTCCACAGGTGAGTGTGTATAGATCATAACTCCAGAGAATAAATTCTCGTCACCCTATAAATGGTTTTTGTGCCTTAATGACCAGAGAGACATGTTTATTGTCATCTCCAGACCCGTGTGGGGTTTTTATTAATCTTACAATTTACCGTTACATTTTACATAGTCCATATCAGTCATCAGTTCAACCTGTAAAATATAGTCATCACCATACAAGCCTCTCGCTCGTATGGTAAATCTTCAACCTCGTCACACAAGCTCCAAATGCTTATGTGGTAGATGATGAAGTATGCCCATCCTCAAGAAGTATGCCATGTAGTGTAGTTCAAAATTAATGGTTACTATCCTATGGCGACATTTATTATTACACACAGAACAACCAGCACTCCGCATCTAATGGCATTCACAGGAGTTGACATAATAATAAAATTGCGCATCCAACTCATTAAGTTTTACTATTTGTCAGGCATGCAAATAAATTCTTTACTCAACAGCTAATCCATTTACCTGTTCAAGCATATATGATGTATATGTATATATTTCTGTCTATTTCAAATCAGTTCAATACTTGATTTTATTGTATAAAATTCTACCATTCATTCAACTATTAATTAAATTAACTATCATTATAATAATTTAATTAATCAAATTCACACTCACACAACACAATCAACAATCTATTTGTTTTTAACTTTTCAAAAATATACTAATTAATTCATATATTCTTTTAAAATCATTCAGACTATATAATTAAAAAGTTTACATGCATGAAAAGAAAACAACAGCAAAGTAGAGAACAGAATGGAAATGCAAAATATGGTAAATGTACCTTGCACCAGAGTCAATCAGAGACATCTACCCTGCACTTAGGATAGGCTTTCTTAATGTTTTCCTCTATTTCCCAAGTACAATCTCCCGGATCCCCATTCCATTGCACCTTGACTAAGTGAACCTTCTTGTTCCTCAGCTCTTTGGTTTCTTTGCCAATAATCTTTAGCGGTTCTCTTCTCACAGCCAATTCTGGAGTAATTTCTATATCCCATTGCGCTGCTTCTTCCACGATCAAGTCTGGATCATGAACATGCTTTCGAAGTTGAGATACGTGAAACACATTATGCACTCCAGGCAACCAATCAGGTAATTGAACCCTATAAGCGAGAGTTCCAACCCGTTCCAGAATAGGAAACGAACCAATAAATTTGGGCGCCAATTTCCCTGTTTTACCTTACCGGATTACTCCTCTCATCGGAGATACTTTCAAATACACGTGGTCGCCAACAACAAATGATATATCTCTTCTTCTCTTATCTGCATAGGATTTCTGTCGGCTTTGAGCGGCTAGTAATCGTTTCTTAATGAAATCGACTTTGTCCGCAGCATCGCGAATCATATCAGGCCCCTATACGAGTCTATTGCCAGGTTCTACCCAACAAGAAGGAGATCGGCACGGTCTACCATACAATGCTTCAAATGGAAACATTTTCAGGCTTGCTTGGTAGTTGTTGTTATATGAGAACTCAGCCAAATGCAAATGGTCTTCCCATGATCCGCCAAAATCAATAACACAAGCCCGCAATAAATCTTCAAGAATACGGTTCACCCTCTCGGTTTGACCATCTATTTGAGGATGATATGCGGTGCTCAAGTTCAGTTTCGTTCCCACTTCTTCTTGGAATGCTTCCCAGAATTTACTAGCAAATATCGGGTCATGATCACTGACGATGCTCATGGGAACTCCGTGTAGTCTAACACTTTTTATAAAATAAATCTATGCCAGACTCTGAGCAGTTCTATTCGATTTAACAGGTATGAAATGGGCGGTCTTCGTAAAACGATCTACGATCACCCAAATACTGTCATTTCCTTTCATGGTTCTGGGCAAACCATCTATGAATCCATAGAAATCTGTTCCCACTTCCCACCTGGAATTTCCAAAGGTTGCAACAATCCAGCGAGCTTCTACTGATCGCTTTTGACTTGCTGACAGGTAGGACGCCGGCTAACATATATAGAGATATCTCTTTTCATTGCTTTCCACCAGAAAGTTCGCTTGAGGTCATTATACATTTTACTAACCCCTGGGTGGATACACAACTTGGACTTGTGACACTCGTCCAATACTTCCCTTTTGAGCTCAATGTTGCCGGGAACACAAATCCTTCCTTTCAATCTCAGAACTCCTGCGCTATCCACCTGGAAACTGGAGACCTCGCCCCTTTGAATTTTTTTGATCATCTCTTTAACAAAATTATCGTCTTTCTGAAGAATAGCTATTTTATCAATCAACGATGGTGTAATGATAATACTGGCGATGATCACATTCTTCCTGCTGAGCGCATCAGCCACAACATTGGCTTTCCCCGGAGTATATAAAATATCAAGATCATATGCCACGAGAAATTCTAACCAACGCTGCTGCCTCATATTCAGATCTTTCTGGGTGAATAAATACTTCAATGATTGATGATCAGTGTATAATTCAAACTTTTCACCCAATAGATAATGCCTCCAGATTTTCATAGCAAACACGATAGCTAGCAATTCAAGATCGTGAGTTACATAATTCTTTTAATGTGGTTTCAATTGACGGCTAGCATAAGCGACTACATGGCCTCTTTGCATTAACACTGCGCCAAGTCCTTCTTTAGAAGCATCGGCCCAGACTTTTAAATCCTGATTGCCGTCAATAATTGTGAACACTAGAGCAGTCGTCAATTTTAACTTCAGCTCCTGGAAAGCTGCCTCACATTCGGGAGTCCAGTTGAATCTCGAATGTTTCTTAGTAAGCTTCGTTAAGTGACTGGATATCTTCGAAAAATTCTTAACGAACTTCCGATAATAACTGGCCAATCCGAGAAAACTTCTGACTTCTGTTGGCGTACGAGGCTGTTTCCAATTCTGAATAGCAGATATTTTACTAGGATCCACTGAAATTCCTTGCTTTGACACGACGTGGCCAAGAAATTTGACTTCTTCTTACCAGAATATATATTTGGAAAATTTTTCTTTCAACACATTCTTTCTCAGAGTTTCTAACACTTGTTCCAAATGTTTTTCATGTTCGCTTTCTGATTTAGAGAAGATTAAAATATCATAAATGAAAACCAGAACAAATTTATTCAATACTTCTCTGAATACACGGTTCATTAGATCGAAAAAAATAAGCTGGAGCGTTACATAAGCCGAACGGCATTACCAACCACTCGTAGAATAAATCTGGACCTCTGAATGTTGTCAAAGGCACACACTCTTCGGCAATACGAAGCTGATGGAAACCTGTAGCTAGGTCCATTCGTGAAAACACTTGCGCGCCGTTTAATCGATCCAACAAATCATCAATCCGCGGCAATGGATATCTGTTCTTCAGCGTCTGCTTATTCAAGTCACAATAATCTACACACAGTCTGAGAGTACCGTTTGACTTCAGGACAAATACCACTACTGCTCCCCAATCAGAGAAACTAAGCCTGATCAGACCTTTCCATACAAGTTGTCTAGTTTGATTATCTAACTCTTCTTTTTCCTTCAAGGTCATTCTTCGAATAGCGTGAACTACTGACCTTGCATTCGGAACTAAAGAGATTTTAAAATCAATTTCCCTCTACGGAGGTAAGCTAACAACTTCTTCAAACACATCCGCATAGTTCTTGACAACTGGGATATTTTCAATGTCGACCGGAATATTCTCTGGAATGACAGGAACAGGTTCTATTTGAGCAGGAGAAACATCTAAAGCTGCCCAGAAGTCCTTTCTATCAGAATTCAGGCCTTCACATGGAATGGTTAAATATTCTCCGAACTTTGTTTTTGCCTTAACAATTATCTCGGCACATTTAACTTCTGCTTCATATTTGGTTAACCAATCCAATCCCAATATAATGTCAAACTCTGTAAAATTCATGACGATCGCGATAGTGGGGAACCGATAACGGGAAAAAGAAACAGGCACCCCACATACCCAACTAAGATCGAGGGAACCCCCAACCGGATTATGGACAGTCATGGGTGTTTTGAGCCTTTTCAAATTCAAATCCAGTTTCTTAACCGCATTCATTGCAACAAAGCTTCGCGACGCGCCTGTATCAAATAATACCTTAACTGGAATATTTTTGACCGTAAGCGTGCCTTCTAAAACATTTGGCCTTTCCTGACTAGCTGAGGGTTCAGAAGTTTCTGCAACCTTATTTACCTGAACCACTTCAGATTTCTGTGATAGTCGACAATCTTGCTTTACGTGACCAACCTGATGGCAAAGATTGCATTTTCTATCTTCTTGAGCCTTGTTCTTGGATTTAGCTCCCTTATTCTTTCATTGGTACGAAGATTTACAGTTCCTCATCGAATGCCCTTACTGATTACACTTTAAACATACGACTGCTTTAACCCTTTTCTGACCGGCCCTTGGCCTCTTATTTCCTTCAGACTTTGTACCTACCTCAGGCTGCATACTAGCCTCTGGCTGTGTACTTGTCTCTGGGCTATCAGTTTCAAATTTCCTTTTGTTGCTCGAACTAACTTCCTCTTCATCGACTAAAAGACCTCGATTATTTAGATCTTCATACTGATAAGCCATGTATATCATTTCATAAAAAGGAAACTTCACATGGCCCATCACACTATTCTGTATTTTCTTTGAAGACCATTGATAAACCTCAGATTCTTCCTCTTTTGATCTTGAATTAGATGAGGGGCAAAATGAGAAAGTTCATTGAATCTCTTATGATATTATGGGATATTCATATCTCCTTGTATCAGATAATAAAATTCATCACATAACCGCTCAGTTGCTTCCGGAGGAACAAATCTTTCACTGAAAATTTCTTTAAATCTATCCCAGATAATATTACCTTCTGGATTATCCTTAGTAACCGTTTCCCACCAGATTAAAGCTTCATCTTTGAGCGCCCAAAATGCCACTAATCTTTTCTGATCATCTCTCAGCAGGAAACTTTCAAAGTTTGATTTAAAATTTTGAATATTTTTGGTTTCACTAAAATCTGTTTTATTTTGCACCCGGTACAGTCAATCAAAGTTTGATTTGAAATTTTGAAATATTTTTGGTTTCACTAAAATCTGTTTTATTTTGCACCCAGTACAGTCAATCAAAGTTTGATTTGAAAATTTGAAACTGTCGCGCCACTTCAGGCCTTGTTTATAATATAAAATAATTATATTTATTTTCAACATCGATTCAAACATACTTTTCGTCGTTATTATTTAAAATAATTTATTTTATATATCTAAAATCCACTAAAATAGCCAATTTAAAATTTTTAAACTAGCTCGGATTTTCCGGGTTGTTACAGTTTGAAAACCGCACACAAGTATTGGGATGATATTTGTCATACACAAGTCCCAATATGTAGTCTTATGTCAATCGATTGATTGACAGTCTGTGCTAAGTGTTGTTTATTTATTTTAATGCTCACACAGTTATAAATTTCACTTTGGATGTGAATGGATTGTTTAATGATTATTTATCATTATTGTTATATACATATGCAATGTATGAAATCCATATAATTGAATTTATATGGTAATTGATTGAGCCGCATTCCGATTTAGAATATCTTTTATATAAAGGATATTTTAAAATGAAGAATTTTTTTATATAAAGAATCTTTTAAAATAAAGAATATTCTAAAATAATAAATATTTAAATAATATTCAGTGAAGAAGAAAAATGTGAAGCCGAATTAAGTAGCAACCGCCATTTCTAACCCGAATGGGTTTATTGATTGATTTTATTCATTTTATAACGAAGATAAAAAGAAGTGTTTTCAAAATATAATATTTTGAAATATTATTTTAATATGATAAAAATATAGGATATTCAATTTTGTTTTAAAATGGAAAATGATGTTAAAATCATTTTAAAATGAATTCATAATTATTTTATAAAATATGTTTTAAAAAGGAAATCGACGATATATAATATATTATATATATTTATATAATGGCCTGAATAGAACGCGTCGCGCAGCGACCGTTCGAAAATTTCGACCATTAACTTTAAATTGACATTACGGGAGATCCGACCGTCGGATTCTCCTAAAATCGGAACGGTACATATCGAAAAGAGCGTTCAAATGAATATAAGAGTTTTGAAATCTAACGGCTGGATTTGGAATTATGTCCAAATGAAATTTGAAAAAGGTCGCTACGGATGCAGTTCGGTGGTGGTTATTGGAAACCGACTGTACGGGCGATAATAAAATTATTAAAAATATGGAAAAATTATGTAAAATCATAGTGTATGATTTGAAAAGATTTTGGATGAAAAATTCCATATTTGAAAAGATAAAAAAATATTTTTATCAAATTGAACTAATTATTAATTAGAATAAATCTTTTAAATAAGATATAATAAAGCTTTCCAATTAATTGGTTTTTATTGGAATTAAATTAAATAAATGGGATTTGGGTGTGTCGTGAATAGTGTCATAAATAACACTGTTCTTAAACCCTGTATGAAAAGAATAAATCTTTTATTTAAAATTATTAGAGTTTCCGATTATATTTGGTAATTGAAATAAAATGAGGTGTGACTTGGGTTTATCGTGAATGGTGTTTTAAACGACATTTGTTCTTTAACAATGGATGTTTAATTTGGAATTATAAATCTTTTATTAAGATTTAAATAGAAATTTTCCAAGAGTAAAGATTTCCAATTTAATATATTAAATTGGAATTGAATGGAATTCGATTTAATAATAATCGAGATGAGATTCTATAAAAAGAAGACCGTTACTATATATGGAATTTAAAAGGCTTTGTCGTTATTCCATTTATATTATTAGTCTGATATGGAAATTTATATCGATTATATATTGATTTGATTTCTGTGAAAATTCCACATTTAATGAAAGATGATTTTGGGTTTATCGTGAACTATGTTTTAATTGACATTGGTTCTTTAACCCGGTTAAAGATAAGATTAATTTCTTAAAGTTGAATAATCATTAAATAATGATTTTGATATTAAAACTAAATTGGTGTTTTAATGAATCTTCAAAAAGATGGTTAAGGGATAAATTTTAAAGGATTTATTTGATAAAATTATTGGGAATCTTTCCCTAATAATGTGAATATTTTATTAAAAGAATATTCTGAATTGGAATGAGACGTATGATGTGTTTTTATAGCACTTTATCATTGATTATAAAATACGCGAGTTATTCGGAAAGACCGGGTTTAACCCATTCTGAATAATTACTACGACGATAAAAAGTCGAAGATGAAGACGGTGGTTGAAGACCGAAGGTCTTCACATCATTTGGATGGTTACTGATGTCTTGATTTGGGCGGCCACCCAAGACAAGGTAATAAATGGTGATCATCTAGACGTACTTGGAGATCGATGGATATGCGAGTACCTCTCTCCTGTATTGGGATAAGGTGTCTCCGGTTTCGTTCAGACCCAGAACGGAGTTGTAAATGGATGTATGACTGATGTTGTATTCCTTTATGCTATATTTGTTGATCTCTTCTAAATATATATCTGTGGTGGCGGAGAATCTATTCTCTTGTTTAACACCCTTCTCTGAGACGTACGAGCTTAGAGGTTATATGTTGGTAGAAATCAACGTATGGTATGGATTGACGATGTGGCATGCTAAGATGCAAATGATCAAGGCTTATTGTTGAAAAGCAGAGCCTTGTGGTTGATGATCAAAGCATAGCTTTAAATAGCATAGCTTTCTGTAGCGTTACTTCGCGAGTCTCACACCCCGGTATGAACTAGAAACGGGAGTGAGGACTGCAGGGAGGACATACGTTTCTTTCTAGCTAGAAGTGTTGTCATGGTTTTTACAAGGCCTAACATTTTTACTTATGTGGATGATGGAATGAGGCACCTCGGTTATTTGAGTCCCTAGTGGCTCTATTTATGCCTTATAGGATGGGGAAACGTATTGTTTAGGCATAACTAATCCAACCATTGCACTTTGGTGGACCGGCCCTGAAGATCCAAGGGTCACTCGAGCTCTGATCCCGAGACACGGTAGGCTAGATTGTCTCGAATTTGGTAAGGACTATATTTTGCCTTGGTTCATGATGGAAATCCAACTTCCAATACGACCCATGCGGTTTTGATTGTATAACTAGTACGGCGACATAGTATATGGTAGTTATGCCATCTATGATTGATATTATGATTGAAATGTTTTTGAAACATATATACACTAATAATTATATCAACTCCGTTTTATCGTATCAAGCATTTTTGACCATTATAAGGTAAAACTCTATCCTTCAGTTTGCGTTGCATTGTGTGATGGGACTTGAGTCTTATAATGGTTTCATTTTTCTAAAAAACATTGCGTTGTTTAACGATTTACTTTATTTATGCACTGACAATCCGATGGAGTAAACCCGTTCCACGTTAGCGGTATGGTCCGGTGATTAGACTTATTATTAGATAAGTTAAGTAAAGATTTCTCATACCAGTCCCATGACTGACCTGTAGTTTGTTTCACTTTGCAAACTCTGGTGCCCTCTTTTCCACACGGGCAGTCGAGTAGCTTAGTTTGCAGATATATTGAGCAGGATTCTGGATCGAAGCTTAGAGCTGTGTCCAGAGCATGATAGCCTTCCGCTGTATTAGTTTATTTGTTTTTCGTTGTAGTGTATTACATTTATTGTATTAATTTTGTTGTAATTTAATCTTCCGCTGTATTATTATTTGTCGATGTACTCTGATATTCTGTATTCTGATGTAACATTATTATAATGTTTATAAAAGTCTTCTGTTATTTGTTCAGATGTGTTGTATGTCCAAAGTTCAAGTATTCATGAATTTTCAACTTTTGGATCAGACCTGTGTGGTTTATGGTCGATTCAAAAGGTGGGGATTTACGGGTTTTTACAGTTGGTATCAGAGCTCTGGTTAGCTCAAATCTTTAGGGTGCAACTCGTTAGAACTGAACAAAGACTGATCAGAGGTAGGATTAGTAATATCCTATAAAAGAATACTCATTAGAGATAGGATCAGCAGTATCCTAGAATGAGAAGACTCATTAAAGATGGGGATAGGAGTGCCCTATAATGAGTTGAGAGTGCCAACTACATAATTAACATATTTGTGATTATATATAATTCGATCTTAGAAAACATGATTTTTAAATATATAAAAGTTATATATATTTGAAAATTTAATCAACTAATTGATTAATGATTGTGTTGTGTGAATATTAGTTCAACTAATTAAATTATTGAAACCAATTTAAAAACGAAAATTTAGTTGGTTAATTAAACAACTTTCAGCTCCGTTCCTTTTTGTGGACGAAAAGATTATAAGTGGGGGAGATTGTAACAACCCTGAAATTCTGAGCCAATTAAAAGGAGTTAGAAATAGCGCGGTAGTTTGAAATTTTGAATTTGAACTTTGACTGACTGTACAGGATGCAAAATAAATCAGATTTTAGTGAAACTAAAAATATTCAAATCTATCTACAAATATCTTTTCAATGAATCCGAAAAATTGAAATTTCATAGCGGGAATCAAAAGTTATGCCCAGTTTAAAATTTAGAAAAGTCACTGTGGAACTTATATATATTTTAATTAAATATATTAGCCTTAAAAATAGCCATTTTTCATATGACTTTCGTTTTCGACGAAACCACTTTTGTTGGATTTGGAATGTTAAATTATTGCTACGTTTCAATTTTCATAATTTTCCGAATTAATATGTGAGCGTGGCAAAAGAAAATGTGTTTTGTCAATTTCAGTCAAATTCGATCGACTAGAAAATAGCCATTTTTCAAACGGTCTCAGAATTCAAGGAAATTAGTTTAGTTAGGACCGTATCGTCAAAACATAACTAGAAATAATTTTTCTAGAATTTTTAGAGTCCGTATGCGGCCCCGGTAAATTTGAATGTAAGATCAAATTTAATAATTAAATGTTTTATATTTAAATTTAAAGAAAAACCTATCGAAACAATTGAAAAAGGTTACGAAACCTATTCCATCGTGTCTGGGATGGGGATTATTAGATAGAGGTGACATTCGTTTGGTCTCGTTTGGAGTTCGGATGGTTTAACCATTTATTTCTGAATTAAAATAATCAAATAAATTAGAAATACACTTATAAATACCATATACCGTACCCCAAACCCTATTCTCTTTACAGCCACCGATAAAAACAATGGCCGCGAACCTCCCAATTCATTTCCTCAATCTCTCGTAAATCATTTAGAATTTGCTCCTTATTTCTACACAAACATCGTTGAGATTTCCATCATCTTTCAATTTGTATGGTTGTGATTGGGAATGGCGTGCTATAGTGGTCTGAATCAGACCAGGAACATGCGGTGGTCGAAGGCGGACTGCGGCCAGGTGGGGTCCTTGAGCTGGGCGGGGATGGAGACGCGGGAAGGCGGTGCTATGGCGGTCGGAGCATGTTGGATCGGCGGTCAGGGCTTGAGGTGATGCGCGCTGGTGGTTCCTTGAATTCGAACGAGGGGTTCCCTTTTCTGTACAGAGAACGACGAGGAACGCGGCCAAGATTATTTCCAATGTAATTAAGAAAGTAATTAGTGAATAGTTAATTAATTATTTTAATTAATGTATACAATGTATAAACTCTCATATCTTGCTCAAAACAAAGCAGAATTTGACGAAACGAAGTTCGTTGGAATCGTAGAAATGAGATCTACAACATGAAGCTGACTAGATCTGAAACGGAGTACTTGGAAATTCTAACAAATCGATGTGAGATTTCTGATTTTAAATAATTAATCAATTTAATTATTTTTCTCGCTGTTAAATAATTGTATGCATGTTAATGAATTAGTTATGCGATGAGATGAAATTTTGGATGATTGATCTGTTTGTTTTGTATGTATGTATGATAGATCTTAGATTTGCATATGTCGGTTGAATTAAAATAAATCATTTTCTTTGCCAATATTTTGTAAATCATGAATATTATACAAAATGAAATATCTTTTTGTTTATATTGATTGAATTGAATTTGTTTGTCAATTCAATTAAAATATCATTTTGGTTATATTGATTGGACTGAATTTGTTTGTCAATTCAATTAAAATATCATTTTGGTCATATTTATTGAATTGAATAGAATTGTCAATTCAATGAAAAAAATATATCATCTTTGTTTATTTTATTGAATTGGAATAGAATTGTCAAATCAATAAAGAAATATCATTTTTGTTTATTTGAATTAGAAAATTTTTTATTCAATAAAAACATTGAATAAAAAGTTAAAATTTTAGTTGCATTCTTTGATGCAAATAAAACATTGAATTAAAAGTTGCATTCTTTGATGCAAATAAAACATCATTCTTTGATGCAAATAAAACATGAGTTAAAACGGTTACCTTTTTGTTTGCATTTTAGATGCAGATAAAAGCCTAGTTTAAGAAGTTACATTTTCCACTTGCATTTTTGATACAAATAAAAGAATAGAAGAAAGGTTATATTCTTCACTTACATTTTTGATGCAAACGAAAGAATAGTATAAAATCTGCATTAAAAATAAAATAGCATTTTTGTTATAAAATGTGCATTAGAAATAAAATAGCATTTTTGCTATAAAATGTGCATTAGAAATAAAATAGCATTTTTGTTATAAAATGTGACACTGGAGAAAATAACATTTTTTTTATAAAATGTGTCATTAGATTAAAATAGCATTTTGTTGAGGAAGATTACACTAACATTTTTGTTAAGAAAAGTTACATTAGATTTTGTATACAAAATGAAAATAAACATCTTATTTTCATATTATGTTAGATTTGTATACAAAATATAAATAAACATTTTGTTTTAAATTGTTACATAAGGAAAAATAACATTCTTATTATTAAAATGTTACATTATATTAAACATGTCGTTTAGAGTATAAAATGTTACATTGGATAAAAATAACATTTTAGTATGAAATGTTGCATGAGTATAAAATAACACTTTTGTTAAAAAATGTTGCATGAGAATAAAAATTGTCATCTTCATTTGAGATGTTTATTTAGATTAAAAATAACATTGTAGCTAGAAATGTTTATTTAGATATAAATTTGTCACTTTTGTCAAATCTAGAATTAGCATCTAAAATTGCCACTTTTATTAAATGGAAATTGTCGACAAACAAAAATATCATTTTAATTTATGTTGAAATAGGAATTGTCGATAAACAAAAGTATTACTTTCATTTATGTTGAATTGGAATTGTCGAAAAACAAAAGTACCATTTTCATTTATGTTGAAATAGGAATTGTCGACAAAACAAAATTGTCTTTTATTTCATTGTTAAAAATATGAAACATGTCATACAAATAAAATTATTCCTTTTTATTTGCCATGTTTAGAAATAGAAAATGTAATGCGAATAAAATATTCTTTTTGTTCGCCATTAGAATCATAGAAAATGTAATGCGAATAAAATATTCTTTTTGTTCGCCATTAGAATCATAGAAAATGTAATGCGAATAAAATATTCTTTTTGTTTGACATCAGAATTGATTGAATTTGTTAACCAATGATTTATTTATATAAATTGTTGTTGTTTGAAAACCCCACACGGGTATTGGGATGATATTTGTCATACACAAGTCCCAATATGTAGTCGTATGTCAATCGATGGATTGACAGTCTGTGATGATCGTTGTTTATTTATTTTAATGCTCACACAGTTATATATTTCAGTTTGGATGTGAATGGATTGTTTAATGATTATTTATCATTATTGTTATATACATATGCAATGTATGAAATCCATATAACTGAATTTATATAGTAATTGATTGAGCCGCATTTCGATTCAGAATATCTTTTATATAAAGGATATTTTAAAGTAAAGAACATTTTTATATAAAGAATCTTTTAAAATAAAGAATATTCTAAAATAATAAATATTTTAAATAATGTTCAGTGAAGAAGAAAAATGTGAAGCCGAATTAAGTAGCAACCGCCATTTCTAACCCGAACGGGTTTATCGATCGATTTTATTCATTTTATAATGAATATAAAAGAAGTGTTTTGTGACGGCCCGCCCCACACCAACCGACACTTCCTCCAAGTGTGCGCTGTACACATGTCCAACTGGCACGGAACGGTCGTCATAAGAAAAGAAAGAAGGTGAAGAACTAACACATAACCTGTAGAATGTCTCACAGCGCATGGAATAAAATATAATAGCAAGATACTTGACATAAAACAGGCGAGACAGTGCATAAACTGAAACCAAAACTAAACAACATCAGAGTAGCGGAAATCCAAAATACAGCTTATTACAACTTTTAAAACTGTCTCTAAAGCAAAAGAAAGCAACAGTAGAAGATGCACTGCTAATTCCCAAGCAGTGATCTTCAACAACACAGGGAGAATATCTATATCATACGTGGAAGCCTCCTGCTCGTCTCCGGATCAGCTACTCGTGCATACCTCCTAACCTGTCTCTAGTCTGCTCGTGTGAGCACCCAGAGTAATAAGAAGAGACATAAAACTCTGGGTCAGACAAAAAGTCTGGTATGAGCGATAAGCAGCTAAACAGGACAATAACAGGTATACTAAACCATACCTGAACCTGGACCTGCAACCAAAGAGTTAGCACTACATACTGTACAATACTCTAAGGTGCCATCAACATATGGTGTAAAGAAATACGGGGGTGGGGGTGTGCATGTCATAGTGATAGCAAACAATTCAATCACGGCAACCATCCTCACATCTCTCACTCAGTGCATAAAGCATACGATGTATACCGCTTTCAACCACTAGACCCATCGAAGTAGTGACGGAGTTCGACTTGTACAACTACCGCTACCACCAAGCTTACCCCATGGAGTCATGACTAAACCTTTACAAATGACCCCACTTCATTGGTCTATAGCTCTTTTAGTCGTACCTAGACCATTGTGGCCCTGAATCCGTTCACGTACCCCCTATACATAGTGATCCAAAGTTACAGACATCGACAGCCCCTTAGAACACGTCCCGCAGCAAAGCCCAATCATGAAGTTAACTCGTTGGTTCCCATCTGGATCCTTGGTACAAACTTCCCATTTGGACTACCTTTGCATCTCGGGTTATGGTCCTCTTCGGTTCGGTTCGGGTCTCTTCCTCCTATTCGGTTCGGTTCGGGCATCCTCCTCCTATCTGGTTCAGTTCGGGTCTCCTCCTCAATCCGGTTCGGTTCGGATCTCCTCCTCCTATCCGGTTCGGTTCGGGTGTCTCCTCCTATCCGGTTCGGTTCGGATCTCCTCCTTCTATCCGGTTCGGTTCGGATCTCCTCCTCCTATCCGGTTCGGATCGGATGTTCTTCCTACTCGATTCGGTTCGGATCTCCTCCTTCTATCCGGTTCGGTTCGGATCTCCTCCTCCTGTCCGGTTCGGATCGGATGTTCTTCCTACTCGATTCGGTTCGGATCTCCTCCTTCTATCCGGTTCGGATCGGATCTCCTCCTCCTATCCGGTTCGGATCGGGTGTTCTTCCTAACCGGTTCTGAAAATCTGCAACTTTTTCCAGCAAGCTATTTTCGCCGAACGACGGCGTTTTCAACCATTCTAAACTTCCTATGACATTACAAAACATTCCAAACAGCAGTAACAACATATAGAATCAATCAAAAACATTAAAACATCATTTACATGAAATACTTTAGATCAAACATACCCAAAAACCCATGTTTTCCCCTTAATCCTTCTTAACCATGATTAAGCATACAATTAGCAAAACTTATCCAAATTAGCCCAAATTTTTATCAGAGCCATAAAACATCATTATAGAATTTTAGGAATTTTTCCAGAATTTATTAATGTATAAATTTTCTAATCTTCACTAATTACCCATAATTAACCGTAATTAGTGTAAAAGCAAGCTAATCACTCACCTTTGCCACAACTAAAACCCCAAAACTGAAATATTCTCTGATTTGGCGATGTTCCCAATCTTACACAGCAGCTCTACCTCGGTTCTCGTGCTAATACTCCTTGATTTGATGTTTGCTAAGCCTAATCTTCAATTAGAAAGTGATTAAGAGGTGTTTTGAAGAGATTTAGAGGGTGGAGGCCATGGCTAGGTTAAGAGGAATGAATAGTGACGGCTGAAAAATGAGAAAAAGGTATTCTCCAAACCCTAACAGCCCTTTTAAACTCCTATTCCCGAAATTTCCCTTTGGGCCTAGCTGTTAATCACCCGGTTAAGCCCAATTAAGCCGTTTTTCACCATCTGAAACTTGTTTCAGCCATATCTCCCAAACGGTGAGTCCGTTTGGCTAATATGACCACTCTACGGAATTGTAAACCATCATCCGGATTCAATGGAAGTGGTTTCATGTCAAAATTCCTTTCCAGTCAAAAGTTATGGTCAAAACAAGTTCAACTAGGGGCAAAACGGTCATTTAAAAATCGACAAAAATCATGAACATGGGAAATGACCCTACTAGTCGTTTCCCAAAAGTACACAACCATACGACTTACTAAGAAAAAGAAATAAATATTCTACGATCTTCCGATGCGTAGAATGCGGGTCGTTACATGTTTTCAAAATATAATATTTTGAAATATTATTTTAATATGATAAAAATATAGGCTTTTCAATTTTGTTTTAAAATGGAAAATGATGTTAAAATCATTTTAAAATGAATTTATAATTATTTTATAAAATATATTTAAAAAGGAAATTGACGATATATAATATATTATATTATATATGTTTATATAATGGCCTGAATAGAACGCGCCACACAGCGACCGTTCAAAAATTTAGACCATTAACTTTAAATTGACATTACGGGAGATCCAACCGTCGGATTCTCCTAAAACCGGAACCATTGGGTTCGTATCGAAAAGAGCTTTCCAATGAATATAAGAGTTTTGAAATCTAACGGTTGGATTTGGAATTATGTCCAAAACAAATTTGAAAAAGGTAGCTATGGATGCAGTTCGGTGGTCGTTATTGGAAACCGACTGTATGGGCGATAATAAAATTATTAAAAATATGGAAAAATTATGTAAAATCATAGCATATGATTTGAAAAGATTTTGGATGAAAAATTCCATATTTGAAAAGATAAAAATATATTTTTATCAAATTGAACTAGTTATTAATTAGAATAAATCTTTTAAATAAGATTTAATAAAGCTTTCCAATTAATTGGTTCTTATTGAAATTAAATTAAATAAATGGGATTTGGTTTTGTCGTGAATATAAACCCCGTGTGAAAAGAATAAATCTTTTATTTAAGATTATTAGAGTTTCCGATTATATTTGGTAATTGAAATAAAATGAGGTGTGACTTGGGTTTATCGTGAATGGTGTTTTAAACAACATTTGTTCTTTAACAATGGAAGTTTAATTTGGAATTTATAAATCTTTTATTAATATTTAAAAAGAAATTTTCCAAGAGTAAAGTTTTCCAATTTAATATATTAAATTGGAATTGAATGGAGTTCGATTTAATAATAATCGAGATGAGATTCTGTAAAAGAAGACCGTTACTATATATGGAATTTAAAAGGCTTTTCTGTTATTCCATTTATATTATTAGTCTGATACGGAAATTTATATCAATTATATATTGATTTGATTTTTGTGAAAATTCCATATTTAATGGAAGATGATTTTGGGTTTATCGTGAATTGTGTTTTAGACGACATTGGTTCTTTAACCCAGTTAAAGATAAGATTAATTTCTTAAAGTTGAATAATCATTAAATAATGATTTTGATATTAAAACCAAATTGGTGTTTTAATGAATCTTTAATAAGAAGATTAAGGGATAAATTTTAAAGGATTTATCTTTGATAAAATTAATGGGAATCTTTCCCGAATAATTGAATATTTTATTAAAAGAATATTCTTAATTGGAATGAGGCGTATAATGTGTTTTTATAGCACTTTATCATTGATTATAAAATACGCGAGTTATTCGGAAAGAACGAGTTTAACCCATTCTGATTAATTACTACGACGATCCAAAGTCGAAGATGAAGATAGTGGTTGAAGACCGGAGGTCTTCACATCGTTTGGATGGTTACTGATGTCTTGATTTGGGCAGCCACCCAAGACAAGGTAATAAATGGTGATCATCCAGACGTACTTGGAGATCGATGGATATGCGAGTACCTCTCTCCTGTATTGGGATAAGTTGTCTATTTCGCTCAGACCTAGAACGGACTAGTAAATGGATGTATGTCTGACGTTGTATTCCTTTATGTAGTATTCGTTGATCTCTGCTAAATATATATCTGTGGTGGCGGAGAATTTATTCTCTTGTTTAACACCCTTCTTTGAGACGTACGAGCTTAAAGGATATATGTTGGTAGAAATTAATGGTATGGTATGGATTGACAATGTGGCATGCAAAGATGCAAATGATTAAGGCTTATTGTTGAAAAGCAGAGCCTTGTAGTTGATGATCAAAGCACAACTTTAAATAGCATAGCTTTGTGTAGTGTTACTTCGCGAGCCTCACACCCCGATATGAACCAGAAATGGGAGTAAGGATTGCAGGGAGGACATATGTTTCTTTCTAGCTAGAAGTGGTGTCATAGTTTTTACAAGACCTAACATTTTTACTTATGTGGATGATGGAATGAGGCGCCTCGGTTATTTGAGTCCCTAGTGGCTCTATTTGCGCCTCATAGGGCGGGGAAACGTATTGTTCAGGCATAACTAATCCAACCATTGCACTTTGGTGGGCCAGCCCTGAAGATCCAAGGGTCACTCGAGATTTGATCCTGAGACATGGTAGGCTAGATTGTCTCGAATTCGGTAAGGACTATCTTTTGCCTTGGTTCATGATGGAAATCCAACTTCCAATACGACCCATGCGGTTTTGATTGTATAACTAGTACATCGACATATTATACGGTAGTTATGCCGTCTATGATTGATATTATGATTGAAATGTTTTTGAAACATATATACACTAATAATAATATCAACTCCGTTTTATCGTATCAAGCATTTTTGACTATTATAAGTAAAAGTCTATCCTCCGGTTTGCGTTGCATTGTGTGATGGGACTCGAGTCTTATAATGGTCTCATTTTTCTAAGAAGCATTGCGTTATTTAATAATTTACTTTATTTATGCACTGGCAATCCAATGGAGTAAACCCGTTCCGCGTTAGCGGCGTGGTCCTGTGATTAGCCTTATTATTAGATAAGTTAAGTAAAGATTTCTCATACCAGTCCCATGACTGACCTGTAGTTTGTTTCACTTTGCAAACTCGGGTGCCCTCTTTTCCACACAGGCAGTCGAGTAGCTTAGTTTGCAGATATATTGAGCAGGATTCTGGATCGAAGCTTAAAGCTGTGTCCAGAGCATGATAGCCTTCCGTTGTATTAGTTTATTTGCTTTCCGCTGTAGTGTATTACATTTATTGTATTAATTTTGTTGTAATTTAATCTTCTGTTGTATTATTATTTATCGATGTACTCTGATATTCTGTACTCTAATGTAACATTATTATAATGTTTATAAAAGTCTTCTGTTATTTATTCTGATGTGTTGTATCCCAAAGTTAAAGTATTCGTGAATTTCCAACTTTTGGATCAGACCTGTGTGGTTTATGGTCGATTCAAAAGACGAGGATTTACAGGTTTTTACATCACTTCTTTCCGAGCAGTACTAGGAAACCTCCCAGTCCCCCTAGAAAAACGAGAACCACATCTCAGCAATGCATGGAATGGAGAAAAAATGTGATTATTTTTATCCCCGAACTTCGCCGGAATCCGCTGAAACCTATGCCTGGCTACGCTGAATAGCACGCCTCTCTCCTTGCCGCCTTTGAGTATCATAGCTCCAGCCATATTCCCCCCAACTCGCCGCTGTAGGTGACAGAAATTGCAACAAATATTATCGTGAAACCCTACATATAACACATCGACTTGGAGCTCTCGCTTCAATGATTCAAATGGATTTAGCTTCGTTAAATTTGGTTTCGTATTTGAATTACTTTGATTTTTGAATAATCGAACGTTGTGTTTTTTGTGGATTTTATAGAGAATTATACGGTGTTTAAAAGAAAGAAGAATTAAAATTAAAACCAAGGATCTTGGCTTTGATTTTTCTGAAGAGGAAAGGAAAAATGGATGCTTGCCTGCTTATATATACAAAGGACGGGGAAGAGATCAGAACGACGTAGTTTTCATACGTACACTATAGGTCGGCTGGAATTTGCATTTAGGGTTCAAATCATAGGTCAGCATGAGGGTTCAAATCATAGGTCAGCATGAGTTATCTACATCATTTGAAAAGAAATAGGATTAACAGGATGTATGATATTTCATACGACACTTGATCAATTACATTTTCCCCTTGCTAAGCAATTTTCTACCTTATGTTATAATCATACTTGATTTTAAGATTTAAACATAATTTCCAGTATGAAATATTACCCCGTATTATAGAAAAATGTAATTGATCTAATGTAACGTACGCTTTCTGATTCGACTATAATCATCAAATGACTGGATGCAACTATAATTAAAATGAAAGGTGTTTATACATATATTATGTTCCTACAGATGATATGTAAATATTTTAGTGAATAATTTAGCTTAAAATGGTTTTCCTAGAGAACACTTTAACTATTATTCCCATCTTTATTGATTTTGAAATGATGTAAAAATTAATATGTCATTTTAAATGTAATTTTAAAGATGTGTTTAAATTTTGAGATTTTTCCCTATGTTTGTATTTAAAGTTTAGTGTACCATTCTCCACAGAATTTCATTCACGTACGGTCTGCTATGGACAAAAATAAAAGTACCACCGTGTCAAGAGATGTGCCACGGTTCCAATAATATAATAATGTAGACAAGCTAACTTATTTTGTGGAACCCTAAAATCGCTGATTTAGGGCGCAAAATACGTTGAATGAAAAGTTGATTATTTTCCAAAATAAAAATTATGGAAAAAATTCTAAAAATTAAATTTAAAATACGTCTTAAAAATCTTAGTCAAATATGAAATCAATATTAATTTATATTAAATAATCGTTATGGTTTATAAACGATTCCATAGCGACTATTTAAAAATTTGATTTGGACATAACTTACAATATATAAGACGAAATCTCAATTTTCCACTTCGATTAGAAAATACAGTTTAATAGATTCCAACTTTCTAATTTCAAAGAAATCTGACTTATAATGAATCCTGTATGCTTAGTTGAAGTTCGAATCTCAATATTATGAAATAACACAACGTTATGAGCTCGATTTATAATTATATTATAATTAATACGTTCAGTCGTCATTTATAAATATATTCGTTATTACAACTAAAATTTAAATTAAATATCATATATTATCCAAATTACAAAATATTGCAAATTTAACAATTTTCGACTATTTCAGAAATAATTATATTATCCCATTATTTTTCTAATCAAATATTCAAAATATTTAAATTCGAATCATTTAAATTGTCGAGTCAATGATCAAATAATTAAATTAATTAATTATTAAATCGTTGAAAATCTGGGACGTTGCATTCCTTGCCCCTTAAAAAGAATTTCATCCCCGAAATTGCTAAGCCCGAAAAATGCTATCACTCTATTAACTAGATTAAAATCTTTTGTTTTACTTCTTAATTCAGGTTTCAACCGAATAAATTAATTTGACTTAAAATATTAATTCGTTCTTTCTAATGAAAAATTTCAAAAATTCTGAAAATTTTCTAACATCTTATATTTTTTGAATTTTTCTGCCAACGTCTCCTCTGTACGGCTCAATCAATACAACTACATTCGCCTCTCTAGGCTTTCTCCAAGCCAAAAGAAAATCAAATAGCCAAGTGGCTTGCCAAAATAGCTCATAAATCTCATACGAAATATAAACTTGTACCTTTTTGTAGGGCATTCAACATTGCTTCTTCAGTTTGCTACCATTTCAGCATATGTAAATGCATTCCTAATTGATTGCTAATCAATTCATTCTCAACCCAAACCATTCGCTCATAATTGAGCCAAATTCCATTCAAACTCCAATTTCAATCTAAGTTCCAAATCTTACTCAACAATCCAAATCCATTCCAGATTATCTCTAATCCAACCAAATTTTATTTAACCTAGTTAAATGAATTTTTAATTTATTTATTCACTTTTCCCATTTCAACCTATTTAACTTCATAAGTTAAATCTAAATTTCAAAATTCAAATTTCCTGGGTTTTATTTCAAATCAATTTGAAATCATATAAAAATAATAGTAATTCAAAACATTTGAATTTTTTAACAACTCGTTTCCCCAAAACAATTCAAAACAAAAATTTTGGTATAATCCATCGCTTAGAAACTCAAAGATTAACACTGATGATGCGGCCGTCATCATCATAATTATTTTCCAGTTACCGAAGAGAGCTTAATACTATATCATTTACAAAACTCATTCTTAAACATTTCCATTTTATAATTATTTCGAACTAGCATTCACAGTGCTTGTAAAACAATTTAAAATCTCCTAGGATTTTAAAATTCCCATATATTCAATCTGAATCCATTTACAAAGACTTTTCCAATTTTCTAGACTTTTAATTCTAATTTTGTTTTAAGCCAAATTTAATCTGTCTGATTTCGTATATTATCCTTATATGAATTCTAATTAGTTATTTATAATCATCTCAATTATAATCTTATTCGACTATAATAACCATAACCAATACTCCAATATATATAATAATTTCAATATATACTTCTTTTATATCGAAATATATTTCGGGTAAAATTATTTCATTTACCCTCTTTCAGAAACATACCATGTCGGTTCATCATATTCAAGTGTTTACAAACCCCTATCGATGTTGTGGTGCCCCACAGTCGACTAGAATCCATAAGCCACTCAACCAATAAATCTCCACAATAAAAAATCGTTTTTAATCATCCTATAAATACGCTCTCTCATATATATACACTCAAATCAGTCCAGGGAATTGCTAACCCCATCTCTACTGAGTTACGCCATATAGCCAAGGTAATCACTTAACCTTCAGCTCTGATACCACTGTAACGAACAGGGATTTTCAACCCTGAAAATCGGCATAAAACACCATATTGATTATTCGAGCATCGAGAATACCAGATCATTAGTAGAAAGAAGTTAGAGGGTGAGAAATAGAAAGAAAGTTAGAATATAAGAAGAAGAACACCACAGAACATAATCAGAGCAAACACGAATCTCACAGCGGAACGAATAAAATATATTATATAACATAACTTGAAATACAAATCTATGTATGTACTTACATGCATCATTAGAGTACATCATATATATATATATATATATATATATATCACAGGGGAAATAACTCTATCTATAACTAAATGTTGAAGCCTCCTAGTCCAAGCTCTTCTAAGTATCATAAAATCTTGACTACTTGACTGCCCGTACAAATTTGGGCACCCAAGATTTTAGGGTAAAACAAAATAAACTCTGGGTCAGTCATGGTACTGCTGTGAGTAAACTCCAATAATTTGGTTTAACTTTTCAAATTCCTTTTCAAAAGAAAAGGTAATCGTTAGACCGATCCACACATAGACACGGATGGTTTTTACTTTACAATGTCCCAAAACGTTTCTTTTAAATCAATATTATTGTGATATTATAATAGTGTCTAATACAAGTAAATAACAATCTAGCGGAATGCTTGCATCTCATGCTCCACATATATAAATATACAATAAAAAATTCACCGGATCATATAGTAATATATTTCCAACTCTGATAAGGTATGGATCCACCTTCCGTTTAGTGTACTCTAGAGGGGATACACTGGAGTTCAACAAGAACATCATGCAACTCAACCACACATGACCGACCATTCATTTCACTTGAATGTTCTGAATATATTGTCACCTTACGGTTGGTATACCAACATAACCGTTCCTGGGAGATACAGAAATGAAAAGAAGTAACAAACATGAATATTCTCTAGATGCTGAAAATATACCCTAATTGGGTGCGACCCATTTAGCCATGCTGCCTGCCCGATTTTTGTCATTTCCCAGTTGATGAGGATTGAGGTCATAACGTATGTTTTAACAGATCACACCTTTATTTACTTTGAATGCCACATCGTCATACCCACCGAATCACAAATTTATTTCCCCAAAAATACCACGGGTATAAAGCTAAGAGAAATGAATTTCTCCGCCACCAACGTAAACATGTTTGAAGAGATCAATTTACGCGATCTATCAGATATACACTTTCAGACATTCATCCATACACGTTGTCCGAGGACTGGACAAACCGAATGCACTATTTAGTAAATCCATCTTAGGCAATTTCTACCTTGGATTGCTAGAACCGCCCTTGCATATACTCCATCTTTATTTATCTTCATCATATTTGATTTGCAACGCTAATGCCCATACGGAGTGGTTTTCAGATAATAAATTCGACCTCGGTCTCTCCGTATTGACAACAGAAAAATGGTCGAAAACTTTGATAGTCGGTTATTTAACTATCAAAGGAAAATACATATACAAACAACGACCGTATTTCCAAACGGAAATTTTACCGATCAATCATCAATCAACATTTATCCCTTTAAATTAATTTACCAATAATCATTTCATTTCGCAATTTTCCTTTAATATCATTACCCATATTTTCCCAATTCGCTTAGCCTCCCACGATTTCATGGAAAACGTTTCCATATATTCACAACTCTTTATTTCCCATATTTCAAAAATATATATTATTAACATTGGAAAACATTCCCATATCTTATTCACGCATCACTATTTTTCCATATCCGTTGGTCCTTAACAATAAACTAGTAAGAGAATAACTCTCTAAGTATCAACCCCGAAGGTCGAAACCAACATCAGATCGATACTCAGAAAGCTATATAACTGAACTAGTTTCGAGTCAGTTTCTAATTTCCTTAACTCCATTCTTAACTTCAAAATCATTTCATTTTCTATACTTAGAAAATATCACTGGTTATGTTTGGGAAAAGCATTTCCAAGATCCATTTATAGATTTAAACAACGTTGTATAAACCTTGATTATAACGATAACGTTCTAATACCTACTTCCAAAATATTTAAAATATGACTTTTATTCTTTATTTAGAATAAATAAATTATATTTAATTAAATATAATAAAAAAGGAAAGTAAATAGTACCTTCCTAGATTCGACATAATCGAACTTCAACTTATAACTCTTTCTCGAATAAATTTCTATTCGATTAACGTTCCAAACTCCGGAATAAACTCACTGTTTTAGTTCAACACAAATTTCTAAATTCACTTTTGAATTTATCACTTCCAACCTTTACCAATTTCCTTTTATAAAAATTTCAATTTGCAAAACGTTTATTTTAAAATCATTATTCACTTTAAACGTGAATATTATTTCTCTACAGAAATCTGGACTCGTTTTAACTAATAAATCTTGAATTTTTTTTTAATTACCATTATAGATTCAACTCCTGTTTACCGAGTTATTTTATAAATTCATACTCGATATCCCACTCCATAAACTCTGTTTTCAAGTAAACCTCTTGTTAATTATAAATCAAGTTTATAATTAGATCTTGACTTCATATTCTATTATAATTTATTTGTTCCAAACCAAACCTTAATTATCTTGTCAAATTCCAAATATTAAACTATACAATTTCTAAGAATTGATTATTTTATAACATTCGACATTGTTGAATTATAATTACAACTCCTTATGGTTTTTATCTAGTCCTACTCACATTTCGATTATCGAAATAAATTCCCTCGTTTTCCTTTTAAAATGATTTCCATTTCCCATTTTAGTTCATTTTTGAATTTATATTTCCAATTTATTTAATCACAATTATTTCATATCATTTATAAATATAGTTTGTAAATCAAATCACTTGTTTAATATAATTAAAAACTAGTTAATATATTCTAGTCAATCGAAATTCAATCTCTATTTTTAAAAAAGAAATTTCCTTTTTAAAACTCCAATTTATTTCCAATATATTTGAATATATTTTATGGTATTTAAGTATAAAACTTGAAATGACCTGCAAATCCGTACCCTTTGAGTTGACTAATTACACCACACGTCCAACCCAAATCGCACAGAAATACGAATCATTATTAGAAAGAAGTTAGAGGATGAGAAATAGAAAGAAAGAAATATTAGAATAGAAGAAAATGAAGATCACAAACTCACAGCGGGACGAATAAAATATATTAGATAACATAAATTTTGAAATACAAATCAGTATTAGTATATACATATCATTATCAGAGCACAACAGTTATCTCTGGAACAGTTATAAACACCTGTTTCCAGATACAACACAATACACAGCGGAAAATATGATAGTCTATAGCTAACTGATGATGCCTCCTGCTTCAAACTCCTCCAAGCGAATCTGAAAAATCCCAACCACTTGACTGCCCATACCAATTTGGGCACCCAAGAGTTTAGGGAAAACAAACAAAATAAACTCTGGGTTAGTTATGGGACTGGTGTGAGTAAACTCCAACCATTGGTTTAACTTTAAAAAAAATCCTTTCGAAAGAAAAGATAATCGTAAGACCGATCCACAAATAAACATGGATGGTTTTTACCTTACGATAACCAAAAATATTTTGATATCAAATCCAGTGATATTATAATAATGCCTACATCAAATAAATAGAATCTAGCGGAATGCTTGCATCTCACGCTCCATATATAATATAAAATCAAAAACCGCAGGGCGCTTATTCGAGATTGGATTTCCAACATGACAAGGTATGGGACCACCTGCCGATAGTGTATCTCTAGAGACAAATACACTGGGTTCAACAAGAATGTCTTGCAACCCGGCCCTCACATGACTGACCACTCATTTCGCTTGAGTGTATCGAATGTATATCACCAACGGTTGGGATCAGAAACCGTTTCCCGAAAGGGACAGCATCGATAGATTAAAGAAGTAAATGGAATTTCTCTAGATAGGTGATTATACATCCTAATGGGAGCGACTCACATAGCCATGTTGCTTGCCCGATTTTTGTCAATCCCCGGTTGTGAGGTTTGAGGTTTGAATTAAAAGAACAGCCCTTGCATTTTTCTCCGTCTTCATAATCTCTTCAACAAAAGTTGATTCGTATCGCTTATGCCAATGCGGAGTTGTTTTCAGATATTAAATCTGATTCCGGTTTCTCCATATTGACAACGGAGGTATAAAATAAATCAAAACATTGATAGTCGGTGATTTAACTATCAAAGAAACATCCATACAATCAACGGTCCTATTTCCAATTGGAAATTCTACCGATCAAGCATCAAACAACACTGGGCCCCTTTAAATCAATTCCTGATTATATTATTATTTCAAATTCCTGTTTCCCTATCTTTCGTATCATTTTGAAGCTCGATTCCCTTTCGATTCTTTGAAAAACATTTCCAATAAGTAATTCTCTTTTCCCCATTTAGAAAACATTTCTATATATATATTAGCGAATCCTTATTTTCTATATTCAGAAAATATGCCGCCTTGATATTGGAAAATATTTCCAAATTCTCTTTCTTAATTCCTCGTTGACCAATTCATTTCATTTTCTATACATAGAAAATATCTCTCATTTTATTGGAAAAAAACATTTCAACTTCTTTTAAATTAACGCGATGTTATAAACATCATTATTATAACTTAAAACGTTAACCAATTATTAACTAACCAGAATGTTAACGAATCTTCACTATCGAACCTTAACCATTTCTCCATCAATCATGAAGTCAATCAAGTTGGGGTATAATTACCTCTCAGACCTTAATTGAACAACATTCTTAACTTCGAAATAGTCAAAACTCACAGCTTCATCGCCTATGCTACTTTTGGATTCAATCTAAGAACACACTTCTTTTACAGAAAAATATTGATTATAACGGTAGCGTTATAATTGTTGTTTCCAAATATTTGATTTATAAAACATTCCTTTCAATGACAGCGTTACAATCGCTGTTTTGCTTTTATTATAATAGCAACATTAAAATCGTTGTTAAAAATATTTGTGATAACAGTAGCATTATAATCGCTGTTTAGATTTACAAAACAAATATAATAACAACAACGCTATAATCGCTGTTTTAAATAAAGTACCGTGTGCGACGCACACGCCACCCTTGTTCATTTATAAACTCTGTTTATTTTAAATAATTCAAGTTCTCCTTTAAATGTATTTACAAGCTATATGTTCTTTAACTTCTGAAATTAACTCAATTTGATTTCAATAAACCCCTTTTTAGATATATTATTGCAAACTATAAAATTAATTGAATATTGATTTCTTAGTGTATTTAAATTAATTCATAGGTTCATGTTAAATAAAATTTAAATATTCTTCCGAGACATAAATCATTTGTAAAATTCGACATAGCCGAATTCCTATTTAAAATTTCATCAGATTTATCTCAATTAATTTTTATTTTCCAATCTTTGGAATATAACCCATCGTTTCTTTTGAAACCAATTTTCCCACTCAAATCTCTTTTACCACTATTGCATTCAAATCCCACTTCAAATATCGTGTATCAATACCAATTACCACTTTGCTTATATAAATTCTACTTTGAATTTATATTTTGGTTTAATCTATGATACATATTTTATTTAATTTATAAACATTGTTATAAACAACTTCTTGTTTTGATTCACTTCAACAGGTTTCTATTTCCATTCCATTTGAAATCTAATTTCTATTTCTTTTTTTAAAACTCAAATCTCTTTTCTACGGTCTAAAATATTTTATGGTTTTTATATACCAAAATTTATCGAGCCAGTGTAATTCAACCACAACAGAATCAATCATGATCATATATCATAAATAAATAAATAAAACAGTAAATAAAATATTGAGGAATCCAGTTGGATCCCTCCAACCTGTTTCCCTGCATCCACAGATGTTAATAACATCAATAATATTATTTCACCTCAATATGAAATATCAGAACTAATAATCGGTCAACGTTGTAATCATATCAACCAATTTTATCAACTGTTCAACCAAGCAACCATTGCACAGTATAAAATTACTATAAATAACTTTAAAACTCGTTTATATAAAAATATAAACAAAGCAGAGTTAGTGAGTTTACTCACCTTGTTGTGCAGTTGATGATTCTGCCTTTGTTTCGATTTAAAATCAAACGGGTGTTTGATATCATGAAGTTCTAGTAGCTCTCGTTTCAGCCACATCAGTTCCATAATGAAGACCTCGTTGCTATATTTCCAATGTGATTGGTTGCGTTCAATTCTGACTCAGTTTTCTCTCTTCAGCTAGACATCGTCTCTTCCAGGGCAAAGGAAATAAACCCTAGTATCTTCTCCTTCAAACGAACAGAATGTCCGATCCTCAAATCCCATAATATCTTTTTCATTTCTACCTTCTCTCATCGCAATTCCCACCATCATGTTACCTTACATCCCATACTTCCAACGCATAAAACTAAACACAGCCCTGTTTGTATGACTGCCTCCACCCTTATTAGCTCATCTTCATTACTCATTCCACAAACCCCATAATTACTTGATTAAGCCTCAACTAATCATCCTTCTCCTGTAAATATCACGACTTTACTTCATTCTAAATTTCTAGGCAAAAACCCTATTCATCATTAAACCCAGAATTTGAAGACTTCACCTCCCTCGTTCAATTCATCACCAACCGCCACCAAATCATTAGAACCCACGCTGTTGACCAAACTTCCATCTCCCATCGGTCTGCCATCCAACCACACATCTTGAATCTCATCCACGCCCTAAAAATACAAAACTGGACTAGAAAAGAACCCTCCCGTTCATCGCCCACCGAGCCTCCCTCTAGTACGCCTGAGACCAGCCGACTTCCCCACCACTTCAACCTCTCCGATGCGCGCCACCTCCAGTCACGACGACCTCATATGATCCGCGGTTATCCCAGAAAATCCACGCAACCAACCCAAATCGCGACGTGAATTTAGGGTTCAGAAATCCAATACGAGCTGATTTTGGTTCTCTTTGAGGTCCGAGTTTTGTTTGTCTCTCAAAAGGAAAGAGAATTCGCTCAAACGTTCCAAGTAGCAGCAAGCATGTGCGTTAGTGGAGGAAGAAACAGTAATTGAGAGGGGTGAGAGGATTGGCACCATTCGATTTTTATTTGCTTTTGGGAACGATGATGACATACCGCATTTATAAAAGGGATATACAGTATTTATAAGGGGATGTTAGCTTGGCTTGCACAGAAATAGAATAGCGTGGAAGGCGCGGCTTGAATTGGTTTGCCGAACAAGGAATTGAAAATGTTGACAGCATGGTTCTGGAATAGTTTGGTTTTGAAAGTTTACAGGGTAAGGTAGGATATGTATATGTGTACAGGAATACCTTAATAACTTCTCATGCCAATCGTTCATGATCACGTGTGACACATCAAATACAAGTCGTATATGTTATACATTGAAAATGTGACTTCACATATTTTTTCTGATTTTACATTTACCAACTTGAAATATAAAATAATAATTATTTGTGACTAAAAGGAAATAATACGAGGTAGATGAATTAAAGTGGCAGTATTCATGGGATAACAAAGCGTGTATTAAAAATGACTACCTCACTATATACAATTTCGTTCCCAAATGAGCTGCCATGGACAAAAATAAAAATATGGTCGTGTCGACTAGCGTGTCACGATTCCAAAAATAAAATAATATCGGTAGGTTAACTCATATTGTGAAATCCCAAAATATTGATATAGGGTGCAAAATACTCCAAATAAAAAGTGGCGTATTTAATTAATTAAAAATTATAGTAAAATTCTAAAAATTAAATTATAACTACGCCTTAAAAGAATCTTTTCCAAATTCGTAACCAATCGCTAGTTATATTAACTAAACCGTTATAGTCCATTAACGATTCTACAACGACAATTTAAATATTTGATTTAGGTATAAAACAAAATCTACAATATGAAAACTCGAATTTTCTCTTCCATTAGATAAATATAATCAAACGGATCCGAACGTTTCTTGTTTCAAAGAAATCCGACTGATTTTGGATTCTGTATATTCAGTTGAAGTTTAAAACGTAAATTACGAACTACCGCGACTATTTCGAGCTCGTTTTAAATTATATTATAAATTATGCGTTTAAATATCTTTTAATTAAATAAATTCCTATATATAATTCAAATAAAATATTTAAAACAAATTTAAATATTCAGAATTCAATGGCTAAAAATCCGGGTCGTTACAAAACTTTTCAAGGTCAATGTTATTAAACATCTCAAAACCACACAATGATCAATCACCGATTATCATTCATATCATATACTGCAACATATGAAAAACAACAATATAATTGTTGAGAAATCCAGTTAGATCCATCCAACCTATTTCTTTGCACCTACAGATGTTAATCAATATAAATAACATTAACTGCATATTAATGTGAAATTATTAAATCAGTATTTAACCCATGACTTCATATATATAACTATCAACCAATTTTTTTGTAAATCATCCAAACAACTATCACACAAACACTCAATCCTTATTTATCAACATTTAATAATGTTTAAAAAATTATATAACTGGATAGAGTTAATGGGTTTACTCACCTTGGTCATTAATCGTTGAATAACGATTAGCGTTCAGTTGATTGTACTAGAAGTTTTACATTGCCTAAAATTGTAACGAGCTTTAAACTGTTCCAGACTAGCTCCAGTATGTAGCCTATGACTCTACGATTCCCACGTGATGGACCGTTCGTCAAACTGTGTTCGTATGCACGAGACATTATGTTTATAATTAGGTATACATTATTTAAGTTAAAACCAAAACTTATTCTTATTTAGATTTGGGTCTTACCTTTTATATAAATCGACCACTTCTAAAAATTGATCCGTCCCCTTTAATTTCTTTCTGTGGAAACAAGCTTCCTTGCGCATTTCGTATTTCATAAACCCCTTTCTCTCTGTAAAATACACGCAAGCTCACCACTTCGGCCCACTTATCTTTCTTTCTTTCAATCATCTTTACCCAAAACTTGCCCCACCCCAAAATCTTTAACAAACGAATTGCCATAGTGCCATCTTCCTCATTTTAAAATACCCAATGCCTGCACTATATAAGCCCATCCACAAACAACATTAACCTACCAATAGCTTCCCTCTTCCTGAAGCTTTCAACCAATTGTCGTATCTTTAACTTCATCTTTTCTTCTTTTCTTCGCAAATGACCAAACAAGGAGCACCATTTCACTTCTCAACTCATTCCCAAAACTTTGCTCACCATTCTCCCCACATGTAGACACACGCGTATGACATGCTGAACTTCACCTCTCCTTTCCATGCATGCGTACCACCTATGATTCATAGGAAACCTCCTAGCCCCCTAGAAAAATGAGTACCGCATCTCAGTTATGCATGGAATGGAAAAAAATGTGATTGTTTTTATCCCCGAACTTCACCAAAATCCGCCGAAACCTGCGCCTGGATACGTTGAATATAACGCCCCTCTCCTTGTCGCCTTCGAGTATCATAGCTCCAGCCATATTCCCCCCAACTCGCTGCTGTAGGTGACAGAAGTTGCGACAAATATTATCGTGAAACCCTACATACAACACAATGACTTGGAGCTCTCGCTTCAATGATTAAAATGGATTTAGCTTCGTTAAATTTGGTTTTGTATTTGAATTACTTTGATTTTTGAACAATAGAACACTATGTTATTTGTAGATTTTAGAGATAAGTATACAGTTTTTAAAAGAATGAAGAATTAAAATCAAAACCAAGAATACTGGCTTCGATTTTTCTGAAGATGGACTTGTGTGCTTATATATATAGAGGGTGGGAAAGATATAAGAACGAAGTAGTTTTCAGACGTACATTATAGGTTGGTTGGACTTTGCTTTTAGGGTTCAAATCATAGGTCGGCATGAGTTGTCTATAGCATTTGAAAAGAAACAGGATTAATATGATGTACGATATTTTATACGGCACTTGATCAATTACTTTTTCCCCTCACTAAGCAATTTTCTACCTTATGTTTTATCCTCTTGACCACGTAGGGTTTATGAGTACTGTGAATTTTTAAGATTAGAACCATGACTTGGGATAATGCCAACTATTAAGACATTGAGGTATAGCACGTTGTATTGTGGATACTTGTCTTAAATAACCTCATTATTCTTCACCTTGGTATGATGTTATAATCATACTTGATTTTAAGATTTAAACATAATTTCTAGTATGAAATATAACCCCGTATTCTAGAAAAATGTAACTGATCAAATGTAACGTATGCTTTCAAGTTCGACTATAATCATCAAATGATTGAATGCATTTATAATTAAAATGAAAGGTGTTTATACATATATTATGTCCCTGCAGATGATAGGTAAATATTTTAGTGAACAGTTTAGCTTAAAATGGTTTTCCTAGAGAGCGCTTTAACTATTATTCCCAGCTCTATTGATTTTGAAATGATTTAAAATCAATATGTCATTTTAAATGTAATTTTAAAGATATGTTTAAATTTTGATATTTTTCCTTATGTTCGTATTTAAAGTTTAGTGTACCCTACTCCACACAATTTCATTCACTTACGGTTTGCTATGGACAAAAATAAAAATACCATCGTGTAAAGAGATGCGCCATGGTTCCAACAATATAATAATGTAGAGAAATTAACTTATTTTGTGAAACCCCAAAATCACTGATTTAGGGCACAAAATACGTTGAATGAAAAGTTGCTTAATTTCCAAAATAAAAATTATGGAAAAATTCTAAAAATTAAATTAAAAATACGTCTTAAAAATCTTAGTCAAATATGAAATTAATATTTAATTATATTAAATAATTGTTATGGTTTATAAACGATTCCATAGCGACTATTTAAAAATTTGATTTGGACATAACTTACAATATATAAGACAAAATCTCGATTTTCCACTTCCATTAGAAAAATACAGTTTAATAGATTCTAACGTTTCTTGTTTCAAAGAAACCCGACTTATAAAGAATCCTATATGCTTACTTGAAGTTCAAATCTCAATATTATGAACTACCACGACGTTACGAGCTCGATAGAGACTGTAGAAAAACAAAGAATGCTTGTTTCAGTTATGGTCAAGTTGGACATTTCACCAAGCATTGCCCTAACAAACATTGTCAGAATGCAGGATCGTTTGGAGGACAAGTTCATGTGCTAAAGGAAGCTCAAGCTAGTGGACCGGATTAAGGAAGGGAAGTCACCATTGAAGGTTTGATTTCTCTTTTTGATTCTCCTATTATGACTCTATTTGATTCCGGTGCTTCTCATTCATTCATATCCAATTCTGTGGTAGATAATCTACATCTAAACACTAGTATAGTTTTTGATCATGTTGTGGTCTCAAACACTATAGGAGGTACGACTCACTTGTCTATGATATATAGGGGTTTGAGAATTTCTGTTATGGGCGTCGAGTTTGAGTGCGATGCATATGTTATTGGCTTTATGGGTTGCAGACTTATTCTAGTAATGGATTGGCTAGCCATGTATAGTGCCATTCTAGATTGTGAGAGGAGAGTTGTTAGGCTTCTGACGTGCCACGGGAGAACTCTCAAAATTTTTTGTGACCCACGAAGGTCAGTTATGCTCAGTTTCCTAGATTCCCTTGATACTTCTGTTGACGATCTTAGATCAGTACCCATAGTCAGAGATTTTCTAGATGTGTTCAATGAGGTTAAAGGATTACCTCCTAGAGGAGAGATTGATTTCCGGATTTACTTAGTGTAGAATGCAAAATCAGTCACTTTACTAGTGCTCCACATGGCTCCTAAGGAGAGGAGAGAGCTCAACAAGCAAGTAGGTGAGTTATTCAAGAAGCTCATTAAACGGAGCATTTCTGAGTGGGGAGCTTTAGTCATCTTTGCAACCAAGGCAAACAACTCTTTCCGTCTATGCGTGGACTATAGCGAGTTGAATAAGCTCACCAAGAAGAATAGGTATCCACTTCCGAGGATTGATGATTTGTTTAACTAGCTAGTAGGCACTTTGGTTTTCTCATAGTTAGATCTAGCCATGGGATTTCATCAGCTGAGGGTAGCAAATGGCAATATAGACAAGACTGCTTTCAGGACTCTATACATATTCTTTGAGTGGCTGGTCATGCCTTTTGGGATGACTAATGCACCCGCG
This sequence comes from Allium sativum, assembly GCA_030737875.1. Classification (NCBI taxonomy): domain Eukaryota; kingdom Viridiplantae; phylum Streptophyta; class Magnoliopsida; order Asparagales; family Amaryllidaceae; genus Allium; species Allium sativum. The sequence continues at coordinate 310,362,015 of CM060912.1, read as the reverse complement.
TACTTTGTGGATTTGATGAGTTGGGTATTTTGGGAATACCTGAACAAGTTCATTATGGTTTTCATGGATGACATTCTGGTTTTCTTGAGGAGCAAGGAAGAACATGTCGTACACATAAAAGAGGTTCTCTGCACTTCATATCACATCAGCTTAACGGTATGTTTTCTAAGCATCATTTCTAAAGGAAGGAGGTAAGGTTTCCAGGGTATGTTGTCTTCAAGGATGGAAGAGTGTTGGACCCCACTAAATTTGTTGCGGTACAAGATTGGAAAACCCCTAAAAATGCATCATAGGTTATGTTAGATCAAAATTTGGCTCTAACACCCAAATTGTTCTGATTCGTAGGGAATTATAACTAAAAAATGAGGAAAAAGCAGAAAACACACACGGTTTATAGTGGTTCGGCGTTAAGGAGCCTACGTCCACTTTATATGCTATTGATTATACTTTGGATGCTAGTACAACCAATGATTTCTCTCAAACTCACTTTTACAATTACGATTTCTCTCAGTTATCTCGAAGTAAATCTGGTAAGAAATAGTGGTATGACAGTAATGGTGGAATCAATCCTTAAAACTACCAAAAGATCCTGAAAAATGCCAAGTTCTGAGCTATTTATAGCTGATTTCTTCAGGCGGATCATGGTCATACGTGGCCCACATCCCGAGGATCTCGGACTGCTTCGTAGCTTAAGGAAGAATTGGTCAATATGACAGTTGTGGACAGGTGTCGCGAGATCCTGCCTTCTCGGATCGTGAATGACTCGGTCTTGACCTTCAACTTGGTATCTGGAATTGGATCGCCTTGTGGTGAAGAGGAGAGGACGGGTCGTGGCTACAGGTACAGATCGGATCGGGGCTACGAGGGACCATTGGGTCGCATACTGGCGCAGCGATCCGGGGGAGTGTCACGATTTGGGGGTGACGATATAACCACGATGAAATGCTCGAGGGGTCGGACCCTTAAATACTCATATTTCCTTTGCTTTTGGACTTTGGTGGCTAGGTCAAAAAGCTAGCCAACATTTTGCCCCCTCGAAGTATGTTTTATCGAGGATGGAACATGCTTCGAAATTTTTGAACTGTCTTTTCCTGAAGTGATGCGAATCAAAGGTCGTACCCGTTCATTCGTATTGTCGTGTCGTTTTAAAGAGTTACATTCCCTGATTAGTATATATATCCAGATATACCATCAATTATTTCTTTATTCGTCATATAACCTTCTATTCTGCGATCTTTTGGAGATTTCATCGCAAGATTGTCGGGTGATTGTCAGGTAAATTTTTTTTAATCCTTTAAACTTCGCTCATATTCTTCTATTAATGATCGTTATTGGGTTCGGATCGTCGTTATGTGGTGCGGATCATGGAAAGGAGGCTCGTCGTGATCCATCATTCAGATGGGTCTTCAGTGAAGCAGGTCGCGCCCCCTTTCTCCGATGGGCTTGGACTCGTGGCCCACAAGGCCCCCATGGTTCGATCGAGACAAAAAGGGAAGATTAACGGTCACGAACCCATCTATATAAACCCGACCTCTATTCCTTCTTCTCTTCTTCTTCTCTCTTCTCTCCACCGCCTGAAGCTCTGACCAAACCCATATCTTTTCCGATTTCAAAAGAGAAAAACCCAAATTTCTTCACTTTTAAGAAAGGTAATGTCATAAAAAACATAGTCTAGCGTCTCTATCTTCGTTTTACTTGAGTTTCAGTCGGTTTGAGTGAAGAGTTGGTGGATTTTTGTGAAAACTGTGACTTTTGGGAGAGCGGTGGTAATGGTTTCGTGAGTAGGGAGGAGAATCAAAGGAGAAGAAGAAGGAGGCTGGATCGGATCGTGGTGATGACGAGGCAGTGGAATTCGGAGAGCGGATCGAGTCGTGGTAGCAGGAACGGATCGAGGAGGATGAACGAATGCTTCCATGTAGAAATGTCGGTTCGGATCGAGATGATCGAGGCGAATCGTGAGAGGTTAGAGCGATCCCTCCGATTCCCACGATCCAGCACTCTTACTCGAGCTGATGTTTTTTCTACAAGTCTGTGTTTGCTTCGCGATCCATAGATGCTTCGCGATCCTATCCCTGTCTTGCGATCCGAGGAGACATGCGATTCGAGGAGTTGTGCGATCTGATTTACTTGCTACACAAACAATGCGACTTAACTTTAATACACCCATGGACAGTTAGGTTAGAGCCTTTGAGACGAACTTTCTGGACTGAACAACAGTTTAACTTGATAGTGGACAATGACTGACATCTCGACGATCTTATTATCTTTATCCTTTTCCTTAATGCATACATAGGCACACACTTGCACTTGCACACACGGGGGGAAGGGCAGTTGTATTCTAATTCATTATACTTGCCAACACAGCTATGTTAGATAAACAAGTGATTGAGACGCCAGAGAAAGACACTGAACCGGAGACATTGACGCATCATGACCCTGATGTGGCTCCCGCAACTTCAGATCGGGAGAAATCCGATCTAGACTATGAGGCAGACTTCGGTGTGGAGTCGTCGCCTTCAGACGATACATCCTCCGAAGAGGCGGACGATCGAGCTCCCGATGAGCTTTCGGGAGCTAAGGGTATAGATAAGTTCACTGATTGTCTGGCTTCTAAATTGGACGACACCAAGCTTCGGAAACTATGCTTGAAGCACAGAATATCTTGGGATGATGTCAAAACTCCAGGCAAGGACGATAGACCTAATTCTGCCCCAACTGGGTACATGACCATTAGTAGATTGATGTGTATGGTAGGCGCTATTCCTCCGTTCCCTCCAATCGTCGTCGAAACTTTAAGGCGGTTGTGTATTGCTCCAATGCAGCTCCACTCCAATGCTTATGCAGCTCTATACACTTTATCCGTTGTGTATCTAGAAGTTCTGGGGACTGAGCTTACCTATAAGGATTTAAAGTTCTATTACCTTTTTAAGCATCATTCCAAGGCAACTCCAAATATATCCTTCTTTGAATCAGTGGTCAACAGGAAGGTCGTAACTGACGGTTACAATAATATAGGGGATCCCAAAGCTGATTGGTTTTACATAAAACTGCAGGCGGGATGCGCACGAAAATGGCTTAAAGCAAGTGAGTTTTAAGTCTCCAGATTAGTGACTTGACTAGATAACCAAGACGCTAACATGTTTCTTTTCTCCGTTCAGATCATACTTTCCCCAAGACAAAAGGCTCGGTGTATGAAAACCGATTGTCTCGTCTTCTCAAAAGCGAATCATATTTCTTGAGAATAAATTTGTGTCTCACCGACGAGAATCTTCACAAGCACCGTCTTCTGGATATAAGATTCGGACTTGGCAAGGACGGTAAACCTTATAAATATGTGCCTCTGGTTGGGGGAGAGGGAACCTCACGGGCTACAGAAACAACTAGACTCCACAAGAGCCCTTCACTTCTCATTGATCAAGACGATGAAGACCTGAATAAGTATAAGGGAGATGAGATCCGGGTTGACGAGCTTAAAGAAATTCCTGCCTCTAAAGAGCATTCTCCCTCAAGAGCTTCACCACTGGTTGATCCCGTCGTTCATGATGATTTCACGGAGGAGCAGATAATAGGGGAACTAAACAAGATTCCTCTGCCAGATGCCATTTACTCTCATGAAGAATTTGATGAGGAGCCATTCTTTATTTCCTTCGAGGAAGCAAATGCCCCCATTGGAGAAAAAGAAACTACACAGACGAGCCTAGCTCTGGGCCCTGGTCCGTTAGGGGATTATTTGGGATGCACAGATCACATGCACCGCTCACCACAGCACTTTCTATACTATTGCTGTTCATAGTTCTAATATATGCTTGTTTCATTTGCAGGAAGGATGACTCGCAGACAATCTTATTCTTATCGTTCCCTTCGTGCGGGCACCCTAAGTCTCCGTTTAGATCCTGAGCGTGCTCGTAGCAGCAGCCGAGGGGGAGACAGCCATTAGTCCCGGGATTCTCACAAGCCTCATTCTTCACGGTCCAGATCTCCGTCAAAACAAACCTCTGGAAAGCCCCATAGTCATCCAGTGCCACCTACAGGGGGAAAACAACTTCCCAAAGACTTAACTCCACCGAAGAGAGCGCCATCTCACAGCAGATCATCCAAAAAACACCACGAGCCTAAGGATAAAAACAAAGATCCAAACAAGGATTCTGAGAAGGAGAAAACTGACATCGTCCCCTCCAGTCAACAAAGTTTAAGCGCCCCCCGGGCGCGAGACTATGTCCATGGTCCTGAGGCTCAGGCTAAGCTGGGGAAATTACGAGAACAATTCCCCAATATCTTCTTCGAGAGGATGATGTTCATTCCATCTCTGGAACCAGTTCCTGGGAATTGGGATACTGAAGTCATCGGACATGATCGCCATGTAGCCAAGCAATATGAGGCGATGAAGAAACACGCTGTCAACCTTTCAGACGTTATCCGAACGCTAGAGATGGAAGCGCATAGGTCCAAAGTAAGGATAGATAACAATGACAGGGCCAGGGTGAAAATGGAAAAGGACTTGGAAGATGCATAATCTCTGCTTGCCTTGGCTCAACGAGATGCTAAAAATTATAAGACAGAGCTGGAGGAGGCCAGGCAACATTTTCATAATGAACTCGATTCTAACAGCAAAGAGCGTGTGTCATTGAAGAAGGAGGTGGAAGATCTCAAGATGGCCAACACCGAACTGAAAACAACACAGGATCATTTCGAAGCTGAAAAAGCTGCTTGGGAGAAAGAAAAGGCAAGCTTGAAAGATAGTTTAGCTCTAGCCAAAAAAGAGAGGGCGATTCTGAATGATCAACTCGCGCAAGCAGAGAAGCGCGCGATTCTTGCTGAAAATAATGTGGAAAGTGCCATTGAAATGGCTACTGCTTCTAATGAAAATCTCCTCGAGAGAGAGAAAGATATTGAAGGATTCGAAGAAATGCTATTTGACTTCCTTGGCCAGGTCATCAAGACCCGTAACATCTCCTGGATCCCGGACTACCATGTCACCTTAGCCGACATATGGGATGCAATCATCCAGGGCAAAAAACGGCGATTAGGAGCCGATGAGATTGATGAGAATGAGCTGATGCGGACCATTCTTAAGGATAACGAACCCGAGGATTTAGAGAAAGGCAAACGCCTACTCCAAGAAGAGATGGATAAGGAGAAAACTCTAGCCAAGGGCAAAAATAAAATTGAAGAAGGCTCGAGCTCGGCTGCAGAGCCCAAGGCCTCCGAAATTGAGGAATACAGTCCCGATGATCCATTGATTCCTCTGGGTCCGACTCCTCCAGTTGTCGGAGCTTCCGCTGCTAGCTTGGATGGAGGATCAGCGGAAGGTATCTCTATATTCTCTCCATAATTTGTCAAAGCAATCATCACTTGTCGCCGTCTTGTCGAACAATCAACAGAGAAAACCGCATTCTCTCCTGAAATAACATTTGTTTCTCATGTTACAGGTGGCGTGCCAGCCGATAAGGATGCTGAGAAGAAGATAGAGGCGGAGAAGATTGTCATCCCGCTAAGTGCTAGTGCTGACGCTCCCAAGCAGTCTGAAGGTGCGACAATGGAGAAAGTCATTCTCGCACCCAGTGCTGATATTTCCCGAGATGCTGAGCCCATCAAGGCTTTGAGAGATATGGATAGGCACCACGAAGACGATGAAGAGGAAGTCACCATTACCAAAGAAATCATAGGTGATGATGAGGAAACCTTGGCTGAAAGGAAGGCTAGGCACGAAAAATAGCTGGCCTTGAAAAAAGATGAGCAAGAGCCTTTGAATGTGCCTCCGATCTCAGAGTTTAATCCCAAAACTGGGTTGGTACTAAAACTCCAACCCAAATCAATTACCAAACAGCTTGCTTCCCAGTCTTCTGATGATCCCTCAGCTCAAAAGAAAAAGAAAGAAGAGTGATCAATCGGATGCTGGCAAGGCGGAGCTGGAACAGCAGAAGAAGGAGAAAAAATCCAAGCCGTCTCCCAAGCATAAGTAGGATGTGGTCGTTTGTCCGTATTTCATTTTTAGGCTTTCCACTGGCCATGAAATGTAATTGTGAGAATGGCCCTCACCTTTGTTTAGGTTCCTCTTTATCTTGTAAGCTTGCAGTTTATGAATGAAAGTTTATTTCTTTTGCATCATCGTGTACCTCTATACTTTCCTGATTCGTCAGCGGGTTAAAGTTCGAACTCTTACCATGATCCGCTCACCGATCCTTCAGCGGGGCAGAAATTCTGGGGGTGCTGAGTCTCCAGCATCCTTCTCAGCGCTTAATCAAAGACGCCTTTATACACTCCTGGCGGTCGCCAAGGTTAGAGTTTGAGCTCAACTGTTCAGTCGCCCCCCGATCCTTCAGCGGGGTAAGAGCTCTTTCTCAGCGCTTAATCATAGATGCTTTTATACTCTCCCGGTGGTCGCCAAGGTTAGAGTTCGAGCTTGGCTGTTTAGACGCCCCCCGATCCTTCAGCGGGGTAAGAGCTCTTTCTCAGCGCTTAATCATAGACACTTTTATACTCTCCTGGCAGTCGCCAGGGTTAGAGTTCTGTCAAGGCGGTTCTTATCATGGTGTGTCGCCTTGCCATGTGGACGTTATTTTCGCGTCCTTTACGTTCTCTCTCAGCTCTGGAGAGTTAGAGTGCAATCAATGGTGTGATTCACTTTATTGTACCTTCAGCGTTCTGGCTGCGGATTACTCTCCATTCTGATGGAAGGCACTTAGAATTACACGTTTCTGTGATTGCTGTATGGTTTTACAGCAAACTTTATATAGATAGAAGAGCAAATAAATAATAGTGCAAATAAAGGTAAACGACACACAATATTTTTATAGTGGTTTGTTCGAATCGTGACCTACATCCACTTTGTAATCCTTTGCTCAAAACATTAGACTATTCTAGGCAAGTCATGCCTTTTACATGGTCCTATGAAACAAAAGGATAAATCTGACAACTTTACGTCAGATAGGGCCGCAAATGTTGGGCATTCCACACTCTGGGGATTTCTTCTCCATCTACGGTTGCTAGCTTGAAGGTTCCATTATCAAGCCTTCGTAGAACGGAGTATGGTCCTTCCCACTTCGCACCCATATGAGTTGGGGGTGGAAAGACACGTTTCAGAACCAAGTTTCCGGGTTTAAAGGTTCAGGCTCGAACCCTTTTGTGGTAGTATCTAGCGACCTGTTGCTTGTGTCTCAAGGCACGCAGGTCTTCTTCATCCCTCTTCTCCTCTATTGTATCTAGGGATTCAAGGAGCAACTCGTTATTAGTCATCGGATCATAATAAGTGACTCGGTGAGATGGTACTTTTAGCTCAACTGGGATAACTGCCTCTGCTCCAAAAGCAAGAGAGAAGGGGGTATGGCCTGTCGCTGATTTATACGTTGTCCTGTAGGCCCATAATGCCAAGGGTAATTCATCGACCCACATGGCTTTAGCCCGCTTCAATCTTCTTTTGATAATGGACTTAATCACTTTATTTGCTGCTTTGACCTGTCCGTTCGACTGCGGATGTTCCACAGAGGTGTACCGTTTCTTGATGTGGTACTTCTGGCAGAAGTCCCTGAACTCGTTACTATCAAACTGGGTTCCATTGTTAGTTATGACGATCTTCGGGATCCCAAACCGGCAAATAATGTTCCTAACAACGAAATTAATCACTCGCTTGGTTGTGATTATAGTTAACGGTTCAGCCTCGACCCATTTGGTGAAGTAGTCTACAGCTACAATAACGAACTTTGGTCTGCCCTTCGCTATAGGGAGGCTTCCGATGATATCAGTTCCCCACATAGCGAAAGGCCATGAACTCGTCATTGTCTTTAACTGGCCAAGAGGTGCCCTGGGAATTTTTGAAAATCTTTGGCATGCATCACAACGTCGCGCGTATTTTGACACATCTTTGTTTATGGTAGGCCAGAAGTAACCATACCGCAATACCTTTTTTGCCAATGTCTGTCCTCCAGTATGGTCACCGCATTCACCCTCATGCACTTCCTGCAGTACACGCTTGATGTCATCATGGGCTATACACCGGAGAAGAGGCATCGAAAATCCCTGTCTGTACAGGACTCCGCCTTGCAGAACGTATCGGGACGCTTTACGGATTATTTTACGCCTCTCGCTCTTCTTGGTCGGAAGCGTTCCATTCATCAAGTAATTCTTTAGAGGGGTCATCCATGACTCCCTTTCTAGCTCAGTCTCTAGTATCGGATCAATTTCCATCTGACCTATGCTAGGGAACTGAAGTACTTCAACTAGGGCTAGCCCGGTTTCTTCAGGATCGTCGGAACTAGCCATCTTCGCTAACTTGTCCGCCTGTTGGTTCTCTGACCGCGGAATATGAGATATACTGTAGTGATCAAAGCCAGTCAGCAACTCCTTCACTTTCTCCAAATACGAAATCAATCTTGGGATCTTAGCTCGGAACTTTTCAGTGACCTGATTTACAACCAACTTGGAATCACAAAATATGTCCAGCTTTGCGATCTCTAATTCTTTTGCGATCTTCAGCCCGGCTATCAGGGCTTCATATTCGGAGTCGTTGTTAGTGGCGTGAAATTCCAACCGGATAGCATAGGATATTAGTCGTTTCTCAGGAGTTTCAAGCACCACTCCGGCACCGGATCATTTATCATTCGTAGCACCATCAGTATACAATTTCCAGGCGCTAGGATTGAGAAGTAGTTTTGGTGGGTCGGCCTCTTTGTTTACTATGTCATCCTCCGAGACAGTAAATTCTGCTATGAAATCTGCCAGCACTTGCCCCCGTATCGATCGTCGGGGCTGAAAATTCAAATCAAATTGACTCAATTCAATATTCCATTTGAGCAGTCTCCCAGAAGCTTCTGGTCTCTGTAGAACTTGCTTGAGCGGATGATCAGTGTACACGGTGATAGGATGAGCTTGGAAATAATGTCGAAGCTTCCTAGATGCAATCAATAAACTGTACGCCAGCTTTTCTATCCTCGGATAATTGCGCTCAGATGCCGCCAATTTTTTACTCACGTAGTACACTAGCCTTTGAACCTTGTCTTCTTCTCTCACTAATGCTGAGCTGATCGCGTGGGACGACACTGCTAAGTACACGAATAAATCCTCGTGGTCCACTAGCTTAGACAATATCGGAGGCCTCTCCAGATGATTCAACAGGTTCAGAAATGCTTCTATGCAATCAGGAGTCCACCTAAAACTGCGTTTTCCTTGCTTTATCAATTCAAAGAATGGAATGCATTTGTCTGTCGCTCTAGAGATGAATCTGCTTAATGCTGCTACTTTCCCGGTAAGGCTTTGCACATCTTTGATTTGTCTAGGCTCCTGAATGCCTCTGATTGCTGCGATCTGGTCTGGATTAATCTCAATCCCGCGCGAGCTGACAATGAATCCCAAGAATTTCCCGGAGGCAACCCCATATGAGCATTTCGTTGGGTTGATTTTCATCCCATACTTTCGAAGGATACCAAACATCTCTGCCAAGTCTGTAGTGTGATTTGATGATTGTATGGACTTAACCAACATGTCGTCAACGTATACCTCCATCGTTTTCCCAATCTGGTTATAGAACATTCTATTCACTAATCGTTGGTATGTAGCGCCTGCGTTCTTCAAACCAAAAGGCATTACTACGTAGCAGTATAATCCCAGATCCGTAATGAAGCTAGTGTGTTCTTGATCTGGGACATGCATAGGGGTCTGGTTATATCCTGAATAAGCATCCATGAAAGAGAGAAGCTCATGACCCGCCGTTGAATCTACCAACTGATAAATTCTGGGTAACGGAAAGCTATCTTTTGGGGCAGGCTTTATTCAAATCCGAAAAATCAATACACGTACGCCACTTCCCATTGGCCTTATTTACCAAAACTGGATTTGAAATCCAATCTGGGTAGGTTGAGTCTCTGATGAATACGTTACTTCTTAACTTTTCAACTTCTTCTTTTAGGGCCGCGGACCTCTCTGGGCCCAGCATTCGCCTTTTTTGTTTTACAGGGGGATGCTTTGGGTTAATGCTTAATGAGTGACTCATGATTGATGGAGATATCCCACACATGTCCGCGTGGGTCCAAGCAAATACATCCAAGTTATCTTTCAGGAAATCCGTCAGTTCTTTAGCTCGAACTGGGTCCAACTGGGATCCAATCTTCAGGACCTTCTCTGGGTTACTATCATCGATCGGTACATCCACAGTCGTTTCGTTGGGAGCCGCCATTCTTCCCCCAGTCTCTTCGTCCTCTCTGGGATCTATATCCTCGGGCAGTTCTCTGGGAGACTCACCCATAGCCATTCTCTTTAATTGCTATGACGTCTCCTCCCTTGTGGGGGAAGCAACGTCTTTAGTTTCTATACCTCTTCCTTTACGGAGTAGCTTTAGCTCTGTAATGTAACATGCTCGTGCGGCAACCTGATCTCCTCTGACTATGCCAACACCAGCTTCCGTAGGAAACTTCAATAACAAACACCAAGGGGCTATACAAGCTCTAAAGTTTGTTAGGGCCGGTCGGCCCAAGAAGGCATTATAAGGCGATTCAATACCCAAAACCACGAAGGAAAGAATTCTCACTCTCTGGCGTTTTCCTTCCCCAAGTGTTACCGGCAGCTCTACATATCCCATTGGAGCAGTTGAAGCTCTGTTAAATCCACGGATCCATCCTTCACACGGCTTTAAATCTTTCAATTCAAGGTTCATTTGATCGAACGTCTTTTTGAATAGAATGTTGACTGAACTCCCGTTATCCACTAAAACTTTTTGAACAGTGGCCGGGCCAATAGGAACTGTGATTACAAATGGATCTTCGGTCGGAGCGTGGACTCCAATACTCTCTCGATTGCGGAAAAAGACGTCATCTGACATCATCTTTTGCTGTTTTACCGGGACATTGCCCTCAGGGTTGCTACACTCTCCTACCTCAAGATGCTGTTTTGCTGCGTTTACGTACTGATCCATCGCCTTGAAACTATGCCCGGCTAGGTGAAGCCCTCCGATTATAGTATTGATAACAAGATCCTTTCCATTTTGCTGGACAGTTGGCCTGGCAGTTGGTTGATTCTGGTTTTGGTTCGGGGTCTGAATAGCTTGTCCCCTGTCTCTAGGAGTCACCCTATACTCATCCAATTTCCCTTCTCGGAGCAGCCTCTCAACTACGTCTCTCAGATGACGACATTCATTTGTAGAGTGGCCGTGAGTCTAATGGAAGAGACAAAACTTCCCCGTCTCACGTTCTTTCTCCGTCGAAACTCTTGTAGGAGGCCTTTTATGTTGGATAATGTTGTACGAGTCTATGAAGATATTCTCCAAAGTATCATTTATTGGCGTATAATTTTCAAAAGACCTGGGACGGGTCCTTCTCTGGGAGTCGTTCCCTCGATTTCTCTTCCGATTATTGCCATTACTGTTGTTACCATTGTTTCCTGACTGGTGGCCACCGCCCTGGTTTCGGTTTCCAACATTGACTTCAACCTTCCCCGAGTTGTCTCCGGTTTGCTTGATGGCCACATTACTTTGGAATTCCTCCTTATTTGCCATTTTCATCTTCCGGTTAGCATATACCTCCTCCTGACGTAAGCGTACGTTTGCTTTCTCGTAGAACAATTCTCTAGTATGAGGTGGCTTGCCGGCCAGGTATCTCCCAAATTCAGTATCTTTATCTACCCTATCAATCAGGGCTGCCACAACAGTTGGCTCATGGGGATCCTTGACTTCAGTGGCGACTAGGTTGAAACGATCCAGATACATCCTCAAGCTCTCGCCTGGTTGTTGTTTGACAAGGAACAGATCAATCACACTCTTTGTCCTCTGTGTATAAATGCGGAACTGTTCCACGAACCTTTCACTCAACTCCCTGAAAATGGAAATCGATCTTGCTGGTAAGCGAGTAAACCATAATAACGCTACATCCTCCAGGAATATAGGGAATGCTTTGCACTTTACAGCGTCATAGGCTGCGGCAACGGTAATTGACCAAGAATATCTCATTAGATGTTGGATTGGATCAGATCTACCCGCGTAACGGTTCATCTGAGGCATGTTGAAGCGCCTCGTGAATGTTTCGTCTAGAATGTCATCAGTAAAAGGGGTGTGACTGCGGTCAATCCCCCAATCTTCATTCCTTTGTCCACGGCTATCTGCCAGGATTTGATGGACCATAGCTGCAACATTTGCACTGGTCATCGAAGGCTCGGGATCAGCGCTTCTCGCTCGGTGGAATTCTCCGATCTCTCTTCTAGGAACAACCACGAAATCCGGAGCTCGGATTGGGCTTCGTTGCCCCCTGTTACCATGAGTATTTGTATGGCGAAGGGGCAGAGGTGGTCTATTCTCAACAGGATTGTCCATAACTCGAGCTCTAGGACTTGCGGCACGATTATTCAAGTTGCGGTTTGAGGGTCCTATACCAAGTGTATCTTCCTCTCGTGATGGCAGGGTTCCAAATCGGAGCTGCTCTATGTTTTCAGCCCTCTCATATGGTCGCCGCGGAGGTCTTGGAGATTCCTTTAACGAAGAAGAGTACCCTAGGGTGAGCGGACGAACTGGGAGTGTTCTTTGCCTTGCGAGACATCGAGCCTTCTATCCATAGTAGTTAAGTTCTGTCGCAGCACAGAGCTTTGCTGCCTTTGAGCAGCTAATTCATCAAACAGCCTATCCCACATTTCAGAGAAGCGAGAGAGATCTCCTTCAGTGACCGGAGCAGAGGGGTCATATTGATCATCAACATTTTCTCTTATGCGCAGGGAACGTGAGCCAGGTCGAACAGAGGTACCGGGACGGGAAGAGTGAGCCATAACCTCCTTTCCAGGTCGAGTTGTAGTCTGGTCATCACTTCGGATCGCAGTGGACCTGTATGTGACGGCCCGCCCCACACCAACCGACATTTACTCCAAAAGTGCGTTGTACACATGTCCAGTTAGCACGGAACGGGTCGTGAGAAGGAAAAGGGAAGAAGGAAATTAACATACGAGAACCTGTAGAATGTCTCACGGCGCATAGAATAAAATATAATAACAACATAATTGACATAAAACAGGTGAGACAGTGCATAAGCTGACAATCAGAACTAAACATCATAGCAGCGAAAATCCAAAATACAGCTTATTACAACTTTTCAAACTGTCTCAAAGCAAAAGTAAGATAAATGAGGTACACTACTAATGCCCAAGTAGCGACCACCAATGACACAGGGAGAATGTGTATATATATATCATACGTGGAAGCCTCCTGCCCGACTCCGAATAAGCTACTCGCGCATCACCAGCTAACCTGTCTCTAGTCTGCTCGTGTGAGCACCCAGAGTAATAAGACGAGACATAAAACTCCGGGTCAGACATAAAGCCTGGTATGAGCGATAAGCATCTAAAGTGAACAATAACAGGTAGACTAAAACATACCTGAACCTGGACCTGCAACCAAAGAGTTAGCACTACATACTGTACAACACTCTAAGGTACCATATCAAACAGTGTAAAGATACGGAGGTGGGGGAGGTGTGCATGTCATAATGATGGCAAACAATCAAACATAACATCCATCCTCACATCTCTCACTCAGTGCGTAAAGCATACGATATTCACCGCTTCGATCACCCAACATACCTTGCTACGATCACTTTGCCCCATGAAGTCATAAATGGCTTCACTACACTGATAACGTAGCCACAAATCCTTCGCTATGTCCACTTTGCCCCATGGAGTCACAAGAACCCCACTGCACTGGCTCATAGCCTTATTAATCCTTACTATGTCCACTCTGCCCCATGGAGTCGCAATGACCCCACTGCACTGGCTCGTAGTCTTACTACGCATCACCGTGCCCCTCGGGTCGTAATGACCCTACTGCACTGATAACGTAGTTTGCTACCATCACCTTGCCCCTTAGGTCATAATGACCCAACTGCACTGATAAGTAGCCATCCTTCATTTTTAGTGGTGAATCGAAGTTATGAACGTCAATAACTCCTTAGCACACGTCCCGCAGCAAAGTCCAACCATGAAGTGAACTCATTGGTTCCCAACTGGATCCTGAGCTCTAACTTCTCGTATTGGACTACCTTTGCATCTCGGGTTATTGGTCAATATTGGGTCGGGTCGGAGCAGAAGCTCCTTCTTCAGTGGATCGGTTCGGGTCCCCATCACCCCTGGCGGATCGGGTCGGGGTCCCCAGCTTGCCACGGTTCGGATCGTCATCGCGGTCCTCTTTCTCTTTGCTTCAGATCGTGCTCCTCCCCTTGGTTCGGATCGGAATACCCCATACGGGTCGGATCGCGCTCCTCCAGCTCGTGGCTCCCCCTGGTTCGGATCGGCGTCTCGTAGAGCATCGATTCGTGGATGCTGCTTTCCTCTAGTCGGAACGTGATGCGAAACACAAGTGGATCGGATCGGGTAGCAGTTCGCGGTTGGTGCTCGTGGGCCTTGCGCAGATGGTTCGGTTCGGAGGAGATGACTCGACTCGTGGTGATGTCCCACGATCCCATAGGGCGATCCGATCGACCCTCAATCCCCTATCCGATCCGAATCCCTGCACCTTGTCCAGCGAGTTGTTTACGCCCCTCGACGGCGTTTTCGACCATTCCAACTATTCTAACTGATCACAAAGCATTTCATACAGTCATAGCAACATGCATAATCAACCACAAACATCAAAACATCAATATGATAGGTAGAAATGGATCAAACATACCAAAAATCCCATATTTCCCCTTAAGCATATTTAGGTGAAACTAATGATAGGATTAACAAAACTTAACCAAATTAACCCAAATTCATATCAGAGGTCTAAGACATCATTCCGAATTTTATAAACATTTTTCCAGAATTTTATCATGTTTAAATTCGCTAATTAATACTGATCATCCCTAATTAACCATAATTAGTGCAAAACAATGCAAATCACTCACCTTAGCCACAAAATAAACTAAGATCTGAAATAAAGCTCTGATTTGATGTGAATCTCTATGCTAAACAGCAGCTATAATGTTGATTTGGTGTAGATCTTCCTTGATTAGGGGTTGCTAAGCCAAATCCTTGACCAAAAGGTGATTTGGAGGTGATTTAGAGGTTGGAGGCCATTTTTAGAGTTCCTTGGTGATAAGTGGAGGCTAGAAAACTGAAATGGAATGATCCTCTATCTCATTCAGCCTCCCCATAACCCTAATCCCGAAATGGGTTATGGGCCTACTCACTAATCACCCGATTTGGCCCGGTTAAGCAGTTTTTCACTCTCCAAACCTTGTTTCAGCCATATCTCCCAAACGGTAAGTCCGTTTGGCTATTATGACCACTCTACGGAAATGTAAACCATCAAACGAATCTAATGGAAGTGGATTCAGATCAAAATTCCTTTCCAATCAAAAGTTATGGCCAAAACAGTACCAACTAGGTGCAAAATGGTCATTTAAAAATGTACAAAAATCATGAATATGGGAAATGACTCTAATAGATGTTTTCCAAAGTTACATGACCATACGACTTCATACGGGAAAGAAACAAATATTCTACGATCTCCCGATGCGTAGAATGCGGGTCATTACACTCTCCCCCCCAAGAAATTTCGCCCCCGAAATTCCCTAATCAAAGCACACACAAAGGTCCCGCATGCCTATCAATCATAAAACAACAATCAAACATGCAAAACAAGCAAAACAAATCTACCCTAGCATGCGGAATAACTAAATCGCAAGGTAAATCTTACCAGGCAAAGAGTTCTGGCTACGCCTTCCTAATGCTCTCCTCTGTCTCCCAAGTACAATCATTCTCGTTCTCGCCCCACTGAACCTTGACTAGCTTCACCGCCTTCCTTCGAAGTTGCTTCGTATCGTGCCCCACAATACGAACCGGCTTGCGGTTCCCAACTGCCTCGGGTTCTACTTCGAAGTCCTCTAACTGATCAGGTGAAATAGTCATATTTGAGTCGTGAACGAACTTCCTCGGTTGGGAAACATGAAACACATTATGAACTCCCGCCATCTTCTCTGGTAAGACAAATCTATACGCCAAATTCCCAACTAGTTCAAGAACAGGGAATGGGCCAACAAATCTTGGTGCCAACTTGCCTCTCCTGCCAAATCGTATCACGCTCTTCAATGGAGAGATCTTGACAAACACCAAGTCACCAACGGAGAATTTCAAGTCTCTTCTCCTCTTATCAGCATAACTTTTCTGCCTATCTTGGGCAGCTTTCATTCGTTGCTGAATGATCTTAATCTTATCCGACGTTTCTCTCACCACATCTGGTCCAAGCACAAACTTCTCGCCAGTCTCTATCCAACATGATGGTGAGTTGCACGGTCTTCCGTACAAAGCTTCATATGGAGCCATACCGATACTGGATTGGTATCTATTATTATATGCAAACTCTACTAGATACAAATGGTCATCCCATGATCCACCAAAATCCAATATACAAGCTCTCAAGAGATCTTCCAATATACGATTCACCCTCTCCGTCTGACCGTCGGTCTGAGGATGATATGCGGTACTGAGATGTAATCTTGACCCTAGAGCCTCTTGTAAGCTCTTCCAAAACCCACTAGTGAACAACGGGTCTCGGTCACTCACAATTCTTTTGGGTACTCCATGAAATCTCACTACCCACTTCATATACAATTCTGCCAACTTGGCTGTCGTTCTAGTCGATTTGACAGGTATAAATCTTGCACTCTTAGTCAATCGATCCACAATTACCCAAATGCTATCGTATCCCGACCTAGTCCTTGGTAAACCATCGATGAAATCCATCGAGACTTGCTCCCATTTCCATTCGGGAATTTCTAATGGTTGCAACAACCCACTAGGCTTCTTTTGCTCGGCTTTAACTAGCTGGCAATTCATGTATTTGGATATAAAATTCCCAATGTCTCTTTTCATCCCTTCCCAGTAGTAAGTCCGCTTCATGTCTCGATACATCTTATTACCACCGGGATGTATAGTCAGTTTTGAGTGATGACATTCTCTAAGTACTTCATCTTTCAAACCATTCACGTTGGGTAAAACTAGTCTTCCATTCTTTCGAAGCCATCCATCTCGATCAAGCCCATACACATTCATCTCCTCATCGATATCCATCTCTAACATGGAGATGATTTCCAATAGGTTAGGATCATCCCTCTGACTGGAACCAATCCGCTCTATCAAAGTGGGTCTGATCGTCAAACTAGCTAGCATGACTGGATCCAATTCGCACCTTGGTCTGAAATCAAACCCCGCGATATACTCCAGTTGCTTCCACTCAAGAAACATAGCCCCTAAGCTGGCATGTCTCCTACTCAAGGCATCGGCTACCGCATTACCCTTCCTAGGTGTGTATGCGATATCAAAATCATACGAAGCCAAGAACTCTAACCATCTCTGTTGATGGAGATTCAAATCTTTCTGGGAGAAGAGATACTTTAACGATTTATGATCGGCAAACAACTCAAATCTTTCTCCCAAGAGATAATGTCTCCACATCTTCAGTGCAAACACGATCGCTGCTAATTCCAAATCATGGGTAGGATACCTCCTCTCATGTGGCTTTAGCTGTCGACTAGCATAAGCTACAACCCTACCTCCTTGCATCAATACTGCACCCAGTCCGGTACCACAAGCATCTGTGTATACCGTCATCTCTTCATTCCCTTTAGGAATGACTAACACTGGAGCACGCGTCAACTTCTCCTTTAGACTCTTGAAGGCATCCTCACACACTCCGTCCCAGACGAAGGACTGATTCTTCTTAGTCAATTGAGTCAACGGTGCTGCTATCTTGGAGAAGTCCTGGATAAACTTACGATAATATCCAGCTAATCCCAAGAAACTTCTTACATCCGTTGCATTCTTGGGCGTAGGCCAATCCTGTACCGTAGCCACCTTCGCAGGGTCCACGACAATACCTCTCTCTGAAACAACATGACCCAAGAATCTCACTTCCCTTCTCCAAAAATGACACTTAGAGAATTTCGCTTTCAATTGGTGTTTCCTCAACACCTCCATCACTATCCTCAAGTGTCCCTTGTGTTCCTCCTCTGTCCTTGAGTAAACAAGGATATCGTCTACGAACACAAGAACAAACTTATTCAACCTATCTCTGAATACCCAATTCATAAGATCCACAAAATATGCTGGTGCATTGGTCAACCCAAATGGCATGACCAACCACTCATAGAATCCAGACGGCGTCCTAAATGCCGTTTTCGGAATACTCTCATTCGCTACTCGTAGCTGATGAAATCCTGTCGCGAGGTCCAACTGGGAGAACACACTTGCTCCTTCCAGTTGATCAAACAAATCATCTATCCGCAGTAGAGGATACTTATTCTTCCTCGTCACCTTATTTAACTCGCGATAGTCCACACACAAACGAAGGGAACCATCTGCCTTAGTGGCAAACACAACTGGTGCTCCCCACTCGGAGACACTCCTTCTAATAAATCCCTTCTTCAAAAGATTGTTGACTTGCACCCCGAGCTCTCGCTGCTCCCTTGGTGCCATACGATGAAGTGGCATCACTATAGGTCTGGCATCTTCCACTAAATCAATACGGAACTCAATCTCTCGGTGTGGTGGAAGCCCGGTCACCTCCTCGAAGACGTCCGGATACTGGCCAACCACGGGCACATCTGACAACTCATCCTGCGGGATGTCGAGGGAATTTACAAAACAAGCCATAACCCCATCATTAGGTAGGCTACCAAACACTACCCTCCGCCCATCATCCGCCCTCACTGTCACCAAAAAGCCCTCACAGTCTACCACCACCCCGTATCTTTGGAGCCAATCGACTCCCAATATAATGCCATACCCAGTAAAGCCCAAAACAAAGAAATCACAAACAAACATACATCCATGACTCGATAAGACCAAATTCCTGCAAATCATACTAAGGCTAGTCGAACCACCAATCGGGTTCGTCACAACCAATGGTCTATCGACTATCTTGGGTTCCAGTCCCAACCTATCTACCAGGTCACTAGATATGAAGGAACGGGAAGCCCCAGTATCAAACAAAACTCGAACTGGTACATCATAAATAGAAAGCATACCTTGAATAACAACATTCTTTCCTTTCTCCACCGCAGTTGGGGCATTCGACGAAGAAGGAACAGCATCATTAGCATATGCTTTCACAATCTGCTTCTCCTTAAGAGGTTGCGGACACCTATCCTTCTGATGTCCCATTTGACCACAGTTGTAGCACTTCCTTTCCGCTGGCTTGGCCCGACATTCTTTAGCATAATGGCCCTTCTTACCACAGCTGAAGCACTCAACATCCTTCTTGCTCTTTTTCTGGACACCTTTAGATTGGTCCTGCTTCCTCTTATTCTGAGAGTTATTCTTGCCTCCACCGCCTGCTTGCGGCTTTGGCCCTTCTGTAGATGCAGCCTCAGTCTTTGACTTAGGGTAAAGACTCTCTGATCTCAAAGCCTTCCCCACAATCGACTCAAAAGTCTCATCGATGTGATTAATAAGCCTTTCCCCCAAGTATCCATCCAGGACAGTAATGAACTTCTCATTCTTCTTTTCAGGAGTATCGATAAGAGATAGCCCATACTTCGACAAAGTGTCGAACTCAGCAATATAATCAGAAACTGCCCTTCCATTCTGCTTGAGTTCCAAGAACCTCTTAAACAACACTGACTTCTGGGCAGCTGGGATAAACTTATCGCTAAAGCGAGCCTTGAACTGATCCCAAGTAACCAGATCTTCTGGAGTAGCTGTTCTAATGGCATTCCACCAATTCATCGCTCGCCCTTGCAGCTGACGAGACGCTAGCCTTCTCTTCATCACATCCTCAAGACCTAAGTCATCAAAGATACGGTCACAGCTATCCATCTAGTCCTGAACATCAGTGGCCGACTCCGTTCCGTGGAACGGCTTTCCACCAAGATTAGTGTAATCTTTGCACAACTTGGCGAAATCGACCCTGGGCGCCTGCACTACTGGGCCAACACCAACTCCGGGATTGGGAACTGCCCCTTGCACTTCTCTAAGCATGTCTCTCATGAGGTTAGTAAACATCGCCCTCATGTCAGCGGCATTCCCTTGGTTGGTCCCTCTACCAGCACCCCTCGTGTCTCGGCTCATCGTCAATCTGAAAAAGGGAAACGATTAACGACCCCATAGTGGTGCTAGTGCAGAGCGACTTCATTCTTATACTACTAATAGTATATATATAAATAGCTTTTGAAAACCAAAGTAATCACAAATACGCACTCTCATATACATACTAATTCTCCCTAGTGTCTTTCCCTAGGTTAACTGCGCAACCTAGAGCTCTGATACCAAGTGTGACGGCCCGCCCCGCACCAACCGACATTTACTCCAAAAGTGCGCTGTACACATGTCAAATTAGCACGGAACGGGTCGTGAGAAGGAAAAGGGAAGAAGGAAATGAACATACGAGAACCTGTAGAATGTCTCACAGCGCATAGAATAAAATATAATAACAACATACGTGACATAAAACAGGTGAGACAGTGCATAAGCTGACAATCAGAACTAAACATCATAGCAGCGGAAATCCAAAATACAGCTTATTACAACTTTTCAAACTGTCTCAAAGCAAAAGTAAGATAAATGAGGTACACTACTAATGCCCAAGTAGCGACCACCAACGACACAGGGAGAATGTGTATATATATCATACGTGGAAGCCTCCTGCCCGCCTCCGAATCAGCTACTCGCGCATCACCAGCTAACCTATCTCTAGTCTGCTCGTGTGAGCACCCAGAGTAATAAGAGGAGACATAAAACTCTGGGTCAGACATAAAGCCTGGTATGAGCGATAAGCATCTAAAGTGAACAATAACAGGTAGACTAAAACATACCTGAACCTGGACCTGCAACCAAAGAGTTAGCACTACATACTGTACAACACTCTAAGGTACCATATCAAACAGTGTAAAGATACGGAGGTGGGGGAGGTGGGCATGTCATAATGATGGAAAACAATCAAACATAGCATCCATCCTCACATCTCTCACTCAGTGCGTAAAGCATACGATATTCATCGCTTCGATCACCCAACATACCTTGCTACGATCACTTTGCCCCATGAAGTCATAAATGGCTTCACTGCACTGATAACGTAGCCACAAATCCTTCGCTATGTCCACTTTGCCCCATGGAGTCACAAGAACCCCACTGCACTGGCTCATAGCCTTACTAATCCTTACTATGTCCACTCTGCCCCATGGAGTCGCAATGTCCCCACTGCAATGGCTCATAGCCTTACTACGCATCACCTTGCCCCTCGGGTCGTAATGACCCTACTGCACTGATAACGTAGTCTTGCTACCATCACCTTGCCCCTCAGGTCATAATGAACCTATTGCACTGATAAGTAGCCATCCTTCATTTTTAGTGGTGAATCGAAGTTATGAACGTCGACAACTCCTTAGCACACGTCCCGCAGCAAAGTCCAACAATGAAGTGAACTCATTGGTTCCCAACTGGATCTTGAGCTCTAACTTCCCATATTGGACTACCTTTGCATCTCGGGTTATTGGTCAATATTGGGTCGGGTCGGATCAGAAGCTCCTTCTTCAGTGGATCGGTTCGGGTCGCCATCACCCCTGGCGGATCGGGTCGGGGTCTCCAGCTTGCCACAGTTCGGATCGTCATCGCGGTCCTCTTTCTCTTTGCTTCAGATCGTGCTCCTTCCCTTGGTTCGGATCGGAATACCCCATACGGGTCGGATCGCGCTCCTCCAGCTCGTGGCTCCCCCTGGTTCGGATCGACGTCTCGTAGTTCATCAATTTGTGGATGCTGCTTTCCTCTAGTCGGATCGTGATGCGAAACACAAGTGGATCGGATCGGGTAGCAGTTCGCGGTTGGTGCTCGTAGGCCTTGCGCAGATGGTTCGGTTCGGAGGAGATGACTCGACTCGTGGTGATGTCCCACGATCCCATAGGGCGATCCGATCGACCCTCAATCCCCTATCCGATCTGAATCCCTGCACCTTGTCCAGCGAGTTGTTTACGCTCCTCGACGTCGTTTTCGACCATTCCAACTATTCTAACTGATCACAAAGCATTTCATACAGTCATAGCAACATGCATAATCAACCACAAACATCAAAACATCAATATGATAGGTAGAAATGGATCAAACATACCAAAAATCCCATATTTCCCCTTAAGCATATTTAGGTGAAACTAATGATAGGATTAACAAAACTTAACCAAATTAACCCAAATTCGTATCAGAGGTCTAAAACATCATTCCGAATTTTATAAACATTTTTCCAGAATTTTATCATGTTTAAATTCGCTAATTAATACTAATCATCCCTAATTAACCATAATTAGTGCAAAACTATGCAAATCACTCAACTTAGCCACAAACTAAACTAAGATCTGAAATAAAGCTCTGATTTGATGTGAATCTCTATGCTAAACAGTAGCTCCAATGTTGATTTGGTGTAGATCTTCCCTGATTAGGGGTTGCTAAGCCAAATCCTTGACCAAAAGGTGATTTGGAGGTGATTTAGAGGTTGGAGGCCATTTTTAGGGTTCCTTGGTGATAAGTGGAGGCTAGAAAACTGAAATGGAATGATCCTCTATCTCATTTCAACCTCCCCATAACCCTAATCCCGAAATGGGTTATGGGCCTACTCACTAATCACCCGATTTGGCCCAGTTAAGCAGTTTTTCACTCTCCAAACCTTGTTTCAGCCATATCTCCCAAACGGTAAGTTCGTTTGGCTATTATGACCACTCTACGGAAAGGTAAACCATCAAACGAATCTAGTGGAAGTGGTTTCAGGTCAAAATTCCTTTCCAATCAAAAGTTATGGCCAAAACAGTACCAACTAGGGGCAAAATGGTCATTTAAAAATCGACAAAAATCATGAACATGGGAAATGACTCTAATAGATGTTTCCCAAAGTTACATGACCATACGACTTCATACGGGAAAGAAACAAATATTCTACGATCCCCCGATGCGTAGAATGCAGGTCATTACACTGTGTTTGTAGCTCGTAGCGCCCCCGGGGGTTGGATCGTGGTAACAGGTGGAGGGTTTGCGGCGTTGTCGTGGGATCGAGTGTCGACCCCTTCAGTTCGGATCGTGGCGCCCCCTTCAGACTGGTTCGTGACGCCACGTCCGGATCGGTCCGCCTCTATGTCACCGCGATCCGCGAGGCCCTACTCAACCTGCTCATGTACACTTTCTTCAACTGCTTCATTCGCGACTTCAATCGCCTGCGAAGCTCGTACTTCCTTAGACTTCTTTCCGGCCATGATATCAGATGCCGCTGGAATCTTCAAAAATTTGAACAGTGAAATTTCGGGACTATTTCCTTTGGACTTGAATATCCAAACAACGGAGCAACAATCCAATATGCTGAGAAATCAATTCTCAGTGAAAGCACCAAAATGTTAGATAAAAATTTGGCTCTAACACCCAAATTGTTCTAATTCATAGGGAATTATAACTGAAAAATGAGGAAAAAGCAGAAAACACACAAGGTTTATAGTGGTTCGGCGTTAACGAGCCTACGTCCACTTTATATGCTATTGATTATACTTTGGATGCTAGTACAACCAATGATTTCTCTCAAACTCACTTTTACAATTACGATTTCTCTCGGATATCTCGAAGTAAATGTGGTAAGAAATAGTGGTATGACAGTTATGGTGGAATCAATCCTTAAAACTGCCAAAAGATCCTGAAAAATGCCAAGTTCTGGGCTATTTATAGCTGATTTCTTCAGGCGGATCGTGGTCATACGTGGCCCACATCCCGAGGATCTCGGATTGGTTCGTAGCTTAAGGAAGAATTTGTCAATATGACAGTTGTGGACAAGTGTCGCGAGATCCTGCCTTCTCGGATCGTGAATGACTCGGTCTTGACCTTCAACTTGGTATCTGGAATCGGATCGCCTCGTGGTGAAGAGGAGAGGACGGGTCATGGCTACAGGTACAGACCGGATCGAGGCTACGAGGGGCGATCGGGTCGCATACTGGCGCAGCGATCCGGGGGAGTGTCACGATTCGGGGGTGACGATATGACCACGATCGAATGCTCGAGGGGTCGGACCCTTAAAGACTCATATTTCCTTTTCTTTTGGACTTTGGTGGCTAGGTCAAAAAGCTAGCCAACAGGTTATAAGTTTCTTGGGGTTGGCAGGTTATTGCAGAAAGTTCATTAAGGACTTTGCACGGATATCAGCTCCGCTCACCTGTATGACATAGAAGAATTTGGTTTTCACTTGGAGCATTGATTGTGAGGATGCATTGCAGAGGTTAAAGAGGGCTCTGACATCAGCCCATGTTCTTACTCTTCCCGATGGTAGCAAGGTGTTTACGATCTACACGAATGCTTGTGGAACAAGGTTAGGTGTCATATTGATGCAAGAAGGTAGGGTGGTCTGCTATGGGAGTAGGCAATTAAGGGTTCATGAGAAGAACTACTCTACCCACAATTTGGAGTTGCAGCTATAACATTCGCATTTAAGTCTTGGCGACACTACTTTCTTGGAGGGAGGTTCGAGCTCTATACAGATCACAAGTTACTCAAGTATTTGTTCTTGTAGAAGGATTTCAATTTAAGGCAACAATAATGGATGGAGCTCCTTGCATCCTATGATTTTGAGATAGCGTATACCCCAGGCAAGGGGAATATGGTAGAGAACCTGTTGAGTAGGCAGAGGATAACTATGAGTCCTCTATTTGTAGAGAGGCAGATCTTGGAGTTTATCTCGTCCTTTGATTTTAGGTTGTCTATGGATTTTACGCCTAGTTTATTGGTACCATTGGAGGTGCGACCTACTCTTATGGAGCACATTGGATTCACACAGCGAGAGGATCTCCAGTTAGTGGACATCTTGGATAGACTTAGTAGAGGAGAGACCTCTAGTAACCAAGCTATATAGAGGGGTGGCTACATCGAGATGGAAGATTGTGTGTTCCCAGAGTTGGAGATTTTTTGGGGATAGTTCTTGAGGAAGCTCATCATTCTCGGATGACTATCCATTTGGGCAGTGACAAGATATTCCGAGATATGAAGAGAGTTTTCCATTTGACTGGTATGAAGAAGGATGTGGCAGAGTTTGTGGCCCGACATTTGACTTGCCAGCAAGTAAAGGCTGAACAAAGGAAACTTGGCGGATTGCTTCAGTCCTTAGATATTCCACAATGGAAGTACGAGAGCATCTCTATGGATTTTATTGATGGATATCCCATATCGAGGAAGGGAAACACAAGTATATGAGTTATAGTTAAAAAATTAACTAAAATCGTTCATTTTATTCCCGTCAAGAGCAAGAGGGCGACGACTTGTCTAGCATCATTATATCTTGGAGAGATCGTCCGACTTCAAGGAGTACCTTCCAGTATAGTTAGTGTAGAAATAAAAAATAATCACAACACTCCAAGGTGTTTGAGTAACACTTCACAAAAGTAGGACTTGAAAATATGGAGCCACGAAATATAAAATTGAGTAAAAACAAAGGATTTTAGAGTGGTTTGGTCAATTTAGACCTACGTCCACTGTAGAAGCTATTTTCATTATCATGGTAGAATTTACAAAGTACATGACTTCATTCTTTTCACCCATTTCACTCATTTTCAATGATCTTCACTTTGTCCTCTCTTTTGTCTCTTTTTTGCTCTAGATTCACTTGAAATCACAGAGGAATGAATAAGATCCTTTGAATTGTAATGGTTGTTGTGTAGATCTTTAATCACTTTAACAATAAGATGATCTTCATGAGTTCCATGGTGATTTAGTGTTGGATCTAAGCTTTGGAGAAGATTAATAGAGGTTAGAGAAGTTTAGAGTGATTTGGAGTGGTGGAGAAGTGAAAATGGCAGCCCTTCGGGGTCCAAAAATCGGTCCTTAAATGGTAGAGAAGCGGGGTTTTTATAGGTATAGTTTGGGGGTAGTGGAAGACTTGTAATTTAGGTGCGCAGGGTGTTGATCGTTCATGCCATATTTACAAAAGTTCCACTATGCCAGCTGTAAGACCGACCCTTCAACAAAGAATGCACGACCGACCCCATGAGATAATGCACGACCAGGATATACTGCTCGACCAAAATATTTGCTATAGCTAATCCACATGTCTTCATGAATGCTTTGTATTATTACTAGCATGTAAATGTTCCCCAAATGAATATATAATGTTTGCAGGCCTTTTGATGCTCCATACTTTATACGTGCATGACCTATACGTTTTGAAGATTATCCCCACGTGGCATCCTGTGGTAACCTCAGTGTATCATTCATGCCACAATATATTATATAATGGGTTAACCCAGTATTTGCACAAGTGCTATTTTTGCATTTTGCTGCCATGTATGCTTGGCTTGCTAACATCTTCTTTGCATTATAATATTGCCACCTTTATGTTTACGCAGCAGGCTGATGTATGCCTTGTACCATGGAGCCATGTCTTCAAGAAGCATGCTGATCCAAATAATAATACTATGACCGACCTACGCAAACATACATGCTGACCGTTCCATCCATGTGGAGTGCCCGACCGACCAACTCTATAGTGACCGACCAACTCTATAATGACCGAGCAACCAACCGCTACAGTGATCGACCGATCCACGAGCTCAGGTGGTGACTAACGCATGCAATACATACATAAATGTGCTTCACATGAACACTTATGTCCAACTTTACACTTGTATCCATTCAAATAATTCATGGCAGCTGTGTATGCATGAACTACCCCGTTGTATCCTTTGTTTACTATTAATACATCCTTCTGGAAGGAATATATATGATTCATGTGCTCATTATATATATACATTGGAGCCAATTCGTACCCATGCAAATCACGTTTGTATCTCATATGCTTCACGTCACTTATGCATCTCCCTTCCAGGTGTTTTGTATGTATATTAACATAAGCATCTTGCATATTTTGTGTTGCATGCTTGACGTGTTGAGGCTGTTTACAGCGTGTTATATGTGCATATTTCATAGCTTTGTGTCATGTGTCAATATTCACATACATGCTCGCATGCCTTGTAGTCTTTGATTTTCACAAATGTATATGAATGAGCCACACTAACAGGCGTTACCCACACGATATTAATATGTCCAATTCTTGAGGGATTATGACATGCATTCATACATGTATGCTTCATGTTGTATTTATCCGGTCCATGCCACAATCTTGCTAGTCAAACCAATCTTTCCAGTCAAACTAGTAATACTTTCTGGTCCATAAATTAGTGCCGACCGATCCATAAAGGAGGAGCTCGACCGACCCATAATTTGTAAAGTGGCCAACCAACCCATAGAACTGAGGCCGACCAATCCATTAAAATAACAATAATCCCTAGCACTTAAACGTTATCGATCTATTGCACGTACAATTGACTTATTATTTCTGACTCGTGTTTTTAATGGGGTTAATAGTTAGTGACCATGACCCCATCTTCACGATTGAGTTTTGGAGGAGCTTGTAAGAGGCACTAGGTACACAGTTATGACTTAGCACAACTTATCACTCTCAGACCGATGGATAGACTGAGAGGGTCAATGGGGTTCTCAAGGATTTATTAAGACTGTGTATTTTAGACTTTGTAGGGACTTGGGAGGAGCATCTCCCATTGGTTAACTCTTCCAATAATAATAGTTGTATGTCGAGCATTAGTATGGATCCCTTCGAGGCACTTTATGGATGACCTTGTAGATTGCCGACATGTTGATGGAAGTCTACGGCCAGACTTCTGAGAAGATAAAGCTTATTCGCAGACGGATTAAAGCAGCTCAGGATAAGCAGAAGTCATATGCCGATAGGAGGAGGACTGACTTAGAGTTTGAGGTAGGAGATATGTTCTTTATAGAGGTGTCACCTCTAAGAAACACTGTTCGCTTTGGCTTAGTAGGGAAGTTGGCACCAAGTTCGTAGGTACATTCCCCATAGTTAAGAGGATAGGCCAGACGGCTTGCAGAGTTAGACTACTAGATAAACTGGTGGGATTTCATGACTTGTTCCATGCTTCCCACTTAAAGAAATGCCTACATGATTCAACCAAGGTATTTGAGCCAAGTACACTTGAGGATGTTGAAGTTGAAAGGGAGGCATTACTTAGGAAAGTTCCTACCGTATTCTTGGGTCAGAAATTAAGAAGCTACGCAATAAGAAAATCAAGTTAGTAAAGGTGCAATGGGGAGAAAATCATGATGATGCGACTTGGGAACCCAAAGTAATTCGTGCTTCTTACCCTTTTTCTTTTGAGAGTACGTTCTTAATTCCTCTCTAAGATTTTGAATTCGAGTTTGTTTTTCCTATCGTTTGAATCTCGATCCTTAGGTAGAAGCCTATGGTTGAAAACATGTGTTTGAGATATGTTATGTTAAAGTATTAGGCACTAGATCGGCTCAATCACTTACATATTGCATATGGATGTGTGCGCATTTTTAAATCTTCAATGGATGGAAATGGTTGAATCATCACATGAATGTTGCATTTTGATGAATGATTGTGCACACACATAAAACTTATAAGTACTATTGGGATTCTTTTGCATACATATTGAATACATGGCACATACATATATTACATTAAGGAGGTCAACTAAATCAGTAGACTACCTGATTTTTGCATTAGTTTAAGCACATATACACAACACCTATGCATACGTTCATACAAAGCATTATAAATTTTAAGGACAATGGATGCCAATGGTAGATGGATGAGTAGATGGGTGCAGGTAATAGTTGATAACATTAAAGACATTCTTCTTGACTTGGAGATTTTAGGGACGAAATACTTTAAGGAGGGCAGAATATAACAACCCATAATTTAATACACCGTAATTACATAAAGAGGATAATAAAACGAATATTAATTAATAAAATATTTAGAATTGGGTAAAACAGACTTCACCATTGTGTTTGTTACGAAATTCTAGTTTATATAGGCTTCTGGTTTTCGTAAATCGGACTAAGTATAAAGAAGTTATGTACTAAAGAAGTTTGAACTAAATTTAATAATTTAAAATTAATTAATTCAGAATGCAATGGTCAAGAGTCGACCCGAACATACATAGGTCGATTCCTGTGTCGACCAAGGTAGTATGTGGTTTGACCCACCTTCGGCCTGCGACATGAATGAATGTGGACTTGTCCTTGGTTTCATTCGTGCTGACTCAACATGATATGTCTTAAATGGTTTGATTTTATAACCTAATTCTTATGGTTTAATTTATCCTAATGTATTTATAAATAAGCTAGCAGCCTCACCATTTTTTGCACACAAACATTTCTTCATCTTTTACCTCCTCTGAGTTATGTTCTAAATAAAATTAAGAAAATGTCGAGGTGCTGCCAAAACATAGATTGAAGGGATAATTCTTGTTTTTCTTTTACTGAAACAACTATTTCAAAGGCCTTTTCTGGATCTATTACATATCACTATGAGTTTCACGTTATTCTTAGATCTGTGATTTTAAAAAGGATTTTTGGTAGTAAACACATATTGGATCTGAAAAATAATGGTGTTTATAAGTTTATATGTTATTGTTCCTTTAATACTGTCAATTACATGTCTGTTTCCAGTTATTATCTATCTAGTTGTACATCTATCTTCCATATTCCCTTTCTATTATTGTTTTTATTTACAGTCTTATTATGCCCGTTTTACCAGTTTGTTCATACCTGAGTTTAGTTATATTTTGCGTTGATCCTAGGCTATCGAGAGCCTAGGCCTTTTCCATTAGACTTGCGAAAAATTGGGTTAAATCGGAATAATATGTTATGACAATAAGAAGGAGATTTTGGCATATTGGAATTTTGACTAGATAATTGGGATAAATAAAAAAGAAAGAATGTGCAAACAAGTTAATCTGAATAGGTTGGACTTAATTTAATATTAAGTAGAACATGTTATGGAAAATATGTGGGTCAGATGTAAATTAAGTAAAACAAGTTACTGTAATCTATATACATCTCAGCAGGTGCTTGTATGATTTGGGGAAGGACTGTTACATTTAATTAGAAATATCATTTACAACCGAGAAATATAAATAGGGTTATATGATGCTTATTAATGAACTTAAACCTGCTAAATTAAACCTGTCTTGATTAATAAACTAAGATGTTCCACATCTGCTATTAATATCCAAGGGGACTCTTAAAATCCTAGTTTACTTGGGGGACCAAGAACAGGGGTGGTTATTGCTTGGCGCCCGTATTAGTCCGTATCCCTGTTGGTATTTTCTCGGAGCCTCGCACTAGGCAGAGGCTTGGGTACACTTTATTAATCTGGATTGTAAGAGGTTCAAATCTTGGAGGTAGCTACATGCGCATTCTGGCGGAGTCATGAGAGTGCATGGGTCCGATGGGGGAAGATAAAACACGGTAACAAATAGGGCTGGGTCTTTTAAAGTTGATGGGTTTGCGACTGATATCTCCGACTAACGTGGCTGGCACAGGTTGTTTGCGTCTTTAGGGAGCCGATTGCTGGGTATTAATTAGGGTAAAATCTAATATTTTTTATTCTCATAGTTGGTGCAGAAATTTTGTTTTGGGATATGAGCGAGAAGCTTACTTGATCTTACGTTATCTCGTCTACTTGTACTTGCTTTACTGTATTTTCACATCCAGTATTATCAATCTGTCTTGATACCTCTTATCTTATGCTTATGCTAAAAATCATTGGAACTCACCAGACTTTATGTCTGACCTATTTCTGTTTTTCCTTCTTTCTCTTCCTTCCCCTTCAGGTTCTCAGGGTGGTGGATTGTAGTTGTTACCGTGATTCTTTGATTCATCTTGGTCTTGGATTATTTCTCACTCTATGTATTGCTTCAAATTTCCATTCTATGTTTATTGTTATGGCTTACGAAGGATATGATTTTATGGTTTTATACTTGTACTGTGATGGTTTATATTTCCACGAGACAGATGGTTATGATTATAACTTATGGAATTTGAAAATGAAATGTTGAATTTGGTTTTATAATATAAGTTTGAAAGTATTCCGCTGCATTTTATATTATGCCATGTGAAATTAGTCTCTGTATTATTATTACGCTTCACGTAACTTAACGCATCCTCATATGGGTGACATTAAGCGACGTGGCGTGTCACACTGGCAGTCGAGGATCATTGACCATGAGACGGAGGATATACGGACGATTGAGCAGAACTAGACTATAAGGAAGACGGACGTTGTCAACCATTTTATAGATTTAGACAGTGTAAACCGGAACCCGTTACCTTTTTGGTTGATTCACGAGCGAAGTTGAAAGGGTTAGAAATTGGTTAACATAATTTGGTGGAAGGTGGGAAGAGTTCATGATGTTTAGAATGGTGATATTTGCTATTGTCTTCAACATATTAAGAGGAAATGAACTAAGAAGAAAGAAGAAAATAGTATAAAAAAGGGAAGAATATGAAATGATGTTTTGGGATGTAGCAGGGTGCGCAGATGGTATAAAATAATGGTAGTGTCCTTGAACCCACTATTAAATTAAACTAGGACTAGGGGTGTTACAAGCATTATAAAAAAGGTTTCATTTTGACTCTTTGACCAGGAATTGTGCTTTATAATATAAGATATACCAAATAGCTAATTAGAATTTTATTACAGCCATGTGAATTATCTACTTATTATTTGATTGCTAAAATAACCGTAGTTGAAATACAATTGGTGAAAGATTATTGAGATTGTTTGAGATGAGAGTATGAAAATTTAATAAAATAAATAAATAGTATTGTTATTAAAAAGCGCAAATAGTATACAATTAAAATTTTCTATATGAATATTATTTTATAATTATTTAAAATAGGAATTAGAGTTAAAAATTTTAGTTACAAAATAGAATTAACAAACAACGAAAAGATAATTAGGCAAAATCATTGGTCGGCTCAATGTTAACTTTATTTCAAGCTAGAAAAAGAAAATCTCAAACATGAAGTCAAATTGAAGAAACCAACTGGAAACCTTAAATGGAAATGCCGAAGTAAAAATTGGGGATCAACATATTCCATAAGTTATGGAGGATGAGTGTAATAGTAATGTTAATATTAATTCTAATGATGAAAATGCTAACGATTTAAATACAACCGATCGTGAAAGGGATGACAATATCAAATTGTGGAGAATAATTATTCATACTAAATAGTGATAATTTAGTGTGGTCTAATTAGGATTATAAAAGAAATGATACATTCTCAAAAAGTAAGATTAATGGTAGACACTTATCTCCTTGGCATTACATTGGCAGTTTTTCCATGTAGAGAACAACATAAAAAATGACTTGTACATTAAAATCAATGTGATTATGCTTTTTTTTTGTTATTTTTTTAAGCATACAGAAAAGGTATCACAATTGGTCGGTGAAGGGTGTAGTGTTTGGCATACCTTGTCTAAGAAGCTAAAAGAGCATGAAGGTATCCAATGCACAATGGGTCTTATAATATATGTTGATTCGCTCATGGATCTTCAGCAAAAGAAAACGATTGATAAAACAATGGAATCTCAAATGAATAAAAAGAGATAATGTTGAAAAAAGTACTTATG
Organism: Allium sativum; assembly: GCA_030737875.1. Classification (NCBI taxonomy): domain Eukaryota; kingdom Viridiplantae; phylum Streptophyta; class Magnoliopsida; order Asparagales; family Amaryllidaceae; genus Allium; species Allium sativum. Next base: position 310,329,590 of record CM060912.1, on the reverse strand, counting down.
CATATAAATTTTGCAGTCAAAACTCTTCCAAGAAATAGCTTGTCATTTAGTGGGCCAATGAGAAGGTTATGGGAAAATCAATGATCTGTTTGCCAACTTATAAAATTTATAGTCGAGTTGATCTAATTATAAAAAATCATCTTAGACTAGGGCTATCAATAGGTACTTTCGAATATGACATCATATTCACATTCGCATGTGAAACTATTTCTAAATATTAGATATCTACATCCATCGATATGGACGTATATCTTATAATTATCTTATCTGCTAGCAATTGATAAAGCAAAAAAACGAAGATTGAAATTTAGGATTTAATGGGATTTTTCTTCGATGGCATGACTTATAAAAATATGCAGAATCAGCAAGTACAATGCTAACAAACAGGCCGAGTAGTTAATACGCATTAAAGGCATAAAATATAAACTATTAATTTAATAAAACGATAAATTAACATCATATAATGTGGTAAATACATATAAAATAATTTATAATTTTGAATAAAAACTAATGATTAATTTTTGAATGCGCATGTCTTTGTACCCACATCTGCTTTATTGGGTCTCGGAAAATTATCCGATTTTCGGATGCAGATGTAGACGTATTTTAATTTTTTGGGATATCCATCAATAGTCCTACATTAGACATGTGGTAAACAATGAAATCAATAATCATTATCTTAGCCATAAAATTCAAAATGAATTGATAAGTTTGTTAGTCAACTAGATGAAATTATAATATTTGTAAAAATAAAGGAAGTAAAGTATTTTTCCATTATTCTTGATCGCATTTCAGATTTGAGTCAGGAGGAGAAAATATCTGTTATTATAAGATGTGTGAATGTTGATGATGTAGTTGATATTAAGGTAAAAGAATATACTTTTTGTATTCGTAGTCATCATCAATACATTAGACTTGGCTTTATTAAAGAACTTGAAAATATTTTGGATAGTCTTCAACTTGATATTAATGATGCGAGAGGACAAAACTATAATATTGATATTAATGATGCGAGAGGACAAAACTATGATAATGGTTCAAATATAAAATGTACATTATTAAATTAAACAATACAATTTTAAAATTTATTTAAACTTTTACTTATTATTATTGTATTAACTATTTTCGTTTAATTTGCTACTGATAAACAATAAGGGTGCAAAAAAGATTACATGATGTAAATCCTAGAGTCTTCTACATTTTTGGGTCTCTAGTCTAAAACTTAGAGCGTGTGATATTGTGAAATCATATATAAAAGCTTTAATTTTTTTTTGCATATGTTCAAATTATCTATACTTTGATTTCAAGTTCAACTCGTCAATGAGAATTATCCAAACTCATATGAAAGATTGATTCTAAAACCATTATCTGCAACTCATTGGGAAAGTCATATTGAAAGTGATAAAACAATAAGACATTAGTAATGTAACTGAGAGGTGGTTTGATTTATATTGCAAATAATTCCAAAAACGATGGTGTAATGATGGAGGAAAAATTATCATGCCTAAATGCTTTGGAAAATTTTGAGTTTCAATCAGCTGACTGTTTGGGTACAAGATTTCAGATAATATTAATCAGGTAAGTGAAATTCTTCAACATGAAGAAATGGACATTTATGATACAATCTCAAAAATTAAAGATCATGTAGCATTTTTTAAAAACTTAGAGAAGAAGGGTTTGAACCTCTGATGGAGAAGGATAAAGGAATTGCAAATGGTGTTGGAATTGATTCTTTTTTATGGAAAAAGAACAGTACATGAATGAGACGACCCAAAATCCCGTTCTCACGGAAACAAGGGTTATCTTTGGAATATAACACAGAAACAGATAATAGCAGAACAGAATTAAATAAATACACCAGATAATGAACAATAGAATATACTGGATAAAAGTAATCATCAGAGTTACACAGTTTACAGGATCTTACTTAGTACAAATACAGTTCAGCTATACATAAATGTCTACAGCGGAAATAAACAAAATATGTACAATAGGAGCTGCACAGCATAAAAAGAGATAAATGATAGAATCCATCTTCAGCTCCAGCTATCCAGAAAGAACCAGCTAAACCTGAATACAAGGCTGCCCGTGTAGAAAAAGGGGCACCCGAGTTTGAGAGTGAAACAAACTACGAGTCAGTCATGGGACTGGTATGAGAAATCTACTCAACACATATATATAATTTGGCAAATCACAGGACCACGCCACTTTCGTGGAACGGGTTTACTCCATTGGATTGCCAGTGCTTTACAACAAATCTTTCTTTTAAACATCGCTATGCTTTTTATAAAAATGAAACCATTATAAGATTCAGTTCCCATCACACAATGCAACGCAAACCGGAGGATAGAGTTTTACCTTATAACGGCCAAAATATGCTTGATACGAATAAAACAAAGGCATTTGATATTATTGCTAGTGTCAATATGTTTTGAAAACAATTTCAAATCATAATTATCAATCATAGACGGCATGGGTACCATATATCATGTCGCCATATATATATAAAATCAAAACCGCACGATGTCGTACTTGGAAATTGGATTTCCGTCATGAACTAAGGCAAAAGATAGTCCTTACCGAATTCGAGACAATCTAGCCCATGTCTCAGGATTAGAACTCATCAACCCTTTAGATCGTCAGGGCCGGTCCACCGATGTGGATTATTATGCCTGAACACTACGTTTCTCCGCCCTTTGGGGCGTAAACGAGCCATCGAATGACTCCATCGGACCCGGATCGTCCGATCAAACCGAGGCGCCTCGCAACAGCAACAACCACATAGGTGAAAAGTATATAAATGTCAGGGCTGGTAGGTCACTGACACCACCCTAGCTAGAAAGAAACGCATGCCCTCCCTGAGGTCCTTCTCCCGTTTTAGGTTCATACCGGGGTGTGAGGCTCGCGAATTCACGTTATACACAAAGCTACGCCACACAGGCGGTGCTTTGATCATCACCACAAGACTTTGCTTTTCAACAGAAGCCCTGGTCATTGCATCTTAGCATGCCACACAGGCAATTCATGCCATGCGACTGACGACCATCGATATACAACCTCTGAGCTCGTGCGTCTCAGAGAAGGGCGTTAAGCAAAAGAATAAATTCTCCGCCGCCAAACAGATGTATATTTAATAGAGATCAATCAACACAGAATAAAATCCAATGTCAGACACACAGTCCATTTACAAGTCCGTTCTGGGTCTGAACGAAACCGGAGGCACTAAATACCTCGCAAACCCATCGATCACCACATACGTCTGGACGATCACCACTCATTATCCATATTTCGGGATGCCTCCCAATCAGGACCTCGGTTACCATCCAAACGAGGTGAAGATCTCCGGTCTTCGACCATCGTCTTCATCTTCGACTTTTAATCGTCGGTCAATTATTCGAAATGAGAATTATCTCGGCCTTTTCAAATAATTCACGTATATTTAGAATTTCAAATCAATTTATTTCAATGGTTAAATTATTCGACAACACCAAATTTGTTCTTTTAATGTAATTTTCACACCAAACACATTCAACCATCAAAAGCCACATAAATCAAGCAAATTCAGTTTATTTCTATTCCATATCGTTTATGATATTTTATAACTATTTATCGCTATTTTTATTTATTTTAAAATAGCTAATTTATTCAAAACGATGCTTCGGGCCATAAAGCGGCCGTGGCGCTGTTTTTCTTCAGATTTGATTTACACAAATCTGAAAATCTAACCGTTGGATCTTCGCAAAATTTACATCATTAGAAAGGTCTTTTCAAAACAAATCCAACGGTTCCAGTTTCGGGAAAATCCGACGGTCGGATCTCCCGGTACAATCGTTTGAAGTTTCGATTTCAAAATACGAACTGCAGCGTCGTTATTCGATTAAATATATAATTATATTTATATATATATATAAATATAATCGCTTCTGGCACTGTTTTTCTTCAGATTTGAATTAAACATTCCAGACAATCCAACCGTTGGATTTTTACAAGGTTGGTGCCGTTGGAAAGATTATTCCAAGGCGAACCCGACGGTTGAGGTTTCGGGAGAATCCAATGGTCGGATTTCCCGTACTAGTTGTTTGAAATCATGGTTTCAAAATACGAACTGCACGGCTTCGTTTCGTTTTAATTTTATTTATATTTATATATTCATATAAATATAGTTCATTCAATGATTTCAATATCGTTTTCACTTCAAATATTTTTCTAACACCTTAAAATTTTAGAAAATTTCGCCATAACCTCCCCTGCACCGGGAGCATCGGGAAATCGCAAATAGCGTTCCCGGTCCTTCTAATCTCAAAAAGAAAAAGAAAAAGCCAACAGGCTCATAAAATCATCACCCAAACAAAGCAGTAAATGTGTACCTATTTGTCGGGCACAAAATTTTATTCCTCTTCTCTAGCCCCTTTGCTATAACCTGTTCAATGAATATGCATGTACATATATATACAGTTCTTATCATTTATCCTTTTCTATTCAACTTCATATTTGATTTCTATTTGGATTAAAAACACCATTCATTCTAATGTTACATAAATAGGTGCAAATCATTTCATTAGTTAATTAATGAATATTTCAACTCATATATGTTTATTTTGAACAAGTGGCTATTTTTAACACTTCACATTTCAACGATTTATGCATACAATAAAAATGTGATTTTTATTGTAAAACAATTTATTTCAAAACACCATTTTTCTATATAGTTCATGTAGGTGATAAAAATAGGATTTTTATCATAAAACAATTTCTTTTAAAACGAGATTATTTACACAGTTCATATAGTCGATAAAAGGTGATTTTTATTATCAAACAATTTATTTCAAAATATGAATACCATTCAACACATGAATTTCTAATCAACGAATGAATATCAATTCAACACATGAATGTTTTCTATAGTTTCTATATATAGATAAAAATGTGATTTTTATTATTAAACAATTTATTTCAAAATATGAATACCATTCAACACATGAATTTCAAATCAACGAATGAATATCAATTCAACACATGAATGTTTTCTATACAATGAATAAATATAGTTTAAGCAGATGAAAATAATTCAAACATACGAATATTATTCAAAATTTCGGCAGCATAACGGCAGGGTAGTTAAACCGGGACTGTCCCTAGTACGGCTCCTCGCTCTACCTTAAAACCTCGCGGTTTTTGACAATGGGGATCATGCATCTAGTTCGCACGCAGGCGGCATGTATATATTTATTTTATTTCCACAAACTAATCCTATGTGGTTTCAACCAAATATTTTTCAATCACAAATGGGTATTTTTCAACCACAATCAACCAATATCAATCACAAACAATCTCAAACAACCATTCGCTATCAATCAATTTTCACAACAATTTCAACCAATAAATATCGTCCATGGTTTGTGGACGAGGGGCGTATATATATATATATATATATATTTATATATAGCAATTCACTTTTATTTCCACACACACACACACACACACACATATATATATATATATATATAGAAAAAGAAATTGAAGAGTGAGAAATTCTCACACATTTATAATTTTTAAATCAGAAATCTCACCAATAGCTAATTCAATCCCACGACTCTTCTTCGCCAATCTCTCTTTCTTGTCGCTTTCGTTGCCCGTATTCTCTACATATGTAAAAATCGAATTTTTACTATGTTATTCAATATATAAAAATCGAATTTTGACTTCGCTATTCAATATATAATGATATGATTTTTACTTCGACTTTCAATATATAAAAATCTGACTTTTACTTCGACTTTCAATATATAAAAATCTGATTTTTAATTTTTTTAAAGTTCAAATCCTTTCCTTTTTAAAGCTCAAATCTTTTTCCTTTTAAAGTTTAAACCTTTTCTATTTTAAAGCTCAAATCTTTTTCCTTTTAAAGTTCAAACCTTTTCTATTTAAAGTTTAAACCTTTTTCTTTTTAAAGTTTAAACCTTTTTCTTTTTAAAGTTTAAACCTTTTTCTTTTTAAAGTTAAATCATTTCAAAATCAGTTTTAAACTTTTCTAAAAATCAGAATTTAAACGCTTTTGAAAATCAGTTTTTATAACCTGTTTAAAATCAGTTTTTATAACCTAATTAAAATCAGTTTTTATAACCTAATTAAAATCAGTTTTTATAACCTAATTAAAAATCAGTTTTTAATTCCGTTTAAAATCAGTTTTTAAATCTGTTTAAAATCAGTTTTTCTTTTTACAAATGTTGGCTCACTTTTTGATCAAGCCACCCAGGATCATTCGTAAGGGAAAAGCAGGAAACCACAGTCTTTGAGAACATGAAGGAATGAATCGCGCATTATCGTTTCGCCCGACATCGAATCGCGCACCATCGTCTCGCCCAAATATCGGATCGCATATCTATGGATCGCCCCATCTTATCAGCAAATGACGTAGCTGGGTGATCCGATCCAAGCTCACATTGATACCCCGAGCGAACCGATCCAATCCCCTGGTGCATGGCGAACCCTCGGACCTGTTCAAGCGCGACCTATTCTTCAGCGATCCGAATCGCACGGATCTGGCGACACGTGTCCCCAATCGTCATCTGGACCAATTCTCCCCATCTGCACGATCCGATTTTCAAGCAGATCACGACACCTATCCACAACGGCTAGTTTGACTGTTTCTTCAACGGTGGCGATGCGATCCGATGATCTCGGGATTAGTGCCACGTGTCCACGATCCGCCTGACAAAATCAGCTATAAATAGCCCGGAGCTTGGCATTTTTCAGGATCTTTTTGGCAATATTGAGTACTGAATTCGCCATTGTTGTCAAACTACTGAAATATTGAGAGAAATCACTGTTGTATTAGCTGTTAAAGCATAATCAATAAGATATAAAGTGGACGTAGGCTCGTTAACGCCGAACCACTATAAATTCTGAGTGTTATTTTCTTTTTCCTTGTTCTTCATTTGAAATTCTCCACTGTTCATAATAATTTGGGTGTTAGGTCCAAATTTCGATCTAACATTTTTGGTGCTTTCACTAAGAACTCAGTCTTAAAGTTTCGCCATTCGCTTCTTTGAGGATTCCAGCGATTCAGATATCATGGCTGGAAAAAGATCTAAAGTTTCGCAGACCAACGAAACGATTGACGAGAGTGTGCACGAACTGGGCAACGAAGAAACTCTGTATCGCGTAGCGCAGGGGGCGATCCGATCCGACGAAGACACCTCGTTCCGAGTCGATGAGAACGAGACGATCCGTGCTACTGAAGGGGTTGTTACTCGATCCCGGGGCAACACCTCGCAGCCTCCGCGTACCACGACCACGAGTCGATCTCAGGGGGGCGCAGCGAATCGCCCTCTACGAACCGCAGCTATCCGAACTGATGGTCAGAATACAACTCGACCTGGAAAAGAACCTATGACCCACTCCTATCGTCCTGGAACCTCTGCTCGACCTGGTTCGAGCGCATAAGAGAGAGTGATGATGACCACTATGATCCTGCCGCTCCTGTCACTGAGGGGGATCTCTCTCGCTTCGTCGACATGTGGGATAGGTTGTTTGATGAGTTGGCTGCCCAAAGGCAGGAAAGTTCCATCCTATGGCAAAATTTGATGGCTATGGATAGAAGACTTGATGAGCTAGCAAGGCAAAGAGCATCGCCGGTTCGTCCACTCACCCCAGTATATTCCTCTTCATCTGAAGAATCGCCGAGACCTCCGCGGCGACCGTATGAGAGAGACGAAAACATAGAACAGTTTCGGTTCGGGACCCTGCCCTCACAGGAAGAAGAAGAGCTAGGGGCAGGACCCACAAACCGTAATATGAATGGTCAAGCAACGACTCTCAGGACTCGAGATGTGAACAGTCCTGTGCATGACAGACCACCTCAGCCCCGTCGCCGCACACATACCCATGATAACAGGGGGCAGCGAACCCTTGTCCAAGCCCCGGATTTTGTGGTTGCTCCCCGAAGAGAGATCAGAGAACCTCGTCGAGCCAGAGGTACTGACCCTGAACCTCCTTTGACTAGTGCAAACGTCGCAGCCATGGTTCACCAGATTCTGGCCGACAGCCGTGGACAGCGGAACGAAGATTGGGGGATCGACCGCAGTCATACCCCTCTTACTGACGATATTTTGGATGCGACTTTTCCAAGACGTTTCAACATGCCAAAAATGAACCGATATGCGGGAAGATCTGATCCTGTTCAGCACCTAATGAGATACTCTTGGTCGATGACCGCTGCCGCCGCTTCTGACGCGGTTAAGTGTAAAGCGTTTCCCATATTCCTGGAGGACGTGGCTTTGCTATGGTTACTCGCCTACCGGCGAGATCGATTTCTAGCTTTAGGGAGCTGAGCGAGAAGTTCGTAGAACAATTCCGTATTTACGCACAGAAGACAAAAAGCGTGATCGATTTATTCCTTGTCAAACAGCGACCAGGCGAAAGTCTAAAGATGTACCTGGATCGTTTTGATTTGGCCGCCACTGAGGTTAAAGACCCTCATGAACCGACCATCGTCGCGGCACTGATTGACGGAGTGGATAAGGACACTGAATTCGGGAGGTACTTGGCAGGCAAACCGCCCCGCACCGGAGAGTTATTCTATGAGAAAGCCAATGTACATCTACGCCGGGAAGAGGTATACGCAAACCGAAAGGTTAAAACGACTGATAAGGAGGAAATTCAGAGTAATGTCGCCATCAAACAAACTGGAGACAACTCGGGGAAAGTTGAAGTTAACGTCGGAAATCAGAATCAGGGCGGTCTCCAGCCAGGTAACAACAATAACAATGGTAACGGCAACAACCGGAAGAGGGGCCGAGGGAACGACTCCCAGAGAAGAACTCGTCCCAGGGCCTTCGAAAGTTATACACCCATAAGTGATACCCTGGAAAATATCTTCATGGATGCGTACGAAGTCCTCCAGAATAAGAGGCCACCTCCTAGAGAGTTGACAGAGAAAGAGCGTGAGACAGGGAAGTTTTGTCTCTTTCATCAAATTCACGGCCATTCGACGAATGAATGTCGTCACCTGAGGGATGTAGTCGAAAGTCTGCTTCGAGAAGGAAAGCTAGATGAATACAGGGTAACACCTAGGGACAGGGAGCAAGCAGTGCAGGCCCCAAATCAGAATCAAAATCAACTTGCTGCTAGGCCGACCGCTCAGCAAAAAGGAAAGAATATTGTTATCAATACCGTGATCGGTGGACTTTATCTTGCTGGGCACAGTTCCAAAGCATTAGATCAATACGTCAATGCAGCCAAACAACACCTCGAGGTGGGGGAATGTAGCAACCCCGAGGACAGTATCCCGGTGAAGCAGCAGAAGATGATGACCGATGACGTTGTTTTCCGAGAACGATAAAGCATTGGAGTCCATGCTCCAACTGAAGATCCACTCGTAATTACGATACCCATTGGGCCAGCCACTGTTCATAAGGTTCTGGTGGACAATGGGAGTTCCGTTAATATTCTTTTCAAAAAGGCCTTTGACCAGATGAATCTTGAAATAAAAGACTTGAAGCCCTGCCAAGGATGGATCCGTGGATTCAACGGAGCATCCACCGCTCCAATGGGTTTTGTAGAGTTGCCAGTTACGCTTGGGGAAGGAGAACGCCAGAGAGTGAGAATCCTTCCCTTTGTGGTTTTGGATGTTGAATCGCCATACAACACCTTCTTGGGCCGACCGGCCCTTGCAAAGTTCAGAGCCTGTATAGCCCCCTGGTGCTTGCTATTGAAATTCCCCACAGAAGCTGGCATTGGTATCGTCATAGGGGATCAAGTTGCTGCGCGAGCGTGTTATGTTGCCGAACTAAAGTTGCTTCGCAACGGAGGGGATATCGAAACTAAAAGCACTTCTCCCCCTTCGGGGGCGGAGACCTTATAGCAACCAAAGAGGATAATTGTTGGAGAGTTGCCCAGAGAGATGCCCGAGGATATAGATCCCAGAGAGGATCAAGAACCCGGGGGCAGAATGGCGACTCCCAACAAGGCAACTGTGGATGTACCAATCGATGACAGTGACCCGGAGAAGGTCCTTAAGGTTGGATCCCAGTTAAGTCCGAATCTTGCTGAAGAATTGACGAATTTCTTAAAGAACAACTTGGATGTATTTGCTTGGACCCATGCAGACATGTGCGGGATATCCCCATCGATCATGAGCCATTCTTTGAGCATTAACCCCAAACATCCTCCAGTAAAGCAAAAAAGACGAATGCTGGGACCAAAGAGGTCCGCTGCCTTGAAAGAAGAGGTTGGAAAGCTAAAGAGTAATGGGTTTATCAGAGATTCAACCTACCCAGACTGGATTTCAAATCCAGTCCTGGTAAAGAAGGCCAACGGGAAGTGGCGAACATGTATCGACTTCTCAGATTTGAACAAAGCTTGTCCAAAAGATAGTTTCCCATTACCTCGAATTGACCAGTTGGTAGACTCGACGGCAGGTCACGAGCTTCTCTCATTTATGGATGCTTATTCAGGATACAACCAAATTCCAATGCATGTTCCAGATCAAGAGCATACTAGTTTTATCACTGATCTGGGATTATATTGTTATGTGGTAATGCCCTTTGGTTTGAAGAACGCAGGCGCTACGTACCAACGTTTGGTCAATAGAATGTTTTATAACCAAATCGGGAAAACAATGGAAGTACACGTCGACGACATGTTGGTTAAGTCCAAGAAATCTTCTCAACACACTACTGACTTGGCAGAGATGTTCGGTATTCTTCGAAAGTATGGAATGAAACTCAATCCAACCAAATGTTCATTCGGTGTTGCTTCTGGAAAATTCTTAGGATTCATTGTCAGTTCGCGCGGTATCGAGATTAATCCGGACCAGATCGCGGCAATCAGAAACATTCAGGAACCTAGGAAAATTAGGGATGTGCAAAGCCTAGCCGGAAAAGTGGCCGCACTAAGCAGATTTATCTGCAGGGCTACGGATAAGTGCATCCCATTCTTCGAATTAATAAAGCGAGGAAAACGCCACTTTAAATGGACACCTGACTGCGTGGAAGCGTTTCAGAATTTGCTCAGGCACTTGGAGAAACCTCCCATTCTATCTAAACCAATAGATCACGAGGATTTATTCGTGTATTTGGCAGTGTCATCCCATGCGATCAGCTCAGCGTTGGTAAGGGAAGAGGATAAGGTCCAAAGACCTGTGTATTACGTGAGCAAAAAATTGACAGCAGCAGAGCGTAATTATCCACGAGTAGAGAAACTGGCGTATAGTTTACTGATTGCCTCCATAAAACTTCGGCACTACTTTCAGGCACATCCTATCACCATATACACTGATCATCCACTCAAGCAAGTTTTACAGAAACCGGAGGCATCTGGAAGGTTACTCAAATGGAACATAGAGTTAAGTCAATTCGACTTGAACTTTCAGCCCAGACGGTCAATTCGGGGGCAAGTGATAGCCGACTTCATAGCAGAATTCACTGTTCCTGAAGAAGGTGTTGCAAACGAAGAAGTAGAACCCTCAAAGTTACTTTTCGATCCTAATGCCTGGAGATTATATACTGATGGTGCTAGGACCAACGAAAGATCCGGCGCTGGAATAGTACTTGAAACCCCCGAGAAACGATTGATAACCTATGCCATCCGAATGGAGTTTCAGGCCACTAACAACGATTCTGAATATGAAGCTCTGATAGCTGGATTAAAGATTGCAAAGGAACTTGAAGTCACAAAGCTGAACATCTTCTGCGACTCCAAGTTAGTTGTGAATCAAGTCACTGGAAGATTCCAAGCTAAAAGTACAAGATTGATTCTATACTTAAAGAAAGTGAAAGAACTGCTGGATGAGTTTGATCACTACAGCATATCTCATATTCCGCGGTCAGAAAATTAGCAGGCAGACAAGTTGGCAAAGATGGCTAGTTCTAACGATCCTGAAGTGATAGGGCTAGCCCCCGTTGAAGTACTTCGGTCCCCCAGCATTGATCAGATGGAAATCGACCTAGTACTAGAGACGGAACTAGAAAGGGAGTCGTGGATGACCCCTATAAAGAATTTCCTAATGGATGGAGCGCTTCCGACCAAGAAAAGCGAGAGGCGTAAAGTGATTCGTAAAGCCGCCCGATACGTACTGCAAGGCGGAGTTCTTTATAGACAAGGGTTTTCAATGCCCCTCCTTCGGTGTATAGCCCATGATGACATCAAACGTGTGCTGCAAGAAGTCCACGAAGGCGAATGTGGCGACCACACTGGAGGGCAAACTTTGGCGAAAAAGGTATTGCGGCATGGTTATTTCTGGCCTACCATGAACAAGGATGCAGTAAGATATGCACGACGATGTGATGCGTGGCAGAGATTTTCAAAGATACCTAGAGCGCCTCCAAGTCAGTTAAAAACAATGATGAGTCCATGGCCTTTTGCTATGTGGGGAATTGATATCATAGGAAGTCTCCCCATAGCAAGGGGCGGAGCAAAGTTCGCTATCGTGGCCGTAGACTATTTCACTAAGTGGGTCGAGGCAGAACCACTAACTACAATCACCACTAAGCGAGTAATCAACTTCATTGTGAGAAACATCATTTGCCGATTTGGAATTCCAAAGATTGTGATAACAGACAACGGAACTCAATTTGATAGTGCTGAATTCAGAAACTTCTGCCAAAAATACCACATCGAGAATCGATACACCTCCGTGGCACACCCACAATCGAACGGGCAAGTCAAAGCTGCAAATAAAGTAATTAAGTCCATTCTGAAAAGAAGAATGAAGCGGGCTAGAGCCATGTGGGCTGATGAATTGCCCTTGGCGCTATGGGCCTACAGGACGACATATAAATCAGCGACAGGACATACCCCATTCTCCCTCGCTTTTGGAACGGAAGCAGTCATCCCGGTTGAGATAAAGGTACCTTCTCATCGGGCGACCTATTATGATCCAATGACCAATAATGAATTGCTCCTTGAGTCCCTGGATATGATCGAAGAAAAGAGGGATGAAGCAGACCTGCGTGCCCTAAGATGCAAACAACAGGTCGCCCGATATTACAACAAAAAGGTCCGAGCCCGAACCTGGGAACCCGGAGACTTGGTTCTGAAACGTGTCTTTCCACCCCCAACTCATATGGGAGCGAAGTGGGAAGGACCGTACTCTATTCTCAGCAAGCTTGATAACGGAACCTTCAAGCTGGCAACCGTAGATGGAAAGGAAATCCCCAGAGTGTGGAATGCCCAACATCTACGGCCATATTTAACATGAGTAGTTTCAAATTTATTCTTTTGCTTTGTTAAAAAACTTTGTACAGGGCATGACTTGCCTAGAACAGTCTAATTCCTTAAAGCAAGAGATTATAAAGTGGACGTAGGTCATGATTCGACCGAATTACTATAAAAATACTGTGTGACATTTACCTTTATTGCATCTTTATTTATTTGCTTATGAAAAATCAATGTGAATAATGCAGGTATCCGAAGTCCGGTGCCAACAGTTCCTCTCGTAAACTAATCAGAGGAACCCAAAACTTGGGCAAAGGCTCCAACTGCTTGTCCGACTTGCTTTAATCCACGGAGCTCGGGTTAAAGCACACATCAAGGATGAGTTTGATGAGAATGCATGATTGCAGACTGCGTGATCCGTGACTCTAACTCTCCAGAGTAGAGAGAGAGTATAAAGGACACGAAAATCGACGTCCACGAATAACGGCGGTGTACCATGATCGGAGCTGCCTAAGCACGAACTCTAACTCTCCAGAGAGAGAGAGAGTATAAAGGCGTCTCCGATTGAGTGCTGAGAAATAGCTCCTTCCCCGCTGAAGGATTGGGGAGCGAATGAATCGCCGAGCTCAAACTCTAACTCTCCAGAGAGAGAGAGAGAGTATAAAGGCATCTCCGATTGAGCGCTGAGAAATAGCTCCTTCCCCGCTGAAGGATCGGGGAGCGAATGAATCGACGAGCTCGAACTCTAACTCTCCGGAGAGAGAGAGAGTATAAAAGCGTCTCTGATTGAGCGCTGAGAAAGAACTTATTCCCTGCTAACAGAACAAGGGCTGACTGAATTACAGTTATCCCATGAAATCTCTTATACCCCCATATTCAGAAATAGGGGGGAACTCGCCGTCAGTACTAATCAATCCCTAGTAAACCCCAGTCAGATGCTACGGTAACAACTGATTGGGGGGCACCAGGCACTCATATGCAAACACTAAACTTTGATACAACGGTGTAACATAGCATGAACATTCTTCTTCCTGTTGATTGACCGATTTATAATTATTAATAGTTGTCTAACGACTAAACATGGAAAGTTTCTATGAATACAGGTACACAATGATGTAAGGAGAGGTAAATCCTTGTTTATGTAGACAAAGTGAAAAACAACCTAGAAACAAAAGTGAGGACCAGTCTCACAATTACACTTCCTGGCCAGTGGAAAACCTAAAGACAAAATATCAACAAACTACAAACATCCTATTTACGCTTTGATTTCTTCTCTCGCTTCTGCCTCTCCAGCCTCTCCTTGTCGGCTTCAGATGGATCCCCCTTCTTCCTCTTCCGCTTGTCTTCAAGGGGAACATCCGACTCCTCTGAGGTCCCCTCTTCCACCTCTTTTCTCTTGCTTCTACTGGAGAGGGAAGCCGGGAAGTCGTCGGGATTTGCGAAGTGAAGCTGCCGGCTGATGGACTTGGATTGGATTTTCACAATCATCCCAGTTTTGGGATCGAATTCTGCAAGTGGAACTACGTCCAAAGCCTCATCCCCCACCTTCTTTGAAGCCAACTCTTTCTCTTGTCTGGCTTTTCGACTGGCCAGGGGTTCCTCATCATCATCATCGGCCTTTTTGGTGCCGGTAATGTCCTCTTCGTCATCCACATGACGACCATCCAAGTCTTTTAAAGCTTCAATAGTCTCAGCATCTTTGGGTACATCGGTGCTAGACACCGGGATGCTTCCTTCTACTGTTGTGACCTCGACCCGCTCTAAAACGTCAATACCAGCTCCCGGCAGGGCAGTCTCCTTCTCCACTGATTTCTCTTTTTCAGCACCCTCGCCGACGGGCTCGCCACCTGCATTACGAGATACACACGTTACTAATTCAATTGGTTGTTCTGCCAGACAGCGACAATTCGCAATTGCTTTAGCAAATTGCGGGGAAAAGAGAGAGATACCTTCAGCAGATGCTCCCTCTTGAGTAGTTCCGGATGGTCCAACAACCACGGGAGTTAGGCCCAAAGGGATTAGCGGATCGTCAGGATGGTACTCCTCAACTTCGGAGGTTTTAGGCTTCGCGGCGGAACTGGAACCTTCGTCAATTTTGCTTTTACCTTTAGCCAAGGTTCTCTCCGTTTCCATTTCCGCCAGGATTAGGCGACGACCCTCTGCCAGGTCCTCAGGCTCGTTGTCTCTTAGGATGCTCCTCATCAATTCGTCCTCATTGATCTCTTCGACCCCTAGTCTATATTTTTCGCCCTCCACAATGGCATCCCATAAGTTGGCCAAAGTAACATGATAGTCCGGGATCCATGAGATGTTGCGAGTTTTGAGAACTTGGCCGAGGAAATCGAAAATCATCTCTTCAAACCCCTCAATCTCTTTCTCTCTTGCAAGGAGTTTGTTGTTGGAAGCAGTGGCCATTTCAATGGCGCTCTCGACGTTCTTTTCGGCAAGAGCTGCACGTCTCTCCGCATCCGCAACCTGGTCATTCAAAATCACCTTTTCTGCTTTTGCCAGGGCCAAACTTTCTTTTAGACTCGCTTTTTCCGCCTCCCAAGCAGCCCTTTCAGCTTCAAAATGGCCTTGTGCTGTTTTCAACTCGACATTGGCCATTTGTAGATCTTCAACCTCCTTCTTTAAAGCCATTTTTTCTTGGCTATTGGAGTCCAGTTCTGAATGAAAGCGCTGCTTGGCATTCTCTAATTCAGTCTTATAACTTTCAGCGTCCCTCCGTGCTAAAGCAAGCTGGGCCTGAGCATCTTCCAGGTCCTTCTCCAATTTTGTCCTAGCCCTCTCGTTGTTTTCAAGTTTTGCTTTCGACCTATGTGCTTCTACTTCGAGTTTTCGGACGACTTCCGAAAGA
This sequence comes from Allium sativum, assembly GCA_030737875.1. Taxonomy (NCBI): domain Eukaryota; kingdom Viridiplantae; phylum Streptophyta; class Magnoliopsida; order Asparagales; family Amaryllidaceae; genus Allium; species Allium sativum. Next base: position 310,313,575 of record CM060912.1, on the reverse strand, counting down.
TTGACTGCGTGTTTTTTCATCATCTCGTATTGTCTGGCTGCGTGCCGGATGTGCCCGATAACTTCATCATCCCAATTTCTAGGGACCGGTTCCAAGGCAGGAACAAAGACCATCCTATCAAAGAACATTCCTGGAAATTGTTCCCGCAGCTTTTCCAGCCTACCTTGGATCTCGGGACCGTGGACGTAATCCCGTGATCCGGGGGCAGCTAACTCTGGTTGGCTGGTGGGGACAATGTCACTTCTCTCTTTCTCAGTTTCTTTGGATGAATCTCTGTCCCTATCTTTGGATTCGTGGCGCCTTTTGGACGACCGACTGTGGGAAGGCGCACTCTTTGGAGGAGTCAACTCTTTTGGAAGTGTCTTTCCCCCGGTCGGAATTGTCGAATGACTCGAAGGCCTGGTAGAGGTTGATTTGGGTGAAGATCGAGGTTGCGAGGAGCTCGGCCTATGAGGAGGACCGCGAGGGCGCTTAGTATCCGGACGAAGGCTGGGTGTGCCCTCGCGGAGAGAACGATACGAATAAGATTTCCTGCGAGACATCGTTCATGCAAAAAAGAAAAGAATATATTAAAACTTTGAATACCCGCAAAGTTAGAGTGCAAGGTCAGACAGTGTGTGTGAGGTGTGCATCCCATATAATTCCCCCTAACAGACCCGGGCCTGGAGACAGGCTCATCTGACCCGTTTCTCGTCCCCTTGTTGAAGCAGTTGCCTCTTCGGGAGCAGAAAAGAAAGGCTCCTCGCCGAAGTCTTTTTCTGTATATTCAATATCGGGTAGAGGGATTTTATTCAGCTCGTCAAATAACTGTTCTTATGTCAAGTCGTCATCACCAACAGTTTCCATTGGAGCAGAGGTAGGGATTTCCTTCGACACATCACCACGAGACTCATCCCCTCTATATATATTCAAGTCTTCGTCGTCTTGGATGACTATCGGAGAAGGACTTTTGCGAAATTTAGTCGTTTCTACCGCTTGTGAAGTTCCTTCTCCCTCTGCTGGGGGCAAGTACTTATAGGGTTTGCCGCCGGTGCCAAGTCCAAATCTTCTGTCTAGGAGGCGATGCTTATGGAGATTGTCGTCAGTAATGCATTTTTTGATCCTTAGAAAGTCGGATCTGCTTTGTGAAAGAATAGCTAACCGATTGCTGTATAGAGGACCCTCCGTTTTCGGGAAGACATGATCTGTTCGAAACAAAGGAAAAAGCGGAAGAATATTAGTACTTAGACTCCTCGAGCAAGATATTCGATTATATGATCAAAGCTCACTTGATTTAAGCCATCTTCGTGAGCATCCGGCCTGTCTCTTTATATAAAACCAGTCCGATTTAGGGTCCCCTATATTGCTGTACCCATCATATAAAACCTTCCTATTCGCCACCGACTCAAAGAAGGAGAAATTTGGAGTTGCCGAAGAGCGGTGCTTGAAAAGAAAGAAGAACGTCAAATCTCTAAATTTAAGTTCAGCATGTAAGATCTCCGCATACGCAATGTACAAGGTATATAACGATGCGTAGGCATTTGGATGGAGCTGCATCGGAGCGATGCCCAGTCGTCTTAAAGTTTCAATGGCAATCGGAGGGAACGGAGGGATAGCTCCAACTAGACACATCGTTCGACTAATCGCCATATACCCTTCCGGTGCTAGGTGGGGTCTATCTTCGCTTCCGGGCGTCAAGACATCGTCCCAAGGAATGCCATGTCTTAAGCAGATTCTCTTAAGTTTTATCTCGTCAAGCTTGGACGCTGAAGAATCCGAGAATTTATCTATCCCGACTGCGCCTGGGATTTCGTCCGGAGCTCGCTCATCAAACTCAGAGTTGTTGCTGGATGAAGTACTTTCTGTCGGATCTGATTCTGTGGCTTCGTACTCAGATCCAGAATCTTCACCTCCCGGATTGATTGGAGGAATTTCAGGATTATACTGTTCAGGAGTCTCGGATTCCGCTTCTGCTACAGATCTTGAGGAAGAGTGATCGTTCGACATTGCTGCTAGGACGAGAAAATATGAACAATAAGATTAACACTACCCGTCCCCCGTGTGTGCAAGTGCCGGTGTGTGTGCTTGTGTGTGCGCATTATTAATAATAATAATAATAAAGCATGAAAGCAATCAAGGTTATCAGAAGTCGTTAGTCGTCATATGCAATCAATTCATGAGGTCATTTAGTCCAGAAAGTCCAACGTCGCGGCTCTAGCCTAACTGTTCAAAGTTTTATGGTGACAGGACGTTGATTAAAGTCTGAAATTTCTTCGTATCGTTAGCTGTAGGACGGATCGCAAAGCATAGGGATCGCCCCCCTTTTCGACTCGCGGAGCATAGGGATCGCCCCCCTTTCGACTCGCGGAGCATAGGAGTCGCCCCCCCATCGAATCGCCGGATGAAGGGATCGCCCCTTCATGAACCGTTGCGACTCCCACGATCCGTCCCTTCGTTGCCACCTCGATCTGTCCTCTCGCCACTCGCGTTCGTCTTCCATCTTTGACCACGAACCGAAACGGCCTTCTGTCTTCTTCTTTTTCCTCCTCCGTTTTCCTCCTCTCCTTTCCTTCTTCGAACTCCGAGCTCTACGTCACTTGGCCATGGCGTTTTGATGATTTCGTCAGAAAAGCACGAATTCTCGTCGTTTCCAGTCGAGAAAAGTTCGTGGGAGAGCGGCGTTCACAAATAAGAATAATTTTAGTGGAGTTACCTTTCTAAAGATTGAAAGAATGCTTGGATTTTCGAAGGGTCAAAAGATTTGGGTTCGCTCCTTGATAATGTAGGCGAAACGATTCGGTAGAAAAGAAAGAAGAAGGAGAATGAAGGAGAGGGGGTCGGCTTATATAGGCAAAGAGGGCGACCGTTTGTCTCCCTTTCTTTGTCTTATTCGGTCCACGAAGCACCATGCAGGCCACGATCCAAAGCTTGAATCGCATAGAAGCCCACGGACCGCCTTGAAACGATGGCCCACAAAACTCGAAGCCCGACACGGCTCGAAGGAAAATACGCCCCGTTTCGCACAAAGGCCTAGGTACCCAGCACGAGACGAACACGTGACCAAATCGGACCGTGTCGCCCTATGGCGATCCGATTCATAAATGTGTTGATTTGAACCAATGCGACTGTTGATTTACGTCCCTCCAGGAGAAGGTAAATTGGAATCTCCGAAGCATGTTCCATCATTGATAAAACATACTTCGAGGGGGCAAAATGTTGGCTCACTTTTTGATCAAGCCACCCAGGATCATTCGTAAGGGAAAAGCAGGAAACCACAGTCTTTGAGACCATGAAGGAATGAATCGCGCATTATCGTTTCGCCCGACATCGAATCGCGCACCATCGTCTCGCCCAAATATCGGATCGCATATATGCGGATCGCCCCATCTTATCAGCAAACGACGTAGCTGGGCGATCCGATCCAAGCTCACATTGATACCCCGAGCGAACCGATCCAATCCCCTGGTGCATGGCAAACCCTCGGACCTGTTCAAGCGCGACCTATTCTTCAGCGATCTGAATCGCACGGATCTGGCGACACGTGTCCCCAATCGTCATCTGGACCAATTCTCCCCATCTGCACGATCCGATTTTCAAGCAGATCACGACACCTGTCCACAACGGCTAGTTTGACTGTTTCTTCAACGGTGGCGATGCGATCCGATGATCTCGGGATTCGTGCCACGTGTCCACGATCCGCCTGACAAAATCAGCTATAAATAGCCCGGAGCTTGGCATTTTTCGGGATCTTTTTGGCAATATTGAGTACTGAATTTGCCATTGTTGTCAAACTACTGAAATATTGAGAGAAATCACTGTTGTATTAGCTGTTAAAGCATAATCAATAAGATATAAAGTGGACGTAGGCTCGTTAATGCCGAACCACTATAAATTCTGAGTGTTATTTTCTTTTTCCTTGTTCTTCATTTGAAATTCTCTACTGTTCATAATAATTTGGGTGTTAGGTCCAAATTTCGATCTAACAACAAAAAATCAGAATTTACTTATTAAAATAAAATCAGTTTTTAACCTTTTAAAAAAAAATCTGTTTTAACCCTTTTTTAAAAAACAGTTTTAAATGCTTTTAACTCAGAATTAAACCCTTTTAAAAATCGGTTTTACAAAATCAGTTTTAAATCCTTAAAATCAAAATTTTTAGATTAAAAATAAAAATGAAATAAAATAAAAACAACGTACCTTTACCTGCGAAGAGGGGGGGTGTCAGAGTCGGCGGCAGAAGGAGGAGCAGGCGGTGGCTAGGTCTCGGCTGGGGGGCTCGAGAATTAGGGGTCGCGATGGCTTCTGGGGGCTCGCGAATTGGGCAGGGAGGGTTCGGCTCGGGTCTTCGATCGATGGAGGGGGGACAGGCGGAGGCGGGGGTCTCTTCGACGAGGCGATGGCGCCTTCTGGTGGCTGAGCGGCGGATCGAGGTCGCTTCTCTTTTTTTTTTTTTTGAAACTGAATCGGGAAGAAATGAACGGGGGGGGGGGGGGGGGGGCAGTTTGACTTAGTTAAAGGGGGAGAGAAAAGAATTTTAATTTATTAAATTGTTTAATTTGCCAAAAAGTCGACTTTTACATATTACCTCTAAACGAGGCCCACCGCCTGTCGTCCACAGCGTTTTACCCCCATTCCGGACACGATGGGATATGTATCGCAAGCTGATTTGATCGTTACAATCAGCTTCCGTTGAATTTACATTTAAATCACTATATTGAATTTTAAACGTACGTTTCAAATTACCGGGGTCACATACTAACTAGAAAAATTCCAGAAAAATATTTTCTAGCTTCGTATTGACGATACGGTCCTAACAAAACTAGTTTCGTCGAGTTCTGAGACCGTTTGAAAAATGGCCAACTTCAAGCCGATTAAAATCAACTGAAACTGGTCAAACGCGTTTTCCTTTGCCACGCTCACATATTGATTCGAAAAATTATGAAATTTAAAACCTAGCAATAACTTGACACTGCGGATCCAACAAAAGTGGTTTCGTCGAAATCCGAGGTCATTTGCAAAATGTCCATTTTTAAGGGCCTGAATTCCATAGCGACTATTCAGAATTTTCAACTGGACATATCTTTTGATTCCCGTTATCAAATTTTGATTTTTCAGATTCGTTAGAAAGATATTATCAATTAGATTCCATTATTTTTGGTTTCACCAAAATCCGGATTGTTTTGCACCCGGTACAGTCCGACAAAGTTTGAATTCGATTTTTGAAACTACCATGCCATTTCATGCCTTGTTTATAATTATAATTAATTATATTCGTTTTCAATTTGTCGATTCAAACTCAGTTTTCATTGCCATTATTTAAAATATTTATTTTAAATATTTAAAATCCATTATTTTAGCCAATTTAAAAATTTTAAATTGGTTCAGATTTTCTGGGTCGTTACAATCTCCCCCACTTAAAACTTTTCGTCCCCGAAAAGGAATAAAGTCGAAAGTGGTTGATAAATCTACAATCACACAACACAACAACCAATCCGTGTCTTTAACCTTTTTAACTTTTCAAATATATATCTTTTATATATTCAAAAATTATATTTCTAAAACCAGACTATATATATATAATCACAAATACGTTATTTAAAAACATATTACTCTCGACTCGTTCTGAGGCACTTCTGACCCCATCTCTAACGAGTTGTTCTGATTCTGCTATACTCATACTAGGATATTACTGATCCTATCTGTATAGAGTTACCCGTCCTAGAACACTACTGGTTCTATCTCTGACGAGTTCGTTCAAATGTTATATTCCAGAACTAAGTTTAACCAAAGCTCTGATACCACGTTGAGACGTTACCGCGAAATCCGGTAGGCTTTGCAACCATCCCTTCATCCTCCAGTACAGCAGGTAAAACCCACTGTGGCTCCCAATGGTACCCCAACCACTTGTTTTACGGCGACCCTCTCGAGAACCAACCCTCAACAGGGACATGTAGGGGTAAGAGTCTCCCGTTCGCCACCAAACTGCGAAGCGAGAACCCCCTATCAAGCGTACCCAGCCCACACAGGACCAGCAACAAGGACTGGTATGAGAAATCTACTCAACACATATATATAATTTGGCAAATCACAGGACCACGCCACTTTCGTGGAACGGGTTTACTCCATTGGATTGCCAGTGCTTTACAACAAATCTTTCTTTTAAACATCGCTATTCTTTTTATAAAAATGAAACCATTATAAGACTCAGTTCCCATCACACAATGCAACGCAAACCGGAGGATAGAGTTTTACCTTATAACGGCCAAAATATGCTTGATACGAATAAAACAAAGGCATTTGATATTATTGCTAGTGTCAATATGTTTTGAAAACAATTTCAAATCATAACTATCAATCATAGACGGCATGGGTACCATATATCATGTCGCCATATATATATATAAAATCAAAACCGCACGATGTCGTACTTGGAAACTGGATTTCCGTCATGAACCAAGGCAAAAGATAGTCCTTACCGAATTCGAGTCAATCTAGCCCATGTCTCAGGATCAGAATGCATCAACCCTTTAGATCGTCAGGGCCGGTCCACCGATGTGGATTATTATGCCTGAACACTACGTTTCTCCGCCCTTTGGGGGCGTAAACGAGCCATCGAATGACTCCATCGGACCCGGATCGTCCGATCAAACCGAGGCGCCTCGCAACAGCAACAACCACATAGGTGAAAAGTATATAAATGTCAGGACTGGTAGGTCACTGACACCACCCTAGCTAGAAAGAAACGCATGCCCTCCCTGAGGTCCTTCTCCCGTTTTAGGTTCATACCGGGGTGTGAGGCTCGCGAATTCACGTTATACACAAAGCTACGCCACACAGGCGGTGCTTTGATCATCACCACAAGACTTTGCTTTTCAACAGAAGCCCTGATCACTGCATCTTAGCATGCCACACAGGCAATTCATGCCATGCGATTGACGTCCATCGATATACAACCTCTGAGCTCGTGCGTCTCAGAGAAGGGCGTTAAGCAAAAGAATAAATTCTCCGCCGCCAAACAGATGTATATTTAATAGAGATCAATCAACACAGAATAAAATCCAATGTCAGACACACAGTCCATTTACAAGTCCGTTCTGGGTCTTAACGAAACCGGAGGCACTAAATACCTCGCAAACCCATCGATCACCACGTACGTCTGGACGATCACCACTCATTATCCATATTTCGGGATGCCTCCCGATCAGGACCTCGGTTACCATCCAAACGAGGTGAAGATCTCCGGTCTTCGACCATCGTCTTCATCTTCGACTTTTAATCGTCGGTCAATTATTCGAAATGAGAATTATCTCGGCCTTTTCAAATAATTCACGTATATTTAGAATTTCAAATCAATTTATTTCAATGGTTAAATTATTCGACAACACCAAATTTGTTCTTTTAATGTAATTTTCACACCAAACACATTCAACCATCAAAAGCCACATAAATCAAGAAAATTCAGTTTATTTCCATTCCATATCGTTTATGATATTTTATAACTATTTATTGCTATTTTTATTTATTTTAAAATAGCTAATTTATTCAAAACGACGCTTCGGGCCATAAAGCGGCCATGGCGCTGTTTTTCTTCAGATTTGATTTACACATATCTGAAAATCTAACCGTTGGATCTTCGCAAAATTTACATCATTAGAAAGGTCTTTTCAAAACGAATCCAACGGTTCCAGTTTCGGGAAAATCCGACGGTCGGATCTCCCGGTACAATCGTTTGAAGTTTCGATTTCAAAATACGAACTGCAGCGTCGTTATTCGATTAAATATATAATTATATTTATATATATATATATAAATATAATCGCTTCTGGCGTTGTTTTTCTTCAGATTTGAATTAAACATTCCAGACAATCCAACCGTTGGATTTTTACAAGGTTGGTGCCGTTGGAAAGATTATTCCAAGGCGAACCCGACGGTTGAGGTTTCGGGAGAATCCAATGGTCAGATTTCCCGTACTAGTTGTTTGAAATCATGGTTTCAAAATACGAACTGCACGGCTTCGTTTCGTTTTAATTTTATTTATATTTAAATATTCATATAAATATAGTTCATTCAATGATTTCAATATCGTTTTCACTTCAAATATTTTTCTAACACCTTAAAATTTTAGAAAATTTCGCCATAACCTCCCCTGCACTGGGAGCATCAGGAAATCGCAAATAGCGTTCCCGGTCCTTCTAATCTCAAAAAGAAAAAGAAAAAGCCAAGCGGCTAGCCAACAGGCTCATAAAATCATCACCCAAACAAAGCAGTAAATGTGTACCTATTTGTCGGGCACAAAATTTTATTCCTCTTCTCCAGCCCCTTTGCTATAACCTGTTCAATGAATATGCATGTACATATATATACAATTCTTATCATTTATCCTTTTCTATTCAACTTCATATTTGATTTCTATTTGGATTAAAAACACCATTCATTCTAATGTTACATAAATAGGTGCAAATCATTTCATTAGTTAATTAATGAATATTTCAACTCATATATGTTTATTTTGAACAAGTGGCTATTTTTAACACTTCACATTTCAACGATTTATGCATACAATAAAAATGTGATTTTTATTGTAAAACAATTTATTTCAAAACACTATTTTTCTATATAGTTCATGTAGGTGATAAAAATAGGTTTTTTATCATAAAACAATTTCTTTTAAAACGAGATTATTTTACACAGTTCATATAGTCGATAAAAGGTGATTTTTATTATCAAACAATTTATTTCAAAATATGAATACCATTCAACACATGAATTTCTAATCAACGAATGAATATCAATTCAACACATGAATGTTTTCTATAGTTTCTATATATAGATAAAAATGTGATTTTTATTATTAAACAATTTATTTCAAAATATGAATACCATTCAACACATGAATTTCAAATCAACGAATGAATATCAATTCAACACATGAATGTTTTCTATACAATGAATAAATATAGTTTAAGCAGATGAAAATAATTCAAACATACGAATATTATTCAAAATTTCGGCAGCATAACGGCAGGGTAGTTAAACCGGGACCGTCCCTAGTACGGCTCCTCGCTCTACCTTAAAACCTCGCGGTTTTTGACAATGGGGATCATGCATCTAGTTCGCATGCAGGCAGCATGTATATATTTATTTTATTTCCACAAACTAATCCTATGTGGTTTCAACCAAATATTTTTCAATCACAAATGGGTATTTTTCAACCACAATCAACCAATATCAATCACAAACAATCTCAAACAACCATTCGCTATCAATCAATTTTCACAACAATTTCAACCAATAAATATCGTCCATGGTTTGTGGACGAGGGGCGTATATATATATATATTTATATATAGCAATTCACTTTTATTTCCACACACATATATATATATATATATAGAAAAAGAAATTGAAGAGTGAGAAATTCTCACACATTTATAATTTTTAAATCAGAAATCTCACCAATAGCTAATTCAATCCCACGACTCTTCTTCGCCAATCTCTCTTTCTTGTCGCCTTCGTTGCCCGTATTCTCTACATATGTAAAAATCGAATTTTTACTATGTTATTCAATATATAAAAATCGAATTTTGACTTCGCTATTCAATATATAATGATATGATTTTTACTTCGACTTTCAATATATAAAAATCTGATTTTTACTTCGACTTTCAATATATAAAAATCTGATTTTTAATTTTTTTAAAGTTCAAATCCTTTCCTTTTTAAAGCTCAAATCTTTTTCCTTTTAAAGTTTAAACCTTTTCTATTTTAAAGCTCAAATCTTTTTCCTTTTAAAGTTCAAACCTTTTCTATTTAAAGTTTAAACCGTTTTCTTTTTAAAGTTTAAACCTTTTTCTTTTTAAAGTTTAAACCTTTTTCTTTTTAAAGTTTAAACCTTTTTCTTTTTAAAGTTAAATCATTTCAAAATCAGTTTTAAACTTTTCTAAAAATCAGAATTTAAACGCTTTTGAAAATCAGTTTTTATAACCTGTTTAAAATCAGTTTTTATAACCTAATTAAAATCAGTTTTTATAACCTAATTAAAATCAGTTTTTATAACCTAATTAAAAATCAGTTTTTAATTCCGTTTAAAATCAGTTTTAAAATCTGTTTAAAATCAGTTTTTCTTTTTACAAAAAATCAGAATTTACTTATTAAAATAAAATCAGTTTTTAACCTTTTAAAAAAAATCTGTTTTAACCCTTTTTAAAAAAACAGTTTTAAATGCTTTTAAAAATCAGAATTAAACCCTTTTAAAAATCGGTTTTACAAAATCAGTTTTAAATCCTTAAAATCGAAATTTTTAGATTAAAAATAAAAATGAAATAAAATAAAAACAACGTACCTTTACCTGCGAAGAGGGGGGGGGGTGTCAGAGTCGGCGGCAGAAGGAGGAGCAGGCGGTGGCTAGGTCTCGGCTGGGGGGCTCGAGAATTGGGGGTCGCGATGGCTTCTGGGGGCTCGCGAATTGGGCAGGGAGGGTTCGGCTCGGGTCTTCGATCGATGGAGGGGGGACAGGCGGAGGCGGGGGTCTCTTCGACGAGGCGATGGCGCCTTCTGGTGGCTGAGCGGCGGATCGAGGTCGCTTCTCTTTTTTTTTTTTATTTGGAACTGAATCGGGAAGAAATGAACGGGAGGGGGGGCAGTTTGACTTAGTTAAAGGGGGAGAGAAAAGAATTTTAATTTATTAAATTGTTTAATTTGCCAAAAAGTTGACTTTTACATATTACCTCTAAACGAGGCCCACCGCCTGTCGTCCATAGCGTTTTACCCCCATTCCGGACACGATGCGATATGTATCGCAAGCTGATTTGATCGTTACAATCAGCTTCCGTTGAATTTACATTTAAATCACTATACTGAATTTTAAACGTACGTTTCAAATTACCGGGGTCACATACTAACTAGAAAAATTCCAGAAAAATATTTTCTAGCTTCGTATTGACGATACGGTCCTAACAAAACTAGTTTCGTCGAGTTCTGAGACCGTTTGAAAAATGGCCAACTTCCAGCCGATTAAAATCAACTGAAACTGGTCAAACGCGTTTTCCTTTGCCACGCTCACATATTGATTCGAAAAATTATGAAATTTGAAACCTAGCAATAACTTGACACTGCGGATCCAACAAAAGTGGTTTCGTCGAAATCCGAGGTCATTTGCAAAATGTCCATTTTTAAGGGCCTGAATTCCATAGCGACTATTCAGAATTTTCAACTGGACATATCTTTTGATTCCCGTTATCAAATTTTGATTTTTCAGATTCGTTAGAAAGATATTATCAATTAGATTCCATTATTTTTGGTTTCACCAAAATCCGGATTGTTTTGCATCCGGTACAGTCCGACAAAGTTTGAATTCGATTTTTGAAACTACCATGCCATTTCAGGCCTTGTTTATAATTATAATTAATTATATTCGTTTTCAATTTGTCGATTCAAACTCAGTTTTCATCGCCATTATTTAAAATATTTATTTTAAATATTTAAAATCCATTATTTTAGCCAATTTAAAATTTTTAAATTGGTTCAGATTTTCTGGGTCGTTACAATGAAGGAAAATAATTCGATGAAGATATTAAAGAGAATGATGGTAAACAATCACCCATGAAAATTTAAGAATTGATTATTTCCTACGCATAATGGGTCAAGCTTTAAGTTTTGTTAGAGAATGGTTTGAGCATTTTAATCATTATGAAGAAATTTTAGGCTTTCTGTTGAATTTGAAAAAAAATCAAATTTTTTAATGATGAGGGACCAAAAGATAACTGCATGAATTTAGAAAGTTTTTTGACCTATAACAAATGACAAGTATTTATGGTAAGGAGTTATTCTATAAGCTTTGATAATTAAAAGGAATTATACCATCATATGCACTTCATCAATTGGTATTATTAATTTCTCAGTGGCTTACCGAGATCTAAGTGGATTTTTCCACCATCTCTGTTACCTCGAGTCCAAGTTCTTTTGAGAAAATAAGTACTTCAAGGACTTTTAGTGCGTAGAAAACTTAAATCCCTCACACATAAGATAATGGTTTCAAGACTTTAGTGCAAAGTCTATATCCTCTAACTCAAGATCATGCATTGAGTTGTTCCTCTCATGGGTCTTTAACTGTTTACTATCATAACATACTATTATGTCTTCCTATATCAACACTGCTCCTAGCTATGTACCACATTCGTCGGTAAAAAACATAAAGGCTTACTCCCGTTAGGACAGGTACACTAATCATTTTGGTCAATTTAATGAAAGCATCCTCACAATTATCATCCCATGCAAAAGCCATATGCTTCTTGGTAAGGCGGGTCAAAACGGTAAGTGTCCTCGCGATGTCTTTAATAATTTCCTATAACAACCTATAAGACTAAGAATGCTCCTCACCTCTATGGAATTCCTCGGAATATACCAATCTTGCACTATGACAACCTTACCATGATCTACGGCCAAGCCACTGCCTTAAATAATGCGCTTTAAAAAGTGAACCTCATCTCTCCAAAAGTGGGACTTAAAAAACTTACCCTAAGCTTATGTGCTCAGAGAGTGCTGAAACCCTCCTCTAAAAGCAAAGCATGCTTCTTTCTTCTCCTTGAGTATACCAAGATGTCATCCATAAACAACATCAATTTTATTTAGTAACTCCCTAAACAATTGAATCTTCAAGTCAACAATAGGAAAAGGCACTGATTAGTCCAAAAGACATGAATAACCACTTACATAATCCATTAGGAGTTCTAAATGCAGTCTTTTAAATACCATCATTGACCACTCTCAACTGATGGAAACCTATAGCCAAGTCAAGCTATGAAAACACTTACTCTAATTAAACGATTGAAAAGATCATCTATGTTTAGAATGGATAATGATTCTTCTTTATCCACTTATTCAGCTTTCGGTAATCAACGCAGAGTCCAAGGGAACTATCTGCCTTGCTGCTAGGGCTGTCAATAGATACCTAAAAAATCCAAAATCCGTCTGCATCCATATCTGAGAAGTAGATAAATATCCAATATCTGAAAAAGGGATACAGACAGGGATATATAAATATCCACATCCAAAAATTATCCGTCTGATTTTTTTAACATATACTCAAAAATATATGTATTTTAGTACAATGAATGAGATTTATTTATTGCTATACTAAGTCAAAGGTATATATTATGTGGACTAAATGCATATTAGCTTCTCAAATCTATTTAATTTCATCATATATGCTTATTTTTGACACTTTTGTGATCAATGAAATTGAATTTTTTTTATGTTAAACTAAAAAATTTCATTTATATTTCTTGATTTATCAATCGTTCGCGGATAGGATAATTATTATATACTTGTCTGTATTCGTGAATACGAGTATCTGATATCCAAAAATGATTTCAGATACAGATACAGATATAGCACTATCCATATTCGAGAGTATCTATTGACAACCCTACTTGCAGCAAACATGACTTGTGCTTTCCACTTAAAAATACTTGTTTCAGTGAAGCATTTCTCCAATAACTCATCTACTTGCTTGTTCATGTCATGTTATTCCTTTAGAGCCATGCACATAAAAGGCTAACCAACCGATCAAGTGTTCTTTATAAGGTAGATCACAAACTCTATCTTCCTCTAGGGCATAAGAGAAATAACCTCAGAAAATACATTAGGAAAATTTTTATGTATTAAAACATAAACATGATCATTATTTTAATGGAGTAAAGGTAGATTAACATAAGTGGCAGTCGCGAATCATAGAAAACCTCTAAGCTACGTCCACTAAAAGTGCTCAGTCAAATATTCTTCCTACTATAGTTCAGTATAACCTCATATATGTATGATCAATATCAGTCCAATTCCAGAGCATCCCAGAATCTCATAGGCATCATACTCAAACTCGGCTCCTAGAATCATCAACCTAAAATCCTAATATATCATAGACAAATAAGCAGATCCCTCTTTGGGATTTGACATAACTATGGGCCTGCCAAAATATTAGAGTCAAATCGTAAGAAATCAACAAGTTTACTACAAATAAAAGAATATGAAACCCTAGTGTCAAGTATAAACAAGACGACTAGAATATACCATCCATCACCACCTTCTTCCCTTTATTCAACGTTGTTTGAACGTTGGAAGCAGGAACAGTCTCTACGATGTTGGCTAAGATACTAAATGAAGTCTAAGAAATAGTTTTCGGTTATGCTAAAAAAATCCTTTTAATAGGCCTAACTTAATCACGACTGAAGAACTTCTGCTTTGGTAATGCATATTCTTGAATATTCCATGTCTTCCTACATATAAAGCACTTCCACACATTCTTTTGAATTTTCACTCTAAGTTGACATCCTCTATTCTTCTTTCCTTTTCAATTTTTTTTCATTTCAACCTTTAGAGCCACATTTACCTTCTTATCAACATAAGATAGTAATGTTATCTCAACAAGGCCACCATAAGTAAATCCTAGGAATATTGCTCACTGCTAAGTCGTGCAATCGATGATCCAAACCCTCATAAGCTCCTTCTCGTGCAGGTATTAGTCAACTCCATCCCAAACCTTATAAGCTCATTGAATTGATCAACATGCTACTTGATTCACAAGTCACAATGTTTAAGAATTATGAACTTTTCCAACATAGATCTTTCCCAGCATGAGATAAAAACTTCAACTCAAACCTCCACCTTAAATATCTCTGAAGTCACTATACAACCATCAATCTCATCCTGAACAATCTTGCACCAACTAAGAACCTCTCACTATTGCCTTTAGATAGCATGCTACCTTCAGGTCTCATCTGCCAAATCTATCGATAGCTCCAACATAAAAAATCCAATGCCCAAGAACTGATTTCAACTCAAGCTAGAAAATTCCTTGCATAGCTCGGCAAAGTCATGAGTAACCGATAGGTCGATAGGGATCCCATCAACGCCACTTCTACAGGATCTTTTATCGTGTGCCTAACCAGTTTGCTAGCCTTTAAGTAGTGGTAGAGCAAAATATACATATTCACGCTTGGAATCTTAAGGATGTTGGTAGAGCGGCATCCCGAAAATCAGTCTTCTTTATTTATGAATAGTAACTTGATTCGATACTCCCATGGAGAGCTAGAACAAGATTATGGGGTAAAGAATAATACAAGCAATAACTAAAAAAAAGCACAAGCACAAAATTGAGAGATCAAATATAGTCCTGATTCTATGATTATTGAACCTAGACTTTGATACCATATGTGACAATCCCATCCCTCGAAAGGGCCAAAATCAGACGCAGTAAGGAACATTGATCATCAATTTAAAGAAAAAGCAGTATCATACTAGCTAAGATATCGAAATAGATAACCTATATTATCCAAATGCCATCATAATGCATACACAATATCAAATACAAGAATAATCACATAAAGACATTAAAATAAGTTCCAAACATCAAAATATCCATATCTCAAAATACTATAATACCATAATCTCAAAAATCATCATTAAATATAAAAATACCAAGGTGCCGTGAAAGTAATAACTCAAAAGCAAAGTATAAAACAACAAATGTATTGATAAAAAATACACGATAAAAGATGGAATATGACTAGATTTCAAGCACGATAGTCTGAAAGCAGCAACAAACCAATCAATGGTTACACTATCTAACCATAATAGGGAAAAATAGAATGAGCCAAATATATGTGATGAATGAAACAAAACTAATAAAGAAATTAAATGCAATTGACTCCAAGTATACTCTGAGTGATACAGAGTGTTTGTACATTGTCTTTGCACCTAAGGTCACATATCAAAGTTCAACATTCTAACCTTATGGGAATCATCATACTAATATTAGGAATGTCCATAGATAGGTGACTATTGAAAGAAATATCACAAGCCAAACCTTACTGAATAATCATCTAATTTTACTGATTTTAGTCCTACTTTAACTCAACGAGGCATAGAAATGAAGACCAACATGTAAACTTGCATAGTGACTTATCGTATGCACTCATGCTCAACCCCTCACTCCTAGTTGCAAAATACCTTACATAAATTGGGGGTAATACCCCATTCTCTAAGGCCTAAAACTAAGTGCTACGAATGTTGCAGTCATCTATAGTTCTAATGTTCGGTGATAGAAAATAGATATGTTAACAAATAATAACATTGAAGATCAGGGAAACATGAAAAAAATTCAAAACATTCATTAATAATAATAATTCATTACATTTCCCATCGTTAGACCCAAGGTTAGATCAAAATATAATTATTACAAAATATAACTCCAAGACTGACTATGAAGATTCCCTATTTATTGATCAAAGATTAACTATGAGCAACATGCATCTTTGCTACGACATGAATCCAAAAGATAAACACAGCATCAAAAAAGCTCTTAACTAGCTGACAATTTTTTTTACCTTAAAACCAACCGAATGCTTACCCCTACCCGATAGTTAAAGGAAAAATAAAAATTTCGGGTCAGCCAAAAGACTAGTGTGAATAATAAGCACTATCCGAAAATCAAAGGATGTCCAGTAAGATTGCATCGCTTAGCAGAGAAGGTTTTCCTTTCAGTAGTTTCTGCCTATAAAATAACCACTCTTGCACCATCAGTGGATAAGATAATAATAGTAATAATAACAATAGTAATATTGTGCAACATGCGTCATATACTTGATTTCTTATTCCGTTAACCAGTTGTCTTAATAGTTATTAATTAATAATAAATGTGTAAGTTACCCATTTGTCTAAAGTATAAATGATTCCCCACCATATTCAAGTGACTACCCATCTTAATATTTGGATCACCCATCTCCTTGGTATTTCAAATTTTTTTATATATGTGGATTAACCATCACACTCACATCATGGTTTTCCGTAGATTAACTATGAACATTTCCATTATCTATTGTGGATTACCCATCGCACATGTCATAGCTTTATCCATAGGATGGCTATGAACCACTCAATTAATTTTAAATGTATCCCTAAGAATATTTAAATCTATTAGTACCCCCAATTTCCATGATTTATTCAACTTCCATTGGTGACCCCTGTTAGGGTTAAGAATCAAGGATCTTATGACAAAACAAACACTAGAGGGAGGGTGAATAGTGTTTCAAAGAATTTATGGAAATCTAAACCAATTATTAATTACTCGAACTAATATATGAATCACAGAATGAATATTATAAAAAAAATGATCACATAAGCAAATATAATCAAAAGTAAAGTGCAAAAAAGGAAAAATCACACCGGATTTTATACTGGTTCGGATTGCTTTTACGTCCAGTCCCACACAACGCTGGATTGTGCAGATTTTTATTAATATCACTATCCAATTACAATACCCTTGATTTCACGGGCTACAAGGTTATTATCCCTCCTTTCCTTGATTTCATGGGCTATAAGGAACACACCCTCGCCTTTCCTTGATTTCAAGGCTACAAGGAATACATCCACACCTTTTCATACTCTTTCTGATTACAATAGCCTTATAACTCTTGAGTAGTACTTCCAAACAGAGAGTATTTGATAGAGAATGAAAATAGAAGAAGAATGATATAATATTTCTTGAAATCAATGGAGTATAAGTGTATAAACTTGGAATTTTGAGAACAATAATGGTGGTATGTTAAGGGAGAAAGAAGATGATAAGTTATTGAAATTTTTTGAATCAAGGCCTCTTATAGTGCTCTAAAGAGTGTAACCATTTCTGAAACGTTCTAAAAATGAAAAGGTACAACTTTTTAAATTTAAGAAAATGTTACTATTATATGTCGACATACATGTTTGTGTATGTCAGCGTAAACATTGTATTTTTACTTTTTAATCAATTTTTAGAGTTTTTAAACTAATATATTTATTCAGGAAATTCCTGAAATAAAACTAGTTGTTAAAATATTATTTTTCAAGTATAAATCATAATAAAATATTATTTAAACATATGTTTAAAACTGTATATATAAGTGATATAAAAACTATATAATATAATTATAAACCCACACATACACATAAATACACACACACACACACACACATATATATATATATATATATAGGAATTTATAAAGAGATATATAAACTATATAAACATTAAAAGGTTTTATGAAAACTGAAAATTAAATAAGAATATTTGAAATTCTAGTTAAATATAAATTTAGTATATAAAATATTTACTAAATGATTATATATATATATAAAACTATAAAAATTAGAAACTTATAAGTTAGGAAATATATATTTGAAATCATAAGTTTGAAATCCATGGATGATTAAAAATCATTTTGAAAGGAGTTTGAAATCAATTTGAAATCAATTTGAAGATATTTTAAAATCAATTTTTGAAAAGTGATAATTTGAAAACTGAGTTTGAGTGCTATTCAGAGTTTTACATAATATCTAGACTCTATTACCCTAATAATCTTGAACTCTTGATATCTTGATACTCATGCTCTTGATTCTCCTTCGAAATCTTAAATCTCTTAACTGTACAATCTTCAATATCTATTACCTGCATATAAACCCTGCATACACACACATATATATATTATGAATAAAAGTGTTAGTATATATTTTATAATCAATAATGATAATGATTGAAACAAGGTTGTTGCCATCAAAATATCATTAACATTCCATTCTCCAACAATCTCCCCTTTTTTATGATGACAACCTTGGTTTATAAAATATTTATACCCGATATTACCTGTTGATCTGATTCTTCGATTACTCCCCCTTTCACCATGAATTCCTTCTAACTCCCCCTTAAACTATACCTATTTTATAATTCTCCTCCTTTGTCATCAACAAAAACTATATATACCTAACTAGAATATAATACTCCCTGTAAAACTAAGGCATAGTTCTAAGATTAATTAGATTTTAGTATTTAAAATCTAGTCCAAGAAATAGTTCTACGCATTAAGTAAAATAAGATTAAGACAATATTCAAACAAATAGTCAAGTCAAAGTCAAACCAATTCGATACAAACTTTCTATGCAAACAAGCGTCCAATCAATCCAAACAAATAAATCTTTGTTATACAATAAATTCAAATTCAAGTTTTAATTTAGTCAAACCTCATCATTCGTAATTATGTTTGGGATTATTCCAATTAAGTCAAAAATCTAAACCAAATCAAACAATTTATGTCAATTCAAAAACACTTGCTTGAAACTTCAACTAATCCTAGAAACTATAAAGCTCTCCCTTAATCCAATACTAGAAAAAGTATATGTAATAAAATGTGAAAAAATGAGTATAGTCATATTATTCAATACCTACATGTGTATAAGTATATTTTTAACCTATCAACAAATACACACATATGTTAAATCCAACCAAGGCAGACAAGTCGAACAAATCAATTATATCAATCAAGCCTAAACAAGTCAATCAAATCAATCAATCCAAACAAGTTAAACAAGTCAATCAATTCAACCAAGCTAAACAAGTCAAACAAGTTAATCAAGTATGTATTTAATTAATAATCATATATATTTCTAATTAGAAAAAACTCCTCATACAGTATACTTGTTATGTGTGGAGTTAAAAGTTAACATGTAGTGCAGTGTGTGCAGTATATTATAATGCAGCATGAAATGTATGTCATATGCAAAGCAACATGAGATGATATATTGAATGAAATGCAACTTGTGATGTGACTGATTTTATTTTGACATGCATTGTAATAAATGAGGTATGATACGAAATAAGATGTGTAATGATATTATGCTAATAATATGCAAAATGATTTGACGATGATATGTATTTCTGTAAAAGATATTTAAAGTAATATCTAACTATTATTCATATATTACAAATTATTTCAACCAAACAAAGGTAATATCCATTAAACTTTTTTTTCATAAAATAAGGTTAATGATACTAATGAATTAGATTGGAAGAATAGTAAAGATAAGAGTTTAATGGTAATTAAAAATATATTCATGATAGGTAGCAAAATCTTCAAAATAATTCTATGAGAAATATGGAGTTAAATAATCTTAGTAGGGTGATTTTAAAAATAATATAGTAAAAATTGAAGATCTTTTTAAACAGAATACAAAATTGAATCATATTGTAACGACCTGGGAAATTTGCGACCTTGGTAATCGACGTGCAGCACCATGTTGACTATCCAAGAATCGAAAATGCTGGAATGTCAATAGAAAGAAGTTAGAGGATGAGAATTGATAAGATATAAAATTAGAATAGAAGAAGAAGAATACAATTACAACAACATCAGAGTAACACGAATCTCATAGCGGAACGAATAAAATATGTTATATAACATAACTTTGGAATAAAACAATATCGGTATACAATACTATTATCAGGGTACAACACTTACAACACAGCGGAAATAACAATAGCTATATAATCTTGAAGTCTCCTGCTCCAGCTCTCTAAGTATCTGTAAAATCCCGACTACTTGACTACCCGTACAAAAATGGGCACCCAAGAGTTTAGGAGAAAAACAAAATAAATTGTGGGTCAGCCATGTGTCTGGAGTGAGTAAACTCCAAACACTTGGTTTAACTTCTCCAAATCCATTTCAAAAGCAATGATAATCGTAAGACCGATCTACACATAAATACGGATGGTTTTTACCTTACGGTAACCCAAATTATTTCTTAAGGTCAATATTTTCTGATATTATATAATGTCTAAATCAAGTAGATAGCAATCTAGCAGAACGCTTTCATCTCACGCTCTACATATATAATATACAATCAAAAACCGCGGGCTCTTATTGGGTAATGGATTCCAACTGTGACAAGGTATGGAACCACCTTCCGATCAGTGTACTCTAGAAGCGATACACTGGAGTTCAATAAGAACATCTTGTAAGTCGGCCACACATTACCGGCCATTCATTTCACTTGAATGTTCTGAAAATATTATCACCTTACGATTGATATACCAACATAACTGTTCCCGGGAGATACAGAATTGAAAGAAGTAACAAATATGAATATTCTCTAGATGGTGACAATATACCTTAATTGTGTGCGGCCCACTTAACCATGTTGCCTGCCCGATTTCTGTCATTTCTCGGTTGATGAGGCTTAAGGTCATAACGTATCATTATACAGATCACATCTTTATTTCCTTTGAATGTCACATTGTCATACCCGCCAAATCACAAATTGATTTCTCCAAAAATACCATGGGTATACAGCTAAGAGAAACGAATTCCCCGCCACCAAACGTAATTACATTTGAAGAGATTAACTTACGTGATCTATTAAATATACTCTGTCAGACATTCTTCCATACATGTTGTCCTGGGACTGGACAAACCGAAGGCACTATTCTATAAATCCATCTTAGGCAATTTCTACCTAGGATTGCCAGAACAGCCCTTGCACAAACTTCGTCTTCAATTATCTTCATCATATTTGATTCGCAACGCTAACGCCCATACGGAGTGGTTTTCATATAATAAATCCGATCCCGGTCTCTCTGTATTGACAACGGAAATGGTCAAAAACTTTGATAGTCGGTTATTTAACTATCAAAAGAAAACATGAGTACAAACAATGGTCGTATTTCCAAATGGAAATCTTACCGAGCAAATCATTAATCAACACTGATCCCCTTTAATTTAATTTGTCATTCAACTATCCATTTCCCTATTTCTGTTTCCATATATTCGTAAATTCTTATTTTCTAAATTTAGAAAATATACGTTATTAATCATTGGAAAACATTTCCATATTTACTCTCATTTCTATTTTTTTTATATTATAAATATTTATGATTCTTATTTGGAAAACATTTCCAAAACTCTTTCATTGGATTTAAACAGATGTTTAAATAAAACATCATTATGCCAACTCAAACCATTACACTCATTAACTAAATTCACTTAACCAACCTTCACTGTCAAACCTTAACCATTCCTTAGCTAAAAATGAAGTCAATCAAGTTGGGGTATAAATACCTCTCAGACCTTAACTGAACAACATTTCTAACCTCTAAATAGACAAAGTTCACCTTTTAAATCTTTAACAAACTTCCTTACATAACTCTCGGATTCTATTTACGAATCCACTTCTTTGATTGAAATCATTTGATTATAACAATAGTGTTATAATCCCATGCTTCCGAAATATAATAACTTAAATAAAAAATTTATTTATTAAATTTGGATAAATAAACAAACAACTAATTTATTAATAAATAAATCTTGATTAAAAACAGAAAGTGAATAGTACTTTCCCGAATTTGATATAATCGAATTTCAACATATAACTCTCTTTCGAATAATCCATTCGATAACTTTCTTTCGAATAACCTATATTCAATTAACTCTCTTCGAATAACTTATGTTCGATTAACTCTCTTCGAATAAGTATATTCGATTAACTCTCTTCGAATAACTTTTATTCGATTAATTCTCTTTGAATAAATATATTCTTGAATAACTTATATTCGATTAACTCTCTTCGAATAACTTATATTCGATTAATTCTCTTCGAAAAAAATATATTTGATTAACTCTCTTCGAGTAACTTATATTCGAATAACTCTCTTCGAATAACTTATATTCGATTAATTCTCTTCGAATAAATATATTCGATTAACTCTCTTCGAGTAACTTATATTTGATTAACTCTCTTCGAATAAATATATTCGATTAACTCACTTCGAATAAATATATTCGATTAACTCTCTTCGAATAACTTATATTCGATTAAAAATATCGTTTTCCAACCGGATATTAATTATCTTGTCAAATCCCAATTTATTCAATATAATTTCTTAAATAAATTATTTTATAACATTTTTCCTATTCGAATTCAGGTTACAAATCTTTATGGAATTTACTTTAATACTATTCACATTCAAAAATCGAAATGAATTCCATCATTTTCCTTTTTAAAATAAATCCCCAATTTCCCGTTTTCATATTCACTCCTAAATTTTCAATCCAAATTATCCACTGATAATTATTTTTAATTTATTTATAAACATTGTTTATAAATCATGCTACTTGTTTTTATTATTGAACAAGTTATTTATTTCTAACCGCTTCGAAATTTCATTTCTATTTGAATTCCTATTTCAAAATACTACAACAAAATGACCATATTACAACGGTTGAAAACAGTTGTAATAGACTTTTTACAATGGTGGGGCAACTGTCGTCTATTAAGAAGTTGTAATAGACTGAAATCTTTTACAACTTTTCTGCACCGTTGCAGCACCGTTGTGAAATATGCATTTTACAACTGTTTTACACCGTTGTAATAAACTTTATTACAACTATTATGCACTGTTGTTGTTATTATTTTTACAACTGTTTATAACCGTTGTGATATATTTTATTACAAGTATTATTTTACAGTTGTAGTATATCCACAAATTATATACATATTACTAATAAAATTCATTTCAGAAGATATTATCTACTAAACTAAAGATATCAAACAAACTTAAAACATAAACCAAAACAATATATTAATTTTCTTCAAACTCTCATCATTTTTTTACATAATACGTTGACTTTTTACATAGACAAAACATAGTACATACATACCCAATAAAACAACCTACATTAGTCATGCACATAATGCACATCACCGGCTAAACTTTACAAAAAACGTAACCATTCCAATATATATACATCGATAACACAAAAAAATACATATGAAAATAGTTTAGTCCACGTACTCTAAACTTATAACTATGTCCCAAGGTCCCCATGTCTTATCCAAACTTGTAGTTTCGATTTTCTTCATCGGACAAACTTTTTGTGCCAACCTGCAGTAGCACCAGCATCATTCAGGTAATTGTTATTAGTAAAACTTTCCAGCTCCCGCATGAAGTCAAATGTGTTGTTCTTTTTGCTCAAAGGTTGATGCTCTTCCAGTAAGACAACTTCACTCGATGAAGGCTGTAACGATTGGGAATTTCGCTCGATCCGAATCAGTCGCTAAACCGATCAAGACCGTTCGAAACCCCTGATTGTTTTGAGAACACGACAAATTCGAACGTAGACAGAAGAACATTTCATTGTATATTACAACAATTCCATCAGAATACAAGAATATACAGAGTATGAATAAATATTACACAGAAAATATCATAGATTTAAATTACATTTAAATAAATCGCAGCGGAAAATAATACAAAACACAAATAGAAGTAATACACGGATACAGAGCTTTCCGAGCATCGTTCCAGCTGTAAATCAGGATCCTGTGAATATAAATCTGCAAAACCAAAACTACTAGCTACCCGTGTCAAAATAAGGGCACCCAGAGTTTAGGTTAAAACAATAAACTCCAGGTCAGTCATGTGACTGGTGTGAGAACTAAAACAGTTATTAATCTTTATTTTTAAAGTTAGGTAAATCAAGGGACCACGCCGTATAACACGGAACGGGTTTCCTCCCAAGAATACCAGCGCATAAAACAACAACGCAATGCTAAATAAAGAGAAATGAAGTTATTATAAGACCCAGGTCCTATCACACAATGCAACGCAAGCCGGAGGATAGGGTTTTCCCTTATAATAGTCAAAGCATGCTTGATACGTTTAAAACAAATCATTTGATACTATAATAAGTGTATAGTGTCAAAACAATTTCAATCATAGACGGCATGGGTACCATATATCATGTCGCCATACTAGGCTCAACAATCAAAACTGCAAATGTCACGTATTTGGAAATTGGATTTCCATCTGTGAACCGAGGCAAGGGATCGTCCTCTGCTGAATTAGAGACGCTCTAGCCCGTGTCTCAAGCAAGTACTCAATCAAGCCTTTAGATCGTCAGGACCGGTCCACCGATGTGAATTAAAATGCCTGAACACTGCGTTTCCCCACCCTATGGGGTGTCAATGAGCCAACGAATGACTCTATCGGTCCCGGATCAACCGATATAACCGAGGCGCCTCGCAACAACAACAACCACGCACGTGATAATAATATAAATGTCAGCTGGTTTAAGCAATGACACCACCTCTAGCTAGAAGGAAACGCATGCCCTCCCTTAGGTCCTTCTCCCGTTTCTGGTTCACAACCGGGGTGTGAGGCTCGCGAATCAACGTTACACAAAGCTATGCCACATAGGCCGTGCTTTGATCATCAACCACAAGACTCTACATTTCAACAGAAGCCTTGATCATTTGCATCTCAGCATGCCACACAGGCAATTCACGCTATGCAACCGATATCAATCACACAGAATGAAATCCGATGTCAGACACACATCCATTTACAAGTCCGTTCTGGGGCTGAACGAAACCGGAGGAACCTTATTCCTCGCATATCCATTGATCTCCAAGTACGTCTGGACGATCACCAACTGATTCCCTCCTCTTGGGTGTACATCCTAATCAAGATCATCAGTAATCACCCAAATGACGTGAAGACCTCCGGTCTTCAACCACCGTTGTAATGTCCCGTATTTTCTGACCATTTATTTGAAATATCTTATTTAAAATATTGATTTGAGTTTAAATATTGGGATTTGACCATTTTAAATTGAATATTTAAATTATATTATCTGGATATTCTACAAGATTTAAAACCAATCTAAGGCTTGTAAACACACATGCACAACTATCTAAAAATTTATGCTTTGGACATAGAAATCATACATCGATTCAATTCAATTCGGACATGGATTCCAAGACAACGTACTGATAATTGATGTTGAACGTAATATAGTTCAATCTAAAGATATATTATTATATTTGAATACATATGATGATAATTACTTATTATTAGTAGGGTTGCTTTTATTGGGATTAGTATATTTTACCAGTTCAATATGAAATGTAAAAATAGACAGTTTTACAAATAATATAGTTAAGGAATATGGTTTTAAATTTTGATAAGGATTTAAAATAAGAATTTACTACTAAACCATTTCATATTAATACTTTAGTGAAATAACCTATAATCATATTAAATTTCCAACCAAGTTGAGATTTTAATGCTCGAAGACAAGGACGAAAAAATGATCAAAGTATTGTCACTAATCCAAGGGGGTAACTAGCTATGATCTTGTGTATCATACAGTCCATATTGAAGTTTCAGTTCTAGACAGAGGAAGTGTGTATAAGATTCACGCAGCAATACACCCAGAACTGATATGAACAGCCATCTCAAAATCCAAACTTTGGTACAACAAATCAGAAAAAAAACAGTAAACAAACAAAGGAAAATCAGAATATATTTACCACATCAAACGTATACAGAAAATCTCATGTATCGTCACAAATTTCATACATATAAAAGAGGAAAGAAAATCAACAGCGATACTGTCCAGATCTCGAAATTGATAAACAACTCTTAACTGAATCTATACATGTGCAAAATCCATTTCGAACGAACCAAAGATATTGTAAATCCTTTACAAAAATAAACTCAGCAAAATCTCAAGCACCACTGTCCATTATGCAGTCATCACCAGTAGGTCTGATCTGGAAAGAAGAAAAAGAAACAACTATTAATAGCTAATATATATATATATATATATATATATATATAGGAATGTAAAGTGGAAAATCTCGAATAAGAAAAATTCTACATGGGAACAGTAATGCTATAGCTAGGATCAGTAATAGGAACAACTGTAAATTTATATTTACAGAATCGAAACAGATTTTTTTCAGAAATCCTTTGTACAAACAAATTATCATTTATTGTATGATGGACAATCCAATTCGATAGCTGTATGTTTCAAAGACAAGACCAAACGATTAAACAATAACAACTCAATGGATTTATAGCTGTATCAATCTACACATAAACAGTCGGTCCATGGCAATTTCTGAACACAGACAGTACATAAAATCCATCAAAAATCCTAGCCTTTACTGTTGAACATCACAACCCAAGTATCAATCAGTTCGGCCATAGCAAAGTTGAAATGAAATAACAAACACCTATAAACTAGGCACTGCAAACCCAATCCATGATTTTACAAATCGAGATTGACGTTGCTCTCGTCATGATAATAACCGCAAGTATAAATACCGACCACCATCGTTTTTTTTGACACAAGCAGCAAAGAATGGAACCCAATTCGAAAAAATCAAAACAGAAAATCACAAACAAAATAATACCGAAAATACTTATCTATTTGGCAAGGGACTAAGGCTCGATCCAGTCTTCCTCTTGAATCGTCGGACTGGTTCTCCAGGAATCATAGGGTTTGCAGACGAGGGTTTGAAGAGTAGGGGGCGGAGCAGCCAAAGCAGGAAGACGAGAGAGTGCGTTCGAGTTCGCTGGAGGAAGCAGCGATGGAGGAAGAGTTTGGTCATGGGAGGGTTTCGGTTTTCTGGAGTTTTTGTGGCGGCTACAAAGTGATTAAGGGGACCGATATTTTAGGGTTTTAAGTGAAAAGGGGGCAGGTTCATTTGCGTGATGGGCTGGACAAAGTTGGGTAAGGTCCATTTCTTTATTTAAAAGTTTAATTAGTTTAAGTGGTTTTAAAAAACTTCATATAGTAATTTCGAACACGTACGAAATCAGATTCCGACGAAACGAAAAACACCAGGACCCTAAAGACGAGTACTATGCGATGGATGAGGACTGAGCTGGGCAGGCAGCAGCTGGATTTTTCAGAAAAATAAAATGTCGTTTAATTCAACTGAAAACAAGCCGATTTATCGATGAAATAAAATTCAAGGTGAGTTAAACTCACTCAGTTATTTCCCGCTTATATTTTATAAGTTGGTTTTTTTTTGTGTGTTATGGTTGCTAGTGTTTTGACTGATTGATGATAGATATTCATATATTGTTGAACTGATGAAATTAAACATCGTTTAATTTCAGTGAAATCCAAATCGTTATTTATAACGAATGGTTCCAATTGAGGTAAGTTACCTTATTGGTCATGTTTATGAAATAAACGTGTTTTAATAAATGAATTGGTTGATTGATTATTGTGATTGATATTGAATTGTCGTTATAGACTGTTATGAGACCATTATTGAATTGTTTTGATTAGATGGTTGAATATTGACCTAAAATTCACCATTTGTTTGGTTTAAAACCAATGGGTATTATTGGTTGAGTGGTTGGCAGTACATGGCCTATGAATTAACCATTTTATAAATATCGATCTACCGTCAGGTAAATCGACGAGATGAAATTATAAAATTTATTTTATAATTAAAGACTGACTTTTAAATCTATTGTTTTAAAGCATGTAAAAAGGAAATAAATATTTATTATTTATTTATTAAGTTTATAATTGGTTTCAAATAAATTTATAAAGGGAATTCCTGATATTTATTAGAGTTATAAGTGAATAAGCAATGATTAATGTGATGGATTCGAATAATCGTTTTGAGAGATAAAGGAAAAAGGATTTATTTGAATTAATTAATTTAAATAAAGGATTATTTGGAACTAGTTAATGAGATAATCGTATTTTGGATTGGCAAAGTCAATTATTTGGCTAAGTTAAATTTTAGACCAATTGTTTGAATTAATCCAATGAGATGGGATAACGAATAATGGTTTAGTTTTAATAAATTTTTTTTTAAAAAAAAAGAGAGAAATTTATTATTTATTAGCAAATAAATAAGTTAATGGTGAAGTGAATTGTTAATTTAAATTTATAGATTTCTACTTAAATAGGGAATGATTATGGAAGGTAATCGGAGTTGAAATGAAATATGGTTTCGTTGTGAAAAGAATTCATGAACAGGTTTATATAAAGCCCAAGTCTTTATCACCAAAAGGGAGAAGAAAATTTAAGCAAATATTTGTTTAACGTTTGAATTAAGTAAAAAGGGAAAATTATAATTAAAGGGTTATATTAAACCGTGATTTATAAACAAAGTTTATAAGAAAGAAATGAGGCGTGTTTGGATTTAGAATAAATGTCGGGTTTGAATTACAACTGATGTCTATCCGAAGATAAGACCGTTGTTGATCAAGGTCTGAGAGGTAAATAAATACCCCAACTTGAACGACTTCGGGATTACATGAGGATGATGTTAGTGTGTAATGGGAAAGTTAGAAAAGGGTATTTCCGAGATCAAAGGAAATTGGAAAATTAAGTTTTCAAAATGAATTCGTTAACAGAAATGAGAGTGAAATAGTGTGAAATAAGAACCTTACGTCAAATAAGTTATATTTTAAATGTTTAAGAGTTTAAGATTAACTATCGTTAATCGTTTTTAATTAAAGGGGTCATGTGGTGTTGGCACTGAACTGGTAAACTCATGTTATTCACACAATTATTTGTTTGATAGTTAAATCACTGACTATCAAAACCTGACCATACGATCGTTGGTACGGAAAGACCGGGATCGAATATATATTCGAAAACCATTCCGACCAGCGAATACGTGAAAGAAGATTATTGAAGATGGAGCAATGGAAGACCATTGATCTTCATGAGCGGAAGGACTACTGATTGGATTTCTCTGGATTAGCGGCCGTAGATATTTCAACAGTGATTCAGTCGTGATTTGAAATCTACGGATTTCAAGGACTTCTGGCTACTAATCTGTAGGGTGATTCCTAAGATGCGGTAGGAGAGTACCTTCGGTTCATCCTGTTCCTGGATGACTTGTATGGACGAATGTCTGACAAAGTATTTCCAAAGGAATTACGTACGTTGATTTCTTCAAACGTACCATAGTTGGTGGCGGAGGATGACGGTTCTCTTGGCTTAACCACTAGAGTATTTTTGTGGACGTCTATTAGTGATATCTGGCGGAACTGACGATGTGGCATTCAAAGTGGATGGTGGCCAAGTGTTGTAAAAGAAATTCTAGCCTCAAGCCTCATCAACCAGGAAATGACAAAAAATCGGGCAGGCAGCATGGCTATGTGGGTCGCTCCCATTAGGATGTATAAACACCTATCTAGAGAAATTCCTTTTGTTTCTTAATCTATCGATTATTCCCATTCGGGAACGGTGGTTTGAGTCCAACCATTGGTGATATACATTCGATACACTCAAGGGAAATGAGTGGTCGGTCATGTGAGGGCCGGGTTGCAAGACGTTCTTGTTGAACCCTGTGTATTCGCCTCTAGAGGTACACGTGCGGAAGGTGGTCCCATACCTTGTCAAGTTGGAAATCCAATATCCAATAAGCGCCCACGGTTTTCGATTGTATACTATATACGGGGAGCGTGAGATGCAAGCGTTCCTCTAGATTTGCTAATTATTTGTATTTAGACATTATTATAATATCAGAAAAGATATTGATTTCGAAAACTGATTTGGGTTATCGTAAGGTAAAAACCGTCCGTGTTTATGTGTGGATCGGTCTTACTATTATCTTTTTCTTTCGAAAGGATTTTAACTTTAAAATCAAGATGTGTGATACCTTAATGTTGTGCGAGTTTTTCTCACTCTGGTCCACCAGACTGACCCGGTGTTTTGTAAATGCTCGGGTTAGACCGAGGTGTACAAGTTCAGGTTATCAGGTACTGAGAAGTCCGGAGACGAGCTGAAGATGTTCAGATGAATGATATACTGCTGTGTGATTATATATATGAGGACATATTATCAAAACTGTCCAGATGTGTGTTGTACTCTGATATTGTAAGTATTTGCAAAAGCTCTCAATAAAGGTTTATTTCTGTATTATATTTTGTTCCGCTGCGATGTGAGGCTCTGTGTTGGTTCTTCTTCTTCCTCTATTCTAATATTTCTTTCTTTCTTATCTCACCCTCTACCTTCTTTCTCATAACTTTCTGGTGTTTTCGATACTTGGATTTTGGCAAGTGATACGGGTTTAATGTATCATTGTCGAAGTCTAGGCGTCGAACCTGCTGGGTCGTTACAACCGTCTTCATCTTCGACTCAACGTCGAATCAGTTATTCAGAATGGGATAAACCCAGTCTTTCTGAATAACTCGCGTATATAATAAACAAGTGTTACACAAACACAACATACACCTCATTCCAATTCATCAGTCACTAACCGTAAATTAGCAAGAGAATAATTCCTCAAACATTAACCCCGAAGGCCGAAACCAACATCAGATCAATACCTAGGAAACCATTCTTCTTAGCTGAGACGGCCCCAAATCCCGTACTGACGGAGACAAGGGTAATCTTTGGAATATAACACAGAAACAAATACTAGCAGAACAGAATTAAATAAATACACCAGATAATGAACAATAGAATATACTGGATAAAAGTAATCATCAGAGTTACACAGTATACAGGATCATACTTAGTACAAATAAAGTTCAGCTATACATAAATGTCTACAGCGGAAAACAAACATAATGTACAATAGGAGCTGAACAGCATAAAAAGAGATAAATGATAGAATCCATCTTCAGCTCCAGCTATCCAGAAAGAACCAGCTAAACCTGAATACAAGGCTGCCCGTGTAGAAAAAGGGGCACCCGAGTTTGAAAGTGAAACAAACTACGAGTCAGTCATGGGACTGGTATGAGAAATCCACTCAACACATTTAATATATGGCTAATCACAGGACCACGCCACTTCCGTGGAACGGGTTTACTCCATCGGATTGCCAGTGCTTTAAAACAAATCTTTCTTTTAAACAACGCAATGCATTTTATAAAAATGAAGCCATTATAAGACTCAGTTCCCATCACACAATGCAACGCAAACCGGAGGATAGAGTTTTACCTTATAATAGCCAAAATATGATTGATACGAATAAAACAAAAGCATTTGATATTATTACTAGTGTTTATATGTTTCAAAAACAATTGAATCATAACTATCAATCATAGACGGCATGGGTACCATATATCATGTCGCCATATATATATATATATATATATATATATATATATATATATACAATCAAAACCGCATAGTCACGTATTTGGAAATTGGATTTCCGTCATGAACCAAGGCAAAAGATAGTCCTTACCGAATTCGAGACAATCTAGCCCATGTCTCCGGAACAGCCGCAACTGCCCCTTGGAGCGACAGGGCCGGTCCACACGGAGTGGATTATAGTGCATGAACAATACGTTTCTCCGCCCTTTTGGGGCGTAAATGAGCCAACGAATGACTCCAGCGGACCCGGATCGTCCGATCAAACCGAGGCGCCTCGCAACAGCAACAACCACATAGGTGAAAAGTATATAAATGTCAGGGCTGGTAGGTCACTGACACCACCCTAGCTAGAAAGAAACGCATGCCCTCCCTGAGGTCCTTCTCCCATTTCTGGTTCATACCGGGGTGTGAGGCTCGCGAATTCACATTATACACAAAGCTACGCCACACAGGCGGGGCTTTGATCATCACCACAAGACTTTGCTTTTCAACAGAAGCCTTGATCATTTGCCACTTAGGCATGCCACACTAGCAATTCATGCCATGCGACTGATGTCCATCGATATACAACCTCTGAGCTCGTGCGTTTCAGAGAAGGGCGTTAAGCAAAAGAATAAATTCTCCACCGCCAAACAGATGTATATTTAACATAGATCAATCAACACAGAATAAAATCCAATGTCAGACGTACAGTCCATTTACAAGTCCGTTCTGGGTCTGAACGAAACCGGAGGCACTAAATACCTCGCAAACCCATCGATCACCACGTACGTCTAGACGATCACCACTCATTATCCATATTTCGGGATGCCTCCCAATCAGGACCTCGGTTAACATCCAAACGAGGTGAAGATCTCCGGTCTTCGACCACCGTCTTCATCTTCGAATTTCAATCGTCGGTCAATTATTCGAAATGAGAATTAACTCGGCCTTTTCAAATAGTTCACGTATATTTAGAATTTCAAATCAATTTATTTCAATGGTTAAATCATTCGACAACACCAATTTTGTTCTTTAATGTAATTTTCACACCAAACACATTCAACCATCAAATACCACATAAATCGAGCAAATTCAGTTTATTTCCATTCCATATCGTTTATGATATTTTATAACGATTTATCGCTATTTTTATTTATTTTAAAATAGCCAATTTATTCAAAACGACGCTTCAGGCGATAACGCGGCCGTGGCGCTGTTTTTCCTCAGATTTGATTTACACATATCTGAAAATCTAACCATTGGATCTTCACAAAATTTACATCATTAGAAAGGCCTTTTCAAAATGAATCCAACGGTTCCAGTTTCGGGAAAATCCGACGGTCGGATCTCCCGGTACAATCGTTTGAAGTTTCGATTTCAAAATACGAACTGCACGGCCACGTTTCGTTTTAATTTTATTTATATTTATATATTTATATAAATATAGTTCATTCAATAATTTCAATATCGTTTCCATTTCAAATATTTCACTAACGCATTTAAATTTTGGAAAATTTCGCCATAACCACCTTTGTACGGGAGGGGCTGGGAAAATTCCCAAATAGCCACACGGGCGTCTCATGTCAAAAAGAAAAAGGAAAAGCCAAGCGGCTAGCAAACAGGCTCATAAAATCATCACCCAAACAAAACAGTAAATGTGCACCTATTTGTCGGGCACAAAATTTTTATTCCTCTTCCCTAGCCCCTTTGCTATAACCTGTTCAATAAATATGCATGTACATATATACAGTTCTTATCACTTATCATTTTCCATTCAACTTCATATTTGATTCCATTTGGTTTAAAAACACCATTCATTCTAATGTTGCATGCATAGGCAAAAATCATATCATTAGCTAATTAATGAATATTTCAACTCATGCATATTTATTTGAACGAGTTGCTATTTTTAACACTTCACATTACAACAATTCATGTGTATAATAAAAATGTGATTTTTATTGTGAAACAATTCATTTCAAAACACAATTATTTCGTATAGTTAATATAGGTGATAAAAATAGGATTTTTATTGTAAAACAATTTCTTTTAAAATGAGATTATTTTACATAGTCCATATAGTTGATAAAAGGTGATTTTTATTATGAAACAATTCATTTCAAAACACTATTATTTCGTATAGTTAATATAGGTGATAAAAATAGGATTTTTATTGTAAAACAATTTCTTTTAAAACGAGATTATTTTACATAGTCCATATAGTTGATAAAAGGTGATTTTTATTATGAAACAATTTATTTCAAAATATGAATACCATTCAACACATGAATTTCTAATCAACGAATGAATATCGATTCAACACATGAAGGTTTTCTATAGTTTCTATATATAGATAAAAATATGATTTTTATATTTAAAACACGAATACCATTCAACACATGAATTTCTAATCAACGAATGAATATCGATTCAACACATGAAGGTTTTCTATTCAATGAATAAATATAGTTTCAGCAAATGAAAATAATTCAAACACATGAATATTATTCTAAATTTCGGTAGCATAACGGCAGGGTAGTTAAAACCGGGACCGTCCCTAGTACGGCTCCTCGCTCTACCTTAAAACCTCGCAGTTTTTGACAATGGGGATCATGCATCTAGTTCGCACGCAGGCGGCATGTATAAATTTATTTCATTTCCACAAACTAATCCTATGTGGTTTCAACCAAATATTTCTCAACCACAAACGGGTATTTTTCAACCATAATCAATCAATATCAACCACAAACAATCCCAAACAACCATTCGCTATCAATCAATTTTATACCAATCACAACCAATTAATATCGTCCATGGTTTGTGGATGAGGGGCGTATATATATATATATACATATACATATATATACATACATATATATAGCAATTCACTTCTATTTCAACACATATATAATTTTTACAACGCATATATATCTTATACATCGAACGTACAACTTATACAACGCTTATACATGAGGTGTACAACGCTTATATAACCCATACATTGACTATATAATTTATACATCGTCGTTTTCCATATCGTTTATAAATTAGAAATCTCACATTGGGTTCCACTCCACCAAAAATAGCAGAAGGCTCAGAAAAATATGCGGTCTCTTCTAAAATGTAGAAGACGTCCACACGATCCCGTTGTCTCTTGTTTCACTGGATTTCAACCACACATAAAAAAGATATGATTTTTATAAGTTAACCTTAATTCGCGAAGGTTTTAAATTGTCGAAACCCATTTAAAATAAAATCACCGTACCTTTCAGTTTTAGCTCGAACTAAGGTTTGCGAATTTTGCCAAATCCGTGTAGCAAGTGGAAAATCAGGCTTCACGACGTTAAAGGGGAACGTGAGGGCTTTCGGCGCACTGTGGTCTTGCTCAGTTCGGTGGCGAACTGACACGGCGGCGGCGGTTGGAAGTTCCAACCTTTGAGGGCACGAAACTCGAGAGAGGGTCAACGGTTTTGGGCGAGGAGGGTATGGATTCGAAGGTGGTGAAGAGAGCTTCAAAAACTTCAATTGGGGCTGGGGGTAGTTCGACGTGGTGTGGCCGGAAAATGGCCAGGAAGCGGTGAAGGTTCTTCGTCGTTTATCGGGGGGGGGGAGAAAGAGGAATTTTTTTTTATAAAAATTCTGATTAGCCGGTGGGTCTTTAAAGGGGTTTTCTGACACGACCACCAATCGAAACCCAACGACTGTCATCCCTAGCGTTTTACCCCCATTCCGAACACAATGGGATATGTTTCGAAGGCCCATTCGAATGTTTCAGTCAGTTTTCCTTCAAATTAAAATAGAAAACACTCAATATTTAATTTGAACGTGCATTTCAATTTGCCAGGGCCACAAACTGATTCGACAAATTCCAGAAAAATAAATCTAGCTATGTTTTGACGATACGGTCCCAACAAAACTAGTTTCGTCGAATTCTGAGACCGTTTGCATAAAGGCCCATTTCTGGTCGATCCAATTTAACTTTAATTGACCAAAACACGTTTTCCTATGCCACGCTCACATACCAGCTTCAAAAATTATGAAATTTGAAACCTAGCAATAACTCCACATCCCGGATCCAACAAAAGTGGTTTCGTCGAATTCCGAGGTCGTATGCAAAATGGCCAATTTCACGGGCTATATAAATTCCAAAGCGACCTTTCTGAAAATTCATTTGGCCACAACTTTTGCTTTCCGTTATGAAAATTCAATTTTTCAGATTCATTAGAAAGGTATTCAATAACAGATTTAAATATTTTTGGTTTCACTAAAATCCGTTTTGTTTTGCACCCGGTACAGTCCGATAGAGTTTGAATTCAATTTTTGAAACTGCAGCGCCATTTCAGGCCTTGTTTATAATTATAATTAATTATATTAGTTTTCAATTGTCGATTCAAACTCCTTTTCATTGCTATTATTTAAAATATTTATTTTAAATATTTAAAATCCATAATTTTAGCCAATTTAAAAATTTTTAATTGGTTCAGATTTTCTGGGTCGTTACAATCTCCCCCACTTAAAACTTTTCGTCCCCGAAAAGGAACAAAGTCGAAAGTGGTTTGATTAATCAACTCTACGTTCGATTTGGCTTCAATTCTCCAACTTTTCAGTTTCTGAGAAATTTCAAATTCTTCAAAAATTTGGCTAACTCCCGGAATTTTCGAAAAATTTCGCTATAACCTCCCTTGTACGGAGAGAGGTTTGGAAATTTATTGGGCCGCATTAGGTACCCAATAAATCCTAATAAGCATACAATTATTTATAGTGATATATTCTGGTGTTTACAGGGGAGCATGTATTGATAATAACTCCAGAGAATAAATTCTCGTCACCCTGCCCCGTGTGGGAAATAAATAATCCATGTGCCGTATTTAATAACTAGAGAGACGTGATTATTGTCAACTCCAGACCCGTGTGGGGTTTTTATTAATCTGGCAATTTAATCGTTACAATTTAAATAGTCCATATCAGTCATCAGTTCAACCTGTAAAATATAGTCATCGCCATACAAGCCTCTCGCTTGTATGGTAAATCTTCCACCTCGTCACACAAGCTCCAGATGCTTATGTGGTATATGATGAAGTATGCCTATCTTCTGAAGTATGCCATGTAATGTAGTTCAAAATTAACTGTTACTATCCTATGGCGACGTTTATTATTTCACACAGAAAAACCATGACTCCGCATCTAATGGCATTCACAGGAGTTGATATAATAATATTTCGCAT
Organism: Allium sativum; assembly: GCA_030737875.1. Taxonomy (NCBI): domain Eukaryota; kingdom Viridiplantae; phylum Streptophyta; class Magnoliopsida; order Asparagales; family Amaryllidaceae; genus Allium; species Allium sativum. Next base: position 310,276,662 of record CM060912.1, on the reverse strand, counting down.
CCAACTCATTATGGTTTACCTATTTGTCGTGCACGCAAATAAAATCTTTACTCAACAGCTACTCCATTTACCTGTTCCAATATATAAAATGCACATGTATATACATTTCTATCTATTTTCTAATCAGTTCAATGTGTGATTTAAATGAATAAATTCTACCATTATTCCATTATTGATTATATTAACTATCGTTTCAATCATTTAATCTAATCTATCATCACACAACACAATCAAAAATCAAATTGTTTTTAACTTTTCAAAAATATACTAATCAATTTCATATTCTCTTTTAAAATCATTTAGACTATAGAGTTAAAAGTGCACATCTATGGAAAGAAAATAACAACAGAATAGAGAATTAAATGATAATGCAAAGTATGGCAAATATACCTTGCACCGGAGTCAATCAGAGATATCTACTCGGCATCTAGGATAAGCTTTCTGAATGCTCTCCTCAGTTTCCCAAGTACAATCTCGCGGATCTCCACTCCATTGCACTTTGACTAAGTGAACCTTCTTGTTCCTCAGCTCTTTGGTTTCTTTGCCGATGATCTTTAGCGGCTCTCTTCTCACAGCTAATTCTGGAGTAATTTCAATATCCTGCTGAGCTGCTTCTTCCACGATCAAGTCTAGATCATGAACGTGCTTTTGAAGTTGAGATATGTGAAATACATCATGAACTCCAGGCAACCAGTCAGGAAATTTGACCCTATAAGTGAGGGTTCCGATCCGTTCCAGAATAGGAAACAAACCAATGAATTTGGGCGCCAACTTTTCAGTTTTACCAAACCGGATAACTCCTCTCATCGGCGATACTTTCAAATATACATAGTCGCCAACAGCAAAGGATATATCTCTTCTTCTTCTATCGGCATAGCTCTTTTGTCAGCTTTGAGCGTCCAGTAATCGCTTCTTAATAAAATCGACTTTGTCGGCAGCTTCTCGGATCATATCAGGCCCCAATACAAGTCTATTACCGGGTTCGACCCAGCAAGCAGGAGATCGGCACGGTCTACCATACAATGCTTCGAATGGCGACATTGTTAGGCTTGCCTGGTGGCTGTTGTTATATGAGAATTCAGCCAAATGTAGATGGTCTTCCCATGATCCACCGAAATCTATAACACAAGCCCGCAATAGATCTTCTAAAATACGATTCACCCTCTCAGTCTGACCGTCTGTCTGAGGATGATAAGCGGTGCTCAAGTTCAACTTCGTTCCCAGCTCGACTTGAAATGCTTCCCAGAATTTGCAAGTGAATATTGTATCTCTATCACTGACTATACTGAGCGGCACTCCATGTAGTCTAACTATTTCCCTGAAATATATCTGCGCCAGACTCTGGGCAGTTCTGTTTGATCTGACAGGTATGAAATGGGCGGTCTTCGTGAAGCGATCTACGATCATCCAAATACTGTCATTCCCTTTTCTGGTTCTGGGCAGACCATCAATGAAGTCCATGGAAATATGTTCCCACTTCCAGCCAGGAACTTCTAGTGGTTGTAACAATCAAGCAAGCTTCTGTTGGTCGCTTTTGACTAGCTGGCAAGTAGGGCATCGGCTAACATATAAAGAAATGTCCCTCTTCATCAACCTCCACCAGAAAGTGCGTTTGATGTCATTATACATTTTGCTTACTCCCGGATGGATACTAAGTTTTGACTTGTGACATTCATCCAGTACTTCCTCTCGAAGCTCAGGAATGTTAGGGACACAGATTCGACCTTTGAGCCTTAGAATCCCATCATCAACTTGAAAACTCGAGGGTTCGCCTTATTGAATTATCTCTCTGATCTTCTGAATGAAGTGATCATCCTTCTGAAGAGTAGATAATTTATCTATCAATGAAGTTGTGATAATAAAACTGACGATCATTTCATTCTTTTGTCTCAGCGCATCGGCCACGACATTGGCTTTTCCTGGAGTGTATATAATTTCAAAGTCATATGCTGCAAGAAACTCCAGCCAACGTTGCTGCCTCAGATTCAGGTTTTTTGGGTGAACAGATACTTTAACGACCGGTGATCTGTAAACAGTTTAAATCTCTCACCCAAAAGATAGTGTCTCCAGATTTTCAAGGAGAATACTATAGCTAATAACTCAAGATCATGAGTTACGTAGTTTTTCTCATGCGGCTTCAGTTGACGGCTAGCATAAGCAATCACTTGACCCCTTTGCATTAACACTGCGCCAAGGCCTTCTCTAGAAGCATTAGTCCAGACTTTCAAATCCTGATTGCCATCGATGATGGTTAACACTGGAGTTAGCCTTAACTTTAGCTCTTCAAAAGCCTCCTCACTTTTTGGAGTCCATTTGAATTTAGAGTGCTTCTTTGTAAGCTTCGTTAAGTGACCAGATATCTTCGAAAAGTCTTTAACGAATTTTCGGTAATAACTAGACAATCCGAGGAAACTGCGGACTTCAGTGGGGGTACTGGGCTGTTTCCAATTCTGAATAGCTGTGATTTTGCTTGGATCCACAACAATTCCTTCTTTCGATACGACGTGGCCTAGAAATTTCACTTCATCTTGCCAAAATATGCATTTGGATAGTTTGGCTTTCAATACATTCCGTCTCAGAATTTCCAGAACCTGTTCCAGATGCTTCTCATGTTCGGCCTTTGATTTAGAGAAGATTAGAATATCGTCAATGAAAACCAGAACGAATTTATTCAAAACTCCTCTGAACACTCTATTCATCAGATCGACAAAGTAAGCTGGAGCGTTACATAAGCCGAATGGCATTACTAACCACTCGTAGAATAAGCCGGGACCTCTGAATGCTGTCATTGGAACACACTCTTCGGCAATTCGAAGTTGATGGAAGCCTGTAGCTAGGTCCATTCGTGAAAATACTTGTGCTCCATTTAATCGATCCAACAAATCATCAATCCACGGCAATGGATATATGTTCTTTATCGTCTGTTTGTTCATATCACGATAATCCACACATAAACGTAGAGTACCGTCAGATTTTGGGACAAACACCACTGCTGCTCCCCAATCCGAGAAACTGGGCCTGATTAGACCCTTCCATACTAGCTGTCGTGTTTGATTGTCAAGTTCTTCTCTCTTTCAAGGACATTCTTCGAATAGCGTGAACTACCGGTCTTGCATTCGGGATCAAAGCGATCTTGAAATCTATTTCCCTCTGCGGAGGTAAGCGAACAACTTCTTCGAACACATCCACATAGTTCTTGACGACAGGAATGTCTTTGATGAGGTCAGGAATATTCTCTGCGACTTCAGGGATATTTTCCATTTGGGCTGGAGAAACATCCAAAGCTGCCCAGAAGTCCTTTCTATTTGAAGTCGGGCCTTCACATGGTATGGTTATATAATTCCCCGATTGGGCCTTTGCCTTAACAACTCTCTCGGCGCACCTAACCTCTGCTTCATATTTGGTTAGCCAATCCAATCCTAGAATAAGATCGAATTCATTAAAATTCATGACGATAGAGATAATAGGGAATTTATAGCAAGAAAAAGAGACAGGTACTACACAAATCCAACTGAGATTGATGGAACCCCCAACTGGATTTTGGACAGTCATTGGCTCTTTGAGCTTCTTCAAATTCAAATCCAGTTTCTTGACTGCACTCTTTGCAATAAAGGTTCGTGACGCACCTGTGTCAAACAGTACTTTAACTGGAATGTTCTTGACATTGAGCGTGCCTTTTAAAACATCAGATCTTTCCTGACTATCTGACGGTGCTGAGGTTTCTGCCACTTCATTTACCTGAGCCTCCTTGGTTGCCTTTAGCAGCCGGCAATCCCGCTTTACATGGCCAAACCGATGGAAAATGCTGCATTCTCTGATATCTTGAAACTTGTTCTTTGACTTAGGTCCACTCTTCTTTAGTTTCTTTAAAGATCTGCATTTTCCTTGCAAATGCCCTTGCTTATGGCAGTTATTGCATACGGCAGTCGTTACCGGTTCTTTTCCTGATCTGGCCCTTTTCTGATTGGTTTTAGGCTCCTTACTGACCTCAAGCATCGTACTGGCCTCAGGACGATCAGTTTCTGATTCAACCTTATCGCTTGAACTGACTTCCTCTTCTCCGCGCAACATACCTTTCCTATCGAGATCTTCATACTGATAAGCCATATAAATCATTTCCGAGAAAGGAAGCTTCACATTCCTCATTACACTGTTCTGATATTTTCTTTGAAGTCCATGAATAAATCTCAGATTCTTCCTCTTTGGGTCTTTAATCAGATGAGGAGCAAAGTGAGAAAGTTCGTTGAATTTCTTATGATATTCGGGAATGGTCATATCACCTTGTATCAGATAAGAAAATTCATCACATAGTCGCTCAGTCGCTTCGGGAGGAGTAAATCTCTCCAGGAAAATCACTTTGAATCTATCCCAGGCGATAACACCTTCTGGATTATCCTTAATTACTGAATCCCACCAGAACAAAGCTTCGTCTTCGAGTGTCAGGAGGCCAGTAATCTTTTCTGGTCATCCCTCAGCTTTAATGCTTCAAAGATTTTCTCAGCTGAACGAATCCAAGCTTGTGTTCTCATAATAGATTCTTCACCCGAGAAGGGTTTTCCACCCATATTTTTATATTTCATAAATAGAGCTTCTATATCCAGGTCAGTATCACTTCTTCTGTTTCTGGCACTCATTTTCTAGTACTTCTGCAAACAGCAGATCAAGTGTCAGGTCACAGAAAAGACATTTCAAAATATAGAGACAATTACTTGAATGTAAATGTGTCTATCTAGGTGTTATTTCATTCTGCTACCCATACTAGGATATTACTGATCCTATCTGCATTGATTTGCCCATCTTAGAACACTACTGGTTCTATTTCTGACGAGTTCGTTAATATGTTATATTCCAGAACTAAGCTTAACCAAAGCTCTGATACCACGTTGAGACGGCCCCAAATCCCGTACTGACGGAGACAAGGGTAATCTTTGGAATATAACACAGAAACAAATACTAGCAGAACAGAATTAAATAAATACACCAGATAATGAACAATAGAATATACTGGATAAAAGTAATCATCAGAGTTACACAGTATACAGGATCATACTTAGTACAAATACATTTCAGCTATACATAAATGTCTACAGCGGAAAACAAACATAATGTACAATAGGAGTTGAACATCATAAAAAGAGATAAATGATAGAATCCATCTTCAGCTCCAGCTATCCAGAAAGAACCAGCTAAACCTGAATACAAGGCTGCCCGTGTAGAAAAAAGGGCACCCGAGTTTGAAAGTGAAACAAACTACGAGTCAGTCATGGGACTGGTATGAGAAATCCACTCAACACATTTAATATATGGCTAATCACAGGACCATGCCACTTCCGTGGAACGGGTTACTCCATCAGATTGCCAGTGCTTTAAAACAAATCTTTCTTTTAAACAACGCAATGCATTTTATAAAAATGAAGCCATTATAAGACTCAGTTCCTATCACACAATGCAACGCAAACCGGAGGATAGAGTTTTACCTTATAATGGCCAAAATATGATTGATACGAATAAAACAAAAGCATTTGATATTATTACTAGTGTTTATATGTTTCAAAAACAATTGAATCATAACTATCAATCATAGACGACATGGGTACCATATATCATGTCGCCATATATATATATATATATATATATATATATATATATATATATATATACACACACAATCAAAACCGCACAGTCACGTATTTGGAAATTGGATTTTCGTCATGAACCAAGGCAAAAGATAGTCCTTATCGAATTCGAGACAATCTAGCCCATGTCTCCGGAACAGCCGTAACTACCCCTTGGAGCGACAGGGCCGGTCCACATGGAGTGGATTATAGTGCCTGAACAATACGTTTCTCCGCCCTTTGGGGCGTAAATGAGCCAACAAATGACTCCATCGGACCCGGATCGTCCGATCAAACCGAGGCGCCTCGCAACAGCAACAACCACACAGGTGAAAAGTATATAAATGTCAGGGCTGGTAGGTCACTGACACCACCCTAGCTAGAAAGAAACGCATGCCCTCCCTGAGGTCCTTCTCCCGTTTCTGGTTCATACCGGGGTGTGAGGCTCGCAAATTCACATTATACACAAAGCTACGCCACACAGGCGGGGCTTTGATCATCACTACAAGACTTTGCTTTTCAACAGAAGCCTTGATCATTTGCCACTTAGGCATGCCACACTAGCAATTCATGCCATGCGACTGATGTCCATCGATATACAACCTCTGAGCTCGTGCGTTTCAGAGAAGGGCGTTAAGCAAAATAATAAATTCTCCACCGCCAAACAGATGTATATTTAACAGAGATCAATCAACACAGAATAAAATCCAATGTCAGACACACAGTCCATTTACAAGTCCGTTCTAGGTCTGAATGAAACCGGAGGCACTAAATACCTCGCAAACCCATCGATCACCACGTACGTCTGGACGATCACCACTCATTATCCATATTTCGGGATGCCTCCCAATCAGGACCTCGGTTACCATCCAAACGAGGTGAAGATCTCCAGTCTTCGACCACCGTCTTCATCTTCGAATTTCAATCGTTGGTCAATTATTCGAAATGAGAATTAACTCGGCCTTTTCAAATAATTCACGTATATTTAGAATTTCAAATCAATTTATTTCAATGGTTAAATCATTCGACAACACCAATTTTGTTCTTTAATGTAATTTTCACACCAAACACATTCAACCATCAAATACCGCATAAATCGAGCAAATTCAGTTTATTTCCATTCCATATCGTTTATGATATTTTATAACGATTTATCGCTATTTTTATTTATTTTAAAATAGCCAATTTATTCAAAACGACGCTTCGGGCCATAACGCGGCCGTAGCGCTGTTTTTCCTCAGATTTGATTTACACATATCTGAAAATCTAACCGTTGGATCTTCACAAAATTTACATCATTAGAAAGGTCTTTTCAAAATGAATCCAACGGTTCCAGTTTCGGGAAAATCCGACGGTCGAATCTCCCAGTACAATCGTTTGAAGTTTCGATTTCAAAATACGAACTGCACGGCCACGTTTCGTTTTAATTTTATTTATATTTATATAAATATAGTTCATTCAACAATTTCAATATCGTTTCCATTTCAAATATTTCACTAATGCCTTTAAATTTTGGAAAATTTCGCCATAACCTCCTTTGTACGGGAGGGGCTGGGAAAATTCCCAAATAGCCACACGGGCGTCTCATGTCAAAAAGAAAAAGGAAAAGCCAAGCGGCTAGCCAACAGGCTCATAAAGTCATCACCCAAACAAAACAGTAAATGTGTACCTATTTGTTGGGCACAAAAATTTTATTCCTCTTCCCTAGCCCCTTTGCTATAACCTGTTCAATAAATATGCATGTACATATATATAGTTCTTTTCACTTATCATTTTCCATTCAACTTCATATTTGATTCCATTTGGTTTAAAAACACCATTCATTCTAATGTTGCATGCATAGGCAAAAATCATATCATTAGCTAATTAATGAATATTTCAACTCATGCATATTTATTTGAACGAGTTGCTATTTTTAACACTTCACATTTCAACAATTCATGTGTATAATAAAAATGTGATTTTTATTGTGAGACAATTCATTTCAAAACACTATTATTTCGTATAGTTAATATAGGTGATAAAAATAGGATTTTTATTGTAAAACAATTTCTTTTAAAACGAGATTATTTTACATAGTCCATATAGTTGATAAAAGGTGATTTTTATTATGAAACAATTCATTTCAAAACACTATTATTTCGTATAGTTAATATAGGTGATAAAAATAGGATTTTTATTGTAAAACAATTTCTTTTAAAACGAGATTATTTTACATAGTCCATATAGTTGATAAAAGGTGATTTTTATTATGAAACGATTTATTTCAAAATATGAATACCATTCAACACATGAATTTCTAATCAACGAATGAATATCGATTCAACACATGAAGGTTTTCTATAGTTTTTATATATAGATAAAAATATGATTTTTATATTTAAAACACGAATACCATTCAACACATGAATTTCTAATCAACGAATGAATATCGATTCAACACATGAAGTTTTTCTATTCAATGAATAAATATAGTTTCAGCAAATGAAAATAATTCAAACACATGAATATTATTCTAAATTTCGGCAGCATAACGGCAGGGTAGTTAAAAACGGGACCGTCCCTAGTACGGCTCCTCGCTCCACCTTAAAACCTCTCGGTTTTTGACAATGGGGATCATGCATCTAGTTCGCACGCAGGCGGCATGTATAAATTTATTTCATTTCCACAAACTAATCCTATGTTGTTTCAACCAAATATTTCTCAACCACAAACGGGTATTTTTCAACCACAATCAATCAATATCAACCACAAACAATCCCAAACAACCATTCGCTATCAATCAATTTTCACACCAATCACAACCAATAAATATCGTCCATGGTTTGTGGACGACGGGCGTGTATATATATATATATATATATATATATATATATATATATATATGTTTATATATAGCAATTCACTTCTATTTCAACACATATATAATTTTTACAACGCATATATAACTTATACATCGAACGTACAACTTATACAACGCTTATACATGAGGTGTACAACGCTTATATAACCCATACATCGACTATATAATTTATACATCGTCGTTTTCCATATCGTTTATAAATTAGAAATCTCACATTGGATTCCACTACACCAAAAATAGCAGAAGGCTCAGAAAAATATGCGGTCTCTTCTAAAATGTAGAAGACGTCCACACGATCCCGTTGTCTCTTGTTTCACTGGATTTCAACCACACATGAAAAAGATATGATTTTTATAAGTTAACCTTAATTCGCGACGGTTTTAAACTATCGAAATCCATTTAAAATAAAATCACCGTACCTTTCAGTTTTAGCTCGAACTAGGGTTTGCGATTTTTGCCAAATCCGTGTAGCGAGTGGAAAATCAGGCTTCACGACGTCAAAGGGGAACGTGAGGGCTTTCGGCGCGCTGTGGTCTTGCTCAGTTCGGTGGCGAACTGACACGGTGGCGGCGGTTGGAAGTTCCAACCTTTGAGGGCACGAAACTCGAGAGAGGGTCAACGGTTTTGGGCGAGGAGGGTATGGATTCGAAGGTGGTGAGGAGGGCTTCAAAAACTTCAACTGGGGCTGGGGGTAGTTCGACGTGGTGTGGCCGGAAAATGGCCAGGAAGCGGTGAAGGTTCTCCGTCGTTAACGGGGGGAAGAAAGGGGAATTTTCTTTTTTTTTATAAAAATTCTGATTGGCCGGTGGGTCTTTAAAGGGGTTTTCTGACACGACCACCAATCGAAACCCAACGACTGTCGTCCCTAGCGTTTTACCCCCATTCCGAACACAATGGGATATGTTTCGAAGGCCCATTCGAATGTTTCAGTCAGTTTCCTTCAAATTAAAATAGAAAACACTCAATATTTAATTTGAACGTGCAATTCAATTTGCCAGGGCCGCAAACTGATTCGAAAAATTCCAGAAAAATAAATCTAGCTATGATTTGACGATACGGTCCCAACAAAACTAGTTTCATCGAATTCTGAGACCGTTTGCAAAAAGGCCCATTTCTGGTCGATCCAATTTAACTTTAATTGACCAAAACACGTTTTCCTATGCCACGCTCACATACTAGCTTCAAAAATTATGAAATTTGAAACCTAGTAATAACTCCACATCCCGGATCCAACAAAAGTGGTTTTGTCGAATTCCGAGGTCGTATGAAAAATGGCCAATTTCACGGGCTATATAAATTCCATAGCGACCTTTCTGAAAATTCATTTGGCCACAACTTTTTCTTTCTGTTATGAAAATTCGATTTTTCAGATTCGTTAGAAAGGTATTCACTAACAGATTTAAATATTTTTTGTTTCACTAAAATCTGTTTTGTTTTGCACCCGGTACAGTCCGACAAAGTTTGAATTCAATTTTTGAAACTGCAGCGCCATTTCAGGCCTTGTTTATAATTATAATTAATTATATTTGTTTTCAGTTGTCGATTCAAACTCCTTTTCATTGCTATTATTTGAAATATTTATTTTAAATATTTAAAATCCATAATTTTAGCCAATTTAAAAATTTTAAATTGGTTCAGATTTTCTGGGTCGTTACATTAGCTAACCTACAGTTAGTTTCTAAATTTCAATTTCTTAGGGAAAGGTTCCCATTAATTTTATCGAAGATAAATTTTTTTAAATTTATTCTTTAATCTTCTTTTGAATATCAATTCAAACTAGTCGGGATTAGCGAACCGCATCGAAGTGATCATTTATTTTATTTCCCAATCTCAACATATTCATCCCATGAAGTAAAACTGGCCATACTTCGTATCTAACACCACGGTGTTATCGGTAAATTCAATTACCATTTCACGTTCAAATCTAATTAAAGATTTAGCTATCGCCTGGAGCAAAACTGGTGATACTCCATTCTCGATCATTTCAATCTAATTAAAGATTCATTAAAACTCCACTTAGTTTTAATCTTTAACTAGGTTAAAGAATCAATGTCATTTAAAACACGGTTCACGATAAACCCAAAATCACATCCTATTCTATCAGCTTTTAACCGTAAAATAGCAAGTGAGCAATTCCCTAAGTATTAACCCCGAAGGCCGAAACCAACATCAGATCAATACCCAAGAAACCATTCAACTTAACTAATCTCCAGTTAGTTTCTGATTTTCTTAACTCGGTTGGGTCTAAGAACAGTGTTTTTGAAGATACCGTTCACGACAACCCAAAATCACATTCCATTAATTATCGGGTTAAAGAACAAGTGTTATTTAAAACACCGTTCACGATAAACCCAAAAATCAATTCAATTCAATTCCAATTAAATATTATTTAATTGGTACACTTCATTAAATCTAAATAAAAAGATTTAATCTTTTTCTCAACTGGGCTTAAGAATAGTGATAATGAAGACACCACTCACGACAAACCCAAATCACATTTGATGTTAAATACAAGGCTATAAATAGAAAATATATCGGCTTATATTCAATATCAAATTCTACGACCAACAAATATCGTATCGGAAATAACGATATAAATATATCTTTCAAATTCCCATAACAATATCTGTATCATCACGAAATCCAGCATCGAAATATTCCAAAGACAATTTCGATTCAAATCCATTCCAATTCAATTATTGGAAATTCTGGTTACTTTTAAAACCATTTCATATCCAATTTATTTATTTTAAAAATAAATGGATTTTAATTCTAGTTCAAAACTAGTTCATTTCGATAAAAATCTATTTTTATCTTTTCAAATATGGACTTTTTCATCCCAATTCTTCCCAAATCATTTCTTATGATTTTACACAAATTAATACTATTTTTAATAATTTTATCAAGGCCCGTACAGTCGATTTCCATCAACGACCATCGAACTGCACTAACAACGACCTTTTCCAAATTTGATTTGGACATAATTCAAAATCCAACCGTTAGATTTCTAATTTCTAATATTCGTTAGAAATCTCATTTCAATACGAACCCAACGGTTCCGGTTTTAGGAGAATCCGATGGTCGGATCTCCTGCAATGTCCATTCGAAGTCAATGGTCGAAATTCACGAACTACCGCAGCGCGGCGCGTTCTATTCTGGCTATTATATATATTATATATATTTCATCGATTTCCTTTTAAAACGTATTTTATAGATCGTTTTAAATTTGTTTTCAAAATGATTTCAACTTCAATTTCAAATTCAAATCAAAATTGAAACTTTCCAATATAAATTCGTTTTAAATTCATTTCAACTCGATTTCAATTCAAATCGGTTTCAATTCAAATCGATTTCAGTTCAATTTCAATCTAATTCGAATTTCAATTCTTTTCAATTTAATTCAAATTTCAATATATTTCAATTTAATTCGAATTTCAATTCATTTCAATTTAATTCGAATTTCAATTCATTTCAATTTAATTCAAATTTTGAAATCACTTTCAATATTCATTGAAAAATGAATAAAATCGATATAAATATCGTTCACGTCAAAATGGCCTCAATCTAATCAACACGGCTTTTATTCAACACATGAATATTTATTCTATTCAACACATGAATTTATTTTCTATTCAACACATGAATATATATTTTCAATTCAACACATGAATTTATTTTCTAAATTGGAATGAGGCCCAATCAATTACCATATAATGTTAATTATATGGATTTTCTACAACACATGCATATAATAGCAACGATAAATAATCAACCATCATCCAGAGTGCACCACACAACTGCATAAGCATTGAATATAAATAATTAACGCTTACACAGTCTGTCAACCCATCGATTGACATACAACTAAACAATCGAGATTAGTGTACGTCAAATATCATCCCAATTCCCGTGTGGAGTTTCAAATCAACACACACAGATTTTATTTGTGCAGTTGGGAGATGTGTAAAATTTATCGTCCCAATCAATATAAGTCAAATCACTGTATATAAACAAATCGTCTGATTTGTTTATAAATATTTATTTTATATACACGTTAAAAATTATATTTTTAACCATAAAATATTCTCCACTATAAAATATTTTATTTCATTCCACATCACACAATCAAATTTCACAACATAGCAACCAAACAAATAAGTCATCCATGGTCTGTGGACGACGGGTGTCGGGTGCTACTAAGCACCGTCTGCATCCTAGTATATATTTCAAACTAGAAATAAAAATAAAAGTGAGGAATTCTCACCGAGGGTTCCACTCCTCCATTTCGTTTCTGAATTTCTGAACCGTCTGAATTCCTTTTTGATTTCAATCCGTTCCATCTCACTTCTTTTCACGCTGTTCATATATAAATAAAAATCACATTTTTGATTCTAAGTTATATGGATAAAAATCATATTTTTATTCTCTTCATTATATAAAAATTATATTTTTACATCGTTAAAAACCATATTTTTATATCGTTATTAGATATATAAAAATCGGATTTTTACTTCGCTAATGAATATATAAAAATCGAATTTTTACTTCGCTAATGAATATATAAAAATCGAATATTTACTTGTTGTAAAAATCAAACCTTTATCGCTACTTCATATGAATAAAAATCAGAACTTTATATGATTAAAAATCTAATCTTTCCACGTTAAAAATGTTATCTTTTCAATGCCGATCTACTTAGATGTTTATAAATATACATTACGTCCTAAAACCCTACTATTAAATTCAAAATCAAATTTTAAAACAATGTTTTAATCGCTTAATTAATTACCTACAAAGAAAATAAGATAATTAAAATAAAAACTCATTGTGGCTGGCCAGAGGGGGAGAGGGGCGTCGCTGGTGGTGACGAGTGTTGGTGGCGGCGGGACACTGGCCAGAGGCGACAGCAAAAAGGGGTGGCGCGGTTTAATTAGTGCTAGGGATTGCGGCGAGAAGAGGAGAGAGGAGCAACGTGGTGGAGAGGGGGGCCTGTGCGCCGGTCATCGGAGGTGGAACGGCGACGTCTTCTGGTGCTGTGCGACGACGGAGGGAGCATAGGCACGAGATTCGATCCAGAGGGAATTTGAGAGAGTGGATGAGAGAAGCGCGAGGAGGGGCGTCATCGAGGGTGGGGCGCCGACGTTAGGGGGGCCACGGCGTTGACTGGAGCAGAGGAAAAGGGTGAAGGCGGATCTGGGAATCGGGGTCCTTTTTCTTGAACGAGTAAATGAGGAGGGGGTTAAGGGGAAGAAAAAAAGGGGGTATTATAATATTTTTATTTAATTAATTATTTAATTTTAAAAAGAAATTTTTACTTCAAGCTCGAAATCGAACCCACCGACTGTCGTCCATAGCTAATTACCCCCATTTCGAACACAATTGGATATGTATCGTAAGCTGATTCGATCGTTTTGATCAGTTTTCGTCAAAATCAACATATAACTCTATATATTGAATTTGAACGCACATTTCAATTTACCGGGGACAGATACTAACTTTAAAAATTCCAAAAAAATATTTTCTAGCTTTGTATTGATGATACGGTCCTAACAAAACTAGTTTCGTCAAATTCCGAGACCGTTTGAAAAATGACCATTTTCCAGTCGATTAAAATCAACTGAAACTGGTCAAACGCGTTTTCTTTCGCCACGCTCACATATTGATTCGAAAAATTATGAATTTTGGAATCTAGCAATAACTTGACATCACGGATCCAACAAAAGTGATTTCGTCGAAAACCGAGGTCATTTGCAAAATTCCTATTTTTAAGGGCCAGAATTCCATAGCGACTATTCTGAATTTTCAACTGGACATAACTTTTTATCCCGCTATGAAATTTTGATTCTTCTAATTCGTTGGAAAGATATTATCAATTAGATTCTAATATTTTTGGTTTCGTTAAAATCCGGGTTATTTTGAATCCTGTACGTTCATTTGAACTTTGTAATCGAATTTTCAAACTACTGCGCCATTTTCAATTCCTTTTATAATTATAAATAATTATTTATATTCTAAAGACGATTCAAATAAATATATACATTCTAATTCTATTCAAAATAAATTTCTCCTCGTTATTATTTAAAATATTTCATTTTAAATAATCAAAATTCACTAAAATTGCCAAAATAAAATTTTTAAATTGGCTCAGATTTCCGGGTTATTACAAAGGCATGGTACTTTTGTCACTAAATGAGCTAGATCGTGAAGAATTCACATTGTCAATTCTTCTTTTCAAAAAGCATATAAAACAGTCTAACCAATATATGCTAATAATTATGTGTTCACATACTATAATGTCTAAACAATTTGATAACAGTTCATGTATTCACTGCCTATGGTTATAAGTAGGCAAGTCAACCAACGATTTGATACTGGGTATAAAAATAAACAAACTAGCATGTAAAGACAGGTTTTGAATAATGTGTAGTGCTCTATGTACAATTTTCTAGTGATTTATATAGTTTAAGTAACTTCATATCTGATCAAAACTGCATAAACATATGTATAGAACTGTTTGTGTGTCATTAAATATTACACAAATCATTGACGGTCCAAGCAAAGGGATAACTGGTCATACGTTCTCTATATAATATGCATATACACACTAAACTACCTGAACAAAGGTATATAAATAACTGGTTATAGTATGCCAACTAATGCATCCACTATTGAATCACTTTTCGGACCATTTTCAAATCAGCAAAACACCTTAAACATTGTTTTGATCAAGCAGGTGACTGATCCTAAGCTACAATGCAGGGTATAAATCAGACTAGTTAGCTCCAGAAAGTAGTATGCATTATTCATAGCATACTTATCTTATATACTTAAACGGGTGGACACATACATGTCAGGTCATCAACATAGTTAATGTAGTTTGGTGATTTAACCAATATATATTTAACCACCAATTATGAGCAACAAGTTTATCTACATATCAATCAGGATGTGTGTGTGTGTATATATATATATATATATCCATTTAATTTCAGATTTTATATAAACACATCTAAAATGAATCACCAACACCGGCCATACATCCAGTATGTGCACATGTCACCATGTACACGTATATCATCCAATAAATCAAATAAACCATGCATAACAATATATTTCAAACATATAGTCGAATATATCACACCAGCAACAATGAATCAATAATCACTGTATAGCAGCAGGACTAAGAAATTTAGTTTAATCTGACTTATCATGACATTCAACTAATCTGGCATTCCATAACATAAGTCATAGTGGCCCTTTAAGAATCTTACTGAACTAATAATATCACTTTATTATAGAGCCTCCTTAATTCATTGCCCTCCGGTTCATAAATTGGGTATGCTTTAACCAGTATTGTTATAATACATATATAGCTACTTCACACAAACATAGTTTTGCAAATTATAGGGTTGGGTAATATAATCTTATGCAAATTGTTTTACAAAACCCAATCAGTTTATAAAACCTCTTTTTCTGCTTCACCATGGATTTATTCAATCACTAGCTATACAGCATGCTATTCGAACTAATATAGCATCCATCAACACAAATCATCCAAATAATGTATGAATCACATAACTAACATTCATATTTATTTACAATGATCCTACAGTGGAACAAATGATTAAATAGCTGCCTGTAAAGGACTTACTGCTAAGGAAAAAAGGAAATACACTCACCTAACTTGTGTGCTTTCAGATCTCGATTTCATTCCTTCGAATCTGTGATTTGGCCTCGAGATTCTCCTAGCCTTGCTGCTCCCTCTCTCGAGTACATCTCCATCACGAATCCGTCTTTGTTTCGATGTGAGATGATCGATTTTTATTGATTTTCCCTAATTCAGTTTTTCTAGGGTTCAGCCATTTTTAAGTTTTCCATTTTGTAGTGAACGAGATAAATGAAATGAGGTCGGCCGCTTGTTTTCATAGCAATACAGCTAGGTTTAATTATTTGCCAATTACCTATTCTGCCCCTAGGTTTACATTTGGCTTATAACACTTTAAACCAACTTTTATAATACTTAAGCAAATTTCTACAAGTTAAACAAAACATACAAACTAACATGTATATTTTTTTCAACTATTTTTGACCACTCACAATTATATGAAATAAATTTACTGCTAAAATAAGATTATTTTAGGGATATAAAATTTGTGTTATCACATTGGAGCCAAAAAATCTTAACAATGGCAGACGAAAGTTTTAAAATTTGAATAAGTGTGCGCAGACATTTTTTGGCGTTGGAGCCAGAAATTTCACCAATGGAGCAAAAATTTTAAGATTTGGTGAAATTGTTTTGAAAGTGGTTTAATATGATAACGTAATTAAATACTATTTTTAGGATATATCATTTTGAAAGCCATTTAATATGGTAAGTTAAATGATATATAATAACTACTAATTAATTTATGATTTTCCTTTTCTATATTTTTCTTTAAAAATTATATTAAAACATTATATAAAAGTAGCTTGAAATTTTTTGTTACAATATTAAATATTACCTTTTAATTAACCAATATTACTTCTTAATTATTAGTTATCACTTCTTATTAGTGATTCTAAAATTTTAAATAATTGTTTTTAATTTCAAATTATTACTTTATTATTAATTTTAGTTATTGCATGTTTTCAAATTAATTATTATTATATAGTAATGATTAATTATTAATAATTTCATTAATTATTTAATAATTGACTATTAAGTATTGTTATTTAATAATTATAATTATCAATGTACTATTTAAATAGAAAAAGGAAAATATCACCTATTACAACATATGCATTTTTTACAACTGGCAAGGAAGAAATGTTGTTAATTATATTAAAATATAGTCATATATTACAACAGTCAAAAAATAAAAGTTGTGATAGGCTTTTGTTACAACTGTCAAAATAACACAGTTGTTAAAAATAAGTTTATTACAACTTTTCTGGAAAAAGTTGTAAAAAACATTTATTACAACGGTGCTTTTACCACCGTTGTAAAATTAAAGTTGTAATATGGTGTTTTTGTTGTAGTGAAACCTAATTTCATTCATAAATATTTTCATTTGCAACATATTTACTTAAATCCATTATTCATATTGAATGTGAATAATATTCCCTTTATATAACTAATTTAGTTTGATTTCGCATTTTACAATTATATCACATTCCCAAATTCTATTTATACTTCTATTTATAGAATTATTCACACGAAATCTCCTTTTTATTTCTAACACTTAAATCTCATTTATAATTCCCTATATAAATACTAAGTTCACATTCTATTTAAAATATCAGTGTCAAAACCAATTTCTACTTCTCTACATAAGTTCAGACTTATATATTCCATTTATTACATGATAAATATTTTATTTAATTTGTAAAACATTATTTATAAATTATTCTTCTCAATTTATCTATTTAAACAGATTTCTATTTACAATTTACTTTAAATCCATCATCTCATAGTTCTTTTATATCTCACCAATTTCCTTTTAAAATTCTATTTATTCCCCAAATATTTCCTTTTATAATATCATATTTATTTCTGAAATATTTCCTTTTTATAGTATCCTATTTATTTTCAAAATATTTCCTTTTATAATATCCTATTTATTTTCGAAATATTTCCTTTTATAATATCCTATTTATTTTTGAAATATTTCCTTTTATAATATCCTATTTATTTTCAAAATATTTCCCTTTAAAATATCCTATTTATTTTTGAAATATTTCCTTTTATAATATCCTATTTATTTTCGAAATATTTCCTTTTATAACATCCTATTTATTTTCGAAATATTTCCTTTTATAACATCCTATTTATTTTATAATTATTTCCTTTTATAATATTCTATTTATTTCCGAAATATTTCCTTTTATAATATACTATTTATTTTATAAATGTTTCCTTTTATATAAACACTTTGAAAATGCCTTTATACACTCTAGTATTTCTTATGGTATTTAAAATACCAAATAACCAGACCAGTGTCATCATAATCAATCACAGGTTGTATATCACATCATATATCACAATATATGAAAAAAAAACAGTATTATAAATATTGAGGAATCCAGTTGGATCACTCCAACCTGTTTCCTTGCATCCACAGATGTTAACCAACATAAATAAAATTAATTTCATTTCAATATGAAACATTCTGATAAACAGAATCAATATTTGATTAACGATATATATATATATATATATATATCGGTTTCTATAATTTCAACCACTAAATCAACAATTCAACCGAACAATCATCACACATCTATCACTCATCATTTATCAATACTAGATTATATTTAAAAAAATATAAACTGGCAGAGTTAGTGAGTTTTACTCACATTGGACGATCATCGTTAAATAGCGATAACTGTCGGTTGATTCAGACAGACAATTTATTTCACTATAAATTGTCACAGGCTCCAATTTACTCCCAATCAATTCCATTGTGTAGCAGTCGTCCATACGGTCCTAACAGATCTGACCGTTCGAAATTCTAATGCAGTATGAGATATTTATGATCTATACAAGTTATATGAATATTTTAAATTAAATTAAAACTTAAATCCTAATTTAAATTAGGATTTTACCCATTTTAAACTTTGACCCATACCACCCGTTAAATCCCTGACCCGCTCCCTTCCTTCTCTCATCTCCAAAACAATGCTCCAGTACATAAAAGAACAGGCATGACAGCACCTTTGGCCAACCCGTTCTTCCATCTCTCTTCACGGTTTTAAAATTCGGGAACATCACTACTCTTCTCTCAAGCTCCTCTTCCTCTCCATGTACACAACATTCAACGCGCATTACCCTTCATCAAAGCGACTTCGCAGCTTCAACACGCTCAACGATAGAAATCCGCGGCATCTTTTGTGATGGATTCACACAATAAAACCCCAAACGAACCAACTCTATATGATGAATATTGTGCTACTCTTCAAATCGCTCAACAACGCCTGTATTTCCAAAATTTCTCAGCCCTAGGTCCACTTAAAAAAAATATCACAAGCCAAAAACCCATCGGGATCAATGCAAAGTATATTAGATTGAAGCTTGTACTAATACAAGCTAAAAATATAAGTATATTAAAATTTATAGATTTAACTTCGATTTTAGAGTGATTTTCAAAGTCCCGAAATTAACTATATGAATTTCTTTGGAGGCGAGTGTAGATAATTGACCACGGGAGATAAAGGAATTAGGTTTCTGATGATGTAGTGGTATATATATAGGAAAATTTTAATATTTTAATATTCGAATTTTATACTAATTTTAACCAATTGCTATACGTATCTGTTGTTTAAAAATCCATACAATCCCATATATTATCCAATTTCAATGAAAATGGACATACAGCTATAGTTTGACATTACAGACCCAACGAAACTTGTTCCGTCGAATTCCGAATCCGTTTTCTCACACAGCGTATTTTAAAGGTCAAATTATTGATTGTTTTTCACATTAAAATTCCGCACGGCCACATACCGACTCCAAAAATCACGAAAATTGAAGTCTAACAATAATTAATATTCCGGATCCAGCAAAATTAGTTTCGTTGAAAACGGAGGTCGTTTTCAAAACTGGCTATTTTTAAAGCTCTAAATAAACTCATTTAAATATTAATATATTTAAAAATAATTAAATAATATTATCATATATATTCACATAGAATATAATACAGCTCCAAAATATTCCTATCTGAATTTATAACTTGACATTTCAAATCTAGATTAAATCAGTATTCCATTTATATTGAAAATCCATTTATAATATATATATATATATAAATCGTTACAAATTATAAAGGAATCATAGTGACTTTTCGAAAATTTGATTTGGACACAACTCAAAATTTTCACGACGAAATCTCAATTTTTCTCTTCCATTAGAAAAATATACTTCACCAGCTCCGAACGTTTCTTGTTTCATAGAAATCCGAATTAAAACGGATTCTGTATATTCGTTTAAAATTCGAATCGCCAAATTACGAAATGCCGCGCCATTTCGAGCTCGATTATAATTAAAACATAAATTATACGTTCAACTGACATTTATAAATAAATTTGTTAATATAATTCAACTCTAAACTGAATATATATACTATAAATTGTCCGATTCACACAATATTATGAATTCTGTTATTTCCGATTATTTCGGAAATAAATATATTATTCTATTATTTATATTAATTAAATATTCAATATTATTTAATTAAACGACCATTTAAATCTCTAAATCACTATTTAAATAATTAAATAAGTTAATTATTATACCATAAAATCATGGGACGTTACATTGTTTCCCCCTTAAAATAATTTCATCCTTGAAATTGCTAAGGTAGAAAACAAACCCTATTAACTGGGTTAAAAATTATTTGTTTACTTATTTATCTTCAATTTTACAGTACCAATTAATTTCAATTATATTATTAATTCATTTCTATTAACAAAAAATTTCAAAAATTCTGAAAATTTTCTAACACCCAAAATTTTCGAAAAATTTGGCCAGCGTCTCCTTTGTATGGCTCAATCGGTACAACTACAAATTGCCTTTCTAGGCCTTCTCAAACCCAAAAGAAAATCAAACAGCTAAGCAACTTGCCAAATAGACTCATAAATCACCAAACTCATATATATAATATAAACTTGTACCTTTTTGTCGGGCATTCAACTCTACCACTTTCAATCTGCTATCATGTCAGCATATACAAATGCATTCCCAATCAATTTCCAATTTTATACTCAAAACCAAATCATTCACGTATCTAAGCCAAATTCCATTTCAAACCAAAAGTTCCATTCTTGATTCCAAACTCTTAACTCATTAATTCAATATACTTAACCTCGTTAAGTTCCATCCACATATTTTATTAACCAATTAATTCCTCTATTCAGTTATCTTCATCACAAAATCACAAATCTGATTTTTATTTCAAAAATCAATCCATTTACTCAACTGAGTCCAATTATATACCAAATTTCAATTTTACTTGATAATACTCCATTTCAATATAGTTTCCGCTTTACTGGCTTTAACTCAATTTCAATTTGTTTTCATAAATTCCTTTTCAATTTGTTTTAATTCAAAAAATCTATTTCTGGGAGTTTTTAAACAACTAAGCCTTTCAAAAATCAAATATCTCCTTTCGGGATTCAAAACATCTTCCTTTTCCCAAAATAATTCGAAATAGTATCTTTGGTAGTAATCCGTCACTTATAACTTGAAAATGAACACTAATGATGTGGCCAACATCATCAGAATTATTTCCCAGCTATCAAAGTGAGTTCAATACTATATCACTTTTCAAAACCATTTCTTAATCATTTCTATTTTGAAATTATTTCAAAATATCCTTCACAATGCTTGTAAAATAATTTAAAATCTCCTAGGATTTTAAAATTTCCATATATTCAATCCAAGTCCATTTACAAACACTTATTCAAATTTCCAGAGTTAAATTCTAGTTCTTATTTAAATTCAGATTTAATCCATCTGATTTCCTATATTACACTAATATGAATTCTGATTGGCTATTTACATAACCATTTTATTTTTATAATCTCATTCGATTATCATAATAACTAATATATCCAATATATTATAATAATTCCAATATATATATTTTCTTTATATCAAAATATAATCTAGGTAAAATTATTTCACTTACCCTCTTTTCAAAAATACCGTGTTGGTTCATCGTATTCGAGTGTTTAGAAACCCCTACCGATATAGTAGATCAAACTAATCGATCAGAACTCATAAACAACTCAACCAATAAATCTCCACAATACACTTAACTCAATCTAATGTATTACTAACCCCATCTCTACTGAGTTACGCCACTGAGCTAAGGTAATTACTTAACCTTCAGCTTTGATACCACTGTAACGACCCGGGAAATTTGCGACCTTGGTAATAGACATAAAACACCATGTCGACTATCCAAGAATCGAAAATACCAGGACGTCAATAGAAAGAAGTTAAAGGGTGAGAATAGATAAGATAGAAAATTAGAATAGAAGAAAAAGAACACAACTACAACAACATAAGAGTAACACAAATCTCACGGCAGAACGAATAAAAATATATTATTTAACATAAGTTTGGAATAAAACAGTATCGGTATACAATACTATTATCAGGGTACAACACTTACAACACAGCTGAAATAACATTAGCTATATAATCCTGAAGCCTCCTGCTCCAGCTCTCCAAGTATCTCTAAAATCCCGACTAGTTGACTGTCCATACAAAATTGGGCACCCAAGAGTTTAGGGAAAACAAAACAAAATAAACTCGGGGCCAGTCATGTGACTGGTGTGAGTAAACTCCAAACACTTGGTTTAACTTCTCCAAATCCTTTTCAAAAGCAATGATAATCATAAGACTGATCCACACATAAATACGGCTGGTTTTTACCTTACGATAACCCAAAATATTTCTTAAGATCAATATTTTATGATATTATAATATTGTTTAAATCAAGTAGATAGCAATCTAGTGGAACGCTTTCATCTCACGCTCTACATATATAATATACAATCAAAAACTATGGGCTCTTATTGGCTAATGGATTCCAACTATGACAAGGTATGGAACCACCTTCCGATCAGTGTACTCTAGAAGCGATACACTGGAGTTCAATAAGAACATCTTGTAACTCGGCCACATATGACCGGCCATTCATTTTGCTTGAATGTTCCGAATATATTGTCACCTTACGGTTGGTATACCAACATAACCGTTCCCGGGAGATACAGAACTGAAAGAAGTAACAAATATGAATATTTTCTAGATGGTGACAATATACCCTAATTAGGTGCGACCCACTTAGCCATGTTGCCTGCCCGATTTCTATCATTTCTCGGTTGATGAGGCTTGAGGTCATAACGTATCATTATATAGATCACATCTTTATTTCCTTTGAACGTCACATCGCCATACTCGCCAAATCACAAATTGATTTCTCCAAAAATACCACGGGTATACAGCTAAGAGAAACAAATTCCCCGCCACCAAACGTAAATACGTTTGAAGAGATCAACATATGTGATCTATTAAATATACTCTGTTAGACATTCTTCCATACAGGTTGTCCTGGGATTGAAAAAACCGAAGGCACTATTCTATAAATCCACCTTAGGCAATTTCTACCTAGGATTGCAAGAACAGCCCTTGCACAAACCCCGTCTTCAATTATCTTCATCATATTTGATTCGCAACGCTAATGCCCATACGTAGTGGTTTTCATATAATAAATCCGATCCCAGCCTCTCCGTATTGACAACGGAAATGGTTAAAAACTTTGGTAGTCGGTTATTTAACTATCAAAGGAAAACATGAGTACAAATAGCGGTCGTATTTCCAAACGGAAATTTTACCGAGCAAATCATCAATCAACACTGATCCCCTTTAATTTAATTTGTCATTCAATTATCAATTTCCCTATTCTTGTTTCCATATATTCGTAAATTCTTATTTTCTAAATTTAGAAAATATACGTTATTAATCATTGAAAAACATTTCCATATTTACTCTCATTTCTATTTTTTTTATATTAGAAAACATTTCTGATTCTTATTAGGAAAACATTTCAAAAACTTTTTCATTGGATTTAAATAGATATTTAAATAAAACATCGCTATGCCAACTTAAACCATTACACTCATTAACTAAATTCACTTAACCAACCTTCACTGTCGAACCTTAACCATTCCTTAGTTAACAATGAAGTCAATCAAGATAGGGTATAACCACCTCTCAAACCTTAACTGAACAACATTTCTAACCTCGAAATAGACAAACTTCACCTTTTAAATCTCTAACAAACTTCCTTACGCAACTCTCGGATTCTATTTACGAATCAACTTCTTTGATTGAAATCATTTGATTATAACAATAGTGTTATAATCACATACTTCCGAAATATAATAACTTAAATAAAACTTTTATTTATTAAATTTGGATAAATAAACAAATAACTAATTTATTAATAAATAAATAAATCTTGATTAAAAACGAAAAGTGAATATTACTTTCTCGAATTCGATATAATCGAATTTCAATGTATAACTCTCTTTCGAATAATCTATTCGATAACTCTCTTTCAAATAACCTATATTCGATTAAATCTCTTCAAATAACTTATATTTGATTAACTCTCTTCGAATAAGTATATTCGATTAACTCTCTTCGAATAACTTATATTCGATTAATTCTCTTTGAATAAATATATTCTTGAATAACTTATATTCGATTAACTCACTTCGAATAACTTATATTCGATTAATTCTCTTCGAATAAATATATTCAATTAACTCTATTCGAGTAACTTATATTCGATCAACTCTCTTCGAATAACTTATATTTGATTAATACTTTTCGAAAAAATATATTCGATTAATTCTCTTCGAATAACTTATATTTGATTAACTCTCTTAGAATAAATATAATCGATTAACTCTCTTCGAATAACTTATATTTGATTCAAAATATCGGTTTCCAACCGAATATATATTATCTTGTCAAATCCTGATTTATTCAATATATAATTTCTTAAATAAATTATTTTATAACATTTTTCCTATTCGAATTCTAGTTACAAATCTTTATGGAATTTATTTTAATCCTATTCACATTCAGAAATCGAAATGAATTCCATCATTTTCCTTTTTAAAATAAATCCCTAATTTCCCGTTTTCATATTCACTGCTAAATTTTCAATCCAAATTATCCACTGATAATTATTTTTAATTTATTTATAAACAGTGTTTATAAATCACGCTACTTGTTTTTATAATTAAATAAGTTATTTATTTCTAACCCATTCGAAATTTCATTTCTATTTGAATTCCTATTTCAAAACCTAATTTCATTCATAAATATTTTCATTTGCAAAATAGTTACTTTAATCCATTATTCACATTGAATGTGAATAATATTTCCTTTATATAACTAATTCAGTTTGTTTTCGCATTTTACAATTATATCCCATTCGCAAAATTCTATTTATACTTCTATTTATAGAATTATTCATATGAAATCTCCTTTTTATTTCTAACACTTAAATCTCATTTATAATTCCCTTTATAAATGCTGAGTTCACATTCTATTTAAAATATCGGTGTCAAAACGAATTTCTACTTCTCTATATAAGTTCAGACTTATATATTCCATCTATCACATGATGAATATTTTATTTAATTTATAAAACATTATTTATAAATTAATCTTCTCAATTTGTCTGTTAAAACAGATTTCTATTTACAATTTACTTTAAATCCATCATGTCATAGTTCTTTTATATCTCGCCAATTTCCTTTTATAATTCTATCTGTTCCCCAAATATTTCCTTTTATAATATCATATTCATTTCCGTAATATTTCCTTTTATAATATCCTATTTATTTCCGAAATATTTCCTTTTATAATATCCTATTTATTTCCAAAATATTTCCTTTTATAATATCCTATTTATTCCCGAAATATTTCCTTTTATAATATCCTATTTATTCCCGAAATATTTCCTTTTATAATATCCTATTTATTCCCGAAATATTTCCTTTTATAATATCCTACTTATTTCCGAAATATTTCCTTTTATATTATCCTATTTATTTTTGTAATATTTCCTTTTATAATATCCTATTTATTTTCGGAATATTTCCTTTTATAATATCCTATTTATTTTATAAATATTTCCTTTTATAATATCCTATTTATTTTCGAAATATTTCCTTTTATAATATCGTATTTATTTTATAAATATTTCATTTTATATAAACACTTTGAAAATTCCCTTTGTATACTCCAGTATTTCTTAGGGTATTTAAAATACCATATAACGAGACCAGTGTCATCCTAATCAATCACAGATTATATATCACATCATATATCACAATATATGAAAAAAAATCAGTATGATAAATATTGAGGAATCCAGTTGGATCCCTCCAACATGTTTCCCTGCATCCACAGATGTTAACCAATATAAATAACATCAATTTCATTTCAATATGAAACATTCTGATAAACAGAATCAATATATTTGATTAACGATATATATATAGATATATCGTTATCTATAATTTCAACCATTAAATCAGTAATTCAACCAAACAATCATCACACAGTAATCAATCATCATTTGTCAACACTAGATTATATTTATAAAATATAAACTGGCAGAGTTAGTGAGTTTTACTCACATTGGACGATCATCGTTAAATAACGATAACTGTCGGTTGATTCAGACAGACAATTTATTTCACTATAAATTGTCATGAGCTCCAATTCATTCCTAGTCAATTCCATTGTGTAGCCGCCGTCCATACGGTCCCAACAGATCTGACCGTTCTAAATTCTGACGTAGTATGAGATAGTTATGATCTATACAAGTTATATGAATATTTTAAATTAAATTAAAACTTAAATCCTAATTTTAACTGGGCTTTTACCCATTTTAAACTTCGGCCCATACTACCCGTTAAATCCCTGACCCGCTCCCTTCCTTCTCTCATCTCCAAAACAACGCTCCAGTACACAAAAGAATGGGCATTGCGGCACCTTTAGTCAACCCGTTCTTCCATCTCTCTTCACAGTTCTAAAATCCGGGAACATCACTACTCTTCTCTCGAGCTCCTCTTCCTCTCCATGTACACAACATTCAACTCGCACTACCCTTCATCAAAGCGACTTCCCAGCTTCAACAAGCTGAACAATAGAAACCCGCATCATCTTTTGTGACATATTCACACAATAAAACCCCAAACGAACCTACTCTATACGACGAATATTGTGCTACTCTTCAAATCCCTCAACAACGCCTGTATTTCCAAAATTTCTAAACCCTAGGTCCACTTGAAAAAAATACCGCAAGCCAAAAACCCATCGAGCTCAACGCAAAGTATACTAGATTGAAGCTTGTATTGATACAAGCTGAAATATAAGTATATTAAAATGTATAGATTTAACTTTGATTTTAGAGTAATTTTAAA
This sequence comes from Allium sativum, assembly GCA_030737875.1. Taxonomy (NCBI): domain Eukaryota; kingdom Viridiplantae; phylum Streptophyta; class Magnoliopsida; order Asparagales; family Amaryllidaceae; genus Allium; species Allium sativum. Next base: position 310,249,191 of record CM060912.1, on the reverse strand, counting down.
AGTCTCGAAATTTACTGTATAAATTTCTTTGGAGGCGGGTGTAGATAATTGACCACGAGTGATAAAGAAATTAGGTTTTATATGATGCAGGGGTATATATATAGGAAAATTTTAATGTTTTAGTATTCAAATTTTATATTAATTTTAACCAATCGCTATATGTATTTGTTGTTTAAAAATCCATATGATCACATATATTATCCAATTTCAATGAAAACGGACATACAGCTATAGTTTGATATTACAGATCCAACAAAACTTGTTTCATCGAATTGCGAATCCGTTTGCTCACATAACGTATTTTAAAGGTCAAATTATTGATTGTTTTTTACATTAAAATTCCGCACGGCCACATACTTACTCCAAAAATCACGAAAATTGAAGTCGAACAATAATTTAATATTCCGGATCCAACAAAATTTGTTTCGTTGAAAATGGAGGTTGTTTGCAAAACTGGCTATTTTTAAGGCTCTAAACAAACCCATTTAAATATTAATATATTTAAAAATAATTAAATTAAATATTTATAAATAAATATTTTCATATATATTCACATAGAATATAATACAACTCCAAAATATTCCTATCTAAATTTATAACTTGACATTTCAAATCTAGATTCAATCAGTATTCAATTTAGATTGAAAATACATTTATAATATATATATATAAATCGTTATAAATTATAAAGGAATTCCTTAGCGACTTTTCGAAAATTTGATTTGGACACAACTCAAAATCTACACGACGAAATCTCGATTTTTGTCTTTCATTAGAAAAATATACTTCGCCAGCTCCGAACGTTTCTTGTTTCACAGAAATCCGACTTAAAATGGATTATGTATATTCGTTTAAAGTTCGAATCGCCAAATTACGAACTGCCGCGCCATTTCGAGCTCGATTATAATTATAATATAAATTATACGTTCAACTGACATTTATAAATAAATTCGTTAATATAATTCAATTCTAAACTGAATATACATATTCTAAATTGTCCAGTTCAGACAGTGTTGTGAATTCTGTTATTTCCGATTATTTCGGAAATAAATATATTATTCTATTATTTATATTAATTAAATATTCAATATTATTTAATTAAACGACCATTTAAATCTCTAAATCACTGTTTAAATAATTAAATTAATTATTATACCGAAAAATTACGGGACATTACACGTATGAAGTAAACTATTTTGATATAATCATATATTCATAATTGTGTATATAAAAACTAATTCTAAAAAGGACTTAAAAATTAATTTATTATGAGATAAACATCAATCTTTTGATACAAATCAATTTTAAATTTAAACTTTTAGAAATCAGAACAGATTAATGCTAAGAACCATTTAAATGTTAAAACTTTTAAAGAAATCTATAATTATAACAAATATTTTTGATGAAATCTGGTAATATAAAGTAAACTATAAAACTATAACTTCTTAGATTTTAACTACAAATGTAAGCCAAAATAATTATATATGTATATATTTATTTATTTTTAATAAAAAATATCAAGTTAAATATACAAGTTATAAATCTTAATAAAATAAGAAATCAAAATTAGTATTAAGTTGCAAATAGTATTTGTGATAATGTAACCCAAAATTGTTATGAGATTATATGTGAAAAATATATAAGTTAGATTATGTATGTTTAAACTTCATATAAAAGATACAAAAACTTATATTTTACAACAATATCAAATATTTGAAAATTTTAAATTATTTCAAGCATATTAACACATATATATATATATATGTATGTATGTATGTACTATATATAATTTTATTGATTTATATACCTTTAATATATATTTCTGAAACAAAATATATGAAACACAAGTAGATGAACAAAATTGATAATAGAGTTTGAACTGACATTTTGATATTGAAAAATGTCCTTTCAATTTTTCAAAACCAAATCAAAGAGTAGTGAAATTTAAATTTTGGGTATATCGATATGTATGCTATGGTGTATGGATATATGAACCAAAATATTTAAAATTATAAAAGAGATAAAGTTCTATACCTAACTATGTGCATAAATGTATATTCCTAAATTCAATGATAATTATAAAATAATTGCAAAGAGTGCCTCTTTTTGCAATCCTTATTTTTGTTGTTATTCCATTGTCATGAACCACACATTCACATCTTCTAGAATTTGACGATGAGATTTGCTCTATTGTGACGGGCTCGTTTTTCTGATCAGCATAGTATATTCATTTGCTAAATTTGAAGATCGTATGAGAAATATATTGATGATTTAGTAGTCTAACCAACTTGGCGCCAAAAATTTGAATTTGAGTTTGAATGGTGGACACTTCAACTACTATAAATGGGCTCAATAGTCATTTCTCTTCATAAAATTTTCTCTTCTTCTTCTTCTTCCCGTTTTTCACTTTCAATTAATCTTTTAGGAGGCATAACTTCTTCGTTTCTTAACAGAATTGGATGAAAACAACGGCAAATCAAAGAGGAAAGAAAGGGCTATGATTCGGTAATAGTTTGGTGGAGAATTTGAATGATACTATGGTGCAGTAGGTCGAATCAGTGAGAGGAAAATAGAAACTCCCATATATAATTTTCTGTTTTGGATAGTCAACTTCAAACTGCCATATCTCAGTCAATTTTAATTGGAATTTGATGATCCACCCATCAAAACGACCACGAGAACAAGAACTACAATTTTTAAAAGGAATTGGGATGAAATATTTAAAATATTTGAGTGAATTATGGAGAACATCAATGACAATTTTGGTTTCTTTTTCCCTTTGTGCACCAAAACTTCATTTGAACATAACTTGGCCATTTCTTGATGGATTTGCACGAAACCAGAAGCATTACGGAGAAGACGAAGAGAGGTATAGCATTGAATCAAATTGAAGAAGAAAAACAGTTTTGTAGATTAGGTACCCATTTGATTGTATTTTGCTAATATTCTTCTTTTTCTTCTTGGTTGATGAATGAACATCTTGGTGCCTTTTGATTAATAGTCATCAGAAATAGCTCTTTCCTTGCAAAATAACACAACTTTTTAAAGAATCAAGTGACTATTCAAAATAACTAAATGCAATTTTAAATAGTAATATCATGATGATTCTATGACACATTCATACAAAAATAGTGTTTTAAAAAATTACCATTTAAACTTTTCAAAAACCAGGTTATGATAACTTTGAAAACCAATGCCCTGATGCCAATTGTTAGAGTTGAGAATTAAGGATATTACGACAAAAGAAACATAAGAGGGGGGAGATGAATAGTATTTTAAAGAATTTATAGAAATCTTAACCAATCATCAATTACTCGAACTACTATATGAATCACATAATGAATATTATAGCAGAAATGATCACAAATGCAAGTATAAAGTAAAGAAAAGTGCAAAAAAGGAAAGAACATATCAGATTTTATACTGGTTCGGATTGCTCCTACGTCCAGTCCCACACAACGCTAAATTTTGCAGAGTTTCAGTGATATCACTATCCAATTATAGCATCATTGATTTCACGGGCTACAAGGTTAACACCCTTCCTTTTCTTGATTTCACGGGCTACAAATAATACACTCCTGCCTTTACTTGATTTCAGGGCTACAAGGAACACACAACATCTTTCCACACTCTTTCTAATTATAGTTGCCCTAGAACTCTTGACTAACACTTACAAACATAGAGTATTTGATAGAGAATAAAAATTGAAGAAGAATGATATAAATTTTCTTGAAATCGGCGGAGTATAAGCGTATAAACTTGGAATTTTGAGAATAATAATGGTGATATGTTAAGGGAGGAAGAAGATGATGATAAGTTATAAAAAAATCGTATTTAAGGCCTTTTTATAGTGTTATGAAGGATGTAACCGTTTCTGAAACGTTTCAAAAATGAAAAGACACAACTTTATAAATTTAAAAAAATGTTACTATTATACGTCAGCGTACATGTTTGTGTATGTCGACATACACCATGTATTTTTAATTTTAAATCATTTTTTTAAGTTTTTAAACTAATATATGTGTTATGAAAATTCATGAAATAAACTAGTTGTTAAAATATTATTTTTCAAGCATAAAATATTATTTAAACATATGATTAAAAACTACATAAATAAGTGATATAAAAGCTATATAATATAATTATAAAAACATATATATATATATATATAGGAATGTATAAAGAGATATATATATATATAAAAAGTAAATAAACATTAAAAGGTTTTATGAAAACTTAAAGTTGAATAAGAATATTTGAAATTCTAATTAAATATAAACTTAGTATATAGAATATTTATATAAATGATTCAATATATAAAACTATAAAAATAAGAAACTTATGAATTAGGAAATATATATTTGAAAACATAAGTCTGAAATCCTTGGATGATTAAAAATTATTTTGAAAGGAGGTTGAAATCAGTTTGAAAATAGTTTAAAATCATTTTTTGAAAAAGATAATTTGAAAATTGAGTTTGAGTGCTATTCAGGGTTTCACATAATATCTAGACTCTATTACCCTGATAATCTTGGACTCTTGAACTCTTGATACCTTGATACTCATGAGTCTTGATTCTACTTTAAAATCTTGAATCTCTTAATTGTACAGTCTTCATTATCTATTATCTGCATATAAACCCTGCATACACACACACACACACGCACATATATATATACATATATATATATATATATTCTGGATAAAAGTGTTAGTATATTTTTTATAATAAATAATGATAATGATTGAAACATGGTTGTTGTCATCAAACCATCGTCAACATTCCACTCCCCAACAACCCCATGTATGCAATTTTATATATACGATATAAGAAACAATTATCAACCATGGCACCCCCATTACTTTACAAACATAATATAGTTATCTACCATTTCAAAACATAATTGTCTAGCCTATCACCTTGGTAGATAGAGCATGCTAAAAGTGGTTCCCTATCAACACGCAATAACAATCGATAGGCGAGACACACACTTGTCAACCCTATCCCCTCTCGACTCTTTATCTAAGTGTCAATATTATAAAACATGCAATAGTGGTAGGCAAGGCCTACCAATTTCAAACATAGGTTAACTACCTTTCAAAATAGGATAATATGGTATTATCAACACGATCGATGGCGACAAGTTATAGAGGAGGCTACCGCAAGTTATTTTGAAAATAATTTTAGAAATTACACTCTTTTGACACAGTTGACGTCTACAAGTCGGAGAGGAGATCTCCTCAAAACAATTTAGCTAAAAACATACTTTGTCAAACACAACAGAAACTCTAAGGAATAAAGGTGTTATCCTCGAGTATTTTAGAAAAATGGTCTAAAATAAGGCTTGTCGACTTAAGCAATGCCACTAAGGATTTTGGCGGCGTTATTCTTCAAAGCTTTTGGAAAACAAGTTTGAAAATCGATCTTATCGACCATGATTGTGATGATAAGAGTAGAGACGATAAGCCCTTGTGGTTTGGAAACCAATTTGAAACAAGTTATAAATTGACTCACCTACCACAACTATGATGGTATGATAATAGGTGCTAAGATTCGGTTTCTTTGAAAACAAGGTTTATAAAACTAACTATGTCAACACATTCAACAAGGGTAAAAGTGATAATTTCAATACAATTTTGAAAAACATAGGTCCTTATTGACCAAATTTTTAATGATAAGGTTTGAGATAAACATTAGAGGTGGTAAACCTCTTACTTACTCTTTAGAAAATAGTCTTATCGACTATGAAAAACAACAACACGCATATGTATATAGGGAATAAGCTCCATAGAGTGGTGAGATTTAAAACGCGGGTAATATAAGCAACAAGGACTCTTCCAACACGACAAGCCTAGATATTTCCTACACTGTATTTTATAGCATTCAAAGCATCAAGATATTTTCCATGATGGCGATATGGTCACACCGATGATGTCCTTACAGTCTTATTGATTGGGACGATGGCCCAGGTAGTAAATGAGATGAAATCTACATTTTTACTTGTTAAAATAATTTTTTTTCACTTACTTCACTATATCCATCATAATATCACTGGACAATTAAAAAGTTTTACTAAGCAAAGCTCAAACTTTTCATATTTCTATATCAAAACATGTTAGGAAATCATTAATTATCCTAATTAATGTCCTAATTCCCTAAAGTCTGCAAAATTTCAGAAATTCATAACAAATCATAAAATTATGGGAAAAATTCAAAAAACCCACATAAGTTAGAAAGAAACCCTCTCTATTTTATATAAAAACTTCAAATGTAAATTCAATACTCAATCATGTTTAGTAATTAAATTTCACGATTAACCCAAACTAAATCTTAGGAAATTCATAATTAATTCCTGACTCAAAACTAGCCACCATAACCATGTTATAAACAACGTATAAATATTTAAAAGTAGCCGGAGATGCTACCTATAGGTTTTGATCTAAAACCTAACCAAATCTTATGCAAACATGCATAAATAAGCAAATCAAATCATTGTTCTTTACAAACAATGTCAAAGCATCAATATACATATGAAAACAATCATATAATCTCAAAACTAGCTCAGGTATGAACAATATCTAAATTTAAACAAGGTTAGAATTGTTATTCACCTTAGTTTTGGATAAAAAGTAGAGATTTGTTAATGACGATTACAAATCTAGATTTCTTCTAACTCTTCCTCAAGTTTTCTCTTCCTTTCTTGATTTAATAGTCGACCTCCTTCTTTAGTTTTAATGTTTATGTTTTGTAGACGAGAAATGAAAATAAAAAAATGGTAGAAGGTTACTTTTATATACAAGGCTATGTGTTTCCCGCGCCATCTCTCCTATAAATGTTCTTCTTATATTTTATCAAATTAACTGGTTACTAAATCTAAACAATTACTATCAATTACAAATCTCATCCCATCATCCTATAACAATATTCCTATTTAATTTATCTAATTAGATTCTTGAATAATGTTTATTGAATATTAGGGATGTTATATCCTCCCATTCTTGAAAGAATTCCATTCTTGAAATTCAGTCAAAGACCAAGGAAACATAGAAATCATGCAAACATTGTTATCATTACTAGTGTAACTCTCTCTATAAGTCGATATCAAGTCAATAAAACAGTATTGAACATATTATATGATAAATCATGGTAAGAGTCCCTAGCTTCTCTTCATTGTCACTTCACTGGACTTAGTCTCTCAAGCACAGTCTTTCTCACTGTCACCCCATTAGATTTTAACCGACTTGATTGTCTTTTTACTTAGCTTTTTCTTATCTCTAGCTACAACTTTAAAGGATTGTTGCACAAAAATCAGATTCTGTTCCACTACCAAGTCTTCCATTGTCCTTGGATCTATATAGCTTCCAGATTATGCACAAACTTATGAAGATGAGAAACATGAAAATAAGCAAGCTTCCCAATCCTTTCTTTGAGGGAAGGGTCTAGCAAATCTAGATGATGATTTCCCATACTTTTCGAATCTTATCACTTCCTTTATCGGTGATACCTTGGTAAATACATGGTCTCTAATAGAGAACTGAAGATCCTTACGCAAGTTATCTGTGTAACTCTTCTGCCTCAACCGAGTTTTTTTCATTCTCCTTCGGATCAACTCAATCTTCTCTGCAGCTTCTTTCACTAAATCTGGACCTAATAATAATCTGCCTTCAATCTACAACCAATAAGTTGGCAGTTTACATGGTATTCCATATAATGCCTCAAATTGTGTCATTCATATATTAGCTTAATTGCTATTATTATAGGAGAATTCAACTAAATTCAAATGGTCTCCCATGATCCATATAATCTTGAATACAAGATCTTAATAAATTTTCAAGTACCTTATCATCCCTCTCATCTGCCCATGAAGCCTAGAATACGAGTTACCAACATCGTCTGTAGACTTTTCAGAAACTCGCTAGTGAGTACTGAATCCCTATCACTGGCTATGTTACTAGGAATCTCATGAAGTATAACTATATTCCTCATGAATAATTTTGCTAACACAGATGCTATCTTAGTTGACTTAACAAGAATGAAATGGGCAGGCTTAGTCAATCTATCCACTATGGCCCAAATAATCTCGTTCCGTTTTCTTGACCTAGGCAACCCATTAATAAAGTCCAAGGTTATCGAATCATTTTTCCATATTGGAATGTGCAAAGGTTGAAGAAATCCACTTGGCTTCAAATGTTCGAATTTCACTTGTTAATAGTTCATACACTACTTTATCCAGTGGCCAACACTCTTTTCATTACTTCCCAGAAGAAACTCCTCTTCATGTCTTGATACATCTTGTTACCTCCCGGACGAATCATGAACTTAATTCTTTGACACTCTCTAATAACTTCTGACACGACCCGAACTTCCCCGTGAAGGAAAGCCCGGATTGCTTTGAGACCAACACACATCGGAACGCAAACCGAAGAACATTTCATTGTTTATTACAACAATTCCATCAAAATACAAGAATATTACAGAGTATGAATAAATATTACACATTTGACAAATATCAGAGATTTAAATTACATTTAAATACACAGCAGCGGAAAAATAATACAAAGCACAACTGAAAGAAATACACGGATACAGAGCTTTCCGAGTATTGTTCCAGCTGTAGACCAGGATCCTGTGAATATAAATCTGCAAAACCCAAACTACTAGCTGCCCGTGTCGAAAATAAGGGCACCCAGAGTTTAGGTTAAAACAATAAACTACAGGTCAGTCATGTGACTGGTGTGAGAACTAAAATAGTTATTAATCTTTATTTTAAAAGAGAGTAATTCAAGGGACCACACCGTATAACACGGAACGGGTTTCCTCCCGAGAACACTAGTGCATATAACAAAACAGCGCCATGATTTTTGGAAAAATGAAGCAATTATAAGACCCAGGTCCCATCACATAATGCAACGCAAGCCGGAGGATAGAGTTTTCCCTTATAATAGCCAAACATGCTTGGCACGTTTGAAATAAATCATTTGATACTATTATAAGTGTATAGTGTCAAAACAATATCAATCATAAATATCAATCATAGACGGCATGGGTACCATATATCATGTCGCCATACTAGGCTCTACAAATAAAACCGCAAAGGTCGTATTGGAAATTGGATTTCGTCATGAGTCAAGGCAAGGGGCAAGCTCCTCTCCACTTCGAGACACTCTAGCAAATGCCACAGGACTACACACTCTGGGTAACCCTTGGATCTTTAGGGCCGGTCCTCTCTTACGTTTGAGGAATAATTATTCCTAAACACACGTTTCCCGGTCCTAACAGACCTAAAATCGAGGCGCCTCGCATCAACAACCACATAGGTAAAAATAATATAAATGTCAGCCAGTTTAAGCACTGACACCACCACTAGCTAGAAAGAAACGTCGTGCTCTCCCTGCAGTCACTATCTCGTTTTTGACTCATACCGAGGTGTGAGGCTCGCGAATTCACGCTATACACAAAGCTGCGCCACACATGCCGTGCTTTAATCATCAACCATAAGACTTTGCTTTTCAACAGAAGCCTTGATCATCTGCCACTTAGGCATGCCACACAGGCAATTCACTCCATGCGACTGATGTCCATCGATATATAACCTCTTAGCTCGTACGTCTCAGTGAAGGGCGTTAAGCAAGAGAATAAATTCTCTGTCGCCAAACAGATGTATATTTAATAGAGATCAATCAACACAGAATAAAATCCAATGTCAGACACACAATCCTTATACAAGTTTGTTCTGGGTCTGAACGAAACCGGAGGCACTTTCCTCGCATATCCATCGATCTCCAAGTACGTCTAGACGATCACCAACTGATTCCCTCATCTTGGGTGTTCAGCCCAATCAAGATCATCAGTAATCACCCAAACGATGTGAAGACTTCCTGTCTTCAACCACCATCTTCCTCTTCGACATATCGTCGAATTGGTTATTCAGAATGGGTATAAACCCGGCCTTTCCGAATAACCCGCGTATATAATAAACAAATGTTACACAAACACAACATACGCCTCATTCCAATTCAGAATATTCTGTTATTCAAATTTTCACATTCTTAGGGAAAGGTTCCCATTAATTTTATCAAAGATAAATTCTTCTAAATCTATTCTTTAATTTTCCTTTGGATATCATTTCAAACCATGTTAAGGTTTTCCAAACTAGTCGGGATTAGCGAACCACACCGAAGTAATTATTTATTTTATTCCCCAATCCCAACCTATTCATCCCATGAAGCAAAAATGGTAATACTCCATATCTAACACCACGGTGTTATCGGTAAAATTAATTACCATTTCACGTTCAAATCTAATTAAAGATTTAATCATCGCTTTGGAGCAAAATTGGTGATACTCCATTCTCGATCACTTTCCAAATTTGATAATTTAAATCATCAATTCACATTTTAATCTAATTACAGATTCATTAAAACTCCACTTAGTTTTAATCTTCTCAAAAATCAATATCCTGTCTTTAACTGGGTTAAAGAACCAATGTCATCTAAAACACGATTCACGATAAACCCAAAATCACATTCCCATTGTTGATCGGGTTAAAGAACAGGTATTATTCAAAACACCGCTCACGATAAACCCAAAAACCAATTTAAATTCAATTCCAGTTAATATTATTTAATTGGTACACTTCATTAAATCTAAATAGAAAGATTTAATCTTTTTCTCAACTGGGTTTAAGAACAGTGTTAATGAAGACACCATTCACGACAAACCCAAATCACATTTGATATTAAATACAAGGCTCTGAATAGAAAATATATCGGCATATATTCAATATCAAATTCTACGACCAACAAATATCGTATTGGAAATAACAATATAAATATATCTTTCAAATTTCCATAACAATATCTGTTTCGTCACGAAATCCAACATCGAAATATTCCAAAGACAATTTCGATTTAAATCCATTCCAATTCAATTATTGGAAATTCTGATTACTTTTAAAACCATTTCAAATCCACTTTATTTATTTTAAAAATAAATAGAATTATAATTCTAGTTCAAAACTAGTTCATTTCGATAAAAATCTATTTTTATCTTTTCAAATAAGGAGTTTTTCATCCTAATTCTTCACAAATCATTTCTTATGAATTTACACAAATTGTTGATATTTTTAATAATTTTATCAAGGCCCGTACAGTGAATTTCCATCAACGGCCATCGAACTGCACTTACAGCGACCTTTTCCAAATTTGATTTGGACATAATTCCAAATCCAAACGTTAGATTTCAAATTTCTAACATTCATTGGAAAGCTCTTTTCGATAAGAACCCAACGGTTCCGGTTTTAGGAGAATCCAACGGTCGGATCTCCCGCAATGTCAATTCGAAGTCAATGGTCGAAATTCGCGAACTGCCGCGGCGCGTTCTATTCAGGCCATTCTATATATATAATATATATATTATATATTTCATCGATTTCCTTTTTCAACGTATTTTATAAATCGTTTTAAAATTCATTTTCGAAACGATTTCAACTTCATATTCAATTTCGAATCAAAATTGAATATTCCACATCATCGATATACAAATGACAATATTTTCAAAACGTTATATTTTGAAATCACTTCCTTTTCTATAATCATTATAAAAACGAATATAATCGATATAAATATCGTTCGCGTCAAAATAGCGCATCTCTAATCAACACGACTTTATATTTTTCAATAACTTCGTTATTCTATTCAACAAATGAATATTTATTCTATTCAACACATGAATCTATATTTCTTTCAACACATGACTATTCTCAACACATGAGTACTGTCAACACATAACTATTTTCGTTATTTAATATATTTTATAAAATTTTGATTTCTATCATTTAATTCTTAATCGAACTCCAACCGTAAATTAGTAAGAGGACGATTCCCTAAATATTAACCTCGAAGGCCGAAACCAACATCAGATCAATACCCAGGAGACCACTCATCTTATCTAGTTTGCAGTTAGTTTCTAATTTCATATATGATAAAGACGTAAATTTTATTGTTAGAATATATTACTCAATACATGAATATTTTCAACACATGAATCTATATTTTATTCAACACATGAACATATATTTTATTCAACACATGAATATTCTTTATACTATTCAACACATGAATATATATTTTATAATATTCTTTGTTTTCCCAATTGGAATGAGGCCCAATCAATTACCATATAATGTTAATTATATGGATTCCATACAAAACATGTATATAATAGCAACGATAAATAATCAACCATCATCCAAAGTGCACCACACAACTGCATAAGCATTAAACATAATTAATTAACGCTCATACGGTCTGTCAATCAAACGATCGACATACACAAAACAATTGGGATTAATGTACGCCAAATATCATCCCAACACCCGTGTGGGGTTTCAATCCACAAACACTGAATATTATTTGTGCAGTTGGGCGATGTGTAAAATTTATCGTCCCAATCAATATCCTTCAAATAGGTGTACATAAACAAACCGTCCGGTTTGTAAATGATTATTTATTTATTTATTCACATTCACGTTAAAAATTATATTTTAATGATAATTAATTTATTTTCAACACATGAATGTTTTATTATTCATTTCACATCAACATCACAAACAAACTTCAAAACACATCAAACAAGCATACAAGTCGTCCATGGTCTGCGGACGACGTGTGTCAGGTGCTACTAAGCACCGTCTGCATCCTAATATATATTTTAAACTAGAAAAGAAGAGTTAAAGTGAGAAGTTCTCACTGACTAGCTAAACCAAACGCCACGACTCTTCATATGTAGAAATCTTCATCGTGCTCGCCTTTTGTCAATTTCATTGTCCGTAGCCACTACATATATAAAAATCACATTTTTTTATTGTTGCTGTGTATATAAAAATCACATTTTTATAACTATGCTATATGGATAAAAATTACATTTTTAAAAATTACATTTTTATACCGCTACTATATAGATAAAAATTCTATTTTTATCCTTATCACTGTATAAAATTTTATTTTTGATTCACTACTTATATAAAAATCATATTTTTATACATTACATTATATAAAAATTATATTTTCATACTCTACATACAATAAAAATTATATTTTTATTCTCAATGTCTTCATATATAAAAATCTCATTTTCACTTCACCATTTCAACTATATAAAGATTCAAACTTTTCTAATATAAAAATTCGATTTTTATACTTTAAAGATTCAATTCTTTTCTTATTTAAAATCAAACTTTTCAAATTAAAAATCCGACCTTTCATATATGATAAAAATCTTATCTTTCTAATAAAAGTCTCGCCTTTCTATGATTAAAAATCCGACCTTTTTCCAGTTTAAAAATTATAGCTTTTCAAATCTTTTTGTTCTTTCAAAAATTAGTTTTTATAACCTAAAGAAATCAGCTTTTACAACTAAATAAAATCAAATAAAAAAAACTTACAGTATTCGATTTTTACAGAGAAGGGGGAGGGTTTGCTCTGCGCTCGGCGCCAGTTTTGGAAGTAGCGGTCGCAGGTCGGATGTAGGGCGGGGGTCTTCGTGGTGGCGGGCTGAACGAGGCGGGCGGATGCTCAGGGGATGAGGGCTTGGGGGATTCACGGTTTTGAGGGCTGGGTGCTCGAACGAGGCGAGAGGGAGAGATCGAGCGTCGGGAGGGGGGGTCTTAGTGGAGGCGATGGCGGTGGAAAGGGGAGGGGGCGGCGACGGCTGTGGATCCCGATGCGTTTCTCTTTTTTTTCTTTCTTTTTTCCTAGTTGAATTCGAAATGAACGGGGGGGGGGCTTAGAGGGTATAGAAGATGAAGGGAGATTTTTATTTTTTTTATTTATTTAATTTCAAAAAGCAAATTTTTATTTCGACCTCGAAATCGAACCCACCGACTGTCGTCCATAGCTAATTACCCCCATTCCGAACACAATGGGATATGTATCGCAGGCTGATTCGATCGTTTCGATCAGCTTTCATGAAAATCAAAATATAACTCTATATATTGAATTTGAACGCACATTTCAATTTACCGGGGCCACATACTAACTCTAAAAATTCCCGAAAAATATTTCTAGCTTCGTATTGACGATACGGTCCTAACAAAAGTAATTTCATTAAATTCTGAGATCGTTTGAAAAATGGCCATTTCCCAGTCGATTAAAATCAACTAAAACTGGTCAAACGCGTTTTCCTTTGCCACGCTCACATATTGATTCGAAAAATTACGAATTTTGGAATCTAGCAATAATTTGACATCGCGGATCCAACAAAAATGGTTTCATCGAAAACCGAGGTCATTTGAAAATTTTCCATTTTTAAGGGCCGAAATTCCATAGCGACTATTCTGAATTTTCAACTGGACGTATCTTTTGATTCCCGCTATGAAATTTCAATTTTTCGAATTCATTGGAAAGATATTCTCAATTAGATTCAAATATTTTTGGTTTTGCTAAAATCCGGTTTATTTTGCACCTGGTACATTCATTTGAAGTTTGAAATTGAATTTTCAAACTATCGCGCCATTTTCATTTCCTTTTATAATTAAAATAAAATATTTATATTCTAATGACGATCTATATAAATATATACGTTCGAATTCTATTCAAAATAAATTTCTCATCGTTATTATTTAAAATAATTCATTTTAAATATTCAAAATTCATTAAATTTTCCAAAATAAATTTTTTTAAATTGGCTCAGATTTTCGGGTTATTACAATCTCCCCCACTTAAAACTTTTCATCCCCGAAAAGGAACGGAGCTGAAAGTTGTTTAAATAATCAACTCAACTTCCATTATTTTCATTATGGCTTAAGTTCTTCAACTTTTCAGTTTCTAAGAACTTTTCTAATTTTTCAAAAATTTGGCTAACACCCTAAATTTTCGGAAATTTAGGGTGTAACCTCCCCTGCACCGGGTACTTCGGGATATTTCAAATAGCCTCCCATGGCCCTCATCAATCCAAAAAGAAAAAGAAACGGCCAAGCGGCTAGCCAGTCGGCTCATAAAATCATCCAAAACCCAAGAAATTTGTAAACATGTATCTATTTGTTAGGCAACCAATTTTATTCTTCTGCTCTAGCCTCCTTGCTATGACCTGTTCACACACACACACACACACAGATATATATATATATATATATATGTACATGCATGCAGTTGTAATCATTTTTCAATACAGTTCAATATTTGGTTCCATTAGGCTAAATGGTTCAAAATTTCAAATCAATAATCAAACAACACAACCATCAATCAATTAGTGGATTATCGTTTCAAATTCATAATTTGATATATATACAGAAAATCATGTTTTTGATACCGAATCACAACAATAAACCTATCTAATTTTGGTTCTCACACCAGTCAATGGAAGTATATAGATATCTCACTTTCGAAACACGAACACAAATTCTGATGATGATATATCAATCATCAGAATCATCTCCGGGCAACTAGAGTATGACTCTATATCTATCCAGTATATTAAAACTTCGAATATACGTTCATGACGCGTATATACAAAATCTTTATATACTCGATTGTCCAAATTCAATACAAATAAAATATTCAAATACGTACAAAATGGTTTAAATTTTCAAAACAATATTGTTTTCATTTGAAAAATATACTCTTCACACTCGTTCTAGGATACCACTGATCACATCTCTAACGAGTCATTCTCATTGGATATTACTAATCCAATCTCTGATGAATTCTTTCGCTTGGTTCTAATGTGTCTTGTTCTCGAGCTCTGTAAACTAAAGCTCTGATACCAAGCTGACACGACCCGAACTTCCCCATGAAGGAAAGCCCGGATTGCTTTGAGAACAACACACATCAGAACGCAAACTGAAGAACATTTCATTGTTTATTACAACAATTCAATTAGAATACAAGAATATTACAGAGTATGAATAAATATTACACATTTGACAAAATATCAGAGATTTAAATTATATTTAAATACACAGCAGCGGAAAAATAATACAAAGCACAACTGAAAGAAATACACGGATACAGAGCTTTCCGAGTATTATTACAGCTGTAGACCAGGATCCTGTGAATACAAATCTGCAAAACCAAAACTACTAGCTGCCCGTGTCGAAAATAAGGGCACCCAAAGTTTAGGTTAAAACAATAAACTCTAGGTCAGTCATGTGACTGGTGTGAGAACTAAAACAGTTATTAATCTTTATTTTAAAAGAGAGTAATTCAAGGGACCACGTCGTATAACACGGAACGGGTTTCCTCCCGAGAACACTAGTGCATATAACTAAACAGTGCCATGCTTTTTGGACAAAATGAAGCTATTATAAGACCCAGGTCCCATCACACAATGCAACGCAAGCCGGAGGATAGGGTTTTCCCTTATAATAGCCAAACATGCTTGGTACGTTTGAAACAAATCATTTGATACTGTTATAAGTGTATAGTGTCAAAACAATATCAATCATCGACGGCATGGGTACCATATATCATGTCGCCATACTAGGCTCTACAAATAAAACAACAAAGGTCGTATTGGAAATTGGATTTCCGTCATGAGTCGAGGCAAGGGGCAAGCTCCTCTCCGCTTCGAGACACTCTAGCAAATGCCTCAGGACTACACACTCTGGGTAACCCTTGGATCTTCAGGGTCGGTCCTCTCTTACGTTTGAGGATTAATTATTCCTGAACGCACGTTTACCGGTCCTAACAGACCTAAAATCGAGGCGCCTCACATTCCAACAACCACATAGGTAAAAATAATATAAATGTCAGCCAGTTTAAGCACTGACACCACCACTAGCTAGAAAGAAACGTCGTGCTCTCCCTGCAGTCACTATCCCGTTTTTGACTCATACCGAGGTGCGAGGCTCGCGAATTCACGCTATACACAAAGCTGCGCCACACAGGCCATTCTTTGATCATAAAACACAAGACTTTTCTTTTCAACAGAAGCCTTGATCATCTACCACTTAGGCATGCCACAGACAATTCACTTCATGCGACTGATGTCCATCGATATACAACCTCTGAGCTCGTACGTCTCAGAGAAGGGCGTTAAGCAAGAGAATAAATTCTCCGCCGCCAAACAGATGTATATTTAATAGAGATCAATCAACAATAAATAAAATCCAATGTCAGACACACAGTCCATTTACAAGTTCGTTCTGGGTCTGAACGAAACCGGAGGCACTTTCCTCGCATATCCATCGATCTCTAAATACGTCTGGACGATCACCAACTGATTCCCTCATCTTGGGTGTACAACCCAATCAAGATCATCAGTAATCACCCAAACGATGTGAAGATTTCCGGTCTTCAACCACCGTCTTCCTCTTCGACATATCGTCGAATCGGTTATTCAGAATGGGTATAAACCCGGCCTTTCCGAATAACCCGCGTATATAATAAACAAATGTTACACAAACACAACATACGCCTCATTCCAATTCAGAATATTCTTTTATTCAAATTTTCACATTCTTAGGGAAAGGTTCCCATTAATTTTATCAAAGATAAATTCTTCTAAATTTATTCTTTAATCTTGCTTTGGATATCATTTCAATCCATGTTAAGGTTTTCCAAACTAGTCGGGATTAGCGAACCACACCGAAGTAATTATTTATTTTATTTCCCAATCCCAACCTATTCATCCTATGAAGCAAAACTGGTAATACTCCATATCTAACACAACGGTGTTATCGGTAAAATTAATTACCATTTCACGTTCAAATCTAATTAAAGATTTAATCATCGCTTTGGAGTAAAAATGGTGATACTCCATTCTCGATCACTTTCCAAATTTGATAATTTAAATCATCAATTCACATTTCAATCTAATTATAGATTCATTAAAACTCCACTTAGTTTTAATCTTCTAAAAAATCAATAACCTGTCTTTAACTGGGTTAAAGAACCAATGTCATCTAAAACACGATTCATGATAAACCCAAAATCACTTTCCCATTGTTGATCGGGTTAAAGAACAGGTGTTATTCAAAACACCTCTCACGATAAACCCAAAAACCAATTTAAATTCAATTCCAATTAATATTATTTAATTGGTACACTTCATTAAATCTAAATAGAAAGATTTAATCTTTTTCTCAACTGGGTTTAAGAACAGTGTTAATGAAGACACCATTCACGACAAACCCAAATCACGTTTGATATTAAACACAAGGCTCTGAATAGAAAATATATCGGCTTATATTCAATATCAAATTCTACGACCAACAAATATCGTATTGGAAATAACGATATAAATATATCTTTCAAATTTCCATAACAATATCTGTTTCATCACGAAATCCAACATCAAAATATTCCAAAGACAATTTCGATTTAAATCCATTCCAATTCAATTATTGGAAATTCTGGTTACTTTTAAAACCATTTCAAATCCACTTTATTTATTTTAAAAATAAATAGAATTATAATTCTAGTTCAAAACTAGTCCATTTCAATAAAAATCTATTTTTATCTTTTCAAATATGGAGTTTTTCATCCCAATTCTTCACAAATCATTTCTTATGATTTTACACAAATTGTTGATATTTTTAATAATTTTATCAAGGCCCGTACAGTCGATTTCCATCAACGGCCATCGAACTTCACTTACAGCGACCTTTTCCAAATTTGATTTGGACATAATTCCAAATCCAACCGTTAGATTTCAAATTTCTAACATTCATTGGAAAGCTCTTTTCGATACGAACCCAATGGTTCCAGTTTTAGGAGAATACAATGGTCGGATCTCCCGCAATGTCAATTCGAAGTCAATGGTCGAAATTCGCGAACTGCCGCAGCGCGGCGCGTTCTATTCAGGCCATTCTATATATATAATATATATATATTATATATATTTCGTCGATTTCCTTTTTCAACGTATTTTATAAATCGTTTTAAAATTCGTTTTCGAAACGATTTCAACTTCATATTCAATTTCGAATCAAAATTGAATATTCCACATCATCGATATACAAATGACAATATTTTCAAATCGTTATATTTTGAAATCACTTCCTTTTCTATAATCATTATAAAAACGAATATAATCGATAAAAATATCGTTCGCGTCAAAATAGCGCATCTCTAATCAACACGGCTTTATATTTTTCAATATTTTCGTTATTCTATTCAACAAATGAATATTTATTCTATTCAACACATGAATCTGTATTTCTTTCAACACATGACTATTCTCAACACATGAGTACTATCAACACATGACTATTTTCGTAATTTAATATATTTTATAAAATTTTGATTTCTATCGTTTAATTCTTATTCAAACTCCAACCGTAAATTAGTAAGAGAACGATTCCCTAAATATTAACCCCGAAGGCCTAAACCAACATCAGATCAATACCCAGGAGACCACTCATCTTATCTAGTTTGCAGTTAGTTTCTAATTTCATATATGATAAAGACGTAAATTTTATTGTTAAAATATTTTACTCAACACATGAATATTTTCAACACATGAATCTATATTTTATTCAACACATGAACATATATTTTATTCAACACATGAATATTCTTTATTCTATTCAACACATGAATATATATTTTATAATATTCTTTGTTTTCCCAATTGGAATGAGGCCCAATCAATTACCATATAATGTTAATTATATGGATTCCATACAACACATGTATATAATAGCAACAATAAATAATCAACCATCATCCAAAGTGCACCACACAACTGCATAAGCATTAAACATAATTAATTAACGCTCATACAGTCTGTCAATCAAATGATCGACATACCACTAAACAATTGAGATTAGTGTACGCCAAATATCATCCCAACACCCGTGTGGGGTTTCAATCCACAAACACTGAATATTATTTGTGCAGTTGAGCGATGTGTAAAATTTATCGTCCCAATCAATATCCATCAAATAGGTGTACATAAACAAACCGTCCGGTTTGTAAATGATTATTTATTTATTCACATTCACGTTAAAAATTATATTTTAACGATAATTAATTTATTTTCAACACATGAATGTTTTATTATTCATTTCACATCAACATCACAAACAAACTTCACAGCACATCAAACAAGCATACAAGTCGTCCATGGTCTGTGGACGACGGGTGTCGGGTGCTACTAAGCACCCTCTACATCCTAGCATATATTTTTAACTAGAAAAGAAGAGTTAAAGTGAGAAGTTCTCACTGACTAACTAAACCAAACGCCACGACTCTTCATATGTAGAAATCTTCATCGTGCTCGTCTTTTGTCAATTTCATTGTCCGTAGCCACTACATATATAAAAATCACATTTTTATATTGTTGCTATGTATATAAAAATCACATTTTTATAACTACGCTATATGGATAAAAATTACATTTTTATACCGCTACTATATAGATAAAAATTCTATTTTTATCCTTATCACTATATAAAATTTATTTTTGATTCACTACTTATATAAAAATCATATTTTTATACTTTACATTATATAAAAATTATATTTTCATACTCTACATTCAATAAAAATTATATTTTTATTCTCTATGTCTTCATATATAAAAATCTCATTTTCACTTCACCATTTCAACTACATAAAGATTCAAACTTTTCTAATATAAAAATTTGATTTTTATACTTTAAAGATTCAATTCTTTTCTTGTTTAAAAATCAAACTTTTCAAATTAAAAATCCGACCTTTCATATATGATAAAAATCTTATCTTTCTAATAAAAATCTCGCCTTTTCGATAATAAAAATCTCGCCTTTCTATGATTAAAAATCCGACCTTTTTCCAGTTTAAAAATTATAGCTTTTGAAATCTTTTTGTTCTTTCAAAAATCGGTTTTTATAACCTAAAGAAATCAGCTTTTATAACAAAATAAAATCAAATAAAATAAAACAAAAACTTACAGTATTCGATTTTTACTGAGACGGGGGTGGGTTTGGTCGGCGCTCGGCGCCGGTGGTGGAAGCAGCGGTCGCAGGGCGGGATGAACGAGGCGTGCAGCTGCTCAGGGGATGAGGGCTTGGGGAATCGCGGTTTTGAGGGCTGGGTGCTCGAACGAGGTGAGAGGGAGAGATCGAGCGTCAGGGGGGGCGTCTTGGTGGAGGCGATGGCGGCGGAAGGGGGGGCGGCGGCGGCTGTGGATCCCGATGCGTTTCCCTTTTTTCTTTCTTTTTTCCTAGTTGAATTTGAAATGAACGGGGGGGGGGGGGGGCTGAAAGGGTATAGAAGATGAAGGGAGATTTTTTTTATTTAATTATTTAATTTCAGAAAGCAAGTTTTAATTTCGACCTCGAAATCGAACCCACCGACTGTCGTCCACAGCAAATTACCCCCATTCCGAACAAAATGGGATATGTATCGCATGCTGATTCGATCGTTTCGATCAGTTTTCGTCAAAATCAAAATATAACTCTATATATTGAATTTGAACGCACATTTCAATTTACCAGAGCCACATACTAACTCTAAAAATTCCCGAAAATTATTTCTAGCTTCGTATTGACGATACGGTCCTAACAAAACTAATTTCGTCAAATTCTGAGATCGTTTGAAAAATGGCCATTTCCCAGTTGATTAAAATCAACTAAAACTGGTTAAACGCGTTTTCCTTTGCCGCGCTCACATATTGATTCGAAAAATTACGAATTTTGGAATCTAGCAATAATTTGACATCGTGGATCCAACAAAAGTGGTTTCGTCGAAAACCGAGGTCGTTTGCAAATTTTCCGTTTTGAAGGGCCAAAATTCCATAGCGACTATTCTGAATTTTCAACTGGACGTATCTTTTGATTCCCGCTATGAAGTTTCAAATTTTCAGATTCGTTGGAAAGATATTCTCAATTAGATTCAAATATTTTTGGTTTCGCTAAAATTCGGTTTATTTTGCACCCGGTACATTCATTTGAAGTTTGAAATCGAATTTTCAAACTACCACGCCATTTTCAATTCCTTTTATAATTAAAAAAAATATTTATATTCTAACGACGATCTATATAAATATATACGTTCGAATTCTATTCAAAATAAATTTCTCGTCGTTATTATTTAAAATAATTCATTTTAAATATTCAAAATTCATTAAATTTGCCAAAATATTTTTTTAATTGGCTCAGATTTCCGGGTTATTACAACTTCCCTCTGGGATCTTTAATATCTAGGACTCACAATCTTCCCTTCTTCCTTATCAATCCCTTATGGTTAAGTCAGCTTAAAATTTTCAGATCCTTTTAGGTAAAACCAGATCATCTACCTGCTTAAATGCAATTCTTTGGACCAAAACTAGTAGAACCTCCAAACATGACAACAAAGTTATGTCATTACTCGAACTCACTATCGAATCGGCAAATTACCAGTAGTTAATGCCTTTAAGCCTTTCCACTTCGCCAACATGGCTAACAACACCCCTGACATTTTCTGCTAAGGATATCAATGACATTATTCCCTTTTCTAGGTGTATACTCAATGCCAAAATCATAAGTTGCCACAAACTCTAGTTATCCCTACTATATTATATTCAAATCTTTTTAAGAGAACAAATACCACAAAACTTATAATTTATGAATAAATCGATTCATTTTCCCTGAGAGGTATTATTTCCAAATCTTTAAATAAAAACAATGGCCACTAGCAACATATCTTCTGTCAGATACCTAACCTCACGCGTTCTAAGCTATCTTGAAGAATGTGCAATCGTTCTACATTTTTGCAAGGACCAACTCTTAATTTTGCTCCATACGTATTAGTGGAGACTGCCAAATCTTGGATATCATTTGGTACAATCAAAACGCAAGCATTGGTCAGTAGATGCTTTAAATTCTGCAATGCTTCCTAGCATTTATTCGAACAAACAAACTTAACATCCTTCCTAGCCAATCTATTAAGTGGCACTGCTATCCGTGAGAAACCATTAATGAATCTCCTATAGTAGCCAACCAGTCCAGGAAAACTTCTAAACTCAGTAACGCTCTCTAGTCTTTCTATCTACTGATAAACTCGATATTAGCTGAATCTATAGAGAATCCTTCACCTGAAATTACATGAATAAGAAAATTCACTTCCTTATCCCTGAAGCGATATTCAGAAAACTAAGCGTTTAACTCATGTTGACTTAAAGTCCCCAGCACAATCTAAAGATTAATGTCATGATCCTTCTCATCTTTGGAGTACTCCAAATTGTCATCATTGAACGCTAACACAAACTTATCAAAGTGTTCTCGGAATATCCAGTTCGTTAAATCCCATAACTTGTTTATTAACTGGTTTTGCTCCTGGAGTTGGTTCTAAACTCAACTGCTCTCTTCGGCGATAATCCCATAACTGGTTCAATAACATCTACAAACTTTTAACAGTAAAAACTCGACTTACTCCATCTTCTAAATCTGATGCATCCAATAAAGCATAAATCTATGAACTTACACTATTTACTAAGTATATGGATCAGTTACCATAACTGGATTGACTTAATGATATTTTCCTGTATTAGTAAGATATCTTAGCATCGTAACGATTCAACCAATTCATACCTAAAATGATGCCAAATCCCACAAAATCAAGCACATATTAACAACAAGCAAAAGTGTGACCTAGCAACTGAAATTCAAGGTCATCCCATCTTATCCTCAAAGTTACATAACCTCCTATAGATTATCTTTCCTAAAGGAAGTAACAAGGTACGAAGTTTCTGATGACAACTTACCTACCAAACATTTGAAGAGAAATGAATGTGATGCACCAATATCAAAAAATACTCTAACAGTTATGCTATGTATCAAAAGTGTATCTTTCTTCATAGAATTTCTTTTCTCAATAGCTGTGAATTTGGATGACGAGGGTTCCAAAGCAAGAACTTTTCCTTTTGCTAACTTCAACTTTATTCTTTTTGGCTTTTCCTCCGTACCGAGCTCCATTTACCTTAAAGAATTTCCTCTATTTTCCTTGAGAACTTTGGCTTGTAACAGGTTTTTCATTATCAAATAAAGCAAACAAATCCTCATTCTGAATAGCCATCTTGACAAAAATATGGCTGGGATCCCTCAATTTCAGCATCGTCACATATGCAATCTCCATCATCAATCTTGGGATAAACTTCTCATTCCTATTAATAACAACGTCAATGTTTCCATAAGCATACCTAGATAATTCATTATACTATTTGCATACTCAATCACCGACGTGTCTCCCTGCACTATCTCTAAAAAATTCCTCAACTTCGGTCGGATATATGTCCTTACACCTTCTTCATAACTTTACTTAAGCAATTTCCTCTTTCGGTATCCCTATAGTAACTCTGTTCCATCGTTGCATTGTAGCTCCTTGTAGTTGCCTTGAATCCATCTTCCTTCTATGCTCATCCGTTAATTATAGATATGTGAAGATCCTTTCACAGTTCAACAACCAATTTTCTACTTTGATCCTTATTTCCATGAAAAAGCTTCCTCTAAGTCTAGAAAAATCTCGGCTGATCTTGACAAAGTTTTTACCCCTTGAGTCATGGGATTAGCTCCTCCAACATTAGCTGCATTAGCTCTGGAAAAACCTATAGCAGCTCCACTTTGCATCAGACTGATAAAGAATTGATACAAATTTCTCATATTCTGGCAGGCCGCAACACCTTCATTCTTATTAGCTCAACAACCTTGATTCCCTCAAGTTTTCGGTCAAGAATTACCACTAGCCATGGTGCTTTTGCCACCTAGATTCACTCTTCCGCTCCTTCTCTCCATATTTTACTTTCTTTAGCTACAAACAAACTTTATAAGATATTAAAGGATGGTCTAAAAGTGTGAGGTATACATATACTCATATGATACAAATACAAGTGCATTAAAATATAACTAGCATGCAACCCGGTATAATACTCTGATCTTTGGTTTTTAGTTTCAAAATCCTTTATAAAGAAATCTTTTTAAGTTTACATTAACATATGCTTGGATACCAAATTGTAATACCCCATTCTCCAGGGCCTAAATCTAAGTGCAACAAATGTTGTAGTCGTCGATAGTATTAACTTTCGTTGACAGATAGATATGTTGATTAATAGAAAACATAGGAATATATAAAAGTTTCAAAAATACATTCATTAATAGTAATTCATTATATTTCCTATCGTAAAATCTATGGTCAAATCAAAAACATAATTATTATATGATTCCAAGATAGGCATGTGAAGATGTCGCTTTGTTGATTAGAATATGACTATAGGCAGCATACATCTTTTCCATACGTACATCCTAAAGATAAACATGTAGCAGAAAAAGCTCAAGCTCTTAAATAGCTAAACTACCTCCTACAAGTCTGTAGAAGCTTATTTAATAAAGAAGAACCTGAAAACTCTCACTCTCAATTTACTTAAATAAGAACACGAGAGTAAAAGCGAAAAACAAAAACCTTGGGCCAGTCAACAAATTGATGTGAATAATAACTACTACCCGAAAATAAAAAAATATCTAATGAGACTACGTCAGTTAGAAGAATGGGTTTCCCTCTCATTAGTATCCTATTATAGAATAACAAACTATACGCTCTCGCACTATCAATGGATAAGACAGTAACAATACAAATAATAGTAATCATAATAATGTGCAACATGCATTATATAATGGATTTCCAATTCCCATTCTCTTTATTAGTTGTCTTAATGGTTATCAATTAACAATAAATATGCAAGCTACCACTTATCTTATGTAGAAATGATTCCCCTTCATGTTCAAGTGATCAATCATCTTAATATTTGGACTATCCATCCCTTACCATCTGGATTAGTTATCCCTTACTATTTGTATTACCCATCCCTTTGGCATCTCAAAAGTTATATAGATGTGTATTAACCATCACACACCTCATAGTTTTACCCGTGACTTGACTGTGAACCTTTTAAATATATAATGTGAATTATCCATCGTTAATGCCATAGTTTTATCTACAGGATGACTAGAAACCTCTCAATTCATTTTAAATATTGTCTTCTAAGAATATTTAAATATACTGGGTACCCCTAATTTCCGTTATTTATTCAACTCCCATTGTTGACCCAGATGTGTACATTTCTATATAAAGATATAAGTGGAAATTTTCAACCATGGTACCCCACTACTTTACAGACATAATATAGTTATATAACATTTCAAAGTATAAGTGTTAAGTCTCTCAATTCAATTGATAAGGTATGATAAAAGTGGTTCCCTACCAACACACATTAACAATCAATGGGTGTGACACCTTTGTCGACCCAGTCACCTATTGATTCTTTATCTAAGTGTTGAGACTATAAAACATGCAGCAAATACAGGCAAGGCCCATCGACTTTGAACATAGGTTAGTTGCATATTATGACATGATAAAATAGTCGTGGCAGTACGATCGATGATGACAAGCTATATAGGAGATAGCCTCAAGCTCTTATGAAAACAATTTTAGAAATTATACCTTGTTGACATCAATAAGCCATAGAGGAGATAACATCAAAAAAAAATTAGCTTAAAACATACCTTGTCGACCACAATAGTGACTCCAAGCAATAAAGGTGTTACACTTTGGTAATATAGATAAATGATTTGAAACAAGACTTTTTGACATAGACGACGACGACAAGGATTTTTGAGGCGATAAGCCTTAAATTTCTTGGAAAAATGTATGAAAATCAATTTTATTAACCATTGCTGTGATGATCAAAATAAAGGCGATAATCCCTTGCAGTTTTGGAAAACAATTCGAAACAAGTTAGAAATAAACTTACATACCACAAGAGTGATGATAACATAAGAAGTAATAAGCCATGGTTTCTTTAAAAACAAGGTTTAGATAAATACTTGTCAACACAGTCGATATGGATAGAAGTGATAAGCTACAAAGCAATCTGAAAAACGTTGGTCCTTATTGACTACATTTATAATGATAAGATTCGACGTAGCAAGCCCTAAGCTGTAACAACCCGGATTTTCAAAACCAATTTAAATTTTTTATTTCAGCTATTTTTAAACATTTTGAATATTTAAAATTATAAATATTAAATAATAATGACTAAAAATTTATTTAAATCGAGGTTAAAACATATAAATTTATTTTAATTATAAAACGAGCCTGAAATGGTGCGGTAGTTTGAAAATTCGATTATAAATTTCAAATGAATGTACATGATTCAAAATAAATCGGATTTCAGTAAAACCAGAAACGTTAGAATCTATTTAATTATATCTTTCTAATGAATGTGAAAAATCCAGATTTCATAATATAAATTGTAAGTTATGTCCAGTTTAAAATTTGAAATAGTCGCTATGGAATTTATATATATTTTATAAAATATATAACCCTTAAAAATAGCCATTTTGCAAACGACCTCTGTTTTCGACGAAACCACTTTTGTTGGATCCGGAATGTCAAATTATTGCTAGATTCCAATTTTCATAATTTTTGGAATTAATATGTGATCGTGCTGAATTTAAACGTGTTTGGTAATTTAATCGACTGGAAAATGACCATTTTTCGAACGGTCTCCAAATTCAATGAAATTAGTTTTGTTAGAACTGTATCGTCAAAACATAGCTAGATTTATTTTTCTGGAATTTTTGGAGTCAGTATGTGGCCTCGGTAAATTAAAATGTACGTTGAAATCAAATTTGAACGTTATATTGATTTATATTTTAATTTTGATGAAAACTGATCGAAATAGTCGAATTAGCTTACCAGACATATCCCATTGTGTTCGGAATGGGGGTATTACCTAGGGGCGACAGTCGTTGGGTTTGATTTGGAGTTTGAATGGAAAAGTAACTTTTTGGAATTAATAAATTAAATATATATATGGTCAACACCCCCCTCCCTTCTCTCTACGGTCAAAACGAAAAAAGAAAAAAAAAACGTCGATCCCTCAACAGCCCCTCCCCCATTCGCCACCACAGCAGTGAGCCTCACCACTGCCGGAGGCTCCCCCCTCGCCGCCGTGACCCCTCAGCTCAAATCCGCCACCTCCCCCCTCTCTCCCCTTCTCAAGCGAAAAACCCTCAAACCCTAGCCGTTACCCCTCCCTTCAGCCACCCACGACCGCCGCTGACCACCCGAACACCCTCAACCTTCCAGTACCCCACCACCCCTACTCCGACCATCAGCTCCGCCCATAGCCCCCTCCGTCACCCGAAACCCATTTTACAACGATTTCAACATTTGCAAAAAACACCCTAACATTCTTTAGCTAATAACTCTCAAACTGTGCACTTCTGGCCAAAACTCCATAATGCTAAAATCGAGGAACACGATTTTCTCTTTTTTTTGAGTATATGGAAGTCATATTTTGGATTGCGGAACCGCCCGAAAACACGTCCAAAGTCTGCTGTCCAAATACTGTCGTTTCGCGAATTCTGGCGAATTAGAGCATTTTCGGAGAAAAGTCCATTAGGCAAAAGCTATCCAGAATAACGAATATTTTAAAATAACGAATACTTTAAAATAATATTCAGTAAAGGATTAAAATGCGAATTTGATGTCCGATTTTGGATGGACACGAAAATATTGAAGTATGTGAAGCCATGTTGACTAAATTTGCGCCATTTTAACGCGAACGATTTTTATATCGATTTTATTCATTTTTATAGTGAATATCGAAAAAAAATGATTTCAAAATTTGATATTTTGAAAATATTATCATTTAAATATTATAATGATAAGAAGTATTCAATTTTGATTTAAAATTGAAATAAAAGTGGGAATCGGTTTTAAAATGAATTTATAAAATACATTTTGAACGAAATATTATATATATATATATATTAATGACTTGAATAGAACGCGTCGTGCCACGATCGTTAACGAATTTCGACCATTGACTTTGAATTGACATTACGGGAGATCCGACCGTCGAATTCTCTAAAACTAGAACAGTTAGGTTCGTATCAGAAAGAGCTTTCCAATGAATATAAGAGATTTAAATTTGAGTGGTTGGATTTGGAATTATGTCCAAATCAAATTTGGAAATGACCGCTATGGATGCAGTTCGGTGCCTTATTGGAAACCGATTGTACAAGCCTTGATAAAATTATTTAAAATATTAATAATTTGTGTAAAATCATAATAAATGATTTGGAAAGAATTTGGATGAAAAATTCCACGTTTGTAAAGATAAAAATATATTTTTATCAGAATGAACTGGTTATTAACTAGAAAGATAATCCAACGTTTATAAATAAATAAATTGAATTTGTGAATGGTTTTAATCTAACCAGAATTTTCTAATGTATGAATTGGAATGGATTTGAATAGAAATCATTTTCGGGATATTTCGATATTGGATTTCGTGACTATACGGATAGTGTGGAGGAATTTGGAAGATAGATATATATCATTATTCCCCATACGATATGTGTTGTTTCAGAATTTGATATTGAATGTAAGCCAATATAATTTATGTTTATAGCCTTATATTTAATATCAAAGTGGATTTTGTGTTTGTCGTGAATGGTGTCTTCAGTAACACTGTTCTTAAACCACGTTGTGAAAAGAATAAATCTTTTAATTAAGATTATTAGAGTTTCCAGTTATATTTAGTAACTGGAATAAAATGGAATGTGAATCGGGTTTATTGTGAACTGTGTTTTTAATGACATTCTTTCTTTAACCCGATTTACAATGAAATGTGATTTGGAATATATAAATCTTTTACTAAGATTTAATGGAAATTTTCCACAGTAAAGTTTTCCAATTTAATAAAATAAATTGGGATGGAATGGGATTCGATTTGGTAAAATCGAAGCGAGCTTCTGTGGAGGAAGAATGTTAATATATATGGAATTTAAAAGGCTTTACCGTTATTCCATTTACATTATTAATCCGATATGGAAATTTATATCGATTATATATATTGATCTGTTTTTCGTGAAGATCCCATAATTAATGGAATGTGATTTTGGGTTTATCGTGAACTGTGTTTTAAATGACATTAGTTCTTTAACCAAGTAAAAGATAGGATTACATGTTTAACATTGTATTTCAAACTGTATTGTTGATCTCTGCTAAATATATATCTGTTTGGTGGTGGGGAACTTATTCTCTTGCTTAACACCCTTCTCTGAGATGTATGAGCTTAGAGGTTATATATTGGCAGAAATCAATGGTACAGTGTAGATTGTCGATGTGGCTTGTTAGTGTTTCCGAAGTTAAATAATCATCAAATAATGATTGTTGGAAGATTAAAACTAATTGGAGTTTTAGTGAATCTTTAATTATATTGAAATGTGAATGTGATGATTTAGATTATCAAATTTGGGAAATGATCGAGAATAGAGTATCACCAGTTTTGCTCCAAGCGATAGTTAAATCTTTAATTAGATTTGAACATGAAATGGTAATTAAATTTACCGATAACACCATGGTGTTAGATATGGAGTATTACCAGTTTTTCTTCATGGGATGAATAGGTTGGGATTAGGAAATAAAACAAATGAATACTTCGGTAAGGCTCGATAATCCCGACTAGTTGATAAACCTTAATTTGGTTTAGAATTGATATCCAAAGGAAGATTAAAGAATAAATTTAGAAGAATTTATCTTTGATAAAAATAATGGGAACCTTTCCCTAAAGATGTGAATATTTGAATAAAAGAATATTTTGAATTGGAATGAGGCGTATGATGTGCTTTTATAACACTTGATTATTGATTATAAAATACGCAAGTTATTCTTAAAGACCTAGTTTAATCCATTCTGAATAATGAATACGACGACTATAAGTCGATGATGAAGACGATGGTTGAAGACTGGAGTTCTTCACATTGTTTGGATGATTACTGATGTCTTAATTGGTCGTACACTAATAAGTGGTGATCGTCCAAACGTACTTGGAGATTGACGTGATATGCGAGGACCTCTCTCCTATATTGGACATATGGGACAAGGAATAAGGTGCCTCCGGTTTTGTTTAGACCCATAACAAACTTATGGATGGATGTGTGTCTGACATTGGATTTAATTCTGTGTTGATTGATTTCTATTAAATATATATATCTGTTTGGTGGTGAAGAATTTATTATCTTGCTTAACTCCCTTCTCTGAGACGTACGAGCTTAGAGGTTATATATTGATAGACATCAGTTGCATGGCATGAATTGTTAGTGTGGCATGCTGAGATGCAAATGATCAAGGATTTTGTTAAAAAACAAAGTCTTATGGTTGATGATCAAAGCACGACTTTAAATAGCATAGCTTTGTGTATAGCATTAATTCGCAGGCCTCACACCTCGATATGAGTCAAAAATGGGATTGTGACTGCAGGGAGTGCACGACGTTTCTTTCTAGCTATGGGTGGTGTCATGGTATGGAGCCCAAACATTTATATTTTTACCTATGTGGATGACGGATAGCGAGGCGCCTCGGATATATCGGTCACTATGAGGCCGATGGATAGGTCCGATAGGACTGGGAAACATGTGTTTAGGAATAACCAATCCACTAAAGTATGTGTGGACCGACCTTGAAGATCCAAGGGTTGCCCCGCGATGTGTAATCCTGAGGCATTTGCTAGAGTGTCTCGAATCGATGAGGAGCCATCCTTGGCCTTGACTCATAGATGGAAATCCAATTTCCAATACGTGACTTTCCAGTTTTAGTTGTAAAACCTAGTATGGCGACATAGTATATGGTAGTTATACCGTCTATGATTGAAACATTTATATTTGAAGTTGGTTGATACACTATGCACTTATAGTGATATCAAAATGATTTGTTTTAAACGTACCGAGCATGTTTGGGTATCATAAGGGAAAATTCTATCCTTCGGCTTGCGTTGCATCATGTGATGGGACCTGAGTCTTATCATAGCTTCATTTTTCGGAAAGTATTGCGCTGTTTTTAAACTATTTTATGCACTGGTATTGATGGGAGAAAAACTGTTTCGTGTTATATAGCGTGGTCCCTTGATTTACTTTATTCCTAAAGTAAAGTTTTAAATAATTGTTTTAGTTCTCACACCAGTCCCATGACTGACTTGGAGTTTATTGTTTTAACCTAAACTTTGGGTGCCCCTATTTTCCACATGAACAACTAATAGTTGGGTTTTCGCATATATTTCTTTTCCAGTATCCTGGATTTACAGCTGGAGCTATATTCGGAAAGCTTTGTGTTCGTGTATTTCTTTCAGTTGTGTTGTATTATTTTTCCGCTGCTTTGTAATTTAAATCTCTGATATTTTCCTGATGTATATTATTTATTCATACTCTGTTATATTCTTGTACTCTGATGTAAATTGTTGTAATAAGCAATGAAATGTTATTCTGTTTGTGTTCTGATTTTTCGTGTTCTCAACTCAATCTGGGCTTTCCCTTACGGGTGAGTTTGGTTCGTTTCACAAGCTTTATAAACCAAGATTCGAAAACTACCCTTGTCAGCATAGCCAACAAGGTACTGAGACTGTAGCCTCAAGTCCTTGCAGACATTAGAGGCAATAAGCCTCTTACTTTTTGGAAATCAACCTTATTGAGTATGTATAATGGCGACATGCCTAAGTACAAGGAAGATAAACTAGGTGGTGTTGTTGGATTTAAAACACATGCAATACAAGCGACAAGGACCCTTCTGACATGATATGCTTGGATGTTTCCCATATTATATTTCATAGTATTCCAAGCATTAAGAGATAGTCGATGAGGATGACATGTTCCTACCAATTGTGTCGACATGGTCATGTCGACTTTGTCGATGGCCCTGATAGTAAATTAGATGAAAAATCCATTTTTATTTGTTAAAGTAATTCTTTTCACCTAGTCCACTATATTAGTCTGAACATCATTGGATAATAAAAAATATACTAAGCAAAGATCAGAATTTTTAGATTTTTAAATCTAAAAATGTTAGGAAATCATTCATCTCACTAATTAATGATCTAATTATCCTACGTCTATCAAACTTAGGAAATTCATAACAAATTACAAAATTATGGGAAAAAATTCCCAAAAATTCACATAAATCACAGAATAACCCTTTATCTTATACGAAAGTCACATAAATCACAGAATAACCCTCTTATCTTATATAAAAGTTTCATATCTAAATTCAATATTTAATTATTTTGGATAATTCAATTCTGTGATTAATACATATTCAACCATAGGAAATTTGTAGTAAATTCCTATATGCTTAGAAAATCATGGAACTTAGAACCCATCTCCCAAATCATGTTATAAAAAATATATAAAATTTCAAAGTAATCACAAACTGAACTATGGGTTATGATCTAAAACGTAACCAAGTCTTATGCAAACAAGCATAACTAATCAAATCAAATCATTGCTCGATCCAAATAATTTCAAAGCATCAAGACACATGTGAAAACAATCATATAATCACAAAAGTAATTCGAGTATGAACAATATTCGAATTTAAAAAAGGTTAGAATTATTATTCATGTTAGTTTATATGAAACGTTGAGATTTGTTGATGTTGATTCCTTGGCATAATTTCTTCTAGCTTTTCCTTAATTTTTCTCTTCTTTCCTCGATTTAATGGTTTCCCTCCTTCTTTAGTTTTATAGTTTATATTTTGCAAATGATAAATTAAAATAAAAGGATGGTAAAAGGAAATATTTATGGACGAGGCAACGTGTTTCCTAGTTTTTCCTTTTCATAAACCTTCTTCTTTTGTCTTATCAAATTTAATAGTTACTAAGGCCAAACCATTATTATTAACTATAAATTTCATCCCATCATTATACTACATTATTCCTATTTAATTTATTCAACCATATTCCTAAATAATATTTATTGAAAATTAGGGATGTTCTAGGGGGTCATGGCCTTAGATCCTCCTTCTACTACTAGGTAGCACCTATTTTTAGCAATTAACATTTGACCATACAGTCAAACCTATACAAACCCACATTATTTTCAATGACCAACGTTAGTTACCCGCCATAAAGGTCCTTTGAATATATCCTGTGATAAGAAAATAAAAACTAAATTTACCATCTTAGACTAAAACATATAAATGTGTCTATGCCAATCAGGCTTCTTAAATGAACACATGGTTCCTATATCTATCAGCACAAGGAACCCAAACGGTCTATTGAGTCAAAATAATTTATGACATCTGAATGCCAATTTTGGGTTGATTGTCTCCAATTTAGACAATTTCAGTTTTGTGTGATTTATAGTTCATATTTCATTTAGTTCCATCTATGTTATTGAAAGATATTATAGCCATCCATTAAGCTTCAGTTGAAATGGAATCTAATCATTATGCAGTCTATTCATTACATTTATACAACATTAGATCAAACCATTTCGTAGACTAATCATTAATTTCTTATAATAATATGTCTAATCGTTACCCATTTTAATAATTTTTTATTCCAGTTCTCAATTTGTATTTGATACATTAATTTTTTTCATATGATTTAGAGTTTACAACTTGCATATGCCAGCTGCAATTAGAAAAAAAAATCATTTGTATTAAACCTCCAAATTTAATAGTTTTATAGATTAAATTTAAAAAATTGCAGTCTGATAAAATATGATAGAAATTAAAATCAATTTAATTTAATTAATTCATGAAATATGTGCCCACTCAACTCAGTCCTAAGCCTTAAATACTGTAGCCTTCTTCTTTAGATCCCACTTCGATCCCTTCTCTAGCTGTAAGATTTGTCTTATTATTAATTTACAAATTTAGGTTTGAGGAAGAATTATGGACTAGAAATAGAATAAAGAATTGAAGATTTATTTAGCAAAGCATCGCTGTAATGGAGTGAAAGAGGGTTTCAAACTAACACTAGTTTTCAGTTTTTTGAGTGATGCCCTCATTCAGCACTATCAAATCCAGAATCCTATACAATCTTATCTGTTGCCCCATCACTTCTTTTGCATGACATAATCATCACCGTTCGAACAACGTGATCTGGGAATTACAACCTTCCAACTAAAGCTCTGTTTGGTTATTAGCCCCTAGTCGACCTAGGCCAATCTCAGGTCGACCTACTGGAATGTAGAATAAGAATCCTAAGGCTAATATTAACTTAAAGGGAGTGAATAGTGTTTTCAAAATTATATAAATCTATTTGAAATATTTTAAGATTACGGGATTTTTATATTGATTCAGATTTCCCTACATCCAGTCCCGCATAAACCTTGTATAGAGTTTGTTTATAAAACTTTGACTTATAGTCTCGATTTCATGATTATGAGACACACACTCTAAAATTCCAAACCACTAGCTAAAGTAAATTAGATTTCCAAGGTACCAAGCACACCCAATTGATTTATAGGCTCAATCGCACCCATTAGTTTTTCAAGCTATTAGCACACCCTATTGGTTTTAGGGCTCAACTGCACTTACTATATGTTTTGACAAAGTATTGAGAACATAGATCTTTTGATCTTTGATTATAATTGGTCCTATAACCTTTGAATAACACTCGAATCTTGATTTCATTAAGTGGGCAAAGAAATCAGAGTGTAAATGATAGAGAATCAAATCAATGGTGATGGAATTTGATTCTGCTTGAGTTTTGATAGAGGTTAATTATATTTTGATTCAAAAATGAAGAGAGTAAATAGAGGGGAGACGAATGAGAAAGTAGTCAACAAAAATTTGTTCGTAAGTTAAGTATTTATAAATAAACAATAATCATGTCCATTTGTGAAGAGAAATGATGAAAAGACACTTCTTTTGAAATTTAAATTCTATAAAAGTCGGCTACTATGTCAACACATATACATAAGAATATGTCGACCTGCTCTTCACAAATTTGGAAATCAATTTTAAAAACTTATTTTGAAAATCAATTGCTTTGTAAAGTAATTTAAAACTTGTAAAATTTCTTAGAAATATTATATAACATATTTTAATCATAATAAAATTTAATAAAGCCTTACATTTTTTTCCTTGAAAGATTAATATGAAACATTGAATATAATATAAATATATACAAGAGAAATATAATTACAAATTATAAGTAAATATTTAGAGTTAAATTATAAAAGTAAAGCTATGTCAAAGTATACATGAGTATATATATTTAATTTAAATACAAAAATTATATCAATTTATAAAACTTAGTAATATAAGAAAATATAAATTATATAATCTTGCATAGAAATCATGAATCATTTAGAAGCAATTTTGAAAAGGATATTAGGAAGACAACTGAAAATCATTCAAAAGTGAAATACTAAATAATTTTGGGAAATACTTAGATATATATAAAGGAGGAATTTTAAAGATAATAATAAGTGTGGAACCTCTGAAAAGGATATAAGTTTGAAGTATAGAAGAGAAAAGGGGTTTGTAGTAATAACATATGACATTTGCTTTTTTCACCAATCTGATTGTATTTTAAGTAATTAAAACTTTTTAATGAAATGTGAATATATCGTAGAAATAAATATATGAACGTTCTTGACAAATTGAAATGCGTATAAATGCATGCTGAAGTTTCGATTAAGAGGGAAGTTTAATTAATAAGTGCATTTTCATCGATAAAAAGTTTAATCAGGAAAAATGAGGTTTACTAATAAATTAAAGGTTTTAATTAGTAAAGGAAAATTTAATTAAAAAAGGGCTAGAAGTCATATACATGTTTTGACCATCATTATTGTCTTAATCATGCTTATGTGATTACCTGTATATGGAAAATATACATAACCTTGTTTCCCTTTAGGTTATTATGCACTTTGTTATCAAAATTGACCAAATACAACTCCGTAAATGTCTAGAAGAAACACTAAATTATATGGTAAACTTATATTCAATGATGCTATATTTTTCTTATGGTTTTTTTCTCTTCTAGGACGAATGATAAAGAAGTCTATGTCCTTAAAAGGTTGGGAGATGACCGCTGCTATTATGTTTTGTCTAATCATTTACAAAAGAACCGGCCTGAGTTTACTGAAGATCGATCTACTTATTTTTTTGGAGAACTCGCTAAAGAGGCAACATACTTGTATGGGATGACTCAAAACAATATCCACTAAAAAACCACGTACTTGTTCTTACTTTGAAAGAGGTTCGTGTTTGGTCCTAAATGATTGAATCGATCTGGAGATTCGAGATCATGCTGAGATGCTTGAACTCATGTAGTTGTTTGTATCTATACAAGATTTGGGAATCCATTTGTATTTGGAGATCTATTGAAATATAAGAACCCATGTGTGGTTCCAAGATCTATTTGAGCTGGGGACTAATGTGCCAAGTTATGTTCAAGTGGTGACTTGTGTGCTGGAGTGCCAAACATAGCCTTAGTAGCTACCATGACTAAAAAAAGAGTCATGATACATAATCAAGGGGTTTAGCTAATCTATTAAGAGTATAGTCAACTCTACACTAAAGATACTATAGTTTATATAGGTGTAAGTGATGCACTCGACCATTAAGGCCAATTATGTATTTTCTATGGTAAATCAGTTGAGACATATGACTCTTTGGGAAGATATATCTGATCCATGTTTAGAAGGACCATTCTCGAGATACCGAGGGTACCACCATGGTATCCGACATAATTACCACATGCGCTTTAATAATTTTAATTGTATATTACGATTGTTGTGATGTACACTCACTAGCATTATAGCTACATGATCATTAATATTCCAAATACAGACATTATTAAATAATATTAAGGGATGAGGAGGAGAGTTATTAGAGAGGAACAATTGCAATTTTTATTGATGCAAAACATGATACAAAGAGCACATATATATAGTGCTATGAGCCCAACGGCTAGTACAAAATATACCAAATATGTATGAGCATAACGGCTAGTATTAAATATACCAAGTATGCATGAGCCTAACGGCTAGTAGATAATGACAAAGCATGCTAAATATGATAAAAACGTGTTCACACTCTAACGGCTCTATTGTAACGGCTCTATTATCTTCATTATGCCCCCTCAGTTCGAACTAGGGTTTCCTTGCTCATTCTGGCTCCGCCTGCACTGATAACGCGAAGTTCCTCTCTCATTCTGATAAATTTTTTGGTCGAAAGGGCCTTTGTGAGAGCATCTGCTCTCTGATAGTATGCGGGCACATGACATATTGCAAGTCTTCCTGATTGCGTTCTTTCTCTCACAAAGTGGAGATCAATTTCAAGATGTTTCGTCCTTGAATGTTGAATAGGGTTTAGAGATAAAGATATTGTGCTCTTATTATCGCACCAAATGACCGGCTTTTGTCTGGGAGTGAAACCAAGCTCCTCCATCAGTGATTCTATCCACATGATTTCGGCTGTAGCACTTGCCAGTACACGCTACTTAGCCTCTGTGCTAGATCTTGATGTGGTCTGTTGTTTCTTCGTACACCAGGAAATGATATTGGGACCGAGGTAAACGTAGTATCCTGAGACAGACTTTTGATCGTCAATATCGTTGGCCCAATCGGCATCGCTAAAGCACTGTAAGTTAAGTTCCTTTTCTGAATTTAGGCGTATACCATAATGTTTTGTGCCTTGTAAGTATCGTAACACTCTCTTTAATGTCATCCAATGTTCTGATAAAGGGTTCTGCATGTATTGACTGAGTTTATTGACGCTGTAGCATATATCTGGTCGAGTAATAGTTGCGTATTGTAACGCTCCTATTATGCTTCTATATTGTTTGGCATTGTCGATATCTTCTCCTTTATGCTTAGATAGTCTTAGGTTACTAATCATAGGCGTAGGTAATGAGTTTTCCTTGTGCATATTTGCCCTTTGCAGTATTTCAGTGATATAATTTTGTTGGGATAATATTAATTCACCATTGTTTTTCCTAATCACTTGTATTCCAAGAAAAAAATTTAGTTCTCCTAAGTCTTTAATGGCGAAATTTTGATTCAGCTTGTGAACGATTCTGTTTATTTCTTCGCTGTTGTCTTATGTTATTAGCATGTCGTCAACGTATACTAGAATGAACACAGTTCCATGTATGCCCTTCTTCATATATAGAGAATTGTCCGATTTAACTTGTGAGAAACCCATGTTAGACAAAGTTGACTTTAGCTTTTCATACCAAGCTCTCGAAGCTTGTTTTAAGCCATACATTGCTTTGTGTAGTTTGCATACTTTATCACCAGTACCATATCCTTCAGGCTGTTGCATGTATACCTCTTCAGTCAATTCCCCATACAAAAAAGCATTGTTGACGTCCAGTTGCCTCACATTCTATCCTTTATTTAGAACAATGGTCAGTATAATTCTGATGGTTGTGGGTTTTATGACTGGGGAAAAAGTTTCATTGAAATCAAAACCAAATTGTTGCGCGTAACCTTATGCAACCAGTCTGGCCTTGTATTTGTCAATAGATCCATCTTTTTTTATTATTTTGTATGTCCACCTACAACCAATCACATTTTTGTGTTTTGGTTGAGTCACTAAGCTCCAAGTGTTGTTTTTTATGAGAGCTTTATATTCAGTGTCCATTGCCTCCTTCCATTTGTTTGATCTTATAGCCTGAGTGAAATTCAATGGTTTGATCTCACTGGCAGAAATATTATATACTTTGGGTTTGAAGATGCCTCTCTTTGACCTGGAGATCATGTGATGTCCAGTTGATTGTGGTGGTGTTTGCTGCTGTGTATCATTGTTGCTGGTATTGTCAACATGGTTGTTGTTTTCTGTATCTTCACTACGCTGCATGTTTTGATGTATGTTTGTATCTTCTGAGTCATTGTGTATCTCATTGGTTTGCTCGTTTGTTTGATCCATAGTTTCTTCCTGGGTGTTTAAATTGCTTGTGCGTTGTTGCTCTTCATTTCTATCAATTGAAGGTGGTTCAGTAATGAATGGCTCGAACCGTATGTTATTGTTTATGCTTTGTTCCCCATCCTTTTTGCCGATTTGCTTTTCTGCATAAGGAAACTTGTTTTCATCAAATATCACATGCCTAGAAACATATTTTTCCATTTTTGTCCATGCACTTATAACCTTTTTGGTTTTGTTCATACCCAATGAATGTGCATGGGCTTGTTCTCATACTTAGTTTATGATTGTTATAGTCTCTCAAATATGGAAAACATAGACACCCATAGGCTTTCAGAAAACAATATTCTGGTCTAACACTGT
Organism: Allium sativum; assembly: GCA_030737875.1. Taxonomy (NCBI): domain Eukaryota; kingdom Viridiplantae; phylum Streptophyta; class Magnoliopsida; order Asparagales; family Amaryllidaceae; genus Allium; species Allium sativum. The sequence continues at coordinate 310,209,207 of CM060912.1, read as the reverse complement.
ATATCATTTCATGTGGGCTTTTATTGTTTAAGACTTTGGTTGGCAACTTGTTAATGAGGAATACAGATGTGTAGAAAGCTTCATTCCAATATTTCATGGGTAATGAGCTTTGTGATAACAAAGTTAGACCAGTCTCTACTATGTGTCGATGTTTTCTTTCGACTAAACCGTTTTGTTCGGACGTATACGGGCAAGTTAATCTATGTTTGATCCCTCTTTTGAGAAAGTAATTAGTTAGAGGTTTAAACTCAGCTCCCCCATCTGTCTGAATAACCTTAACTGTAACACCCCGAAAATTCTATAACTGTGAAATTAACAAATTAAAGTATAATTAATTTGAAATCAAAGAACCAAGGGAAACGGGATACACCATTGCGTTCGTCTCGGAAAAATACGCGAAATAGAGTCCGAGTTTTCGAAAAACGGAGTCCGTATGAAGAAGGTATGGCCTTCGGAAGTTTTGAATTAAATTTAAAATTCAAACAGAATAAAATAATCAAAAATCGGGCCCAATGGGCCAGGGCGGATAAACACCCGCCTAGGCCACCCAGGTCGACTGGGCTGTCGACCTGGGCTACCCATGTCGACAGGGCTGTCGACAGCCCTGTCGACAGGGGTGTCGACCTGGTCGAGCCCAGTCAACCTGGCTGGCCAGGTCTGTGTTTGGCCGATTCTCCGTGGTCTGCTTTGTCATTAGGGCTAGGTGGCAAGTTTTAATTGGTCTCTCTTCCTAATGAATGGCTATGATCAATCCAAGCAACATCAAGGGTCCTAATCAGTTCCTAACCTCTATATAAACAACCCTAGACTAAAATGTAACACCCCGCCTCCGCTAGGGTCACTCGCAAAGGAATGCACTAGCTTTAGAGGGGCATTATTGGTAAACATGCACAGAAACATCACAAGACAGAACATATATAAATAGCGGAAGTACAATCAAACTTTCATAACATGAATAAATAAGGTCTAAAGCCTTTTACATCAGAGTACATCAAAACCTGTCTTGCAATAGTAAAGAAGCATAAAGACTTTTTAATAAATTATTCCCCAAGTAAAACAGTAAAGTAGCCATAGCCAAGAGAAGTCCAAGCCATCCATGATGACCTTCAAGCAGAAGAAGTCCGAACTAACCAGCATTGTTTCCTCCCTGAAACCTGGGGGGGGGAACGGAAGAAAAGAGGCGAAACAAAACGGGTCAGTCAAAAAGACTGAGTAAGTCCTATCTACTTCCAGTATAAAAACAGGTAAAGGTAACATGACATGCATAAACTGAAAGTAAACATAAGGATAACTACAAGATAGATAAACCAGGGTAGCCGGTTGAACTACTGCGGCAAGGTAAACTAAGGTATCATGATAAACTACGATGTTATGATAAGTCAAGGTATCACATCGTCAGATTTCTATCGAGTGCATTATCCCAAGGTATCTACCCCGTCTAACATCCCACGGTATCTATTGTGTATATTCTTCCTAGTTCTAACATGTATATTTGCTCTGCACCTCTCGCACTAGTATCCCTACCCGCGTCATGTGTTAACCATGAATGTCCCGTGCTCAAAGTCGTGTAATGCTCCATGTCAACCTAATATCGCATATATAGGTTACTCAAATCATATGTTTCTTTCCATGTATATAAGTTCAGTCCTTTGCCGTACCTCGTACGGGCTTCCTCATGTCGTATTATCCTTGAAATCGTTTGGACTGTCACCCTTGTTCTAGCTAGGCTCTTCCATATGAATCATCGTTTGAACTACTAGGACTTACGCCACCTAGCACCACTAGGGATTACGCTTACCTATTGCACGCTTTCGTATCTCGGTTTGGGTTAAACCACCTAGGCCACTAGGGATTACGCTAACCCTCAACCACGCCCTTTTTCCCACGCATTCATCGTGAATCGTTTTTCTATAACTGTATGCACATGTATCACATCGTGCCATCCGAGTCCTGTCACAGGGCAAAACAAGACATACAGGACTCGGTCGGGAGCTTTAGATTTATCTGCCGATGCAGATGCTGAGGTCTGCTTTTCTACACGTGGCTATGGTCCCACGAGACCCCTCCCTCAACTAGCGAAAGGCAACACAAGAGAAGATCTTGCATGAGAACTACACTCCGGCCAGCCCACATCCTACGGCCTACCTCACCCATAATTAGATAGCAAATCATGGTCTGTTGGGTGTTCCCTGCCTTTCCGTACGTACACGCTTGACTCAAGATGGTAGATGATCGACGAACTTGCTATCTCGGGCACCTTATGTATTCGCCGACTCACTGCTATCCACCCCAGTCTTTAGGTCGCTCGCATAGCAACCAAGGCATATTCTTGGTTCTTCTACCGCAGACCTCAACCTCTCGTGAGCCTAGTATAATGACCTGGCAGCTCACAGAGGGATCCCAAGAATATCCTCACGTTCCCCGAAGCCGCTGCTTCGTTACCCAGTTCGTTGGAGCCTTTATCTAAATCAGATAGCCTGCTCCTACACGCATAATTAAACGTATCGGGTTACTAATCTATCTAAGAAATGGTCCAAATTTCCTTGACTAAGGATTATTACTTAGTTTCCCTTAACTAAGGTTTACCACTTAGCCTTATTTCCATAATCCTTGTTAACTATGGTTATTTACCTAATCCTCCGAATTAGGGTTTATCTAATGGGTTAAGTGTCACTTAAGTTCATAACTTAGCCCGTCTACAAACCATGTCAAAATTGGCTAAGTATCCAAGTCCAAGACTTAACCCTACAAACCATGTGTCAAGTTGGCTAAGTATATTAAGCAATCCATAACTTAACCTCGTCTAATTATCATTTTAGATTGGTTAATTATATAAATTAACTTGACCTTGTCAAATTACCGAGTCAAATCGGTCAAGCATATTCAAGTGATTCGTGACTTAGCCTTATCATGTTTTCACGTTAGATTGGTTAAGTATAGGTTAACTTAACTTAACCTCATCAAATTAACGAGTTAGATTGGTTAAGTATAGGTCACTTAACCTCATCAAAACATCATGTTAAATTAGTTAAGTGTTTAACTTAACCCCATTAAATTACCAAGTTGGATTAATTAAGTCGAGGCTAACTTAACCCCATCCGATTACCATGTTTAGATTAGTTAAGCCTAATCTTAACCCCATCCATTAACTGTATTATACGGTTAAGTATCGTTAAGAAAATTTACTTAACCTTATCACGTTATCGTGTTGGATTGATTAAGTGTTGGTTAACTTAATCCCGTCCACTAGTCGTATAAAAATGGTCAAGTGTCATTAGGCAAACCAAGTTACTTAACCTACCCAAGCTTATCATGTTTTGTTAAGTATCATTAGCCTAATCAAATTACTTAACCCATTTGTCCCTATCATATTTGGTTAAGCCTCATTAATCAAATTAACTTAACCCTATTATGTGGCATTAATTTAATTAATGCACCCTCAACCTCTCACATTAGACCTTGTTGTGGTTACTAGTTAAGTCGGGCGGGTCCGGGTAGATTTACACCACAACCTAGTCTAACCTCGGGTCTTAAGCGCGACATGACCAACTTCTCACATTGGGTCCTATTGTTTGCAACTACTAGTTAGGCCGGTCGGTTCCGGGTAGCTTTACGTTGCAAACTCAACCCAACCTCGAGTTGGCCACACTTATATTATCTAAGTTCATCATGTTTCCAAAACATGTTACAAGTTTTCAAGCATTTGGGTAGACCTAACTTAATAGGTAAATTCCCAAAGGGTAGACCTAACTTAATAGGTAAATTCCCAAGCTCATGCTTTTATGCATACTTACATGTCATCTTCCATGTTATCTTTCAAGTCATATTTTCAAGTATAAACACATGTCATATTCAAGTTAAGATTTTGCGACATGTTCATGTTTATCTAGCTACCCAAAATCGTGTTTTCCCAACGCAAGCAAAGCGAGTCAACATAGTAAGGATACTATGTCACATATTGGTCTCAAAACATGCATGATGCCAAAAGGGCTTGGCTTCCACATGCATAACATCATAAAGAGATTGGCCCTAAACATGCATAGTGTCATAAGGTAATTTGGCCACAAACATGCATATTATCAAAAAGGGTTTGGCCACAAACTTGCATGTTAGCATAAGGGGTTTGGGTTCATAAACATGCATAAGCCCCAAAATCTTGTCTTAGCCAATGTTTCACAAGTAAAGTGGTTCCTAAAGGTTCATGCTAGCATTTCATGCATAAAGATCCAAACTTGCAAGTTAAACTAGGTTATGCATAGCATGAGAGGCATGATTAAGTCACTCACATGGCCTAAAATCATAAACATGAACACAAGAGGCAAGGTAAGGTTCATATAGGTTCGCATAATCATGTTTAGCCTCATTTTATCCCATGTCATTATCAAAACTACCGTTTCCATCTAAAAGTAGCTAGAAATTACATAGTTAGGCCTAGGGAAAGAAGCATGAATCATCTTGGCTAAGAAAGGTGCCTCCTTTGTTGAAGAATCGTCATGGAACTCGCATAGCAACGTTGATTTTGCCTCTCTTTGGTGTAGCAAGCTTGCATCTTTTGATTTGAACTTGATTTGGATGCATAGGCTCTAGGGATTTGAGATGGAGGCCATGAGAGTAGAAATTTGGCCATAGTTTAGTTACATGAGTGAATAATGAAGGTTTAGGGGTAGGTTTAGGGTCTTTTTATAGATTAGGCAAGTGTTTTAGGCCATAGGATTAAACCTAGATTCAATCCAAGCCATCAAAGCATGTCTTGGGGAAGAAGTCAAGTGTAGGAACCATCTAGGGCCTTAAGATTAAAGATGGACCATGAGAACCATCCAAATGCAAAATCTTCATTTGAGCGAATCGGCCCACGGGTTGACAGCCAAACACCCTGGATTAACTCCTAGTCGACCCAGCGAGCTCGGGTCGACCTCAAAAATCAGCCTGTTCGGTTATTCCCCTCTCCTAATTCGCTGTTTTGAACATTTTTGCATATTTATTTATTTAATTTTCAATTATATATATATATATATCAATATATATATATTTCTCTGCGCAACCCATTTCACTTAATTAAGTATACTTTAATTTGGGAATTTTTCGTGAAATTTCGCGAGGCCATATCTTGGTCATACGGACTCCGATTTTCGAAAACTCGGACTCTATTTCGCGTATTTTTCCGAGACGAACGCAACGGCATAGCCCGTTTCAATTGATTCAGAATTTAAAATTAAATTCTGCCTTGATTCTCGTCTTAATCATGTTATCGAAATACGGGTTGTTACATTCTCCCCACCTTTTAGGATTTCGTCCCCGAAATCTCCAAGTTAGGAAGAACATATCCTACCGTCCATCATCCATCTACTCAAAACATCATCCACAAGCAACCATTGTCCTTAGATGATTTCTAATGTTGTATGAATATATGCAAAACGTGTGTGTACATGTTCCTTAGCTAATGCTAATGATCAGGCCTGGATAATCTTTCTAATGCAAAAATATGTATAGTGCCATGAATCCAATATGTATGCAAATAGTCCTAGTCATATAGATACTATATGCGTGCACAATCATTCATTCATATGCGACAACCGCATGATAATGCATTCGATTTCATCCATAAACAAGTATAAATACTCGTGCATATGCAATATGAAATGTGACCGAGTCGAGCTAATATCTAATGTAAATTCGCGCATCCACGAGCAACCACTTGCAACCATTTGCAACCATATCAACCATAACATGTTTCAAATACATGTTTACATCCATAGGGTTCTACCTAAGATTCCCTGAAACAGGGTCGAGAAGATAAACAAAACAAACTCCGTACGGGGTTTGTAACAGAGACAGGACCGAGAGGATGTCCATAAAAGATAGCCTACAAGCAAGCTCAACAGAAAAACAGGGATCGAGGATATATTCCCAAAAAGAGATATCATGCGCGTATTTAGTCTTCAGTCTCCTGAGTCGCATTACCTTGAGCTTAGTTCCATCGTGCCTTGACCGCCCCTTTTTACTTCACGATTTCGCAGCTTCTTACTTCCTGTTTCCATAACATGAGTTGGAACTCATTTCCTCGTCGCCCCTCGTTCCACTTGCACTTATCCTTTTCCTAGAATACTTGACGCAAACATGACTGCGTACTCATGATCTCATGCAAGCTTTCCAAAATTCACTAGTGAATCTCGGACCTCGTACCATAAGGTATTCCACGTAGAAGAACTTTCTCTTGGAAGTAAACAGATGCAAACCAGGTTATCAAGCGCACTTACTAGGGTGATTTCTATAACCCATGCATAAGTGAAATAAACCATTCGTCTTATCGGTGAACACCACTCGATCGGGCTTCAAATTTCCAATAGAGGTATCCAGGGATTCTAGGTAACTAATCATGACCAAACCCAAAAGGTTCCACGAGACTTCGAGGGTATTACCAAGGCTAGTCAAGAGTCTAACTACCCTCCTATCAAAACCGAGAGTGGCACCCCTTACTAGATAACCACTTCATCCCTAGAATCCATCCACAACTTATAAACATAAGCATTATTTCCAAGCTCAACACTTGATATAGACATTCTCAAATCCAAACAAGCCATGAGTAAATGGACCGATCTTCCAATAGGACTTGAGACAAAAACGGGATCCTCTACTACGCTAGTACTAAGGTGCAGAGACTCAACTATCGAAGCGGACTTAAAAGATGCGGTGATCAAAACAAAGTCCCGACAGGATGATAGAGAAGAAAAGGTAAACCTTTAACAAGATCGTTACCCTCCTTCTGAGGTACCCTAGAAATGAGAGCATACTATTGCCCTCCGAACGATCTTGTCCCTGTTCCATGATACTTAACTATCCGTCCCGTTTCACCATGCCAAAGGTACTCTCTCGTCATGGGTTTCATTGCTCATCTTTCTCCCTCCTTTTAGGACTCAGCCATACCTACATGTTGCTTATCCCTGAGCTCGTATCCTTTATCCTTGTTCTTACTATCCTTTCATGCATAACTCTACAACGGTCTCTCGAGAACCACCTCCATCGTACGGGAAACACTTACGCAGCTAGAGAGACTAGTCGCAGTCAAAACCACTGTGACTACAGATGGAGGAAAGAAAGGAAAAGAGATTCGATCAAGGAATCAAGGATAATGCTAATGGCCTTTGGGGAATAGCCTTTTTCTTTTCAAAAGAAAATTTTCTTGAAAAATGCTTCTTTGTAAACGGTTTTTCAAATAATTTTCAGAAGGTCTTTAAAAACTTTTGCCCAGTCTAGTAACCTTCTGCTCTGATACCAAATGTAACACCCCGCCTCCGCTGGGGTCACTCGCAAAGGAATGCACTAGCTTTAGAGGGGCATTATTGGTAAACATGCACAGAAACATCACAAGACAGAACATATATAAATAGCGGAAGTACAATCAAACTTTCATAACATGAATAAATAAGGTCTAAAGCCTTTTACATCAGAGTACATCAAAACCTGTCTTGCAATAGTAAAGAAGCATAAAGACTTTTTAATAAATTATTCCCCAAGTAAAACAGTAAAGTAGCCATAGCCAAGAGAAGTCCAAGCCATCCATGATGACCTTCAAGCAGAAGAAGTCCGAACTAACCAGCATTGTTTCCTCCCTGAAACCTGGGGGGGGGAACGGAAGAAAAGAGGCGAAACAAAACGGGTCAGTCAAAAAGACTGAGTAAGTCCTATCTACTTCCAGTATAAAAACAGGTAAAGGTAACATGACATGCATAAACTGAAAGTAAACATAAGGATAACTACAAGATAGATAAACCAGGGTAGCCGGTTGAACTACTGCGGCAAGGTAAACTAAGGTATCATGATAAACTACGATGTTATGATAAGTCAAGGTATCACATCGTCAGATTTCTATCGAGTGCATTATCCCAAGGTATCTACCCCGTCTAACATCCCACGGTATCTATTGTGTATATTCTTCCTAGTTCTAACATGTATATTTGCTCTGCACCTCTCGCACTAGTATCCCTACCCGCGTCATGTGTTAACCATGAATGTCCCGTGCTCAAAGTCGTGTAATGCTCCATGTCAACCTAATATCGCATATATAGGTTACTCAAATCATATGTTTCTTTCCATGTATATAAGTTCAGTCCTTTGCCGTACCTCGTACGGGCTTCCTCATGTCGTATTATCCTTGAAATCGTTTGGACTGTCACCCTTGTTCTAGCTAGGCTCTTCCATATGAATCATCGTTTGAACTACTAGGACTTACGCCACCTAGCACCACTAGGGATTACGCTTACCTATTGCACGCTTTCGTATCTCGGTTTGGGTTAAACCACCTAGGCCACTAGGGATTACGCTAACCCTCAACCACGCCCTTTTTCCCACGCATTCATCGTGAATCGTTTTTCTATAACTGTATGCACATGTATCACATCGTGCCATCCGAGTCCTGTCACAGGGTAAAACAAGACATACAGGACTCGGTCGGGAGCTTTAGATTTATCTGCCGATGCAGATGCTGAGGTCTGCTTTTCTACACGTGGCTATGGTCCCACGAGACCCCTCCCTCAACTAGCGAAAGGCAACACAAGAGAAGATCTTGCATGAGAACTACACTCCGGCCAGCCCACATCCTACGGCCTACCTCACCCATAATTAGATAGCAAATCATGGTCTGTTGGGTGTTCCCTGCCTTTCCGTACGTACACGCTTGACTCAAGATGGTAGATGATCGACGAACTTGCTATCTCGGGCACCTTATGTATTCGCCGACTCACTGCTATCCACCCCAGTCTTTAGGTCGCTCGCATAGCAACCAAGGCATATTCTTGGTTCTTCTACCGCAGACCTCAACCTCTCGTGAGCCTAGTATAATGACCTGGCAGCTCACAGAGGGATCCCAAGAATATCCTCACGTTCCCCGAAGCCGCTGCTTCGTTACCCAGTTCGTTGGAGCCTTTATCTAAATCAGATAGCCTGCTCCTACACGCATAATTAAACGTATCGGGTTACTAATCTATCTAAGAAATGGTCCAAATTTCCTTGACTAAGGATTATTACTTAGTTTCCCTTAACTAAGGTTTACCACTTAGCCTTATTTCCATAATCCTTGTTAACTATGGTTATTTACCTAATCCTCCGAATTAGGGTTTATCTAATGGGTTAAGTGTCACTTAAGTTCATAACTTAGCCCGTCTACAAACCATGTCAAAATTGGCTAAGTATCCAAGTCCAAGACTTAACCCTACAAACCATATGTCAAGTTGGCTAAGTATATTAAGCAATCCATAACTTAACCTCGTCTAATTATCATTTTAGATTGGTTAATTATATAAATTAACTTGACCTTGTCAAATTACCGAGTCAAATCGGTCAAGCATATTCAAGTGATTCGTGACTTAGCCTTATCATGTTTTCACGTTAGATTGGTTAAGTATAGGTTAACTTAACTTAACCTCATCAAATTAACGAGTTAGATTGGTTAAGTATAGGTCACTTAACCTCATCAAAACATCATGTTAAATTAGTTAAGTGTTTAACTTAACCCCATTAAATTACCAAGTTGGATTAATTAAGTCGAGGCTAACTTAACCCCATCCGATTACCATGTTTAGATTAGTTAAGCCTAATCTTAACCCCATCCATTAACTGTATTATACGGTTAAGTATCGTTAAGAAAATTTACTTAACCTTATCACGTTATCGTGTTGGATTGATTAAGTGTTGGTTAACTTAATCCCGTCCACTAGTCGTATAAAAATGGTCAAGTGTCATTAGGCAAACCAAGTTACTTAACCTACCCAAGCTTATCATGTTTTGTTAAGTATCATTAGCCTAATCAAATTACTTAACCCATTTGTCCCTATCATATTTGGTTAAGCCTCATTAATCAAATTAACTTAACCCTATTATGTGGCATTAATTTAATTAATGCACCCTCAACCTCTCACATTAGACCTTGTTGTGGTTACTAGTTAAGCCGGGCGGGTCCGGGTAGATTTACACCACAACCTAGTCTAACCTCGGGTCTTAAGCGCGACATGACCAACTTCTCACATTGGGTCCTATTGTTTGCAACTACTAGTTAGGCCGGTCGGTTCCGGGTAGCTTTACGTTGCAAACTCAACCCAACCTCGAGTTGGCCACACTTATATTATCTAAGTTCATCATGTTTCCAAAACATGTTACAAGTTTTCAAGCATTTGGGTAGACCTAACTTAATAGGTAAATTCCCAAAGGGTAGACCTAACTTAATAGGTAAATTCCCAAGCTCATGCTTTTATGCATACTTACATGTCATCTTCCATGTTATCTTTCAAGTCATATTTTCAAGTATAAACACATGTCATATTCAAGTTAAGATTTTGCGACATGTTCATGTTTATCTAGCTACCCAAAATCGTGTTTTCCCAACGCAAGCAAAGCGAGTCAACATAGTAAGGATACTATGTCACATATTGGTCTCAAAACATGCATGATGCCAAAAGGGCTTGGCTTCCACATGCATAACATCATAAAGAGATTGGCCCTAAACATGCATAGTGTCATAAGGTAATTTGGCCACAAACATGCATATTATCAAAAAGGGTTTGGCCACAAACTTGCATGTTAGCATAAGGGGTTTGGGTTCATAAACATGCATAAGCCCCAAAATCTTGTCTTAGCCAATGTTTCACAAGTAAAGTGGTTCCTAAAGGTTCATGCTAGCATTTCATGCATAAAGATCCAAACTTGCAAGTTAAACTAGGTTATGCATAGCATGAGAGGCATGATTAAGTCACTCACATGGCCTAAAATCATAAACATGAACACAAGAGGCAAGGTAAGGTTCATATAGGTTCGCATAATCATGTTTAGCCTCATTTTATCCCATGTCATTATCAAAACTACCGTTTCCATCTAAAAGTAGCTAGAACTTACATAGTTAGGCCTAGGGAAAGAAGCATGAATCATCTTGGCTAAGAAAGGTGCCTCCTTTGTTGAAGAATCGTCATGGAACTCGCATAGCAACGTTGATTTTGCCTCTCTTTGGTGTAGCAAGCTTGCATCTTTTGATTTGAACTTGATTTGGATGCATAGGCTCTAGGGATTTGAGATGGAGTCCATGAGAGTAGAAATTTGGCCATAGTTTAGTTACATGAGTGAATAATGAGGGTTTAGGGGTAGGTTTAGGGTCTTTTTATAGATTAGGCAAGTGTTTTAGGCCATAGGATTAAACCTAGATTCAATCCAAGCCATCAAAGCATGTCTTGGGGAAGAAGTCAAGTGTAGGAACCATCTAGGGCCTTAAGATTAAAGATGGACCATGAGAACCATCCAAATGCAAAATCTGCATTTGAGCGAATCGGCCCACGGGTTGACGGCCAAACACCCTGGATTAACCCCTAGTCGACCCAGCGAGCTCGGGTCGACCTCAAAAATCAGCCTGTTCGGTTATTCCCCTCTCCTAATTCGCTGTTTTGAACATTTTTGCATATTTATTTATTTAATTTTCAATTATATATATATATCAATATATATATATTTCTCTGCGCAACCCATTTCACTTAATTAAGTATACTTTAATTTGGGAATTTTTCGTGAAATTTCGCGAGGCCATATCTTGGTCATACGGACTCCGATTTTCGAAAACTCGGACTCTATTTCGCGTATTTTTCCGAGACGAACGCAACGGCATAGCCCGTTTCAATTGATTCAGAATTTAAAATTAAATTCTGCCTTGATTCTCGTCTTAATCATGTTATCGAAATACGGGTTGTTACAACCCTAATCTATTCATTCAAAATTAAGAACATAGCCGCCATGTTGCTGAGGAACGACTAAGAGTAGCCGCCAACTAGAGAGAGAATTAGGAAGAAAGTTCTAAAGCCTAAAGCAATTCAAGCAACCTAAAGCCAATCAATTCAACAAAGGAATCATATCTCTTAATTAGAGAATTCGCCGCAACCATTGTAAGTAGAGTATTACTTTGGTATGAATAAATAACTGTGTTGATTTGTATGCTTGAATTGGGATAATAAAGTAATTCATATTTGTGCAAAATTTATGTTATTCATTATAAAGAACTACATTCGGTAGTTCTATGCAAGTATGCGTTTGGAATATTTCGCAAATTATGTAATCTATGTTGAAGCTACATGTATGTAGTTGATTGAAATTCATGCAAGTTTGGGGCTTTGTTATTATGCCATCATGATGTATATTTTTGTGCATAAATCATTTTGCAAGTAATTGAAACAAGTTTGGTTGTTATAGTTCATATGAAACTATGTTGGAATTTTGACACCATAATCCATGTATTAAGTCATGCTTTTACAAACTTATGAATATGGCTAGGCTATGAATGATATTTGGCATAATTGAAATCCATGATTAAGTCTATCTTGTTTACAAGAATTATATGATGACATATGTGAGACATGGCTAGGTTAGACTCAAAAATCCCTTTTTGCAAGTTTAAAGCAAACACCATGTTTAGGAATATTTATGCATAAGTATATTTATACCATCGTTATGTGATTAGACTTAAATCATGATTAAGTTGAACTATGCTTTTGTGTTAGTAACAAAGTATCCCCTTTGTAAACATGTAGAAACCTTATGAACATAACTTGTTTATGTTTATGCCTAAATAAGAACATAGGTCTATGTTGTAGTTAAGACTATGTGACACCTAATTTAGGTTCTTATCTTAAGTTTACATGGTTTGGTTCATGTCACCTATGATTTATGACCAAAGTATATATATGCAAGTACACCAGTTTCTATTATGTATTTCCAACGTCATATGCAAGTTCATGCGCTCACCTTCCCCTCTTTGTGTATGTAATCACGCTTTAAGCCTCCCCTTTTCGCATGGCTAAATTGGGCTTTAAAAGGCTAAGCCCAATATATATAAACGGACGTGTAAAACGGGGGAAAATAACGTTGGGTTAAAATTACTAATGAATGAAAATATAAAATAGAAGGGCCCAAGTTCAAGTATGGGTTGGGCCCCTGATTGGTGTAACCTTTACACCATTGACTTAATAATGGGCCGCAAATATTTACATATAAGAAATAAAGAAGAATGACAAGATATGTAAATGTAGAAAATACGATGTGTTTAACCCGAGGTTGGATTGAGTTGTGATGTAAACCTGCCCGGAACCGCCCGGCTGTCCAGTAGTCACAACAATACCTATCCAATGTGGGAGGTTAAACATGGAGCCCAATAAGGACCCGAGGTTAGACTGAGTTGTGGCGTAAGACTGCCCGGAACCAACCGGCAACAGGCAGCCACAACAATACCTGTCTAATGTGAGAGGTCAGGGCCTTAATAAGACCATTAAGGCTGAGTCAGGATTGTTAGGGTTAAGTGAACTAAAGACTTAATCAAAATGGAACATGCTAAACTAAACGGACTGGTGGGGTTAGGTTAGGAAACACTTAACCAACTTAGCATGTTGGCTAGTGATAGAAAACCTAGTAACGGGGGGACCCTTTTCAGCAGTAACCCTAAAAGGTGTATCAGGATACCCTGAAACTAGGCAGGGTGGGGCACGATTACTGGGCTGATTGTAAGAGGTCAAATCGACGGCGGTGGTGTAGCAGTGTAGGTTCTAACGGAGTGCGGGCGTGCACACACTCCGGTGCAGAAAAATAAGGCACTGGACACCAGTAGCATACCTGTGCACTCTAAGGTTGTGTCGGGTTGCCACTATGGGACTTGATACACCCCATGGTGGGACCATCATAGGTAACTACAGACATCGGGGGCCGTAAGACACATGTAACTATGCGAGTAGGAGCCGATCATCATAGAATGGATCACATCACCCTGATTATGGGGTGCCAGTTGGAAACTAGTTTATATGGGTTCAGAGATTAACATGGGGTACGATAGTATATTCGACCCTAGAAAACTTAACCAAGTTATAATGCATGCCCACTTCTTGTTTATATTTATCACACCCAGTTCTTTATTCATAGACAAAATAGTACTAGACTTACTCAGGCTTTATGTCTGACTCTACTTTTCTTTCGTCTTCTTTCTTCCGTCCCCCCCCCCCCCCCAGGTCCTCAGGGAGGGAACACAGCAGCTTGATCAGCCTTAACATCCAGCTTGAAGAAGAGAAATGTATTGCTTGGACTTTCCTGTTATGAACTATGGCTTTGGACATAATCCACTATGAGGCTTTTGCAGTTTATCTATGTTTTATTTATGCTTCTTTAAATCATGTACTCAAGACAGATTATGAAAGTGTTATGCTATGTTTTTGGAAAGGATGTTGTTGTAACACGTATTTGACTTTATGAAATAAAAGTTTGTTGTTCTTCCGCTGTTTACAAATATGTGTTCTTATATCTGTCTTGTATATCTGTGACTTGTACTTATAAACCTCCACCAAAATTAGGGCATTCCCTTTGAGAGTGACCCTAACGGAGGTGGGGTGTTTCACTTGGTATCAGAGCATAGGTTTACCAGATAAGATAAAAAGTTTTGAAAAATTATTTTCAAAAAGGAAATTTAAAGAAGCATTTTTAAAAGAAAAATATTATTTTATTTTAAAAAGGCAAAAGTCCACTCCCCAAAGCCATAGGAACTATCTCTTATCCTTCGTTTTGAATCTATCCTTTTTGTTTCAGCATGTCCCAAGAACTTAACTTGCCGGAAGGGGTACCAATACCTGGTTGGTTTAGACGGTTCTTAGAAGCAAGGGCCACTCAGCCAGGTCCTACCATTCCTCCTCCCCCAGCTGAAGGAAATCATCCAGCCGCAGCGGCACCTTTTCCTCCACCTCCTCCTCGGGAAAACACGTTTGCTAAGATATGTAAAGATTTTAAAGCTATGGGAGGAAGGGATTTCCATGGGACTGAGTCCTTCGTAGCAGCTAGAAATTGGCTGAAAGAAACTGAGGACCTATTCATTATCTTTGAGGTAGAAGATAGACAAAAAGTACAGTTGGCAGTATGGCTATTGAAAGGCGAGGCTTCTTACTGGTGGGAAGTCACTAATGCTGAAAGACCAGTGGAGACATGGGAGGACTTTAGGGCAAGGTTTGAGACTAAATTTCTCTCAGATGCGGAAAGAAGTTTGCAGTTGGAAAAATTCTTATTTCTTAAACAAGGGGACAAGACAGTCAGAGAGTATGTGAATCAGTTCGATGAGCTGGCTAGGTTTGGGCTTGACCTAGTCAACACCCCGCACAAGAAGGCTCTCCGTTTCGTCAAAGGGTTGAATGAGCCATTACACAGTTTGGCCATGACCCATATACCCATGGGAGCCACGTATGAAAGATTGGTGCAAATGGCATTGCTGAGTGAAGAGGATAAGGGCAAGAAGAAAGAGGGTTTGCAGCCTAAGAAGACAGAGTTTAAGAAGGGCGGGAAAGGCAACAAAGAGAAGAGGAAGTGTAATTTCTGTGGCAAAGTGGGGCACTTAGTTAAGGACTGCCGGAAAAAGAAGGCCAAGGAGAATGGTGGGTGCTTTTCTTGCGGTGAGACGGGCCATAGGGCCAAGGACTGCCCAAAGAAACGAGGACAGGGGCAGAGGGCTGGATCCACCCCAGGGGCACAGGTCCATGTGCTAGAAGCGCCACCTCTGCAACAGCGAGGTATAAATACTTCTGTAGAAAGTGTAGTTTATCTTTATGATTACCCCGTTCGCACTTTATTTGATTCTGGCGCATCACACTCCTTTATCTCGTCTGCTTTAGTAGAATCTCTGCACCTAGAAACTAGTATGGTAGAGGACCCCTTAATTGTTTCAAACCCAATTGGGGGCCCAGCTCATTTGTCTATGATCTGTGTGGGATTGAAAATTTCTATTCTAAGTGTAGAATTTCAATGTAGTGCCTTTGTTTTGGGCTTTTCGGGGTATGGTTTGATTTTGGGTATGGATTGGCTATCCAGTAATGGGGCCATCCTTGGTTGTGAGAAAAGGGTTGTTAGGCTCCTAACCCAGCTCGGTAATACTTTGGAAATTTCTTGTAATCCCTCGTATGCGGTTATGCTTAGTTATCTTGAATCGCTAGATGCCTCTGTTGAAAATTTGCAATCAGTTAGAGTGGTCCGGGAATATCCGGATGTCTTTGAAGAGGTGAAGGGCTTGCCTCCGAAGCGGGAAATAGATTTCCGCATATATCTTGTAGATAATGCAAAGCCCGTTGCGTTGCCCGTTAGACATATGGCTCCACGAGAAAGGAAAGAGCTCAGTAAACAGATTAAAGAGCTTCTAGAAAAGGGGTTCATTAGGAGGAGCATTTCAGAATGGGGCGCTCCAGTGGTGTTCGCTACGAAGGCGGATGGTTCACTCCGTCTATGTGTTGACTATAGGGAGCTCAACAAGCTAACGAAAAAGAATAGGCACCCTCTCCCTAGAATTGACGATTTATTTGACCAGCTTGTAGGAGCGTCTGTTTTCTCCCAACTCGATTTAGCAACCGGTTTTCATTAGCTAAGGGTGGCTGAAGATAGCATCGATAAAACGGCGTTCAGAACCCCAGACGGCTTCTTTGAATGGCTTGTCATGCCTTTCGGCTTGACAAATGCACCTGCTTACTTCGTGGACCTGATGAGTAGGGTATTTAGAGATTTCCTCAACAAATTCGTAGTAGTCTTCGTAGATGATATCCTTATCTTCTCAAAGAGTGAAGAGGAACATGCTCATCACCTAAGGGCAATCATGGAAACTTTGCGAGTCCATCAACTAAAAGCCAAATTCTCCAAATGCCACTTTTGGAGGGAAGAGGTGAGGTTCCTTGGGCACATAGTATCCAAACAAGGGTTAGCAGTGGACCCTGCTAAGGTAGTGGCGGTACAGGATTGGAAGACACCAAGGAATGCAACTGAGGTCCGAAGCTTTCTAGGACTAGCGGGTTTCTATCGAAAGTTTATAAGGGATTATGCGAAAATCTCAGCTCCGCTCACGAAATTGACTAAGAAGAATCTAGTGTTCAATTGGGATTTGGATTGCGAGTTTGCTTTCCAACGACTAAAAAGGGCTCTCACAACAGCCCCAGTTTTGACTCTGCCAGATGGGAGCAAGATGTTCACTGTTTATACGGATGCATGTGGAACAGGGCTAGGCGCCGTCTTAATGCAAGAAGGAAGGGTAGTAGCTTATGGCGGGAGGCAGTTGAAGGTGCACGAAAAGAACTACCCAACCCACGATCTTGAGTTAGCCGCCATCGTCTTTGCACTCAAGTCTTGGCGACACTATCTCCTAGGTGAGAAGTTCGAACTTTACACTGACCATAAATCGTTGAAATAGCTTTTCTCGCAGAAGGATCTTAACTTGAGGCAACAAAGATGGATGGAGTTTCTTGCCTCGTACGATTTCGAAATCTCCTACACTCCGGGCAAAGGCAACGTAGTGGCAGACGCGTTGAGCCGAAAGAAATTGATCCTAAGCCCGTTGTTTGTTGAAAGACAAAGCCTAGAGTTTATAGCCAGCTTCGACTTTAGGCCTTCCTCCGATTTCGTACCGGGCTTGCTAGCATCTCTCGAAGTGCGCCCAACTTTAGTGGATTCAGTAGGGACAGCACAACGCGAAGACCCTCAGCTCGTGGAAATAATTGATAGGCTAATTAGGGGTGAGACTTCAAGTCACCTCAACAGATACTCCATCGACGATAAGGGTTTGCTAAGGCGAGACGGAAGACTATGCGTCCCACAGACAAAAGATTTAGTGAAAAAGGTTCTCGAGGAGGCACATCACTCCAAGATGACGATACACCCAGGCAGAGATAAAATGTACAAAGACATAAAAAGGACTTTCTTCTGGAACGGCATGAAAAAGGACGTGGCAGAGTTCGTTTCTAAGTGTATGGTGTGCCAACAGGTTAAGGCGGAACAGAAAAAGCCTGGCGGACTGCTACATCCTCTGGAGGTCCCGCAGTGGAAGTGGGATAGCATCTCAATGGACTTCATCGATGGGCTGCCTAGGTCTAGGAGAGGCAACACTAGCATTTGGGTAATAGTGGATAGGCTTACTAAAAGCGCCCACTTTTTACCTATCAAAAGTAAAAGAACTGCCTCATCCCTAGCATCACTTTACCTCAAGGAAATCGTTCGACTCCATGGAATACCGTCTAGCATTGTTAGTGACCGAGACCCCATCTTCACCAGTGAGTTTTGGCGGAGTCTGCAAGAAGCAGTAGGAACGCAGTTATGCTTGAGCACAGCCTATCATCCCCAAACCGACGGCCAAACAGAGAGAGTGAATAGAGTTTTGGAAGACCTCTTAAGACTATGCGTCCTTGACTTCGGAGGGACATGGGAAGACCACCTTCCTTTGGTAGAATTCGCCTACAACAACAGCTATCAAGCAACCATCGGAATGGCGCCCTTCAAAGCTTTATATGGAAGACCGTGCCGATCGCCCACTTGTTGGTGGGAGTCCACGGATAAGCTCATACTTGGACCAGATATGATCCGAGAGACCTCAGAGAAAGTAGACTTAATACGAAGAAGGATGAAGACGGCCCAAGACAGACAAAAGTCCTATGCCGACAAGAGAAGGACCGACCTTGAATTTGAGGTTGGAGACAGAGTTTTTCTCAAAGTATCACCGCTAAGAAACGTTGTTCGCTTTGGAACCACAGGAAAGCTAGCACCAAGGTTCGTAGGGCCATTCCCTATTATCGAGAAAATTGGGAAAATGGCCTATAGATTAGAGCTACCCGAGAAGTTGGCTGGAGTCCACAACGTTTTTCACGTTTCTCATCTCCGAAAATGTCTTCATGAGTCTGCTGAAGTGGTAGAACCAAATATACTCGAAGAGGCCGAAGTGGAACGCGAAGCGACCATAAGAAAAGTTCCAACCCGCATCTTAGGAACAGAAGTGAAGAAGCTACGCAACCGCGAAGTCAAGCTCGTCAAAGTTCAGTGGAGCGACGCCGAGGGAGACGCGACTTGGGAAACTAAAGCTAGAATACGTACTGCCTACCCTTTTCTGTTCGAGGGTATATCCTTGATCTTTCCTTTTTCCTTAAGTTGCGCTTTTATCTATCTTTTTAGGTATATTTCCTCGACCGTATCTTTTAGATAGAATCTTTTTTTTGGATGGAAACATGTAGTTGAAACATGTTATGTATGATGGTTGCAAGTGGTTGCAAGTGATTGCTAGTGGTTGCTCGTGGTTGCATATACACACACAATCTAGGTTTTAGATCGGCTCAGTCACTTCATATTGCATATGCATATATGTTTGCATTCGTATATGGTTGAACTTTAATGTGTTGTCATATGGATGTTGCATCTGTATTGAATGATTGTGCACTCATGTAGAATCAAGAATAGGAAAATGTGCATACATAATGGATTCATGGCACTTACATAATTCGCATTAAGGAGGTCAACTGAATCAGTAGACCGCCTGATTTTGCATTAGATAAGTACATGTACACACACACACTTCGCATATGATCATGAAGCATTAGAAGTCTTTTAAGGACAATGGATGCTCGTGTTTGATGGATTAGTAGATGGATGATTTGGATGTTAGGATATACATTCCTCCTAACTTGAAGATTTCGGGGACGAAATCCTTTTAAGTGGAGGAGAATGTAACACCCCGAAAATTCTATAACTGTGAAATTAACAAATTAAAGTATAATTAATTTGAAATCAAAGAACCAAGGGAAACGGGATACGCCATTGCGTTCGTCTCGGAAAAATACGCGAAATAGAGTCCGAGTTTTCGAAAAACGGAGTCCGTATGAAGAAGGTATGGCCTTCGGAAGTTTTGAATTAAATTTAAAATTCAAACAGAATAAAATAATCAAAAATCGGGCCCAATGGGCCAGGGCGGATAAACACCCGCCTAGGCCACCCAGGTCGACTGGGCTGTCGACCTGGGCTACCCATGTCGACAGGGCTGTCGACAGCCCTGTCGACAGGGGTGTCGACCTGGTCGAGCCCAGTCAACCTGGCTGGCCAGGTCTGTGTTTGGCCGATTCTCTGTGGTCTGCTTTGCCATTAGGGCTAGGTGGCAAGTTTTAATTGGTCTCTCTTCCTAATGAATGGCTATGATCAATCCAAGAAACATCAAGGGTCCTAATCAGTTCCTAACCTCTATATAAACAACCCTAGACTAAACCCTAATCTATTCATTCAAAATTAAGAACATAGCCGCCATGTTGCTGAGGAACGACTAAGAGTAGCCGCCAACTAGAGAGAGAATTAGGAAGAAAGTTCTAAAGCCTAAAGCAATTCAAGCAACCTAAAGCCAATCAATTCAACAAAGGAATCATATCTCTTAATTAGAGAATTCGCCGCAACCATTGTAAGTAGAGTATTACTTTGGTATGAATAAATAACTGTGTTGATTTGTATGCTTGAATTGGGATAATAAAGTAATTCATATTTGTGCAAAATTTATGTTATTCATTATAAAGAACTACATGCAGTAGTTCTATGCAAGTATGCGTTTGGAATATTTCGCAAATTATGTAATCTATGTTGAAGCTACATGTATGTAGTTGATTGAAATTCATGCAAGTTTGGGGCTTTGTTATTATGCCATCATGATGTATATTTTTGTGCATAAATCATTTTGCAAGTAATTGAAACAAGTTTGGTTGTTATAGTTCATATGAAACTATGTTGGAATTTTGACACCATAATCCATGTATTAAGTCATGCTTTTACAAACTTATGAATATGGCTAGGCTATGAATGATATTTGGCATAATTGAAATCCATGATTAAGTCTATCTTGTTTACAAGAATTATATGATGACATATGTGAGACATGGCTAGGTTAGACTCAAAAATCCCTTTTTGCAAGTTTAAAGCAAACACCATGTTTAGGAATATTTATGCATAAGTATATTTATACCATCGTTATGTGATTAGACTTAAATCATGATTAAGTTGAACTATGCTTTTGTGTTAGTAACAAAGTATCCCCTTTGTAAACATGTAGAAACCTTATGAACATAACTTGTTTATGTTTATGCCTAAATAAGAACATAGGTCTATGTTGTAGTTAAGACTATGTGACACCTAATTTAGATTCTTATCTTAAGTTTACATGGTTTGGTTCATGTCACCTATGATTTATGACCAAAGTATATATATGCAAGTACACCAGTTTCTACTATGTATTTCCAACGTCATATGCAAGTTCATGCGCTCACCTTCCCCTCTTTGTGTATGTAATCACGCTTTAAGCCTCCCCTTTTCGCATGGCTAAATTGGGCTTTAAAAGGCTAAGCCCAATATATATAAACGGACGTGTAAAACGGGGGAAAATAACGTTGGGTTAAAATTACTAATGAATGAAAATATAAAATAGAAGGGCCCAAGTTCAAGTATGGGTTGGGCCCCTGATTGGTGTAACCTTTACACCATTGACTTAATAATGGGCCGCAAATATTTACATATAAGAAATAAAGAAGAATGACAAGATATGTAAATGTAGAAAATACGATGTGTTTAACCCGAGGTTGGATTGAGTTGTGATGTAAACCTGCCCGGAACCGCCCGGCTGTCCAGTAGTCACAACAATACCTATCCAATGTGGGAGGTTAAACATGGAGCCCAATAAGGACCCGAGGTTAGACTGAGTTGTGGCGTAAGACTGCCCGGAACCAACCGGTAACAGGCAGCCACAACAATACCTATCTAATGTGAGAGGTCAGGGCCTTAATAAGACCATTAAGGCTGAGTCAGGATTGTTAGGGTTAAGTGAACTAAAGACTTAATCAAAATGGAACATGCTAAACTAAACGGACTGGTGGGGTTAGGTTAGGAAACACTTAACCAACTTAGCATGTTGGCTAGTGATAGAAAACCTAGTAACGGGGGGACCCTTTTCAGCAGTAACCCTAAAAGCTGTATCAGGATACCCTGAAACTAGGCAGGGTGGGGCACGATTACTAGGCTGATTGTAAGAGGTCAAATCGACGGCGGTGGTGTAGCAGTGTAGGTTCTAACGGAGTGCGGGCGTGCACACACTCCGATGCAGAAAAATAAGGCACTGGACACCAGTAGCATACCTGTGCACTCTAAGGTTGTGTCGGGTTGCCACTATGGGACTTGATACACCCCATGGTGGGACCAGCATAGGTAAATACAGACATCGGGGGCCGTAAGACACGTGTAACTATGCGAGTAGGAGCCGATCATCATAGAATGGATCACATCACCCTGATTATGGGGTGCCAGTTGGAAACTAGTTTATATGGGTTCAGAGATTAACATGGGGTACGATAGTATATTCGACCCTAGACAACTTAACCAAGTTATAATGCATGCCCACTTCTTGTTTATATTTATCACACCCAGTTCTTTATTCATAGACAAAATAGTACTAGACTTACTCAGGCTTTATGTCTGACTCTACTTTTCTTTCGTATTCTTTCTTCCGTTCCCCCCCCAGGTCCTCAGGGAGGGAACACAGCAGCTTGATCAGCCTTAACATCCAGCTTGAAGAAGAGAAATGTATTGCTTGGACTTTCCTGTTATGAACTATGGCTTTGGACACAATCCACTATGGGGCTTTTGCAGTTTATCTATGTTTTATTTATGCTTCTTTAAATCATGTACTCAAGACAGATTATGAAAGTGTTATGCTATGTTTTTGGAAAGGATGTTGTTGTAACACGTATTTGACTTTATGAAATAAAAGTTTGTTGTTCTTCCGCTGTTTACAAATATGTGTTCTTATATCTGTCTTGTATATCTGTGACTTGTACTTATAAACCTCCACCAAAATTAGGGCATTCCCTTTGAGAGTGACCCTAACGGAGGTGGGGTGTTTCATTAACAGTACTGTTCATTTGTTTTTCGACATGAGTTATAAATTGCATAACTATATTGCAAGCTTCTGATTTAGTTTTCAGCATGTATATCCAAGTATATCTAGAATAAGCATCCACAAAAGAAAGATAATACATGTGTCCCTGATATGAATTTAGAGGCGCGGGTCCCCACAAGTCAGCGGCTATAAGTTCCAGTGGCTCATTATAGCTGGTTTCAGAATCACTAAAAGGGAGCTTGTGGCTCTTGCCGAGTTGGCAGTGCGTGCATGTGTGTTTGACAGGTACATTTTTATAATGAATGTTATTATTACGCAGAATAGTCTTAACAGTTTCCAGATTAGGATGTCCTAATTTTATATGCCAAGAATTAATCACGTTACATTCATTGCTATTATTGTCATAATCAACATTATTGCAACTATTCCTAATACAGTCATTGTCACTACTAGCATCTACATTATTGTACCAGAATTTTCCACTTGAGTTTGCAGTCTTGAATTTGTATAAACCATCGTATAGGTTACCTCGAAATAATATTTCATGATTTAGGGAATCTTTAACTAAACAAAACTTAGGATGAAATTCAAAGTAAACATTATTTTCATTGGCAAATTTTGATACACTTAACAAATTTTTATTAATCGTAGGTACCTTAAGAAGATTGTTTAATTTGAGTTGTCTTTTCCCAAAGATAGTCCCTTTGCCTATGTGTGTGATACTAGCAGTACTACCATTACCCATATGCAAATTTCTCATACCTGAGTAATTTCTGCTCCCAATGTTTAAATTTTGAAGATTGCTAGTTATGTGGTGAGTTGCTCCTGAGTCAGGGTACCATTCTTCGAAGCCATTGTCTTCATTTTTTACTTCATCATCATCTGCAGCATTATGTCTTCGGTTTGCGTTATTATTATTTTGAGTTGAATTCCCTGTTGTTGCCATATTTGCTTGTGCTCTTCTTTGTGAAAAGTAATTTTGGCTTGCCTGTTGTCTACCTGTGTCTGAATTATACCTGAAGTAACATTTGCTCGCCATGTGACCAAACTTTTGGCATATTTGACATTTCACACGATAGTTGTTGTTATCTCCTTGTATCTGCTTATTTCTGACTGTGGTATAATTGGCAGAGAACTTATTTTGTGCTGTTTTTCTTTGGTCAATTCTGCCTTCATGAGCAAGGAGTGCTGATCGAACGAACTGTAAATCAGGTAAAGTTTGTTGTATGGCTAACACGGTTACTAGAGATTCATATTCTTCATCTAATCCACCAATAATAAATAGGATTTGCTCATTGTCGCTGATCTTATGACCAACGGCATTTAGTTTGTCACACAGATTTTTAATTTTTCCTAAGTATTCTTTCATGCTTGCCTCCTTTTTTCTAGAATTTTGTAATTCCCTTCTATATTGCATGATTCTAGCAGCTGATTATGAACTAAAAATTTGTTCAACTGTTTTCCATATTTCATAAGACGTGCTACATCCAACTATTTGTGATAATAAATTCGAACTTACTGACGATAGGAGCCATGAGGAGAGGAGGTTGTCTTGTTTTTGAAACTTTGTGTAGTCTGTGTTAGGCACAATTTCTCCTTCCGAATTGGTTATCGTCACCGGTGGGACTGTTATTGTCCCATTAATGTACTGCAGTAAATCATACCCTCTTAAAGCGATCTCTACTTGATATTTCCATAGAATGTAATTGTCTCCGTCTAGAGATGTGGTGATAATTTGGCTTTTTGGTTTAATCAGGTCATGATGGTTAGGTGGAGCACTGTACCCCATACTTCCTGAAACAGCGGAGGTTACTTCATTGTTGTTGGCCATAAAACAAAAACAACTTTCTGCTTGATAATTAAGCCTTTTGGCAATTTGGCTCTGATACCATATTAAGGGATGAGGAGGAGAGTTATTAGAGAGGAACAATTGCAATTTTTATTGATGCAAAACATGATACAAAGAGCACATATATATAGTGCTATGAGCCCAACAGCTAGTACAAAATATACCAAATATGAATGAGCATAACGGCTAGTATTAAATATACCAAGTATGCATGAGCCTAACGGCTAGTAGATAATGACAAAGCATGCTAAATATGATAAAAACATGTTCACACTCTAACGGCTCTATTATCTTCATTAAATAACACTAGATTTTCAAGTAGAAATGGTTTGGTTTTCATAAGCTAAAAACCCATATATGTGTGCACTGCAGTGTGGTTTAAGATACTTTTGTTTTAAAGGATTTGATAAATTTCAAAATCCACATGACTTGACTTTCCTATGCTTGTTCTACATGTAAGATTTTGATATTGTCTTCTTCTTATCTCTTGTTCTATTTCTTTTTTCATTTCTGTTCACCCAATATTCCATATTTTTGGTTCTTCTGTGCTTAGCGTGTGAAACCATGGATGAAATAGTGTCAACATTCGGGGTCAAAAATGCCATTCATTACAACACACGTAAATGTATTTGATAGATTCATTGTTATATATGAGAACTCAAACTAAATTTAAAATTTCTTTTACTTATGAAATAAAATAATGATTATATTTAAAAGAAATTTAGGGAAGTTTTAAATGAATATAAGCTTCATGATCCCATTGTAGATCAGATAAATGATTTTTTTCCTTTCAAATTTAT
This sequence comes from Allium sativum, assembly GCA_030737875.1. Classification (NCBI taxonomy): domain Eukaryota; kingdom Viridiplantae; phylum Streptophyta; class Magnoliopsida; order Asparagales; family Amaryllidaceae; genus Allium; species Allium sativum. The sequence continues at coordinate 310,183,847 of CM060912.1, read as the reverse complement.
TCTTTAAGTCCATTATGGGCCATGTTATCTCCTTCGTCTATCATTAACTACAAACAATGGAAATACGGTAGAGAGAGGGGGATTCATATACGAATTATGGTGAGTATAACTAAATTCAACATTTATTACCCTAGTTTAGTAATGTAATGTGTTAAACATGATATGCTACCATATTTTTTTTTTATAGCACATACTCAACTCATACCAAATTGGATATACAATTTAAATTCAATAAAATCTTATATATCCATATTATTCTATTCATTGTAAAATAAGGTGGCTAAATTCACACTTGTCATGTAGTCATATAGCTATATTCTTTCCAAAATGAGGTGAATAAATTCAAACTTGTCATATAGTTATATCACTGTTTTCTTTCCGAAATGAGGTGACTAGATTCATACTCACCATATAGTCGTATTATGGATAAATCATACAAAACCGTGATCTCTCTGTATCCAGTAATAACGTATTGCATCAAACATGCGACATCCAGAGCCGCAAATCTCTCTCATTCCTTCTATATTCCTGTTAATGACAAGACTGAATCGAATAACTTATAAATATCACCCACAAAGGCATGTGATATTGGTGCACTATCATGCATTGCCACTTAGGTTAGGATTCCTTTTTACCACTGGAGAACCCAAAATTTTAGTCAAAAAAGAAGGCATGTAATATCTAAATAAGCAGACTAAATCAAACCAAACATAAAATCCGAGGCCATCTAATCAAAATTTCATTAATATGGACCTATGTAGTGAACAAACTTGATCCAGAAGGTGCAAGTTGGTGCCTTTTGTCCATCGATGCACTTGTGGTGGCTGATTGAATAGGGGAAGCTTGGTTCTGTTGATCACCATCATACATATTTTTCAATCTTTGTTTTACTTATTCTTCACTCGTTTTTAATTTATTCTTGATCTATTACATTTTAAATGTAGATATGTTTCTATATCATTTTCTAGTTTAATCTAATTAAAAGGTTAAAATCAAAATCATTTCAAATTTTTTGTATAAGTTAATATTTTCGAAATCATTTTTAAGAAAATTAAAATATAACATTTCACCTATAGATTTTCAAAATAAATAAAATTTTAAATTTAGAATAAAATGTACCTTCCAAACCTCTAATAATCAAATCATGAATTTTGGAGTATGTTATACATATAATTAACATATACATATATTCCACATTTCTATTGAAGGCGCATATTAAAACATATTATATAATTCAAATATTAAAAAAAATCAAAATTTAAATATATTCCATACTGAAATATATGTTATAAAACTCCAAAAATAAAACCTAAATTATGTAAAATATTATATATATATATATCACCAGTATATACTTATGTAGATATATTTTAACTTTTTATTGTATTTTCACTAATTAGATAACACGTGCATACAATATACCACCATCGATATAAAATAAAAATTCTAATTAATGGAAACACATACTTCAACTATTTTTTATTTTTCATACCATTTTGAAATATGATCATATACACCAAATACACTAATATTTAATTTATGGCCAACTTTCCGCATATTTTAAAATATATGCGTATAATTCATATGAATCGAACAAAATTACTTTTTAGAATTGAAATCGTTATATCTAATAAATTAATTTCAGGTTAATTTTACATGTTTAAATGTCCCAAATCATCAAATTCATTATTTTGCACTATGTTTGTACAAACATAATGAATCACCACATCAATGAATGAAAATTTTATAAAAATAATATTTAGGCATGCTAATATCATGCATCATTTTAGGAACTTATTTCTAATTTTCATTCATTTTACAGTAATTACTTAATATATATATATATATATATATATATATATATATATATATCATAGATACATCTCTAATTTTCCTAATTTTGCATATAATAATCACATATGCCTTATATTATTATATTAATCTACTTAATTAACCAACATACATTTATTAGTCATGTTATACAAGGTTTCCAAAATTTACAGAGAATAGTTTTGAAATTTAATTAATTATTTAACAATTTTCATTACATTAGGTTATGAAATTAGGCGAATAAATATCAAATCCAGGCAAACCCATACCTCAAAAAGATTCATCTCCTGATTCAAGCCTCTAGCCTCACTTCCACCATTGTCCAAGGATAGGACACCTTTCAGTTTACTATTATAACGCCATTGGTGATTCTTACATGCTTTGCCTTTAACTTCGATTTAGGGTTTCAATTTCTTAAATTGACTTTGAATTTTGTGATTTATGGTTAGTCATAACAATTGGGGAAGAAAATTAGGAAACACGAAAATTAGTCTCTAAAATTAGAAGTAACATGTATGTTTCTATTTCTACATCAAAGAAAATAGACCATGATCCAACTACCATATCATGAAATTTGAATCCAAAAAATGGATTATCCAATCGAATAAATATTGTTTCACGTCATATCTCCTTCATACAATGTTCAAAAGATAGAAATAAATATATTAGATGAATCAAAAAACAAGATGGTCATAGTGATGCTTGTTTTATTACCAAATTTTATCATTGTAAAATAATCGTTTTGGCCCCTCCCATGTTTTAAGTTTATTTAGTTAATTCATTAATTCCATTATTTTTAATATATTTTTAAATCATTAATATTTTTTTTTAATTTTCAGAGTGTTACATTCTTTCCTTCCTTTCAAAAAAGTTTAATCTTTGAAATTATTAATGTTGTATTTACATCAACCAACCACAACATTCTTTAGAAATTAAAGATGTTACTGCAAATATTAGAAACCAATTAAATGATCATCCATAACATCATATACCTTTTCCATCATTAAACTTCATTGATAAAGATATATTTTGACAACAAAATAGCAACGTATATACATATATGAATGCCCATATCCTATAGGGCCAAGTTAATGCAAGAATGCAATAGGTAGTCGATGTTAATGTGCATTTTTACAAGGCTATTGCCCTTTAGATTAAGAAGAATGGATAGCTCGAGAATCAAGTGAAGATGGATATATGATGTAATGGAAACTCGCAACCACTTGGATAAAGCACTTAGATTGGAATAACTTGGATTCATGTGGAGCTAAAATTTAGATTGACTAAGCAAGTATGATCCGGATTAGATCAATCAACGCCATATAAGTCGGATTGACCTAGCTCCTTGAAGTTGGATCGGCTGGGTGCAATCACATTGGATCAATGTGAATACTACTAGGACATACAAACAAAATGGACTTGTCTCACTTAGCTTGGGATCTGATTGGTTGGTCCATGTTGGATTCTGATCGATACCAATCTGGATATGGAAAACCACCGATCTCACTTCTTCTTTATTGACTTGGTCATGTCAGATTTGTTAATTTTTTCTTAGATATTCAGACTAGCCTGAACCCACCTACAACTATAAAGACAGGATTTGGAGGCCCATTTTGGGAATCTTTTTGTCTTATCTATGCAAAGGCTATCATTATCAAACCTTCACTCTTTCTCCTCCACTTTCTTGTACTCAAACTAAACTGTATTCAAATCTAACAATATAGGTAATAGATTATGTCGTTGTGGAAAGGCATGTTGCCAAACTACAATAAACTTCATGTAGTCTTTACTTTGACGCACTCTCTATGTTCTGGATTGTTAATTTATTCCCTGAAATTTTGTTTGTCATTTGGCTAACTAAGAAGTTAAATTCGATTGAACGAAATCCAATTAGACATTTTTGGTGCACCAGAAAGAGGGATACCATTCATTTGGATTTTAATGGATTTGGATATGATTAAAAGGAAGAAGAAGGATGCTCGTGCTAAAGGCGCTGAATAAGAAGGAAGTGAGGAGGATTCCTTAGCAGTAAACCCCTATATTATCTTACTTAGAAGGAGATTGATGGGCCTATCAAGAAATTGGAATCTACGTTGGAACATCATGAAGGATAGCCACAAAGGCAAGAGGAAATGATGACCAAATTCCTCAATCGGATTGGCACAGTAGAAGGCTAGAAGGTTTGGAAACAACTGCCAAAGTTAGTCCCAGAAATGTAGAAAAACTCAGATTGGGCTCAATGGAAAATCCTCTGCAGACGTTTCAGATCGATGCTAATCCAGACCCTCAATTTGGTACTGGCCCGACTCAAACTGGAGGCAACCCTCCTGAAGGGTCTGGAACAACCATCGACACTTATTGAAATCAGAGTTTGTATCTTAGAAATGGAATGCAGGAAAGAACTAGTTTGGATAATGGAGTGGATCAAGTAAGGACTAATTTCATCCTTGGAAATCAGATTTTCCCCTACCCCTCTTTTTTGGGCGGTACCGATCCAACTGTGGGACTTTTGGATTGATGCCTCGATTTGGCTGGGTTTGGCACTCAAAACGCAGGTGTTGGCTCTGGTGATTTGGAATAGTTCATAGGTGATGAAAATCAGATTGTGGATGTTACTAGAAGAGTTCCAAGAGCCATATTGTTTCATCGGGATTTGGAGTATGTAAGTCGAATCTCGTTCACTATGAACATACAAAATTCTAGGAATTAGCCGGACATTAAACTGATGGTGTTAGAGGCTTATGATGGAAGGAAGGATCCTACATTTTATCTCGTGAGGTATATGCGACATATAAAAATACTAGAGGCATTAGACGAGGTTATTGCTAAGTGCTTCCTATTGTTTCTATCAGACATTACTGCCATGTGGTTTCGGCGCGGTTATATTGGAAGTTGGAATGATCTAGTGAAGAGGTTGATCGATCATTTTCGCATCCACATCTCTCAATCCAAAAATTTCATGACCCTTACCACCATCAACTAGATGACTGGATAGACTTTGCGCAAGTTTCTAGAAACGTTTAACGTAGTGGTTACATTGGTGGATTGATTAGATCCATCCACGATCTTAACGGTTGTAGTTTCTGGTGTTTTAAAAAACTCGGATTTCACTGTTTCAATTGATAGGGTACCATCAAGGGATCTCGGTGAGTTTTATAATGAGAAGGATATATTTTGAGGTTAGCTTAGTCAACGGAGCACCATTCGGATTTGGTAAGGGTAATGAAAAAAGGAAGGCTATTGATGTATTTGGTTGAAATAATAGGAAATGGTGGGAATATAAATTCTATTCGTATATAGATCTTAATGCTACTTTGGGAAGGATTTTCTTGGAAACTTGGTACAATTTTCCAGTAAGAAGACCGGCTAGGAGGGAACCTACAGAAAGGGAAAGGAATTCAAGAAAACATTGTTTGTTCCCATACTTGGATAGTCATGAAACAAATGAGTGTCGACATTTTAAGGATATGAAAGAGAAATGCGTTAGAAGTGGGTAGTTGGCGCAATGCATTAGGACTAGGACAGTGGTGGAAGAATATGCATAACCTTCCCCTGTCTCGAAAAGCAGCGATCCATAATCTAGCTCATATAGGATAATCATTAACTAACTTATATTTTGGACGAATAAGTGTGCCTACCCATATACATGATTAGGACTTCACCCCTAGGCATGCTCTTTGAGGATGAAAAACTATCGAATTCTTTCACTAAATGAATTTGTAATTAAAATCGGCTAAGTCAGCCTACCCATGTACGAGATTAAATTTTAGTCCCTATGCATGATCTTTACTGATGATGAACAGTTAGTTCTCTTTTCGTATTTTGCAATAAATTTGGTTTTTAAATCTTCAGTAAAATCACTTCACTTGTATGGATTATGCTAGTGGAGTTTGGAATTGGGAACTAAAATTTAAAATTAATTACAGGGCTATAAGTACAGATTTTTTTTTTTGGGTAGGTTCGAGCTATTTTGTTTAGATTTGGCAAAGTCGTCTTTTTGGTCATCAAGTACGAATTATGCTTGGCAAGGGTCGGGCCATCTCGAAAACGAGAACGCTCGATTGAATTTTGTACTTATATATTATATCCATGTAGGTTAGGCCTGAAGAAGCCGTGGATTTTGGATTTTTACTTGGATTTTTGGCTTGGATTTTGGATTTGGGTTTCTTGTATACTCCGGATTTTGGATTTTGATTATGGAATTCTTGGATCTAGAATTTGGTTTTGGAAATTTCAGATTTTGGGTTTGGATTTCATGAATTTCTTGAAACTTCTAATATAGATTGGTTTTTCGGAATTGGTTTTTACACCAAAATTGGTCTAAACACCCAAGGTACTAAAACTGTACTTCACCAATACGGTAAGAAATAAGTGGAACCGTGTTTAATCAGCAATTGAAAATAAAAAATGCGAGAAAGGTAAAGTAGAGATGAGATTTAGAGTGGTTCAGCCATTAATTAGGCCTACATCCACTATGAAGGTGATTTCCAATCTTATAATGAAGATTACAAAATACATCAATTCTCTCTTTTCATACATCTCTACATTCACTCAATATACCCTCGTTTATATATTTCAATCTTGGAATTATACAAGAGAATGGTAGAATTTGAGGAGAAGAAGGATGGATGAATGATTGAGAAGGAGGATGCCTTCGTTTTCTTTGATCAAAAGATTGTACTTGACGTCATGGCCGAATAGAATTTAGCAGTACTTTGTGGTTTCAAAGAATGGAACCCCCCTATGTTAGTAGCCATGGTGTATTTATAGGTAAGCTCCCTTCAGGAAATGACCTAAAATCCGTTTATGCAGGCTACAAATCGCTCATTCTATTAATTACAATCATTCCATCGGCTAGCTGTAGCCAGCTGCCTGCAGCTGTACTTAGTTATCATATGCGAGCGGGTCCACATGAGCGGGCATCCCTGTAAGAGTGAATGCTTTGGGAAAGTTGGAAACTTTTATAAGAGCAGAACGCGGGACTGGACTCGATTCTCCCTTGTTCCTTGCACGACCGACCTTCTTAGTTTAAGGGCGCTTGTCCTTTTGCTGCCTTTGTATGGCGCTGTTTGTCCTTACAGCTACGCTATGAGGTCGCTTCCGCCTATGTTGAATGGGCGACTTGCTTTGCTTCAGTGTTTGAGCGGCTTTGCCCCAATATGAACGACCGACCTTTGCTTCTGATCCTGAATCATGATTCGCTTCTTTGGTTGGAGACATGGTCACATAAGATGTTGCAAGCGCTTGTTTTGCAGTTCCATCCCAAGCTTGGTCTTTTTACGGATAAACATTTTCCCCTCGAAGTTCGTAGTTTTTTTAAAACATCAAAACTATGAGCTTCGAAGTAATGAGATGCAATACCGCTGGATGGATTAAGTTCAACGTTCTGCAAAATAGGCGCCCTCACAGATAGCTTATGTTTTCAAAATTTGAATATTTCGACAATTGTTCGTCTACGAACACTTGGTGGGATATTTTCCGGGTATGCAAAACCAGATCACTTGATTTTAGTTGAGCTGTCTTATTATTAAAAAGGGGTCTTCTAGTCTTCTTTAAATATTTTCTCTTCATTTTCCCGCTTTTATATTTCTCCAATAAACCTACTTCAATGGCGATTTCACTGTAGAAGACCTTGTTGTTGCTTCTAGAAACTTCGATTTTCTTTGTTTGATTGATCGTTTCGCCTGACCCGTTTTTGGTCGAAGGTTTACTTCAGCTGTGTTTTCAACTATAACGCTTCTTTCTTCGAATTGAATTTTGCTCGTAAGTGAATTTTCTTCCCCTTACCTCTGACTCTGGGTTAATTCTCTCGTTTTTGTAAAAGAGGGTTCCCAGCTGGTAACATCGAGTTGCTTGAACACACATGGTTGTGATGTTTGAGAAGTATTGATTTGGCTTGGTATGTACTTGGATTTCACGCAGAATCTTCCGGCGGTCCCGATTTGTACGATAAACTTTTAGCCTTTTTATGCTGGCAAGTTGCTTGCTGAAATGCCTATGAAACTGCATTTCCTAATTCATCATACCTTTACCGAATGTTTGATGGTATACTTATATCATAACGATACTTCTGCTCCCCCCTCTCACTATTCTCTTGGCATGTACGATTAATAGTTGCAACCGAACAAATCAGAACCTGTGTTTCTTATACCTTTGAATTTTCAATCCTTCTTTTATGTGATTATACTGCTAGTAAGCCCTTATTGTCGGGTATGACTGATGATTCATTTGGAAGGTGTATCTATCCAGAGTTGCCTCCTTTTAGTTACTAGCAACTCAATAATTTTTTTAATCATGCTTATCTGCGTTGACATGTAATTAACCACTAATTCATCTTAATCTCAGTTAACTCATCATGTCTGGGGAACGAAAGGGCTTGGATCGGGCAATTGAGGTTGCCCCGGCTACTGGTTCCGATTTGATCGTTAGCCAGATCCATCCTCGACCTTGCTTTTTTGATAGGGTGGCGACCGGTTGCCGTAAATCGACACTTTCTTTTGATCAATATTTGCAGATGTGCAACTGTTTCGGGTTTTCGAAAGACGAAGCCAGATTTCCCAGAAATGAAGAATTGGCCGATCATCCGCCCTTTGGATATGTGACGGTTAATTATCATATTCTGTCTAATGGGGGCAATTGCTCCTTTTAATCCTTACCTAGAGTGCATTTTGCGGCACCTGGCCATTGCCCCATATCAGTTGCATCCTAGTGGGTATCAAATTTTGCTTGGGCTATACATACTCATCATGAAAGTCCAGCAGCAGGAACCCACGTTTTAAGGGTATTTGTTCTTCGTATACTTTTAAGAGAAGGGAGGTAGACGGTCCTTCTTTCCTTTTTATGGAAGGTATGCATGGTAAGATTATTGCTGGTCTGATGGATCATGCTAAAGGATTCCCGGATCTATATTTCTTCGTCCGATGTCCTGGTAGATTCTATGGTCGACGGGCAAAAGGAGGTAATTGCATCTTTGCTCTTAGAATTCTTACTCCTTTTCTCTTTCTCATTTGTCTTTCTTTCTGATTCTTGTAGTGATTCCTTCAGTTGTGGGTCTTACTTTAGATCAAGCCCTCCTCAATTCTTTAATTTCTATAGACAAAAAAAAAGGAGCAGAGAGGTGTTGCTTTCAGAGGAGAAGCTCCGCAAGTACTAGCTGATTCATTCTACACGATCTTTTAAAAAGACTTTGGTTCACTCTTAATGCTCCGCTTGTAAGTCTTTTACCAAAAAGAAACGTCTAACCCCTGATGTAAGTGGTCGACCTTCTTCTTTGATTACCGAAGGGAGTGACAGAAGATTCAATGAGAACACAGTCGGTTTGAGGGTCGATGTAATTTCTGGAATGACCTACGAAAGTTCTGCTCGCCTTGTTACTCAGGCGGAAGGTTCCTCAGGGACTTTTGGAGACCTAGGGGATTTGGACTCTGCCAAATACTTGAACCAGGGTGACGTTGTGATGCCTGACCCCGTTGTATCTGATATGGGAAGAATCCAAGGGCCTGCTCAGCGTCCTAGGAAATCTTCTGCCTTCATAACTTCCCCTGGAACCGGTTTTGATATCATCTTACTTGTGGCATAATTTCCCATAAATCTGATAAGCTCTGAACGGTTGCTAAACTCATGCCTTATTTTTCAGGTGTAAATGCGAACTATTCATTATCGGATATCTTTTCTCAACAAGCCGATCTTACTAAACCATGAAGCCTCTTACAGTCTCGCCTTTCCTATTATTTGAAGCACCCCCAACTGTCTTCAAGTTCTCAGGTCCAACATACCTCTGAAATTCAAATGGTCGATTCTTTAAGGCGTGGGGGACTCGATCAGGCTAAGGTGCTTGCACCGATTGAATCTTCTGCAAGATCTATTGTTCCGACCCCTACTCAGGTTCAAATAATACGTAATCGTCCACCTTATAGGACTCCTCCTGGAAACTCAATGCTTAAGGATCGCTTTAGCAGTTGGGACTTAAGGGAAATGCATTTTGACCTGGATTTACATCCCAATGATATGCGAGATGCTGTGAAAAGTTTGGATGCCGTAAAAAGTAGCCTGATCAATTAGCTTAGTATTGTTAAGAATCAATTTGAGACATAATTGAATTTGGCCATGAAGGATGTTGATAGGCGACTGGAACATTGGGCCAAATTTGATTATGAATTCCAGAAATTGAACGCTCAGCACCTTGACCATATTGAAACCTTAGAAAACGACAAGGCTGGCCTGATCCACTTGATTAGATCCCAAGAATATGAGATTTCTTCTTTAATGAATGGAAGCATTAAAGTGAATAGCTTAGAGGATAGAAATGTCGAGTTGAGGAAGGAGCTGGAGGGTGTGCGAGTGCGGCTTTTAGAAGCTCAGTCTGCTTAAGAACTTGCTGAGCGCCATTTGGCCTTAGAAAAGTAGGTTTCAATTTCTTTAAAACAGGAAAACATGGCTCTCGAAGGCAAAATTTCTTTTCAGAATGAAACCCATAGAGCCTTTGAAGAAGATACAATCAGGTTGCATAGAGAACTTAATGAAGCCAGAATCGGGACTGACAATACTTTGTTTCAATTCTATGTTTCCAGCGTCACGAATCATGGAAGTTTAAGCTATTTGAATAAGGATTTTCCGCAAACTCTGGCTCTTGTTTGGGAATAGGTGCTTTTATATTCCAATGATGTTGATGACGAGTTCGTTCAAGAATAGCTTTTAGAAGAGGAAGAAGACCGCAAGGCTCTGGTTAAAGGTAGGAGGATTTTGGCAAACGACCAAGCTCAATCGTTTAGGAGGGAACGTTCAGACGCTACCATTTCTTGTGCTCTACCCGATTCCGTCATAATTGATATTTCGAGCTCTCTTATTCCCCCCGTAGATCACTCTGCCTTAGATGTTGCAAGAACTCAACCCATTATCGGGTATCCTGCTCAAGAAAATGTTGTTAAACAATGCGTGAGTCATGGCAATACTTCTTTTAACGTGAACGATCACGGGGCTGATTTTGTATACCAGATGTGTCCGATCCGGAAGATGAAGAGGAGTTTTGGAATACCAAGGCTATGTCCACCCTGAAACGCAAAAGGAAGCTAGCTGATTAATAGTCCATGATCATAAGCTTTTTTCCTTCGATGGTTCTTTTGTATAGATAGATCAGCAAATGCCTGAATAATTGGTTCATCCTTCTCTGTATAAGAAATAGCATTTGTGACCTTTATGGTCTGGTTCCAGCCTATTTTCTTTTACCTGCTACGTACTTAAACCGGTTGTTTGTGTGAATGCCGGCCCTCGGTTAATATTTTATGTTTGCGCACTTACGTTTTATATCGTTTAGATGTTATCATAGTTTTATTACTTTATTCTTATGAGTATTCGCACTTTTAGCTTGTTGTTCGCGCGAATCTTATCGTTCGAATAGTTCTCGCAATGAAGTTATAACTAGTATGTGGTATGTTTTGAGTGGGCATTGGTGATTTTTTACACAATGGTGATGTCCCCATACCAAAGCTCTTTTTAAATTCATAGATTCTATTAATTTTAATCATGATTTCATCTGATCAATTCATGATTTTTTTTAAAACAACGCGTGGTTATTATGTGTGTTTTCTTTTGGGTGCCCCTATGGGAGGTCTTGGGTTTCAATTTCGACCCAAGTTCGGCCTTGTCAGTCCTTTTTTTTCTAGGATTGACAAACCTTGTTGGATAACCCCTTTTGGCTAGGATTTCTGATTTGCGCTGGTCCTTCCAGCATGTTTTATCGGTCCTTCCGACACTAGGACTGATGTTTCCAGCCTAGGTATTTATCCGTTGGACATTTTTATTATTTCCCTTGTACCTTTTTTTTTGAATCCTGATGTCAGTTTCTCCAGCAAATGCTTGCTAAAGGAAGTACCACCTTTCAGCTTGTTGTTTGCCTTAGAACAGCATGTCTTGTTGAGGCGATGTGCTTATACATCCAATTTGGTTCGCATGCTTTTTATAGTGCTTTCAAGCCGTTTTTCTCAAAATGTGCTTTTAGAACCCTCCCTTCGCGACTAGGATGGGTATGATTAATTGCTTCTATCATGCCTGTATTTTGAAAAATCAGTTCTTAGCATGAAATGATAAGTATGGTACTCAGATAAGCACATGATAATTTCCTTGGTACAAGGCACTTATAAGTAATTCATTGTCAAATATTAACATGAATATAGCAAGTGGCACAACAAGGTAAAATGATTACTATCTATTAAGCAAACAGGGTAAGAAACGGAGTAATAGAGTGTAGTAATGGGAATTTTAGTTCAAAACTTCCATGATCGAGACACCAGCTACTGATCCTTAGTCAAGCATTAACTCCGGGCTAGTTTAGATCCTTTCCTCAGAGAGTTTGTTGCCCCTTGTTTGCAAAGAAATAGGAGAATGGCCTTGCACATATTGTTGTAAATGGTTCTCCCTGACCAGCCCCTCAATTAACGATTTTGAGTGCCTAAACTCATTAGTGTCGTGGCCTGGTTGGTCATGGAATTCACAAAACCTTCCTGATTTTATGGTAGCATCTCTGAGTTGCATCCATTCTGGGACTGGATACTTTTATGTGTTCTTAGTTGCCCTGAAGATATTCCTATGGTGTCATTAAGGGAGGTGAATTCAGAATCCTTGAAAAAGTGTGGTTTCCTTTTAGTCTGTTTGGTTCTTCCCTTGTCGCTTCTTTCCGAAACTCCACCTCTTGCACCTAGGTTATATTTGCGCTTTTCATTCTAATTTATGGAATGAGTGCTTTTCTCCCAGCCGGGTCTTTGCCAGGACCCATAGTCATGACACGCAGTTTTCTGAGTAGAGTTTCCTTGTTCAGTAAAAAATTCTATTTCGCTTACATGACTTGTTCGAGCGAACGGAAGGTCAGTGACACTTGGTGTGGCTTTTACGATAGAGGCTTAAACAACGAACATCGACTCGATCTTCTTTATCACTACGTCATTTGCAATAGTTATTTGACTCGGTAACCCTGTCATTGCTTCTTCCAACTCCCTCTTTGTCACGGCCGCCTCAACTTTTAACGGTTCCTTTTCTTCGGGGTGGATGGTAGGCAAAGTGGCAATGTGGAAGACGCCGTCGATTTTGTCAATGATTTCCTTCTGCGTGCTCATGATTTCAAGCATAGTTCCTTTTAGAAAATCTTACCGGATCTGAAATGGGGAAAGAGGCAAACACTGCCCCACGGTGGGTGCTAAAATGTTTACACCAAAATTGGTCTAAACACCCAAGATACTAAAACTGCACTTCACCAATACGGTAAGAAATAAGTGGAACCGTGTTTAATCAGCAATTGAAAATAAAAAATTCGAGAAAGGTAAAGTAGAGACGAGATCTAGAGTGGTTCAGCCGTTAATTAGGCCTACGTCCACTGCGAAGGTGATTTCCAATCATATAATGAAGATTACAAAATACATCAATTCTCTCTTTTCGTACATCACTACATTCACTCAATATACCCTCGTTTATATGCTTCAATCTTGGAATTATGCAACAGAATGGTAGAATTTGAGGAGAAGAAGGATGGATGAATGATTGAGAAGGAGGATGCCTTCATTTTCCTTGATCACAAGATTGTACTTGACGCCATGGCAAAATAGAATTTAGCAGCACTTCGTGGTTTCAAAGATTGGATCCCCCTATGTTAGTAGCCATGGTGTATTTATAGGTGGGATCCCTTTGGGAAATGACCTGAAATCTGTTTATGCAGGCTACAGATCGCTCATTCATTAGTTACAATCATGCCATCGGCTAGCTGTAGCCAGCTGTCTGTAGCTGTACTTAGTTATCATGTGCGAGCGGGTCCATAGGAGCGGGCATCCCTGTAAGAGTGAATGCTTTGGGAAACTTGGAAACTTTTATAAGAGCAGAACGCGGGACTGGACTCGATTCTCCCTTGTTCCTTGCACGCCCGACCTTCTTAGTTCTAGGGCGCTCGTCCTTTTGCTGCCTTTGTATGGCGCTGTTTGTCCTTACGGCTACGCTATGAGGTCGCTTTCGCCTATGTTGAATGGGCGACTTGCTTTGCTTCGGTGTTTGAGTGGCTTTGCCCCAATATGAATGACCAAACTTTGCTTCTGCGCCTGAATCACGATTCGCGTCTAACTTTGGTTGGAGACATGGTCACATAAGATGTTGCGAGAGCTTGTTTTGCAGTTCCATCCCAGGCTTGGTCTTTTGACGGATAAACAATTGGATTTGGCTTCAAATCGACGTGATTGTAGTTTTAATAATATTGGCTTTAAGTACTGGATTTCTCATGGATTGTGGACTTTGGATTTTGAATTTCTGGATTGTACAAAAACACATTTTCCAGTAAAATATATGTTTTAGGAAGCAAGTGTTAACCATCTTCTTTACAAGGCCATTGTACTTTGGATTTAGATGACTGGATAGCTCGAGTATGGATGCCTATATGCTGTCACGAAAACTAGAAGTTGCTTGGACAAAGCTCACGATTTGGAATGACTTGTTTCATTAAGAGCTAAAACATAGATCGGTCAAGTAAGTGTGATTCATATCGACCAACACCACATAGGTCGGATCAACCTTGTTCCTCGAAATCGGATTTGTATAATGTAATCACTTCAAATCAATGTGAATACTACTTGGACATAACTCACAAAGGAAAAGGACTTAGCTCACTTAGCTTGAGATTGAACTGCCTGATCCATGTTATATTCGATTATGGATTATCACCAAAATAATTTCTTCTTTGCTGACTTGGTCTTGATGGATTTATTGTTTTTTCTCCATATATTCGAGCTGATCATAGCTGTGCAGTTAAAGTGCTCAGTGGTTCTGTAGCAGTGGAAGTAAAAAAAAGGTATAGCGGGGATAAAGTGGGGAAATATTAGGGATATAGAGGAGGTGCAAAAAGGTACATTAAATGTAAAAAAATATTTCAAAATTAATTAATTATTGTTCTCAAATTATTTGTGTAGAAGAAACTAATATTAAATAATTTTATGTAATAAAATTAAAGAATATCATGGTTACACACATTAGAATTGACGACTATAATAGATCTTCGATATATTAAGATTGCTAAAGCAGATGCTATAAGGCATTGATTTAATGGGTAAAACAAAAAATAGCATTGCTTAGCAGATCTACTGTTCATTAATGCTATATTGAAATAGCGTAAGGTTGAAAGGCGCTAAGAGCTGTAGCGGGGATTATTCGGGGCTTTAACTACATAGTCGTAGCCTACATACAACTGTATGTATAGGAATTACAGGACAATTTCATGGATGCTTTTGGTTTTTCTGTGCATGGACTATACCTTTATGAAACCTCCACTTCTTCTCTTCTACTTTCTTATACTCAAATTCGAACAGTACAACTAATAGATTATCTCATAACAGACGTAGGCACATTACCGAATCACTACAAATTTCGTGTGTTCTTCACTTTTATGTCTGCCTTTTGTTCTAGATTATTGACTATTCTCTATTATTTGCTATGTGATTTGGATATTTGGGGTGTTAAGCTCGTTTGACCAAAATCAAGTCTAGTAGTAGACCTCCAGAATTTATGCATTATAGATGACATATGAGCATGATGCAATACATTCTGGAATCAACATAGAATCTTTACATATATACATAAAAGCCACTATTATTTAATGCAAAATATTAAAACATATATAAATGAGTAAATTTGATAAATCAAAGTATAGCAGCACAATCAAAGGTAAAGCAATCATAGCTATAACATAAATCAAGAGAATTAAAAAAGGAAAAATAAATAAATAAAATGTTCCAAAAAGTAGTTAAACTAGGAAGACGAGATTCTCTCCTTTATTTTCCAAATATTCATGATCGAATCGTTCTTTCCAAATCAACCAAATAAGCTAAATTTATACAGCTATACATATTATCTTTTCCAAAATACTACTCTCGAATTTATGTGTACAACAATAACTTTTGTAATCCATATTATCAACTTAAGTAAACAATGAAAAAAATGCCCCATTGCTAGTAATCACGGCACTATCATGCTCTAATTTTACATGTAGTCTTATACAATCTCCTAAATGTGCGTATAGAACACCCACATCATTTTAGCAGCATATAACCTATTATCTTTTGGATGCTAGAGCAGTGCAACTCAAAGTGGACAATGTATGTAACATCCCGTATTTTTAAAAATTTAATAATTAATTTATTTTTAGTTTATTTTAATATATTGGTTTGATAATTTAAATGATTTGAATTCACATATTTTGAATATTTAAATTTATATAAGCAGTTAAACAATAATATTATCTCCGGAATAGTTGGAAATAGCTGAATTGACAATATTTTTTGAATTGGGTAACTTAATAGATTTAATTCGGTTTAGAATTGAATTATAATAACAAATATACTTATATTAACGACAGTTGAATGCATTTATTATAATATAAATTATAATCAAGCTTGAAATGTCGCGGCTGTTCGTAATATTGAGTTTTGAACTTTAACCGAGTGTACAGGATTTGTTACAAGTCAAATTTCTTCAAAACACGAAACATTTGAATCTATTAGATCATATTTTTCTAATGGAAGCGAAAAATCAAGATTTCAGCTTATAGATTGTAAGTTATGTCCAAATCAAATTTTCAAATAGTCGTTATGGAAATGTTTATAAACCGTAACGATATATTTAATTATAATTAAATATTGGTTTCAAATTTGAACAAGATATTTGAGGTGTAGTTATAATTTAATTTTTAGAATTTTACTACAATTTTTATTTTGGAAAATAAGCAACTTCTTTTTTGAAGTATTTTACACCCTATATCAACATTTTGGGACTTCACAGAATAAGTTAACTTGTCTGTTTTATTATATTTTTTGGATCGTAATGCATTGTTTATCACGATCATATTTTTTACTTTTTTCCGAAGCAGCTCGTATACAAACAGAGATTTTTTTTGAGCAACATACGAACGGAGATTTATGTAATGGGTACGCAAAACAAAAGAAAAACACAAAGAATTATATAAACCAAACACTGATCTCACTGAAAGCTACATAATTAGCAAACAAATGAAAATGTAATTAAAGTTAGCATCGTTTCTCATTCACGCGGACTATTTTTTCTTACTATAACTTCATGGTTAAGTTATATCTTTCATACCTAAGCTAATTTAGGTTGTAACATCACACAACTACTATATAAATGGTCACCATCATCTGCCGACCTCCGTACAGATTGTAAGGCCTATGGTTAAACTTAAGAATTATGTTTTACCCCATATAAATAAATCATGAAAACTTCATTTCTCTTTTCTTGTTTTAGCAACTTTAAAACAGTTTTCATGGCTTCGAATTCGAAATATGTTAACAAGCTATTTACACCACATAAAAATCTAAAACCCTTATATTTGAAATCCTTCTCAAAATCTCTTCAAACACATATGCTTTATAAAGGGTGCGCTAGTTTTTCTCTTCTGTTGGATTTTTGAATCGCGAGCATAGGGTTTAAATTCTTTGATGGATGGAGCTTTGATCCAGGAATGTAAGTACATACAGGAGTTATGAGAAGAGAGGAGTGTTGGTTGTCGTAAGTTGGAGCTGCTGCGGCAATTGGATGGGGTTCTAGGGAATGGTAAAGATGAGGGAAAATGGTGACGAAATGGTTTCAATTGCCTGTAAGACAGCATCGTAGTCGGGATTGTGTGGAGACGCGCGAGATGTGGTTAGAGATGAGGGCCATGGAGAGACAGAGACAAGAAGAGAAACACGGTTGGTTTCATTCGCGTCCGTGGAGAAAACAAGGTGGTGGACGGGATCGAAGTAATGAAAATGGCCATTGGGAAGATGTAACTCGCATTCGAATTTAGTGGAAGAGGATACTGTATAAGCGGTCTGGTTTTGGATATTACAACGAAGATGGGCCGTGCTAAGTGAAGGGTAAAGCCCAATTATTAAAAGTAAAATATAGAGGGGAAAGTTGAGTGATGCATGTCACGCAAAATGGAGAAACAGGAGGTGTAGTTTATTTAATTGATCGGGAGAGAAGAAGATTGATTGTGGGTCTGAGGTGTAAGTGGGCCGATAAAAACGTAAGGCCCATATTTAAATAAATTAAAGTTTAATTTAAATATTTAATACATAATTTGTATACTACATATCTTGTCCATACGCTAACCGAATTTCGCAAACTTAGATCCGTTAGGATCGTATGATCGCAGACAACATGATAAAGCTAGTTTGGGGTGATTCAGAGATCGTTTGAATTTACAGCAAAATGGAACGGTCGTCTGGATTAGTCGACTGTTAGTCGTTACTCAACGATTAAGGATCAATGTGAGTAGACTCACTAACTCTACTGGTTTTATAATTTTATAAACGATATTTGATACTGATAAAAATGATTAAATGTTGTGTGTGATACTTGTTTGGATGATTTGCAAATAAATTGGTTGAAATAATATATATAGTTATACATGTATAAGTCGTTAATTTAATATTGATCATATTTATTATTATATTTTAGATTTATCTGAATATAGTATTATTCATGTGCATTAACATCTGTGGATGCAGGGAAACAGGTTGGAGGGATCCAACTCGATTCCTCAACAATTATATTGTTGTTTTTTCATATATAGTATTATATGATGCGACGATTAATCTATGGTTGATTATTGTGTATTTTGGGATGTTGAACAACATTGACATGAAATAACTGGTATTTAATGCCGTAAAATTTATTCGAATATATTAGAAAAGAAATTGGGGTTTTTAAAAAGGAATTTCTATTTTAAAAATAGCAATCGAATTTCAAATGGACTAGAGTATAATAACTTGATTTAATTATATTTAAACAAGTAATTGGATTTATAAATGATATTTTTAAATGAAATAGAAAAAAATAATTATTAAATTATTTGGCATTGTAAATTTAGGAATGGATATATAGGGGAATTGGAATTCATTTTCAAAAGGAAACGATGAAAATATTTCGAGGTTCGAAATCTAAATAGAATGGAAACAAGTCCATAAGAATTTATAACGAGAATTCGACTAAGTCGGATATTAGTAAAATAAATTATATTTAGAAATTTTATATTATATAATGCAGAATGTGACAAGAAAGTTAATATTTGATTTAACACCAATAACTTATAAATGAATTTGTAGTCGAGATTTAAGTTGTAAACCTAGTATATAATTAACAAGAAGTTAATTTATAAATGGAGTATACGAAGTAATATATATATATATATATATATATATAACTTGATAAACAGGATTTGAATCTGTAATGGTATTTATAAATAGAATTCAAGATCTGATTGATATAACGGTCCAGTTTTCTGTAAAGGAATAATATTCACTATATAAAGTGAATAACAGTTTAAAAACAAACGTTTTGAAAATTGGAATAGTGTACTATAGGAAATAGAAAACGTTGGAAGTAATAAATTCAAAAGCGAATTTAGAAACTGTGTTAACTTGAAACGGTAAGTCTACTCGAATGTTCGGAATGTAAATCGAATATAGATCATTCGAAAGAGAAGTATAAGTTGAAATTCGATTATATCGAATTAAGGAAAGTACTATTTACTTTCCAGTTTTTACCAAGATCTATTCATTATTTATTTAATCATTTATTTAAAGTAATTAATCTAAGTTATATTTTTAAGTTAAACATTTCGGAAACATGGACCGTTACGCTATTGTTATAATCAATAAATTTTGGGTAAGGAAGCGGATTCGTAAACTGAATCCAAGAGTCGAGTTGAAAATGATTTGATAAGAAATTTAGAAAGGAAAAAGATAATCAGAAACTGACTGGAAATGTGTTGTGTTGAATCGTTCCTTGAGTACTAACCTGATGTTGCTTTCGGCCTTCGGGATTGATACTTAGGGAATTGTTCTCTTACTGGTTTACAGTTAGGGACTAATGGATAGTGATGCGTGAATAAGGTATGGAAATGTTTTCCAATGTTAATAACATATATTTTTGATATAAGGGAAATAAGGAGTTGGGAATATATGGAAACGTTTTCCAAGAAATCGTGAGAGGCTAAACGAGTTGAAAAATATTTGGGAAAAGATATATAAGGGAAATTGGGAAATAAAATGATTATTAATATCTATTTAAAAAGGCTCGGTATTGATAAAGGATTGATCGATGTAATTTCCATTTGGAAATACAACCGTTGTTTGTATATGTGTTTTTCTTTGTTAGTTAAATAACGACTATCAAAGTGTTTGACCCTTTTTATGTTGTCAATACGGAGAGACCGGGATCAGATTTAATATCTAAAAATCACTCTGTATGGGCATTAGCGTTACGAATCAAATATGATGAAGATAATTGAAGACGGAGTTTGTGTAAGGGCTGTTCTGGCAATTCTAGGTAGAAATTGCCTAAGATGGATTTACAGAATAGTGCCTTCGGTTTGTCCAGTCCCAGGACAACGTGTATGGACGAATGTCTGACAGAGTATATCTAATAGACCGCGTAAGTTGATCTCTTCAAACTTTTTTACGTTTGGAGATGGAAAAACTCGTTTCTCTTAACTTTATACTCGCGGTATTTTTGGAGAAATCAATTTGTGATTTGGCGGGTATGATGATGTGGCATTCAAAGCAGATGAAGCGTAAAAAATACGTTATGACCTCAAGCCTCATCAACCGGGAAACGACGAAAATCGGCGGGCAGCACGGCTAAGTGGGTCGCACCCAAGTAGGGTATATTGTCACAATCTAGAGAATATTCATATTTGTTACTTCTTTCGCTTCTGTAACTCTCGGGAACGGTTATGTTGGTATACCAACCGTAAGGTGATAATATATTCGAAACATTCAAGCAAAATGAATGGTCGGTCATGTGTGGCCGAGTTATAAGATGTTCTTGTTGAACTCCAATGTATTGCTTCTAGAGTACACTAATCGGAAGGTGGTTCCATATCTTGTCATAGTTGGAAATCCATTTCCCAATAAGAGCCTGCAGTTTCTGATTGTATATTATATATGTAGAACGTGAGATGAAAGCATTCTACTAGATTGCTATTTACTCGATTTAGACATTATTATAGTATCAGAAAATATCGATCTTAAGAAATATTTTGGGTTATCATAAGGTAAAAACCGTCTGTGTTTATGTGTGGATCGGTCTTATGATTATCATTTCTTTTAAAGGGATTTTAAAAGTTAAACCAAGTGATTAAAGTTTACTCACACCAATCACATGACTGACCTAGAGTTTATTTTGTTTTGTTTTACCTAAACTCTTTAGTGCCTAATTTTGTATGGGAAGTCAAGTAGTCGGGATTTTTCAGATACGTGGAGGAGCTTGGAGTAGGAGGCTTTAGAGTTAGATATATATAGAGAGAGAGATTATTTCCGTTGTGACATTATATGATAATGGTATGTATGTACAGTTACCAGTTTGTATTTCCAAAGTTGTTATATAATATATTTTATTTGTTCTGCTGTGAGATTCGTGTTTACTCTGTTCTATTCTTCTTCTTCTATTCTAACTTTCTTTCTTTCTATTTCTCACCCTCTAACTTCTTTCAATTAAGGGCCCGATATTTTCGATGCTTGAATAGTCGACATGGGTTTTGTGCTGATTTTCAGGGTCGAAAATCTGTGTTCGTTACAGTGGTATCAGAGCTGAAGGTTAAGTAATTACCTTGGCTCTGTGGCGTGACTTAGTAGAGATGGGGTTAGTAATACCCTAGATTGAGTGTGTATATACGAGTGAACGTATTTGTAGATTGTATAAAAATGATTTTATATTGCGAAGATTTATTGGTTGAGTGGTTTATGAATTCTAGTCGACGGTGGGGCACCATAAGGTCTATATGGGTTTATAAATGCTCAAATACGATGAACTGACATAGTATGTTCTTGGAAATGAAGGTAAATGAAATAATTTTACCCTAAATTATATTTTGATATAAAGAAGTGTATATCTTGAGATTATAATATATATTGGAAGTGTTGGTTATAATTATAATCAAATAAGATTATAATTGAGATGGTTATAAATAACTAATCAGAATTCGTATAATAGTGATATATAAATCAGTTGGATCAAAACTGAATTTAAACCAAAATTGGAATTAAAACTCTGGGAATTTGAAAAGATGTTTGGAAATGAATTTTGGATTAAAAATATAGGAACTTCAAATTCTGGGAGATTTGAAAATGTTTTCTAAGCGTTGTGAATGATGTTTTGAAATAAATTTCAAAATGGAAGTGTGTAAGAACGAATTTTGAAATGATATAGTGTTGAAGTCATTCTAGTCACTGGAAAATAATACCGATGATGGATCCGACATCATCAGATTTCATCTTTGAGTTTCTGAGTGATGGATTGCTACCAACTGTTTTTTATTTGTTTTGAGGAAACAAGTTGTCAAAATTTCAAGTGTTTTGAATCATTATTATACGATTTCAAAATGATTTGAAATAATACCCCGGAATTTGAATTTTGAAATTAAATTTAACTTATGAAGTTAAATAAATTGAACTGGCGAAAGTGAATGAATAAATTAGAATTTAATTTAAACTATGTTAAATAGAATTTTGATTGGATTAAAGATAATCTGAAATGGAATTGGGCTTATAAGTTAAGAGTTGGAATTGAGATTGGAATTAGAGTTTGAATTAAAATGGCTTGGGTATAAGTGAATTATTGGATTTGAGGATGAGTTGAATGGAGACCAATTGGGAAAACGTTTGTATTTGCTGAAGTGATAGCAAGTAGAAGAGATAGAGTAGAATGTCCGACAAAAAGGAACAAGTTTATATTTTAATTGAGTATGAGAATTATGAGCTTGTTTGGCATACCACTTAGCTTTTTGATTTTCTTTTGGATAAGAGAAGGCCTGGAGATGCGAGTTGTAGTTGTACGGATTGAGTCGTGCAAAGGAGATGCTGGTAAAAATTTTCGAAAATTTAGAGTGTTAGAAAATTTTCTGAATTTTTGAAAATTTTTGTTAGTGGAAATAAATTAATATTTTAGTTGAAATTAAATTAGTTGAGTGAAAACCGATGTTAAGAAGTGAAATAAAATATTTTTAACCTAGTTATAATATGGACCGTAACAATTTTCCTACCTTAGTAATTTTGGGGACAAATTCTTTTAAGGGGGAGGGAATGTAACGTCTCGTATTTTTAACAATTTAATAACTAATTAATTTAATTTATTTTAATATATTGGTTTGATAATTTAAATGATTTGAATTCAAATATTTCGAATATTTAAATTTATATAAGCAGTTGAATAATAATATTATCTCTGGAATAGTCGGAAATAGCTGAATTAACAATATTTTGTGAATTGGGTAATTTAATAGATTTAATTCAGTTTAGAATTGAATTAGAATTACGAATATATTTATATTAACGACAGTTGAACATATTTATTATAATATAAATTATAATCGAGCTCAAAATGTCGCGGCAGTTCGTAATATTGAGTTTTAAACTTCAACTAAGTGCACAGGATTCATTACTAGTCAGATTTTTTCGAAACAAGAAACGTTTGAATCTATTGGATCATATTTTTCTAATGGAAGTGAAAATTGAGATTTCGCCTTATAAATTGTAGGTTATGACCAAATCAAATTTTCGAATAGTCGCTATGGAATTGTTTATAAACCATAACGATATATTTAATTATAATTAAATATTAGTTTCGAATCTGGACAAGATATTTGAGACGTAGTTATAATTTAATTTTTAGAATTTTATTGTATTTTTTATTTTGAAAATAAGCAACTTTTTATTTGAAGTGTTTCACACCCTATATCAACATTTGGGACTTTACAGAATAAGTTAATTTGTCTGTTTTATTATATTTTTTGGATCGTAACGCATTGCTTATCACGATTGTATTTTTGCTTTTGTCCGGAGCATCTCGTATACGAACGGAGATTTATGCAAAGGGTACGCAAAGCAAAAAAAAAAACACAAAGAATTATATAAACCAAATACTGATCTCATTGAAAGCTACATAATAAGAAAACAAATGAAAACGCAATTAAAGTTAGCATGGTTTCTCATTCACACAGACTAGTTTTTCTTACTATAACTTCATAGTTCAGTTATATCCTCTATACCTAAGCTAATTTAGGTTGTAACATCACACAGCTGCTATATGAATGGTCACCGTCATCTGCCGACCTCCCTACAGATTGTAGGGCCTATGGTTAAACTTAAGAATTAAGTTTTACCCCTTATAAATACATCACGAAAACTGCATTTCTCTTTTCTTGTTTTAGCAACTTTAAAACAGTTTTCATGGCTTCGAAATATGTTAAACAAGCTATTTACACCACATAAAAATCTAAAACCCTTATATTTGAAATCCTTCTCAAAATTTCTTCAAACACCTGTGCTTTGTAAAGGGTGCGCTAGTTTTTCTCTTCTATTGGATTTTTGAATCGCGAGCATAGGATTTAAATTCTTTGATGGATGGAGGTTTGATCCGGGAATGTAAGTACATACAGGAGTTGTGAGAAGAGAGGAGTGTTGGCTGTCGTGAGTTTGAGCTACTATGGTAGTTGGATGGAGTTCTAGGGAATGGTGAAGATGAGAGAAAATAGTGACGAAAGGGTTCAGTTGCCTATAAGACAACGTCGTAGTTTTGGGATTGTGTGGTGACGCGCGAGATGTGTTGGTGATGAGGGCCGTGGAGAGACAGAGACGAGAAGAGAAACAGGGTTGGTTTCATTCGAGTCTGTGGAGAAAACAAGGTGGTGGAAGGGATCAAAGTAATGAAAATGGCCATTGGGAAGCTGTAGCTCACATTCGAATTTAGTGGAATAGGATACTGTATAAGCGGGTCTGGCTTGGGATATTACAACGGAGATGGGTCGTGTTAAGTGAAGGGTAAAGCCCAATTATTAAAAGGAAAATATAAAGGGGAAAGTTGAGTGATGTATGTCACGCAAAATGGAGAACAGGAGGTGTAGTTTATTTAATTCATCAGGAGAGAAGAAGATTGATTGCGGGTCTGAGGTGTAAGTGGGAGGATTAAAACGTAAGGCCCATATTTAAATAAATTAAAGTTTAATTTGAATATTCAATACATATAACTTGTATATTACATATCTCGTCCATACATTAACCGAATTTCGCAAATTTAGATCTTTTAGGATCATATGATCGCAGACTACATGATAAAGCTAGTTTGGAGTGATTCAGAGATCGTTTGAATTTACGGCAAAATAGAACGACTGTCTGGATTAATCGACTGTTAGTCGTTACTGAACGATTAAGGACCAATGTGAGTAAACACACTAACTCTGCCAGTTTTATAATTTTATAGACGTTATTTAATACTGATAAAAATGATTAAATGCTATATGAGATACTTGTTTGAATGATTTGCAAATAAATTGGTTGAAATAATATATATAGTTATACATATATAAGTCGTTAATTTAATATTGATCATATTTATTATTATATTTCGAATTTACCTGAAACTGGTATTGTTCATGTTGATTAATATCTATGGATGCAGGGAAATAGGTTGTAGGGATCCAACTAGATTCCTCACCAATTATATTGTTGTTTTTCATATATTGTATTATATAATGTGACGATTAATCTGTGGTTGATTATTGTGTATTTTGGGATGTTAAACAACCTTGACATGAAATAACTGGTATTTAAATACCATAAAATTTATTCGAATATATGTGACTAATTTCCTTTTTAAAACGTGCTTTGTAAATCGTTTTAAATTCAGTTTCAAAACGGTTTCAACTTCATATTCAATTTCAAATCAAAATTGAATATTCCAATATAAATTCATTTTAAATTCATTTCAAATCGAATTCAATTCAAATTGATTTTTAATTCAATTTCAGTTCGTTTTTCAATTCAATTTGAATTTCAAATTAACTCAATTTCAATTCAAATTCATTTCTATTCAATTTCAATTCGAATTCATTTCAAAACGATTTCAATTCTATTCGAATTCATTTATATTCGAGTTTCAAATCATTTCAGTGTATTTCGAATTTCAGATCAATTCAGTTTAATTCGAATTTCAATTCACTTTAAATATATTTCGAATTTCCATTCATTTTAGTATAGTTCGAATTTCAAATCTATTCAATTTCAAATCTATTCAATATTCATTGAAGAATGAATTAAATCGATATAAATATCGTTCACGTCGAAATGGCGTCAATCTAACCAAATAATCTAACCAACTACACAACCAAACAATTAAACAAACAAGCCATCCATGGTCTGTGGATGACGGGTGTCGGGTGCTACTAAACACCGTCTGCATCCTAGTATATATATAACTAGAAAAAGAAATTGAAGAGTGAGAAGTTCTCACAGATTTGCTAATCCAATGCCTCGACTCTTCTTATGTAGAAATCTTCGCCGTTCTTGCCTCTTGTCACTTTCGTTGCCCGCTTTCGCTACATATGTAAAAATCACATTTTTACTTCGCTATTCAATATAAAAAAAATCGAATTTTTTACTTCGCTATTCAATATATAAAAATCGAATTTTTACTATGCTATTCAATATAGAAAAATCGAATTTTTACTATGCTATTCAATATATAAAAATCGAATTTTTACCATGCTATTCAATATATAAAAATTGAATTTTTACTATGCTATTCAATATATAAAAATCGAATTTTTACTTCTAAACCATTTCATATAAAAAGATTATATTTTCTTCATGAACACCCTATAAAAAAAATCATATTTTTAACTCTTGTCAAAGATCCAAACTTTTTCTTTATAAAAATAGTCTTTTTCTAAATAAAAATCTTCCCTTTGCTACTATACAAATTCTTACTTTCATTCGTTTTTCATATTAATAAAAACCAAGTTTTTTTATAATGCTGAAAATCAGTTTTTTTTTCACAAAGGAAAAATCAGTTTGATATAAAGAGAAATCAGTTTTATATTAAAAATAAAATCAGTTAAAAACTCACTTTTAATTCACGCCGGAAGGGGGAGAAGGTCCGTCGGTCGTTGGTGGCTTGCTGGAGGTGGTTGGCGGGCTCTGGTGTTCGGCGGAGGGCGGTGGGCGGTCAAAAGGGGCGCGCTAGGGTAGCAGGAGGCGGATGGGGGTGCGTCGCTCGTCGTGCTGGAGTGCGGTTTGCTCGAGAGCAGAAGGGGGCGGAAGAGAAGAGGTTGGAGGAGGAGTAGAGGGGAGCTCGAGGGTGGTGGGCGCTGGCTTCGACGGGCGGTGGCGATGGGCGGTGGTGCGTGGGCGACCGCTGAGCGATTTAGGGCCTAGGGTTTTTTTTTTCTTCTGGTATCGAATTCGACGGGGAGGGCAAATGAAAGAGGGAGGGGGTTTTCTGAAAATATATATTTTATATTTAATTCATTTTATTTTTCAAAAAGCAAATTTTTATTTCGAACACGAAACGAGACTCACCGCCTGTCGTCCATAGCTAATTACCCCCATTCCGAACACAATGGGGTATGTATCGCACGCTGATTCGAACGTTTCGATCCGTTTCCGTTAAAATCAACATATAACTCTATATATTGAATTTGAACGCGCATCTCAATTTATCGGGGTCGCATACGAACACTATAAATCCCAGAAAAATATTTTCTAGCTTCGTATTGACGATACGGTCCTAACAAAACTAGTTTCGTTGAATTCTGAGACCGTTTGAAAAATGGTCATTTTCCAGTCGATTAAAATCAACTGAAACTAATCAAACGCGTTTTCCTTCGTCACGCTCACATATTGATTCAAAAAATTATGAAATTTGGAATCTAGCAATAATTTGACATCACGGACCCAACAAAAGTGATTTCGTCAAAATCCGAGGTCGTTTGCAAAATGTCCATTTTTAAGGGCTTGAATTCCATAGCGACTATTCAGAATTTTCAACTGGACATATCTTTTGATCCCCGCTATGAAATTTTGATTTTTCAGATTCGTTGGAAAGATATTATCAATTAGAT
The DNA here is from genome assembly GCA_030737875.1 of Allium sativum. Classification (NCBI taxonomy): domain Eukaryota; kingdom Viridiplantae; phylum Streptophyta; class Magnoliopsida; order Asparagales; family Amaryllidaceae; genus Allium; species Allium sativum. The sequence continues at coordinate 310,156,096 of CM060912.1, read as the reverse complement.
TCTAATGTTTTTGGTTTCACTAAAATCCGGTTTGTTTTGCACCCGGTACATTCAATTGAAGTTTGAAATCGAATTATCGAACTACCGCGCCATTTTCAATTCCTTTTATAAATATAAATAATTATTTATATTCTAACGACGAACTATATAGTATATACGTTCGAATTCTATTCAAAATAAATTTCTCGTCGATATTATTTAAAATAATTCATTTGAAATAATCAAAATTCGCTAAAATTGCCCAAAAAAAAATTTAAACTGGCCCAGATTTTCGGTTTGTTACAATATACTGGAAAGAAGTTGTGATTTTTAAAAAGGAATTTCTATTTTAAAAATAGATATCGAATTTCAAATGGACTAGAGTATAATAACTTGTTTTGATTATATTAAAACAAATAATTGGATTTATAAATGATATTTTTAAATGAAATAGAAAAAAATGATTATTAAATTACTTGACATTGTAAATTCAAGAATGGATATAAAGGGGAATTGGAATTCGTTTTCAAAAGAAAACGAAGAAAATATTTTGAGAGTCAAAATGTAAATAGAATGGAAACAAGTCCATAAGAATTTATAATGAGAATTCGACTAAGTCGGACATTAGTAAAATAAATTATATTTAGAAATTTTATATTATATAATGCATAATGTGACAATAAAGTTAATATTTGATTTAACACCAATAATTTATAATTGAATTTGTAGTCGAGATTTAAGTTGTAAACCTGGTATATAATTAACAAAAAGTTGATTTATAAATGGAGTACATAAAGTAAAATATAAATATAAAATAACTCGATAAACAGGATCTGAACCTGTAATGGTATAAATAGAATTAAAGATTTGATTGATATAACGGTCCAATTTACTATAAAGGAATAATATTCACTTTATAAAGTGAATAACAGTTTAAAAATAAACGTTTTTAAAATTGGAATAGTGTCAAATGGGAAATAGAAAACGTTGGAAGTAATAAATTCAAAAGCGAATTTAGAAACTGTGTTAACCTGAAATGGTAAGTCTATTCCGATGTTCGGAATGTTAATCGAATATAGATCATTCGAAAGAGAAGTATAAGTTGAAATTCGATTATATCGAATTAAGGAAAGTACTATTTACTTTCCACTTTTTATCAAGATCTATTTATTATTTAATTATTTATTTAAAGTAATTAACCTAAGTTATATTTTGAAGTTAAATAATTTGGAAACACGGACTGTTACGCTATCGTTGTAATCAATAAATTTTTGGTAGGGAAGTGGATTCGTAAACTGAATCCGAGTGTCGAGTTGAGAATGATTTGATAAGAAATTTAGAAATGAAAAAGCTAATCAGAAACTGACTGGAAATGTGTTGAGTTGAATTGTTCCTTGAGTAGTAACCTGATTTTGGTTTCGGCCTTCGGGATTGATACTTAGCGAATTGTTCTCTTACTGGTTTACAGTTAGGGACTAATGGATAGCGATGCGCGAATAAGGTATGGAAATGTTTTCCAATATTAATAACGTGTATTTTCTAAATAGGGGAAATAAGGAGTTGGGACTATATGGAAATGTTTTCCAAGAAATTGTGAGAGGCTAAACGAGTTAGAAAATATTTGGGAAAAGATATATAAGGGAAATTGGGAAATGAAATGATTATTAATATCTATTTAAAAAGGCTCGATGTTGATAAAGAATTGATCGGTGTAATTTCCATTCGAAAATACAACCGTTGTTTGTATGTGTGTTTTTCTGTGTTAGTTAGATAGCCGACTATCAAAGTGTTTGACCCATTTTACGTTGTCAATACGGAGAGACCGGGATCAGATTTATTATCTGAAAACCACTACATATGGGCATTAGCATAGCGAATCAAATATGATGAAGATAATTGAAGACGGAGTTTATGCAAGGGATGTTCTGTTGATCCTACTTAAAAATTTCCTAAGATGGATTTACATAATAGTGCCTTCGGTTTTTCCAGTCCCAGGACAACGTGTATGGATGAATGTCTGACAGTGTATATCTAATAGATCGCATAAGTTGATATCTTCAAACATATTTACGTTTGGTGACGGAGAAACTCGTTTCTCTCAGCTTTGTAACCGTGGTATTTTTGGAGAAATCAATTTGTGATTTGGCGGGTATGATGATGTGGCATTAAAGGCAGATGAAGCGTAAAAAGATACGTTATGACCTCAATCCTCATCAACCAGGAAACGGTAAAAATCGGGCGGGCAGCATGGCAAAGTGGGTCGCACCAATTAGGGTATATTGTCGCCATCTAGAGAATATTCATATTTGTTACTTCTTTCGCTTCTGTATCTCCCGAGAATGGTTATGTTGGTATACCAACCGCAAGGTGACAATATATTTGGAACATTCAAGTGAAATGAATGACCAGTCATGTGCGGCCGAGTTAGAAGATGTTCTTGCTGAACTCTAGTGTATCGCTTCTAAAGTACATTGATTGGAAGGTGGTTCCATACCTTGCCATAGTTGGAAATCTGTTTCCCAATAAGAGCCCGCGGTTTTTGATTGTATATTATATATGTAGAGCGTGAGATGAAAGCGGTCTACTAGATTGCTATTTACTTGATTTAGACATTATTATAATATCAGAAAATATTGGTCTTAAGAAATATTTTGGGTTATCATAAGGTAAAAACCATCTGTGTTTATGTGTGGATTGGTCTTATGATTATATTTGTTTTAAAGGGATTTTAAAAGTTAAACCAAGTGATTAGAGTTTACTCACACCAGTCACATGATTGACCCAAAGTTTATTCTATTTTGTTTTCCCTAAACTCTAGGGTGCCCGATTTTGTACAGGCAGTCAAGTAGTCGGGATTTTTCAGATACATGGAGGAGCTCGGAGCAAGAGGCTTCAGAATTAGATATATATAGCGGTTAATTTCGCTATACATTATATGATAATGGTATGTATGTATAGTTACCAGTTTGTATTTCCAAAGTTGTTATATAATATATTTAATTCGTTCCGCTGTAAGATTCGTGTTTACTCTGTTCTATTGTGTTCTTCTTCTTCTTCTTCTATTCTAACTTTTTTCTTTCTATTTCTCACCGTCTAACTTCTTTCTATTAAGGGCCCGGTATTTCCGATGCTTGAGAATAGTCGACATGGGTTTTGTGTTGATTTTCAGGGTCGATAATCTGCGTTCGTTATAACGTCTCACTAATGCAAATAGGTATTTGATTCACTATATGATTTGTTCTTCCATTATACAATGTTGAAATCAAGATTTTTCTTAACTAAGTGAATTCAGGTGAATATATCCTTAAAATTTCAATCCAAATTAAGTGGTATAATTTCACCTATGACATCATCCTTTAAATAATCTGACAATCATGATATTGAAGTAGCATGTCTCCAATTGCTACAATATTTCATAGTTTATTTCAAACTATATAACATATATGTAGGAAATTAATTAAGAAATAAAAAAAAGCAATCTGATTATATTCAGCCATTCAAACATAGCATTCAGAATCCTACTTTAAGTGAAATTAAGACTTGGTAAGATTGTAATGTAAAATTTTGTATGTTTTAGAAATGATTGATTAAGTGATATATCATTTACATGCACTTGGTATGCAACATACATTATTAATCCTTGTAAAAAAGCATCATAATAGTTTCATAAATAGGTTGTGTAACAACCCGGAAAATCTGAACCAATTTAAAAAAAATAATTTTGCTATTTTAGTGGATTTTGAATATTTAAAATAAATTATTTAAAATAATAACGACCAAAAATCTATTTGGATCAAAATTATAGTGAATATATTTATTTTGATTTTAAAACAAGGCCTGAAATGGCGCGGCAGTTTGAAAATTTGAATTCGAACTTTGATTGACTGTACCGGGTGTAAAATAAAACGGATTTTAGTGAAACCAAAAATATTTAAATCTGTTTATGAATATCTTTATAACGAATCTGAAAAATCGAAATTTCATAGCGGGAATCAAAAGTAATGGCTAAACGAATTTTCAGGAAGGTCGCTGTGGAGTTTATAGAGCCCTTGAAAATAGACATTTTGCAAACGACCTCCGTTTTGGACGAAACCACTTTTGTTGGATCCGGGTTGTCAAATTATTGCTAGGTTTCAAATTCCATATTTTTGCAGTTAATATGTGAGTGTGGCAAAGGAAAATGTGTTTGGTTGATTTTAGTCAATTTGGATCGAACAGAAAATGACCATTTTTCAAAAAATCTCCAAATTTGACGAAACTAGTTTTGTTGGGACCGTATCGTCAAAGCATAGCTAGATTTATTTTTCTGGAACTTTTGGGATCAGCATGTGGCCCCGGAAAATTGAAATGTACGTTCAAATCAAATATTAAATATTTTATATTTTAATTTTAAGAAAAACGGACTGAAACAGTCGAATGGGTCTATGAAACATATTCCATTGTGTTCGGAATGGGGGTATTTAGCTAGGGATGACAGTCGTTGGGTTTGGATTGGAGTTCGTATTTGAAAACATCATTTTAGAATTAAATATAAATTCCGACCAATCGGAATTTTTATATTCATTATTTTTAATTTTAAAAATCGTGATAAAACCCTCCCTGCAACCCTCGACTGACGGCGGAAAGCTGTTCCGTGCTTCCCGGCCATATTCCGGCCACTCCGTTCATCAAAACACCCTATCCCCGTTGAACTTTTTAAAGAGCTCGCCTTCCTCTTCAAATCAGTACCAGGTACACCCACCACCACCGAGTATTTCGTGAGAACCACCAGCTCGAAGTCGGAGACTTCGAACCGCCGCTGCGACAGCCAGAGGCCATCGAACTGGGCCCCATACCAGGTGCAGGCGCGTCTCACCCCCTCTACGTCGTGGTGCAACTGGATTTTGGTATCGTGGTACGGATTTCGCTAAATCCTTTAACCTAGTTTTGAAGCAAACAGTGAAGGTAACGGCCTTGCTTTTGATTAAAGGGCTATAACATTTTTTAAGCATTGCTAATCATGATTTTCAAATAAAAATCATATCTTTTTGCTATGTTAACGAAATTCAATGAAACAGGAGACACTGGACCCGTGTGGACGTCTTCTGCATTCTAGAAGAGATCGGATATTTTTCTGAGCTTCTTACAATTTTTGGAGGAGTGGAACCCAATGTGAGATTTCTGAATTATAAACGATATGGAATAACAATGTATAAATTATACAGTCGATGCATGAGTTATATAAGCGTTGTACACCTCATTTATAAGCGTTGCATAAGTTGTATGTGCGATGTATAAGTTATATATACGTTGTAAAAATCATATATGCGTTGAATGGAATTGAAATGAATTGAAATGAAATCGAAGTATGTTTATATACGTGTATATATATATACACACACACACACTCCCCTCGTCCACAGACCATGGACGATATATATTGGTTGTGATTGTTTGGATTTTGGTTGATATGACATTTGGTTGATAAATACGAATGGTTGAAATGATTAATTGTGGTTAAAATCCCAATAGGATTAGTATATGAGAAAATTCTTCTGCGTACGAACTAGTTATTGAAATCTCCAATATCAAAAGCTGCGAGCTTTAAGGGCGAGGAGCCGTACTCGGGACGGTGCTGGTTTTAACAACCCTGGCGTTATGCTGCCGAATTTTTTTGAAATATTCCTGTGTTTGATTAATATTCATGTATTGAAATATATTCATGTGTTGGGAAAAATATTCGTTTTTAAAATAAAATGGTTTGAACAATAAGAATGACATTTTTATAGAATGTATAAAATAAAATGGTTTGAACAATAGAAATAACATTTTTATCGAATGTATAAAATAAAATGGTTAGAATGATAAAAGTAACATTTTTATTGAATGTATGAAGTAAATTGTTTGACCGATAAAGATAACATTTCTATTGTATGTGCGAAGTATATAAAATATTCATTTTGGAGATAAATTGTTTTAACAATAAAAATCAAATTTTTATAATTTATAGCAATCACTAAAAATCTTCATTTTTGAAATAAATTGTTTTCAACAATAAAAAAAATCACATTTTTATATTATATACGAAGGGTTAAAATAATCGTGTTTGAAATAAGTTGTTTGACAATAAAAGTCACATTTTTACTATATACATGAATTGTTAAAAATAGTCATGTGTTGAAATAAATATCTGTTGGATAAAATTATCATTTTTATCACATATATGAGTTGAAATGGTTTTTGAAATCGAAGAATGGATTATATTTTTATATATATGTATATAAATATAAATACAATTAAAATAAATCGAATAACGAAGCTGTAGTTCGTATTTTGAAACTGTGATTTCAAATGATTTTACCAGTAGATCCGACCATCAGATTTTCCCAAAACCGAAACCGTTGGGTTCGCTTTGGAAATACCTTTCCAACGACACCAACTTTGCAAAGATCCAACGGTTGGATTGCCTGGAATGTTTAATTCAAATCTAAATGAAAACAGCGCCGGAATGGATTATATATATATATATATATATAATTAAAATAAATCGAATAACAATGCTGCAGTTCGTATTTTGAAATCGTAACTCTGAATGATTGTACCGGGGGATCCGACCGTCGGATTTTCCCAAAATTAGAACTGTTCGGTCCGCTTTGAAAAGATCTTCCCAATGATATAAAATTTGTAAAGATCCAATGGTTTGATTTTCAGATATATGTAAATCAAATTTGAAGAAAAACAACGTCATGGTCGCGTTGTGGTCTGAAGCGTCGTTTGAATAAATTGGCTATATTTAAATAAATAAAGATAGCGATAAATCGTGATAAAATATTATAAACGATATGGAGTGGAAATAAACCGAATTTACTCGGTTTATTGGATATTTGATGGTTGGATGTGTTTGACGTGAAAACTACATTAATGAACTCAATTATGGATGTCAGATAATTTAACCATTGAAATGAATTGAATTGAAATTCTAAATATACGTGAATTATTTGAAAAGGCCGAGTTAATTCTCATCTCAAATAATTGATCGACGGTTAGAAGTCGAAGATATGAAGACGGTGCAAGACCGAGGATCTTCACATCGAATGGATGGCTACTGATGCCTTTGATGGGAGTTGCTGCCCTGAAGGGGTTACGGTGGTGGTCATCCAGACGTACTTGTTGATCGTTCAGATGTGCGAGGGCCTCTCTCCTGTATTTGACATACGGGGAGGAATAAGGTGTCTCCAGTTTCGTTCAGACCCAGAACGGACTTGTAAATGGAAGTGTGTTTGACGTTGTAGATTGACAACGTGGCATACAGAGATGCTGTGATCAAGATTTTTGTTGAAAAGAAGAGCTTTGTGGTTGATGATCAAAGCAGGGCTTGAATAGCTAGCTTTGTGTTTAAAGTTGATTCGCGAGCCTTACACCCCGGTATGGACCAGAAACGGGAGAGGACATCAGGGAGGATCTGCGTTTCTTTCTAGCTAGGAGTAGTGTTTTGGGTTTTACATGATCGGGCATTTTACTTATGTGGATGATGGATAGCGAGGCGCCTCGGTTATATCGGTCGCTCCGAGGCCGATGGTTTGATCGGTATATGACCAGTTTACACCCCGTAGGGTGAGGAAACGCAGTGTTCAGGCATTTTAATCCACTCTATGTGGACCGGCCCTAACAATCTAAGGGCTTGACTGAGTACTTGCCCTGAGACTCGGGCTAGACATTCTCGAAGTGGTAAGGACGATCCCTTGCCTTGGTTCATGACGGAAATCCAATTTCCGAATACGACATCGTGCGGTTTTGATTATATACTTATATATGGCGACATAGTGGTATGGGGCATTAATGCCACCTATGATTGATACTTATGATTGAAATTGTTTTTGAAATATATAAACACTAGTAATGGCTTCATTTTTATAAAAACATTGCAATGTTTTTAATGACTTACTTGTTTTAAGCACTGGCAATCCTATGGAGTAAACCCGTTCCGCGTTAGTGGCATCTTCCTGTGATTGGCCTTATTGTAAAATAAGTTAAGTAGTAGATTTCTCATACCAGTCCCATGACTGACTCTTAGTTTGTTTCACTTGCAAACTTGGGTGCCCTATTTTCTACACGGGCAGCCTTGTATTCAGGTTTTAGCAGGCTCTTTCTGGATAGCTATGGAGCTGAAGATGGATTCTATCATTTCTTTCTTTTTATGTTGTTCAGCTCCTGTTGTACATATTATGTTTTGATTCCGTTGTAGACATTTTGTGTAAAGCTGAACTGTATTTTGTACTAAGTATGATCCTGTATACTGTGTAACTCTGATGATTATGTTTATCCAGTGTATTCCATTGTACATTATCTGGTGTATTTATTTATTTATTTATGTTCTGCTGTTATTTGTTTATGTGTTATATTCCAAAGATTACCCTTGCCACCGGGGAACGGGGTTTGGGGTCGTCACAACGTGGTGTCAGAGCTTTGATTAAGCTTAGTTCTGGAATATAACATATTAACGAACTCGTCAGAAATAGAACCAATAGTGTTCTAGGACGGATCACTCATTTCAGATAGGATCAGTAATATCCTAGAATGAGTGTAGCAGAATGAAATACACGCCGATAGACACAATTACATTTAAGTATATGTCTATAGGCTTTAAAATACCTTTTCTGTTGACCTAACAATTTGTCTGCTATTTGCAAACATAGAAAATGAGTGGAAAAAGCAGAAGAAATAATCCTATGGTTCAACAACCTAATGAGCCAGTTTTTCTTCCACAGCCAGGATCAGATATAGAAGCTCTATTAAAGAGATATCAAAATCTGGGTGGAGTACCGTTTTCGGGCTATGAATCCATTATTTAGACTCAATCTTGGATGCGTTCTGGTAAAAGAATATTTGAAGGTTTCAAGCTGAGAGATGATCAGAAAAGATTACTGGCGTCTTGGGCAATCAAAGATGAAGCTTTAATTTGATGGTAAATTATCATTAAATATAATCTAGAAGGTGATATCACCTTGGATAGATTTAAAGAGATTTTCAATGAAAGATTTATTCCTCCAGAAGCAACTGAGCGGTTAAGTGATGAATTCTACTATTTGATACAAGGAGATATGAACATTTCGGAATATCATAAGAAATTCAATGAACTTTCTCGTTTTGCCCCGCTTCTAATTCAGTATTAATGGGCTTCAAAGAAAGTACCAAAGTAGTGTAACTGTACATGTGCAACAATCTTTTTCCGAAATGATATACATGGCTTATCAGTATGAAGATCTAGATAAGAAAGATCTTTTGGGCGATGAAGAGGAAGTCAGTCCTAGCGACAAAAGGAAATTTGAAACTGATAGCCCAGAGACAAGTACGCAGCCTGAGGCAAGTACGATGTCTGGGGTCAGAAAGAGGCCTAGATTCAATAGGAAAATGGTTAAATCTAAGAAAGAACCAATAACGACTGCCATATGCAATAACTACAAGAAGCCAGGGCATTTTCAAGGAAATTTCAAATCTTCGAAGAAAGAAAAAAATGTTGGATCCAAATCCAATAAGAAGGGTCGAAAGGATAGAAAACGCAATCTTTGCCATCGGGCTGGCCATGCAAACCAAGATTGCCGGCTATTAAAGAAATCTGAAATAGTACAAGTGAATGAAGTGGCAGAAACTCCAGCACCCTCAGCTAGTCAGGAAAGGGCAGATGTTTTAGAAAGCACGCTTAATGTCAAAAACATTCCAGTTAAAGAACTGTTTGATACAGGCGCGTCACGAAGCTTCATTGCAAGTAATGCGGTTAAGAAACTGGATTAGAAACTGAAAAGGCTTAAATCACCCATGACTGTCCATAATCCGGTTGGGGGTTCCCTCGATCTTAGTTGGATTTGTGGAGTGCCTGTTTCTTTTTCCTGTTATCGGTTCCCTACTTTCTCGATCGTCATGAATTTCACAGAGTTTGATCTTATTTTGGGATTGGATTGGTTAACCAAATATGAAGGGGAAGTTAACTGTGCAGAAAGAATTGTTAAAGTTAAAACAAAGCTAGGATATATAACCATTCCATGCAAAGGTCCGAATTCTGATAGAAAAGACTTTTGATCAACTCTGGATGTTTCTCCTGCTCAAAAAGAAAATGTTCCTGTCGTTACAGAGAATGTTCCAGTCGACGTAGAAAATATTCCTGTTGTCAAGAACTATGCGGATGTGTTCGAAGAAGTTGTTAGCTTACCTCCACGCAGAGAAACAGATTTCAAGATTGCTTTAATTCCGAATGCAAGGCCAGTAGTTCACGCTATTTGAAGAATGACCTTGAAGGAAAAATAAGAGTTAGACAATCAGACTCGACAGCTGGTATGGAAGGGTTTTATCAGGCCTAGTTTCTCTGATTAGGGAGCAGCAGTGATGTTTGTCCCGAAGTCAAACGGTACTCTCAGACTATGTATGGATTATCGTGACTTAAATAAGCAGACATTAAAGAACAAATATCCATTGCCGCGGATTGATGATTTATTGGATCGATTGAATGGCGCACAAGTATTTTCACGAATGGACCTAGCTATAGGTTTCCATCAGCTTCGTATTGTCGAAGAATGTGTTCCTTTGACAGCATTCAGAGGTCCAAACTTATTCTATGAGTGGTTAGTAATGTCGTTCGGCTTATGTAACGCTCCAGCTTATTTTGTCGATCTAATGGACAGGGTATTCAGAGAGGTATTGAATAAATTCATATTGGTCTTCATTGATGATATTCTGATCTTCTCTAGCATGAAAAACATTTGGAACAAGTGTTAGAAATTCTCAAAAAGAATGTTTTAAAAGCAAAATTTTCCAAATGTATATTCTGGCAAAAAGAAGTCAAATTCCTTGGTCACGTCGTATCAAAGGAAGGAATCTCAGTAGATCCCAGTAAGATTACTGCTATTCAGAATTGGAAGCAGCCAACTACACCCACAAAATTCCGTAGTTTTCTTGGATTGGCTAGTTATAATCGGAAGTTCGTTAATTCTTTTTCGAAGATATCTAGTTCCTTAACAAAGCTTGCTAAGAAACATTCAAGGTTCAGTTGGACTCCAGAATGTGAGGCAGCTTTCCAAAAGCTGAAGTTAAGATTAACAACTGCTCCAGTGTTAACAATTATCGATGGAAATCAGGAATTGAAAGTCTGGACAGATGCTTCTAAAGAAGGTCTTGGTGCAGTATTAATGCAAAGAGGCCAAGTAGTCGCTTATGCTAGCCGTCAATTGAAGCCACATGAGAAGAATTATGCAACTCACGATCTTGAATTGTTAGCCATCATGTTTGCTATGAAAATCTAGAGACATTATCTATTGGGTGGGAAATTTGAATTATATACCAATCATCAATCTTTGAAGTACTTGTTCACCCAGAAAGATCTAAATATAAGGCGGCGGCGTTGGCTAGAATTTCTCGCGGCATATGATCTTGATATTTTATATACTTCAAGGAAAGCCAATGTTGTAGTTGATGCGCTCAGCAGAAAGAATGTAATCATCGCTAATCTTATCATTACACCATCGTTGATTGATAAAATATCTATTCTTCAGAAAGACGATAGCTTTGTTACAGAGATGATCAAAAGAATTCAAAGGGGCGAAGTCTCCAGTTTCCAAGTGGATAGCGCAGGAGTTCTAAGATTGAAAGGAAGAATTTGTGTTCCCGACATTCGTGAGCTCAAAAGAGAAGTATTGGATGAGTGTCACAAGTCCAAACTGAGCATCCATCCAGGGGTTAGTAAAATGTATAATGACCTCAAGCGAACACTCTGGTGGAAGGCGATGAAAAGAGATATCTCTATATATGTTAGCCGGTGTTCCACTTGTCAACAAGTCAAAAGCATTCAAAAGAAACTCGCCGGATTGTTGCAACCGTTGGAAATTCCAGGTTGGAAGTGAGAACAGATTTCTATGGATTTCATAGATGGTTTGCCCAGGACCAGGAAAGGAAATGACAGTATTTGGGTGATCGTAGATCGTTTCACGAAGACCGCCCATTTCATACCTGTCAGATCGAATAGAACTACTCAAAGTATGGCGCAGATTAATTTTAAAGAAATTGTTAAACTCCATGGAGTTCCCATGAGCATCGTTAGCGATCGTGACCCGATTTTTGCTAGTAATTTCTGGGAAGCATTCCAAGTAGAATTGGGAACGAAATTGAACTTGAGCACCACTTATCATCCTCAAACAGATGGTTAAACTGAGAGGGTGAATCGTATTCTAGAAGATTTATTGCGGGCTTAAGTTATTGATTTTGGCGGATCATGGGAAGACCATTTGCATTTGGCCGAGTTCTCATACAACAACAGCTACCAAGCGAGCCTGAAAATGTCACCATTCGAAGCATTGTATGGTCGACCGTGCAGATCTCCCGCTTGTTGGGTAGAACCTGGCAATAGACTTGTATTGGGACCAAATATGATTCGCGAAGCTGCAGATAAAGTCGATTTCATTAAGGAACTATTACTGGCCGCTCAAAGCCGACAGAAGAGCTAGGCCGATTCAAGAAGAAGAGATTTATCATTTGATATTGGTGACTATGTATATCTACGGGTTTCTCCAATGAGAGGAGTAGTCCGTTTTGGCAAAACAGGGAAGTTGGCGCCCAGATTTATAGGCCCGTTTCTTGTGCTCGAACGGATTGGAACTCTCGCTTATAGAGTCCAATTGCCTGATTGGTTGCCTGGAGTACATGATGTGTTTCATGTATGTCAACTTCGAAAACATGTGCATGATCCAGACTTGGTCGTGGAAGAAGTCGCGTAACAGGATTTGGAAATTACTCCAGAATTGGCAGTGATGAGAGAGCCGCTAAAGATTATTGGCAAAGAAACTAAAGAACTGAGGAACAAAAGGGTTCACTTAGTCAAAGTGCAATGGAGTGGAGATCCGCGAGACTGTACTTGGGAAACTGAGGAGAGCATTAAGAAAGCCTATCCGAAGTGCAGGGTGGATATCTCTGATTAACTCTGGTGCAAGGTACATTTACCATATTTTGCATTTCCGTATTGTTTTTTTTTTACTTGGTTGTTGTTTCCTTTTCATGCATGTAGAATTTTTAATCATATAGTCTGAATGATTTTAAAAGGGGATATGAATTAATTACTATATATTTGAAAAGGTTTAATTGATTGTTGTTTGTGTTGAGTGATTGTTAGTTTAAACTAAATCGCATTGGAATAATAAAATCAATAAGAGAATGAAAGGTAAACTTATGCAAATTGAATCGAACATTGAAATGATTTAAAAATAGATAGAAATATATACATGTGCATTATATATGTTTGAACAGGTAAATGGATTTGCTGTTGAGTAAAGAATTTATTTGCGTGCCCGACAAATAGGTAAACCTTAATGAGTTGGATGCGCAATTTAATTTATTATATCAACTCCTATGAATGCCATTGGATGCAGAGTGCTAGTTGTTCTGTGTGTAATAATAAATGTCGCCATAGGATAGTAACAATTAATTTTGAACTACTCTACATGGCATACTTCTCGAGGATAGCATACTTTATCATATACCACATAAGCATTTGGAGCTTGTGTGACAAGGTTGAAGATTTACCATACGAGCGAGAGGCTTGTATGGCGATGACTATATATTACAGGTTGAACTGATGACTGATTTGGACAATATAAAATATAACGGTAAATTGCCAGATTAATAAAAACCCCACGCGGGTCTGGAGATGGCAATAAGCACGTCTCTCTGGTCACTAAGGCACAAAAACCAGTTATAGAGTGATGAAAATTTATTCTCTGGAGTTATGATCTATACACACTCCCCTGTGGACACCGGAATATATCACTATAAATATGTGCATGCTTATTAGGATTTATTGGGTACCAAATACAGCCCAATAAATTTCCAAACCCCTCCCCGTACAAAGGAGGTTATGGCAAAAATTTTCGAAAATTTAGGGTGTTAGCCAAATTTTTGAAGAATGGGAAAAATCTTAGAAACTGAAAAGTTGAAGAATGAAAGTTGAGTTGGTTAATTAAACAAATTTCAGCTTCGTTCCTTTTCGAGGGCGAAAAGATTTTAAGTGAGGGAGATTGTAACAACCCGAAAAATCTGAACCAATTTAAAAATTTTTAATTTCGCTATTTTAGTGGATTTTGAATATTTAAAATAAATTATTTTAAATAATAACGACCAAAAATGTACTTGGACCAAAATTATAGTGAATATATTTATTTTGATTTCAAAACAAGGCCTGAAATGGCGCGGTAGTTTGAAAATTTGAATTCGAACTTTGATTGACTGTACCGGTGTAAAATAAAACGGATTTTAGTGAAACCAAAAATATTTAAATCTGTTTATGAATATCTTTATAATGAATCTGAAAAATCGAAACTTCATAACGGGAATCAAAAGTTATGGCTAAATGAATTTTTAGGAAGGTCGCTATGGAGTTTATAGAGCCCTTGAAAATAGACTTTTTGCATACAACCTCCGTTTTGGACGAAACCACTTATGTTGGATCCGGGATGTCAAATTATTGCTAGGTTTCAAATTCCATAATTTTTGGAGTTAATATGTGAGCATGGCAAAGGAAAATGTGTTTTGTTGATTTCAGTCAATTTGGATCGACCAAAAAATGGCCATTTTTCAAACGGTCTCCAAATTCGACGAAACTAGTTTTGTTGGGACCATACCGTCAAAACATAGCTAGATTTATTTTTCTAGAATTTTTGGGATCAGCATGTGACCCCGGCAAATTGAAATGTACGTTCAAATTAAATATTGAATGTTTTATATTTTAATTTAAAGAAAAATGGACTGAAACAGTCAAGTGGGCCTATGAAACATATTCCATTGTGCTCGGAATGGAGGTATTTAGCTAGGGATGACAGTCGTTGTAACACCCCACCTCCGCTATGGTCACTCACAAAGGGAATGCACTAGTTTTGGAGGAGCATTATCGAGGTAAACAATGCCAGAAATATTACAAGACAGAAAATAGATAAAACAACGGAAGAATCAAAAGCTAAATTTCACTACTTTCAAAAAGAGTCAAAAACTTTTACATCCAAAGTACCAACTATCATTTTCCATTACAACGAGTTCTGCCTTGAACTGATAAAGAAGCATAAAACTTAAAACAACAAAAATAGCTTAATTCCCCAAAGGTAGCAGAAATACAGCCATAGCATAGCTCAAGACCAAACTGTACATGAGCTGAACCGAAAGCAAGAGAAATCCAAGCTAAGTGCTAGAGTTTCCTCCCCGAGAACCAGGGGGGAACAAAAGAAAAAGAGGCGAAAGAAAACGGGTCATTCATAAAGACTGGTAAGTCCTAGTGACTTTCAGCATAAAAACAGGTAAAGGTAACATGACATGTATAAACTGAAAGTAAACATAAGGATGATGACAATATGGGCAAGATAGACTAAGATAACATGATAAATCAAGTATAGCATCGCATGTTCAAGATTCGCTGCACCAACTGTACTAGTATCCCAAACCCATGTCGTATATTAACCATGAAATGATCCCTTGGCCCAATATCATGAATGACCCATTACTAGGTCCAACGGAACGATCCATTAATCGATCGGCTCCCTACAAGTTCTAGCTCGTCGTGTGTCTGTGTCATACGGCCCTATCACGAATGTAGTCACCTGTGCTAGGTCCACCATTGGGTGTATCAAGCTCTAAGGTGCCAACCACCAACATGAATCAAGCATGCACAGTGTAAACCTACTGATGCCCAATGCCTGCTTTTTCAACTCCGGACTATGTGCATGACCATAGCCCGCCTGAACCTACACTGGCGCACCAACTCAGCCGTCATTCTGGTCGCTTACAATCAGCCCAGTAACCGTGCCCCACCCTGCCTAGTTCCAGGGTACCATGATACATCTAGTGGGTTACTGCTTAAATGGACCGCGTAACTAGGGTTTCCGTCCAACAGGTTAAGTGTTGTCATTTAAATTCGTGACTTAACCCTTATCAGTCTAGCATGTCAAGTTGGTTAAGTGTTGTCTTTCAATTTCATGACTTAACCCTATCATGTGGCATTAATTCATTAATGCACCCCAACCTCTCATATCAGACCTGTTGTTGTGGTCACTGGATATGCCGGGCGGTTCCGGGCAGAATTACACCACAAC
Organism: Allium sativum; assembly: GCA_030737875.1. NCBI lineage: Eukaryota > Viridiplantae > Streptophyta > Magnoliopsida > Asparagales > Amaryllidaceae > Allium > Allium sativum. Next base: position 310,140,023 of record CM060912.1, on the reverse strand, counting down.
TCAGTCTGACCTCGCGTTTCAAGCGCGATATGACCAACTACCCACATTGGATCCTATTGTTTGAAATCCATGATTTGCCGGGCGGTTCCGGGCAGAATTACACTGCAAACACAACCCAACCTCGAGTTGGCCATTTTCAAGTTCATTATAGTGTCATGTCCATGTTCAAATTTCATGTCAAGTTCATGTCAAGTTTCATGGCAAGTTTCATGTCAAGTTTCATGCCAAGTTTCATGTTTCAACTTATGCCTATTTTCAAGTTCATGATTCATGTTCATAACCAATTCATGTTTTGCCTAATCTACCCAAATCGTATTCCCATCGCATGTAAACGTGAATCGATCTAAATTACAAGTAAATCCAGATCCTGAAATAAAGAGAATAACATCAAAACTATGATAGGCACAAAGGACGAGCATAAAGTGATAAAAGGGATTACAAGATATAACTTGAGATAATTGGTTACAACATCACTAGCATATAAAAAATAATAGGATTTCAAATCTAGCATAATAAGGTGATAGTCATGGCATAAGGTGATAGTCCCAAACTTGTAAATAATAGACTGATTCAACATCACAGGAATGATAATGTTATGGACATGAAAGAGTTTGATTTACAACATGAATAGGTCCAAACTGATTTCATAGCAATATTCCCAAATGTCAAGATCCAAGATGGAAACTAGAATAGATGTGAATCGATTATCATACTTAAGTCCAATTTCACTTTATCCCATGTCCAAATTACAATTAACAAGTTTAAATCTCAAAGTAACTAGCACTTACAGATCATGGACTAAGAATTTAGAAAGCAGAATCGAAGCTCTAGTCGAATTACCCCAATATGCAATTCCTAGCCGTAGTCTTCAAGAAATAGTCTTCGTGTTTTATTTTAATTTAATTAAGAAGAAGAAGCCATGTCCATCAAGAATTTGTGCAGCATAAGGTTAGAGAAGAATGTTGTAAAGAGAATGCGGCTAGGGGGCTGTTTATATAGGATTAGGCGGACGAATCTAGACTTAAAACGAGACCAGAAACATCAGAATGAACCCAGGCTCAAAACTAGGTTTCAGCACCAGGTCGACCCCCAGGTCGACCCGTGGGTCGACCCGGTCCCTGGGAGGTCGACCATAGTGTCGACCCCCAGGTTGACCTGGTCCTGGGTGGGAAAATTCCCGCCCAGTCTGCGCTGGGGTTCGAATTCGAATTCGAGCTGTTTTTCTGTTAAGAAAATCCTTGAAACTTCGGAGGGTCATATCTCCCTCATACGGACTCCGTTTCTCGAAAACTCGGACTCGTTTCCAAGAAGAATTTCGAGACGAACGCAACGGCTTAATCCGTTTCCCTTGATTCTTGTTTTAAAAATTAATTCTGCCTTGATTTATGGTTTTAACATGTTATTAAAATACGGGTTGTTACAGTCGTTGGGTTTGGATTGGAGTTCATATTAGAAAACATCATTTTAGAATTAAATATAAATTCCGACCAATCAGAATTTTTATATTCATTATTTTTAATTTTAAAAATCGTGATAAAACCCTCCCCGTAACCCTCGACGGACGGCGGAAAGCTGTTCCGTGCTTCCCGGCCATATTCTGGCCACTCCGTTCATAAAACTCCCTACCCCCGTTGAACTTTTTAAAGAGCTCGCCTTCCTCTTCAAATCAGTACCAGGTACACCCACCACCGTCGAGTATTTCGTGAGAACCACCAGCTTGAAGTCGGAGACTTTGAACCACCGCTGCGACAGCTAGAGGCCGTCGAACTGGGCCCCATCCCAGGCGCAGGCGCGTCTCACCCCCGTCTATGTCATGGTGCAACTGGATTTTGGTATCGTGCTACGGATTTCGCTAAATCCTTAAACCTAGTTTTGAAGCAAACAGTGAAGGTAACGGCCTTGCTTTTGATTAAAGGATATAACGTTTTTTAAGCGTTGCTAATCATGATTTTCAAATAAAAATCATATCTTTTTGCTACGTTAACGAAATTCGATGAAACAGGAGACATTGGACCCGTGTGGACGTCTTATACATTCTAGAAAAGACCGGATATTTTTCTGAGCTTCCTACAATTTTTGGAGGAGTGGAACCCAATGTAAGATTTCTGAATTATAAACGATATGGATTAACGATGTATAAATTATACGGTCGATCTATGAGTTATATAAGCGTTGTACACCTCATGTATAAGCGTTGTATAAGTTGTATGTGCGATGTATAAGTTATATATGCATTGTAAAAATCATGTATGCGTTGAATGGAATTGAAATGAATTGAAATGAAATCAAAGTATGTTTATATACGTATATCTGTATATATATACTCCCCTCGTCCAAAGACCATGGACGATATATATTGGTTGTGATTGTTTGGATTTTGGTTGATGTGAAATTTGGTTGGTAAATACGAATGGTTGAAATGATTGATTGTGGTAAAAATCCCAATAAGATTAGTATATGGGAAAATTCGTCTACGTACGAACTAGTTATTGAAATCCTCATTGTCAAAAGCTGCGAGACTTTAAGGTAGAGCGAGGAGCCGTACTCGGGACGGTGCTGGTTTTAACTACCCTGACGTTATGCTACCGAAATTTTTTGAAATATTCCTGTGTTTGATTTATATTCATGTATTGAAATATATTCATGTGTTGGGAAAAATATTCATTTTTAAACTAAAATGGTTTGAACGATAAAAATGACATTTTTATCGAATGTATAAAATAAAATGGTTTGAACGATAAAAATAACTTTTTTATCGAATGTATAAAATAAAATGGTTAGAACGATAAAAATAACATTTTTATTGAATGTATGAAATAAATTGTATGACCGATAAAGATAACATTTCTATTGTATGTGCGAAGTATATAAAATATTCATGTTGGAGATAAATTGTTTTAACAATAAAAATCATATTTTTATAATTTATAGGAATCACTAAAAATCTTCATTTTTGAAATTGTTTTCAACAATAAAAAACAACACATTTTTATATTATATACAAAGGGTTAAAATAATCGTGTTTGAAATAAGTTGTTTGACAATAAAAATCACATTTTTACTATATATATGAATTGTTAAAAATAGTCATGTGTTGAAATAAATATCTGTTGGATAAAAATATCATTTTTATCACATATATGAGTTGAAATGGTTTTTGAAATCGGAGAACGGATTATATATATATAATTAAAATAAATCGAAAACGAAGTAGCAGTTCGTATTTTGAAACCGTGATTTCAAATGATTGTATCAGTAGATCCGACCATCGGATTTTCCCGAAATTGAAACCGTTGGGTTCGCTTTGGAAATATCTTTCCAACGACACTAACTTTGCAAAGATCCAACAATTGGATTGTCTGGAATGTTTATTTCAAATCTGAATGAAAACAGCGCCGAAATGGATTATATGTATATAATATAATTAAAATAAATCGAATAACAACGCTGCAGTTCGTATTTTAAAATCGTAACTTTAAACGATTGTACCGGGGGATCGGACTGTCGGATTTTCCCAAAACTGGAACAGTTGGGTCCGCTTTGAAAAGATCTTCCCAATGATATAAAATTTGTAAAGATCCAACGGTTAGATTTTCGGATATGTGTGAATCAAATTTGAAGAAAAACAGCGCCATGGCCGCGTTGTGGCCTGAAGCGTCGTTTGAATAAATTGACTATATTTAAATAAATAAAAATAGCGATAAATCATGATAAAATATTATAAACGATATGGAATGGAAATAAACCGTCTTTACCTGGTTTATTGGATATTTGATGGTTGAATGCGTTTGACGTGAAAACTACATTAATGAACTCAATTATGGATGTCAGATAATTTAACCATTGAAATGAATTGAATTGAAATTCTAAATATACGTGAATTATTTGAAAAGGCTGAGTTAATTCTTATTTCAAATAATTGATCGATGGTTAGAAGTCGAAGATATAAAGACGGTGCAAGACCGAGGATCTTTACATCGAATGGATGGCTACTGATGCCTTTGATGGGAGTTGCTGCCCTAAATGGGTTACAATGGTGGTCGTCCAGACGTATTTGTTGATTGTTTGGATGTGTGAGGGCCTCTCTCCGTATTGGACATACAGGGGAGGAATAAGGTGCCTCCGGTTTCGTTCAGACCCAGAACAGACTTGTAAATGGATGTGTGTTTGACGTTGTAGATTGACAACGTGGCATAGAGAGATGCTGTAATCAAGACTTTTGTTGAAAAGCAGAGCTTTGTGGTTGATGATCAAAGAAGGGCTTAAATAGCTAGCTTTGTGTTTAACATTGATTCGCGAGCCTCACACCCCGGTATGGACTAGAAACGGGAGAGGACATCATGGAGGACCTGCGTTTCTTTCTAGCTAGGAGAGGTGTTTTGGGTTTTACATGTTGGGCATTTTACTTATGTGGATGATGGATAGCGAGGCACCTTGGTTATATCGGTCGCTCCGGGGCCGATGGTTTGGTCGGTATATGACCAGGTTACACCCCATAGGTTGGGGAAACGCAGTGTTCAGGCATTTTAATCCACTCTGTGTGGACCGGCCCTGACGATCCAAGGGCTTGACTGAGTACTTGCCCTGGGACTCGGGCTAGATAGTCTCAAAGTGGTAAGGACGATCCCTTGCCTTGGTTCATGACAGAAATCCAATTTCCAAATATGACATCGTGCGGTTTTGATCGCATACTTATATATGGCGACATAGTGGTATGGGGCATTAATGCTGTCTATGATTGATACTTATGATTGAAATTGTTTTTGAAACATATAAACACTAGTAATAATATCATATGCCTTTGTTTTATTCGTATCAGACATATTTTGGCCATTATAAGGTAAAACTCTATCCTCTGGTTTGCGATGCATTGTGTGATGGGAACTGAGTCATATAATGGCTTTTTTATAGAAAGCATTGCAATGTTTTAAATGAATTACTCGTTTTAAGCACTGGCAATCCAATGGAGTAAACCCGTTCCGCGTTAGCGGCGTGGTCCTGTGATTGGCCTTATTGTAAAATAAGTTAAGTAGTAGATTTCTCATACCAGTCCCATGACTGAATCATAGTTTGCTTCACTTGCAAACTCGGGTGCCCTATTTTCAACATGGGCAGCCTTGTATTCAGGTCTTAGCAGGCTCTTTCTTGATAGCTATGGAGCTGAAGATGGATTCTATCATTTCTTTCTTTTTATGTTGTTCAGCTCCCGTTGTACATATTATGTTTTGATTCCGCTGTAGACATTTTATGTAAAGCTGAACTACATTTTGTAGTAAGTATGATCCTGTATACTGTGTAACTCTGATGATTATGTTTATCCAGTGTATTCTATTGTACATTATCTGGTGTATTTATTTATTTCTGTTCTGCTGTTATTTGTTTATGTGTTATATTCCAAAGATTACTCTTGCCACCGGGGAACGGGGTTCGGGGTCATCACAGGTTGTTTATCTTGTATTTGAAGGACAATAAAAAAGAATCAACTTACTTCTGAACCATAATCCAAATTTCCAAATCTAAATTTTATTGGAAGTCATCTTCAATCCTAATGCATACAAATAAATATATCTTCCCTCATTCATCTAGTTTAGCATAATTTAAGTTGCTTCGGGTTCTTTCTTTAATTGGTAGTACTTTGTTTGTATAATCCCAATACCAACCAAACTTAAAACACCTTGTATGAGTGAAGCTCAATTTCTATCATTTCTTGACTTTTTAACCATGCTTATACATATAATATTTTTATTCCAAACTCGTTAAACCTAGTATTAAATTGGCATTATCAAAATTTTGGATGTTCTTTAAAATTAAAAATCCAAACTTAATCCTTTCCATACACTAATAACCAATGGTATATTTCCCTTGATTACCTTTCTTCATACAATAAATGATGAAACCAAATGGGGGTAGCATCCTGCCATACCAATCCAAATAAAATATGGAAAACTTCATACTGTTAATCTGTATGTTGGAACTTCAAAAACAGATGATGTTGGAGCATAGTGAGCATAAGGTGAAATTCTTGCCACCTCTTCTCAAGCAATATATTTCGGTTGCAACTATCACTCAAATGTCGACAAGCTAACAGAACTCGTATTTCGTAAGACAAACATCACTTGCTTGGAAAATAACATTGATCCAAACCATAAGACATAAATGGTGCAACAATACCTAATATGTCAAGTCAATGAAAACGATCTTCAAACCAATCCAAATTTTCTAAGAAATACAAAGAAGTGATGATATGTTTCCCTAATATTAGGTCAATGGCTTTCATCTATAAGTCAACCCAAATCATCCATTTGTTCAACAATATCAAATAGCAAAGCATTCTAAATTTCATTTGCCATGTCTCCAATCATTACAACACATATAACACAAGAATGTGAGTGTCAATTATTTTAATTTTTATACTATGGATCGATTACCAATTAAGATCACATAAAGTGTCATTCAATCACCAGTCCCCTATCCTAAAATTAATATTTAGGCCCTTTAAATGAAATATAAATTCAAAAAAATCATTTGCTTTGAAAAATGGGATCCAGTGAACTAAAAAAACAATACTATCAGTGCCATTTCTACCATATAACTTTCCAAGTGAAACTTCACTTTAATCAAATCTTAAAAACCTCTAAATGCATGCAAGTATGGCTTTAGTCAAATTCCTTGATATAAACTTAACATGTTTGTTTTTATTTTAGGTCAGCATCTCTTCCTTATGCTATTTAAAAAAAAAAATAGACTTATATACCTCTTAATAAAATATAAATCAAGATTTTTACTCATAAATTTTCATAGACCATATCTAGAGTCATATTTTTAAGTGTCATATCATCAATCCCCATGAATTTAACTATTTTGGGAAGAAGATCTCAATCTTTAACAAAGGCATATGAGGTACTTATGTTATAAGATAGGTATTAATTCATCATCATGGGATATCATGGTACAAACGGCAAGATCATCCTTGTTCTTAATCAACTCCTCCCCTTCGTCATTCCATAACGAGTCATTTGATCTATTTTAAAATCAAGCCATTTTTCGAAAGATACGGTAAGTACGTGTCAAAAATGATCCCTACATCTTAAATAACAAAATTTAGATAATGGAAATCATCCATACGTTTTTTGACCTTAGGGTGGATTTGATGTCGTAACATATATGAGCACCCTATGAAACTTTAAGGTCTGAATTATTCGCTATAACAATCTATATCCAAAAGTAAGAACTCTCTTTCCATCAAGGCATAATTCAGTGCAGAGAGTGATATGCTTGCACTTTGGACCTCTTCCAATGCGTAAGATTCAATTATCTAACCCATCTTGTTCAATTCCCAATCAATTAAACCATTTATTTAAAGACAATAATTTAACATAAGGGATTTCCATTCCATATTTTCAAATAAAACACTTAAATTATTAATTTAGAAATTCATTCAATACCAAAATTTGAATAATCTATTATTTTGAAAACTATAAAACAATCAATTAACTATTTATTTCACACAATTCTACAAGTTTGCATCTGTTTCAAAACAAATTATCTTCCTTTAACATTCATAACTATATGTTAAATTCCCAAAACACTTTTTAGATATGTAATTCTTATGGTAACATTTTAATTCTTATACTTCATCTTTAAAATACCAATTCAAATAATTTATGTTCACTTTACTATATAAGTATACATATACATACACAAAATCAAAATCCTGTGCTATAAACTTATAAATATCCACCTTAAGTTGCAAATATTTACAATAAATGGATTACATTTACTTTCAGTTAGAAAATTTCTAGTCTCTTATATATAATATTTCATTTATATACTTTCGTGATATTGAAAAATATAACATACACTCTCAATATCCTTCATAAAGCGAAATTTGTAATATCAATTCCCTAAATCAACTCCTTAAGAATATTTAATATTCAAAGTTAAATTTTTATGAAACTTATCGCCTCTTTAAGGCGTGTTTTATCAAGCAATGAAAAAAGATTATATATTATTTCTCAGAAGTATCTAGTCAGGTTCACATCACGAAACAAGGTTTATTTTCCACCTAAACTAGATAAGTTATTGCAAAGCATCAGAAAAACAACAACCAGGTTATTGAAATGAATCAATCCTACTACAGTGAGTATACGTTCTATAGCTTATATATTGGTATGGCTTATTGCCTACAAATAGAGGTGGACCCAAACAGGAATGTTCACATTTGAATATCCCTAGTATCAATCATCTTTGATCCAATTTGTACTACTTCTAATGTACTCTTTTATGTCCTCAAAATTTCTGATTTGTTACCAACTCCCAATCAATAGTTCACTAAATTGGAACATAAAATGGTGCATACATGTTTACTTAATGTAACATGTGTGAGTGTGTGTGTGTGTGTGTATGTTTACCAAATAAAATTATGCCCGCTTGTATGTTTTGAATCACATAGTTTTTTTTGATACCAAATGTAACAACTAGTTATTTTCAAATCTAATATAAAATATAACTTAACCAGAGAAATTGATGGGTCATTAGCTAGTTGATACAAGAAAACAAAAAAAGGATTATTTATTTTGTTATTCAAAACTCATTATGGAAGGAGCATACAATTTGATGTATAAATAGTACCATATATACTATCATACATTATTGATATACAGACGCATATGTATAATAAAAATTTGTAACAAAATAATACAAGTATCCTACTTATACACATGTATCACCAGTACATACAAACTAACATGTATATAACATGCTTTCATTACCAAAGCCTTCAGAATCGTCATAATCAGACCTGTCCACATCAACCAATCATGTATCATAGACAAATTAAATATGTAAAAGTAGGAGGGCAAGACACTAAGTTTAGTGAGGGAATATATATTAATTCAATGTTTAGTATATTCTTTTAAAAATATAACATGATAAAAAATAATAAGCTATCATATAGTTGTGTTATCCCTACGATGATCCAATTTTTTAACTTTTTAACGTAAATAATTAATTCACTCACATATTAAAACTTTATTTAGTTATAGTAAATAATAAGAAAAACAACTTTAGAGTGATCGAATTTCTAGCGCATATTTCCTAATTTAGATTTTTCCAAAATTTTAATTTAGAAAATATTTAAATTTTTGTTTGATGTATTTTTCGGCAAATGAAGGTACTTATAAAATTTCACATAATTAGATATCAGTTATCTTATTATTATTTTGCACAATCATATTTTTTGTTATGTCACTTAAGGTTCGCACAAGAGTAGGATGTTATGTAGCAGACCACAAAAAATTAAATAACCATTATCCCTTACTTTCTTTATTCTTCCTTTCCCTCTTCTATTCTTATTCTTTTTACTATAAACATCCTTTATTTAAAAAATTAAATTAAATAATTCACTTAATGAAAAATAAAAAACTCGATCCATTTATCAATGCGAGCTTCTAATCCATGAATTTTTGCAGCGTGTGACAATGGTTGACAGTAATCCATGTAGTAGAGGCTAAACTAGGGTTAAGTCTTGCAATTGATTAAGGAGGAGACAGGCTATGACATAGACTGTATTGAGCTTCTCTTGCGAAGGAGCACCAATGGTGATGAAATGTTGTGACGCGATTATCCAAAGGGAAATGCGATATTTGCTTGTCGTGATTCAAGGTCCAGGTTGAACTTAAGGGGAAAGGACCAGGCTTAAGGCATCAGTGTATGCCACGAAGCTCAAGGAAGATGGGTTAGATGTCCCAAATGTTGCGTGATTTAATGGTTTGAGGAGGGAGGGAGATGTGGATGAGTGCATGTTGTGTGTGCATATGTAAATGCATGCAAAGGGGTGGAATTTCAAACCGGGGAAGATGGTTTAGTAAAGGAGATTTGTAAATTAAATAGTAATTTATTTATTCAATTATTGAATCCCTTATAAAATCAGAATCTTAGTAGGTCCAATCAAAATGCAATGTTTTGCATTTAGCTTGTAAGAGCATTATCTACATATCGGAATTGATTTTGTCAAGTTTTGAGCAAATATAATTTTGAGCTCGTCTGATTTTATATCGATCTAGAAAGCTTAAGCAGTAGCTAGAACAGATGTAAATTATATTTCATACAAATGAGTTATTGGATTATTGTTTAAATGCTTACATGTATTATTATTTAGTTGTCTAGTGGGGATAACCTACTACTTTCTAAAGAGAATAATATATGAAATGATTTGTAGTGGTCTTATATGACATATACAAAAATATTGTTGAGGAGTCCAGGGATGAAGCCAGGAAACCAAGGAGAGGGAGGCAAAAACAAGGAGAGAGTGGCTTGATAGCTAGAGTTTGCATGGTTATATAATGGATTATTATAAAAATCAGGGGGGACACAACCCCTACTCACCCCCTACCCCCAGCTCCGTCCCTGGAGGAGTCCTAAGAGATTTCTCATGGTTGTTGGTGTTAGTTCCGTTTATATACTTGTTATATAAAATGTCGAGCGCCAAAAGCTTGATGGCCTGACCATATTTGTTGTGACTTTGATATGTTCAAAAAATTTGAATTTCTTTTAGAATGACAACAACGATGACATTTGTTTAGTTATATGGCTTCTCTAGCCCTCATTATAGCAGTTCAAAATACTGTTACTTATCGATTCGCATTTGAAGTGGTTTTGATTTAGGGAATAACTTTAAATGTAATTTTTAGAATGTTTTGGGGCATTTCAGAATGAAATGATTTAAGAACTCTATTATACTTCAGCTGTTTTATTTGGCTTTTCTAACATACATGGAAATGTTTTAAAAGTATTTTGGGAATTTTTTGGCAAGGTTAACCGATTTTTTTATAGTGATCTGTAACACTTTTCATTATAGCAAATAATAAATACAATAAGTACAGAAGATAGATAGACTGTCTATTGACTACATATGGATTTAAGAGTGGAACGTCCATTAAATGAACTCATAGCTCCACGCAGGGAGTGACACTGAATAACATGTTGTCAAGAGACAGACCATATTACATAACAACTTGCATGTGACAAGAAATATGACCTTCACCGCACAGGGTGGCAAAAAAACATAACATAAAAAACATAACATGATGACATAATGCCTAAGCTAAAGAAAGACAAATGCAGTCACTAACATCCCCAGCAACACAATAAGGCATCTCGACTAGAAACCACCAAAGTGTAAGGAAGGGAGATCCACTTCCATTCCAGAATAGCAGCTAGCATGATGGCATAATGAAGCTTGACATCGGTTAGTTATCATGAACAACTTACAAGAGAAAGAACCACCATACAACAGACCGAGAGCGGAGCACCGGAGCAAAAGCTCGAAATATCAACGAGCAACTTGTTGTATCCCCAAATGACAAAACAACTACTTTATAACATCCAGCATCCAAAACAATGGAGTAACAAATAATGATCACCACACACCAAGTCATTAAAACACAAGATCTATAAAATTAGTGTATTGCTAAAGCACCCAAATTTCTTCTTCCTAATACCATGAGTTATATTAGGAAGTATAAAACTAGGTGCTTTTAGCACTACACCACCATGTAAAACTAAAGGCACCCAGTTTTACATTTTCTAATACCAATCATGGTATTAAAAAGAAAAAATCTGAGTGCTTTTAGCAGCACTCTAAAATTAGGCATAACCATAACACAAAAACACCACACTACACAAGTTGAAACACCCACCACAACTACACAAGCCCAAAACAAACAAAATACCAACAACAACTAAACCGCACTAAACATAGATAAACAGAATCTAATTACACCAGAACACAGTGAAAACACAGTGAAAACACAGTGAAAACGAATCTCACCAGCTCATCGAAGAAAACATCGATCCAAAAACTTTAAGCTGAGCTTAGATCAACCTTTCGGAGAGAGGCCGTTCACTGCAGATCAGTTGTTCAGAGCATCAAGGCACTTGCAGGGAACGCGAGAGATAACCAGCTAAATGCCAACAGTCAGACAAGTGAAATGGAGAGGGGTATACTGCATGTAGAATCAGCGTTAGGGTTAGGGATGGCCACAAAATTACTAGGGCAAGGCAAGAGGTAGAACGTGGACGGTGGGTAAGATCTAGGCGAAAAGAAAAAATTGGATGAGATCTGAAAAGGGTCAAAACCTTAAACCACCACGATGACGAAAGTTGGGTAAGGGAAGGAGATCGAGAGAGAAAAGGAGGGAGGATGGAGTGAAGGCGAATTAACGAGAACATGAGAAGGAAGCAGAAAGAAACGAAGAGAAAATGGAAATGTACTCAATCACCATTACCGATGGGAAAAACCTTCCAGACATTTTTTAACTTTACATGAAAGGTTAGTATAATGTTTATTACAAAGAAAATGGGGTTTATCTTCTATAATAAAATGATTTAGATATATCTGTGAAATGTCTTATAAAAAATATTATGTAAAAAAGAGTTGATTTATAAACGGTATAATAATATAATTATAAATTTTATAAAAAGGGAAATGATATCATTTTGATAAATCTTCACAATAAATCACATTTTGATATTATAGTGATATATGAGATTTAAAAAGGAAAGGAAATTTATAAACACATTTTATAAATAGATTTGGAAATTTATAAAGATGAGTTGTAAATAGATTTAAGGAAATTTCAAAAATGGATTTGCAAATTTACAAAAGAATTTATATAAATATTTTTGTAAATTTGTAAAAGAAGTTCTATAAATAGATTGGGTAATATATAAAGGAGTTTAATAAGTAGATTTTGAAATCTATAAAATAAGTTTCATAAGTAGATCAAGATATATATAAAAGAATCCTTGTACATAAACCTTAAATTTATAAAAGGAGTTTGTAATTATAAAAGAGATATGTAAAAATGAATTATATAAAAGGAAACGAGATTTGATTTCCCTAAACGATCATTTTAAGTCATAGTGGTATTAAAAGTACTCTTTTCCATATTTCAAGGAATGGAAATTCGATTATCTTGAAAATTTAAAATGTCATCAAGTCTATGTATAAGAGGTAATAGTACCCAAACTTGAGCAGCTTCATTATTAATGAAGGGATAGTGCAAGCCTAAAACAAAAAGTGGTGTAAGTATATTTGTTTGATTTTTATACTATCCAATCACGTACACTAAAAGAAAAGCGAATTGGGTTTATAGCGAACAACATTTTAAATGACATTTGTTTTTGGCCTATTTAAAGATGCAATTGAAAAGGATAAAATTTTCCATAATAATTGTTAATGTACTTATGCCCCTAAGATAAGTTTATGGGTATGTTTTCTGAGTATTGGAAGTGTATAACTGAATTGTAAGTGAGCAATATACATATGAAAATACTTGTAAAAGTTGTTATTATAAATATTTACCAAATTGTTTTAGTTAACAAAAGGACTAAGCTAAACAATATGTTGTTTTCATATAAACTTAAATCTTTATTTATTATTGTTTAATTGTTAGTTAAATAAATGACTATCAAACATGTGGCTAGTTTTGAAAATATCGATTGTTGGTTCGGAGAGACTTGGATTAGATAAGCATGAGTTGTTCGAAAACCACTTTGAATTGGAATAAGCATTTGAATTAGAAGCATCTTATAGATAAAATAATCGAAGATGAAGCTCTTTGAAGTGCAAGGACTACTTGCTACTAATCTTGGTGTGTGATTCCCGAAAATGACATGGCAGAAGAGTGCCTCTAGTTTGTTTGTATCCTAAACAATGAGTATGTATACACGAGGGAATTACATTGTTGCCTGTAACATTCCAAGTGGGATTTGTTAAAAGGGTAAAACATGGTGTGAAGCCACAATACTTGGTAATGACTAGAACATGGGATATGTAGCTGACCTTTATAGTCCACTACCATTAGGGTATGACCATTCGGATCTAGATAAACAATAATTTTTTAGATGTATGCTTTAGGGCCTAATATCTTCGAATGATTATGTTTAGTGCTGTCTAGTCAGGCGCAAGCCGAATCTGTAGCCCGGGGACTATGTGAGACCCTTGGTACATTTTGTAGAGATGTACTATAATAAGTGGTTCCCTTATATCCTTGTCAATGCATGATATTCATTTGTCACTATGTTCCTTAGTAGACTTGGTCGTATACTGATTATGTTATTATATGTAACTAAAGAAACGCTCTGGCAATAATTAAATATTTCTTATAAACCTTAGACATTGTTATAATATCATAATAATTCTTATAAGATGGATATTACAAGGAAAAATCCATATGTTTTTATATGTTGCGTGGTTTTTCAGGATACCTTTATCTGAAAGGGTTTTACGAATATAGAAATCTTTATGATTTATGTTTCTCATGGTTGTTTACAGAACTGATCCAAATGTTATTTATTGTGATCACATGGGTTAGACCCTAGATATTTTAGATTTAAAGATGGGCAATTTGGATTTTCAAAAAATGAGTTGGATGCCTCCAAGATTATTTATGTATTTTTTGGTATCTATCAACATTCATGAAGACATTATTTTACTAATGATATGTTAGTTTACTTTGATTGGCTTATGTATACAAAAGTTTACTTTTTGTCAAGATCTGTTGCATATTATCTACTGCTGGTCATGACGTGGGATTCTATTTTTTCAATTCCCTCTTTTAGCCCAACGACATGTCTTTCTTGTACTTGGTTGCTCGACTGATGAATACCATAGAAGTATTAATGTTGACTTTTAAAGGTCAACAGGCAGGTCATTATAATCCAGTTTATATTCAACTCATATGAAATCTGATATACAACTCATTTTCAAAAAAAATCTTATTGGTCATACCATTATATTTTACTTGAAAATGAGGATAGTGAATCCTTACTCATCGTACAGTCATATGATAATATTTATTCCGAAATGAGGTGACTAAATTCATGCTTAGCATATAGTCTTAGCACTATACTGTTTCCAAAATGAGGTGACCAAACTCACCCTTCTAGTATTGTCATAGTACGAATAAATGAAACAAACTAAGAACTTTATTGCAACCTTTCACAATGTGTTGTGGCTAACTTGCTACATCCAAGGCCATGACTCCTCTCTCATTCTGGCTCTTTTCTTATTTAATAACTAAACTATATCTAATAACTTTAAAACATCGACCCATGAAGACTTTCTATATCCATGCAATGAGAATTGTTTCCACTTAGGCTACAGTGCATCTTCTACCCTCTGACAGCCTAAAATTTAGGCTGAAATGAAGGAAAGTATATCTAAGTAAAGAAAATTGAATTAAACATTGAACTCAAGTCAGAAACATAGCCTAAGTGTTATCCGAATTTCATATAAAAAAATTATAATTCAAAACTCCATCAATTTAGGTATGTTCATTCAAGAAACTTAATCCAAAAGGTGCACAATGCACTTGCTTTGTCCATCAATGTGCCTTTGGTAGTCGATTGAACTGGGACAACCTCATGCCGTTGAGATCAGGTGTGTGTGTGTGTGTGTATTCCATTTCTTATTTTTCTTGTTTCTTACTCATTTATTTTTAATTGGATTATCCTTATTTTTTTCCAAATCAAGACATATTTCTTCTTCCATTTCATCAAAATGTTTAAATCGAAATCAAATCAAAAATGATGTATAAATAGGTATTTTCAAAATTTATTGTAACGACCCGTATTATATGCATAAGAGGATCATAGAATATATTTTTTCCCTGGTAAGTCATATGGTCATGTACTTTTGGGGAACGACTAGTGGGGTCATTTCCCATGTTCATGATTTTTGTCGATTTTTAAATGACCGTTTTGCTCCTAGCTGATCTTGTTTCGTTCATAACTTTTGATAAGTAAGGACTTTTGACCTAAAACTACTTCCATTAGATCCGTTTGACAGTTTACCTTTCCGTAGAGTGATCACATTAGTCAAACGGATTTACCATTTGGGAGATATGGCTGAATTAAGGTTTAGCGGGTGAAAAACATCTTGATTGGGCTTAACCGGGTGATTAGTAGGTAGGCCCATTAATGGATTTCAGGATTAGGAGTATATGAGGGCTGCTAGGGTTTAGAAAACATTCTTTTTCAGTATTTTTCAGCCGCCACGAACCTCCTTTGAACCCTAGCCATGGCCTCCACTTTCTAAATCTCTTCAAAACACCTCTAAATCACTTTCTTATCAAGGATTAAGCTAATCAACATCAAACCAAGCCAAGATAGCATCAAATTAGAGTTGGGGCTGCTGCTAAGCATTGGGATTCGACCCAAAATAGAGGATATTTTAGATCTATAGTTTAATTTGTGGCAAAGGTGAGTGATTTGCATTGTTTTTCACTAATTATGGCTAATTAGAGTAATTAGCGAAGATTAGCGAAATTATAACCCAGAAAAATCTAGAAAAATTTGTAAAATTCCAGAATATTATTTTATGGCTCTGATACGAATTTGGGTTAATTTGGACTAATTTTGCTCATCCCAGAATTTAGGGGATTAAGGGGTAATTAGTGATAATTAGCGAAATTTTGCATCATAAAAATCTGGAAAAAATTGTAAAATTCTAAAATATTATTTTAGGCCTCTGATAGAAATTTGGGTTGATTTGGTTAAGTTTTACTAATCTTATCATTAGTTATTGTTAAACATGCTTAAGGGGAAAATAAGGATTTTTGGGTATGTTTGATCCGTTTTGACATATCATATTGTTGTTTTGCTGTTTGTGGATGTTTATACATGTTGCTATGGCTGTATGGTATGCTTTGTGATTGTTTAGAATAGTTAGAATGGTCAAAAACGCCGTCGTGTGGCGTAAAACAGTCGCTGGGAAGTTGCAGGAAAATATGCAGGAAACCAGATCGGATCGCCCCCTATAAACGAACCGCTCATGATGTACTTTGGCCGATCCGAGACGTGATGAAACAGAAGCCTCGACCCGATCCGATGGAGGGATCACAACCCGACCCGAACCGCCTGCATGAAACTCACGAGCACCAACCACGAACCGCCTGAAGAAGCAAGTCACGATCCGATGCTCTGGAGCTGGCACCACGATCCAAACCGATCGAGTGAAGAAGCCCGATCCCAAACCGGAGCATCCAAGAACTGATAAGCTGAACTTATCCGATGTTCTAAAGGCATCATCGCGAGCCACGACCCGACCTGAGGAGGAACTAGTGACCCGATACGAACAAGGTGGATGACCATGGACTGAATGAGGAGAGGAGGGTTGATCCAAACAGAAGTTGATTTCTGAACCGATCCGGAGATGATGACCAAAACCCGAGATGCAAAGGTAGTCCAAATGGAAAGTTTGTACTCAGGATCCAGTTGGGAACCAACGAGTTAACTTCACGATTGGACTTTGCTGCGGGACGTGTGCAAAGGGGTTGTTGGTATTCATTACTTTGGTTCACCACTGAGAGACGGATAGTGGGCTTGTAGTGATAGTTGTACGAGGTTGGACCCCGTCAGGGCGCGAAGAATTAGGTGACCAAATAGTGGATATCGTATGCTTTACGCACTGAGTGAGAGATGTGAGGATGGTTGCTATGCTTGATCGTTTTCCATCACTATGACATGCACACTCCCTCCCCCGTATCATTGCGCCATATGTTAGTGGCACCTTAGAGTATTGTACGGTGTGTAGTGCTAACTCTTTGGTTGCAGGTCCAGGTTCAGATATGATTGGATTATACCTGTTATTGTTCTGTTTTGTTGCTTATCGCTCATACCAGACTTTTGTCTGACCCAGAGTTTTATGTCTCTTCTTATTACTCTGGGTGCTCCTAAACGAGCAAACTAGAGACAAGTTAGGTGGTATGCACGAGTAGCTGTACCGGAGATGAGCAGGAGGATCCCCCGTATGATATATAGATATTCTCCCTGTGTTATTGAAGGTCACTGCTTGGGCATTAGTAGTGTACCTCCTTCTTTTACTTTCTTTTGCTTTAGATACAGTTTTAAAGTTTTAATAATAATGTTGGATCATAAGCTGTATTTTGGATTTTCGCTGGTATGATGATGATGGTTTTAGTTTTCAGCTTATGCACCGTCTCGCCTGTTTTATGTCAAGTATGTTACTATTATATTTTATTCCATGCGCTATGAGACATTCTACAGGTTTCTTTGTTAGTTCTATCATCTTCTTTCCTTTCTTTGACGACTGTCCCTTGCTAGCGGACATGTGTACAACGCACTTTCGAAGGAAAAGTCTTTTAATGTGGGGCGGGCCGTCGCACTTGGTATCAGGGCTCTAGGTTGCATAGTTAACCTAGGGAAGTCATCAGGGAGAGATAGTACACGTATATGAGAGCGCGTATTTGTGATTATTTTGGTTTTCAAAAGCTCTATATATACTATTAGTGTAACTAAGGATGAAGTCGAATTGCACTAGCACCACTATGGAGATGGTTAATCGTTTTCTCTTTACAGACTGAACGATAAGCCGATATACGAGGGGTACTAGTAGAGGAGCCAATAATGGGAATGTTGCTGAGATGAGCACGATGTTTACTGGCCTCATGAGAGAGATGCTTAGGGATGCTCGGGGAGTCGTTCCTAATGTTGCTAATGGTGGTGGTGCAGCAGTGCAGGCGCCTAGGGTCGATTTCGCCAAGCTAAACAAGGATTACACTAGCCTTGGTGGGAAGCCGTTCCACGGAACGGAGTCGGCTACAGAAGTTCAAGATTGGCTAGATGGTTGTGAGCGCATCGTCGAAGATTTGAGAATCAAAAATGCAATGAAGAGGAAGCTAGCATCACGTCAACTACAAGGACGAGCTATGAATTGGTGGAATGATATTAAGGCAGCTACTCCTGAGGATCAAGTTACTTGGAATCAGTTTAAGACTCGCTTTTGTGATAAGTTTATTCTAGCTGCTCATAAATCAGAATTGTTCAGGAAGTTCTTGGAGCTTAAGCAAAATGGTAGAGCAATCTCGGAGTATATCGCTGAATTCGACACTTTATCGAAATATGGATTGTCCCTTATTGATACAGTCGAAAAGAAGAATGAAAAGTTCATAACTGGTTTAGATGGGTACTTGGGGGAAAGACTTATAAACTATATCGATGAGACGTTCAAGTCTATTGTAGGAAAGACATTAAGGTCAGAGAGCCTTTTCCCTAATTCAAAGACCGAAGTTGTTATTGCATCTACAGAGGAACCAAAGCCGCAAGAAGGAAGTGAAGGCAAGAAGAATTCTCAGAACAAGAGGAAGCAGAACCAGACCAAGGATGGTCAGAATAAGAATAATAAGAATGGTGGCGAGTGCTTTAGTTGTGGCAAGAAGGGCCACTATGCCAGAGATTGTCGATTAAAGCCTGGGGAAAGGAAGTGCTTTAACTGCGGCCAGGCGGGACACCACAAGGATGATTGTCCACAACCTCCTAGGGAGAAGTAGATTGTGAAAGCATATGCTATCAACGTTGTTCCTTCTTCGTCGAATTCTCCAACTGCGGCGCAGAAGGGAAAAGGCGTCGTTATCAAATGTATGCTTTCTATTTAAGATGTTTCTATTCGAGTATTGTTTGACAAACCCGAGATAGTCGATAGACTTTTAGTAGTGACGGACCCGGTTGGTGGTTCGACTAGCCTTAGTATGATTTGTCGTAACGTGGTCTTATTGAGTCATGGATGTATGTTTATTTGTGATTGTTTGTTTTGGGCTTTACTGGGTTTAGCATTATTTTGGGGAGTCGATCTACTCTAAAGGAATAGGGTGGTATTAGGTACCTACCTAATGATGGCGATAGTAACTGGAGTTAAGGAAGCTGAGAGGTTATCGTTGTAATAAGTTCCAGTTGTCTCTGGGAGGCACATGAGTGCTCCAGTGCTTAGTTGTTTTGCTAGTATCACCTCACGTGGATTGTCAGAATTCGGAGGAGATGTTCCTTGGGTGCTTGTCTGATATTGGTTTAGGCCTTTGGGGCTTGTGCTTGGGGAATGTCGAGTTCGACTAGGATGGTCTGCGTGAGAGATAAATAGTTGTTGCGATTCTTCATTGGATGATATCTTAGTTCACTCGAGGAGTGATGGGAAACCGTGACATGATAAGACTGTTCAATGGTATAGACTGCCCCGAGTCAGAGTCAGACTCGATAGGGTTATGAGATGGCTCGACTGGGACTCGAGAAAGATGCAAAGTAATGGATTGTTTAGGACTCTATGCTGATGTTCTCTTTGGATAGTAGAACTTTGAAGAAATAGGATGTGTTCGTTGATCATTGAAGATGCAACGAAGATTAGGACGATTCAAGTTGGACTTGAACTCGTAAAAGAAAATGGGTGTTCGTTGATCTTGGAGATGCAATGAATAGGGAGACGACTCACGTTGGATTAGAGTTTGTCGGTAATGGATACTCAAGACTGGGTCTGAGTTATAGATTGACTCGAGTTGGACTCGAGAAGGCTGCAAGGAATTGGTTTTGGCTCGAGTTGGACTCGAGAGAGCAGCAGGATAATGGATAGACTTGGGTTGGACTCAAGTATTTTAGGCGAACTTAAAGTAGGGGTATCTGGGGACGCCCGTTACCTTGGATCCGTTGGACGTGATCTAGTTATCCTTGGAGGATAAAACGTACGTTGGATGTACGGTAGTCCGTTTGGAGGCTGAGCTTCCATTAGTTCTTGATGTTAGTTGGACCAGACATACAAGAATCGACATATTGGGATTGGTTAGACCAGTCATGTAGGTGTCGACATGTTCATGGCTTTAGCAGGTGATAGGTAGGACTTGTTTGATAGATGTTATGGTTGCTATATTTGTCCCTATCTTTCTTCTCTTGAGTAGACTATCACCTGTAGGGTTCTAGCGATGGGAAACAAAGAGATGGTAGTATAGACCGACATTAGGCTACGTATCAGTGCAGTGGGGTAGTCATTACTCCATGGGGCAGAGTGATCGTAGCAAGGCTATGAGCCAGTGCAGTGAAGTTGTCATGATTTCATGGGGCAGAATGGACATAGAAAAGGATTTAGGTGCGGTAACAGCTGCATTGAGTAGGAGGCATGCCAGTCTAGAGGTTATGTTTCTGGGTTGGAAGCAACTAGAGTATATCACAGGATATGATTTCAGACCCAAGAGTGAATTGGATTCAGAAACGCTAGTAAGCTTGACGATTAGATCAATTTTGATTGAGTGGATTGGTTCCAGTTAGAATGACGATCCTAACCTACTGGAAATCATCTCTAGGGTAGAGATGGGTATCGATGGAAAGAGAATGATCAAGCGAGGAATTGATCGAGAAGGATGGCTTCGAAAGAATGGGGGACTAGTTGTACCCAACGTAGACGGACTGAGAGATGAAGTGCTTAGAGCATATCATCACTCGAAACTGACTAAACATCCCGGTGGTAACAAAATGTATTGAGACATGGATCAGACCTACCACTGGGAAAGGATAAATAAGGACGTTGGGAAGTTTATGTCCAAATGCATGAATTGCCAGTTAGTTAAAGCTGAGCAAAAGAAGCCTAGTGGGTTGTTACAACCATTAGAAATTCCTAAATGGAAATGGGAACAAGTATCAATGGATTATATTGATGGTTTACCAAGGAATAGGTCAGGTCATGATGGTATTTGAGTGAATCGTATACTAGAGGATCTTTTGAGAACTTATATATTGGATTTTGTAGGGTCATGGGATGGCCATTTGTATCTGGTTGAGTTATAGTTATTAGCCTAGTATTGGTATGGTTCCAATTGAAACTTTGTACGAAATACCGTGCAAGGCACCATCATGTTGGTTGGAGAATGGTGAGAAATTTGAGCTTAGACAAGAAATAATAAGAGGGACTTCAGGCAAGATCAAGGTTATCCAACAGAGAATGAAGACTACCTAAGATAGGCAGAAGACTTATGTCGATAAGAGACGAAGAGATTTGGAATTCTTCGTTAACGACTTGGTGTTCGTCAAGGTCTCTCCGTTGATGAATGTGATTCGTTTTGGTGGGAAAGGTAAGTTAGCACCAAGGTTTGTTGGTCCATTTTCAGTTCTCGAGCAAGATGGGAATTTGGCATATAAAGTTGAGTTACCGGACAAGACGGCGGGAGTTCACAACGTATTTCATGTTTCCCAGTTAAGGAAGTTTGTGCAAGACCCTAATGTGGCTATTTCACCAGATCAGTTGGACGATATCGAGGTTGAACCCGAGATGGTTGGGAACCGCAAGCCTATGCGCATTGTTTTTCACTAATTATGGCTAATTAGGGCAATTAGCAAAGATTAGCGAAATTATAACTCAGAAAAATCTAGAAAAATTTGTAAAATTCCAGAATATTATTTTATGCCTCTGATATGAATTTGGGTTAATTTGGACTAATTTTGCTAATCCCGGAATTTAGGGGATTAAGGGGTAATTAGTGAAATTTTGCATCATAAAAATCTGGAAAAAATTGTAAAATTCTAAATTATTATTTTAGGGCTCTGATAGAAATTTGGGTTGATTTGGTTAAGTTTTACTAATCTTATCATTAGTTGTTGTTAAACATGCTTAAGGGGAAAATAAGAATTTTTCGGTATGTTTGATCCGTTTTGACATATCATATTATTGTTGTTTTGCTGTTTGTGGATATTTATACATGTTGCTATGACTGTATGGTATGCTTCGTGATTGTTTAGAACAGTTAGAATGGTCGAAAACGCCGTCATGTGGCATAAAACAGTCGCTGGAAAGTTGCAGGAAACCGGATCGGATCGCCCTCTATAAACGAACCGCTCATGATGTACTTTGGCTGATCCGAGACGTGATGAACCAGAAGCCGCCACCCGATCCGATGGAGGGATCACGACCCGACCCGAACCGCCTGCATGAAACTCACGAGCACCAACCACAAACCGCTTGAAGAAGCAAGTCACGATCCGATGCTCTGGAGCTGGCACCACAATCCGAACCGATCGAGTGAAGAAGCCCGATCCCGAACCGGAGCATCCACGAACTGAGAAGTTGAACTAATACGATGTTCTAGAGGCGTCATCGCGAGCCACGACCCGACCCGAGGAGGACCTAGCGACCCGATCCGAACAAGGTGGATGACCATGGACTGAATGAGGAGAGGAGGATTAATCCAAACGGAAGCTGATTTCTGAACCGATCCGAAGATGATGACCAAAACCCGAGATACAAAGGTAGTCCAAATCGGAAGTTTGTACTCAGGATCTAGTTGGGAACCAACAAGTTAACTTCACGAATGTACATTTCTGCGGGACGTGTGCAAAGGGGTTGTCGGTATTCATAGCTTTGGTTCATCACTGAGAGACGGATAGTGGGCTTGTATTGATAGTTGTACGGGGTTGGACCCCGTCAGGGCCCAAAGGATAAGGTGACCAAATAGTGGATATCGTATGCTTTACGCACTGAGTGAGAGATGTGAGGATGGTTGCTATGCTTGATCGTTTTCCATCACTATGACATGCACACCCCCTCCCCCGTATCTTTACACCATATGTTAGTGGCATCTTAGAGTATTGTACGGTGTGTAGTGCTAACTCATTGGTTGCAGGTCCAGGTTCAGGTATGATTGGATTATACATGTTATTGTTCTGTTTTGTTGCTTATCGTTCATACCAAACTTTTGTCTGACCCAAAGTTTTGTCTCTTTTTATTACTCTAGGTGCTCCTAAACGAGCAGACTAGAGACAGGTTAGGTGGTATGCACGAGTAGCTGTACCGGAGACGAGCAGGAGGCTCCCCCGTATGATATATAGATATTCTCCCTATGTTATTGAAGGTCACTGCTTGGGCATTAGTAGTGTACCTCCTTTTACTTTCTTTTGCTTTAGAGACAGTTTTAAAGTTGTAATAATGATGTTGGATCATAAGCTGTATTTTGGATTTCTGCTGCTATGATGATGATGGTTTTGGTTTTCAGCTTATGCACTTTCTCGTCTGTTTTATGTCAAGCATATTACTATTATATTTTATTCCATGCGCTGTGAAATATTATACAGGTTTCTTTGTTAGTTCTTTCATCTTCTTTCCTTTCTTTGACGACCGTCCCGTGCTAGCGAACATGTGTACAGCGCACTTTCGGAGGAAATGTCGGTTAATGCAGGCGGGCCGTCACACTTATATTCAAAAAAAGAAAAATAATTTCTCCACACATATATTTTCGGAATACGTTCAAAAATCACCTTAATTTCAAATAAATTATATTTCTTATTAGAATGTATTTGCAGAATTCCTAAAATCAAATCATAATCTTAAGGTATATTATATACAAGTGCGAACCCGTGCTTCGCACACGGGTTGGTCAAAGTAGTTGGATTAAAAATATATTTTATAAATAGTTGGAAAGCACCTTAAGGACATGATTTCCCATTTTTTAGTAGTAAACCTTGAGCAAAAATGAGACATTACATATATTCACTATTAAAATCTTGTAAAATAAAGCTATTTTAATACTCATACTCTCTTAGCAACTTATGTACCTTCTTTAAAGTCCGGTGTGAGGAAATAAAGTGTATTGTGCAATGTATAACAGTTTACTATTTTGTTAATAGATGATGTCTAGTTGCACAAATATATTATGTTTTTATTTTGTTAATTATTTGGTTTATCGTTAATCATGTCTTCTTGTACAAACATTACCGTCATGTTAATAAACATGAGAATATCCCATGATTCATTCGGAAAATGATTGTTCAAATTTTTGTAATTTTATTTGCTTTTGATTAGTATCATTTCGAAATATTAATCTATTATAGACCAAAATTACTAAGTAACGATAGTGACATCAAAATTACTGAAACATAAAAAAAACACAACAGTTTGCTATTTTATTAATAGATGATGTCTAGCTGCACAAATATATTATATCCAGCATGGTATATTATGTTTTTATTTTGTTAATTATTTGGTCAATCGTTAATTATGTCTTCTTGCACAAATATTACTACCATGTTAATAAACATGAGAATATCCCATGATTCATTCGGAAAATGATTGTTGAAATTTTTGTAATTTTATTTGCTTTCGATTAGTATCATTAAAAATATTAATCTATTATAGACCAAAATTACAAAGTAATGATAGTGAGAACAAAATTAATGAAACCAAAAAAAAAAAAAAAAAAAAAAAAAAAAACACACACACACACACACAACTTTATGCATAGTACATTACCATGTACTTGTCTTGTGATTTACAACTGTAAATGAGCTTCATATCAATTAATTTCGCATCAAATTTTAAAAACATGAAAGCCAAGACACTCACAAATTTTTTACTAACAACCTATATATATATATATATATATATATATATATATATATATATATATATGTGTGTGTGTGTGGGTGTGTGTGTGTGTGTGTGTGTGTGTGTTGAATGGCAGTTTGCATTATTATTTTTTAAGCATTATCATTATTTATGCGGCGAAGCGAGACAACAAAATTAGCAAGAAAAAAAATTCTAAGTTGAAACAAAACTCTGATCAAAGTAATTATAACCAAACTACCATCACATGATTTAATGGACGTAAATATATTCCATAGCAGTGTTAAATTCTAATATAAAACATGCATAATCATAATTATGTAAGCAAATCATTTTTTTTCTCAACTTGCATTTATATTTGCAAGTCAATTATTGTACACAGCTTTTTATTAACTCACCATACAATATTTTGTCAGTTTGCCTACGGATGTGTGTGTAAGAAGGATCTGGTGCCCTCACTTTCCAACCCACTAATTTCAACCACATTTCTACCTATATAATAGTAGAGAAATAAGGTACTTAATTACTAATTTGTAGTTGATGAAATATACCGTATTGGATATAAATATTTTGAAAGTAGAGAAATGTGACAACATAGAAATTTCCAGAAATTTCAAAGAAAATGGATACAAATTAAAATTGGATAGTTGTGATGTAGCATAAAGAAAAACAAAGATTGTATAGTATAACCTTTTATTTTTTCGTGGATGGTGATAAAATTAGTAAACGACATCAAAACGTATAAAATTCATATAGAGATAGAACCAACATGGCGATTAAAAGATAATTCAAAAAGTAGAGTTTATATTAAGATATATTCAAGGGGAAGTCCGTTTAAAATGTGTATATACATACATACATATAGATAATAAAAAAAATGGGAAAAAAAAATCATGAGAATCGGAAATGTGGATCTAAATTAAATGAGAAAACTAATAGAGCAACTTGGATTATGCATCTAAGTTTATTACTAAACTCCAGGATTTACATCAACATTGTACCCATCAAAAACATAATCTGAAACACTAAACAAAATAATATAATTTCATAATTTCCATTTATCATCGTAATGAGATTTGGCTTTATATATTTTCGATATAACAATTAACCTTTTGAAAGGCATGCATATGCTAGGCGCATGGTGATTGCCTTCATTTTCATGCATGTAATGTAACCTGAACTTTAAGCGTTAATTCTTCAAATACTGTGCAGGATAATTCTTTCTTTTAAAGTCTAACGCAATAAACTTTTGAATGGAAATTTACTTCATGCAATTTAAAAAATAAAATAATATGGACAGGCTCTGCTCTCATGATGCAATTTTAGAAAATAATATGCGCTGGCTCTACTCAATATAAGCACGAGGGTGCTCCAGTAGTGTGTAATTTTGATCAAACGATTATTGTATAGTTATAGCGTATGTGTTCCAAAGTTGTGGCTACAATTTTGATCTTGAAATAGTTAGATATATGAATAAAAAATGTTCAAAGGTAGTCGTCTTTTTCGAGTAAATGCTTAGAAGTGGTTAACATTTCGCAGGTTTAATACATGATTACCATAGTTGTTTATTAATGTTCAAATTCATTGACTGACGAAACTATTTACTTGCAACTTGAACAAAATAGTTTTTGTTTAGCTTTTCCTGATAACTTGCTATGTTCCTTGAAATATTTAGCAAACACGTTTGTAGCCCAAATCATTCAATATAAAAAAAAGCATACACGGAGAACAGGAAAAGTAAAGAAATGTAGTTAATTTTCGGAAAAAAAAAAAGTAATAGGGACACTAATGAGTTTATAAATTATTTTTTAGCACCAACAATATAACATAAGAAAGCATCTTATTCGCAGCCAGCAGGTAACACGTTTTCCTCATATGAACAGAATGGATACTACAACAATTAATTATTAAATAGTCACCACAAAATAGTACGTTGCACAATCTTTTCTTTTACGATTTGGTCTCATAAATACCTATATTTTTGGACAGGAAGAGATCAACTGCACTTGTAACCTGCTAACTTCAACACAAATATTGCCTTAGCCAGGCACTCAGATCAGGTAGCGTCCCTAGAAACCATGCATGCTGCTTTTACGCTATTATCAAATTTTGTTGGTTCTTAAGCTCCTTTACATATCTCCATACTCTTTCTTTTCTTAACATCCTAGAGTTTAATGATGTCAACACAAAAAATGTAATACTAATTAGAATAGAGTAAAATAATCAAAATAAAATAATACTTCATTTTTATCTTGTCATTAGGCATTCAATATCTTCGTGCTTGTTGTGTGCATCATCTCTTTCTTTCTTTTTTCAGCCTTTTTAACTACTACTTGCCTCTATTTTACTTGAATTTCTGCTTCATTTTTCTTCTTTCAATCTTCCTTTTGATTTTTTTTCCTTACCTCAAACTATGTAATATTTTTGTACTCTGGCCACACCGTTTCTAGTTTGGCTACTGCTTTCTTTCTTTTCTTTTTTTTTTTTTTTTTTTTTTTTTTTTTGCTTCCCAAGGCATTTTGCTGCTTCTACAGCTTCTAATGCTTCGATTTTGATGCCTCTTTATTTGAATTAAAGAGTTACACTATCAAAATTATTGCAATTATTTTGTAGTCATATTTACAGTAATTCAATAAGCATCCCATATCCAAAAAAATTGTGAACAGTAGGAACCACCAATACAAATAGGATAAATAAATAAGCTAGAAGCTGAAGGGAAAATTGGATACCAAGGTAAAGGATGCATAAAACATCGTACAAATTATTATATTATGACACACTTTTTTTGGAAAAAAAATCAACTAACTTGCGTATCTATGAGATATGGTTTTAAAAAAATATAATGGCAAAATATCATAAGATTCTAGATTCATTTTATAAACATGTTCTAATTTTTTAATCGAATTAATAGTTGGACACTCTCATAGTTTTATGAAATGCACAACCTAAATTTTTATATTAATCAATGCAATCTTACAACAACGAATTATATAGACAAAAAATAAGGCAGCAGTGAATAAAATTAATTTTTAGACTATCAGTTCCGTAAAAACTTACGATGCAAGGATTCTCGGAGCCCGGGCGACATTTACTCCCTTAGCTGCATTTTACATGAGGACCTGCAGGTAGCATATTAAAGTCAATCATCAAAATTTCAAGTTCAGTCAAATATTACCATTAAGCTAAGCCAATCATCCAAAAATGAATGATATTGGATAAAACAAATTTTAAATCGTTAATTTTAAAAAAGTCGCTCAAAAGTTGCATTTTTGGCGAGATAAACCTCGAAATGCAGCAACCCAGTTGAAGAAATTTGAAACCTACATCAAGCCTAACTTTGACTTTGTAAATTCAAGTATCTATGACATCCCCCTACCAACGGATAATTTGTAAACTACTTCCTCTCCATTTCCTGACTTCTTTCTTAAACAAATGTCACTGGGCAGAGCAAGTAAGAAATCTAAATCATAAAGCAGAATTTTATTATTGGCCATCCAAATCACAAACATCTCCGAATTAATTTCTAATAAACATTAGACAGAGAAAATTCAATAGTTACAAGTAGCACCAGCTGATGCACATCAAATACTGTAGTGTTGTACCATTTTTAACTAAAATTTCAAAATTAAACCAAAAAGACGGGAAAACTATGTCATGGATATATTGGATCATTCTTTTGTAACTGATGTAATCATTTGAAGCATGTATTTAAGGGTTTAGAGAAAAACATATGTAAGTAGGTGAAATCAAAATATTTCATGTTTGCAACTATCACATTAAATTTTAAAAATACCATATGAACCATGATGAAGAATTCATGTTTATATTTGTTACAACTATCAATTAATTTGTGTGTATTTTGCAAGTGCATAAGAAGTACAACAAAAATTCACATGATGTACCAAGTTAGCGAGATTGCAAATTGTTGATCAGCTGAACAGTTTGATTTGTTGGAAGGCTTCAAGAGAATCAAAGCCTGTGGATGCCAGTAGACGAATATTTAGATCAAAGAATTGTGTAGTTTCTCCAAACAAATAACGAATATTTAGCACCTTTTCTCCAACTTTTTGCAAATATTTTAGTGGGAGTCCTTTGACATTTTGTACGCTAAGCATTTTTTGTACATGATGAAATTGGATACCAACAAATATAAACCTTTTGTAACTACATGTTGTCACATCATTTAAACAGTCGACTTTTGCTACATACTTTTTGGGTTGTCTTAACCAAAAAATTGGCCTAAGAAAATAAAAGAAATTATAAACAAATAGGAAATGCCACTAAAATACTCATCATCAAATAAATAAATGAACTACAAAATTTGTAGACCTGGATAAAGTAAATTAACTTTAACCATCAATTAATAACTTAACTTTAACATCTAAACTAATGGCGTATAGATGTACAACGAACCAATACACTTATGTAACGTAATACATGATATATGAGTTACAGAATTTAAGTGGTCTAACTGGGAATAGGAACCCTAAACACTCGAATGTTTAACAACAAAAGAGTCTAAAGTAAGGAAGTATGAACTAACAGTCAATAGGGAACAAAACAAAAAGAAGTAAAAGGTTTTGAAAAAATTGGAAGACTTTAGAAAAGCAACAAAAGATTATTTTTGGCAAAACCTTTTGAGCAAAAATTACCACGGCAATGGTGTAGATTCACTCCTAAAGATATATTAAGCTAAGGACCAGGTTTAAAGACATAGCTATTTTCCAATCAAATTAGCTGAGGGTCAAGGTTCAAAGAAACAACAATTTTCCACTTAAATTAGCTAGCTCCTTTAATCTCTACTAAGTTAATCATACAGTAACTAATTTAATTTCATGAAAAATGAACAGTCTCAATCAGTTCTTTGCCGATAGTTCCATAAATACTGGAAAAAAAGAATTACACTATGTATCATCTCACAGTGCATGCTTCGAAGTTTACTAAGAACACAGTGCAAACCTAGATAATTCAAAAACACAATGTAAATGTTCTGTTAAGACCCATAACCATGCACTAAAATGACATTGAATATGAAACATTTAATGGCAAAATAAATCATGTTATGTATCTGAAGCAAAAAGTATATTTCAAATCATCCATGGAGTAAAAAGTATCACATCCATCAAGACATAAAATAATGAGATTCATTTACATGTTTTGCTTTGATTATTCAACCAAGTTCATATTCATTTGTTACATAAATATACCTTAAATATATATTAAATCATGATAGTAGTAATTTTTATTGTATTTAAAGAAGCTTTTCTATCCATTTTGATGTAAATGAAGAGTGTAAAGATGACAAATCAATTGATATCAGCTTTTAGATGTACTTGTAAAGGGCTAGCTTAATGACAAATCGACGAGGTTTTTCAGCATGCTTGATTCTTCCTTTATAAGTATTTACACATCTCTTTGCAATACATGGGACAATCGTGATATTTAAAAAGTAAGCAACATGCCAATAGACCAAAAGTTTCAGATAAATACCATGCTAATCATGGGTGGTAAAGATGAGAAATGAAATAATCACATGATAAAGTACGTAGATTTTGTCTTAAAGAGTAAAATTATACAATTTAGTCAATCTAAGAAGTTACAATTTCAATATCAACGCAATGGCAAATAAAGTATTATACATCTCTTAGCAATTATTAATTAAGAGAAGCCAAATAACTAAATAGTTATCAAAATTGATACAGTCAAAGAAAATTTCATGAATGCTTTTGACTGCTCCTTTTCACCACTTCATATGATTGAATCATATGGTTAATTAAAAACCTATGAAATTGAATCCACGTAATAAAAATAAATAATTTAAAATATCAGATGTAGTTTTTCTATAAGATTCTAGTTCATGTTTCTTATCAATCAAGGGCCTATGTTTTTTTAAATATGATTGATGCTACCATGTTCACCGTCTTCCAAATCCCATACGCCAAAATTGTTGTTTATTTATACGACTATTATAAGCCTTTTGTGTCACATGATATTTCAAAAAATAAACCATTAAGAAGTTTCGTATTTATATAGTAAACAATAATGCAAAATTATTCAACATGATCTAGAAATTAAAATCAACTAAAGTGCAAGTGAATAGATTCAACCAATGAAATATGCTCTTATGGTTATACTTTGTTAAATATGGAGGTGAATACAACAATAAAATGTTTTATAAATGCAATAGCACTCAAGTACCAAAAATAAAAGTGAAACCCAATAAAATGCAAAACTATCAACAAACCGACAGTAACATAAGTTATGAGAAAGAAGAATCCATACTGACCATGTTTTTCGAGCATTGTAAACATGAACTGTAAAACCAAAGATAAAATTATGCTCTTTAAAATTCTTATTAATTGAAGATGTAATAACAAAACATAAAGATTCCACTTATTAATAGAAGGGAATCGAATAAGTAGACCATCGATAGAAATTTAGGGTTTGAAATTTTACCCGATACCATACCTATGATGAGCAATCGGCGATGCTTGAATAGTATTACGCACTGTAGCTGGAAAGGGAAAGGAAAAGCGCGATTAGAAGTAACCGTCGCGAAGCAGGCAGCGGTGATTCAACGGACTTCGATCCAATTTAAATTGGGGAGGGTGCTATAGGAGGTGAACACGAAGTTCCAAATCTGAAGGACATCGGAGATGCTGGAGGATGGAACGGTCAAAGCAAGTTGGATAGATACTAAGGCCGTTTGAATATCGCATAGTAGGAAAAATGGAGGATGAGAAGAGGGAAAGGTGAAGGCCGATTAAAATTGGCCTGACGTAAAAAAAGAAAAAATAAAAGACGGTTCGGTTCTGGAATGACGTGGCATGGTTCAGAGCACTCGATTGCTAGTAAAGTAATTATAATATAGTACAGATTATTCATACATACATTTATTCAAAGTTTCTCTAATTGAAATATCTTAAAATATATGTATGATTTTGTGTATATATAGTTTAAATTCAAGATAAAATATACTCCACATTCACATATATGCAACGGTTATGAATACATTACCAAATTCGATCATATATTAAAAATTGATTTTTTAGTCACTTCTATATTAACAACATTAAATTAACAACTCCTAATATTCTCCTTTTAAAAGAATTACACCCTCATAGTTTCCTAAATGAAATTTTGATTAAAAAAGGTGTTCTTGGTATAATAAAAAATTTAGGAAAATATACCAACCACAAAAGGAGCATAAGATGACAGTATAACATAATTATGAAATAGTTAAAATCATTTATAAAATGAATTTAACTTTTCACCCATATGCGATATAGTAACACACACTTTCTCAACTAAATCATCCAAACAATATTATGTGACATAACATTTCATTAATAAAGGTGAAGCAACATCAAATTTAAATTAATCCATATCTTGTGTTTCAATATTCAGTTAAAGTTGGTTATATTTAAAACCTAAAACAAAAAAATAAGTTCATATATGTAAATAAACAAATAAATAATGTGCATATCTTATCCCAAAATACATACAGGTTAAAAATAATGTGATATAATTACCATGATAATCCATAAAACAATAACGTCTGTGTGTTCTACGCTTACCATTCAACCATCATAATATATATATGCAAAAACTAGTGACTATTTTTGGCATAGTCTCATCTTCAGGATATCTAACAACAATAGTAAATATTAAATAATCGTTAAGGAATAAAAATGATTTTTTTTTTAAATTTGGTTACAAACCATGCACTGTTGAGTCTTGGCTACTTTATTTATGGTTGAAGTAACCAAAATGAAAATAATTAAATATCACTAAAATGGAACAAATCATATTATTGCATTGACCCTACTAGTTGAAACACCCTTCACCATTTAACCTTCCCCAAAGTAGGGTCGTCCTAAGGAATGTGAAGCGTTATAGGTATACATACGTACATCATAGAGACTAAGATTCACAAGACATAAAAGTATAAGTAGAGCAAAAGTATTTTTATTAAACTAAAACACAATATTGATTTCAGAAACCACAATTTATTTTAGTTCCAAACCACATGTCTCATGTATGCCATATCTCAATCACAAATAAGAGTAAAATATGAATATCCCTCAAAATTGCCATCAATACAACCTACAACACAGAATGAGATAAAATAAAAAGGTGAATGTATCTGCAATAAGAATGAATCTCCAAGAGAATAAGAACTAAACACCTCCACCTTGTGAGCTTGGAAGGGGGAAAAGGAAAAAAAGGAAGGGTTAGACATAAAGTTTGGTGAGTGTTATAATTACTTGCATGACTGAGTAATAAAGGAAAGAGAAATTCGATAATAATCCTAGTGTCAGATAGTGTAAGTATGTGTGTACAACTATAAAGGTAAGCATACTGGAATAGTATACAAAGAAGAATACTTGAACTATACAAGTATAATAATTTTTTGATCGTTTGCACTTTCTTAATTACTGAACCTGATAAACAAGACAAGGATATAACACTAATACTACCCATCGATCGGATGCTAATCTACCATTTTATGTGGTAGCTTATGTCAGTAACGTGACCCATCAGTAAAGACATAACATAATCGTTGTTGGACGTAGTAATGACTTACTTTCTCCCGTTAATTCACATGCACGCTTACTGCACCATCGAAACGTAACTACATAAGATCGTGTCTCTGTTGATCTCTTATTTACCATGGTTATCATAAATGTGCCCAGCCTCCACCACCATCAATTGTGAGACTATCAGTGATAAATCTGAAAGCGAATGTTATCGGTATGTAGCAAACAAATGTTCTGATTCGCACCGCGTCCCGAATCCCCCTTGATTTAGGCCTCAACCTTTGGTCATTATTTTCCTCAATCAGCCCATATGCTGTCAGAATAGACCACAACAAACATATGCTTGTTAGCTTATGTCGCTTATTTTCCCAAATCAACTTCGTGCTGCTGGAACAGATAATAACTAGTACATGTATATCGAACTTAACTTTGGATTTACGGTTATGTCAACAATAAGCATTTCCATCGTTTCATTCAACTATAACCTTCGTGTTATAAATATGTTTGCAAATATGCCCAAACTGTTCTATACGATTTCTATATATCTGTACAATTTACTATAATATTTCTTTTTCAGTTACAACCCATGTCATAATTTTACTGCAGATCTGCATTAGTCTGCCTATTTTTGTCCAAGCCCCTTTTAATTACAGATCTATATTTTTGTGCACATTATTCTGTAAATTCAGTCTCTTATGTGTAATCCGCATTTGCAAAATTATTCTTTAATTCTATTACTTTCGCATATAAAATAAAAAGGATTACATCGGTCGTCAAAGTACCAACGCTTACATATTTAGGCATGCTTTAGGTATAAACCACAAATAGGTATACAAACTGTAAAATAACTGAAAAACACAGAAAGAGGAAAGAAGACCAAGAGAATATTTTACAGTACTTAAATAAAATAAAAGTGTAAAAAAAGACTTAAAAAATATAAAAATAACTTATAAAAATATACTTATAGTAATTATTAACTTATAGAAAACTAACAAAAATTGTAAGAAAAACTATAAGAAAAGTGTAGAGAAAAACTATAGAAAACTCTACAACTATTAGAAACCCAATTTTCCTGAATTATCAAAAATCTAAAAGAATTAAAAGCATTCCTCCGTGGCCATGATCAAAAGCGTTCCTCTGTGGTCCTTGTAAATTCCACAGCTAAAAGGGTATAAATACATGTATATATAAATATTTACTTTTGTAACCCTTTTCCCATAAAAAAATTTAGCTCAGATCTGTCCCAAGTGAAAAACCTAAAGAAATTGTGTTGTGGAGAATTAGCTACGTATATGTGTCTATTTATAGGTTAAGTAAAGGATTTTAGACCGTTTGATTTTTAGAATAAAACTACGCCAACCAGGTCATGTGTCCAATTGGAATTCGCCACATCAACAAAATTTAAAGTTAAAACCAATCAAATTAAGCAACATCAACTCAGAAATTAGCAAACACGTCTCGGCCCAACACAGTGTTGCATGGGTGTGACTTGCGTCCAAACTCTCGAGTGGGTCGACACACACCCTACCTGGGTCAACCTATGGATTGACCCAAGGGTCGACCTATGCTGGGTATTTTTTCTTATTTTCTCTGATTTTAATTTCACGATAGCTTCTTCGTTTTAATTATGTTTCTCGCGAACGAAATATACAAACAAAACATAAAATTGCCACAGAACTAATGGTGCAACCTCCACAGCTAAATTATGAGAATTTTACAACTTATTATTTTATTAATTAATTCTTTAATTAGTTACAGTGTCTTTAAAATTCGGGCTGTTACATTCCCTCCACCTTATGGGATTTCGTCCCGAAATCTCTAAGGACAGGAGAATGAGATAAGTATTTTTATTCAGATACCTGCAACCATCAATTCAAACATCATCCATTAGCATCAATTGTCCTTATGTTCTCTAATATGGTTTATGTAGCTATGCAATAGTGTTGTGTGTATGTCCTTAATTAACACAAAAATTAGGTGGTTCACTGATTTAGTTGACCTTTTTTTATGCAATTATGCTTATGCACTATATCCAAATGTACGCAAAATCCTAATGATAACAGATAGTTCTACATGCATGCTTCAAACATCAATTCACATGCAATAATCATTTGATAATCATCTATTATATCTGTAGCGACCCAAAATTCCAGTATTCTTTGAATCGACTAATTATACCCAAGTCCGACCCAAACTGCACAGAAAATGGATTACTAGAAGAAAGAAATTAGAAGGTGAGAAAAGAAAGAAAGAAATATAAGAATAGAAGAAAAAAAGAACTATCACCACACAGAATCTCACATCACAGCGGAACAAAATATAATACAGAAATAATCTTTATAGAAAGGTTGAAAAAATAATACTTACAAATCATCAGAGTACAACAATCAATCTGGACAGTTATAATAATCTGTCCACGTATACAATACACAGCAGAATAAATATATATATCATAGGTCGGGACTCCTCGAGCTCATCTTTGAACTTTACAGCATTCGATAACATGAACCTGCAACTCGGGTTGACCCGAGACATTACAAACGCCACAGATCAGTCTGGTGAACCAGCATGAGTAAAACCCACTAAGTTTAAGTAACATCCAACTTGCTTAACTTTATAAAATCTTTTGAAAGAAAAGGATAATAGTAAGACCATCCTACACATAAACATGGACGGTTTTTACCTTACTATAACCCAAAATATTATTGATATATCAAAATCCATTGATATTATAATAGTGTCTATCAATTCACAAACAAATAACCAAGTAACAAAACGCTTGCATCTCACACTCTACATATTCATTATATAATCAAAAGCCACAGGCGCTTATTGGAGATTGGATTCCAACTATGACAAGGTATGAGATCACCTTCCGATCAGTGCCCTCTAGAGGTGATACACTAGGGTTCAACAAGAATGTCTTGCAACCCGGCCACACATGACCGCCCACTCATTTAGCATGAGTGTAGGGAATTTATTATCACCCTGTGATTTTAAGGGCCCACCACACATCCGCGGAGATACAAAATCGAAAGAATAACAAATAAGGAATTTCTCTAGATGGCGATAATACACCCTGCTTAGGTATAACCCACCAAGCCATGCTGCCTTCCCGATTTTTGTCATTTCCTGGTTGATGAGGCTTAAGGTCACGATTATCTTCAGGAAACAGCTCACCAATCTTTAAATGTCACATCGTAAGATCCGTTAAATCACTAATTGACGTCCACAATTATACACTGGGTGTTAAGCAAGAGAATTTCTTCACCACCAACTCGGTATATTTGCAAAAATCAACGTACGAGACTCTTAGGAAATACTTTGTCAAACATTCATCCATACAAGTCATCCAGGAACAGGATGAGCTGAAGGCACCCTCCAACCGCATCCTAGGAATTACCCAAAGGATCAGTAGCCAGAAGCCCTTGCAAATCCGAAGATTTCAATCACGACAGAATCACAAGTCATAATAACTCTGGTACCTAGCCAGAGAAAATTAATGAGTAGTTCTTCCGCTCATGAAGATCCACGGTCTTCAATGCTCCATCTCAACCATCTTCTGATATCTTTAACCTTACGTATTTGCTGGTCGGAATGGTTTTCGAATATAAGTTCGATCCTGGTCTTTCCGTACAACCAATCGATAAAAGGCCAAAATTTGATAGTCAGTTATTTAACTATCAAAATAAACATCCACACATCCATAAAAAAGAAAATAAATTCCTTGGTTTGGTATATAACATCATTTGGCCCCTTCAATTAACCCCAAAATCTTTCAATATCAGAACAAAACCTTTCCCTCTTATTTTGAATTTAAGAGGAATCTCAAATCATTTTATTCACAATACTCAAGAAGTGTCTTATAATCATACCAAATTATCAATTTAAATATCCCTTTACATATAGGTTTATTAACCCAAATAATTCCAAACAGTCCTTCGTAAAACAACATTTCAGATTCCAATTTCTATTCGATTAACTCATTTCTCAAAATATTTATTTATTCAAGGAAACACTTTACCAAACTTAACTTTAGTTTAACAATCACTTTTTCTCTATAAGAAATTCAGTTATAATCATTCCCTGTATAATTCAACTTTAATATCAACTTTCATTTATAGTTTAACTTTTGAAAACAAATTCGACTTGCAAATTCATTTCATTAAGTCCAGATCTCATTTCACATTCATATGTATTTCGTACTCTGGGAAACAATGCTTACAAACACGTTCATTAGATATGAAACCATCTCTACCAATTACAAACTAATATCATCTCTCGAAAATAGCAAAGTCGTTCAAGTTGGGGTATTCTGATTACCTCTCAAACCTTGATCAACCACGTTCTTATCTTAAGATAAATAATAGTTCGTAATTCTAAAATATCACTTCAAAATCCATTTCCATTTCTTTTTACAATTTGGTTCTTAATAGCCATTTTTATCTTTTAATTTTGGAAATCCCCTTTTTACTTCCATCGTTCCACCTAATTTAGATATTAAGAAAATGCTCATTTAAACCATCTCACTTGACTTAAATTCATTTAATAAAACTGATTTATAAAACTAAGATGTCATTATAATCCTTTGGGCTAATTTCCAAATTCCTCGTCCATAAAAAATAAGAAACTTGCTGTATAAATTATTTGATAATATTTCATAAACTAGTTACAATCATTTATAAAACTTTTATTCTTATATATTTTTAGAAATATAAATCGAAAATCTTACTTCAGTTACAAATGAAATTTATAACTTAAATTACAATGATTTGCCTGTCGGTAATCAAAGTTCCAAAATATGTCAATGTGAAACATTTCAAACTTGGTTTAAAAATCGATTCCAAAATTCTCATTTTTAACGATAGTATTTAGAGGGCCAAACTACTCCTAATACCAGATAGTGGGATAAGGGTTTGTCTCAATCAAATAAACAATCATAGCACATAAAATATTTAACCCAACTTATAAAATATAAGTGGGAAAACTGGGTGAGTTAAACTCACCATGATTACCGTCCGTCGTTCAAATGTTTTGTTTTAATTAAACTAAACATGATTTAATTTAATTAAAAAATTTAACAGCTTCCTTCTTGGTCCAAACTGCTTCAGCATATGACGTCCGTCGATGTGATTCTGGCCCCCTTTTGTTTCATTAAATTCGGTTAA
Organism: Allium sativum; assembly: GCA_030737875.1. Lineage (NCBI taxonomy): Eukaryota > Viridiplantae > Streptophyta > Magnoliopsida > Asparagales > Amaryllidaceae > Allium > Allium sativum. The sequence goes on along the minus strand of CM060912.1, from coordinate 310,101,144 downwards.
CGTATGCACAAATTATATGAATTATAAGTTACGGTTTTTAATTAAAACAATTACCACTTTGATTATAATTATTATTTAATGCTAATTATACGGTCAAATTAATTGAGCTGCTCACCATCTTCTAACTGCCTGCTGCTATCCAAAACCACGCACCTATCATCACTCTTCAATAAACACCCTCTTGCCAATTCACTTGCCTTTTTCTCCATCCTCAGCGTTTTATAGTTTTCTCCCCATCGAGTTTTTTCCTCCTCTTTAATAAAATAAGGCCTAACGTTCTTTTTATTTCTTTTCATTATTATAAATTGGCCCAAACCCGCAAACAACCAACTTGTTTGCTGCTCCATGTATGAACCCTCCAGCAATCCATAAACATGACTTCACCTCTCTTTTCTTTCCCATGCTTTCAAACTATTCTTATCCATGCAAAGTCCATGCTGTCGTCTCATTTCTGCTCGTGTCCACCCCTGCACCATTTCCTTCCCGCATCCTTTCTTTATTTCTGTTGAAAGAATCAGCTACAGCTCCTTTTCCATGCATGTGCCCACTCACCCACATCCATACTTATCACCCATTCTTCAGAATGCCCACATCACCCACGTCAATACTCCCGACCAACGAAACGAGCGCCTACACCTCCACAAACTGCTCTTCCATCATCGACTTGGAGAACCACCTGACCGCAATGCTATGATCGTCTCACCCGTGCACCATCTCGGTCTACACCTGAACCCGTATGTTGCTTCAAAGCTATGCCACTTTTCCGTGTTCATTCACACTCCACCACCTATTTACTTACTTCACCACAAAATATGCGTAACTTCACATGCAATTCTTTTCTTCCCAGCAAAGATGATGCGTCCAGAGAGCTTGATTCGAAATAAAACGAATTGTTTTGTTTTCGAAGTTGTTTAATATTTGTTTTGCTATGCTTTGCAGAACTTGTAATCTAAGTTGTTCTGTATCTATTCTTTTTTTTTTTGAAATTATTTGATGCATCTAGAGAAATAGGAGGAGGAAGCACAGGTTGTTGCTGGTCGTTCGTTTGTGGAGTGCGGTTTCATAGTTTGTACTGGGTAGAAGATGAAACAAGGCTCGGTTTTTGTTTACTGGAAAAATGTGAAGTTTGGGTTTTTCAGAAGAAATGAACGAAGCCTAAGGAAGGAGAGTGTCTCACGTGTTTATATAATATAAGTAAAGGCAGGGGATAAGATGAACGTCCAATACTAGGGTATACAAAAGGTACAAGGGAAGTCGGTTGTGAATACAAATAGGTCGGCACATTAATTTTCCTTTTGGGATTGTCTATTGTGACGAAAGCAAAAGTTGTGTGTATTTTCTTTTTCTAGAGTAGGCTGAAATTTTCACAAAGAATACATGTGTGTAGGGTATAATTCACGTGGGTATGTTGCAGAAGAAAAGAAATGGGGTGAAAATGGTGTAAGTATATGTTCATAAATGGTTGTTCTGCAACAAAGGGAAGGTCTTGACACATATATTTTTATTTTGGTTTGTTACAGTCAACTTATGCGGTTAATAAATTTCTATCGGTATGTACCACTATACGTTGAAAGTTTAATGTCCGGACCAACATATACGAAGCCCAAGTATAACGAAAATGAATTTACCGCTACATCTTGACGTTTATGTTCCAAAGAAATTAATTTCGTTGAAAACGGACTCCGTTTGCAAAACGGCGTTATTCTAACTTATCGGTTCACCTTTAAATTTTGTCTACTGATAAAACAACTCTGTTTGGCTCTAAACTGGAAATCTAGCAATGATAAATTATACATATTCCAATAAAACTGGTTTCGTCAAAAACGGATATCGTTTGAAAAACGACTATTCTTAAAACTTATATAATATAATTTAAATCCAAAATAATTCAGTTTAATCATAGTAAATTATTATTATCAAATATATGCAAATGGAATAACATATAACTTCAAATTAAACCAATTACAAGCTCAATGTTCAGAAATTCGGATTAGACGATCTTCTATTCATAAAAAAAACCTTTTATATTTATAAATAAATCATTATAATTTAAAAACCATTCCATAGTGACTATTTGAAATTTTGATTTGAACATACCTTAAAATTTATATGATGAAATATCGATTTTTCTCTTTCGTTAGAAAATTATAACCAAATCGATTCAAATGTTTCTTGTTTCACAGAAATTCGACGTATATCGGATCCTGTATATTCAATTAAAGTTCAAAACTCAATATTATGAATTACCGCGACATTTTGAGCTCGTTTTAGTTATATTATAAATTTATATATTCGAACTTCGTTTTATTAAATATATTCGATCTAAAATCCATTAAATCAATATTTAAAATAGAATTAAATATTCGTGATTAACGTTCAAAAATCTGGGACGTTACATTCTTTCTCCCTTAAAAGAATTTCGTCCTCGAAATTACTGAGTAAGAAGAATTCCCTAAATCCAATAATTTTCCAAAATTATCATTATAAAATTATCATCTAAAATATTTTAAGTTATAAAAATTTTGAAAAATTTCGCCGGCATCTCCTCTACGTGGCTCGATCGATACAACTGCCACTCCGACCCCCCACTTCACCAAAAGAAAATCAAAAGCCAAATGGCTACCCAACTCAGGGGTATAAAATCAATCACTCCGGTCAATATATTAATATTTACCTTTTTTTGGGCAACTCAATCTCTAATTTCGAAGCAGATCAACCACTGATCTTCCATCTCCTTCCAACTTGCTTTTCAATCTATGCCACCAGATCGACTCCCATAGCCTTCTACAATTAGTACTCAGCTCAATTTTAATACAAGTAACAAATGTAGGGTTAACTCATTTAGTTTCATTTCATTAATGACTTTATTCAATTTATCATCCATTGAAACCTCGAACTTATTTGATTTGAAATCCATTTCCATATCCATTCCATAATTCATTTTACTTAACCAAGTTAATCTCACTTAATTAACTAATTAATTTCCTAACCAATTCAATTTCATGTTACCATTCATTGTGAATTTCAAACAAATCAATCAAACAACCAATATAACCAATACTACTATAATTTAAGAAAATAATTTCCTTTTCTATATAAAAATATGACTTCGGAAAAATTATTTCACTTACCCTCTTTACAAGATAATTTAAAAATAATATTATATTCACTTAAAAAAACGCTCTCTCTTATATACACCAAACTCTATCTAGGGTGTAACTAACCCCATCTCTATTGAGTTACGTCACAGAGCCAAGGTTACTACTCAACCTTCAGCTCTAATACCAAATGTAGCGATCCAAAATTCCAATGTTCTTTGAATCGACTAATTATACCCAAGTCCGACCCAAAGTGCACAGAAAATGGATTACTAGAAGAAAGAAGTTAGAAGGTGAGGAAAGAAAGAAAGAAATATAAGAATAGAAGAAAAATAAGAAGAACCAACACCACACAGAATCTCACATCGTAGCGGAACAAAATATAATACAGGAAAAATCTTTAAGCTTGAAAAAATAATACTTACAAATCATCAGATTACAACAATCAATCTGGACAGCTATAATAATTTGTCCACATATACAGTACATAGCAGAATAAATATATCATACATCGGTACTCCTCGAGCTCGTTTTTGAACTTCACAGCATTCGATAACCTGAACCTATAACTCGGGATGACCCGAGACATTACAAACACCACGGATCAGTCTGGTGAACCAGCGTGAGTAAAACCCACTAAGTTTAAGTAACATCCAACTTGCTTAACTTTAGAAAATCTTTTAAAAGAAACGGAAAATAGTAAGATCAGCCTACATAGACGGTTTTTACCTTACTGTAACCCAAATTTTTTTGATACATCAAAATCTAGTGATATTATAATAGTGTCTATCAAATCACAAATAAATAACCAAGTAGCAAAACGCTTGCATCTCACGCTCTACATATGCATTATATAATAAAAAACCGTGGGCGCTTATTGGAGATTGGATTCCAACTATGACAAGGTATGGGATCACCTTCTGATTCGTGTACTCTAAAGGGGATACACTCGGGTTCAACAAGAACGTCTTGCAACCCTATCACACATGATCACCCACTCATTCAGCTTGAGTGTAGCGAATGTATTATCACCCTGTGGTTTTAGGGGCCCACCACCCATCCGCGGAGATAAAAAATCGAAAGAATAACAAATAAGGAATTTCTCTTGATGGTGATAATACACCCTGCTTGGGTATGACCCACCTAGCCATGCTGCCTTCCCGATTTTTGTCATTTCCTGGTTGATGAGGCTTGAGGTCACGATTATCTTCAGGAAACAGCTCACCAATCTTTGAATGTCACATTGTCAGATCCGTCAAATCACTAATTGACGTCCACAAATATACTCTGGGTGTTAAAAAGGAGAATATTTTCACCGCCTAACTCGGCATATTTGCGAAAATCAACGTACGTGACTCTCAGGAAATACTCTGTCAAACATTCGTCCATACAAGTCATCCATGAACAGGATGAATCGAAGGCACTCTCCTACCGCATCCTAGGAATCATCCAAAGGATCAGTAGCGAGAAGCCCTTGCAAATTCAAAGATTTCAATCACGTCAGAATCACAAGTCATTATAACTTTGGCAGCTAGCTAGAGAAATTTAACGAGTAGATCTTCCGCTCATGAAGATCCACGATCTTCAATGCTCCATCTCGACCATCTTCTGATATCTTTAACGTTACGTATTTGCTGGTCGGAATGGTTTTTGAATATATGTCAGATCCCGGTCATTCCGTACCAACAATCGATAAAAGGTCAAATTTTGATAGTCGGTTATTTAACTATCAAAATAAATATCCATGCACCCATAAAAAAAGAAAATAGATTCCTTAGTTCGGTATATAACATCATTTGGCCCCTTTAATTAACCCCAAAATCTTTCAGTAATCGGAACAAAACCTTTTCCCTCTTATTTCGAATATAAGAGGAATCTCAAATCATTTTATTCACAATACTCAAGAAGTGTCTTATAATCAAACCAAATTTCCAATTTAAATATCCCTTTTCATATAAACCCAAACAGTCCTTCGTAAAACAACATTTCAAATTCTGTTTTCTGTTCGATTAACTCATTTTTTAAAATATTAATTTATTCAAGGAATTGCTTTACCAACCTTTAACTTTTGTTTAACAATCACTTTTTCTCTATAAGAAATTCAGCTATAATCATTCCCTATATAATTCAACTTTAATATCAACTTTCATTTATAGTTTAACTTCTTGAAATAAACTCGACTTGCAAATTCATTTCATAAGTCCAAATCCCATTTCACATTCATATATATTTCATACTCTTGGAAACAATGCTTACAAACACGTTAATTAGATATGAAACCATCTCTACCAATTACAAACTAATATCATCTCTCAAAAATAGCGTAGTCGTTCATGTTGGGGTATTCTGATTACCTCTCAGACCTTGATCAACCACGTTCTTATCTTAAGATAAATAATAGTTCGTAATTCTAAAATATCACTTAAAATTCCATTTCCATTTCTTTTTACAATTTGGTTCTTAATAGCCATTTTTATCTTTTATTTTTGGAAATCCCCTTTTTACTTCCATCGTTCCACCTAATTTAGATATTAAGCAAATGCTCATTTAAACCATCTTACTTGACTTAAATTCCTTTTATAAAACTGATTTATAAAACTAAGATGTCATTATAATCCTTTGGGTTAATTTCCAACTTCCTTGTCCATAAAACATAAGAAACTTTCTATATAAACTATTTGATAATATTTCATAAACCAGTTACAATCATTTATAAAGCTTTTATTCTTACATATTTATAGAAATATAAACCGAAAATCTTACTTCAGTTACAAATGAAATTTATAACTTACATTACAATGATTCGCCTGCCGGCAATCAAAGTTCCAAAATATGTCAATGTGAAAACATTTCAAACTTGGTTCAAAAACCAATTCCAAATTTCTCATTTTTAACAATAATATTTAGAGGGCCAAACTACTGCTAAATACCGAACTATGGGATAAGGATTTGTCTCAATCAATTTCACATCAACTAAATAAATTCAACATCAACCAATAACAGCAAATTCAAGCATTAGTCAATTTATTTCGATACGTTTATATTGTTATAAACGTGACCAATATGGTAAGTTACCTCAATTGGAACTAATCATTAAAATAACGATTGGGTTTTCAATAAAATAAATGAACGTTTAATCAGTCAATCGATATACAAATATAAATTCAGTAACCATCCTTAATAAACAATCATGGCACACAAAATATTTAACCCAACTTATAAAATATAAGTGGGAGAACTGATGAGTTAAACTCACCATGATCGCCGTCCATCATTCAAATAGTCAGTTTTAATTAAATTAAACATGTGTTTAATTTAATTAAAATTTCAGCTGCTTCCTTCTCCATCCAAACTGCTTCAGCATATCACGTCCGTCGATACGATTCCGGCGCCTTTTTGTTTCATTGAATTCTGTTAATGTATGCACAAATTATATGAATTATAAGTTAAGATTTTTAATTAAAACGATTACCACTTTGATTAAAATTATTATTTAATGCTAATTATACGGTCAAATTAACTGATCCGCTCACCATCTTCTAACTGCCTGCTACTATTCGAAACCACACACCCATCATCACACTTCAATACACACCCTCCTGCCAATTCACTTGCCCGTTTCTTCCATCCTCAATGTTATATACTTTGGTCCCCATTGATTTTTCCCTCTTTAATAAATTAAGGCCCAACGATCTTTTTATTTTCTTTTAATTATTATAAAATGGCCCAAACCTGCAAACAACCAACCTATGTATGTGCTCTCTACAGATTCTCCTTTATTGTTTGCTGCTCCATGTATGAACCCTCCAGCAATACAAAAATGTGACTTCACTTCTCTTTTCTTTCCCATGCTCTCAAACTATTCTTCTCCACGCAAATTCCATGCTGCCGTCCCATTTCCGCTCGTGTCCAACCCTGCACCATTTCCATCCCGCATCCTTTCTTTATTTATGTTCAAAGAATACAACTACAACACCTTTTCCATGCATGCGCCCACTCACCCACATTGTAATGACCCGCATTCTACGCATCGGGGGATCGTAGAATATTTATTTCTTTCCCGTATGAAGTCGTATGGTCATGTAACTTTGGGAAACATCTATTAGAGTCATTTCCCATGTTCATGATTTTTGTCGATTTTTAAATGACCAATTTGCCCCTAGTTGGTACTTTTTTGGCCATAACTTTTGATTGGAAAGAAATTTTGATCTGAAACCACTTCCATTTGATTCGTTTGATGGTTTACCTTTCCGTAAAGTGGTCATAATAGCCAAACGGACTTACCGTTTGGGAGATATGGCTGAAACAAGGTTTGGAGGGTGAAAAACTGCTTAACCGGGCCAAATCGGGTGATTAGTGAGTAGGCCCATAACCCATTTCGGGATTAGGGTTATGGGGAGGCTGAAATGGGATAGAGGATCATTCCATTTCAGTTTTCTAGCCTCCACTTATCACCAAGGAACCCTAAAAATGGCCTCCAACCTCTAAATCACCTCCAAATCATCTTTTGGTCAAGGATTAAGCTTAGCAACCTCTAATCAAGGAAGATCTACACCAAAGCAACATTGGAGCTGATGTTTAGCATAGAGATTCACAGCAAATCAGAGCTTTATTTCAGATCTTAGTTTATTTTGTGGCTAAGGTGAGTGATTTGCATAGTTTTACACTAATTATGGCTAGTTAAGGGTAATTAATGCTAATTAGCGAATTTAGGCATGGTAAAATTCGGGAAAAATGTTCATAAATTCTTAAATGATGTTTTAGACCTCTGATATGAATTTGGGTTAATTTGGTTAAGTTTGGCTAATCTTATCATTAGTTTCACCTAATCATGCTTAAGGGGAAATATGGGATTTTGGGTATGTTTGATCCATTTTAACCTATCATGTTGATGTTTCGATGTTTGTGGTTGATTATGCATGTTGCTATGACTGTATGAAATGCTTTGTGATTGATTTCAATAGTTAGAATGGTCGAAAACGTCGTCGAGTGGCGTAAACACTTACTGGAACAGTCTCAGAAAACAGTGCAGGGTTCGGATCGAATCGGACATAGGGCTCGGATCGGATATGTTGAACTGAGCAAAGAATCCAATCGGATCGGAACCCAACACTTGGGAAAAAGTGGCAAAAAGGAAGGCCACGTTAGCTGAACTGGGATCGGATCGGATCGAGGAGGACGGATCGGAGCGAAGACATGAGGATGGTTCGGATAGGAGCATGTGAAGGACGAGGAGACGGATCGGAACGGAGGCACGAGCTGGAGGGGAGATGACACCCGACCTGACCCGAGGTGAAGTACCCGACCCGAACCGATGGAGGACAACCGACCCGAACCGTACCAGGAGAAGACCCGACCCGAACCGCACCAGGAGAAGACCCGACCCGAACAGATGGAGGATATCCAACCCGAACCAATGGCTTGAGGAGGAACCCGACCCGACCCAGTATTGACCATTAACCCGAGATGCAAAGGTAGTCCAATATGGGAAGTTAGAGCTCAGGATCCAGTTGGGAACCAAGGAGTTCACTTCATGGTTGGACTTTGCTGCGGGACGTGTGCTAAGGAGTTGACGACGTTCATAACTTCGATTCACCACTAAAAATGAAGGATGGCTACTTATCAGTGCAGTAGGGTCTTTTTGACCTGAGGGGCAAGGTGATGGTAGCAAGACTACGTTATCAGTGCAGTAGGGTCATTATGACCTGAGGGGCAAGGTGATGCGTAGTAAGACTATGAGCCAGCGCAGATGGGGTGAATAACTCCATGGGGCAAGTGGACATAGTAAGGATTGGTAAGGCTATGAGCCAGCGCAGATGGGGTGAATAACTCCATGGGGCAAGTGGACATAGCGAGGAATTAGTGGCTACGTTATCAGTGCAGTGAAGCCATTTATGACTTCATGGGGCAAAGTGATCGTAGCAAGGTATGTTGGGTGATCGAAGTGGTAAATATCGTATGCTTTACGCACTGAGTGAGAGATGTGAGGATGGATGCAATGTTTGATTGTTTGCCATCATTATGACATGCACACCTCCCCCACCTCCGTATCTTTGCACCGTTTGATATGGTACCTTAGAGTGTTGTACAGTATGTAGTGCTAACTCTTTGGTTGCAGGTCCAGGTTCAGGTATGTTTTAGTCTACCTGTTATTATTCAATTTAGATGCTTATCGCTCGTACCAGGCTTTATGTCTGACCCAGAGTTTTATGTCTCCTCTTATTACTCTGGGTGCTCACACGAGCAGACTAGAGACAGGTTAGCTGGTGATGTGCGAGTAGCTGATTCGGAGGCGGGCAGGAGGCTTCCACGTATGATATATATATATATATATATATATATATATATATATATATATACACTTTCTCCTTGTGTCGTTGGTGGTTGCTACTTGGGCATTAGTAGTGTACCTCCTTATCTTGCTTTTGCTTTGAGACAGTTTGAAAGTTGTAATAAGCTATATTTTGGATTTCCGCTGCTATGATGTTAATTTAATTCTGATTTTCATCTTATGCACTGTCTCTCCTGTTTTATGTCAAGTATGTTATTATTATATTTTATTCTATGCGCTGTGAGACATTCTACAGGTTCTTAGTATGTTCATTTCCTTCTTCCTTTTCCTTCTGACGACCCGTTCCGTGCTAACTGGACATGTGTACAGCGCACTTTTGGAGTAAATGTCGGTTGGTGCGGGGCGGGCCGTCACACACATCATACTTATCACCCATTCTTCAGAATGCCCACATCACCCACATCAATACTCCCGACCATCGAAAACAACGCCTACACCTCCACTGTCTGCTCATCCACCATCATCTGGAGCACCACCTGACCGCAATAACATGATCCTCTCACCCGTACACCATCTCGGTCTGCACTTGAACCCGTATGTTGCTTCAAAGCTACGCCACTTTCCCATGTTTATTCACACTCCACTGCCTATTTACTTACTTCACCAAACAACATGTGTAACTTCGCACACAATTTTTTTCTTCCTAGCAAAGAAGATGCGTCTAGAGAGCTTGATTCGAAATAAAACGAACTGTTTTGTTTTTAAAGTTGTTTAATATTTGTTTTGCTTTGCTTTGAAAAACTTGTAATCTAAGCTTTTACGCATCTTTTTTTTAAAACGATTTGATGCATTTAGAGAATTAGGAGGAAGAAGCACAGGGTGTTGTTATTCGTTCGTTTGTGGAGTGCGGTTTCATAGTTTGTACTGGGTAGAAGATGAAAAGAGGCTCGGTTTTTGTTTGCTGGAAAAATGTGAAGTTTGGGTTTTTCAGAAGAAATGAACGAAGCCTAAGGAAGGATAGTGTCTCATGTATTTATAGAATAGAAGTAAAGGCAGGGGATAAGATGAACGTCCAATACTAGGGTATACAAAAGGTGCAAAGGAGGTCGGCTGTGAATATAAATAGGTCTACACATTAATTTTCCTTTTGGGTATGTCTGTTGTGACGAAAACAAAAGCTGTGTGTATTTTCTTTTTCTAGAGTAGGCTGAAATTTTCACAAAAAAGACATGTGCGTAGGGTATAATTCACGTGGGTATGTTGCAGAAGAAAAGAAATGGGGTGGAAATGGTGTAAGTATATGTTTATAAACGGTTGTTCTGCAACAAAGGGAAGGTCTTGACACATATATTTTTATTTTGGTTGTTATAGTCAACTTACGCGGTTAATAAATTTCTATCGGTATGTACCACTATACGTTGAAAGTTTAATGTCCGGACCAACATATACGAAGCCCAAGTATAACGAAAATGAATTTACCGCTACATCTTGACGTTTCTGTTCCAAAGAAATTAATTTCGTTGAAAACGGACTTCGTTTGCAAAACGGCGTTATTCTAATTTATCGGTTAACCTTTAAATTTTAACTACCGGTAAAACAACTCTGTTTGGCTCCAAACTGGAAATCTAGCAGTAATAAATTATACGTATTCCAATAATACTGGTTTCGTCAAAAACAGATATCATTTGAAAAACGACTATTTTTAAAACTTATATAATATAATTTAAATCCAAAATAATTTAGTTTAATCATAATAAATTATTACTATTATCAAATATATCCAAATGGAATAACATATAGCTTCAAATTAAACCAATTACATGCTCAATGTTCAGAATTTCGGATTAGACGATCTTCAATTTAAATATAAATCCTTTTATATTTATAAATAATCGTTATAATTTAAAAATGATTCCATGGCGACTATTTGTAATTTTGATTTGAACATATCTTACAATTGATACGATGAAATCTTGATTTTCCTCTTTCATTAGAAAATTAAAACCAAATCGATTCAAATGTTTCCTGTTTCAGAGAAATCCGACTTATATCGGATCCTGTATATTCAATTAAAGTTCAAAACTCTATATTACGAACTACCGCGATATTTTGAGCTCATTTTAATTATATTATAAATTTATATATTCGACCTTCGTTTTATTAAATATATTCGATATAAAATCCATTAAATCAATATTTAAAATAAAATTAAATATTCGTGAGTAACGTTCAAAAATCTGAGACGTTACAATATCAACCATGGAAATAAGTAAAAATGTACATACATCCATATGCATATGTTTAGTGTTCGAATTTTTCGATCACTAATAATGCCTAGTGTGTGTATATCCATTCGCTGCAAACACTTAAAAACACCTGTGTACGTCATACATAACATGTTATATCAATATGTTTCAACTAAATCCTATCATCCATAGGTTATAACCTAAAATTCACTAATTTAAAGGATATGAAAAAGATAAAACCAATTCAAAGCTAACGATGGAGAAATTTAAAGTGTACCATAAAAAAGGAATGGATAGTAAATGTGTATTTTCTCTTCATCTACCCATGTATCCTCGTTTGCATCATCTCCCCATTGAACTTTTACCAATTGCACTTCCTTATTCCTGATCTTCTTTACTTCGTGGTGTAGAATTCGTGGAGGCATGCGACAGATATATGCCTCTCTCAATATCCACATCCTTTAATATGTCGTGAACTTCAGAAAGTCTCTCAAGTAGTTTTACTCTTTATGTCATCGGCCCTACTCTATGTATAATGGAGGATAGTCCTATGAACCTGGAAGCCAACTTACCAACCAAACCAAACCTCACCATATCCCTAAGTAGTGATACCTTCGCAAAAAACAAATCCTCGACCTCAAACTCTAAATCTTTCCTCCTCTTATCGGCATAGGATTTCTGGGGTCTTGGGCCGCTTTCATTCTTTTACTTATTAGGTCGATCTTCTCAAAATTCTCTCTCATCATGTCTGGTCCAAGCATCAATCTATCAGTCATTTCCCACCAGTACGAGGGTAATCTGCAAGGTCGTCCATACAATGCCTCAAAGGGAGCCATCTCAATGCTTATTTGAAAACTATTATTATACGCGAGTTCTACTAAAGCTAGACGCTCCTCTCATGCCTTTCTGAAGTCTAGGATACAAAGCCTTAACAAATCCTTTATAATCATATTCACCCGCTCAGGTCGTCCGTCAGTCTGAGGGTGATAAGATGTACTCATCTTAAGTTGGGTTCCTAATGCCTCTTGTAGATTTATCCAAAATTCACTAATAAAGATAGGACCCCTAGCGCTTACAATGCTGGTAGGAATGCCATGGAGCACAATGATCTTTGTAATATACACAAAAGCTAAGCAAAAACCATCCTCTTGCTCTAGACCAGAATTAAGTGGGTGATCTTCTTCAATCAGTCTATTATCACCCAAATACTGGTGTTGCATTTCCTCGATCTTGGCAATCCATTGATGAAGTCCATGGATACACTCTCCCACTTCCATATTGTCACATCTAACGGATGGAGCAATCTGTCGGGTTTCCATTGCTCCGCCTTCAATTTCTGATAGACTATGCACTTCACCGCAAAATCGGCCATATCCTTCTTTGTGCCAGTCCAGTAGAAAACTATCTTTATATCTCCATATAGTTTATCACTACCGGGATGGATGGTCATTCTCGAATGTTGTGCCTCAGCTGACATCACACTCACCAAATCACTAGTGCAGAGGATAAAAAGCCTTTCATCACTACACTAGTCCTCCCCTACTGTCTATAGAATAATGCTAGAGATCTCTTGAGATTTCTCCTATACGAAGTCTAACCAAAATATCCACTAGCTCGAGATCCTCTCGTTGTCTCGATCCAATCTATTCAAAAATGTAGGATGTACCTCCAAAGATGCCAATAATCCAGGGGTATAGTCCATAGATGATCTAAAATAAAAAGTAGATATATACTCCAAGCTCTCCTTCTCTACGAAAAGAGGTCTCAAAAATGCCTTCTTCTTACTCATGGCATCTGCGACTATGTTCCCTTTACCAAGGGTATATGCTACCTCAAAATCTTACGATTCCAAGAACTCCATCCAATGTTGTTGTCTCAAATTTAGATCCTTCTGCGAGAACAAATGCTTCAGTGACTTATGATCCGTATATAGCTAAAATATCTCACTAAGTAGATAATGTATCCATGACTTGAGTGCAAACATTATCGTGGCTAATTCCAAATCGTGGGTAAGTTAATTCCTCTCATGAGTCGTAAGCTGCCTGCTCTCATAGCATACGACCCTGTCCTCTTACATCAATGCCTCCTAAGCCAGTCTCATATGCAACAATGTATACTGTGACCATCTTAGTACCATCAGGAAGTGTCAACACTGGTGCACTGGTAAGATCTTTCTTGACTCTTGTGAAGGAATCTTCATAATCTACGTCCTACTTGAATATCAAATTCTTCTTGGTGAGGCGGGTAACTGGTGTCAAAATCCACGTGAAGCCCTTGACAAACTTTCTATAATACCTCACCAAACTTAGAATCTCCTCACCTCAGTCGCGTTCTTAGGGGATTTCCAACCCTGTACCACCATAACCTCGGTAGTATCCATGGCTAACCCATCTCTAGAGATAATATGACTTAAGAAATGCACTTTTTGTAAACAGAAATGGCACTCTGGAAATTTTTCCTTAAACTGATGCGCTCAAAGAGTATGGAGAACCTCTCCTAAAAGTAAGGCATTCTTATCCTCACTCCTCGAGAATACCAAAATATCATCCACGAAAACAACCACCATCTTATTTAGAACATCCATGAAGGCTCTGCTCATCAAATCCACAAAACCGGTAGGTGCATTGGTTATCCCAAAAGACATAACCAACGACTTGAAAAATCCATCAAGGGTCCAAAAGGCCATCTTGTCAATACTATCTGCTACCACCTTCAACTAATGAAAACCATTCGCCAAATCTAATTGAGAGAACACTTATGCGCCTACCAACTGGTTAAACAAATCATCAATGGAGGAGTGGATAGTGATTCTTCTTCTTGATCTTATTTATCTTCCTATAGACTACACAAAGTCGAAGATAATTATCTGCCTTTATAGGAAAGAAAACTGCTGCTCCCTACTTGAAGATAATCCTTCTGATAAATCCCTTCTCCAACAGCTCATCCACTTGCTTGCTAAGCCTTGTTAAGCTCTCTCCATTCCCTAAGAGCCATGTGACGTACATGCAATGTTGTGGGCTTCACATTCTCACTGAGATAAATCCGAAAACCAATCTCTCACCTAAGAGCTAGCCCTCTCAACTCCTCAGACACGTATGAAATATCAGGCACTACAAATACAAAATCAATATTGTCAATAAATGAATATAGGGAATAAAGAAAACTCAATATGATTGCCTCCATGGGTTGCAAGAAATCTCCAGGGTCTAAGCACTACATATAACTAATCGAACGACCCTCCACTCGCAGTCCATGATAGCCTTATACATGGCTAACCAATCCATCCCTAAGGTCATCACATACCCCGAGAATCACAATACGTAGGCATGGTAGTCAAACTCAATACCTAATATCAAAATTTCCAAACCTTTGAAACCGTAGAAAAATGGGCAGAACCACTAACTAAATAAATGTCCAAGTGCAAACAATAAAGATAAAAGAATGAGATGCTCCTGAGTCAAAGACAGTAAGAACGGGAAAGTCTAAATAGAAATCAAACCTTCCATCACGACTTTCCTACCTCTGTCTGGTCCATTACCAGAAAGAGCTGCCTCTAAGACCTGTACTCAAGCCACTGATGCACTAGCCCTTTGCCATCTCTTTTGGGGACAATCTCGACTAATATGTCCAAGCAGTCCACAACTATAGCACTTTCCTTTCATTGTAGTCTTCCTACAGTCGTTGATGTAATGACCCATCAATCCACATCATGACACTCAACGTCCTTCTTGAGTTTCCCTTTCTGAGGCCCTCCAGTATTATCCTTATTGCCTTTCTTATCGTTCGACAACTTTTTCTTTGAGCTCACAGACTTGGAAACCTCCTCTTTACCATTTTAACCTCTTCTTTTACATCCTCATGCAAAAGAGTCATCTCCACTAATGACCTGAACATTGCGCCTATTGATATATGTGTCATCGCTAACCTTTGGAGAGATTGGTTCAACCCTCCGGCAAACCTGATCGCCTTCTTATGAGTTGTATTGACTAGATCCATCCCAAACCTCGACAGCTCATTGAAATGATTGATATATTCCTTTACAATAAGGTCTCCTTGCTTCAATCCAAGAAATCTCTCTAGCTGCATCCCTTCCTTAGCCTACGATAAGAAATTCCTCTAGAATCGGTCTCTGAATATAGCCCAATTAATACCTTTGCCTCGACTGTCTTCCACCAATAAGGTGCCTCCTCTTTCAGCTGTTAAGTGGTCAGTTGAACTCTTTAACTACCCTCCAAAAATCCACTCCGTACTCCTCAGCCAAGTTTAAGCCTCTGAAAAAATTTTGTGCCCAAAAATGTCCAATTGCCAAGATTCGAGAGATCCTTACAAAGTTTAGAGAAGTCAATAGCTATTGGTGGGTTAGTAGGAACCACAACAGCGGGTGCTAAATCTTACGCATGCTCTTGATCTACGGTTGGTGCACAGGCTCAAGATATCTATGAAATCAACCAAGAACCGGAATATCCTGAGGAAGATATAGGGACCCCGACATACTGCGCAAGAGAAAAGATAGAGATTTAACATTTCGAAGTAATCAAAGGAAGGTTGTATTTGACTTGCGGGGATAAACTTTTATTTTCAAAATTTGCTTTTGTTTTGAAAACCTACTTTTCTTTTGAAAAAATATTTTTCTTTTAATATTCTAGGAATTCTGCAACCTTAAGTTTTGATACCAAATGAAACACCCAGCGCCCCCTCAACATTCCTTAAAATTGTTATAAGTATAAAGGCATACATCATAAAGTAATATTCACAAGACATAAAAATATAAATATAGCAGAAGAAGTTTTATTAAACTGAAACACAATGTTTATTTCAAAACCCAAAATCACATGTCTCATGAAAACAATATCTTAATCACAAATCAGAGTAAAGTATGAATATCCCTCAAGATTGTCATCAATACAACCAATGCCATGGAATAAGATAAAATAAAAAGGTGAATACATCTACAACAAGAATGAATCTCCAAGAACAATCTTCCAAAAAATTAGAACTAAATACCTCTACTCTGTGAGCCTAGAGGGGAAGAAAAAGGAAGAAGGAGGAGTAGGCCAGACACAAAGCCTGGTGAGTGTTGTAATTACTAGCATGATTGAATAATAAAGGAAAGATAAACTCAATAATAGTTCTAGTTTCAAATAGGATAAGTGTATATGTACAACTATAAAGGTAAACACACTGGAATAGCATACAGAATTATACTTGAACCTTACGGGTATAGATTTATTTGATTTTTGCACTTTCTCAATTAGTTGAACCTGATAAAAATATTTAGGATATGTTCCTAATTCTACTTATCGATCAACTGCTAATATTTAGGATATGTTCCCAACCCATAAGTAAAGACATAATATAAGCACTATTGGACGTAGTAGTGACCTACTCTCTCTCTCACCAATCCACATGCACGCTCATTGCACCATCAAAACGCACTTACACATGGTCATGTCATTGTTGATCCTTTATTTATCCTAATAAACAAACAAATCTATACCTTTGGTCACTTATTTTTGTCTCAGTCCAAATCCTTCTTGATTCGGGCCTTAACCTTTGGTCACTTATTTTCCCCAATCATCCCCTCTATAGTCGGAATGGACCACAAAAAACATATGTTTGTTAACTCAGGTCGCTTATTTTTCCAAAACATCCTCGTGATGCTGGAACTGACAATAATAGTACATGTATATCAAACTTAACTTGAATTTTAAGTTTATGTCAATAATAGGCATTTCCATCATTTTATTCAACTATAACATTTGTATTATAACCAATTTTTTAAAATAAGACCAAACTGTTAAGTATGGTTTCTATGTATGTCTATACAATTTATCATAATGTTTATTTTGCAAATATGTTTAGTATTTTCCAATTACAATCCTTATCATAATTTAATTATAGATTTACATTAATCAACCTATTTCAATCCAGTCCCTTTTTAATTATAGATCAATAGTTTTTGCATATTATTTTGTAAATTTAGTCTCATGTGTTTAATCCACATTTCCATAATTATTCTTTAATTCAATTATTTCTGCACGCAAAATAAAAAGGGTTACATTAGTCATTAAAATACTAACATTTACATATATAAGCAAGTTTTAGGCATTAATCGCAAATACGTGTAGAAAATGTGAAATAACTGAAAAGCACAAAAAAAGGGAAGAAGACAGAGAATATCTTACAGTATTTAAATAAAAATAACTATAAGGAAAAACCATAGGAAATAACTTACAGAAATATACTTATAGAAAATATTAACTTATAGAAAACTGTAAGAAAATTATAAAGAAAAGCTATAGAAAACTCTATAACTATTAGAAACCTTATTTTCTTTAATGTGTTACCCTATCCCGAGACCCTCATTAGTAAAGAACATTATCAAGTGGTTCTTTCTACTAATGCAGAGAATATGGATGGTTAAGGGAGACCATCCATAAGTCTTGTATTAATTAAATGTCAAGATTATCAATAAAATGCTCAATATGTATTTTTTTTTTTGAAACTCCTAATCTTCAACTAATACAAAACTATGGTGGGTAAGGATTAATTCAAAACTAACACGATTAACTAAATAAGTACACATCATAGAACATATCCCAGCATCATATACAAGTACATATAATACATAATCATATAGTGTCAACAAAACATGGTATAGACCACAATAAGGTACAACGTGAGTCAATACGAATATACATATCAAAGTATATGGATCTAGACGATACACAACAAAACAACTATACTATGAGCTCAAAACTGGAAGGATCAGTAGCAGAAGCAAAAGGTATCCATAAGCTAATGACCTACAAAGCTCAGTCTGACCCGGACGTTAACACACCTGGGTCAGTCTAGTTAACAATGAGTAATAATAGGTAATAAGATATAAAGCATACGGTAACCAACTCTTTTACTTGAAATTTGTAAATATAATAACACAGGGTAGATTAGGTTTTAAGTCACACATTACAACATAAAGGTTTCTACTCTATCTCTTTGTACTTGGACCCCGGCTAAGTATGTCTTTATTACCCAAACCAACATAAAATCATCTCGTTAAAATTTTACAAAATCAACATATATACTCCAAAGGTTTTAACTCAACATCAAAAGGAGAATCATAACTCCAGAATCCCCATAATTCTCAAATTTATTGATTTTAAATCCAAAACTCAATATAATATAAGACCAGTTCGATCCAATGAAAATCAACATGTAACTCAAAATCTCAATATGGATCCATCTCAAAAATTAATATGCATGTGCTCTCAACATGATATAGCTCCTCGAGCTATATACTACTCCCGAGCAGTTTGCCAAGTAATTATACATATCCAGAGTTAAGCGCCCATCGCTGCCACTCTCGGTTGAGTGTATCTTGACTCCCCAAGTCAAGTGGATACGTATATATGACTTCCCGAGTCATAGCTTCCTCGAAGCTATTACTGGAACCCTTCAACATGAATGTGTTGTTGAATCCCGGTCAGTAACCCAAACAGTGGTAATAGTGCATCCCATACCACATGTTCTCACTGTTCGGTTTACTAACTGCTCATCAACTTCGCACTAGTAAACTCGGAAATCTCAAAACTCAAAAACACAGAAATTCCCAAATCACAATCAACATCTTAATAGCTTCAACCAGACGAAATAGGAATTTAACCAATCTCGTATACCATTGTGTTTCATAACATAGGGTTTACGATATCGTTTAATATCTATATCCTCATCTCGAAAGTATAGAAACATGTGATTCTATATAAAGAAAATACTTGATTTTTCCTAAAACAAGTTATAAAATGATTTATGAAAAGCAATCGTTTTCTTTCTTGAAATCTATAAATCTGAAAATAGATTTCTACTATTATTTCAAGGTCGGTTCTTAAATAAACAAAAATCATAAAACTTATATAGCCATAAAACTATAAAGAAACAATGATTTTATACATGTATAAAAACTATTTTCGAAAGTGTGACTTGTGTGCTCAATTCACCAAAAGTTCACCTCAAAACTCAACAATGAAAACATAAATCATCACCAAAACATAGAGTTTGGATATAGGTATGAAATAGCTTAGTTTACTAAGATTGTACAATAACTTAACACATGAAAAATGCAACCTGAACCCATACAATTGGAACCCCAAACACCTGGAAATTCACAGAACAAGGGAGAAGGCTCCATGTGCGAAACCCAGGCACAGGGTTGACCAAGCGGTCGACCCTCCCCCTTAGGGGCACCAGTCGACCCTTATTCGACTTGGGCCTCAGAATTTTTTCCCAGGGAATTTCTCTCCCTAATTGCTACTTTTGACCACTATTTGCCAAACCTAACCAGCTCCGATTAACCTTAAATTTTGCAGTTATGATAACAAGAAACTTGACAACACATAAGAAAGCTGCCAAGTAAAAACATCAAATGAATAGCAAGATACAGTAATATGAAGATAGGATTTTGCTGTGATTTCGGCAATTCAAAACAAGATGAAAAAGCTTCAGGAAAACAACGTATTTTCATACAGTAAAGCTTCACTAGCTCAAATTATTGCTGTTAACTAGAAAGGTGTGAGGAGAAATCATATTAGAAGTAAAAACAACAAGATTCAACAAAGGATTGGAGAAATCAGAGCTTTATTATTTCAAAAGAACCTTCTTTCTTCCCTGTAGAAGTAAAAACTACAGCATGCAATAAAAGAAACTTATTGTAAAAATGATTTCGTAATAAATTGAAATGGAAACTTGGATTAGAGATTAGTTTAAGATTAAGTACCCTCTTCTCTTAGATTTAAATAACAAAATATTAAGTTTTTAAGTGGATTGAGGCTGTAAGATTACGCTAGAATTAGGTTTTACCTTTTTTTCTTTCTGTGTTTTACTAGAGAAAGAAGAAAATGAAAATAGTACGTTGCTTCCTTAATTCTCCAGACACTTCTCTTATGTTAATTGGTAATTATGCCCAATTAAGCCCTATAACGTTTATTTAGCCACCTAAACACCCAATTAAGCCAATTAACATTAGTTTTAGGTTAATACAACCATGTATACAGCAAATCTTCCACCGTTGTTCACACATTACTAAAATTAACAACAATTGAAGTTAAATAAATTTAAAACAATATTTTAAAAATACATTTTAGGCTTATTATCTTTAAATAACCATTTTTACACAAGATTTACAGTATTTAACAACAAATTTACATAAACATCCATATATACTTCATTTATATTTTTATAATCTTTAAGATACAGATGAATAAATATCCCAACAAATTTCAACCTTACAGTTTATTCAATATCAAATAAATAAATAAACTCAAAAATTATAATATTTGTCTACAAATCATTGTTAATTGTTTTTTCCCAATAAACATTTTAGAAGAAACACTTATACCTTTATTATTTCAAAACTAACATATACTTTAACACTCGTTACTATTTGTAAGGTATAAATATTCAATTTCACCCAAAAATCCCTATTACCCACTATAACTCAGATTTTCTCAAATAATTATGCAACCCTCAATTTAATCACTCATTTGTTATTAAATTCCACCATCAAACCACAAATACAAACTCAACTCAAAGAATTAAGTCAGTTAACCACAATGGTGGTTTATTCAACTTAATCAAAAGCTTCAACTCGATTATGCCATGGGGACAAGAGTTTCCCTTGTTTTCTTCCGCCTACTACTCTTCAATTCCATCTGCCCCTTCTTCTATTTTTCCACTTCTCTTCTGCTTTTTCTCTTCACTGCCCTCCTCCTTTAACCCTTGCTTTCTCCCATGTTTATAATCAAGCTTGAAGCCTCCATCTCAAAGCCTAAGCGCCATTCCCCTAGTTTTTAAGTGCAGCTTCACTTGGCGCTGGCCCTCGATGCTCATATGCCTACACGTCCATCCTTCAGCTGTTATGATTCGATAGATTTGCCGAAGTGAAGCTGGTTCTATCCCTGTTCGCTGTTATTTCAGATTTGGTCCATTGCTTTGTTTTGGAAATGCTGGTGTGCTTCATCGTCATCCATGTAGTTAGTCTGCTTGTTATTCGACTCTTGGATTTTTGTTACGTCTCAGGATGTTCCCGAGCCTTCAAAAATCATAGCAGCAGGTATCTCTACCTTCCTTGTAAGGATCTCCATAGGTGGATCCTCGCCTGCTCTTCGAGTAAAAGGCATAGATTAGATCGTTCGCGATGCTAGAATCTCCTTTCCCTCCTGGTACGTTTTACTATGTTATTCTTTGTCTTGGTTTGACAGTTTTGTCAAAACTCTAATCTCTTCAAGTATTTGGTTGTCCGTTGTACTGGTGTGGCATCTCTTTGGATGATGATGGAGTATTTGGATTTCGCTTGTGTTAGTCTGTTCATGTCGGTTGCGTGCTTGGAAATAGTTTCATGGCCTGTGTTTGGTATTTTTTTTAAGGAATGTTAGATGTTATTTTCTCCTTTGAGCTTTTTAAGTATGTTAAGAAGTTCTATGTTAGCTCGTGCTATGTAAAATTCTCCAGTCTTCGATGGTTTTGTTTTTCTACCTTGGTTGCTGGCCTTGCCATCCTGTTCTGTCATGTTCATGGTATTTCTTCTTTTATGGGATGTTGGCTCTGCTCTGGCTGAGCAAGTATGTCCTATAAGCTAGTTTTTAGCATATCGATTGGAAATTGTCAGAAATCAAAGAACGTGGGATGCCTGTAGCTTGTGTCCCGTCTCCAAGTCACTTCTTGAATACATACTTGTGCCATGTAGCTTCACTGAGTGGTTGTACCTTCTACATCAGATCTACTGTGTTGTTGTACTATGTACAGTGCATAGTACCATGTTGTACTATTTGAATAGTGTCTTCTTTTTGTATTTTGATTTTTTTTGATATGTTATCTACACTTCATTGGAAGTATGTAATGTGTCATGTCATATATACTTCCTGCGTGGAGTTTGAGGTCATTTTGTAGTCTAGAAATAGTGTTTGGCTCCAGTGCTATAACCTAGATAGGACTGTGTTGGACGACTACCTTAAAAACCAAAAGTAGTAGGTTGGTAATATGCCAATCTCCTGTATTATTTGTAATAATTGTAAATGTTTGTGGTCACTTTAAAAATCGATCGGCTCTGCCATTTTTTTTTAAATTTAACTTCCCAATGGTATTTTCATCACATCGCTCCCGTAAATAGAGGCAAGGCTATCCCTTTACTCTCTCCTTCTTTCGTTTTCAACTTCGCAACTCCCCTCTTTCAATCCACTTTCATTTTCAATCCATAAACCTTCTTCTACCTTTCTGCTTTTGCCTTGTTTTTGCTACACGTAGAAGGCGACTTTGAATCCATTCTTTAGATTTGGTCAGGTACCAGATCTGAAACTCTTTTGTCCCAAAGGCCCCCTATTCCTCACATGCCTCCTGCTCTACTTCTCATCCAATAACTATCACCCTTCGTCCGTTGCTTCAACATCTGCGCGGAGTTACCCTAGGTGTTAGCGAAGTCCATGTTAATTTCTTTTGTTTCGTCTTGCGACTTTCCAAATTTTCCCTTTCCTCCCACATGTTTACATATGCAACATTAAGTTTCTAAGCGAGTAAGTTCTACATTGCTTAGTGATTTTACTAACCAATGTTGTTTGACCTTAATCAGTCCAATTGAGTACTTTTTGTTAGTTGGTAAAATCTGTCTAAATAATGCTTGTGGAATTTGTTTGATTTTCTGGTTGTATTCGTATTGTATGTTGTTTATCGTATTGTAGCTATCGTGGAGTACCTAATATATCAGTTTAGTTTGATGCTATGTCAGGTATCTCCACTTGTCCTCCCTTTTCTTTTGGATGTCGGACTTTCTCTATTTAACTAAGTATGCTCAGGGAGGCAGTTTGTTGGCTCTAGTTCGGTGAGTCAAGGAAGTATGTTTCCTGTACTCTTGTTATTATTAGTGAGGTTTTTGTTGGTTCTTTTTATGGTGTTAAGCTGTACTGTTATCTTTGGGTGTCGTATTGATGGTCTGCAAGTCTGATGACTGGTGGTTGTGATGGGGTTTTGGCTATGCTGTAGAGTTAGGCTTTTGTTTGGGTTTTGGTATGCCCATTCTTGGTGCTAGGTTGTCAACAATTTCTGCTGATGGCTTTGCAGCAATTTCGTGAAGGTGTTTTAGGTTTGATGTCTTGCTGGTTATGTACAGGCTGCTCTTAGCTTTTTGGATTTCGGTGGTGATTAACCATTCATATTTTGTGATTTTGTCACCTCTCTCGGTAGTACACATGAAGCTTTGCTCTAATCACTGATGACCTGGTTGTATTTTCTTCCTTTTGCTGATCATCATCAGCCTATGTCATTTGTAACTACACGAATTGTTTTAGACTTTTGGTTCTATGATGTCCTTATTTAGGTACTTGTTAGGATATTTCCAACGTGATGTTTTGTACACTGTGGCCGCTTATACCTTCTTGGTTTGGTACTTTGTGGAGCTCGAGGAAGTGTAGAATGCTAGGATTCGTTGTTGTGAAATATGTCATTTGTACTCTCTTGTATTTTTTCTTTGGTAGTAACATGTAAATATTCCTTGCGTTGAGATGAAATTACATAGTCTAGTCGTAGAGGCTAGCTCTTGTACTTTGAACTTGTCTTTTATAGTGGGCGGACTACTATAAAATCCGATAGCGGTGGACGGTCCATTTTAAACACCGATAGTTGTTAGATAGTCTGTCTAACTTATGCTATAATGTATTTATTATTTATTACAATAAAAAGTGCTTGTACTAACTTTAGAAACCGGTCGCTTTACCAAGAAATTATTATCCAACCATTATATTTTAATTTATTTTTTATTATAGCAGGTAATTGATAAAAAAAACCCAGGTTTTACACTTAATTATCAAAAAATTAAAAATAATTACAAACTCGCCCGTGGTCAAAGCACTCCTCCATGGCCCTTGTAGATCTCACCTCCAAAAAGGTACAAATATATAAATATTTAATTTTATAATCTTTTCCCTAAAGAAGTTGCAGGTCTGTCTCAGGAAAGAGAACCCAGAAGGGGAAGAGATTTTGTTCTGAAGAATTAGATGTGTCTAGGGGTCTATTTTAAGTTAAGCTATCGATCTTAGGCCGTTGGATTTCTAAATTATATCTAGGTCAGCCACGTCACGCAACCAATAAGAACTCTCCACGTCAGCAAAATTTGAATTTAAAATCAAAAAATTAAGCTATATCAACGTAAAATTAGAAAACACGTCTCGGCTCGATATAGTGTCACCTGGAAGCGACTTGCGCCCAAACTCTTGGGTAGGTCGTTCCACGTCAGGTATATATAGTTTTTCTTCCTATTTTGTTAAGTTTTGTTTTCATTGTATTTTCTTCGATTTAACTATGTTTCTCGCAAACAAATATGTAAATTTACTGGACAATTGCCATGGATCCAATGTTGCTACCTCCACAACCAAATTCTAACAATTTTACAACTTATCATTTTATTAATTAGTTGCCCTATCTTGAAAATTCTGGTTGTTACACTATTGAAACCCAAACTTAGGTTGGTCGACCGGTAGAAGTGAACCACATATACGGGAGCAGTTGACTGCTTAGAACGATGGAAAATGCGGTCGCACCTTAGCTGGATGGCCCTGGTTTAATTAGTTTAATAAATAATATTAATTTTAGTGTCTATAAATGCAAATGTATACCTTTATTTTTCTTCTTATATTTTGAATCATAGCAGGGACCTTAATCATTTTATATTTCTCACTATTTATCAAAATTACAAAACATCTTATTATACATGTTAATTGGTTTTTTTTCAAGCAAATATCCAGAAAATTTAGAAAGTCGAGATGAAGATACTTGAAACTTTGTAAACATAGTTTTGAGAACTGAAAAGAGGCTTAGAGAAGTTTCACAAATCTGGATCATATTTGATGAGTCAGTCATGGGTCATAAGCCATAGGTTGACCATGACCTATTTAGTTTGGTTAATAGACCAAAAACATAGCACCTCTCTTTTATAAGCCCAATAAGTCAAAATCAAGCGTTCATTCAGGAATTGAGCAACCAAATTCAAGATAATGATATGACATTCAGATAATCCAGTTACGATCAGGTGGATCAATAGATTTGACTCAAGAAAACTCGAAAAGTAGCTAGAACACATCACTCAAGCGATATTGCAAGTGAAAAAGTTAAAGTATGATGAACCATCATATCTCATCCATGGGTTATAAAACATAACTCAATCGTGAGTTATTATTATAGTTTAGTGGCACGTTAGTCTTCCTACATGATGTTGGGTTGACTCCCCGACTTTATTGATAGTAATTTTTTGGTCCAGTTGCCTCTCCACCTTTATTAATGCAAAGCCATGAGCAATTGGGAATATACCTTCTAGACTCTAGCTGCCATTTGCATAAACAAATCATTCTTCACCTTCTCCCCCATACTATAGCAATCTAAGAAGCTGCAATTGGAGATCCTGACAAAACTATAGTACTTATTACTTCTTTGACTTATATATAATCCAATCAAGATCTATAATATCTATAGAAATTCAATCAATAATCAAAATAAAGTGTATGTAAGCTAAGTTTATCTATCCACAATAAATATCTCCATCACCTTTAGTATATTTTGTTATTTTACTTGTTTACTGCTGGATCTAAGACCTCAAACGTTATCTGGGGTACTGATCCATTTTTTTAGGCAAACATTTTGGTGCTTTCACCAAGAAGATCAAATCTAAGCTTAGATCAAGTTATGTACTTTGGATTAGATAGGTTCAGAAATTATATCTAGAAGTTTTACTTGAAGAAATTATTTATATGAAGTTTCTAGAAGATTTTCTAACATAAACTAATCATTCAAAAGAAATATGGAAGATCTAAAAGATCTTCTGTAAAATCGCTTGAGAAGAATGTAGAAACCCTTTCAACCTAAAATAAATAATCAACTTGGATTTTCTAATCAATAGGAGGTTATCACTAGGGATAATTCGATAGGATGTTTAGGAATTTGATCTAGAGAGTAGAAGCTAGTCAAAATGCCTTTTGGATAAAATATAAGTATTACTCAACTTACATCCTAGAAACACTAACGAAGGTAGGAAAGAGACCCAAAGAACCAAAATTTCCTTTGTTCTTCTCAATATAGGAAAATTTCAAGGAAATGATGGGAACAGATGGCTTTGACAGAAGGGAATAGAACTACACCCTTTGCCAGAATCACGTTGGACCAGGACCATATCTATATCTATGCATATATAGAGCTAATAAGTATCCCTATCAGAAGATGAATTTATTTTGAAACAAAGAATTTAGTTACATGTCAATTTTAATAAAAAAAAGATCAAGATTGCAGTTTAACTCCCATAGTGCGACCTACTATGGGACCATGAAATTCTATATGAGTGGTTATTCCGAGGAATGGAGGGCCTAGACTTTAGTTGGAAAACCAAGGCCATTTGCAGAGTCAAACACTTGGCAAACCCCTAATAGTCGACATACATAGTGTCATGCAAGTGAAGAATATATCATTGATACGTTCAAGTTATTAGAGGAGAGCAGAGGCTGAAAGGACAATGCTTAGTGTAACGACCCATAATTTTATCATTCTAAATTAGAATATTTATTAATTTTAATTACATAAATATAGGTTTATTTTACATAAATATTTTTGATTTATGGGATAAATAATAACATTGATCTTGCTTTAGAAATTTGTTTACAAAGGCAAGAAATTTGGATTTTTGGCAATAAAGCAACAAAAATCAATTCTGATAGAATTCAAAATTTTCTGAACATAAGATGATACAAAACTGGGTACATACACTTATTTATCTATTTAAGCAAGAATATGTAATAAAATTACTTATTCTGCTTTTGGAGATAAAATATCTTTATGACATCATCAGTGATATCATCATTAATAAATAATTAATCTATTAATTTAAAATAATTTTAAATTATTTAACAATTATTTTAAATGAGGCCCTTTTCAAATAATAAAAATATTAATTTGAAAAAATCTGATAATAATCATATTTATATTAATGTAGAAGTAAAAATATGATTAAAATCAGATTTTGGGTTTATCAACGGTTAGAAGAGTAGACGTTCTACAATGTTGTAAGCTAAATGTGTCATACATATACATGTATACTTACACACATACATAACATGACGCATAGATATACACACAAAAAATTATCATGAAAACGTATATATTAACATATGGTAAATAATATAAAAATCTAAGATATTTCCTAACCTAGGTAAAACAAAAATCACCATCACCTTACATCACCACATGGAGCGAGAGTTGGCAAGTGGAGTTGAATAGGGAGCAGGTTGCAGTATATGCCCAAGAGTAAAGTGGGCGAGGGTAATTCGGTATAGGGAGATATTTGTTACAAATTTTCATCTACAAATACAAGCATATACGTCTAGTTTATTAACTTCATTTTCATTCCAGTAGCTTCTATTCTTCCTTCTAAGAACTTTAATAGCATATCCATTCTAAGAAAAAAATATAGCAAGGGATAAAAATAAACAAATGCATACACACTCGGTAGTCCGAACATAACGAAATCAAAGAAAATCCACTCCTCCACTCACTTATAACCCTTGGGAAAACCCTCCATTACCAAACTAGACCAAGGTTCAACTAATTCTATGTCAAGACTAAACCCATCTTAGGTTAAGAAGTTAGTTTAAGGAGTTTTGGTGCTACGACAAAAAAGCAATGGTTGATTTTAGTATGATTATAAATTAGTAGGAATGAAAGTGAGAACATTACTTCAATCTCGTATAAATTATCTACGATTTTTGCTATGCTAGTACACTAAACTGATTAGGCGATTAGCATAGTTTGGATGTTTAAATAGTTAATTATTGGATGATTGGTTGACAATATGCTCGCTTGTTATAATAATGATTCCAAAGAAATACACGTAGAATTTACACAAAGGAATCACTTTCCTTTATGAATCATATTGGTGTATATAGAATTTTTAACCACTTTGAAAATAAATAACAGAGGTTTAAAATAGTTTATGAATGTTTTATATAAACATCAAAACTTGTTTCAGCAAAACCGGAAGAGGGTTGGAGAATTACGTGAAAATAAGCCATCTCATTTCATACTTCGTGATTTCACAATTTAGAAAGTTAAATAGACATGTATACTACCTAAAGTAAAATATAAGTTGAAATACTTTGAAATAAAAATTAAACTCTTACAACAATAATTTTCATGGTTTTGAAAAAGCAAAATCTAGTCTAGTAAAGTTAAAGATACATCCAAATCAAGTTTTCTAATTCATTGGTTTTGGAAGTTCAGAAAATATGGTTTCTAATTCTGTAAAATGGCATTTCTAATTTTTGAAATATATGAAATAAATTCCATAAAAAGGATAAAATGATTTAAAATAGATTTGAGTTACAAAAATAGAATTAAATGGAACGAAATAACGGTTTTATTTTATAGTGCTTAAAAATCAATATATACTAATAGTTTAGCAACGTTTATTCCTAACTATTGAATGAACAGTTTTAATTGGGGTTTTCCACTCAAATCTTAAGGAAGAGTTACGAAAAGATTAAATAAGTAGTTTAAAGGAAATTTGGGAGTTTTCATATCTACTTCAAATAGATGGTAAAAGGAAAATATTTTTAAACAATATTTGGGAATAAGTCCAGGTAAATGAGAAATTACCTTTATTATTAATTTAACTAATAAAGTTGAGTATGTGGAAATTACTAGTGCATTCGTGTCGCCTGTGAAGTCAAAGAAGACTGACCATGAGCTGGATTAAATTGAAGGGAAAGCCTGAATGCTCTAATAATAACATACATAAGTTGGAATCGGTCAAATAACCAAACCAACTTATGGGTTATAAAATGGTAGCCTTCAAGCTAAAGTTTGAGAAACCTGTTACCTACTCCCTTTAATTAGTCTTCCGTCTCGAAGTTTGGGATAATTAAATTTATTTACCTAGAATACAATTTCATGAACGAAAAGAAATAAGACTGGGAGTTTTTCCAAAAGTAAAGCAAGGTTTAAAATAAGATGTTGTTAGTACAGAAAACATTTTTCTTAACCTCTGCATCAAAACCGTAGGGGTAACTCGTACTACCCATGAGAATCTAAAAGGTGATTTCACTGTTGTTTGGTGAATAACACATGTTAAATACATAAACTATTATTGAGTATAATTAGTCCAGTCTTATTGGATTTTTTTTACTCTGTACCATTGATTTGAGTTTACATATATGGCGTCTTAAATAGCATTGTTTTTGACCTAGAAGAGAAATGAATTGAAATACAAAATCTTCATTAAAGAGTTGAATTATACTAACAACAGTATATGAAAATATTTTCCTAAGAAGTTAGAATGAATTAGCTCTATAAAGTTAGGAGAGACTTAACCACTTCGAACCGAACATATGATTTTAAAAGTAAAGAAGACTTAAAGACTAAGGTTAGAAGGTCATATTCGAAATGGAAGGATTGCTTGTTATTAACGATTGGGAAGCTTCCAGAATAGATATAAGTAATAGTGGTCTTGTGATGACCACCCCATATCACCTGCACTAAATAGTATAAAAGAAGTGCTACA
Organism: Allium sativum; assembly: GCA_030737875.1. Taxonomy (NCBI): domain Eukaryota; kingdom Viridiplantae; phylum Streptophyta; class Magnoliopsida; order Asparagales; family Amaryllidaceae; genus Allium; species Allium sativum. The sequence continues at coordinate 310,070,931 of CM060912.1, read as the reverse complement.
TACATTCCAAGTTAATAAGGGATGATCATTGGGGAAGATAAAAGCAAGAGATGTAGAATATCTCATGGTGCACAGACTAAATATAAGGACATATAACAGAATAGTACTAAGTCATAAGAGAGTGCAAAAAAAAAATCATCTCTTTAGAACTAATCAGTTATGTACAATAAGTAACAACATCTAATACATGAAGTCCTCACTATATATCTCTCAAATTGCAGTGATATAGTAGCAGGCCTTAGCTCTCCTAGTTAATCTCCAGAATAACTACTATAACCATCTGTATTTCACATATAGATGGATTGTAAAATAGTTCATTATAATTCATAAACGATCATGTCATTTTAATATTATGATATATGGTTTAGGAAATGTTTTACATGTCCATGATATTTACTACATCTTAATATGAATTTTTTTCCCTTGAAAGGTATTTTTTTGGTCATAAGTTTTCACAGAAGCCGAATTAGATGCTCTGATCACCTCATTACTACGGGATGGTGGTTTTCCATTCCGCAGAATAATTACATTAAGAAAAACAGATTAGCAGTTTAAGAGATATGGAAGTTTTAAGACCATTGAAAAAATTATAGTAATGCTAACAGACTGAGATTAGAAAGCACCTTAGTCTAATCACGCTTAATTTAAATATGTGTTGAAGGGAGAGATTAGAAGCTTTCCCTCGCATTCTCAATTAGGTTTTGAACTGTGATCTACTCTAGTTTATCCTAATTTCTCAAATAAATTTTCAACATCTCTGATCTCGGACTAGAGGTTAGATCTGTATTGAAGGATTTGATCTCATCATTTGTTTGCTTATTTTTGTAGTTTCCTTGCTATCCAAGATAGATTTCCATTCAATTTCGTTGAATTACGAAATTAGTTCAGTGGTTATAATATCACACATGTCAATATTGAATCTTATGTTGTAATTAGGACTATTAATCACTTAATTATTAATTATTAATTTTACCCTAAAATCTGATTAGATAAGTTAGTTTTGAATCTAGAAACCCTTAAGATAACCTAATTATGAAAAATGTTGATTATTTTGTTAGATCAAATATAATTATTGAGTTATCCATGTTTAATGCTAGATGATTTAATTTGACTGATTCATGTTTGTATGCAATTGAATGTTTATGTATGATTGAGATTAATTGAATTTGTTATTTGAATGGTTGAATCTATTGATATACTTGGTTAGTGTGTAAGGTACACTTTAATTAGGAGTTAGATTGAAAATCAAAGAATACCAAGATCAAATTCCATCGAAATCATGAAACTAAGAGGATAGGCTTTGGAGCATGTCAAGATGGCATATGAGAAAATTCACTAGAAATTTGGCTAAGTACATAGATCGACACTGACCCATAGGGAATGACACCGATCCATGTAAGAAGGTCAGATAAAGGTGCAAGTTCTTATAGATGATGTGGGGCCTTATAGATGCTATTGTAAAGATTTGGTGAAGATTGGATAGGCCATGTGGAAGCAGAGTAACTGATCGACATAAATGATGTGGATAACTAGATTTGAGTTATGATAGAAGGTGAGGACCCTGCATCAACGATGATTAGTGATTTATCGGAGCAGATGCCTTTCGATGGAGATTTAGTTATTTTTGGCAGTAATGCTATTATTATTGTTTTTATCATGTATTTTGGGATAATCATTGATGTACGTGTTATCTTCTTAGACTTGTTGTATTTGACATTTATGATTTTATCCATGGTACATCTATTTATGAGATATTCTACTTTATCCCTTCTGCTATGTCAGATTCTGATTTCGTTTAGATCGCTCTATGATATCTGTTTTTAGTATCTCCTCATAGGAACAAACGATCCATTTAGAATTTCTCTAAGTTCCGTTGGGCCTTTCCTGGGTAGGGATATAAGCCCATTCCAAGTGGATTATTACATAAAGTCTACAAGGAAGATCATTCGAGGTCTAAGTATCATTATCAGAACAGTGAGATCGTTGTTGCGCATCTGATATTGAATATTAATCATTTACCAACTAGAAACAGCTAGAACAAACCAGCAAGCAACAGAGATCGTTCTTAAGAATCTTCTCATGCTCCTTCTCTAATTCCACCTCCAAAACACTAGGGTCGCACTCATTTTAGAAAGTTATTGTGCTGGTTAAGAAAGTAACCACTCATGCTAAGCCACTAAGGGTGTAACAGCCTGCATTTTACGTATGGGAAGATCATAAAATATTTTTATTTTATTCCCTAAGAGTTGGATCATTCTCATATTTTAATATATTGCTTATGGGGATGTTAGACATATCCATAATTTTTACTAATTTTGTTTGTGACCATTTTTTCCCTATCAGTCTTGTACAGGGCATAACTTTTCACTCAGGTAGAATTAGGTGTTGAGACATGTGCCATTGGAAAGGAAATGATGATTTCCTTTCTGTAGAGTGGTCACATTAAAGATTTGGCTTAGCGGTTTGGGAGAAATCACTGTTTTAAGGTTTCACAGTTGGCTACTCAAGTTTGATAAACCATAATGAGCTGATTTGGGGAGGCCCATTAGTGGGCTGGTGGAGGCAATAAATAGGAGGTAGGAGGCATGGAGAATAGTTTACTTTCTCCATTCTCTCATTTGGAGGAGCCTGTGATCCTCCATTTCTCCATACTCCTACACCTTTCACCATTAAAATTCGAGATCTACATTAGAGAATCAAAGATCTACATCGTTTGAAACTAGATCTACGCCATTTCAAGAGAGAGAACATCGAATCGAAGAGTTTAGATCAATTTCTTCTCTGTCCGGAATCATATTTCACTCATTTTGGGTTGTCTTGGAGAATTGGTGAGTGATAGCATCTCTCACGCGGATTCAATCAAGTATATGAGTTGTATGCGCATAATTTCATCATTTTCAAGTCGTTTTCCTCAGATCTACATCATGGTAAGTCTATTTTCATATGAATCGCCATAGGATCTAATTTAGCAATTTAAAACTAATAATTTCCATATATTTTCATATGTTTATGCAAGTTAGATCCATAATTTAGTTCATATGTTCATTTATCATGATTTTGGTGAAAATTGCATAATTTTAGCGATAATCGTCATATTCATGTTGTTAATGATTCCATAAGATACTTGTGATTGTGTTGAATGAATTAGATAAGTTTATTTCATCAATTGTGTCGATTGTCGAAGTTTTGGTCGAGATTGGACTTGAATTGGGGCTGTACAGGCCACGGGTCGGCCATGTAGTACAGGTGCAGCACAAGTGAGAGTACAGGTCTCTGATCGGTCGGTTTCATATATGTCGATCAGTTTCATAAGGGTCGGTGCGTCGGAGTGTGGCTGAGGAATTACGTAATGAGCGGTCGGTCATCAATGGTGGGGTCGGTCGGCATCAAGGCAATGGGTCGGTCTGAATATGTTAAACATGGGTCGGTCGGGCTATTGGAAAAGGGGTCGGTTTCATGTGGATCGATCAGTTTGCTTCTTCCAGGAGGTGGGTCGGTCGGTCAGATACCGGATTGATCGGTCATGCTCCTTTATGATGGGTCGGACAGATCTTGTGAGGGGTGGGTCGGTCATAGGACCAGAATATGGATCGGTCGGTCATGACGAGATGGGTCGATCTCCAGTTTGAATTAATGGATCGGCCGGGAAGGGTTATGATGGGCCGGTCAGCTCCAAGAGGGTCGGTTGGTTGCATAGGGTCATTTCTGAAAAAATATATTTTTCAAGTACAACCCAGATTTGAACAATAGGTATTGAAAAAAATTCGGTGGAAACCCCCCGAACCCATGCCGCAGCGCAGTGATGTTATTTGGCTAAGTGATGTTGTGACTTAGAAGTAAGTTCAAGTAGGAATATTCGAAGTGTTGAATGTATTCGTTGATCGGTGTAGAATGAATGAGATGACAACTCAAAGGTCGTGAGTTGATGGATATTGGTTGCTCGAGAAGGTTGCTTAAGCTATGAAAAGTCGTCGGGTTGGATGACTAGGGATGTGAAGGCCGAGAGATTATCGTTGTCGTAAGTTCTAGCAGGCTCGAAGCAGGGGTACAATAGGGTCACCTAAAAGACCGGAAGGTTGTTGGTCGAGTGCCTTGGGTATCGTTGAAAGGCCTAGTTGTCAAGGTTGGACAAACATATGTATCGTTAAAGGCGTGTGGAGTTTATGCTAGAACTGGGATTACCATTAGCCCTTGACATATGTCAAGGTTGGCCATCATACGATTATCGATCGTTTCAAAGTAGGATTGGTTGTGATAGCTAGAGTCTGTCATGGATGATTGGTTGCTTTGTTTGAACCATCTAATGTAGATTGTTCAACGTCGAAGGAGATGTTCCTTGGGTGCTTGTCTGATATTGATTTAGGCCTCTGGGGCTTGCGCTTGAGGCATGTTGAGTTTGATTAGGATGGTTTACATGAGATATACATAATTGGGATGTCATAAGTGCTTTTCCATGATTGAATGGGTGTTCTGGTTTCCATGAATGTATGGTTGAAATGTTATTGTAAAGGCTATCACTGTCTGATGTAGGGAAGATAAGGTTGAGTTCTTCTCTGGTGTTGTGGGTAGATTAATATGTTTATCTATCCATTCTCATATACTTTATTGTCAATGTTTGTTAGCTGTTCTATCTCTTACTAAGACTGTTGTCTAACTCAAGGTTTTATGCTTCCCTCTTATTACCTTGGGCTGTTCACCCGATTGTGGATGAGCAGACTAGGTGGCAGGTGATAGGTGATAGCTTAGTTAGGACGATGTGGCAGTTCAGAGGTGAGCAGGAGGCTAGCGTACTATCTTTCTACTATATAGTATATGGATTTCCGTTGTTTGTTATTCTCTGAGTGTTGTAGTGAGGCAATTTGTATAAACAGTATAGTTGTACTCCAAGTTTATGGACATTACTTTCTAGTTGTTATAAACATCTAGTGTTTTCTGATTCACTAATAATACCTGTTCTATATGTTCTATTATATTTTATCCTTGCACTGTGAATTCTACGACATGTTCCGATGCTATTAATTACCTATAATGATCGTCCACAGCTGCCTAGCACACCTTTCAGCGCATTATTCCTCTTGTTTAGTGCAGGGGTTGTAGGCGGTCGTCACATTTGGCATATGAGCTCTATTTATTGATTTTAACTAAGTTCGAAGATATAATTACGTATGAGAGATGTATTTGTAGATTTTAGTTGAATGTTTACTATATAGTGTATGTAGTATGGTAGTATTTGTACTTCTTTAGCAGCTTTTCTTGCAAGTGGCTAATCATTCTAATTTGCAGATTCAGAATGAGTCGACGTGCTTCAAGACATACTGCTATGGAATGGGTTGTGTCTGGAGGGGGTAATGGCAGTACACTAGACTACCTAGCCATATTTAAGGCCATGATGAAAGTAGTCATGCACAGGGTACTCGTTTCAATGGCAGCCACGGTAGACGTAGGTATGCGAGTTCTTTGGGTTGTGAATTTTGCGAAGCTGCGCAAGGATTATACATCTCTAGAAGCGAAGCCATTCAAGTGAACTAAGCCAGCTGAAGAGGTTTAGATGTGGATGGATTCTTGTGTTCATACTTTTGGAGACTTGGGGATGGATGATGCAACTAAGAGGAAGCTTGCGTCAAGGCAGCTACAAGGCAGGGCCATGGAGTGGTGGAATTATATTATACTTGAGACTCCGGAAGAAGAGATTTCATGGGAGCAGTTCTAGGTTAAATTCAAGACAAAGTTTGTCTCCACTGCTAAGAAGTTTGCTCTATTCAAGAAGTTCATAGAGCTGAAACAGAATGGTCGTTCTATGCTTGATTATGTTTCTGATTTCGAGGCCTTGTCCAAATATGTTCGTTCATACATGGACACACCCTATTAGAAGAACGAGAAGTTTGTTATGGGTATGGATACTTATATTGGAAGGTTGTTGGTGGATCATCTTGACAATCCATTTGAGAAGATTGTGGAAAAAGTTGTTTGCCATGAGAGCTTGTTTCCTAAGGAAGCAAACGTTGTCGCTGCAACCAAAGAAGTTCAGAAACCACAGCAAGGTGGTAACAATAAGAAGAGGTAGCAGCAACAGCAGAAAGGAAAGGATTGCCAGAAGAAGCCTAAGAGTGAGGTGGTTTGCTTTAACTGCCAACAAAAGGGTCATTATCGAATGATTGCAAGAATCCCAAAGCTGAGAAGAAGTGCTTCAAGTGTGGAAAGCCTGGGCATGAGAAGAAAGATCGTCTAGAATCAGCTAAGGGAAAGCAGGTTGTGAAGGCATATGCTCTGGAAGTCGTGACATCTTCTTCGAGAGCTCCTACTGCAAAGGAGAAGGGAAAAGGTGTCATCGTGCAAGGTACTCCTTTAGTTAATGGTGTTTCAGTTCGTGTGTTGTTCGATATTGGAGCATCGCATTCTTTCATCTGTAATGAGCTTGTTTGCCACTTCGGTTTGGAACCCGAGATTTGTGATAGACCATTGATCTTGAAAGAAGCTAGAGGTGAGAGTCTGGGATGTGGAAGAGTGAAAGGTGTTGATTAGATGTAAGCCCGAAGACGGGGTCTTCGTAAGCTATCTATATTCGCTTGTGATTACACAGGAAGACTTGTCATCAATGCTGATCGCGAATGAGTTTGAGGATGTCTTTGACAAGGTCAAAGGGTTGTCGCCGCATCGTGAGGTCAAGTTTAAAATCGATTTGGTCGAAGGTGCTAGACCAATACATATGCCTCTTATGCGGATGGCGCTTAAGGAACAATGAGAGTTAGAGGTGCAAGTTCATGACCTTTGGGAGTGTATTTGAATGGGGTGCACTAGTCATGTTTGCAATCAAGGCAGATGGCTCGTTAAGATTACGTGTGGACTATCGTGAGCTGAATAAGGTGACCAAAAAGAACAAGCATTCGTTGTCGAGGATTGATGACTTGTTCGATCAGCTTCACGAAGCCAAAGTGTTTTCCCGGATGGATTCGGCAACGAGATTTCACCAATTGAGGGTGGCTATGGATAGTGTGCCAAAGACTGCTCTTAGGACACCATCTGGTTTTTTCGAATGGTTGGTGATGCCATTCGGACTGACTAACGTACCAGCGTAATTTGTCGATCTTATGAATAGATTTTTCGTAGATTAGTTGAACAAGTTCGTGCTTGTGTTCGTGGATGATATTCTGGTTTACTCTCGGAATGAGGAAGAGCACAAGACGCACTTGTGGGTTGTTTTGGAAATCTTGCAAAAGCATCAGCTGAAGGCTAAGTTTTTGTAATGTCACTTCTGGAAGAGTGAAGTGAGGTTCTCAAGCCATGTTGTTTCTGGAAATGGGATAGTGATTGACCCTACTAAGGTGGTAGAAATTCAGGACTGGAATCGACCTAAGAATGCGACGGAAGTTTGGAGTTTCCTTGGTTTGGCAGGATATTACCGACAGTTTATCAAGGATTTCTCTAAGATAGGTGCACCATTGGCATGATTGAGGAAGAAAAACCAAGCGCTCACATGGGATGAAAAGTGTGAACAAGCGTTCAGGATCCTGAAAGAAAAACTGACGAGTACTCCTGTGTTGACCATTACGAGTGGGAATGAAATGTTGGTGGTACATACTGATGCATGTAGTATTGGACTTAGAGCAGTACTAATGTAAAAGGATAAGGTTTTAGCCCACGTGAGTCGACAGTAGAATCCGCATGAGAAAAACTATCCAACTCATGATTTGGAGTTGGCAGCGATTGTGTTTGCTCTGAAGATGTGGAGACATTATCTGTTGGGGGTTTGATTCGAGTTGTTCACGGATCACAAGTCGCTGAAGTATATTTTCTCCTAAAAGGATTTGAATCTTCAGCAACAACGATGGTTAGAGTTTCTGGCATCTTATGATTTTGGTATAACCTATACTCCGGGCAAAGGTAACGCAATTGCAGATGCATTAAGTCGAAGACACGCAAGTTTGGGAGCAATGTTTTCGGAATGGAAGAGCCTCGGGTTTTTGGCAGGATTTGATTTCAGGCCACGATATGAGTTGGGACCTGAAATATTGGCAAGCTTATCGATAAGACCTACTCTCATCGAAAGGATTGGCGACAGCCAAAAGCGAGATGCAAAGCTTGTCGAGTTTATCCAGAAACTGGAACCAGAGGGTAAAGAGTTCGAAGTCGATCAAGAAGGTTGGCTTTGAAAGCAAGGATGACTGGTTTTTCTCGATATTGATGGGTTAAGAGATGAGTTTGTGAAGGAATGTCATCACTCGAAATGGACGATTCATCCCGGTGGCAATAAGATATATTAGAACATGAAGCGAGTCTACTACTAGGAAGGGATGAAAAGAGATATTGGAAAGTTCATTTACTAGTGCATGTACTGTCAGTTGGTAAAGGTTAACAGAAGAAGCCGAGTGGTTTGCTTCATCCATTAGGAGTTCCTACGTGGAAGTGGGAATAGATATCGATGGACTTTATAAACGGATTACCTAGGACGAGGGTAGGAAACGAAAGAATTTGTCTCATAGCGGATCGTTTAACCAAAAGTGCAAGATTCATTTCTGTCAGATCGACTACGACAACATCGAAATTAGCTTAGCTTTATTTGAAATGGATAGTTAGATTCCATGGTATCCCGAAGAGCACAGTGAGTGATCGAGATCCGTTGTTCACTAGCAGATTTTGGAAGAGTTTGCAAGAAGCTTTGGGAACCGAGTTGTGTTTAAGTACGGTTTACCATCCCCAAACTGATGGTCAAACCGAGAGGGTTAACCAGGTTTTGGAAGACCTCCTGAGGGCTTGTGTGTTAGATTTAGGAGGATCATGGGAAGACCATCTACACCTAATTGGGTTTTCCTATAACAACAGCTACTAGGCGAGCATTGGGAGGGCACTTTATGAGGCGTTGTATGGTAGACCATGTAATTCTCTAGCATGTTGGTTAGAAACTGGAGATAAGGTCATACTTGGACTAGAGATGATCAGGGAGACCTCAGATTGTATCGAGCTCGTTCGACAACGAATGATAGTAGCCCAAGATCGTCAGAAGAGTTATGTCGATAAGGGTCGAAAGGATTTGGAATTCGACGTTGGCGATATGGTTTTTGTGAAGATTTCACCTTTGAAGCATGTGGTTCGATTCAGAAATAAGGGAAAGTTATCTTTAAGGTTCGTTGGACCATTTCTGATAGTTGAGCGAATTGGAAAGCTCGCATATAGAATGGAATTACCCGAGAAGATGTCGAGTGTGCATAATGTGTTCCATGTGTTGTTTCTATGAAAGTTTGTGCATGATTCGAATGTGGTGGTACCTCCAGAGCAGTATGAAGACCTAGAAGTAGAGACCGTGGTTGTAAGGCCTCGTAAGCCACTTCGTGCTGTGGGGAAAGATATGAAACAACTTAGGAGGAAGACGGTTAAGCTTGTCAAGGTACAATGGAGTGAGGATGGCGACCATTGTACGTGGGAGACGGAAGAGAGCATGACTTCATCGGTATGACCCATTAGTATCGTGTCACCTTACATCATTATAGCTTGTACTATTATGTTTGTGTTGAGTTCCACGTGCTAGGATAGGTCTATTGATGCATGGTCTAATGGCTGCTAGATTAGATGATAGAACTGGCTGCACACGAGTGATAGGCATGTGGAATTGTTGTGGTTGCTTGTGTTTGTTGGAATTTCGGGGGCGAAATTCCTAAGGAGGAGAGAATGTAACAACCCGCATTTTATGTATCGGAAGATCGTAAAATATTTCTGTTTTATTCTCTGAGGATTGGATCATTCTCATATTTTAATATGTTTCTTATGGGGATGTGAGACATGTCCATAATTTTACCAATTTTGTTTATGACCATTTTGTCCCTATCAGACTTGTATAGGGAATAACTTTTGACCCAGGTCGAATTAGATGTTGAGACCAGTGCATTGGAAAGGAAATGATGATTTCCTTTCCGTAGAGCGGTCACACTAAAAATTTGACTCAGCGGCTTAGGAGGAATCGCTGTTTTAAGGTTTCACAGTTGACTGTTCAGGTTTGATAAGTCATAATGAGCTAATTTGGGAAGGCCTATTAGTGGCTGGTGGAGGCAATAAACAGGGAGTAGGAGGCATGGAGAGTTATTTACTTTCTCCATTCTCTCATTCGGAGGAGCTTGTGATCCTCCATTTATCCATTCTCCTACACCTTTCCACCATTAAAATTCGAGATCTGCATTAGAGAATCAAAGATCTACATCGTTTGAAGCTAGATCTACGCCATTTCAAAAGAGAGATCATCAAATCAAAGAGTTTGGATTAAATTTTTCATTGTTCGCAATCATTTTGGATTGTTTTTGGAGAATTGATGAGTGATATGCATCTCTCATGCAGATTCAATCAAGTATATGAGTTGTATGCGCATAATTTCATTATTTTCAAGTCGTTTTCCTTAGATCTACATCATGGTAAGTCTATTTTCATATGAATCGCCATAGGATCTAATTTAGCAATTTAAAACCGATAATCTCCATATATTTTCATATGTTTATGCAAGTTAGATCCATAATTTAGTTCATATGTTCATTTATCATGGTTTTGGTGAAAATTGCATAATTTTAGCGATAATCATCATATTCATGTTGTTAATGATTTCATAACATGCTTATGGTTGTATTGAATGAATTAGATGAGTCTATTTCGTCGATTGTGTCAAATGGCGAAGTTTTTGTCGAGATTGGACTTGAATTGGGGTTGCACAGGCCACTGGTCGGTTGTGTAGTATAGGTGCAATACAAGTGAGAGTACACGTCTCTGGTCGGTCGGTTTCATATGGGTCGGTCGGTCGGATTTTGGCTGGGGAAGCACGTATTGAGTGGTCGATCATCAATGGTGGGTTGGTTGGCATCAAGGTGATGGGTCAGTCCATATATATTAGGCATGGGTCCGTCGGGCTAGGCTATTGGAAAGGGGTCGGTTTCAGGTGGATCAGTTGGTTTGCTTCCTCCAGGAGGTGGGTCGGTCGGTCAGAGACCGGATCGGTTGGTCGTGCACCTTTATGATGGGTCGGCTAGAGCTTGTAGGGGGTGGGTCGGTCATAGGACCAGAACATGGATTGATCGGTCATGATGAGATGGGTCGGTCTCCTGTTTGAATTGATGGATCGGCTGGGAAGGGTTATGATGGGTCGGTCGGCTCCAAGAGGGTGGGTTGGTTGCATAGGGTCATTTCTGAATAATTATATTTCTCGGGTACGACCCAGATTTGAACAAAAGGTCCAGAAAAAAATTCGGGGGAAACCCCCCGAACCTATGACACAGCGCAGTGATGTTATTTGGCTGTGTTGTTGTGACTTAGAAGTAATTTCAAGTGGGAATCTTCGAAGTGTTGAATGTGTTCGTCGATCATTGTAGAACAACGAATGAGATGACAACTCAAAGGTCGTGAATTGGTGGTTAATGGTTGCTCGAGAAGGTTGCTTGAGCTATTAAAAGTCGTCGGGTTGGATGACTAGAGATGTGAAGGCCAAGATATTATACTTGTCGTAAGTTCTACCAGGCTCGAAGCAGGGGTACAATAGGAGCACCTAAAAGACCGGAAGGTTGCTGGTCGAGTGCCTTGGGTATCGTTGAAAGGCCTAGTTGTCAAGGTTGGACAAACATATGTATCGTTGAAAGGCGTGTGGAGTTTATGCTAGAACTGGGGTTACCATTAGCCTTTGACATATAGCAAGGTTGGTCGTCATATGATTGACGATGGTTTCGAAGCAGGGTTGGCGGTGATAGCCAAAGTCTGTCATGGATGATTGATTGCTTTGTTTGAACCATCTCATGTAGATTGTCCAACGTCGAAGGAGATGTTCCTTGGGTGCTTATCTGATATTGGTGTAGGTCGTTGGGGATTGCGATTGAGGGATGTTGAGTTCGATTAGGATGGTTTACATAAGATATATATAATTGGGATGTCATAAGTGCTTTGCCATGATTGAATGGGTGTTCTGGTTTCCATGAATATATGGTTGAAATGTTATTGTAAATGATATCACTGTCCGATGTGGGGAAGAAAAGGTTGAGTTCTTCTCTGGTGTTGTGGGTAGATTAATATATTTATCTATCCATTCTCATATACTTTATTGTCTATGTTTGTTAGCCGTTTTATCGCTCACTAAGACTGTTGTCTGACTCAAGGTTTTATGCTTTCCTCTTATTACCTTGGGTTGTACATCCGGTTGTGGATGGGCAGATTAGGTGGCAGGTGACAGGTGATAGCTTAGTGAAGACGATGTGGCAGTTCGGAGGCGAGTAGGAGGTTGGCGTACTATCTTTCTACTATATAGTATTTGGATTTTCGCATTTGTTATTCTCTGAGTGCTGTAGTGAGGCAATTTGTATAAACACTATAGTTGTAATCCAAGTGTACGGACATTACTTTATAGTTGTTATGAAAGTCTAGTGTTTTCTACTTCACTAATAATACATGTTGTATATGTCCTATTATATTTTATCCTTGCTCTATGGGGTTCTACGACAGGTTCTGATGTTGTTGTTTACCTATGATGATCGTCCACAACTTCCAGGCACACCTTTCAGCGCATTATTCCTCTTGTTTAGTGCAAGGGTTGTGGGCGGTTGTCACAAAGGGGACATTCAACTCAAATTTATCTTATTACTAACCAAGATTTCCCTACATATGAGTATAAGCTTCAACTCCAAGCTGCATTCCCTAATATGCACTTTGATCAGTCGATATGTGTTCCATAGTTTCACCTAATTCCCCCTTTCCTCAGAAGTCAATAAGGAGGTATTGGATAAAATGTATGATGCTTACAAGTAGTATAGGTATTTATTTAAAGTAGTTGAGAAGTACTCGACCATCGTTAGTAGTTTGAAGTTAGAACTTGATAATGCAAAGAAGAGTGCCAGCTGCGATAAGAAAATAATCAAGAATTTGGATAAACAGGTGGCTGATTATAAGGCAAAACTGAATGCGGCGACAAGACAATTAAAATCACTAAAAGGAATTGATTGGTAATAGGGAGCAGCTTCAAGATGAGCTGGACTGTTTTTCTTGTAAGATCACTGCTTTAGAGAAGGACAGTAGAGGTCTCCCTGTCGAAGAGAAGAGTATGAAGGAGGAGACAATCTCCCTTAAGTCTAAGATTTCCGAGGTTGAACAATAGAAGACTTATTTTGAGGAGATTTCGTAGTTATCCTATAAAGGGGTTGTGGATGAGAGCATCAGGAATGAGAAGAAGTTGGCAGAGGGAAGGGACAAACTTAAGCTGGTAGACAAAGAAAGGGATGAACTTGAGCCCAATATTCTTGAGTTGAACTTGAACTTTATTCATTGAGAAATTTATAACCAAGAGCGCACTATGGATGAGAAGGAGATGATTAAAAAATATTTATGGAGAAATGCGTCATACATACTTATCGAAGGTCAGCATATACTCAAAGAGGAGGAGGAAGCTGAGCGGACAATCATAATAGCTCAGAGGAAGGGAAAAGGAGCCATTACTAAAATGTTTGGCACCATGCATGCTATTAGATCAACGACTCAATCATCAAGTCATGATCTGCTTAATTTTTCAGCTTACAATCTTCGGTCTATGATCCTAGATACAACCTCTAGCATTCGGGCTTATCAAAACAACTGAGTTTGATCCTCATCTAGGAGGGTGAGACTCCTCATATCAAGATGAAGAGAAGGGCCTTGACGGTATATCTAAAATTTCTCTAGCTTTTGAAAGAGTTCTCATTAAGTGTTAAAGCTATAATAGGATTTCTTTTGATCAGTTTGAAAGGAGCAAGCATCTAATTGTCATAGCTCTTCATGTTGTATATACATGTGCTAAGAAGTTTATAGTTATGCCCCTAATTACATAAGCTACAATGGCTTAAACTTCTCTAGTATCTACAGTAAGCGATGGTGCCGACTTAGATAAGGAGGTAATCGATGCTCTTTCGGAAACATACACCAGTGCTTCTGAACTCGATAAGGACACATAAAAAGTCGCGGTCACATGAAAGGGCAAGAAGATGAAGATTGGTTAGCCAAGGAGGGAAGAGTGCTTGGTAAGCAGAAAAATGAATTATCCCTTATTAAAAAAGAGCCTCTCGTCTCTCCACAACCATTTGCAGTGACAACATCAGGCAATCTGAATTGCAGGAAAATCAAGAGCTTAATTTCTAGCTCATTTAAGATCACACTTTCTCCTAAAGTAAAGCTCGCCAAAGGAGATAAGTCTGAGGATGGTTATAAGTCTATAAAAAATAAGACCAGCAGAGGAAAGTCTTCCAAACATAAACTTCGAAAAGCTTCTGAGGATGATCCATCCAAGAAGTACAAGAAAGATTAAGGATAAGTGAATATCATTCACCTTGAGGCTTTTTCTTAGTTTTGTTTATAATCTGGGATTTGTGCGATCACAACCCTCACCTTTTTGGCTTTGTGATTAGCACTGCATCTGCTCTTGCTTGTCTTATTGTAAATAAAGAAACTATTTTGTCTAATTGTCTCTAGAGGTTTTGTTTCCTATTTAGTGAACTCCAGATTAACTCCTCATCGTCAACATTTAAACTGCATGAAATTGAATTAGAATGTAAGGATAGCTTAATATACTGATATCATATAGCTTTAAGTCGTGTGGTACATCAAGAATACTTCAAAAGTTAAGTGTCATACTTAACTTATTGAAATTTATACTCATACTGCCTTTCTCGGATAGGCAGAGTTGGTGGATATTGGGGAATCGTTCTTCGTACTTTCCTACCGGGGTTTAGGTTAGAGATTATGGACATCGAGGAATTGTTTTTCATACTTTCTTGTTGGGTCTAAGTTAGAGCTTGTGGATCAAGTGATGTACATCATGGCGCACCTATCACACTCATCCTTGTTTCACACTCCAATCCAATCCCTAAGTATTGGAGGTATTGTGGCATGAACAAGTCACATATGATGTGATTGTAGTCTTGTCCAAACTCCAAGGAGTAGAGTTAGTGTGGCTTACAATCATGTCTACCTCAGTTTACACTTTATTCTATGCTTTGAGGATTCGAGTTATAAAATGAGTGAGCAGATCATGCCCATGTTAGTGTGCACAGATGCTAGCATGTCATATCCCAACTACTTATCTACATCTTGAGTCACATCAATAAAAGGACCAAGATCATTATTACAAAGGGCGAGTAAGGTTAACACATCTTACCCTATCACGATATTTACAAGTGAAGACGTTCAATTGAGCAAGCAAATATATTTTAAGTAAAATAACATTTGAAGTGCTTTCCATTCAAAGCTCTTGGTTGCTCATTGTCATCAATGGTCGTTAGCTTAAAGGTTCCATTTTCAAGCCTCTACTAGATGGTGTATGATACTTCCCACTTTAGGCTCAGTTGCATAGGGCTAGGGAAGGCGCGTTTCAAAACAAGATTACCAATGACAAAGGTTTTGGGTCAAATCTTGGTATTATAGTATCAGGAAACTCGATGCGTATATATTGTCACTCACAAAACAGCTTCCTTATGTTACTTATCGATCATGTCCTAGGATTCTAAGAGAAGCTCCTTATTTGATAAGGGATCATAATATGCCACTTGATGAGAAGGGACTTCCAGTTCAATTAGGATAACAGCTTTTGAAACATATGCCAATGCAAATGGAGAATCTGGACGTAGATTTGTGGGTGATTCTATAAGCTCTAAATGCAACTGGTATCTTATCGATCCACTTTTATCTAGCTTTATCCAAAATTTCTTCAAAACGGACCCAGTAATCTTGTTTATGGCTTCAACTTGACCATTTGATTGAGGACAAGCAACCATCGAATATCACTTATCGATACGGTGGTATAGATAGAAGTCTTGAAACTTAGCGTTGTCAAATAGGGACTTGTTATCTGTTATGATATTTCGAGGGAGACCGAAACGACAAATGTTTTTTTACAATAACATTGATCACCCTTTTAGTTGATATAGTAGTCACTGGCTCAAACTCTGTTAACTTGTGAAATAAGACATACTACATGTCACCTTTTAAAATTGGCAAGGAGTTGATGATATGATGCTCCAAATTGTGAACAACTAAACATTGACCATATAAGTAAACCTTGTCACATGGGCTCTTAGAATCCTAACCAATTTCTAACATTTATCACTTCATGGCAAATAATCGGCCACATCTTGGTTAACAATGGCTGGAAATATCTGTAACATAATACCTTCTTTTCCCAAGTTCGTCCTCCAGTTTCATTACCCTACTCTCCTTCTTGCACTTCTCGTAACATGCACTTGGCATTGTCATGGGCTATACGTCAAAGCAAATTGACGAAGAAATCTTTCCTAAATAGCATGCCTTCTTTGATAATCTAATGCATCGCTTAACAAAAGACGGCTCACTTCTCATCTTTCTCCGAGGAATGGTTCACTGTAGTAGGAAATTCTTATTTGGAGTCATCCATGACTTTTTCTCTAGCTTTGACGTTTATACCTGATTAAATTTATTTTGATCGGTACTTTGAGCATCAAGAACTTCTATTGGCACTAAGCCCATATGTTTAGCTTTTCCAAAGTTAACCAAATTTGTTAAAGAATCTGTCTTTTAATTCTACCCATAAAGGATATGCAGGATAGTGAAATTCTTGAAGCCGGTCAGTAATTCATGGACTCGGTAAAGACAAGGTGCAAATCTGGTTCCCTTGCTTCAAATTTCCATCACAACTAACACAATGCGATTTGTAAATCGAAGAGATCTGGATCAACTTCGCTCCCGGATCTTTGCCAAATTTGAGTCCACCAATCAGGGCCTCTTATTCGGCTTCGTTGTTGATTTTTGAGAAGTTGTGCTTCAAAGCATAATAGATGAATCATTCTTTAAGACTTACAAGCACAACTCTAGCTTAGAACTTGATCGTTGTGTGCTCTTTAAATAAGTATCTTCTGTTGATTTGGTGGTGGACGCCATGTTCCTCTGAGCTAGTGAATTTAACAATGAAACTCACCAAAGCTTATCATTGGATGGCTCTTCCAGGGACATAAGTAATATTGAACTAGCTCAACTCGATAGACCACTTAAGCAAACTCCTAGGTGCTTTAGGTCATTGTAGGACCTGTCATAGTGGTTGATTGGTATAAATTTTAATCAGGTGAGCCTTGAAATAATAGTGGAGCTTCCTGGATTTGATGAAGAGGAAGTAGGCCAGCTTCTCGATCCTTGGGTAGTTGTGTTTTTCCCATGTTAACCTTTTATTAATGTAGCAAACTCGTCATTCGATGTAGTGGTCATTGCAAATGAGTGCAAAACTAATGGCATGAAATGAAAATGCTTGGTAAATAAATATGTCCTAATGATCCACCAACTTCGACAAAATTTGTGGCTTCTCTAAGTGATCCAATAGGTTTCGAGATGCCTTAACATAATTTGGTGTCTAGGAAAAACTGTGCTTACCTCTCTTAATCAAATTGAAAAAAGGAATGCACTTGCCACTTGCTCTCGAGATGAAGCGGTTGAGATTACTTTCACATTCTGGCTTTGTACATAATTGATCTTTGTTGGTACTCCGGTGTCCTGGTGGAAGCAATCTTCTTCGATTAGCTTCGATCCCGCGAGAGTGGACTATGAAACCGAGGAATTACCTAATGCGACTACAATGAGCATTTTGGAGGGGAGGGGTGAGTTTTATTCCGTACTTGCCGAGAATACCGAACATTTCTGCTAATTCATTAACGTGATCGTTGGATAATCATGACCTTAATTGCATATCATTCACGTATACATCCATAGTTTTCCAATATGGCCTCTAAACATTTGATTAACCAACCTCTAGTATGTAGCTTTGGCCTTTTTCTCTTGCTTGATTAACCAAACTTTCTCAAATGCATGCAGACTTTGTGTTCTCCTTCATGTTGGTTCAAAATATTTTAGCAGGATCGATTTACCGTGATAATTGCTCTCTTTGACAACTTGATTCCATGATTTAGAGTAAGTGTGTCTTTTCCCCCTGTAAAATCTGTTGGTTTTTATTCAAAGAAGGGAATTCTGTGTTTGATCCCAAATTAGGTTTTCCCCTCAAGTTATTAGACACTTTGAAATGCAGCAAATCCTTCTAGTTATTGTCATTATGTTCAAAAACAGCACTTCGTCATGCATATTCTCAGGAGGATGCCACAGTTCGAAAGCTGAATTTGAGTATTTTGCAGAAAGAGGAAGATGCCATTGAGGACTTTCTATCAAAAGTTACTTAATATATATATTTGCAGATTATTTAAACAAATGAATTAACTCAAATCGTAATTAACCATCCACTAATTTCCTTCATCACCAACTAACTACCTTCTTTCCCAAATGTAATTCCTATCCTGCACTACAGGAAATAAAACCCACCATATTCATCCCCTTCACTCTTCCCTTTCTCCATCTTCAGTGCATGAAACGACGAACCGATTTTAACATTTCTATCCTCGTCTTAAGTGCTCCCCGACCATCACATTCACCTTAAACTCACATGCAACCTCTCTACTGCGACCTATATGTGCATGCGTACCTAGCATGGATGTGCAGACCTGAAGTGGTTGGCTTGAGGAGGTGCAGTTTATCGAGAGGAATGTGATGTTTTCATCCGATTATCAATTCATTGATGCGATTGAAGGAGAGGTGGAACCCTAATTTTGACGATATATGGCCATTTTTGAATAGAACAGTAAAAAGACTGCAGCGTTAGCGAGATTGAGACAAAGAGGTGAAATGTCTTAGATATTATAATATTATTATTATAATATTATTATGGGAGCGGCTATTGGAACACAAAATTAAACACAGAATCGGAGACACAAAATCTACACCATAGGATTTGCTTGTCTTTATGTGTGAGGTGGAATTCAGGGGGAAATCTTGTGGTTGAGATTCTTTGTGTCTAAATTTGTGTCAACATTTTGTGTCTAAATAGAACTTCCCTATTATTATTAGTAAATTTTAAAATAAGGCCTAAAAATCTGTGATCTCCAATTGAAACACTCCGTTTATCAATTCGTATGTAAAAAAGCTATCTGAATATAGTCACTCTAGTCTCGAGACCTAACTTGATCATATGCTAAAGTTAGCCTTTAAAAATCGAATTATAAGTTAATGATAAATGATAAAGCAATATTTTCTAGTGTAGATGGGGAAGTAGATGAAGTTCGCCTTTCAAATGCTAAACAAATTCAACTCCCAACTAATCAAGTAAATGTACAAAATCCTTTTAATGTGTTAGGAGCTAATGATGACATCATGCTAGAAGAAAATGTACTCACTTCGGTTCATAATATAAGTCGTTTTAGAGATTTGCACGAGAATTAAGAAAAAAATTCAAATGCTTCTTTTTTATGGGTTGGCTCCTTTTTTCATGCAAAATTAAGTCACTTTTTCTATTTTCAAGTACAAAAAAGTAGTTGTTGGGATTTTCTAAAGAGCCGCCTACTCATATGAGCCAATAGAAGTACTTCATGACAAGTCAATAAAGTAAGTACAATTAATTATGAGCGAAAACGTCTTATATTTTAAAAAACAAAAAACTTCACAAAACGACTTATATTATGAACCGGAGGGAGTAGTAATTAAAGCTACTTCTAACATAGATGAAAAACCTATAACACTTTAAGATGAACCTATTTAAAACCCTATCATTGTTGGAGCGAATACAGAGGCTGATCACTCAAATTATGGAGTATGGACGATTATGATAGTTCTACTCGCTACTTCAAGAAGAAAAGAAGTATGTTAAATCTCAATAATTTAGAAGGTGAGGAAGTAGTTATCGAAGGGAAGCCTTTTATAAAATATAATCCAAAGTGCAACAAACTAGTATCATAAATCAAAATCATATCAAAATAATAAAAAAAGTACTGAAGTAGATAGAAACTTTCCCAATGGTGTGATTACTGGGGGTATAAATAAATAAAATCCGTGTCCCTTCTTTTCTGGAATTTAAGAAGGTTGAACTTTATAACAAGGCAAAAAGACTTATATGATTTAATTCAAGCTAGAGAAGTTAATTTCATAGCAGCTATTGAACATAAGCATTCAAATCCATCAATTGCTAATTTCACTTTACAATTTCAAAACTGGGAGTTCATCAATAACGATTCCTTCCCATGTAAGGCAGAATTTTCCTGGGTTATGGTAGGAAATATTGGAAACATCAAGTCAAATGCTCAGATTAACAATGTATACATGTAAGCTTACAAATGTTGGAGGTTTTCAATTACAAATTTCAACAGTGTATGTCTCTAACTCTTAATTCCAAATACTTCAATTATGGAATCATCTCTTATGCAATATTCCTGAAGAAAAAAATTAGTTGGATTATAGGAGGAGATTTCAATGATGTTATCTGTGCCTTTGATAGAAGTAATAACTCATATGCTTTATCTAATATTAGTTATGATTTTTTTTTAATTGCATTTCTCAGCTTAATGTCATAGAACCATGTCCTAAAGGTAAAATTTTCATCTGGCATAGAGGTCAGAACTTCTCAGTTCATTCCAGAATTGATGGGATTTTCTTAAATCAATGTAGTGCTTCTATATTTCCATCTTTAATAATGCGGTATCTTCCTCATTCTACCAATGATCATACTCCGCTGCAGGTTAATCTCAGTTACAATTCTGCAGTGAATCTTATAAAAAAGGCCCCTTTAGATATAAGAATAGTTGGCTTTTAAAAGGGGGATATTTCAATTTAATTAATAGTATATGGAAGAGGCATTATCATAGCAATGTACTCTATAAACTTAAAATTATCAAGTCTCTGCTGAAACTTGGAACAAAGCTTAATATAATTGATAAAAAATTATTGATGATTTAAGATAAGAAAGTGATAGAATTCAGAATCTTATTATCAATTATCCTCAAGATAATCTCCTTTTGCAACAGTATCAAGATAATTTTAGCAGACTTGAGATGGCTATATATCAATAAGTAATGGACCTCAAGCAGAAAGCCAAACTAAAAAGGTTGACAATATTGATTGTCCCTCAAAATAGTTTTATTCCAAATTATCTATAAAGCAAGAAAAAAATAAAAATAAAATACATAATGAAGATGCTAGATCAATTATCGACAGTAATATGTTCTTTCTTAAGGCACTTGATTATTTTCAGAATCTTTTCAATTCCCCCGGTATATCCTCTATTTTCCCTGAATAACTCCTCGAAAAGTTATTTCTAAAACAGGTAAAAGAATGCTTGACATGGGAGAAACCTGAATAATTGTATTTTACATTCATGATGATAGTAGTCTTGGCTCGAGTGGTTTTGATGCGAAGTTTTTCAAAATACATTGGCAGGACATCAAATATATTCTATTTCATGCAATTAATGATTCTTTTGATAAGTGCAAAATCATCAATGAGTTAAACCATACTTTCATATCTCTTATTTCTAAAACTCAAAATGCAGTGGATCCTAATGATTTCATACCAATTTGTTGCTGCGATTTCCTATATAAAACCATTAGCAGTATCTTATGCAAAAATTAAACTAGTCCTGCCTGACCTAATTTCAAAAAATAAATTACCTTCATAGCAGGAAGATACATGATTGAAAACAATTTAATGTCTTATGAAATGGTTAGAAGCTTCAACAGATCAGGTACAAACAGATTATGTCTTAAAATTGACTTGTAAAAAGCTTATGATCAAATCAGCAGGGAGTTCGTCATTTATATTATAAGACAAATGAATTTCCCTAATAAGTTTTGTAATTTTATTTATGAATGCATATCCACTCCCTCTTTTTCCATCTAAATCAATGGTATTCCACATGGTTTTATTAAAAGTAATTGGGGGATTACGTCAAGGCGATCTACTATCACCTTACTTATTCTCAATAGCAATGGAGTCTATTTCAATTTCTCTAGATTTGGAATTAATTCAAGGTCATTTCAACCTCATACATAAAAATCTGCCTATTATTTCTCTCTTAATTTATGTAGATGATCTTCTGATTTTTTTTTTAAAGCTAATCAAAATAGTGCATATGTTGTTTAAAGAGTTCTTAACTTCATGTCTAATTTTGGATTAATTGTCAATCAGAGTAAATCTCAACTCTACTTTAGTAAAGGCAGTAAAGAAAAAGAATACATTACAACTTATCTTGAGATTAAATCTTCTAAGCTTCCTAGTAAATACTCGGGCCTTCCATTGTCAAGAAAAATAATCAATTGCAGAGATGCTCGACTTCTTTTGGGTAGCATTAAAAATAAGATAAGCTGTTGATTTTCCCTCCATAGCTGGCAGAATAGAATAAATCAGATCGTCTATTTATCCTATTTTCCCTCCATTGTCTATTTATATTACTTACACTACACAGTCTGCTTCAAAGAAAGTAAAAGTTACTTCAAAATACATTGCAGAACTGCAAGCAGTTGCAAGTGAAAGCAGTTTTTTCCTAAGGTTAAGTGAAGCAACATTTGACACTTGAATAAAGCTAAATAAGCATGAATACCTGACCTAGGCGCGTGAGCTAAAATGCATCCACCTGGTGGATCACCCAGTAAATTTTTAACCAGAAAGTCGAGTATGTATGTCATACGAAGATGATGATTCGATATCTTTAGACATTGGAGCAAGTATATATAATCTTACACTTAACTCTACGTAGTATCTTACATAAGAACTGAATGGACATGTTGTGCGCAGATGTAAAATATACAATATATTTTAGAATACAAATCAGATATTAACTTCAATGTATTCAAGTATTCCTAAAATATACTTTGAATACAAGCAAATGTTATGCTCTAGCCTATGTACATGTATGATGCCTTGCTAAAACCATGTGCATATGTATTGTGTGCATATAATAGTTTGAATATACTCTTACACTTGCATATGTTGATGTGCAATGTTTAGTGAAGCTGCACATGAGCTTTTGTTGTCGCATGCATGTGTTCTTGTGTGTGCGCGCTTATACATAGCAATGTTGTCAATGGCGTAGCCAGTAATTTTTGTTGAGGAGGGCACAACTGAAAAATTCATGATTCAAAGACAACAATGTTGATTTTTTTTATTATTATTATTATTATTTGCAAAATTTGGACCTTAAGAAGCACTATTACTGAAATTGGTGCTCAGATTTATTGAAATGCTGATGCTAATTTGTAGAAGTTGGAAAATTTCTAGGCTCTATAGATATATACTACAAGTGTGTGTTTGTTGAACTATTTCTTGACCTGGCTTGATTTCTTTGACCAACTCTTGTTCATGTTGAAATCTCTGGCCCTTCTCTTTAAAACTGCTGCATATGTAGTTTGACATTAACTATTAATTGTTATTACTTGGCAATTTGCATTCTACTGGTTAGTGCTTATGTATGTTGTTCTTATGGAAAGTGTTATTGCTTTGTGGCTTTTGTTCACTTGAGTTTTGGCGATGTCTGTATATGGACCACTGTTTTTGGCTTGACCTCATTTACTTCATCTATGTTGCAGCCTACTTGTTGCTGAGTACATTCATGCATGCCATCTCATACTGACATGAGCTTCTTAGCTTGTCATCTTATTTGCTTTTGATCATTTTTGAATACTTCTGGTTTGTGTGGGTTCAGTTTTTGCCTAGTATCTGTTGTATGTGTGCATTTATACCTGAACCATATTTGTACACCTCCATTGTTATTGTGTTAAGTCACCATGTATGTATGCATGTGCTTTAACACCTTCAACTGTTTATATGACCAATGCAAACTTTTTTTGATAGACTTGGAGAATGGAGCCCAAACCTGAAAAGAGGAGAGTCGCCAAAGTTGCTAAAACATCAAGTTATATACCTTTCTATTGAACTAATGACATGTATGAACTGAACTGTTTCATTGTATATGTTATTGGAACAACATGTATCCTCTTTATTGTAATGTAATGATTCAACATGTATATACTTTTTTTATTGTAATGTAATGAAATAACATGTATCATTATATTATATGTTGTTGGATTGGTATGAAATATTTTGTACAACTGTTTCATTTACTGTTATAATTTGTCAAATAGAGTTTGCATGATATTTACTAGCCTTTTGTATAAATTAGATGGGTTATGCTGCTAGCTGTAATTCATAAATAGTATTACAACTTAGATACGGTTGAAGGTCATATCTAAATTGCCTAGTTGATACGGCTTAGAGCCGTATCTATTTAGATTTTAGGTACGACTTATGGTCGTATCCAATTATTATTTAGAAACGGCTTGAGGCCGTATCTAATAAATAGACACGCAATAATTTGATACGGCCAAAAGGTCTGTCTAATCGCAATAGATATGGCCCAAAGCACTGCTTAATTTGCATTTATGGCGTAGTGCATATGATGCTCGGTTACAAAAGATACAAATAACCTTTGACGCCTAGGAGTGATTAGTGAATAACGCATGCATCTATATAGAATTCCTTTTCTTTCTTTTTCCTTGGCTTGCATCTTTCCTGGTTACACATTTTATAATTCCTAATATATATTTTTAGAGCAACACGTAATCACTTAAATTTCTTTTTATTTTTTGACACGACAAAGAAAAATCAGACAAAAGTATTTTCACTTCACAATGATTTTTGCACAGTAAATTATTAAGAGGCATATGTCATTTTGTTACATGTACAACAGCTGTAAATCCCGCTTTTATGAGGTTGTATTTTGGTTACATATCAATGTATTATTTCATTATTGATGATTGAGTGCTTTTGTAGAGCCATCCGAAATGGATTTTTTTAGCAGCATCCAGTAAATCATAGATTTTTTTGCTCTACTATTTTGGCTCTTCTTCGATGTTGACGTCGTCATCATCAAATTTAATAGTAGAAAACAAAGAACATGTTGCATCCATAACTACATCTTTTATGGGTTTCATTATAACAAATTCATTATCCACCACCTCCTCCAATTGTACATGCTTAGATGGTAGAAGTTCCCTATGACGATCCCACACCCAATAATTCAGTAAGAAACCATATTGAAGCAAATAAACTCTAACCATATTTGGTATCAAATGTTTCAACAATTAGAACCTGCTACATGGAATGAATTTCTTTATCATTTCCATTATTACTTAAATTGACTAAATATTTGTACATCATTATAAAAATATTCACTTATTGAGTCTTTTATTTCTCTTCGTCGTTGGTACATCCAACTTAGATCAATAAAGTAGTTGATCATTTTTCCTAATGTGAAACATATGATATAAAATAAAAAAGTATTGACATTTTATTTTCAATTCAGCTATACTAATGCATTACTAATTATACAATGTTATTCTTTTAAATTCTATTTTTTCAGTTCACATTTACATTTTTATGTTCCTTAAACCGTAATTCAATTATTAATTATTAGTTGTTCATTTTTCAACTGACATTATGAATATAATATTAATTTTTACGTTATTGTTTTCTTCTTTGATGGTTCGTCTACATTACAAATGCAATAACAATTGCATTTCCTAAATTATTTCATTTCAAATGATTCAACAACATTTTGATAGCATTTCTTCTTTGTTCCCTGAATCGTACATAAATGCGTGTAAGTAAAAAGCAAAAAATGAAGTGCTACTAAAATCCTGTGAACCAATTAAAATGAAATGATTTACAAAATGTAATTTCTTTATTTTATCAGTAACTTGTCCAATACAGATACAAATCCACTAAATATTATGTATGATGTACATATAAGCTTTTTCCGTAACAAAAAAATATATCCACATAACAGTCATGTAAGTACTCATCAGATGAGGCTATAAACTGAAGGCCTTTTTATCCATAAGGACAGCCCACTAAAATTTTACTCAGAAGGACAATACATTCAAAAATAATTCTGGCAGCTACTTTTATCTTCTCCCTCTCTCACGTCGGCCGCTACTTTCAACTTCTCCTTCTCTCACGTCGTTCTCTTTTTCATCTTAAATCACGAAATCGCAAAATCAGAAAACGCGATATTACGAATTTCAGAAAATAATAAAATCGAAATTCGAAATATAAGGAAAACATCACGAAATCAAAATCGAGAAGAAAATCATTCGAAACCCTAAAAAATTAAAAAAAAATGTCGATCAACAAAATCCAGTGGAAATCACAAGTGAATTGAATAAAAATATTTTTCAAACGATGGAAACCACAATTGAAGAAGTCGAAATTGTTGAATCAATTTTTTTAGATTGGAAATGTTTTTTTTTCATTTTACCAGTACAGCAGTTCGTAATTATCATTTTTGTATTTTTGTAGTTATCATTTTTTCTGTTTTTAATTTTAAAACATAGCAGTAGTTTTTAGTTATCATTTTTCTATTTTTCTAGTTATCATTTTTTCTATTTTAACTGTAATACATAGCAGCAGTTTTTAGGTTCATTTTTCTATTTTTCTAGTTATCATTTTTCATGTTTTACCTGTGTTATATGTTTTTTTCATGAGATTTTGGTTGCTGTGTTAATTTTGAAGTTATGTTGTTGTATCAGCTTTGAAACTAAGTCAAACTTATTTCAATTTAATCAATCAAACTGTGATATAATTTTTTTTTCATTTTTTTATCTTCAAAGCATTGCATCAGTATTTAGGTATCATTTTTCTAATATTTTAGGTATCATTTTTACTGTTTTAGCTATGTTATGTGTTGTTTTCATGTGATTTTATTACTGTGTTAATTTTAAAGTTATATTGTTGCATCAACTTTTTAATTCAGTCGAATTTATTTAATTTTATTCAATCAAACTGTGATGTAACCATTTTTTTCATTAGTTTTTCTTTACAACATTGATGCAGTTTGTAGGTATCAGTTTTCTATTTTTTTAATTATCAGTTTTCATGTTTTAACTGTGTTATGTGTTTTTTTCATATGATTTTGTTGTTGTGTTAATTTTGCAGTTGTACTGTTGCATTAACTTTGTAACTAAGTCGAACTAATTTCATTTTATTCAATCAAACTTTGAAGTAAACATTTTTTCCATTACTTTTACTTCAAAACATTGAATCAGGTTTTAGGTATAAGTTTCCTATTTTCTTACGTATCAGTTTTACTATTTTAACTATGTTAATTGTTTTTTCATGTGATTTTTTATTCTGTTATCAGTTTTATAAGTTGGTAGGGCTAAGCTAAAGTTTTTCTCATATTCACAGTTCATGGATATCAGTTTTTTAATATTGTAGGTAAAAAAAAGATGCATATAAACATAACACAGAAGTTACACTAAAAATGATAACCAGAAAAATAGAAAAATGATAACTAAAAACTGCTGCTATGTTTTCAAAGTTAAAACAGGAAAAATGATAACTAAAAAAATAGAAAAATGATAACTAAAAACTGCTGCTATGTTTTAAAGTTAAAAACAGGAAAAATGATAACTAAAAAAATACAAAAATGATACCTACGAACTGCTATAGTATTAACGGAAAAAAAAACATTTCCAATCACGAAAAAAATGTTTCAACAATATCGACTTCTTCATTTGTGTTTTCCATCATCTGAAAAATATTTTTATTCAATTCGCTTGCGATTTCCAATGGATTTTTGTTGTTCGAAGGCCTTTTTGGTTTTCTAGGGTTTCTGTTTCGAGCGATTTATGAATTCGAATTTTTGGGTTCGATTGCAATTTCGAATCTGATGTTCTTCTGTTTTTCGGGATTTATGATTTACGATTTGAGATAAGAGCGACAGAGGAAGAAGATGGAGCGGACGAGAATCGATTGCGAAGGGAGAAAATAGAGCGCACGTGAGGAAGAAAGAAGCGGCCGATTTTTTTTTCCAGTGTATTGTCCTTTAGGATAAAATATTAGGCGGCTGTCCTTATGGATAAATTTTAGTGGGCTTTTGTCCTTAAAAAAAATTTCCCCTTTAGAAAACCCCGCTTTATGAGTATAATATTATATTTAAAAAATTAAACAATAGTGTACACTATTTTATCACATATGCACTAATTTAAAATTATAATTAAGAGTTATGTAAATTAATTACCATTTTTGACACTTAAGAAAACCTACACTAAATTATGCTCAACTACCCAGATTAACCCAAGCAAGCACTAATATGCAAGTGCACTAATTAATCATCATTTATACACTAATTAATTAACACATATATTCTAAAAAAAATCAACATTTAAAGGATAATACTTGTAATCAACATTCAATTGGGTATATGAACAATCAACAGAGTATATAAACAATTATAGTAACAAAATATCCTTAATTTGCAAATCAAAACTAGTGATGATGAAACAACCTAGAATTTGATAACATTAAATAATTTAAGAATCTTAAGTGTTCAAATATGGATAAATTCCAAGTAATAATGAAGTTTAAAGTAAGAAACACTGATAATAAACTTATTTTTTGGAAAATTAATTTGGAGAATATTTCTCCAAGTAAATAGTTACAAAACGGTCGAAATCTTTTTATCCGTAAAACTGATTTCTATCCATAAGAATCGTGAACGGTTCTATATACATACACTTATTTTTAAAATTAAATAAGTATATAAAATAAAAAGCAATATTTTATCTCTTTGGAAATTAAATGTGTTGACGACATCATCAATAAGGATATTACATTCAATAATTGATATATGGATTTAACAAAAAAATTAGCAATTTAACAATTATTGTAATTATTCAAATAAGGGTTTAAATTATAAGAAATCATTTTTAATATGTTATACATCGATAACAAATCAATTACAAACTAGTTATATAAAGGAATATACTCGATCTGAAAAATATAGGAGACATCAGTATCAATTTATAAGTAAAGCCCCGAAATTTGTAAATAATGGATAAATATTGTTTAATATTTTTTTAATAACTATTAATCACATTTTGATTATTTAAAAATATTAAAAAAAGTTATTTTTGAGTTTTGTTAACTCAGATGAATATTTCAAGTGAAAACTAAAAATATGACCGAAATAGGTCCTATATTCTCAATAGTTTGGCGAACGGAAGTTGCACAAGAGCTAAACATGTATGTGCACACATATATGTGTATGATAACATAAGGATAAGAAGTTAACGAAGCGATTAGTTAAGCTAAAAAAAGATTATAGAAAGTAAGTAAACAAGGACAAAAAGAGTTTACTTTCATTAAAATAATACCACAACCCTAAACACTCAATTTTTTTTGGCATAGCCAACTGGTTTTTATAGTGATCCGTAACCCTTTTTATTATGACTAATAACAAAAATACAATAAAGTACAGGCGACTGTAGTTAGTAGCTAGCTAATTTGGTTTTTAAGTTGGACTGTCCACTGTCATCCTATCTAGGTTACAGGACAGGAGCTAGGCACTTTACCTAGACTACAATAAATTACATACGTACTCCACGCAGGGAGACGGTACCGTGCTTACTCAATACAAAAAATAAATATCTTACATGCAGACCAAGTAAAGCGCCAATTTCATGCTTGAAAACATGCTGCCATCACATGTCATGCATGCACAAAGGCACGTCACTTCTTCACTGACATCTCGAGCTACACAAAGCATGACCAGCATGCTGAGCACGACTTCCGTCATCTACCATCCATCTCGAAAAGAAAACGTCAAACTAGTTGGAAATGGGACAGATCGAAATACCCTCCTTTCCAACCCAACATAGCACAACAAGGTGAAAAGGAAACTACCATAAGTAGTAGTTAGCCAAACGCCTAACCGTCTCCTAAAGGCCAAAACTGGACACACCATGCGATAAAAAAGAAGAACACCCAAAATAAAATAGCGTCGATGAGAGCAAAGCTTCACCTATGATACTGTCAATTTCGATGAACATCCATAAGAACATGACTTACAATACATCCAGTTCAAACCTAGAAAAACAAGGACTACATAACCTCTAGGCTCCAACAAACACAATTAACTACCCTAACCAAAGAAACCACGAGCATCAGACTGTCGTCACAAATCGAAAACCGTAATTACTACAAAAACAAACTACATGCGAGGAACCAACAAAACCAACTAGACAAAACTAATTGCAAAACCTTTCTAGCTATAGCTCACCGAGTAGAGGCAAG
Source organism: Allium sativum (assembly GCA_030737875.1). Lineage (NCBI taxonomy): Eukaryota > Viridiplantae > Streptophyta > Magnoliopsida > Asparagales > Amaryllidaceae > Allium > Allium sativum. The sequence goes on along the minus strand of CM060912.1, from coordinate 310,040,991 downwards.
GCACCGCAAAAAATTCTTATTAGCTGAAACAGTCTCATGTGAGAACTAGTTGCTCCGCAGTAGTTAACAGAACAGCTTTGCAAACTTGAGTATCGGATTGGCAAGTCGCGATAACAACACAAAGAAGGATGCGTTAAAGCAGCGCTGATCACACCGCGTGATTCCAGAAAAACTATGATTCAGCAAGTCGAAACCGATCTTGAAACAAAGTCGTCCACCACACCAAAGCACAGTAAGGTCGTCAGCGAGTAGACCTGGTTAGGAGGTAGGTGAATCATTGATTGAAGGAAGAACGCAAGCCAAAATCCTTTAGATCTGGAAAAAATAATTAGGGTCTCTAAGCCTCGTACACATAGCGGAAGCAAGGAGAAGGGAGAGAGATGTTGAAGTTTGAAGGAGATGTTGGTGAAGATACGAAATGAAGAACGCAAAGAGGATAGAGGCGGAAGAAATTATTTTACCTCCTTGTCGCCATTAACACGAGGACAACAGACCGAAAGGAATGAAATAAATGCTTGACTAAACACTCATTATTCTTACAACTTACACAACACTTATTACACTTATACAACACTACCCATATACATTGATGGTACATGTCATTGGGGGTTTGTCCGAATTATAAGGAGAAGGAAGGGAGAGATTTTAAACACTTTTCCACCCATTATTTCATTCTTAACGTTTTCTTATAAGCAACTCACTTTTCTTCACAAAATATTTACATTAAAAATCAGCATTTCTTTCACCTCTCAAGCTCACTAATGGCTTCTAAAATCTAATAAAATATTCAAAACCTCACTAACTTTCTCAAAACAACATCAAACCATCTTAAAATCCTCTCAAACTCTTTCCAAGATCTTAACCATCATTAGAAGACTAAACGCCAAGTTGTAAGGTAAGACAAGAGGATCCAAGCCCCCATCAAACCAAGTCCGTGAGAAAGAAAAGGGGAATGGACAAGGAAGAGCTTAGGAAAGAAGAAGGAGCCATTCTAGTGGTTTGGGTGCGATCGTAGCGGTGCTATAGCGAATTTTACAAACATATAAGACCAATGAATGTAAGAACTAAACTACAAAATGACCTTAAATATACACAAGTAAAATTATTTCTAAACATGTTAAATATTTCTTATGAATGATATGATTAATGTTTATCAAGTTTGGACCTTATATGTGTGATTGTATGGATGTTTAACAAGTCATGTTAAATACACATCGATAAACACAAAGGAAATCACTTTTCTTTCATCGAATGAAATGGTGGAAAATGGATAGTTAAACCTCTAAAAAATGATTTGAATTTTTTTGGAGATGAGTTCTAAATTCCTCCAAGTGTACAAAGAAAGTTTGGAAAGAATATGAATTTTCGAGAAATTTTAGTCTATCACGAAATGGTAATTCGCGATTTCACTCATTAAAAACTAAATCTTTTGTATATGAAAAAAATATGAATCCAAACACTTTGTAATAAGATTTTTTTTTGAATCCTTTTAACCATAGCTTTCTAATGAGTCAAGAAAATCAAGATTTTGTTTCTTAGATTTTGAAATATGACCAAAACAAGATTTAAAAAAACATCATGGTTTTACAGTTTGAAATCTCGTAAATGCGATGGCTTAAAATTGAGATTTTAATATTTTATAAATATGGAATAAATCTTTTAAAAGTGATTTAAGTTGATTATATGAATCTTCCAATGACAGAAAAGTTGTTTTAACAAATTAAGCTAAAATGACGCTTTTTGCAACGCTTTTGTAACAGTAATGAAATTTGAATTTATACTTTGTGAATCTTAATTCTTATCCAAATCTCTTATGAATATTTTCTAAAGATTAAACATATGTTTTAAATATGATTTAAAAGTTTTAAAAATTATTTAAAAAATCTTAACGATTGGATTAAATCAAATAAGGAATGATTTAATCTTGGCTCCAATAAGTCATCGAGTAAACCCGATTTTTCTAATTTTGAGATACGAATGTGGGTGTTTAACTAAGTAGATGTTTAGAAACAACCAGCCCCCTGTCTCAACTGGCCCTTCCTTATACGAGGGATAAATAAGTTTGAAATGTTGGAAACGATTTAAGTATAAAAGATTATTTTTCTCTAAACAAATGAATCATATTTCTTAGAGATAATCTTATTGTATTTAGTATCAATTCGAGATGAATGAATCCTTATTATTCATAAGAATTTGAATGGTGTTTACATGGTTATTCGATGGATAGCCAGGTTTGAACACGGAAATTGATATCGCGTAAAATTATTGTGATTTCTTAGGACGTATTAAACTAAAATAGATTTACCATCCAAAATTTAATAAGTGAGGTTTAATAATTCCATGGATAAACCCGAAGAGTATTTGAAAGATATACATCCTTAAAAGATGTTTTATGAAGTAATGAATTAGGAAATGAAGAACACCCAATACTACTTAAACAATATTTTTACGATGATTGATTCGAAAAGACTGAAATCAGATTTTGGGTGATTCTTATCTGAAAACCACTTTGAATTAGTCGATGATTCAAAAGCAAGAATGATGGGCAAGAAATGAATGAGAATGATGAAGATTGAATTTCAGGTAGCTGTCACTAACCCTCTTGGGAAATTTCCTACATTTTAAAAAAGCAACGATTCTACTTTCAAATCTTCGATGCAAGGGTTACATGGAGGCAGGTCACACGTTCTAATGAAGATTATTTCCTTCAGTTTATCCAAACCCAGAATAACTTGTATAAACGAATGTTTGACGTTGTACGAACTATGACGTTGCACTTTTAATATGCGTATACTGGTATCCATGAATATACATCTTTTTGGTGGTGTCGAAAGTATCTCTTTCACTATATAAATCCTTCTCTGGGACGTACGAGCTATGAGGTTGTACATTAGTGGAAATCAGTTGCATGTATAGGATGTGACAACATAGCGTTCAAAGTGAAGAACGTTCTTGATGAAAGGTAATCTGGACCTTTAGCCTTATCACCCTATGATGGCATAAATGAAGCACACGTGAAGGCTATATGGGTCGCACCCATTAGGATATGATCATCACCTTTCTAGATTTTTCATCATATCTCGAGTATGTGGTGTATGTTGGGATCCCGAAATAGGTCGGTTATGATCTGGATGAAGTCATGTTTGGAGCAGTGCAATACCTTTGGGTCCGTGTAGTTTGGTCAATCTTACCTGGAGCGAAGGGCAGAATTGCTAGAAAGTACGGGTTGCCCTTTGTGCATTCCTCTAGAAATGCACTGTATGAAAGGTAGTCCCTTATCTTATCATTGTATGGAAATACACTCTCCCTAAGTGCTGCACATTCAATTGTAGATCCCCAAGAGTAGGGGTGCGGAATTTAATTAACATAACAATTTCGCATATTTCTATAATTTATTTCAATGGGTTTTAGCATGCAAGTCATTAAAGATAATATTAGACAATTTCGACGCACAAAGATATGCTTACTATAAGGTAAAAAATTGTGCCATGGTTATGTGTAGTCGTGGTCTTATGGGATACTCTTTATTTCCAAATGACAATTTTAAGTTGCTTACAGCAATCCCATGACTGATTCATAATTGTCTTTCCCTTAATTTTTGGGGCCTCCTATTTTCTCTGGGTAGCCTAGTAGCTCAGGTTTTTCTTGGATCAATCGGAAGAAGCTTGGAGCTGAAGAATATGAAGCTAGCCAACTTTTCTTAGTTTCTTTCAGCATTTGTAAGGATAGGTTCTACGACTGTCCGAACTGATAAAATTTCACTCTGATGAGTAAGAATAAAAGTTTTACTATAATGATTTTTTTATAATATATATATATATATATATCCTACTATACAAGATTCGAATATTTCTACTTTCTCATCCTTTTCTTTCTTACCACAAATTACTCACTTCTCTAGCACTTGGTTTTGCAACACGTAAATACCATGGATGTATTAGTATCGATTTTCGAGGGTCGGGAAGTGGGGTCAATTTCACTTTGTATCAAAGCCATGAATTATTGATTACCAGGGTCTGATTATCGTCTAGCGTTCGTGCTATGTTAATTTCATTTGGTATTTGTACTTAGGTTGAACAATTACGGAAGCCTGATATAGTAAAAGACTCATTAAAGATAGAGTTTGTAACACACTTGTATGAGTAACACATTATAGAGAGGATTAACGATATCCTAGAATGAGTTGAGAGCTCTTCGAGTGCGTATTTTCAAAATAGATGATCTTTCTTTAAAATGGTAGAATAAATAAATTTTGCCTAAGGTTTCCCTCCATAAATAGGAATAACTTTCAAAAAGAATAATTATAACGAAGATAGACATCAAGAATCCCCCCTTATTTGCTATTAAAATAAGAAATATATCTTATTATTGATTGTTGTCCTTTATCTTTGTAGAATCCTAAGGGAAGAAAGGTCTACAAAGGAGAATACTCTAAGCCAAAGGAATCTATCGAGATCTCTTGTGATAGCAGCAAGCATCCTAGCCTTCATTTCTCCCACTTTAGTTAGGAAAACATGCCACCAACCATGTGGGTCATTCCTTGAGAGGATCCTAGGATCATATATTATTCAGTGATGAGGAATCGACATCGATCGTTGAGATCCAAGAGTCGATACTTGTGGAAGTGGGAAAGGAGGAACCCATGGAAGAATACATGAAGAAAGAGGAAGAAGAGGATGAAGCAGAGGCTAAGCTAAACAGCCAAAATTCAACATACTATAACCAATGGACGGATGATATCATCAGTGACGACATTAAAAGTAGCCAAAGGAGCAACATCTTCTGGTCAGCGGAAAGTGACGAGGTCGAATGGCAGGATCAAATGGAGCTTGATGAAGTAGAAGAGGAAATAGAGATCTCTAAAGAACCATTCCTTGGACTAGAAGAGATAGAAGAAGATGGAAACATAATGGCCACTAGATATGGAAAATCCACCTCAAGAAAAGGAGGATGGAAATGAGGCCGACGATGAAGAGAAGGAAGATGACGAAGATCTAGACACATCTTATGTGATAGACTGCTGGTATGAAATGAACTCCTCCGACTCTGACGAACAGGTCTTCGACTTCCCTTTCGATCCTTGTATTAGGCACTAGTTGTGTATCTCTGTTTTAGTAGTAACTATGTATCGTTGTATCCGTAATGATTAAATGATGAAGTAAGAAGTTGGTATTAATAGAAAATATTTATAGTTATATACTTTGCACAAATCCTTCCCTAAACAAAGATAAGACATTGAGTGATAACTTCAAAAGTTAAGGTAAGCTTTAAAATATTATTTTTAGATGAATAAACTAAGTAAAGTCGTAACGTCTCATTTAAATCAATTGAATCCATGACTACTATCCAACAATTGAATGCATTGGAATATTTTAGTAAGTTCTACTTAGTATTAGTAAATTTCACTAACAGATTAAGTTTTATAATTCTATAAACAAAGATTTAATGAATGACTAATTCATTTCTATGTGTTTAAACTAAACAAAGATTTTATAGTAAAGATTTATCAAGTTATTAAACACGGTTTTTATTAACGAATAAGTTTTAATAAATGATTTGAAAAGGCTATATAAGCTAAATTCTAAATGATTTGATTTATAATCAAAGAAGGATTTTATAAAAGGAAAAATTTCAAGACTTAACATGTTTCAAAAAGAGAATATTGATAATATTCTAATTAGATTTATATTGAATTCCGAATATGGAACTTGTATTATTGTATGAATTTGGAAGGTATTTTCATCATTATTCTACGAATAGTATATATGGAATTTGGAGACTGGTGCTAAGAATGATCAATATTCTCATTTTATATTGAAGGATTATGTACATAAATAGAATATTTAGTGTCAAACATTTGGAATAAATGGTGATTTTGGATAGGCAAAGTGTTTATCTTTGCATAAGTAAATAAAAGAAATTAATAAGTAACTTGGTAGAATTTCAACAATTGAATGAACCAAGATTTTTGACGATTTTTGAACAGTTGAAGGCCTCGAAATTGATTTCAAACTTAACATTGAAACAATAGTGAAGATATGATACTGAATTTACATAACACTTGTGTAATGTCCTGCCTTTTTAACCGCTTTAAATCGGTAATTAAACCAACTTAAAACGTTCAAATCGACGGTTCGTTATTTAGCTTACGGAGTTTAAAACACAGAATCAACACAAAAAACACAGAATAAATAAATAACATACCATTGAACAACAAAATAAAACTTTTATTTATAATCCAAATTTTGAATACAAAATGTTTATATATACAACGGAATTGAAAATACAGTTTGAATGCAAGGAAATAATATTTACTATTTTAAAAATCTTCAGAGTGCGCGTCTCCTGGAATCCCCAGCTTTGCCAATCATCGAATCGCAAGCTGTAATCTTTAAATCTGTAACACTCGGGTCTGACCCGAACATTCCATGTAAAAAAATAAAACACTCAGAGTCAGGATTAATCGTAGTTCGTAAATTAATTTCAATATAAACTGAATTTAAAATAGTTAATTGTTAAATTTCAAGTATATCAAACCATCAAGAAACTGTCAAGATATATCATAGCAACTTGGAACATAAACAAATCGGGGCAAAATAAAATAAGAACCCAGAAAATATCCAACAATGAATCAGTCTTAAATATTGAAGTTACTTCATGATTTCATAGTGGCTGACGTCCAAGTTAAACGTTTTGTTTCCCATGTCTTTGCTCACTAAGTTGATGTCAACACAAATGGTACTGATCATCAAAATACATGGTTCCATAGAACTTACAATTTGGGTGACACTGATAACGTATGAGGAAGTGAATTTTAAATAATAACTCAGTGAGCAAGTATGCACTTTATATACAAATTTCTATCATGAGAAAGTAAATTTTGTACCATAGGAACTTGAACCCATATTACCATTTATACTATGCGAGAGCATGTTATCATTGAAACCTCCTTCCTGGAACTTTGAAATACTTATCTTGTTCCATTAGATACGTTCCTAGACTCAACACATTCAAAGGAGCAGGAACCTAACACATATTATACACTAGGCAGTAAGTTGCTTTTCAAAGTATCAAGGTACTCCAAAACGAGGCAATTTATTTACCCAGTCATGGCATTAGTCACATGTACCATACGTGTGTTCACACACGCCTACATACGCACTCAGTCACACACACACACATAGAGAGAAGAGAGAGAGAGAGAGACATGCAGTCACCATACGCATATACACAGTAATATGCAGTCACCATATGCATATACACAATCATATATACATTGATGTTTGATAATTGATATGCATATTGATATTATTTCCTTGTGCTAGTTATCATTATGATTATATATAGGAAGATGCCGCAGACCTGACTCAACTCATGCTACATGGGTTAGTGGTTCGGTCATGGCTAAAATTAGAAGTATTGGTTCTGTATTTTTCTATTATTTATTGAAAGATGGCTAATAGCAGAATCTTGCATCATGACTGATGCATTGGCCCGTGTGGCCAATGGACTATAGAGAGCTACAGACAGATTGATAGTAGCCTTTTTTTTCGCAGTGGTCGAAAATGGTGCCAGCAGGATGAACTCTATTCACAAAGGATTTTGATTAGTGGAACCTGTATGAAAGCGTAGATGTTATGCTTTTATAATTATCCATTTAGCCTTTAACTGGACTTTGATGTCACAAGTTGCAGATCCAAATACGCCTATTGCAGATACATAGATTTCCATCTAAGATTATCTATTTTATTCCATTCAAGAAGTACTACGCATAGCAATGAGAGGGACTGCAGTTAACTTCTATGTTCAGCCTAAATTATATATCCATCTTTTGTACAAACCATATGCATGTGATATGCTGATCATATATATGAACACACGCACACACATACTTGCAGTCACATACATATGCACAGTCGCTTATTGAACACCCCCCCCCCCCCCCCCCCCCCACACACACACACACACCCATATGCAGTTCCATACAAATGCAGTCACATGCAAAAGATCAGAAGTCAAGATAAGCGGAAAGAAGGAAAATCAAATAAAAACTTCATTAGTATTTAAACATATTGTGCAATGTTAACACAACCGCACTAACAACATGAACTCAACAGCCCATGCAGGCTACACAGCAAATAAGTGTCAAAGACAGGCAAGATTTTACCCACTGTCGTAAGCAAATTAAATAAACAAGGCAATCCACTTATACCAATGTGTAACCAAGTTTATAAACAAGGTAACCAGCTGATTTCGACAGGAATTTCAGGTCAGTGAACAACAGTGAAAAACAACCATACATACGCAAATAACCATAAGCATTAGCTAAGATGCTCAGTCTAAATTGAAATCAAAATACTTGAATCTAGGACAAAACGTGAGTTTGATAACTCACCATATGACCGTGTTAATCCTAGACAAGGTGGCGCTCGACTTCTACGTTGCCACTTAAGGCTGCGACTTCTGTGTTGCCGAGATTTGGAAAAACAAACGCTGGTGGCTTCGACTGAGCTTCGAGCAAGAAAGATGGCAGCTTGGCGACTTTGGCGATGGTGGCAGGTTTTTCCCCGTGGCACAAGGCGCTGGATAGGCTTGCGGTGGCCAAGAAGAGGAGCTAAAGGGGATTTTCGGTGGTGGCAAAAACTGATCTGGGAAAAAGTTCTGATTTTGATTTTTAGGGCAGGAAGTAATTGGTTGCTTCGGCAGTTCGGCCATTAAAATGAACTGGGGAAAACAAATTTTGCTCAAATAAAATTGTTAAGATAAGAATGATGTCCATTGGCGGCTAGCGTTTGGTTGGATTGGTTTATCCGATGATTAATTTGTCAAACCAAACTAAAACCGATAAAAATGAAAACCAAACCAAACCAACCAAATTAAGTTTGGTTGGTTCGGTTGGTTATCCGATTAAACCGAACTAAAAATGTTTTACACTTTATGTTTGAAATATTCACTATAATTTGAAACGAATTATAAATATATATGATTACAATATTATTATTTTTGATTTTTATGCTTTTTAATATTAATTTTGACACATAGGTGATGATTAATATATATTTAAATAATAAAACTAACCTAAAATATTTATTATTATACCGATAATTTTGAAAATATAGTAAAAATTCGGTTAATTTGGCTAAACCGATAACCGAACTTAATTTTTTTTCAGGCCATTTACAAACCGATTTAATTTCAAAACTGACCCAAACCGACCAAAATAAATTGGTTTGGTTGGTTTAACCGAATAATGCTCACCCCTAATGTCCATCGTAGCTTATGGGGTTGCGGCGATTATCAGAAATACGACAGCGCGATTCATACCGAGGAAGGCAGTATTTTATTTTATTTTATTTTAATGTTATATTTTATCGTGAATTACCGCATACCATTCTAATTTCGTACCGCTAATCGTAATCTCCGAGTTTGACGAAAATATACGCACTTCAACATTTCATCATTCTGAGTCTTATAAAATATTTTGGTTGTAATCTGACTCCATCTTTATATGAAATTATTTTAAATATTATATTATTTATTGGTTCACTGATTTCATTCTGGTTGTCCACCAATAACCCTGTTTATTTCCAATTTTTGAAATGTTAAATTTCACTTTCTTTAAATATTCAATTACATATGTATTTAAGCCAATTTCCATATATCTCAACAACTAACATTTCCAATTTATTTAACAACGATAAAGTTTATTTTTAAAATTTAACCATTTTTATAATTTCCATTCGAATTCTAAATCTAATTCAAAACAAATTAAATTCAAATATTAAAAATAAATATTTGATTTTCAGTCAACCATTCTGAATTAAATATTGAGTCCAAGTCAACTCAAAACAACATATTTGATTTTTAATTTCTGATCTCAGTATTAGTATAAAATTGATTAATAACAATTTAATCTTCAATTAAATTCAAATTCCAATTGTCGAAATTTTTGGGATGTTACAACTTGGTAACAAGTTAAACCTAATGATTAGGAAAGTGAAACTAATGTTTATATATGCTCATAGGAGGTAATGGAGCATTATGCAAGTATGAACATGATGTACACGAAATTGAGAAAACGACACAATATTTGAATATGATAAATATACTGGCAGTCGGGAAACTGATAGTATGAACGTATAAGTGTACATATATCATTTTATTCACATCTTGATCTGGATTCGAGTACAGAACTTGAGGCCTTTGCCTCAGTCCGAATGAGAATTTATCATTCAATGTTTGACGGTAAATATTGATAAGGTATTTATGATTGAACACTTAAATTTTCTATCACGGTAGAGGACCATGCAAGGAAAGTAATGTTTCCTGATCAAAGAGCCTGATCAGAGTCCACGCAAACAGATCGGAGGATCGATACTAGTTCAGAAGGAAAAGTAGTGAATTCAAAGTAAAGATCGAATTAGATACTGCATACAGATGATTTACATCCCTTAAGTAAATTAAAATTTTAGGTAAATTGCCTTGGTTTTGTTCGGCGTGATTTCGTGGACGAAATCCTTTTAAGGAAAGGAGAATGAAACAACCCGGAATTTGATCAACTTAATTAGGAATATTTAAGTTATTTTTAATATTCAAATATGGATAAAATCCAACTAATAATGAGGTTTAAAGTAGGAAACAACGATAATGAACTTACTTTGGGAAAATTAGTTTGGAGAATATTTCCATAGGGAGATAGTTATAAAATGACTGAAATCGTTATATCAAAAAAAAAAAAAAAAAAAAAAAAAAAAAAAAAAACTGACTTTTATGCATAAGAATCGTGAACGATTCTAGCCACATACACTTAATTTCATAATTGAAGAAGAATATAAAATAAAATGTTATATTTTATATCATTGGAAATTAAATGTATCGATGATAGCATCAATAGGGATATTATATTCAATAATTAATTTATGGATTTATGAAGTATTTAGCAATTTAATAATTATTATAATCATTCAAAAAAGGGTTTAAACGGCAGTAAATTAATTTTAATATGTCATATAGTGATGGCAAATCAATTAGAAACAATTTATATAAAGAAATATGCTCACCTAAAGAATAAGAGAAATCAATATCGCTTTATCGGTGAAATCGTGAATTTTGTAAATAATGGATAAATATTATTTAATATGGTTTTAAAAACTAAATAATCATGTTTTGATTACTAAAAATATTAAGAAAATTATTTTTGAGTTTTCTTTACTTAGAAAAATATTTCAAGTGAAAACTGAAATGTGACCGGTAAACGGGTTCCAGACTCTCAAGGGTTTGACGAACAGAAGTTGTATGATGGTGAAACATGTATTTGTACTCATCTGTGTGTACGTTAAAATAACCTAAGATGTTAATGAAGTGATTGGTTAATCTAATAATAGATCATAAAAAGTTAGTAAATAAGGACAAAAAGAGTTTACTTTCATTAAAATAATACCACACCCTAAACACTCATTACTCCTACACACTTAGGCAATACTCATTACCTTAGTCAACACTAACCTTACACATTGACGTGACAGGTCATGAGGTGTTGTTCGTCCATATTATAAGGATAAAAAGGGAGGGGTTTTGAACAATTTTCCTCTCATTATTTTATTTCTAAGTTTTTCCTATAAATACCTCACCTTTTTCATAAATTATTTACACTAAAACTCTATATTTCTTTCTCCTCTCAAACTCATGAATGGCTTCTAAGATCTAAAAGCATACACATCACCTCTCTATATTTTGCAAAACAACATCAAACTATCTTAAAATCCTCTTAAACTCTTTCCAATATCTTAAACCATCATTTTAAGACTACACGAAAAGTTAGAAGGCAAGACAAGAGGATCCAAGCTCCCATCAAACCTAGGCCATGAGGAAGAAGAGAAGAAGGGAGGAGGCCGAGCTTAGGAAAAAAGAAGGCGCTAGTTCTGGTGGCTTCGGTGCGTTCATAGCGGAACTATAACAAATTTCAGGAACGTATAAGACCAATGAAGGTGAGAAACTAAACTATAAAACGACCTTAACTATATAGAAGAAAAATGATTTCTATGTATTTCGAATATTACTTATGAATTCTACACTAAATGTTTATCAAGTTTGGAAGCTTATATGTTTGATTGTATGGATGTTTAATAAGTCACGTTAAATACACATCAATAAACACAAAGGAAATCACATTCCTTTCATTGAATGAAATGGTGGAAAAAGTGGATAGTAAAATCTCTAAAAAAACGATTTGAAATGTTTGTAAATAAACACTTCCAAGTGTATCAAGGAAGCTTCGAGTAATATGAACTTTCAAGAAATTTTAGTGTGTCATGAAATGGTATTTCCTGATTTCACTCATTAAAAAGTGATTTTTTTGTATGCACAAAAAAAATTTGAACTCTTTGAAATAAGTTTTTTTTTTCAAATCCTTATAATCATACATTTCCATTGAATCGAGAAAATCAAGATTCCATTAGGTAGATTTTGAATTGTGACCATAACAAAATTTGGAAAACATCGCGGTTTCGCAGTTCAAAATCCTGTAAATGCGATTGTTTAAAATTGATATTTTTAATCTCTTAAAAATATGGAATAAATCTTATGAATCTTTTAAACTGTTTCAAAAGTTATTTAAGTTGATTATATGAATCTTCCAATGATAGAAAAGTTGTTTAACTGAATTAAACTTAAATGACACTTTTTGTGACACTTCTTAAACAGTAATGAAACTTGAATTTGAACTCTACGAATCTTATCCAAATCTCTTATGAATGTTTCTAAACAATGAAACACATGTTTTAACGATGATTTTAAAGTTTTATGACTTGTTTTAAAGAATATGAATAATTGAATTAAATCAAATAAGCAATGATTTAATCTTCACTCTAATAAGCCGATGAGTAAACCCGATTTTTCTATTTTTGAGATCCAGACGTGGGTGTTTAACTTAAGGAGATGTTCAGGAGCAACCAGTGTCCTAGCTCACTCGGTCTTTCTCTGGAAGAGTGATAGATAAGATTGAAATATTGGATGCATAAAAGATAGATTTTCTCAAGATAAATGAATCAAATTTCTTAGAGATGATCTTATTGTATTTGGTATCAAATTTCGAGGAGGGAATTCTTATTGTCGATGAGAATTTAAAAGGTGCTTATACGATTATTCGATGGATGGTCAGGTTAAACACAGAAATTGATATCGAGTAAAATAAGTGTGATTTCTTGGGATCTATTAAACTAAAACGGATTTACTAACCAAAATGACTTAATGAATGAGGTTTAATAATTCCATGAATACATCCAAAGAGTATTTGAAAGATATACATCCTTAAAAAATGTTTTATGAAATTATGAATTAGGAAATGAAGAACACTCAATACTACTTCAACTTTATTTTTACGATGATTGATCTGAAGAGACCGAGATCATATTTTGGATGATTCCTATCTGAAAACCACTTCAAATTAATTGACAATTTGAAAGCAAGAATGATGGACGAGCAATGCACAAGAATGATGGAGACTGAATGTAGGGCAACTGTCACTCACCCATAGGGGAATTTTCCACATTTTAAAAGATAATGATTATGCATTTTGATCTTCGATGGAAGGTCTACTTGATGTTAGGTCACACGATCTAATGAAGAGTAGTGCCTTCGGTTTATCTAAACCTAGGGCAACATGTATGGATGAATGTCTCGCGTTGCACTTTTGATATACGTATATTGATCTCCATGGGTCTACATCTGTTTGGTGGTGTAAGAAGTAACTCTCCTACACTATAATATATACATCCTTCTCTGAGATGTAAGAGCTAAGAGGTTTTACATTAGTCGAAATCAATTGCATGCATTGGATGTAGCAACGTGGCATTCAAAGTGAAGAATGTGCTTAATGAAAGGTAATCGTGACCTTTAGCTTTATCCTGGTAATGATAGAAAAATGGTCTGCGTGAAGGCTATGTGGGTCGCGCCTATTAGGATTTGATCATAACCTTTTTAGATTACTCATTATATATCGAGTATGTGGTGTACACTGGTATCCCGGAATAGGTCGGATACGATCGGGTGATGTCACATTTGGAATAATGTACCACCTTTGGGCTGTGTAGCTAGGTTGGTCTTATCTGGAGCGAAGGACAGAATTTCCCAAAAGCATGGTTAGCCCTATGTGCATTCTACTAGGAATGCATTATACAGAAAGTAGTCCCTTACCTTGCTATTGTATGGAAATCCACTCTCCTTAAGTGCTGCATATTCTATTGTATATCCCCAATAGTAGAGGTGTGTGTAATGGCTTGAAAATCCGTACCCTTTGGGTTAACTAAATACACCACATATCCAACCCAAATTGCACAGAAATACGAATTATATGGGTAAAGAAGAAGAAGATAAAATAAGAACAGAAATAACAACACAGAATCTCACATCACAGCTGAATAAAATATAATATATATATATATATATAACAGCTTTCAGAATACAAAATTTTAAATTGTATATATGTACCATCATCAGAGTAAAACACAACACATCATAGCAGAAATATACAGTCGATATATAATGCTGAAGCCTCCTCCTCCAGGCTTCTCCAAGTATATATAAACACTGGATTACTTGACTGCCCATACAAATTTGGGCACCCAACAGTTTAAGGTAAAACAAAACAAAGTAAACTCTGGGTCTGTCATGGGACTGGTGTGAGTAAACTTTAATTGCTTGATTTACTTTGAAAATCCTTTCGAAAGAAAAGATAATCGTAAGACCGATCCACACATAATCATGGATGGTTTTTATCTTATGATATCCCAAAACATTATTTGTATCAACACTATTCTGATAGTATAATAGCGTCTAATCAAATCAATTGCAATCTAGCGAAAAACATGCATCTCATGCTCCACATACATAGTATACAATCAAAACCGCGGGCTCTTATTGGAAAATGGATTTTCGACTATGACAAGAAATGGAACCACCTTCCGATAATGCATCCCTAGAGAGGAATACACTGAGCTCAACAAGAACATCTTGCAACCCGGCCACTCATTCCGCTTGAGTGTATTAAATGTATTATCACCAACAGTTGTGATCAACAACCATTTCCGAAAGCATACAACAGAGATAGAATAAGAAAATTTAAATTTTGTCTAGATCCCGTGATAACACACCCTAATGGGTGCAACCCACATAACCATGTTACCTGCCTGATTTTAGGCATCTTTTCTGTAGATGAAGCTTGAGGCTATGATTACCTTTTTGCCCATTTCATTCACTTTGAATGCCACATTGTCAAATCCGTTAATTACTAATTGATTTGCACAAATACACTCTGGGTTTAAAAAGAAGTTACCTTCTCTGCCACCATACTTGGTATATTTGTAAAAACTAACGTACATAATCATTGGTAATACTCTGTTAGACAATCGTCCATACAAGTTCGTTCTGAGACTGGACAAAACCAAACGCACTATCTCCATTAATCCAACTTAGACAATTTCTACCTAGGATTAACAGAAAAATCCCTTGCGCTTTACTCCATCTTCGATTATCTTCAAAATAATCCGATTCGCATCGCTTATGCCAATACAGAGTGGTTTTCAGATAATAAATCCACCTGGTCTCTCCATATTGACTACGATAACGTTTAATTGGCCAATACTTCGATAGTCAATTATTTAACTATCGAAGAAACAAACATTCATCCAAATCCCTAATTCCAAAAGGAAATACTATTGATTTCCACCAAACAATCATTGAGCCCTTTCTAATTAATATTTCATTAATTAGAACATTTACTAATTCATTTCAAATATCGTTATCGATATATTTTTCAAAACTGCTTTGGCCTCTCACGATACTTGGAAAAACATTTCCAAATTCCCATCAAATTCTTATTTTCTATGCTTCAAAAATATTCTCTTATTACGATGGGAAAACATTTCATTCAACTTATTTTTCCAACGAATTCATACATTTTCAATACTTAGAAAATATTCCTTATTTTATTTGGATAACATTTCCAAATTGCGTTTGATTGGGTTAAAATGAATGGTGCATAAAACAACGTTACAAAAACCCAAAATAATGCATTTAACTAACTATATTTTTAGTCGCATATTAAATCTTAATCGTTTCCTTTTTGAATATCATTTACTTTAACAATAACGTTATAGCACATTCATTTCTATTTTTAATGAAAGACGTTTATTACAACACGTTAAATTTTATTACCACTTTGGATTCAAATTCTACACATAACTGATAAATCGATTTTAGTTATCAAAATTTTCTAAGTCCTTAAATTTCTGGAAAATTTTGCCAGCATCTCCTTTATACGGCTGTATCGATGCAATTACAAATTGCCTTCTAGCCCTTTTCATTTTAAAAGAAATTCAAAAAGCCAAGCGGCTTGCCAAATAGGCCTAGAAAAACTCATATTGAATTAAATATGTACCTTATCGACAAACATTCAATTTATTTTTTCCATTAGCTTCACTCCATATCTGTTTAACACATATTCATCTATTTTTAATTTATTCCAACTCAATCCAATTGCTTTTAATGCAATTCACTAATTTATTCTCTAATTATCTCTTTAGCCTAATCCACTTTTAGTTTGAACATATCATGTTCAAATATATTCTTATTCGCATATACACAAGTCAAATTCCATTTCTAACTCGAGTTTCATATTCAACTTCATATTTTAATTTACAAATCTAATTTACTTAACCAAAGTTAAGTTCGATCCAAAACTTCATTAACTAAGTTCTTCTCTAATTAGTTAACTTCATTTAATAATTAAAAACCTGATTTTTATTTCAAAATCGATTCATTTACTCCACTTGAGTGCATATTTATTTTATAACTCAAGTCTGGATTTTACTGATGGAAATTTAAGTTTTATTCACTCAAAATCCTTCTACTTATTTAAATAAATCATTATGGTTTATAAATGATTATACTGTTGTTTTTCTGGAAATTTGATTTTGAAATAACTCAAAATATATACGATGAAATCTAGATTTTTCTCTTCCATTAGAAAACTATTATTCAAAAGGCTCGGACGATTCATGTTTCAAAGAATTCTGACCTATATTAAGTTCTATATACTCAATTGAAGTTCGAAACGTAAAACTACGAACTACCGCACTGCAAAATTTAAATATAAACGTTTAAACTCCGTTTATTAATAAATTGCAATCTCATTCTTTTATATTTTAATAAATATTAAACCAGTTTGCAAATCTAACTTAAAATTTTTGATTACCCAAAATCATCAATTATTTCATTTAAAATTCATAACTTAGTTATAAATTCATTCACAACTCAACTTCTATATTAATTCCAATTCCTTTGGAAATGAATTATTTTATAAAATTCAACAAAGTCGAAATCCAATTATAAATCCCTTGGATTTATCTCAATTCAGTTTATATTTCGAATTCTGAAATAAAATCTATCATTCCCTTTTCGAAACAATCTCCAGTTCCATTTTATGCTAATAACTTCCATTTATAGAACTTCTTTTACGAACATCGAAATAAATTTCATCGTTTCCTTTTTATGAAACGATTCCCCTTTCCTTTTACATTCATACTTGAATTTACATGTCTAGATTATCCATTGATAATAATTTCACTTCGTTTATAAACATCGTTTATAAATTCAACTACTTGTTTTTATTATTAAACAAGTTTATGTTTTCTAGCCCATTCGAAATTCAAATTCTATTTTTTTTGGAAAATAGATTTTCCCTTTCATTCGAACATATTTTCATGGTATTTAAATACCAATATTTAGGGCCAGTGCTATTTAAATATTCAAAACACATAATCATCAATCATAGATTTTTTTAACACATCATATTATATATATATATATGGAAAAAAAAATTTGAGGAATCTAGTTGGATCCCTCTAACCTATTTTCTTGTATCCATAAATGTTAGACATCATAAATAATACCAATGTTGTTTCGAGGCGGGGTATCGCGGTATAGAAGGTCATCTGCTATAATGTAGAGCGCGTAGGGTGTCATCTGCAAAAATGTTGCAGGTATATCCAACTAGCAAGCCTAATATAACTAATATATATATATATATATATATATATATATATATATATATAATAGCCATAATTAATCAATCATTTATCGACGCATCCAAATAACCAACAAATATCTTATAAAAATTTAAATACTAAATAAAAATTCATTTATAATAAAATTATAAATGAACCAAAGAGTGAGTTTACTCACCTTGATTTTATTTGCATTTTTTTCCGATTAAACCCCATATCATCGCAGCTACGAATCCACTTGAATCGTCTCGAATGAATTTATCTTGCCCCTACGATTATTAAATTCATATTTAATGACTTATACTATTATTAACTTCAGCTAACTACTAACTAAATAAATAAATTATTCTATGTATTTTTAATTCATAAAACGTGTACCTTAATCCCAACGCTAATCCCTTCTACCCCGATTAGGATGTCTCCCACCCTGCCAACCATACGCTCCAGTTTCAAGGCTCGCAAGCATATTTAATTTCTAGCCACAATGACCTATATACCACTAACTTCCACCACAATTCAGTAACATATTACCATAAACTCTATCTCCTAATCCAACGTCAAACAACTTGAAAAATCCATTCAACCTCCAATGCATGAAACACCACCAACTTCAACCTCAATACAAGCTAAACACCACTACCTTCAACAACTCACCCACTACACTGAGACAATCAACTCCACCTTCTTTAACTGCTTCCAATAAATCATTTAGTCATAACCCCATCATAGTAACCGCACTTCAACACCCACTACCTCAACCTCACGAAGATGAGCCTAAACCAACAGTCTCCCCTCTGAAATCTCGGAACCTGCAACAAAGACACCTGATCACAATCATGTCTTCCAACTCGACATCGCTCAGATCGATGTGACGAACCTCCCCATACCAGTCGTTCTTAGCCCACACTGCACCTCCAATTTCCAGAAAACACCCATAATCTCTCCTGTTTTCCCGAACCAAAACCGCCCCCATCGCGACTTCGAAACGAGCATTACCGAACTAGGAATTGAGATGTATTGATGCATACACATAAATAATTGATTAGAACCTCGAATACATGTTCCTGGAAGCGTTTAGCAAATGCGATGAGATTTTAGGGAAAATCGACGTTAAAAAATGTCATTTGACATTTTAACATGGCAGAGCGATTTGAATAATTGGGAGATAGAAACGCGGTGGAAACATAACACAGGGGACTAGAGAAAGGATCAAATGGTGTAGAACGGTGCTAGCCATTTTCTAAAGCTTTCGTTCCAGTTTTTCGATTATGCTAAGAAAGAAAAATGAGAAGATAAAGGAGGAGGGTCGCGTATATAAAGGGGAAGAGTAGGTCAGCTAAGTACAAGGATAGTTCGGCTTAAGTACACGTGAATTTAATTCGATTCGATATTTAAAGAGATTTGATTTTGATTTTTAATTAATATGATTTTATTTCATATATATTTTTATTTAAATTAAAAAGATATCGATTTGATTTTGATACTATTTATTATTATAATATTCTCATGAACTTTACGCCTGAAGTTGCATGTTTAAACGGCCACATACAAGCTTCAATTGCAATGAAAATTGACACATTGTTATGATTTGACATTCCGGACCTAATAAAATTAGTTTCATCGAAAACCGAGGTTGTTTGAAAAACAACTATTTTTACGTATCAAATTAAATCGATAAAATAACTTTAAATTCAAAACAATCAACTCCTCGATATTAAATTGTTATTGTTATTACTGTTTCTATTCGAAACAGAATTTATATTGATCATCTGAGTCATTTTGATTCAGTTTTAACTTCAAATTCTATTTTCGTTTTCGTATTACGATAATTTGATATATTCGAAATTAAATCATATTTCGGTTATTAAATCGATAATCTTGAAACAAAAATCCATTTGTATTATCAACTCAACATTTAAAACAAATTTAAATGTTTAAAACTAATCGAATGAAAATCCGGGTCATCACAGTGCGAAATTTGATAAATGCAACAATTTTGCATATTTCTATAATTTGTTTTAATGGGTTTTAGTCCACAAGTCATTAAAGATAATATTAGACAACTTTGACGTACAAAGATTTGGTTACCATAAGGTAAAAGCATGTGCCATGTTTATGTGTAGTCGTGGTCATATGGGATACCCTTTATTTCCAGATGACAAATTTAAGTTTCTCACACCAGTCCCATGACTGACCCAGAGTTGTTTTTCTCTTAAACTCTGAGTGCCCTTATTTTCTTCGGGCAGACTAGTAGCTCGGGTTTTGCTTGGATCAATTGGATGGAGCTTGGAGCTGAAGAATCTGGAATATTCACCTTTTCTTAGTTTCTTACAGCATTTGTAAGGACAAGTTCTATACTTGTCCAGGGTGATAAAATTTCACTCTGATAAGTAAGATTAATTGTTTCTCCTATAATTATTTTTACGATATATATATTCCGTCGTGCAAGCTTCTGATATTTCTACTTTCTCACCCTTATCTTTCCTACCACGGAAAACTTGCTCCATCGGCACTTGGTTTTTGGCACGTGAATACCGCGGTTGTATTAGTGTTGATTTCCATAAGTTAAGAAAGCGGCTCATTTCAGATGGTTTAGGAGTAAAATTTGATTAGAGATTAGTGATTGGCATAAAGTTAATAAGGATATAGAATAATGAAGTTGAAGATGATCTATGAGGCATGCGACGTGGTTGACAATGGGGAGCATGAGTTAAAATAAGAGCTTTTGTCTGAAATGGAGGAAAAGATAGGAACGAAGCAGCACACCTTGGTTTATCTGGGTATAAGTTTTTTTATAGCTTGCAACGACCACTGTTGGAAGCATTTATGTTGATTTTCGATGAATTCCAATGTTTATTATACTTTATTTGAAATAATTCCATGGAAATGACTATAATTCAGATGTCGGCGAAAACTTGTCTATTATAACGACCCGAACTTCCTCGGTAAGGAAAGCACGGATTACGTTGAGGACAAGACCAAATAGAACGCAGACGGAAGAACATTTCATTGCTTATTACAACAATTCCGTTAGATACAAGAATATATAGAGTATAAATGAATATTATACATTCGATAAATATCAGAGACTATAATAAATTACATAGCAGCGGAAAATAATACAAAACACAACTAGAAGAGATATACGGATACAGAGCTTTCCGGATATCATTCCAGCTGTAAATCAGGACCCTGTGAATATAAATCTGCAAAACCAAAACTACTAGCTGCCCGTGTGGAAAATAGGGGCACCCAGAATTTAGGTTAAAACAATAAACTCCAGGTCAGTCACGTGACTGGTGTGAGAACTAAAACAGTTATTAATCTTTATTTTAAAGTTCGGTAAATCAAGGGACCACGCCGTATAACACGGAACGGGTTTCCTCCCAAGAATACCAGTGCATAAAACAAACAGCGCAATGCTAAATAAAGAAAAATGAAGCTATTATAAGACCCAGGTCCCATCACACAATGCAACGCAAGCCGGAGGATATGGTTTTTACCTTATAATAGCCAAAGCATGCTTGATACGTCAAAAACACATTATTTGATATTACTATAAGTTTATAGTATCAAAACAATTTCAATCATAAATATCAATCATAGGCGGCATAGCTACCATCTATTATGTCGCCATACTAGGTTCTACAAATAAAACCGAAATACACGTATTGGAAATTGGATTCCATCATGAGTTGAGGCAAGGGGCAAGCTCCTCTCCGATTCGAGATACTCTAGCAAATGTCTCAGGACCGCACACAGCAATCCTTGGATCTTCAGGGCCGGTCCTACCTTATTTTTGAGGATTAATTATTCCTGAACACACGTTTCACGGTCCTAACAGACCTATATCCGAGGCGCCTCGTATCCAACAACCACACATGTGAAAAGTATATAAATTTCAGCCAGTTTAAGCACTGACACCACCCATAGCTAGAAAGAAACATCGTGCTCTCCCTGCAGTCACTATCCCGTTTTTGACTCATACCGAGATGTGAGGCTCGCGAATTCACGTTATACACAAAGCTGCGCCACACAGGCCGTGCTTTGATCATCAACCACAAGAATTTGCTTTTCAACAGAAGCCTTGATCATTTGCCACTTACGTGTGCCATACTGGCAATTCACTCCATGCGACTGATGTCCATCGATATACAACCTCTGAGCTCGTACGTCTCAGAGAAGGGCGTTAAGCAAGAGAATAAATTCTCTGCCGCCAAACAGATGTATATTTAATAGAGATCAATCAACACAGAATAAAATCCAATGTCAGACACAGAATCCATTTACAAGTTCGTTCTGGGTCTGAACAAAACCGGAGGCACTTTCCTCGCATATCCATCGATCTCCAAGTACGTCTGGACGATCACCAACTGTTTCTCTCCTCTTGGGTGTACAGCCCAATCGAGATCATCAGTAATCACCCAAACGATGTGAAGACTTCCGGTCTTCAACCACCGTCTTCATCTTCGACATCTCGTCGAATCGGTTATTCAGAATGGGTATAAACCCGACCTTTCTGAATAACCCACGTATATAATAAACAAATGTTACACAAACACAACAAACACCTCATTCCAATTCAGAATGTTCTTTTATTCACAAAATCACATTCTTAGGGAAAGGTTCCCATTAATTTTATCCAAGATAAATTCTTCTAAATTTATTCTTTAATCTTCCCTTGGATATCATTTCAAACCATATTATGGTTTTCTAAACTAGTCGGGATTAGTGGACCACACCGAAGTAATTATTTATTTTATTTCCCAATCCCAACCTATTCATCCCATGGAGAAAATTGGTAATACTCCATATCTAACACCACGGTGTTATCGGTAAAATTAATTACCATTTCACGTTCAATCTAAAAAACTGGTGATACTCCATTCTCGATCACTTTTCAGATTTGATAATTTAAATTATCAATTCACCTTTCAATCTAATTAAAGATTCATTAAAACTCCACTTAGTTTTAATCTTTTCAAAAATCAATATCCTGTCTTTAACTGGGTTAAAGAACCAATGTCATCTAAAACACGGTTCACGATAAACCCAAAATCACATTCAAATTCAATTCCAATTAAACATTATTTAATTGGTACACTTCATTAAATCTAAATAGAAAGATTTAATCTTTTTCTCCATTGGGCTTAAGAACAGTGTTAATGAAGACACCATTCACGACAAACCCAAATCACATTCGATATTAAATACAAGGCTCTGAATAGAAAATATACCGGCTTATATTCAATATCAAATTCTGAAACCAACAAATATCGTATTGGAAATAACGATATAAAATATATCTTTCAAATTCCCAAAACAATATCTGTATAATCACGAAATCCAACATCAAAATATTCCGAAGATAATTTCGATTCAAATCCATTCCAATTCGTATATTGGAAATTCTGATTATTTTTAAAACCACTTTCAATTTCAATTTATTTATTTCAAAAATAAATTGATTTTAATTCTAGTTCAAAACTAGTTCATTTCGATAAAAATCTATTTTTATCTTTTCAAACGTGGAATTTTCCACCCCAGTTCTTCCCAAATCATTTCTTATGATTCTACACAAATTATTACTATTTTTAATAATTTTATCAAGGCCCGTACAGTCGATTTCCACCAATGGCCATCGAACTGCACTTACAGCGACCTTTTTCAAATTTGATTTGGACATAATTCCAAATCCAACTGTTAGATTTCAAATTTATAATATTCATTGGAAAGCTATTTTCGATACAAACCCAACGGTTCCGGTTTCAGGAGAATCTGACGGTCGGATCTCCCGCAACGTCAATTCGAAGTCAATGGTCGAAATTCAAGAACTACCGCGGCGCGGCGCGTTCTATTCAAGCCATTATATATATAATATATATATATATATATTTCGTCGATTTCCATTTAAAACGAAATTTATAAATCGTTTTAAATTCGTTTCAAAAACAATTTCAACTTCCATTTCAATTTCAAATCAATTTCAATTCGATTTCATTTTCTATTCAATTCGAATTCATTTTCTATTCTATTCAATTCGAATTCATTTTCTATTCTAAATAAATTTCTCGTCGATATTATTTAAAATAATTCATTTTAAATATTCAAAATTCGCTAAAATTGCCAAAATAAAAATTTTAAACTGGCTCGCATTTCCGGGTTGTTACATCTATGCTCTGTCGGCGGCTGTCGGAAATGACCATCGATATATATATATATTATTGTCTTAATTTTGTGGTTTAGCAAGCTCTCTATTCTTGTAGATACAAATGCATAGGCAATTGGCAAAGGTTCTTCTAATGACTGGCTATCGTACTCAACAAAAATTATTTTTTTCCCATTCCACATTTCACAAAATAGTCACTCAAGAGCTATTATTGATGAACCTAGTCAATTTTATTCCCTAGAATATTGCAACGGGTGTTGATTCATTTTCATTTAATAAAATATGTGACATAAGAAGGTCAAAAAATAAAAAAGAATATGAGAAAGGGTGAATTAATTTTATAAAATAGGTATTATTACATTTTTAAATCCAAATTCTCTTTTGCCTCAAATCCCCCTGGATCTATAATTCTAACGGGTATGCATATATTATTTACACATATATTTGGAATAGAAAGGAATAAACAATCAATTAATGTAACGATCCGGATTTTTACCCGTCAAGTTTGAACATTTAAAGTTGATTTTAAATGTTGATTTGAAAATTGAAGTAACTCGAATTCTTCAGTTTTGAGTATTAATTTAATTTGATTAGAATAATAATAAATTTAATTCCCAAATAAGTGAGAATAAATTGGATTTGAGGTATAATATGAATTGGATGATTTATTAAGACCCAATTAACTTCAGGTTTGAATTATAATAAGGAATTTATAATTAACCAAAGTTTGAATGTATAAATACAAATTAATTAAAAACGAGCTCGCCACGTCATGGTAGTTCGTAGTTTTACGATTCGAACTTTAATTGAGTGTATATGATTCAACATAAGTTAGAATTCTTTGAGACAAGAATCTTCCGGAACTATTGAATTATTGTTTTCTAATGGAAGAGGAAAATCAAGATTTCATCTTATAGATTTTGAGTTATTTCAAAATAAAATTTTCAGAAAAATCGCAGTATAATAGTTTATGAAATATAACGATTTATTAAATAAAAGGTCTTTGAATAAATTGAATATCTGTTTAACTCGGAATGTTGAGTTTAAAATTCAAATTAGTTTATTTTGAAGCTATATAAATTCTATTTGAATATATACAATGATAACAAATTATTATTAATGGATTTGATTATTTTCAAGTCAATTTACGTTTTATCGATTTAGTATGGAACTTGAGAATAGCCAATTTTCAAATGACCCCAGATTTCAAAGAAACAAATTTTATAAAATCCGCAATGGCTAATTATTGTAAGATTCCAGTTTTAAGTCAATCAGAGTTATTATGTAATCGTGCACGATATAAACGTGTATCGATTTACGTTATGAAATTAAAATGGAATTTTTCAAATGGTCTCGAAATTTGATGATACCAATTCTATCATGCCTGGAATATCAAGTTATGTAGGATTTCAATTTTCATCACGATCGGAGCTCATGTATGGTCATTTAAGCGTGAAACTTACAACGTAAGTTTAGTGTTAATATATAAACTAATAAAATAATATAACCCTCGCCTATAAAAAATCATATACGCTCAACCCTCTTCACCCCTTTTCTTTCTAGTCAACAACAAATTGAGCCACCTCCCCTTAAATCTTAAGAAAATTTTATTAAATCGAATCTTCAACGAAATTTTATAAGTTTTGATTCTTTAAACCTCTAGAAAAGCAAGCTTCAATTCTATGCACATATTGAAAGGTGCGATTTTTTTTTGGAAACTCAAACTTGAACAGTGCAGCCTAGGACTGGTGAGTGTCGATGTTGAGGAAAGCCGGAGGGTGTTTCGAAGGGGAATGCGAGTTTGTAGTGGTGAGGTGGTCAGTTTGTTGGTGTTATGGGGACTATCGGTGTTCGGTTGTGGTTTGCAATAGGAGCTGGTCGGAAATTAGGGTACAGGTCGTTTTCCAAAAGGAGATGTTGATGTTGTGCCATTTGGTCGGGGATGGTGGGGGTTCCCTCAAGGCGAACTCCGATAGTGGAAGGATGGAACGAGGAAGAGTTCTGATGCACAGTTTTAAGGTCGGATTTCTGATCTAAAGCTCCGCGTATTCTAAACCGAAGATTAACAGCTGGAAGAAGAAGTTTAAACATGGTTACTTAGTTATACATTGTGGTTAAGGTTAATCACAGTCATTAACTAATATAATTATTTTAATTTAAATCAAATGTTGTAATACATATAAATATTTCATGCATGAACAATTTCACGAAGCAAGAAGCATTGGACTAGTAGTTGCGATATCTACATGTAGCCATTGGTTTGGAGCTAGCTAAAATTTTATCTAATTTTAAATGCTGGTATGAAATTAGATAAATCGAACAGAAATTGTTGATCGAAAATGAAATGTGAGTAGATTCTCATGCTTTCTGAAATACTGTGATGTGATAAAATTCATATTTATTATAATTTATCGTTGTTAGTATAAATTGAATATTTGGATACCTTAGATGCTTATTGTTTGTTTGATGGTTAACGATATTTATATTTTCATCGTCTTAAATGCAATTAATAGATTTATATTTCATAAGCAATTATATAAATGATATTATGAGTTGTGATGCAGGGAAGAACGGATTAGAGGGATCCAACTGGATTCCTCAAATATTTTGTATGTTACTTGATCTCATATTTATTCATATATGAATTGTTTTAACTCAAGTAACGTCAAAATTTTATTTGGATGATTGATGGTTTAATTGAACTCAACATTGATGTTTTGTTAATCAATTGACAGTATTGATTAAGTGATTGATAGCAAATGGCCTTAAATTTATCTTTTTAAGACGTCCATTTGTCGTTAGACGAATTGACAAAATTGTAGTTATAAAATTTAATTTATAATTGAAGAAAGATTTTCCATTATATTTTTATAAGTTAAATTTTTTTAGAAATATTATAAATAGATCAGTGTTTATAATTGATTAATATATATTAAATATAAAATATTTTATAAAGCAAATTCTTATGTTTCATTAAGTTTTATAAGCAGTAAGGCAGGAATTAACCTAATGGTTCATAATTTGAGATAAATATTTTCCAAAAACATTTAAGTGTGAAGTCATTAAAATAATTATTTTATTAATTAACCTAAGGGAAAGAATTAGTGGGAATCAGTTAACTAGTCAAACTGATGTTTTTAAGTTGACTAAGTCAACTGTTTTCAACTATAACTGGTCATTAGATTAATTTGATTTAAATTAATCTAATAAGAATGGTTTTGACAAAATAGGTGTCTAAATTTAACAAATGATAAAAAAATTGATCTTTTAATTAACTATGTTTAAAAGTAATTATCAAGTTGTTTATTATTAATAAAGATAATTCTCATTTTAATAACCTTTTAAAGCGATTAACTATTCTATTTTTTGTTAATAATGAAGTAAACTACTTTTACTTCAGTTAATGTTGAAACCAATTATTATTTTAATTAATAATAATTTAAAGGATTACCTTTTAATTGAAATTATTTAAATCATTTAAGAAGCTAATCAAGTTTGAAATGAGTTTTTAACTAAAAGAGTTTTATAAGGGATATTATAATAATCCAAGTTTTATAAACAATTGTAAAAGAAATTTAAGCTAATGCGAGGATTGTAAATAAGCATTTGCTTAATAATGAAATTAAGTAGAGTGATTGGAATTGAAAAGGGATTTTCAAATTATAAAGGAAAGACGATAAAATGAATTTTTGTAAAGGAATTTGGTAAATTAGCTCATGAAGTAAAACCAAGTCAAGTTATAAGAAGTTAATAAAATGGATTTATGTAAAGGTTCGATAAATGGATTTTGTAAGGAAATCCTATTTATAAATGAGGCAAAGAAGTTTATACCTAAAAAGTTTACGAAAGAGTTTACTTAATCATTGAATTAAGAAAAAGTAAATATAATTGAAAGGAACTTTTCAAAAGTAAGGAATGGTATGAGATAGTAAATGGGATTTGATATGATATTATTAGTAATATTAGTTTTGAATTTCAAACTTTTATCTATCTTAAGATAAGAACATTGTCAAACCAAGGTCTAAGAGGTAAATAAAATATTCCAACTTCAATTACTTCACTATTTTCAAGGGATGATATTAGTTTGTGATGGTAATGATATTGGAAACATTTTATATTATTTCCATAATAAAGATTAAAACTTTGTTTGAATGGTTTTGAAATAAAATAGCACTGTTGGGTTTCAAAGTAAACAATGTATTACTTGACATTGTTTGACCCAGATATGAAGTGTGATTATACTTATACCATTTGATTAAGAATAGGACACTATTTTTTAAGTAATATAAATAGTATGTTTTGTGAATACACTTATTCGCTGATATGAGTATACGACTATGGTTTCCAAAGAAATGAAATAAAAGGGTATAACTAGTTTGAAACGAAAGCACGTATGGAAATTTGAATTACTATTTCCATAAGTGAAGTTTCGAACTTTAATTGGCAAAGTTTTGAAGTAAAATAAAACCGTTAGGTTTATATTATAAAAAATGATTGAGTTACATCGTTTGACCCATATAAGATTTGGTAATTAGACTGATACCATTTAGCTATGTGTATATATAGCGATAAATCCAATGTAAAGGGAAAAAGGTTTTATGGACATATAATGATATTTTCAAGGTAAAGGAAATAAAAAGGTTTTTGAGTATATATAATGATATTTCCAAGGTAAAGGAAATAAAAAAAGTATTTTGTGAACAAATCTATTCTGAAGAAAGGGTTGGGTTATCATTTAAAAGCAACGAAAAACAAAAAAAATTATATATATATCCTGTTGAAATAAGCATAGGGAATCAATTTTTAAGAATCGATGAAAGGGTTTTAATTAAAAGGGCCTGAGCTACTGAAGTACCAATCAATATTATCTTTGATTTGATAGTTAAAAACCTGACTATCAATAGATATTCTTTCGGACTTTTGACGTGTTACTTCGAGGAGACCGGGATGGGAACTAGACCCAAAACCACTTCGAACCGAGTTTGCGTTCGAAAACTAACTTACAGGGATGCTTATGATATGATTTGAAGACATAGATCTTCGGCACGAGAGGGTTGCTCGTTGACGTCACCAGTTAATAACCAGGATTAGACTTTAGCAGTAAACGTCTTTGTTTTGATGTATCTTCGGTTTCGTTCAGTCCCAGAATGAACTTGTAGCGAACGTCTAACAGAGTATTTTCTAGAATAACATACGTTGGTTTTTACAAATATACTGAGTATGGTGACGAAGAAGGTAACTTCTTTTAGCTTAACGCCTAGAGTATATTTGTGCAAATCAATTAGTTATTTGGTGGATCTGACAATGTGGCATTCAAAGTTGAATATGATGTTTCTAGAAAAGGTAGTCGTGACCTCAAACCTCATAAATTGGAAATGACTGAAATCGGGTAGGCAGCAGGGCTATGCAAGTCATACCTATCGGGGTATATCATCACCTGATTTAGAGAAACCGGTTGTCCCTTTCTTGTATGCTTTGGAATAGAACGGTTGATGATCCCAACTGTGGTGACGATATATTCGGTACACTCAAGTTGAATGAGTGAAAAATTCTGTATGGCTGGGTTGTAAGATTTTTTGTTGAACCCCATTGTTCTATCTCTAGAGAACACTAATCGGAAGGTGGTTCCATACCTGGTCATATTGGGAATCCAAACTCCAATACGACAGCTGTGTCGAAACGTGAGATGCAAGCATTTCTGTAACACCCCGTAATTTTAAATATTAAAGTTAACAAATTAAAGAATACTTAATTTCAAATGTGAGAATCAAGGAAAATAGGTTACGCCATTGTGTTCGTCTCGGAATTCTGGTTGAGATAGAGTCCGAGTTTGCGTAAATTGGACTTCGTATGAAGAAGTTATGGCTGTCGGAAATTTTCAGAAATTCAAAAACGAATTCAGACTCAGAACTGGGCAGGGCGGGAAATTTCCCGCCCAAGGCCAGGTCGACCTGGGGGTCGACCTTATTGTCGACCTCCCCCTATAAGGTCGACCTAGGGGTCGACCTCCCCCCCCCCCCCCCCCCCCCCCCGGGGAAGATCCCAAAGACGACGATTTTGTGACTCAATGATGAGTCATTAGGGCTGAGGTGTCACTCTATCTTGACTGGATGGTCTTGATTGATTCTAGGTTGATCGGATGGCCTAAATTAATCCTAAATTCTATATAAACACATGTAGACTCAAACCCTAAAACCAAATCAAAATTAGAATCATGGCCGTCATGCTATCCCTTACAACCTAGAATAGTCGTCATCAAATAGAGGAAAAGTAAAGCTAATCAACTCAATTCAACTCAAGTCTATAACAACAACAACTAATTTGTCTACTCCAAAGGCGAGCTAAATCAATTTAAGAACTCAGATCCCAGAACTCAATACCTTCTTTGAGTTGTGAGTTCGATTTCTTTAATAAGATAATCAACAAGTTAATTAGGTTGAGTTATAATTTGGGTTATATGGTTATGTTTGTGAATCATTGGAAAAATGTGATATTTTGTGAAAATATGCTAGTTGTTCATAATGATAGTTTTGTTGTAGATCCCTTTTTATATGCCAAATCACCTATGTTAAACTTAATTCATGTTTGACATCAATTTATATGCAAGTTTGGGTGTAGATTACATGCTAGTTCCTATGTAAATTGAACACAAGTTTACATGTGAACCAAGTAAAATGATTATATGCAAGTTTAGTAGAAATTGGATTTGCATGTATGCAAGTTTACACCTTTGGATTTAGATATATGACATACATAATTTTATGCAAGTTTGTGACTATGGCCTATGCAAGTTTGGGTGAAAACTATGTTCATATCTGCAAGTTCACACCTTTAGGTCTATGTTTAGATTCATGACAATACAAAGTTTATGAAAGATATGTTGGAATCCTTATTTGCAAGTTAGATCCATTTTGTGTGTTATGCAAATTTACGATGTTTCTTCTCTTTTATGTGTTAGACTAATTGCTAGTCTAATATATATATATATATATATATATATATATATATATATGTCATGATAAACGAACGAACAACGAGGGGACGATGGGGGTAATATTGAATATACACATATTGAGAATTGGCATAAATGGGCTTAAAATGGCATATAATTAATTTAAGACATTAATTGGAAAAATTGGCATTTATGGACTTAATTTTAAGAGACAATTATGGACATAAGTATATTTGGAATTTATTGACGAATTTGAATAAGGATATTAATCCACTTTGGGGTTAAATAAAGATGTGTAATAATAAACCGCCTAAGACACGAGGTTAGACTCTTTTGTGGTGTAAGACTGCCCAGACCCGCCCGGCAAATCCAGAAGCCACAAATGCCAGTCTAATGTGAGAGGTCAAAGGCATGAATTAAATGTGTAACAGTTGTAATGACACGAGGTTAGGCTCGTTTATGGTGTAAGACTGCCCGGACCCGCCCGGCAAATCCAGCTGCCACAAATGCCAGTCTAATGTGGGAGGTCTTTACAAGGTTACGGTGTTAATGAATTAAGAAACACTTAACCAGATAAACATGTGGTGGGACATGGGGGTGTTAAGTGTGTGCCCTGGATGGCATGTGAAATTAAGTGGGTGCCTTGGGTGGCATGTGAAATACGATTAGATGCACTTAACAATGATTGAAACATGTAAGAAGACATGAATAAGAATGGGGTTAAGTGGGGAAACCTTAGAGGGGACCAAGCATAGGTGGAAAGCTTGTGTCATGCATGGGGGCCCTTTTCAAACCAGTAACCCATTAAGTATCTTTGTGGGCTCGACCCAAGTCGAGGACGGGACACGCGTACTGGGTTTGATTGTAAGAGGTCAAAACGGGTTAGCGGTGGCAACGCAAGT
The DNA here is from genome assembly GCA_030737875.1 of Allium sativum. Taxonomy (NCBI): domain Eukaryota; kingdom Viridiplantae; phylum Streptophyta; class Magnoliopsida; order Asparagales; family Amaryllidaceae; genus Allium; species Allium sativum. The sequence goes on along the minus strand of CM060912.1, from coordinate 310,008,906 downwards.
CCAACGGGGTCATATGCGTGTGTGGGCCTGGGCTGGTAGGTAAGACGTTGTTGCATCGTGTAGATATAAGCCGTGCATTTTTGGTGGTATCGGGTTGCCACTTTGGGGAGTGATACACCCCACTATGGGGCCAGCACGGGTATCTACGAGTTAGGGAGCCGATCGAATGGGGGTAGTGGTTAAACCTAGTGGAGATAGGGGCAGACAGCACCTACGAAGGCAGCTAGGGGTACACGAAATTACCATTATCATTATTAAGTTCTGTAGGCGGGATCAACTTTTAGGGTGTTTGGTGTGGTGCAATGTTGTAATTATCTTATAGTGATTAGGTGCGCCTTTAACGTTATCTTTGTTCATCTTATTTCCTTTGTTTGCACTATCATGCCCATTTGTTCACAGTCATTTCCTTATTTTCCAGCTTGTGCCTTATCCTAGTTACTTTAATGATTATATTGTTAAAGTTATTGCACTCGCCAAACTCTATGTCCGACCCCCTTTGTTTCCACCTCTTTTCTTCCTTCCCCCCCCCCCCCTCCAGGTGCTCAGGGTGGGACTAGAACTAGTAGAGCTTGATTGGACAACTTTATCCCTTTCTTTTGGAAGTTGCTTGGATTGCTGAAGTAAAGTTCAGCATATCTTATTTATGGCTATTTTATGTTGGGGTTATGTCTTTTATTTTATGTACTCAGAACTTATTTGTCAAGATGGATAACAAGTGTATTTGGTTTTGTAGTTGGTTTTTGATGTGATGTAACCAAACTATTTCTCCACTGTAATAAAAGTGGTTTTTAGTTTCCAAGTACCAATATATTTATCTGTCTTGTTTACTTTTCTGTTCTATACACAATAAACGCTCCACCAAAATTAAGGCTTTCCCTTTGTGATTGACCTTAATGGAGACGGGGTGTCACACATGGTATCAAAGCTGAAGGTTACCAGACCATGTCGCAGGCCCAGCAAATGCTCCTCCTCCTCCTCCACCCCGTGTTGACACTTTCACAAAGATATGCAAGGACTTTCGGGCAATGGGAGGGAAACCTTTTCACGGGTCGGAGACGTTTGTTGAAGCTCGAAATTGGCTAGAGGAGGTGGAAGAATTGTTTGGAATCTTTGAGGTAGAAGATGGAAGAAAGGTCTAGTTAGCTGCCAAGTTAATGAAGGATGAGGCCTCGTTTTGGTGGGAGGTCACTAATGGAGAGCGTCCAGTTGATACATGGCCGGATTTCAGGCGAAGGTTTGAGGCAAAGTTTCTCTCACGGGCCGAAGAGAATCTATACATGGAAAGGTTTTTGGCATTGAGGCAGGGAAATCTATCAGTGAAAGAGTACATCAACAAGTTCAATCAGTTGGCGAGATTTGGCTTGGACTTGGTGAATACACCCGAAAAGAAGGCCCTGAGATTTGTTAAGGGTTTGAACGAGCCGCTACATGGGTTAGCTATGATCCACATCCCTATGGGGGCCACCTTTGAGAGACTAGTTGGCATGGAGCTTATGCATAAAGAGGAGAAAGGCGCCAATGCTAATAAGGCACATGAGAAGAAAGGGGATCAAAAGAAACCACAACAGCAATAGCAAAACAAGAAGGGTGGTAAAGACAATAATGGTAAGAGAAAGAAAAGATGCTTTAACTGTGGGACACCAGGCCATCTAAGCAAAGACCGTAGGAAGAAGAAGAAGACTGGTTGTTTCCACTGTGGCGAGGCAGGACATCTGATTAAGGACTGCCCAAAGAAAGTGCAGAGGGCAGGGCCTACCTCTGGAGGGCAGATTCAGGCTCTCATGGCACCAGGGCAGGCAAGGGGGCAGATCCAGGCTCTTGTGGTCCCACCGCTGCAAGAACGAGGTAGAACGATTTCCGTTGAAAGTTTAGTCTATCTTTTTTATCGTCCTATTCGCACACTATTTGATTCTGGTGCATCGCACTCTTGCTTTAGTTGAGACACTACACCTAGACACCAGTATAGTAGAGGATCCCTTAGTTGTTTCAAATCCAATTGGGGGCTCAGCCTATTTGTCGATGATTTGTTTGGATTTGGAAATTTCTATACTTAGCGTTGGGTTTAGATGTGATGCTTATGTTTTGGGCTTCACGGACTATGGGTTAATTTTGGCATGTATTTGTTATCCAGTAATGGAGCCGTCCTAGATTGTGAAAAGAGAGAGGTTAGGCTTATGAATCTCTTGGGCAACACTCTCGAAATCGCTTGTAAACCCAAGAATTCTGTTATGCTAAGTTATCTAGAATCGCTTGATGCGACTGTTGAGAATTTGCAGTCTGTTAGAGTGGTCCATGTATACTCGAATGTCTTCGATGAAGTTCGAGGTTTACCCTCGAGGCGTGAGATAGACTTTCGAATATACTTAGTAGATAATGCAAAGCCAGTTGCATTACCAGTGCGCCACATGGCTCCGAGAGAGAGAAGAGAACTCAGTAAGCAAGTGAAAGAATTGCTTGAGAAGGGGTTCATAAGAAGAAGTATTTCGGAGTAGGGTGCTCCAGTCGTTTTTGCTACAAAAGCTGATGGTTCACTTAGATTGTGCGTGGACTATAGAGAGCTGAATAAGCTAACAAAGAAGAACAGACACCCGTTACCGAGGATAGACGATTTATTCAATCAGTTGGTGGGTGCTTCGGTTTTCTCGCAACTGGATTTGGCTACAGGGTTTAATCGGCTAAGGGCGGCTGAAGATAGCATCGATAAGACTGCATTTAGAACTCCTGATGGTTTCTTCGAGTGGCTCGTCATGCCTTTTGGTTTGACGAATGCACCTGCATACTTTGTTGACTTAATGAGTAGGGTGTTTAGGGAGTTTCTGAACAAGTTTGTGGTAGTCTTTGTAGACGATATTCTGGTTTTCTCTAAAAATGAAGAAGAGCATGCCCTACATCTTAGGGAAGTCTTAGAGACCCTACGAGTGCATCAGCTAAAAGCTAAGTTCTCCAAGTGCCATTTTTGGAGAAAAGAAGTGAGATTCTTAGGACACGTGGTCTCTAAGGAAGGGATAGCTGTGGATCCCGCTAAGATAGTGGCAATCCAAGATTGGGAAACGCCTAAGAACGCAACAGAAGTAAGGAGCTTTTTAGGGCTAGCTGGTTACTATAGGAAGTTCATTAAGGACTTCGCAAAGATATCAGCCCCTCTCACTCGATTAACGAAGAAGAATTTGACTTTTACTTGGGACGTTGACTGTGATGATGCTTTCCAACATCTGAAGAGGGCTTTGACGACAGCTCCAGTTTTAGTTTTGCCAGACGGGAGTAAGGCATTCACTGCATATACCGATGCTTGTGGGACAGGGCTTGGTGCAGTTTTAATGCAAGAGGGAAGGGTGATATGCTATGGTGGAAGACAGTTGAAAACCCACGAGAAAAATTACCCTACCCACGACTTGGAGTTGGCGGCCATAGTTTTTGCGCTTAAGTCATGGCGCCATTATTTTCTTGGCGAAAGGTTTGGGTTGTATATAGACCATAAGTCGCTAAAGTACTTATTCTCTCAGAAGGACCTACACTTGAGGCAACAGAGATGGATGGAGTTTTTGGCATCCTACGATTTTGAGATCGCATATACCCCTGGCAAAGGTAACATTGTAGCTGACGCCTTAAGTAGAAAGAAGTTAACTTTAAGTCCTTTATTTGTAGAGAGACAGAGTTTGGAGTATATATCTTCCTTTAACTTCAGACCCTTTGTCGATTACGTACCCGGATTGTTGGCATCATTAGAGGTGCAACCTACCCTTTTGGGTCGAGTTGGAGAGGCATAGCGGAACGACCCACAGTTGGTTAAGATAGTAGGCAAGCTTATAGGAGGGGAGTCCTCAAGACATCTTGATAGATATGCTATAGATGAGAGAGGTTGGCTACGTAGAGATGGAAGACTTTGCGCACCACAAGACGAAAGTTTGAAGAAGGTAATTCTTGAAGACTCGCATCGCTCTAAGATGACCATACATCCCGGTGGTGATAAGATGTATAGAGATATGAAGCGAATTTTATTTTGGGCCGGAATGAAGAAGGACGTGACCAAGTTCATTGCTAGATGCTTAGTGTGCCAACAAGTTAAGGCGGAGCAAAAGAAGCCCGGAGGTTTGCTCCATCCTTTAGAGATTCTGCTTTGGAAATGGGAAAGCATTTCCATGGATTTTGTAGATGGGTTACCAAGATCGAGGAAGGGTAATACGGGGATTTGGGTAATTGTAGACTGACTTACTAAAAGTGCCCATTTTATTTCCGTCTAAAGTAGAAGGACCGTTGCGTGGTTAGCATCTGTTTACCTTCGAGAGATAGTTCGTTTGCACGGCATACGCTCCAGCATTGTGAGCGATAGAAATCCTATTTTCACAAGCGAATTTTGGAAGAGCTTACAAGAGGCGGTTGGGACGCAGTTATGCTTAAGTACTGCTTATCATCCTCAGACGGACGGCCAGACCGAGAGGGTGAATCGGATTCTAGAAGACCTTCTGAGGCTATGCATTCTAGACTTTGGAGGAACATGGGAAGAACACCTTCCACTAGTAGAGTTCGCCTTTAATAATAGTTTTCAGGCTAGCATTGGCGTGGCACCTTTTGAGACTCTTTATGCACGACCGTGCCGATCACCTACATGTTGGTGGGAATCCACGGATAAGGTTTTGCTTGGACCCGACATGATTAGGGAGACTTCGGAGAAGATACACCTGATTCGATGGCGAATGAAGACGGCGCAGGACCGACAGAAGTCATATGCTGATAAGAGACGAACCGATCTTGAGTTCAATGTTGGGGACATGGTTTTTATTAAGGTGTCACCATTGAGAAACGTAGTCCGTTTCGGATCGGTAGGGAAGTTGGCACCAAGGTTTGTAGGAACCTTTCCAATTACAGAGAGGATTGGGCAGATGGCGTACAGAGTAAAGTTACCAGAGAAGCTCAGCTGAGTTCATGACGTGTTTCACGTTTCACATTTGCGTAAGTGTTTACAAGATACGGCGAAAGTGGTAGAGCCGAGCACGCTCGAAGAAGTGGAAGTAAAGCGCAATGCCACGATCGGACGAGCTCCTACGCGCATTCTCGGATCGGAGGTCAAAAAGCTTCGCAACAAAGAGGTCAAGTTGGTCAAAGTGCAATGGGGAGATGATCAAAGAGACGCGACTTGGGAGACGGAAGATAAGATGCGTACGTTGTACCTTTTCCTTTTTGAGGGTATGTTTAATTGCTCCTTTTTCTACCGCTTTGTTGATACTTGTCCTATCTTTTAGTATTATCTTTACGATGACATCTTCGATCTTTAGTTAGGAAGAACCCTATGGTTGAAACATGTGTTTGAGACATGTTATGTCTGATGGATGCAAATGGATGCAAGTGGTTGCTAGTGGTTGCTCGTGGATGCATATACACACACCTTAGTCACTAGATCGGCTCAATCACCTTCATGTTGCATGTAAATGTGTGTGCGTATTTAAATTAATGGATGTATTTAAATAATGGATGTATAATGGTTGTGTTATCATATGGATGCTGCATTTTGATGAATGGTTGTGCACACATGTAGAAATAATATGTATCGATAGGATTCTTTCACATACATAATGGACGCATGGCACTATCATGATTTGCATTAAGGAGGTCAACTGAATCAGTAGACCGCCTGATTTTGCATTAGATAAAGGACATATACACACACTTCTTGCATATGTTCATATGGCATTCGAAATTTTGTAAGGACAATGGATGCCTGTGTTTGATGGTTGAGTAGATGGATGATTGGATGTTAGGATATGCATTTTCCTTAACTTGGAGATTTCGGGGGCGAAATCCTTTAAGGAGGGGAGAAGGTAACATCCCATAATTTTAAATATTAAAGTTAACAAATTAAAGAATACTTAATTTCAAATATGAGAATCAAGGGAAACGGGTTACGCCATTGTGTTCGTCTCGGAATTCTGGTTGAGATAGAGTCCGAGTTTGCGTAAATTGGACTTCGTATGAAGAAGTTATGGCTGTCGGAAGTTTCCAGTAATTCAAATTTAAATTCAAAAACGAATTCAGACTCAGAACTGGGCAGGGCGGGAAATTTCCCGCCGCCCAAGGCCAGGTCGACCTGGGTATCGACCTTAGTGTCGACCTCCCCCTATATAGGTCGACCTGGGGGTTGACCTACCCCCTCGGGCAGATCTGAAAGATGACGAATTTTGTGACTCAGTGCTGAGTCATTACGGCTGAGGTGTCACTCTATCTTGACTGGATGGTCTTGATTGATTCTAGGTTGATCGGATGGCCTAAATTAATCCTAAATTCTATATAAACACATGTAGACTCAAACCCTAAAACCAAATCAAAATTAGAACCATGGTCGTCATGCTATCATCTTGCAACCTAGAATAGCCGACATCAACTAGAGGAAAAGTAAAGCTAATCAACTCAAGTCTATAACAACAACAACGAATTTGTCTACTTCAAAGGCGAGCTAAATCAATTTCAGAACTTAGATCCCAGAACTCAAGACCTTCTTTGAGTTGTGAGTTCGATTTCTTTAATAAGATAATCAACAAGTTAATTAGGTTGAGTTATAATTTGGGTTATATGGTTATGTTTGTGAATCATCGGAAAAATGTGATATTTTGTGAATATATGCTAGTTGTTCACAATGATAGTTTTGTTGTAGATCCCTTTTTATATGCCAAATCACCTATGTTCAACTTGATTCATGTTTGACATCAATTTATATGCAAGTTTGGGTGTAGATTATATGCTAGTTCCTATGTAAATTGTACACAAGTTTACATGTGAATCAAGTAAAATGATTATATGCAAGTTTAGGTAGAAATTGGATTCACATATATGCAAGTTTACACCTTTAGATTTAGATCTATGACATACATAGTTTTATACAAGTTTGTGACTATGGCCTATGCAAGTTTGGGTGAAAACTATGTTCATATCTGCAAGTTCACACCTTTAGGTATATGTTTAGATTCATGACAATACAAAGTTTATGCAAGATATGTTGGAATCCTTATTCGCAAGTTAGATCCATTTTGTGTGTTATGCAAATTTGCGATGTTTCTTCTCTTTTATGTGTTAGACTAATTGCTAGTCTAATATATATATATATATATATATATATATATATATATATATATATATATATGTCATGATAAACGAACGAACAACGTGGGGACGATGGGGGTAATATTGAATATACACATATTGAGAATTGGCATAAACAGCCTTAAAAAGGCATATAATTAATTTAAGACATTAATTGGAAAATTTGGCATTTTTGGACATAATTTTAAGAAACAATTATGGACATAAGTATATTTGGAATTTATTGACGAATTTGAATAGGGATATTAATCCACTTTAGGGTTAAATAAAGATGTGTAATAATAAACCGCCTAAGACACGATGTTAGACTCTTTTGTGGTGTAAGACTGCCCGAACCCGCCCGGCAAATCGAGCAGCCACAAATGCCAGTCTAATGTGAGAGGTCAAAGGCATGAATTAAATGCGTAATAGTTGTAAAGACACGAGGTTAGGCTCGTTTGTGGTGTAAGACTGCCCGGACCCACCCGGCAAATCCAGCTGCCACAAATGCCAGTCTAATGTGGGAGGTCTTTACAAGGTTACGGTGTTGATGAATTAAGAAACACTTAACCAAATAAACATGTGGTGGGACATGGGGGGTTAAGTGGGTGCCCTAGATGGCATGTGAAATTAAGTAGGTGCCTTGGGTGGCATGTGAAATACGATTCGATGCACTTAACCAAGATTGAAACATGTAAGAAGACATGAATAAGAATGGGGTTAAGTGGGGAAAACCTTAGAGGGGACCAAGCATAGGTGGAAAGCTTGTGTCATGCATGGGGGCCCTTTTCAAACCAGTAACCCATTAAGTATCTTTGTGGGCTCGACCCAAGTCGAGGACGGGACACGCGTATTGGGTTTGATTGTAAGAGGTCAAAACGGGTTAGCGGTGGCAATGCAAGTCTAATGGGATCATGTGCGTGTGTGGGCCTGGGCTGGTAGGTAAGACGTTGTTGCATCGTGTAGATATAAGCCGTGCATTTTTGGTGGTATAGGGTTGCCACTTTGAGGAGTGATACACCCCACTGTGGGCCAGTACAGGTATATACGAGTTAGGGAGCCGATCGAATGGGGGTAGTGGGTACTCCTAGTGGAGATAGGGGCAGACGGCAACTATGAAGGCAGCTAGGTGTACACGAAACTACCATTATCATTATTAAGTTCTGTAGGCGGGATCAACTTTTAGGGTGTTTGGTGTGGTGCAATGTACTAATTATCTTATAGTGATTAGGTGCGCCGTTAACGTTATCTTTGTTCATCTTATTTCCTTTGTTTGCACTGTCATGCCCATTTGTTCACAGTCATTTCCTTATTTTCGACCTTGTGCCTTATCCTAGTTACTTTAATGATTATATTGTTAAAGTTATTGCACTCGCCAGACTTTATGTCTGACCCCCTTTGTTTCCACCTCTTTTCTTCCTCCCCCCACCCCAAGGTGCTCAGGGTTGGACTAGTACTAGTGGAGCTTGATTGGACAGCTTTATCCCTTTCTTTTGGAAGTTGCTTGGATTGCTGAAGTAAAGTTCAGTCTATCTTATTTATGGTTATTTTATGTTGGGTTTATGTCTTTTATTTTATGTACTCAGAACTTATTTGTCAAGATGGATAACAAGTGTATTTGGTTTTGTAGTTGGTTTTTGATGTGATGTAACCAAACTATTTCTGCAATAAAAGTGGTTTTTATTTTCCAAGTACCAATATATTTATCTCTCTTGTTTACTTTTCTGTTCTATACAAAATAAACGCTCCACCAAAATTAAGGCATTCCCTTTGTGAGTGATCTTAATTGAGATGGGGTTTCACAATTTCAGCTATATTCCTATTTTATTTGTGGATTGATATAGATTGTTATAATATCACTGGATTTTATTATAAAAAGCTGGTTTGGTTATCGTTAGGGAAAAACACGTGCCATGCTTATGTATGTTTGTGTCTTACGAGAGTTCCATTCTTTTAGATGAATTTTAAAAGTTAAGCAAGTTGTTTGTGACATGAATTTATCACTGAAAGTATTCCAGACTGATTCGGGTGATTTTCCTTTCCTCAAAGTATGCTTAGGTCAGAGAGTATATTTTCCAAGTAGCATTAGGTTTGCTTGGAGCTTCAGGACAGGAGCTGGAGTTGAGACATATTCCCATATTTTCTGGTATTAATTTATTTTTTGTTGTGTGTGTTGTAGTCACCAGATTTTATAATCCGATTTAGTTGTGTACTCTGATTGTATCATCATATATATATATAGTTTTCCCTTTGTATAAAGAGTTTTGATATATTATATTTTATCATTTCGTTGATAAATTTTGTTCTACTATGATTCTGTAGTGTTGTTCTTCTTCTTCTATTTAAATATTTCTTTCTTTCTTCTTTTCACCCTCTATATTCTTTCCCCTAACTATCTGCTTCCCCGTGCACTTTGAGTTGGACATGTGTATTTAAATGTCAGCTTAAACGGTATGGAAAAGTTTGGTTGTCACATTTGGCATCAGAGCTTTAGGCTAATAGATAACCTTGCCTCTATGGTGTAACTCAATAGAGATGGGGTTAGTAATACCCTATATTGAGTTTGAGTGTGTTTATATATGAGATAGCGTACTTATTAGTGTTATAAAATTGTTCTATTTTGTGTTGATTGATCTATTGAGTGGTATATAAATTCCAGATCGATGCGTTTAGCTGACGTGGTCGATAGGGATTTGTAAATACTTGAACAAGGCAAATTAACATAATATTGTTTTTAAATGGGTACATGAAATAACTTTACCCTGAATCATATTTTGATATGAAGGAATAATGTTATGAAATTATTAATACGGTTGGTTGTTATTATTATAATCAAATGAGATTATAATATTGAGATGGTTATATATAACCAAAGAAAATTTGTGTAAGAATGGAGTATACAAATGAGCTAAACCAAAATTGGATTCAGACCAGAATTTAGAATTTTAATCCCGGATGTTTAGAAAATATTTTCTGAAGTATTATAAAGTAATACAGTATTACTTTTAAGGAGTTTTTGAATAAAAATTGTCTTTAAATAGATTTTGGGAATGCTTAAGCACTGAACTCACTTTAGTAGCTAGAAAATAATTCTGATGATGACCACAACATTATCAGTGCTCATTTTTGAGTTTCTAAGTGGCGGATTGCTACCATAATAATTTTCTAATGGAAAATTTGTTTGAGAAACCAAGTTTTAAATTTCAAATGTTTTGAACTTGCAAATGGTTATAAATATATGCATATATATTTATAATATTTTAAAAGAATTTGAAATAAAAGCCAAGAATTTGAATTTTGAATTTAAATTTAACCTGTGCAAGTTAAATGGATTGAAATGGTAAAAGTGAATCGAATGGATTAAAATATAACTTAATTTAAGTTTAATAAAAACTGAAGGAATCTAGGAAGATTAAATTTTGTAGCTTAAAAATTGGGTTGAGCTGGATTGAATTAATGGAAGTAAGTTTAAAACTTCGAAATTAAATCCAGACTTAAATTATTAAATCAATATGGACGAATGTGAATGTTTTGTGTGTAGAATATTGATTGAATGTAAGGATATCGATTGGAAAGCATTTAAAACCAAATGAAATATTATATAGAATGGATCAAAATGAATGAATGTTGTTAAAGCTTCACATATTGTAACTCAGTTGTTCAAATTAAGCAAGTACAGGTACCTGGAGCCATTGACTTGGGTTTGGTTGTGTTTTATCACATAAATTTGAAGCAAATTCACTTAATAACACTTATATAAGGTACGCTTATGCAGAAATATAAGAGTTGGTATATGAATGGGTTTTTCGACTGTGTGGGTCGATGTATACATATTTATCTCTTTTGTTATATTGCGAAAGTCCATCCGTACAGGGGAGAAACTGCCAAAAAATTTCCAAAATCTAAGGTGTTAGGAAATTTTGAATTTTTTTATTAACAGAAAAGAATTGGTGTTTTTATTGAAACTAATTAGATCGGTTGGAATTAAAAGTTCAGAAAGCATAACAGATGATTTTAACTAAGTGGATTTGTGAAAAGTTAATGAGTTTGAAGAATTTTTCATACCTTAATTATTTTAGGGACAAAATTCTTTTAAGGGTGAAGGAATGTAACGACCCGCATTTTTAACAATTAAGTTCAAACATTTAAAATTGGTTTTAAATGTTGATTTTAAAATTTAAGCAACTTGAATTTTACGATTTTGAGTATTAATTAAATTTGAATAGTATAATAATAAATTTAATTCTGATTAAGTGAGAATAAATTGGATTTGAGGTATAACATGAATTGGATGGTTTATTAAGACCCAATTAAGTTCAGGTTTGAATTATAATAAGGAATTTATTAATTAAACAAAGTTTGAAAGTATAAATATAAAATAATTAAAAACGAGCTCGCCACGTCGCGACAGTTCGTAGTTTTACGATTTGAACTTCAACTGAGTGTATATGATTAAATATAAGTCGAAATTCATTGAAATAAGAATATTCCGAATATATTGGATTATAGTTTTCTAATGGAAGAGAAAAATCGAGATTTCATCTTATAGATTTTGGGTTATGTCAAAATCAAATTTTCAGAAAAATCGCACTATAATCGTTAATGAATTATAACGATTTATTAATAAAATAAAAGGATTTTAAATAAAATGAATATCGATTTAACTTGAAATTCAAAATGCTGAGTTTAAAATCCAAATTAGTTTATTTTGAAGTTATATGAAAACTATTTGAGTATATACGATGATAATAAATTATTGTCAATGGATTTGATTATTTTCAAATCAATTTACATTTTATCGATTTAATACGGAACTTGAGAATAACCAATGTTCGAACGACCTCGGATTTCAATGAAATCAATTTTGTACAATCCAAAATGGCTAATTATTGTAAGATTTTCAATTTTAGGTCAATCGGAGTTATTATGTGATCGTGTGCAATATAAACGCATATCATTTATGTTGTAAAATTAAAAGGGAGTTTTCAAACGGTTTCTGAATTCGATGAAGCAAGTTATATAGTGTTTGGGATATTAAGTTATTATAGGATTTCAATTTTCATCACGGTCAAAGCTTATATGTTGTCGTTTGAGCGTGAAACATACAACGTATGTTTCATGTAAATATATAAATTGAAAATAATAATATAACCCTCGTCTATGAATAATCATATACGCTCAACCCTCTTCACCCCTTTTCTTTCTACCATCAGCGAATTGATTCGTATATCCTTAAATCTTCAGAAAATTTTATTAAATTGAATCTTCAACGAAATCGTATAAGTTTCGATTCATTGAACCATTGGAAAGGAGAGCTTCAATTCTATGCACATATTGAGAGGTGCGATTATTTTTCTAGACACTCAATTTTGAACAGTGCAACCTAGGGCTGGTGAGTGTCGATGCTGGGGAAAAGGCAGAGGATGATTCGAGGGGGCAGGCGAGTTTTCCATAGTGAGGTGGTCTGTTTGGTGGTGCTATAGGGTTTGCAACAGGAGCAGTCGGAAATTAGGGAATTGGTCGTTTTCCAATTGGAGATGTTGGGGCTTTGTCATTTGGTCAGGGATGGAGGAGGCTGCCTCCTGGAGAACTCCGGCAGTGGAAGGATGGACTGAGGAGGAGTTCCGATGTAGAGTTAAGGTCGGATTTCTGATCTGGCGCTCTGCGTTTTCTAAGCCGAAGATTAGCAGCTGGAAAAAGAAGTTTAAACATGGTTACTTAATTAAATAGGGTGGTTAAGGTTAATCACAGTCATTGACTAATATAATTTATTTTAATTTAAATCAAATGTTGTAATATGTATAACTATTTCATACGTGAATAGAATTGCACGAAACAAGAAGCATTGGGTTAGTAGCTACGATATCCACGTGTAGGCATTGCTTCAAAATAATTTGGAGCTAGCTAGAATTTTATTTAATTTTAAATGTTGGTTTGAAATTAGACAAATCGACCTGAAATCGTTGATCAGAAATGAAATGTGAGTTAATTCCCATTCTTTCATAATACTGTGATGTAGTAAAATTCATATTTATTATAATTTATCATAATTAGTATAAATCGAATGCTTGGATGCCTTGCATGCTTATTGTTTGTTTAATGGTTGACTATATTTATATTTTCGTCATATTAAATGATATAGATTAAAATTTATATTTCATACGCAATTATATAAATGATATTATGATTTGTGATGTAGGGAACTACAGGTTGGAGGGGTCCAATTGGATTCCTTAAATATTTCGTATGTTACTTGATTTCATATTTATTCATATATGAATTGTTTAAACTCAAGTAACATTAAATTTAGTTCGGATGATTGATGGTTGAATTGAATTCAACATTGGTGTTTTATTAATTAGTTAACAGTATTGATTAAATGATTGGCAGCAAATGGCCTTAAATCCATCTTTTTTGGACCTCGATTTGCCGTTAGGTGGATTGACGAAATTGTAGTTATAAAATTTATTTTTATAACTAAAGCAAGATTTTCAATTATATTTTTATAAGTTAAAATTAAAATTAGAAGTTTTATAAATAGATCGATATTCATGATTGGTTTTCATATAATAATTATAAAACATTTTATAAAGCAAATTCTTATGTTTTATTAAGTTTTATAAGCAGTAAGTCGGGAATTAACCTAAGGGTTAATAATTTGAGATATTTTTTTTAAGAAAACAATTAAGTGTGAAGTCATTAAATTAATTATATTATTAATTAATTTAAGGGAAAGGGTTAGTGGGAATAAGCTAACAATTTAAGTGATGTTTTTAGGTTGACTAAGTCAACTGTTTTCAACTATAATTAATTATTTGATTAATTCGATTTAAATTGATCTAATATGAATAATTTTGACAAATAGCTGTATAAATTTAACAAATGATTACAAAAATTAAGTATTATTTTAATTAACCATATTTAAAACTAATTATCGAGTTGTTTATTATTAATAAAGATAATTCTTATTTTAATGACCTTCTAAAGAGGTTAACAATTCTATTTTTTTGTTAACAATGAAGTAAACTACTTTTACTCTAGTTAATGTTGAAATTAATTATTATTTTAATTAATAATAATTTAAGGGGTTACCTTTTTGAAATCATTTGGAATCATTTAAGAAGGTAATCAAGTTTGAAAAGAGTTTTTAACTTTAAGAGTTTTATCAGGGATTTTATAATAATCCAAGTTTTATGAATTAGTTTATAAAAGAAATTTAAGCTAATTCGATGATTGTAAATATGCAGTTGCCTAATAATTATATTAAGTAGAGTGATTGGAATTGAAAGGGGATTTTCAATTTGTAAAGGAAAGAAAATTAAATGATTTTTTGTGAAGAATTTGGTAAATGCGCTCTGGAAGTAAAACCAAGTGATAACCTGGTTTTGAACTCGAAAAGGATATTCAAAAGGAACAGAGACAATGTGATCTCGGAAAAAGCTTGAAAATGATGGGCAGGCTCCAAATGGTGATGTATAACTACACAAGAAGTTTGAAGATATATCTGCCGAATCCATGGACTGGCACTGGTCCATGCCCCTTGGACCGGTACCGATCCTTAGAGACAATCAATATTGACTCATCATCTGTGCTGTGGTGGCTCCAAGCATCCAACAAGCCATTGGCAAAGTTTCAAGTCAATATGATCAACTATGCTAAAATTACTTGATGGACCGATAAGAAAAGCATGCACAGTAAGATGACAGATCATCAAAATTAGTCAAACGAGATCCAGTCCATACCAAACTCAGCAAGAGAGCTCGTAAGGACTTAGCAAATTGTGGAGCATGCATCTCGAAATTTTCCAAATACATGGACTGACACCAGTCCATAGTCCAAGACTAGTACTAGTCTATGAAGTTAACTCTTGTAGTAATGGGACTATAGGCGTGTCTTCTTCATGTTATTTCAGGCTTATGTGTAGCTGGGCTTGGTCCAATACCTCTTGGAACTCTATAAATACAACATGCTATCCAACAAAAAAGGGGATCCAATCTCTGCTATGCCAGAACGCTGCCAAAGCTCTATCAAAGTAGATCTTCGTCTCTAGCAGCCATTACTCAACTTCAACAGCAAGGCTTCATCTCCATAGATAACAAAATCTAGGTTATCTAGATCAGTTATCGGGATTCTCCGATAACCACTAGTACTTGTGATTTCCTGCTATCTCTACCATGGAGAATATTATATTCATCTATAGTTCATTGTAATTGGATTGACAAGGATAATAATAAAAGATATTTAAAGTGGATGTAGGTCTTATCAATAGCTGAACCATTATAAATATTGCATGTCTCTCTACTTTCTATTTCTTACATTTTCCATTTATTTGTATACTGTTTTCCCCGTAAATGGGTGGTGCTTTCGCTAAAATCTAGGGTTAATGCCATTTTTGGCTTTAACACCACGTAAGTTATAATAAGTTACTAAAATTGATTTACGTAAAGGTCTGATAAAAGTATTATGTAACGAAATCCAAGTTATAAATGAAGCAAAGAAGTTTAAAACTAAATAGTTTTTTAAACAGTTTATTTAATCAAAGAAACAAGTAAAAGTAGATATAATTGAAAGGAACTTTTCTAAAGTAAGGAATGGTTTAACAAAATAGTAAATGAGGTTTGATATGATATTATTAGTAATATTAGTTTTTGAGTTTCAAACTTTTGTCTATCTTAAGATAAGAACATTGTCGAGTTAAGGTCTGAGAGGTACATAAAATACTCTAACTTGAACGACTTTACTATTATCAAGGGATAATATCAGTTTGTGATTATAATTATATTGGAAATATTTATATTATTTCCATACTAAAGATTGCAACTTTATTTGCAAGGTTTTGAAATATAATAGCACTGTTGGGTTTTAAAGTAAACAATGTATTACTTGACATTGTTTAACCCAGATATGAAGTGTGATTATGCTTATACCATTTAGTTAAGAATATGACACTATTTTCTAAGTATTAAAAATAGTATGTTTTGTGAATAAGAAATGAGTATAAGGCTATAGTTTTCTAAGAAATGAAATGAAATGGTATAATTGGTTTGAAACGGTATAGCATGTATGGAAACTTGGATTACTATATCCATAAGGGAAGCTTTAAACTTTATTTGCCAAAGTTTTGAAGTTAAATAAAATTGTTGGGTCTATATAATAAATAATGATTGAACTACATTGTTTGACCCATATAAGATTTGGTAATTAGATTGATACCATTTAGCTATATATATATATATATATATATATATATATATATATAGAGAGAGAGAGAGAGAGAGAGAGAGAGAGAGAGAGTTCCAATGTAAAGAGAAAAATGGGTTTTATGGAAAAACAACAATATTTTCGAGGCAAAGGAAATAGAAAGGGTTTTGAGTATATATAATGATATTTCCCAGGTAAAGGAAATAAGAAAGGATTTTGTGAATAGATCTATTCGGAAAAGACAAGGGTTGGGTTATCGTTTACAAAGTAAGGAAAAAAAAGATTTATGAATATATATATTCTGTTAAAATAAGTATATGGAATCAATTTTAAGAACCGATGAAAGGGTTTTAATTAAAAGGGTCTGAGCTGCTGAAGTACTAATCTATATTGTTTTTGATTTTATAGTTAAAAATCCGATATCAATAAATATTGTTTTGAACTTTTGACGTGTTAGTTCAAGGAGACCGGGATGGGAACTAGACCCAAAACCACTTCGAACCGACTTTGCATTCGAAAACTAACTTGCAGGGATGCATATGAGATGATTGAATACATAAATCTTTGGAACAAGAGGGTTGATCGCTAATGTCTCTGGTTAATAACTAGGATTAAACTTGTAGCACTAAACCTCTATGTTCTAAGGTATCTTTGGTTTCGTTCAGTCCCAGATCAAACTTGTATGAACATATGTCTAACGGAGTATTTCCTAGAATCACATATGGTGGCTTTTACAAATATACCTAGTATGATGGCGAAGAAGGTAACTTCTTTTAGCTTAACACTCAAAGTATATTTATGCAAACCAATTAGTGATTTGGTGGATCTGAAAATGTGGCATTCAAAGTTGAATGAGATGTTTCAAGAAAAGTTAATCGTGACCTCAAGCCTTATCAATTGGTAAATAACTGAAATTGGGCATGCAGCAGGGATATGTGGTTTATACCCATTAGGGTATATCATTACATGATCTAGAAAAATCGGTTGTCCCTTTCTTGTATGCTTTGAAATAAAACGATTATTGATCCCAAGCTTGGTGATGATATATTCGATATACTCAAGTTGAATGAGTATCCGGTTTTGTGTGGTTGGGCTGCAAGATGTTTTTGTTGAACCCCAATGTTTTATCACTAGAGAACGCTGATTGGAAGGTGGTTCCATACATAGTCATGTTGAAAATCCAAACTCCAATATGAGGCGTACGTTTTTAGATGTAAACCAACTATGTTGAAACAAAAGATGCAAGCATTTTGGCTATATTCCTATTTTATTTGTGGATTGATAGACATTATTATAATGTCAATGGATTTCATTATAAAAAGTGATTTGGTTATTGTAAGGAAAATGCGTGTTATGTTTATGTGTGGTTGTGTCTTACGAGAGTTCAACTCTTTTAAAGGATTTCTAAAAGTTAAGTAAGTTTGTTTGTGATGTGAATTTATCACTGAAAGTTTTCCAGACTGATCCAAGTAGTTTTTGTTTCCTCAAAATATGCCCGCGTCTGACTGAGTATATTTTCCTTGTAGCATTAGGTTTGCTTGGAGCGTCAAGAGTGAAGCCGGAGTCGAGATGTATTCCTGTATTTTCTGGTATTAATTTATTTTCCCTTGTGTGTGTTGTATTCATCAGATTTTATAATTTGATTTAGTTGTGTACTCTGATTGTATCATCACCATATATATACACACAGTTTTCCCTTTGTGTAAAGAGTTTTGGTAAATTATATTTTATTCGTTCTGCTATGAGATTCTGTTCTACTCTAATTCTATAGGGTTGATGTTCTTCTTCTATTCTAATAATTATTTATTTCTTCTTCTTAACCACTTACTTCTTTCCCCTGACTATCTGCTTTCTTGTGCCCTTTGAGTTGGACATGTGTGGTTAAATGTTAGCTTAAACAGTATGGAAAATTCTGATCGTCACAATTAACAAAATGGAATTGGACTAAAGAGGTTTGGAAAGTTAGAAAGACAAAAGGGAAATTATATGACTTATTTATAGCATTGCAATTTATATCATCGAAATTTATTCAATTGTTATGCCTATATGAAGATCTGATGAGTTACAAGCTTAAATGAGCCTAATAAAATATCACATACATATTTTCTAATTCAAGTAATTCGAATAGAATGTCATGAACATTATAATCGAAAATTTTGAAATCAGTCATTTGTAAAAATAAGTGTTCATAAGGTTGCAAATTCATTCCAAATTCATAAATATTAGATATTGAAATTGTCAATGTTACTTTTGATTGCCCTAATTTGATTTGGAATGCAAATTTCTATGGTTCAATTTACTAAGAACATTGTGAGTACAAGTTACCTGTACCTGTTTTCATGAAAGTTTACATTTACATTTACTATTCAATTCTAGTACAAAAGGCGTGTTGTTTCAAATAATACGGAATATACCAAAAATGAAAGTGATGTCTAAAGTACATACTTTTTCGTAGTTTGCACTGCCTAAGAAAAAAATCTTGTAATTATAAACAATAGGAAAAAATTGTGAAGGACAAAAAAACCAAAAAAAGTGCCCAAAAGGATAAGGGGCAAAAAACTTGTCCAAAAGGACAAGTTTTAGTGCAAAGTGGAAAAACATGGAACCCCCCTGAAATTCACAATTTGCACTAAAACTTGTCCTTTTGGGCAAGTTTTTTGGTGGTTGTCCTTTTGGGCAAATAATTTGGTGAGTTTGTCCTTGTGGGAAAAATCCCCTTTAAACAAATCCTAAGTTTAACTTTTTGTAAACTTTGAAAGTTATAACTGTAATCCTTTTTGTGAATGGTAGCTCTAGAAGATTAAATGTGGAAGCGAATGCTCTTTACGAAATGTACATCTATGTGCATGTTTTGGAATTTCTATAAATTAAAATTAATAAGATAGAAATATAAATAAATATACGTATTTATAAATTTGTACAGTTAAAGCGCTTAGTGGTTCTAGCGGTCGATGTGCAAAATATTGTGGGGGACAAAGCAAGATACAACGGGATATAACGGAGGTGCAAAATGGTTAATTATATATAAAAACAAATATATAAAGTTAATTTATTACTATTGTAGCAATATTTGTGCAGAAGAAACTAATATTGTTTAATCGTGTATGGCAAAACAAAACAATATCACAGATATGCATATTAGAATTGGTGACTATAATAGATTTCTAACTTATATTGAGTACTTAAGACTTAAAATTAACTTTTTACACTAACCTTTTTAATTTATTCTAAAAGAAAAATAGTCAAATCAATCTCTGTATATTAATATTGCTAAAGCAGATGCTAAAAAGTATTGATTTAGCAAGTGTAGCGCAAAATAGCTGGGTTTAATGTGGATCTGCTGTTCATTAACGCTAAATTGAAATAACATAATGGTCGAACAATGCTATGGGCTATAACGCGGATTTTGCGAGGGCTTTAACTACACAGACATAAATACACACATATACAAATATGAGAGCGGCTATTTGAATGTTGATATTTGTCACAAATCAAGGGACATAAAATCTCAATGGTTAGATCAATTTGTCTTTATGTGAGGGGTGGAAATCAGGGGACAATCCAATGTTTGAGAATTTGTGTCCACCAAATTGTGTCAAATTTTTGTGTTTAAGTAGATTTTCCCTATAAACACACACACACACACACACACACACACACACACACACACGAGCCTACCAGTTTGATTAAAACAAACATAGGTTAAAAGTAAATACACATCGTTACATTAATAAAAATTTATATAAGATAGCAAATAAATATGCATCATCACTTGCATTGCTATTAATTTTCTTTTTTAAGGCGATTAAATATTAATAGCATAGTAAACCGCAGGACTAGGAGGTAGGAATGGAAAAGAGATAGTAACTCCAAAATTTATGGACAAGGAAAAAAATTTAATAAGCAATGCATATGTAAATAACATGGAACTACAAGAATTAAGTGGGAATATAAATGCTACTAATGAGACCGGATATAAAATTAATATGTAACATTTGGGAAAATGTAATAGGCGTAATAAGTTCATTTGAGATAATTAAATAAACATTATTAGCTATTGTCCTATTATAATAATAATGATCATCTACTACAAACAACTGACATTTATGAAATATAAATAGTCTATATGAAATATAGAGAGTCAGTGTATAACATTGGAATAAATTTGATGGTATTGAATAAACATACAATGCGATATAAAGAAGATTATAGAGCTAATACTTTTAGGATGAACGTGACTTAGTGTGCCTTGCTTGATAATCTGGTCTAGGATAGTTGGTTTAGTTTACAATAGGTTGGGATGCAAGGTCAAATGAGTTACATAATCGAACTATGCCCTTCACCTTTAACATAACAAGAGCTGTGTATGCGTAATACTAATGTTGGACATCTCAACAATATGGCCCTTAAGCAAGGAATATACATCTCCATATAAGTATGGGAAAACATCTGGAGGGTTCATCTTACTTTGAAGTATTAAATAGGTTAGTAGCTAATAAGGCAATGTGTTGAAATTTGTGATACGCAAATCACAATTGTGGGCAACAAATTATCTATGCAGATTTTGTGGAGAGATTTGTTGCTATATTTGAGCCTATTTAAGGCAAGGATTATTTGGTGTTTTTTCAAATAAATTTAAGACATATATGAAGATAATTGGGGTGCTAAGTTTACTTGGAGGTCAAGAAAACTTGGGTATGAAGCAATTCACTCTATAAAAGGTCTAGGTAACATCTTCATTAGGCATGGAAAATTTTCCATTGTTCTTCATTATCTTTCTCCTCAAATTGTTTAGCCATTAGATATTCTCTATCTATTTCTCAATAAGTTTATTGGTTTAAGTTGTGATTGTTGGTAACGATAGTCGAGATCAGTTGTAAACAATTTTTTATTTGGTGAATCAATAAAGAAGGTGGCTGGATGGAATATCGTGTGTTCATATTTTCGATATTATTTTGTGTAGTTTTTAGTTTTTTAATCACATTCATCCAAGTGATTGGGTGAAAAAGATCTTATTTTTGTTGGTGTTTTGTCAAACATCCGCTGTCCACAAAACCCCAACAGTTGGTTTCAGAGTTCAGATTATCACATATCTTGGAGTGTTTGTTGGATTGAAGATTGTAGATGTTGGAGATGATGATGTTTTTGAAGATGGATATCTTGAATGGGAAGAATTGGGGTATATGGAAGTCGAAGATGGAGGACATTCTACATCTCAATGATTTGCATGATCCCATTGATGGAGATGGGGAGAAGCCCTTGAATATGGATGAGGGAAAGTGGAAGAAAATGGACAAATAGGCGATTGCATTGATTCGCCAATATGTGGACGATTCGGTATTCCACCATGTGTCTAGTTGTGAATCCGCGAAGGCATTGTAGGACAAATTAGTATCTTTGTATGAGTTGAGGAGTGCAACAAGTAAGGCTTATCTGGTTCGAAAGTTGGTACAGCTTCGATTGGATGAGGAGAAGTCGGTTGCAGATCATTTGAACGAATTTCAAGACGTGATCAATCAATTGACAAATTTGAAGGTCAATTTGGATAAGGAGTTGCAGGCTCTTTTATTGATGAGTTCTCTTTCGGAAAGTTGGGAGACTTTTGTTGTTTCATCAAGTAATTCCAATGCTAATGGAACTATCTCTTTGGAAATGATTCGAAGCAGTCTTTTGAATGAGGAGCTAAGGAGAAAAGGGTCGGAGTTGAAATCGGTTCAAATTGAGGCGATGGTACCAAGGCACTCAAAGGATACAGTTTGGAAGAAAAAGGGAGCTAAGGGTAAATGTAACACCCCACCTCCATTAAGGTCACTCACAAAGGGAATGCATTAACTTTAGTGGGGGTCATAAGAGTATAGAACAGATAAAATTACAAAACAGACAAATTTAAGCAACGGAAAACAATTAGAACTTTTATTCCATAGTAGCATAATAGGATAAACTTTCATAAGGGTTGTTTCAAACATCAACACCAAAACATCAAATATCTGTCTTGTTTCTCAAAAGAAGCATAATACAAAATAACATAACATAATTCCCCAATTAAGTAGTAGCCAACCATAGCAGTAAAGCAA
Source organism: Allium sativum (assembly GCA_030737875.1). NCBI lineage: Eukaryota > Viridiplantae > Streptophyta > Magnoliopsida > Asparagales > Amaryllidaceae > Allium > Allium sativum. The sequence continues at coordinate 309,986,560 of CM060912.1, read as the reverse complement.
AGAGTCCAAAGCAATACATCACAATCTTCGAGATTGAAAAGAATCTGAACTAAGCGGTGGTATTCCCTCCCTGTGGACCTTTGGGGGGGGGGACGAAAGAAAGAAGGCGAAACAAAAACAGAGTCAGACATAAAGCCTGGTAAGTCCAGTGACTTTCAACATGTAAACAGGTAAAGGTATAATGACATGAATAAACTGGATACAAGACATAACCATGATAATAAGCATCGCAAGATAACGAGATAAGCATAAAATAAGACTAGAACATGATAAGGTATCGTACTGATTCCTAATTTCTCTGCACCACCTAACTAGTGTTCAACTAATGCCATTTGTTACAAAACAAGATAAGTGATCCCCATTTCCCACATGATAGTTTTATAGGTACATATCTCATGATGAGGGTCCCACCTCATGTTGACAGTTTACCTGTCCCCACCGTACCTATCTTAAATGATCGGCTCCTAATCATAACGTTCCACATGTGTTTGTATCAACCCGGCCCCTACTTGTAGATACTTGTGCTGGTCCTACCATAGGGTGTATCATTTCCTAGGGTGGCAACCCAATACAGTTCTAGAGTGCACAGCTTTATACCTACTTGGTACTCAGTGTCTAAATTTTCCCAGGTCGGAATTACGTGCACGCCCGGAATCCATCGGAACCTACACTGTCGTACCACCTGCCGCTATTTTGACCACTTATAATCATCCCAGTAGTCGTGCCCCCACCCAGCCTGGCTCAGGGTCCCGTTGATACCTAACGTGGGTTACTGCTGAAAAGGGTCCCGCTACTAGGGTTATCCTAGGGTCTATTCGTATACCCCCCATATTGGTTAAGTGTCATCAATCAATCAATTCAAGTTTACTTAACCGACCCATTCATCATGTTATATTGGTTAAGTGTCATTAATCCAGTCGAGTTACTTAACCCACCAACTTCTCATGTCATATTGGTTAAGTGTTGCATGTTGACTTAAACCTACCATATGTAACATGTTAGTTTAGCAGTATTTATTTATTTATGCATCAACCTCTCACATTGGACTTATTTGCGGTAGCTGGATTGTGTCGGGCAGTTCCGGGCAGTCTTACACCGCAAACCCATTCCAACCTCGGGTTCAAGCATTCAATGCGCTAATCTCTCACATTAGACTTGTTGTTTGGGGTTGTTGGATGTGCCGGACAGTTCCGGGCGGTCTTACACCACAAACACATTCTAACCTCGTGTTAGGCATTATTACCCATCTAATCTTCGCCTTTGACCTCTCACATTAGATTGTTGTCGTTGCGGTTGCTGGATGTGCCGGGCGGTTCCGGGCCGCCTTACACCACAACTCAAATCTAACCTCGTGTCTTTGGCGGCAATTAGATTTAATTAAATTATATACTTACCAATTATGTCCAAATTCCAATTTTTACATGCCAATTATCATATGCCCAATTATTGATTTACATGCCAATTTACATATGCCTAATTATTGATTTACATGCCAATTTACATATGCCCAAATATTGATTTACATGCCAATTTACATATGCCCAAATATTGCAATAATAATAATAATACCCCATATCCATCACAAATTATGCCCTATAATTCAACCAAACATGTTATGCCCATAAATTCACCCAAATAGGCAATACCCAATATTCCCCGTATTCGAAACGTTCGTATTTCGCGATTTCAGCCTAGGTTCGAAGTTAACCCAGGTTCAATAAAAGAAAATAAATAGGGGGAGATAGAAGTTGCATAAAATAAGAACATAGAGAAAATAGGCTTGAAAATATCATCACAGGCGTGAAGGCTAAGACTTGATAAGAACATCATCATGAACACGAAAAACTGATGTACAACAAGATAAACTGATGATGGTAGCATTATGAGAATAAGAATAGAAGAAAAAGAACAACTTGGAATCAGGCATAGTCTCATTTTCATCTTATTACATGTCAAGACTAGATTTAGGTGTTCAAATCTAAAAATAACTGAACTTACAGCGTTTGGATTAGAAAAGATAATTGAACCGCTTGTTGTTGTTGAAGAACTCTAATTTGATATGGATTAATCCTCTAAGTTGATAAAGAACCTTTTGATTTGATTTAGGTTTTAGTGGCAGCTAGGTTTAGATGAGAGTTTGGCGGCACGAAGGCGCCATGTGAGTGAATAATAGAATTAGGGTTTAGGTTTGGATATGTATTTATAGGTGTGTTAGGCAAACCGTGGCCTTTAGATTAGCATAGGAATCATCAGAGCCATCTAAACCAAAGAGACATGTCACCCATCCAACTACCCTGAGTTGACCCTGGGGTCGACCCGAAACAAATAAGTCGGTTTGGCGTTTTGCCTTCCTGCTTCCGCTGTTTTGAATTTTTTTCTTGAATTTTAGGTAGATTTTTATTTTATTAATTTATATATATACATATATTTCCCTTATATGTATACAAACTTCCAAGGTCCATAACTTTCTCATACATTATCCGTTTAATGCAAACTTTGGGTCCATCTTGACTAGAATTTTGAGACGAACGCAGCGGTATAGTCTGTTTTACTTAATTCTCACTTTTAAAATTAAGTATTATTTTAATTCATCCATTAATATTCATAGAAAAATATGGGGTGTTACATTCTCCCCTCCTTAAAGGATTTCGTCCCCGAAATCTCTAAGTTAAGAAGAATGCATCCTACTATCCAACATCTATCTACTCAACCATCATTCACAAGCATCCATTGTCCTTAAAAAAGATTTCTAATGTTATATGAACATATGCAAAAGTGTGCATGTGTAACACCCCACCTCCACTAGGGTCACTCATAAAGGGAATGCACTAGTTTTGGTGGAGTATTATCTAGGTAAACATACACAGATATATCACAAGGCAGAACATAAGTAAAGCAGCGGTAGAAATTAAAAACCAAATTTTTTTATTACTTTCAAGAAAAGAGTCAAAACCTCATATATCCAAGGTACAAATTATTCCATTACATCAGGTTCTAGATAAAGAAGCATAAACTTAAGATAACAAAAGTAAATTATTCCCCATAAATACCAGAAGTGCAGCCATAGCATAGCTCAAGACCAAACAATGCATGAGCTGACAGAAAGCAAGCTAAATCCAAGCTAAGAGCTAGTGTTTCCTCCTTGAGAACCTGGGGGGAACGAAAGAAAACGAGGCGAAAGAAAAAGGGTCAGTCATAAAGACTGGTAAGTCCTAGTGACTTTCAGTATAAAAACTAGTAAAGTTAACAAGACATGAGTAAACGGAAAGTAAACATAGGGATGATAATGAGACTGGCAAGATAACTAAGATAACAAGATAAATCAAGTCTAGCATCGCATATTCAAGATTCGCTGCACCAACTGTACTAGTATTCTAACCCATGTCAAGTATTAATCATGAAATGATCCCTTGGCCCAATATCATGAAGTGACCCATTACGGGGTCCTACGGTACGATCTACTAATCGATCGGCTCCCAACAAGTCCTAGCTCGTCAAGTGTCTGTGTCATACGGCCCAATCACGAAATGTAGTCACCTGTGCTAGGTCCACCCTAGGGTGCCAACCACCGACACGAATCAAGCACGCATAGTGTAAACCTACGGGAGCCCAATGCCTGCTTTTTCAACTCCGGACTACGTGCACGACCATAGTCCGTCTGAACCTACAATGGCGCACCTACTCAGTCGTCGTTCTGGTCGCTTACAATCAGCCCAGTAATCGTGCCCCACCCTGCCTAGTCCCAGGGTATCGTGATACATCTAAGCGGGTTACTGCTAAAAAGGACCGCGTAACTAGGGTTTCTAATGGGTTAAGTGTTGTCATTCAAATTCGTGACTTAACCCTATCCAAATCATGTATCAAGTTGGTTAAGTGTGTTCAAGCGGTTCATGACTTAACCCTATCAAATCATCGTGTAAAATTGGTTAAGTATACTCAAGTGGTTCATGACTTAACGCTATCATGTGGCATTAATTCATTAATGCACCCCAACCTCTCACATTAGACTAGTTGTTGTGGTAACTGGATTTGTCGGGCGGTTCCGGGCAGATTTACACCACAACATAGTCTAACCTCGGGTTTTACGTGCGATATGACCAACTACCCACATTGGATCCTATTGTTTGCGGTTACTGGATTTGTCGGGCGGTTCAGGACAGATTTACATTGCAAACTCAACCCAACCTCGAGTTGGCCATTTTCAAATTCATTCTAAGTGTCATGTCCCGGTTCAAGTTTCGAGTCTAAATTCATGTCAAGTTTTCATGTCATGTTTCATGTCAAATCGTGTCAAGTTCATGTCCATATCCAGGTTCAAGTTATAACAATGTTCACGTTTCAAGTTTATAGTAAATTCAGGTTTGCCTAAACTACCCAAATCGTATTCCCAGCGCACGTGAATTCGAATCGATACAAACAAATCTAATTAGGGAATAACATAGAAAGAACGGGCCTAAGGTGGCAAAAGTGATTATAAGTCAAGCATGGTATAACTTGAGGTAAATTACTACAACAATACTGGCATATGGAATAGTGGTTTCAAATATCTAACTTAGCAAAATAGAGTGATAGTCATGGTAATAGTTGACCTAAGATAATAACCCCAAACTTGTGAATAACAACTAATTCAACATCGCAGGCATGTTAACATCATGGATATAAAGGGTTTAGGTTTACAACATGTTTAGGCCCCAGATCAGTTTCATATAAATATTACCATAAGTCAAGATTCAAGATGAATAGATCCAAGGTGAACAAATAGTGGATCCAAAATACTAGATTCAAAATGAACAATGATAGGTCCAAGATATACAATGATAGGTCCAAGATGATTGTCATACTTATGTTCAATTTCAATTTACAACATGTCGATATTAAGTTTAAAGTTTAGTTCTAAAAGTAACTGGGGCTTACAGATCGTGGTTTGGGAATTAGAAAACAAAGAGGCGATGTTGAATCTCGAGTCTAACAGAAATCCCCCAAACAGCAATACTCTACACGTAGCCTTGTTGGAGAAGAATCAATTCCTTTTTCTCTAACTTTTCAACCAGAGTTTTAGCAGCATAAGAACAGAGAGAATTTGTGTAGAGAGACTAGAGTTAGGGGCTGTTTATATAGGGTCAGGCCAACAAATCTAGACAGAAATCGGACTAAATACATCAGAGTGAATTCTGACTCGAAAGTGGACTCGGGAACCAGGTCGACACCCAGTTCGACACCCAGGTCGACACTATGGTCGACCTGGTCCTGGGCAGGTCGACCCTATGGTCGACTCCTAGGTTGAACTCGTCCTGGGCGGGAAATTTCCCACCCAGTCCGTTCTGGGTTTGAATTCGAAATTTGAATTCGAATTCTGAGCTGTTTTGAACTTGAAAATTTCTGAAAACTTCAAAGGGTCATAACTTGGTCATACGGACTCCGATTTTCGAAAACTCGGACTCGTTTCCAAGCAGAATTTCGAGACGAACGTAATGGTGTAACCCGTTGCCCATGATTCTTATTTTAAAAATTAATTCTGCCTTGATTTATAGTTATAACACGTTATCAAAATACGGGTTGTTACATTCTCCCCTCCTTAAAGGATTTCGTTCCCGAAATCTCTAAGTTAGAAAGAATATATCCTACCATCCTATCATCCATCTACTCAAAACATCATCCATAGGAAACCATTATCCTTAAAAGCTTTCTAGTGCTGTATGAACATATGCAGTAAGTGTGTGTATATGTATTTATCTAATGCAAAAGATCAGGCGGTTACTGATTCAGTGAACCTCCTTAATGCAAAATATGTTAGTGTAATGAGTCCAACATGTATGCAAATTCCTAACATAATTTATAATCTCTACATGAGTGCACATAACATTCATTCATATGCAACATCCAAGTGATAGCATAACAAGTTCCATCCATGTACAAGTATCAGCACTCATGCATACGCAACATGAAAATTTGACAAAGCCGATCTAGTGCCTAATGTGTGTAATGCATCCACTAGAAATCACTTGCAAACACTTGCAACCATTTACAAACATCAACCATAACATGTTTCAATCACATGTTTACATCCATATGGTTCTACCTAAGGTTCTCAAGATAAGATCGAGAAGATAACAAGACAAACATAGGTAGTAAAAGCATGATACGAAAAGGTTTTCAAGTTTATAGGGAAAAGAGATCGAGAATGTACCCTCAAAAAGAAATGGGTAAAGCGCGCGTATGTTCTCTTCGGTTTTCCAAGTTGCGTCTTCTTGGGCTTCACTCCACTGAACTTTAACTAGCTTGACTTCTCGATTCCTTAGCTTCTTGATCTCCGTTCCTAAGATACGAATCGGAACTCACCTCAATGTTGCTTCTTTTTCCACTTCTACGCCTTCAAGCATGCTTGGCTCAACCACTTCGGCTGATTCATGTAAGCACTTTCGGAGATGCTAGACATGAAAGACATTGTGTACTCCGGCCAGCCTCTCGGGTAATTCTACCTTATAGGCCATCTGCCCAACCCTCTCAGTGATAGGGAATGGTCCTACGAACCTTGGTGCTAGCTTTCCAACCGCTCCAAAACGAACTACATTGCGTAAAGGAGAAACTTTTATAAAGACCATGTCTCCGACTTCGAACTCTAGGTCTGTCCTTCTCTTGTCCACATAAGATTTCTGTCTATCTTGGGCCGTTTTCATCCGTCTTCGTATCAACTCAACCTTCTCAGAAGTGTCCCTTATCATGTCGGGCCCAAGTATAAACCTGTCTGTCGTCTCCCACAAACAAGTTGGTGACTTGCACGGTCTTCCATACAGGGCTTAGAACGGTTCCATTCCGATGCTAGCTTGGTAACTATTATTATATGCAAACTCCACGAGAGGAAGATGGTCTTCCCAAGTACCACCAAAGTCAAGAATGCATAGTCTCAAAAATCCTCTAGTACCCTATTTACCCTTTCGGTTTGTCCATCCGTCTGCGGGTGATAGGCCGTACTTAAGCTCAGTCGTGTACCCATTGCTTCTTGCAGACTATTCCAAAACTGGCTAGTGAAAATCGGGTCACGATCACTTACTATACTAGAAGGAACCCCGTGCAACCGTACCACCTCTCGCAGGTAAATAGACGCTAGCCATGAGGCGGTCCTCTTGCTTTTCACCGGAATGAAGTGAGCACTTTTCGTGAGTCTATCAACTATAACCCATATGCTAGTATTTCCCTTCCTTGACCTAGGCAGTCCATCCACGAAATCCATCGAGATACTCTCCCATTTCCATTGCGAAACCTCCAAAGGATGTAATAGCCCATCGGGCTTCTTCGACTCAGCCTTTACTTGTTGGCACACCATGCACTTTGAAACGAACTCTGCCACGTCCTTTTTCATTCTAGTCCAAAAGAAAATGCGTTTCATATCTCTGTACATATTATCCCCTCTGGGATGTATAGTCATCTTCGAGTGATGCGCCTCTTCGAGAACTTTCCTTACTAAGTCTCCCACTTGTGGGACACATAGCCTTCCATCACGTCTTAGCCATCCCTTGTCATCTATGGCATACCTACCGAGGTAACTTGACGTCTCACCACTAATCAGCTTGTCCATGATTTCGACTATCTGTGGGTCTTCCTTCTGTGAAGTCCCTACTTGATCTAGAAGTGTAGGTCTTAACTCAAGAGATGCTAATGTAACAGTCAATGACTCAATAGCAGGTGTAAAATCAAAGGTTGCTATAAACTCTAGACTTTTCCTTTCAACAAACAAGGGGCTCAAGGTCAACCTTTTCTTACTTAGCGCATCTGCCACCACGTTACCCTTGCCAGGGGTATAAGCTATCTCGAAGTCATATGATGCCAAGAATTCCATCCACCGCTGTTGTCTCAGATTCAAATCTTTCTGTGAGAAGAGGTACTTAAGCGATTTGTGGTCGGTATACAGCTCGAACCTCTCCCCTAGAAGATAATGACACCAAGATTTAAGTGCAAAAACGATCGCCGCCAACTCCAAGTCATGTGTGGGATAGTTCTTCTCATGAACTTTAAGTTGTCTACCCCCATAGAAAATCACTTTCCCTTTTTGCATTAGGACTGCGCCTAATCCCATGCCACACGCATCTGTGTACACCGTAAACATCTTACCTCCATCAGGTAATTCCAAAACTGGAGCTGTGGTGAGGGCTCTCTTAAGTCTCTGAAAAGCAATCTCACATTCTATGTCCCATGAAAACGCTAGGTTTTTCTTCGTTAACCTAGTAAGAGGGGCTGAAATCTTAGTGAAGTCCTTAATGAACTTCCTATAGTAGCCTGCCAAACCGAGAAATCTTCTCACCTCCGTTGCGTTCTTAGGAATTTTCCAGTTTTGCACCGCAACTACCTTTGCGGGGTCCACGACTATGCCTTGCTTAGAAACTACATGTCCAAAAAACCGAACTTCCATCCTCCAAAAATGGCATTTGGAGAACTCAGCCCATAACTGGTGTGTTCTAAGGGTATCCATGACTTCCTGGAGATGTCTAGCATGCTCTTCTTCATCCTTTGAGAAGATCAAAATATCGTCTACGAAAACCACTACAAACTTGTTAAGGAACTCCCGAAACACCCTACTCATCAAATCTACAAAGTACGCGGGTGCATTCGTTAACCCAAACGGCATGACGAGCCATTCGAAGAACCCATTTGGAGTCCTAAACGCAGTTTTGTCAATACTATCCTCAGCCACTCTAAGCTGATGGAATCCTGTGGCTAGATCGATTTGAGAGAAAACGGATGCTCCTGCAAGCTGGTCAAAGAGATCGTCGATTCTTGGTAGTGGATGCCTATTTTTCTTAGATAGCTTGTTTAACTCACGATAATCTATGCATAGACGAAGCGAACCGTCCGTCTTAGTAGCGAATACCATCGGAGCACCCCATTCAGAAATGCTTCGTCTTATGAAATTTTTCTCAAGCAACTCCTTAACTTGTTTACTGAGCTCTCTTCTTTCTCGCGGGGCCATATGCCTAACGGGCAATGAAACTGGCTTGGCATTATCAACAAGATAAATTCGGAAGTCTATCTCGCGTTAAGGAGGTAACTCCCTCACCTCATCAAAGACATCTGGATATTCTCGGACCACTCTTACAGATTGCAAATTATCGATGGACGATTCAAGAGATTCAAGATAACACAACATGACCGGACCCTTAGGGTTACAAGAAACTTCAAGGGTATTACCGAGGTGAGTCATGAGACTCACTACCCTTCGTTCACAATCAATAATGGCTCCATAATTGGACATCCAATCCATACCTAGGATCAAACCGTATCCCATCAATCCGAGAACATAAGCATTACACGCGAATTCTACGCTTAAGGTAGAGAACCTCAAATCCACACATATCATAGATAAATGAGCGGAGCCCCCAATTGGATTTGAAACACTAACGGGATCCTCAACTAGACTAGTACTTAGGTGCAGATTTTCAACAATATCAGAAGAAATAAAAGTATGCGATGCGCCAGAGTCAAATAAGGTTCGAACAGGAAAGTCAGAAATGTAAACAAGGCTTTCTACAGAAATATTACTACCTCGGTCAAGAGCTGTAGTGGTGTTGAGAGCATGCAACTGCCCTCCAGAAGGTCCTGCTCGTTGGGTCTGCCCTTGCCCTTGTCCTTACTTCTTAGGGCAATCCTTGCTGATGTGTCCAGTATCTCCACAATGAAAGCATTCACCCAACTTTCTCTTCTTCTTTCTACAGTCTTTAGCTAGATGTCCCGTAATACCACAAAAGTTACACTTCCTTATCTCACGTGCCTTGTTATTACTGTTGTTGTTGCCCTTGTTATTCTTGTTGCCTCCCTTCTTGAAGTCAACTTTCTTATTCCGAGTCTCATTAGGCTTAACCTCCTTCTTGCTATTCTTGTCTTCCTCATGAAGTAGAGCCATATCCACCAAGCTTTCAAAGGTCGCCCCCATGGGTATATGAGTTATGGCCAAACTGTGTAGTGGCTCGTTCAATCCTCGAGCAAAGCGTACAGCCGTTTTCTGGGCCGTGTTAACCAAGTCCAGACCGAACCGAGCAAGATGATTAAACTTATTCACGTACTCCCTAACAGACAGGTCCCCTTGCTTGAGTGCTAGGAACCTTTCCATCTGAAGGTTCTCTTATGCCGACGATAAGAATTTAAGCCCAAACCTCTCTCTAAAGTCTGCCCAAGTCTCAATTGGCCCGGTAGCGTTGGTGACTTCCCACTAAAATGCAACTTCCTCTTTCAACAACTATGCTGCCAACTGAACTTTCCTATGGTCCTCCACATCAAAGATAACAAACAAGTCTTCAGTCTCCTTTAGCCAGTTTCGTGCCTCAACAAAGGTTTCAGTTCCAACGAAGTTCTTGCCGCCCATTGCTTTAAAGTCTTTGCATATTTTGGCAAAGGCAGTACCAGGAGGAGGAGGAATCGCGACCACTGGGGGGGGAGGAGGAGGGATGTCTGTCGGGCCCCCGCCGTTGGCCCTAGCTTCTAAGTACCTTCGGAACCATCCAGGTACGGGTACTCCCTCAGGAAGGTTAAAATCAGACATGCTGAAAAATGAAAAGAAAAAGATTCAAACGAGGAAACAAAGGAAAGTGCTAATGGCTTTTGGGGAATAGCCTTTTTAATCATAAAACTTCTATTGAAAAATGCTTCTTTATATACAGTTTTGGAAAATAGTATTAGAAGGTTTCTAAAACTTTTGTCCCGTCTGGTAACCTTCTGCTCTGATACCAAATGTAACACCCCACCTCCGCTAGGGTCACTCACAAAGGGAATGTACTAGTTTTGGTGGAGTATTATCTAGGTAAACATACACAGAGATATCACAAGGCAGAACATAAGTAAAGCAGCGGTAGAAATTAAAAACCAAATTTTTTTTATTACTTTCAAGAAAAGAGTCAAAACCTCATATATCCAAGGTACAAATTATTCCATTACATCAAGTTCTAGATAAAGAAGCATAAACTTAAGATAATAAAAGTAAATTATTCCCCATAAATAGCAGAAGTGCAGCCATAGCATAGCTCAAGACCAAACCGTACATGAGCTGACAGAAAGCAAGCTAAATCCAAGCTAAGAGCTAGTGTTTCCTCCCTGAGAACCTGGGGGGAACAAAAGAAAAAGAGGCGAAAGAAAAAGGGTCAGTCATAAAGACTGGTAAGTCCTAGTGACTTTCAGTATAAAAACTAGTAAAGTTAACAAGACATGAGTAAACGGAAAGTAAACATAGGGATGATAATGAGACTGGCAAGATAACTAAGATAACAAGATAAATCAAGTCTAGCATCGCATATTCAAGATTCGCTGCACCGACTGTACTAGTATTCTAACCCATGTCAAGTATTAATCATGAAATGATCTCTTGGCCCAATATCATGAAGTGACCCATTACGGGGTCCTACGGTACGATCTACTAATCGATCGGCTCCCTACAAGTCCTAGCTCGTCAAGTGTTTGTGTCATACGGCCCAATCACGAAATGTAGTCACATGTGCTAGGTCCACCCTAGGGTGTATCAAGCCCTAGGGTGCCAACCACCGACACGAATCAAGTACGCACAGTGTAAACCTACGGGTGCCCAATGCCTGCTTTTTCAACTCCGGACTACGTGCACGACCATAGTCCGCCTGAACCTACAATGATGCACCTACTCAGCCGTCGTTCTGGTCGCTTACAATCAGCCCAGTAATCGTGCCCCACCCTGCCTAGTCCCAGGGTATCGTGATACATCTAAGTGGGTTACTGCTGAAAAGAACCGCATAAATAGGGTTTCTAATAGGTTAAGTTTTGTCATTCAAATTCGTGACTTAACCCTATCCAAATCATCTATCAAGTTGGTTAAGTGTGTTCAAGCGGTTCATGACTTAACCCTATCAAATCATTGTGTCAAATTGGTTAAGTTTATTCAAGTGGTTCATGACTTAACCCTATCATGTGGCATTAATTCATTAATGCACCCCAACCTCTCACGTTAGACTAGTTGTTGTGGTTACTGGATTTGTCGGGCGGTTCCGGGCAGATTTACACCACAACATAGTCTAACCTCGGGTTTTACGTGCGATATGACCAACTACCCACATTGGATCCTATTGTTTGCGGTTACTGGATTTGTCGGGCGGTTCAGGACAGATTTACATTGCAAACTCAACCCAACCTCGAGTTGGCCATTTTCAAATTCATTCTAAGTGTCATGTCCCGGTTCAAGTTTCGAGTCTAAATTCATGTCAAGTTTTCATGTCATGTTTCATGTCAAATCGTGTCAAGTTCATGTCCATATCCAGGTTCAAGTTATAACAATGTTCACGTTTCAAGTTTATAGTAAATTCAGGTTTGCCTAAACTACCCAAATCGTATTCCCAGCGCACGTGAATTCGAATCGATACAAACAAATCTAATTAGGGAATAACATAGAAAGAACGGGCCTAAGGTGGCAAAAGTGATTATAAGTCAAGCATGGTATAACTTGAGGTAAATTACTACAACAATACTGCCATATGGAATAGTGGTTTCAAATATCTAACTTAGCAAAATAGAGTGATAGTCATGGTAATAGTTGACCTAAGATAATAACCCCAAACTTGTGAATAACAACTAATTCAACATCGCAGGCATGTTAACATCATGGATATAAAGGGTTTAGGTTTACAACATGTTTAGGCCCCAGATCAGTTTCATATAAATATTACCATAAGTCAAGATTCAAGATGAATAGATCCAAGGTGAACAAATAGTGGATCCAAAATACTAGATTCAAAATGAACAATGATAGGTCCAAGATATACAATGATAGGTCCAAGATGATTGTCATACTTATGTTCAATTTCAATTTACAACATGTCAATATTAAGTTTAAAGTTTAGTTCTAAAAGTAACTGGGGCTTACAGATCGTGGTTTGAGAATTAGAAAACATAGAGGCGATGTTGAATCTCGAGTCTAACAGAAATCCCCCAAACAGCAATACTCTACACGTAGCCTTGTTGGAGAAGAAGCAATTCCTTTTTCTCTAACTTTTCAACCAGAGTTTTAGCAGCATAAGAACAGAGAGAATTTGTGTAGAGAGACTAGAGTTAGGGGTTGTTTATATAGGGTCAGGCCAACGAATCTAGACAGAAATCAGACTAAATACATCAGGGTGAATTCTGACTCGAAAGTGGACTCGGGAACCAGGTCGACACCCAGGTCAACCTGGTCCTTGGCAGGTCGACCTGGTCCTGGGCGGGAAATTTCCAGCCCAGTCCGTTCTGGGTTTGAATTCGAATTCTGAGCTCTTTTGAACTTGAAAATTTCTGAAAACTTCGAAGGGTCATAACTTGGTCATACGGACTCCAATTTTCGAAAACTCGGACTCGTTTCCACGCAGAATTTCGAGACGAACATAATGGAGTAACCCGCTGCCCTTGATTCTTATTTTAAAATTAATTCTGCCTTGATTTATAGTTATAACACGTTATCAAAATATGGGTTGTTACAGCGTGTATATGTTCCTTATCTAATGCAAAAACAGACGGTCTACTGATTCAGTTGACCTCCTTAATGCGAATTATGTTAGTGCCATGAGTCCACTTATGTATGCAATTATTCCTAATGTACTTCATAATATCTACATGAGTGCACAATCATTCATCCATATGCAACATTCATATGATAACACGTCCCATTTCAATCTCATCCATAACCAAACATATATATGCATATGCAATATGAAAGTGACTTGAGCCGATCTAGTGCCTAAGGTATGTGTGTAAATGCATCCACGAGCAACCACTTGCATCCGCCAAACATAACATGTCTCAAACACATGTTTACAATCATAGGATATTCCTAGCTAAAGGTCGATGATATAATCAAGAGGACGTCCTAAACGATAGAACAAATATAAACAAAGCAATAGAAAAAGGAGAAATTAACAACATACCCTCAAAGAGAAAAGGATACAACGTACGCATCTTAGCTTCCGTCTCCCAAGTAGCGTCTCCTTCATCACTACCCCATTGTACTTTGACTAGCTTGACTTCTTTGTTGCATAACCTCTTGACCTCCGATCCAAGGATGCACGTAGGGGCTCGTCTAATCATGGCATCTCGCTCCACTTCAACTTCCTCAAGTATGCTCGGCTCCACCACTTCCGCGGTGTCATTTAAGCACTTCCTCAAATGTGATACATGAAACACGTTATGTACACCACTAAGCTTCTCGAGCAATTCTACTCTGTAGGCCATCTGCCAACTCTCTCTGTAATAGGAAACGGTCGTACGAATCTCGGTGCTAGCTTCCCTACCGACCCAAAGCGAATAACATTCCTTAACGATGATACTTTGACAAAGACCATGTCTCAAACACTGAACTCAAGGTCGGTCCTTCTCCTATCAGCATACGACTTTTGCCTATCTTGCGCGGTCTTCATATGTCTTCGAATTAGATCCACTTTCTCCGAAGTCTCTCTAATCATATCTGGCCCAAGTACTAGCTTATTTGTGGATTCCCACCAACAAGTTGGTGATCTACACGGCCGTCCATACAAAGCTTCAAAAGGTGCCATGCCAATGCTAGACTGATAGCTGTTATTATACGCAAACTCTACTAGTGGAAGGTGGTCCTCCCATGTCACGCCAAAGTCCAAGATACAAAGCCTCAAAAGGTCTTCTAGTATCTGATTCACCCTCTCGGTTTGGCCGTCCGTCTGAGGATGATACGCCGTGCTCAAGCAAAACTGAGTCCCTATGGCTTCTTGCAAACTTTTCCAAAAGTCACTAGTAAAGATAGGATCACGACCGCTTACTACGCTAGAGGGTACCCCATGCAAACGAACTATCTCCCTAACATAAATAGGTGCTAACGATGATGCAGTCCTCTTTCTCTTGACAAGAATGAAGTGAGCACTCTTCGTAAGTCTGTCCACTATCACCCAAATACTGGTATTGCATCTTCTAGACCTAGGCAACCCATCTATAAAGTCCGTCGAGATACTCTCTCATTTCCATTGTGGAACCTCTAGAGTATGAAGCTGTCCACTGAGCTTTTTCTGCTCAGCCTTGACTTGCTGACATACCAAACATTTAGAAACGAAATCAGCCACGTCCTTCTTCATTCCGGCCTAAAAGAAAACTCGCTTCATGTCTTTGTACATATTGTCACCACGGGGATGTATGGTCATCTTAGAATGATGGGCTTCTCAAGAACTGTCTCCTTTAAGTTCTCGTCTTGTGGTACACAAAGTCTCCCGTCCCTATTTAACCAACTCTTGTCATCTAGGGTATAACTACCAAGATGGCTCGAATACTCCCCTCCTATGAGCTTTTCTACTAGCTCAAGCAACTGTGGGTCATCTCGTTGGGCCTCTCCAATCCATCCCAAAAGCGTAGGTCTCACCTCTAAGGATGCTAACAAACCGGTCACATAATCGACAGAGGGTCTAAAGTCAAAGGCCGCTATGTACTCTAAGCTCTGCCTCTCCACAAACATAGGACTCAAAGTCAACTTCTTCCTACTCAAGTCATCAGCTACAACGTTACCCTTGCCAGGGGTATATTCGATCTCGAAATCGTAGGATGCTAAGAACTCCATCCACCTTTGTTGCCTCAAGTTAAGATCTTTCTGCGAGAAAAGGTACTTCAACGATTTATGGTCAGTATACAATTCAAACTTCTCACCTAGGAGATAATGGCGCCAAGACTTAAGCGCAAAAACGATGGCAGCTAACTCTAGATCGTGGGTTGGGTAGTTTTTCACATGTACTTTCAACTGTCTTCCACCATAAGCTACTACCTTCCCTTCTTGCATCAAGATAGCGCCTAGTCCCGTACCGCATGCATCCGTGTATACTATAAACATTTTACTCCCGTCTAGCAATGTCAACACTGGGGCTGTTGTAAGAGCCCTTTTTAATCGTTGGAAAGCAATTTCACAATCAATGTCCCAAGCAAAGGCTAGATTCTTCTTCGTCAGTCTAGTAAGTGGGGCTGATATCTTCGCAAAGTCCTTAATGAACTTCCTATAATAGCCCGCTAATCCAAAAAAGCTTCGCACCTATGTTGCATTCTTTGGATTTTCCAATCTTGCACCGCAACTACTTTTGCGGGGTCTACAGCTATCCCGTCTTTGGACACCACATGTCCTAGAAACCTTACTTCTTCTCTCCGAAAGTGACATTTGAAGAACTTCGCTTTAAGCTGATGTGCTCGAAGGGTATCCATGACTGCCCTCAAATGCAAAGTATGTTCTTCCTCGTTCTTTGAGAAAATCAAGATGTCATCCACGAAGACTACCACAAGCTTATTAAGGAACACCCTAAACACCCTACTCATCAAGTCAACAAAATAGGCGGGTGCATTTGTCAAACCGAAAGGCATGACGAGCCATTCAAAGAAACCGTCAGGGGTCCTAAAAGCAGTCTTGTCTATACTGTCCTCAGCCACTCTTAGCTGATGAAAACCTATAGCCAAATCTAGTTGTGAGAAAATGGACACACCTACAAGTTGGTAAAACAAATCATCTATTCATGGAAGTGGGTGCCTATTTTTCTTAGTCAGCTTGTTTAACTCTCTATAATCCACACATAAGCGAAGTGAACCATCCGCCTTAGTAGCGAATACTACTGGAGCACCCCATTCAGAAATACTTCGCCTAATAAACCACTTCTCAAGAAACTCTTTAACTTGTTTACTAAGCTCCTTCCTTTCCCTAGGAGCCATGTGTCGTATGGGTAAATCAACTGGTTTGGCATTATCACCAAGTATATGCGGAAATCTATTTCACATTTTGGGGGTAAACCCTTCACCTCATCAAAGACATCGGGACACTTACGGACTACTAGAACAGATTGCAAATTATCAACAGATGCATTAAGAGATTCTAGGTAACTAAGCATGACAGAACCCTTGGGGTTACACGAGATTTCGAGGGTATTACCGAGACGAGTCAAAAGTCTAACTACCCTCCTTTCACAATCGAGAATGGCACCATTTCTGGATAACCAATCCATCCCTAGAATCAACCCATAGCCCATGAAACCAAAAACATATGCATTACATCGAAATTCAACACAAAGTATAGATATTCCCAAATCCAAGCAAATCATAGATAAATGAGCCGAACCCCCAATCGAATTTGAGATAACAACGGGATCCTCTACCATACATTTACTAAGGTGCAGAGACTCTACTATAGAAGCGGATATAAAAGAATGCGATGCGCCAGAATAAAAAAGAGTGCCTACAGGATGATCAGCAGGAAAAACAAAACTTTCAACGGAAATATTTCTACCTCTCTCTTGAGTGGGTGCCATGAGAGCATGAACTTGCCCTCCAGAAGGTCATGCCCTTTGCCCTTGCTTCTTTGGGCAATCCTTAACCACATGTCCTGTCTCGCCACAATGGAAACAACCACCCGTCTTCCTCTTCTTCTTTCTACAGTCTTTAGCAATGTGGCCAATGATACCATAATAGTTACACTTCCTCTTGTCGCGTGGCTTGTTGTTCTTTCCATCCTTCTTATTGTCCAACTTCATGTTTTGAGGTTCATCATTCTTCACTTCTTTCTTCCCATCCTTGTCTTCTTCATGTAATAGCGCCATGTCGACCAATCTCTCAAAAGTTGCGCCCATTGGAATATGGGACATAGCTAGACCATGCAATGGTTCATTCAAGCCTCTAGCAAAACGTAAAGCTTTCTTGTGAGGTATATCTACCAACTCCAACCCAAATATTGCAAGAAAATTGAATTTGTTGACATATTCCTTGACTGACATACTCCCTTGTTTGAGTGCTAGAAACTTCTCCATCTGTAGGCTTTGTTCAGCTGGCGAGAGGAACTTCATCTCAAACCTCCGCCTAAAGTCCACCCAAATCTCAACTAGTTGCTCAGCACTAGTAACTTCCCACCAGTAAGAGGCTTCTTCCTTCATTAGCCAAGCGACCAATTGTATCTTCCTCCTATCATCCACTTCAAAGATAGCAAACAACTCTTCGGTTTCCTTGAGCCAGTTCCGTGCTTCAACAGACGTCTCAGTCCCTTTAAAGATCTTTCAATCACATTCATCTCCAAGTGATTGGATGAAAAAGATCCTATTTTTCTTGGCGTTTTGTCAAAATTCCGCTGCGCACAAAAACCCCAACACAATGAATTCTACTTCATTTCTAATACGGCATGTCAGTAAACAGGACAGATATGCTTTCTTAAATTGCGTATGTACTGTCTAAGGTCAATGGGATATGTCAATGTTGTTGTTCAACTGATATATAGTACCAGAGTAAGCACATAGGCTTTAGTTGTCTACGATCCCGAGCACTTGTTAGTGAAGACTTGGGTTATGTCCAAACAGATTTATCTCTCAACGTAGACATTGTATGGGATACAAAACGACCTTTGGTTATTTGTTTGTTGGGGGTAGGCTAGATAACTGTTTGAGGGTATTTGAAATGCAGCCGTAATATGATGATTAAATTATAAAGATGTATCTATAAGTTCGTGATCTTTGTAGATGGAATTGATTGGTTATCTATTATTTCGTTAGGGAGTGCCACTTGGTTCGAGGTATTAAATGGTCGTTAGTTTGCCTTCTCCCTATTTAAGAAGTACAAAGTGGTTGAGATTTCTTTTTGTACAGCAAATGATAATATATATATATATATATATATACACAGTTATAGCTCATATATGGTTTGATATATCGTATGTGCTAGAGAAATTAAATAGGTAATTCCATGAGCAGTAGGTATAACACTCAAATAGATATCAATCGACATAAATAAGTATTTTGCTATAATATATATACACGTACACACACAAAAATTTACATTTACTTATTATATATACATAAACATCATAATTATTTTACATTAATTTGTACCTCTATGTATGTGTCAATATATACAATAAAGAACATGTCTTTAAACTTATAATTTTATATGTACATTTTTTTTTTGAATTTGTTCAGGAGTGAAACCGACCGAAGTCGTAAAACCCTTCCTAATGCATCTAGCCCGGTCCATGAGCACCACATAAGTGGCTGATCTTAGGTATGCACATGATAAGCTCTTGGCGCGTCATTCAGGGTTTCGAACCTCTACCACTATTACCACGGCACAAAGCCTTAATCGCTGTGCTAATGCTGCGGACTTTTTGAAAGGAAATGGTGCATATAAAATTTATTTGATATTTATTATATTATATGTGTATATTTATAATAAAAAAATTCATTATATATGTGTATATGCACGCATGCAAATATATGTAATCACTTGGACATGTGTATAGATATTAAGTCGAAGAATATGCACATATTTAGACAACATACAATGCATATGGAAGAGCTAATGTATTTGTTACGATGTAAATCCCAACATATATGGAAAGATTATCATGTTATACATGCACACACTTATGCATATAAATGCTTATATATAAAGAGAAAATAAGACAAATAATTTTCAACCAACAATTTGTAATTTTAAATGAAATATATGATTTTATTTGAATTAAATTTAGAATGTTCTAAATAAATTAGACTTTGCAGGCCCAGTGGAATTAAAAAATCCGCCCATAACTTTCAATGAGAGTTGATGATGTTTCAATAATGGTATCGTAATCCAATAGTCTAGTTAGGGTGTTTAAAAAGGCCGTGTCTAATATTGAGTTCGGTAAACATATCATTTAAGATTTTCTATTAAACATACTTCAGTCAAATAATTAATTAACATTACATGATACTCCAAGTGAGATTTTCACTTAACATACTTATTTGTTCAGAGTAATAAGTTTTAAGGCCAACACTTTTTAAAAATTAGTTTTATTGACAATTTGCAGGAAAAATATAAATGAATTTATCATTTTTAGTTATATATTAATAATGATAAATGAATTTATCATTTTTGCGTATAACTTAAAAATATTCGTAGAGCTTATTATTTAAAAGTGTTGTCCTTAAAAGAAATATCATGAAAAAAGAAGTTCTTCAACCTAATTTTCACTTCCAAGTATATAATAAAAAGAAGACATTTTTATTTCGAGCGAGAATTTGTTATAGAATTAAATCATTAATAATCTACTATTTACAATATAGCACAAAACTGCCTCTAGAATATTATCCCAAATTCTATCATTATTTACTTTATAACGTGGGTAAGAGCATCTCCAGCAGTGGCTAGAGATGCTCAAATGGGGTGCTGCCCCATTTAAAACTTTCTCTCAACGATCCAGTAGCGTGAGTTCGAGCGTGGAGAGAAGATTTGAATGGGGGCAATGTCCCTTTTTTTCGAACAGCGATGAAAAACGTGGTTCAAAACCCCGTTTATGTTCTAAGCGGGGTTTAAACCCCGTTTGTTGCTGTTAAATAATATATAAAAATTCTGAACCCCTTTATAACCTTTAAAAAAAAAAAAAAAAGAATTACTGCTCAATGCTGATCGCTATTTTTTTCTTGGTTTCCTCCTTCAATCAATGCTCAGTGCTAGAGATGCTCTAAGCTTGGCATTCGCTGCTACAGGGATGCTCAACGTTGATTCAACCCTACCATGGGCTATCCGTACAGCCTCGCCATGGACAATTGATGCGATCACATTACTAGGGGTAAGCATTTATTGGTTAAAACCAATTAAACCAACCAAACCAGTCAAGTTTGGTCGGTTTGGTTTGGTTTTGTAAGTTAATTGGTTAGTTTTGGCTTGTATTTTTATATTACTTCGATTTATTGATTGAGTTTGGTTTAATATTTGAAAACCGAACCAATCGATTAAACTAATCTCAAAAACTAATTTATTCAAAAGTTAAAAAAAATTACCACTAACAATGCTATTATTTTCAATATTTTCATCACAATTTGTTTTTTTTACCTTCATATTAACCTTTTTAGAAGAAGAGTTTGATTTGTAAAATATTTGCATCATACAAATTCAGTTATTTGTTTTAATCATGCGTTATCTCAACAACTAGAATGTCTATTTCATTTTAAGATAAAACAGCCAAACCAAACCAAATATTATCGACTCGGTTGATTTTGATTTCAAAAAATATCGATTTGGTTTATGTTTCTTGACGGACTATTTTGGTTTCAACATTTTTAATTGATTTAAAATCGAACCAACCATTTGTCATCCCTACACAATATTCAGGTCGACTAATTCTAGTTTCCGGAACCATATTGGCTGTGTCTTCAACTTACATCATGATTGCTTCATCAACCTAGGTTTTGTTTTATTGTTCTCCTAGCTCTAAAACTAGTGTAGTGCTAAAAACACATTGGTATGTGCTTTCTAACACCATGGTGTGGTAGCCAAAAACACAAAACAGTGTCGTGTGTAATGCTAAAAGTACCATGTTTGGTGTTTTGGCTATCATGCCATTGTGTTAGGAAACACAAAATTGAGTGCTTTTAGAGTGCACTAAAACTAATTTCAGTGGAAGATGCAAGAGGGTTCCTTTCGTCTCTAATAACTTTTGTGCAAGACGCTCGTATCCCCTTCCCTAAAGTCCTAGATAATTGGACTTCATTGTTCCATGCGCCTTAACATTTCGTCATAGGAGCAGTGCTATGTTTTCTAGCAGGTTGCTTCAGAACCACAAACCATCATTAAGGATACAGCAACAATTTTATACAACTTCAAAAGATTGGATTTAAGCTGAACAGACACATCACAGAGGTAGTGGAAAGCTAATAGTCTCTGATGTAATCATCAACTTTTAGAGAGGAAGTGATCTCTAATTTCTTAGGATTAATTGGATAGTAATAATAAATTATAGGCTACATGGAAAATAGAAAATGGTAGAAAGGGAAAGAATAAAAAATAAAAAAAAGAGTAAGAATGAACATAAATTTTTTAGGGTGGTAAAGTAATCTTTGGTGTATGTCGTCCAGCTTAAAACATTTATTATTGATTTTGATCTTACATATTTGATTGTAATAATGATTATATAACACTAAAGATCAATATACAAATTCAGGGCCGAGCATTACTGCTACTCTAACTGCACTTGATACCACTGCACTGAACCTACTTCACCATCTATCTCAAGCTCACAGACATACTTAACTAGGTGCGTAACCACATCATCGATCGTACTGAACCTTGCAAGGTCAGGTGGCAGCTCTCCGTTAGGCCAATTCTCAAGCAAATATTTCAGCCTGAGAATTTAAGTTCATCTTCCGAAACAAATTCTTCTTCCTTTCCAGGTTCCAGTATAACATAAGTTTCTGACTGTATATGCACTCTTCGCCTCCTAACCGCGTGAACCTTAACATGGAATAGACGTACGGTTCAGTTTATATACTATACTCCAGATTTTAAAAGATAACATTATATATTCTAGAATATGATTCTTTTCTTCTAGCCATACGTACGTTGGAGAGATTATTGTTTTGTTGCTTCATTTGCCTTGATCCAAAGCAAACTCTACAGTGCAGAAGACCAACAACTGAAGAAGCTATTGTTGTTGCGTAGAACCTTATCATTTGCTTGTCTGCTGTAGTGAAATTGTGATGATGTATTGTTCATTTAACTGCAAACAGGCCTAATTACTACGGCTTAAACTTGAACCAGTGGATTGTATTTTGAGTGATGAGTGTGTTTATTGCAGGCGATGCAATATATATAAAGAAGTGAATACCTGGGAAGATACCATGGTTGATAATATGAGCAGCTTCCTCCATTCAATTTTTGCAAAATGATATCTCTTTACTTCTATCTCCCTTTCTTTTATGCTTGATGGCCCATCTGTTTATTACAGGCTTTAAGCCCATATTACAAATTTATGAATGCACCTTCTCATTTGCCTTTTATTTTGTATCAAATTATTCCATTTCAGAATGGGTGGTTTGCTAAGTACACTACAGTTCACTTATATGAAAATGGGTCAGAAATGCCTTTTTGAAGTGTAGAAGCAAAATTCATAAACTAAGCTTAATATGTTATTACATTAGACCCTTCAGAGCAAACTGATCACAAAACAGATTATATTCAATGGCAAATAACCATATAGTATTAGACGTGCAGTATCGTGTTAGAATTGAAATAGCCTTTAATTGTCCATGCCGTGTTACTGTTTTCTGAGTGGCCTAGCATTTCGCAGAGAGGTGTGAGAAGATACGCTTCTCTTTGACATCTAAGAGGAATACGTTTCACTAATATTTATAGTGTTAAAATAGTGAATATTTGTAATTCAGCCTACTCTCCACTTGTAGAAAAACAAGACTCAACTTGTCTGTAGACATATTCATTGTTATAGAAGCAAACAAGATATGCAGAATAAGTAAGATTTGCTAGTGAGGGAGACAGAGGAAAAGCGCATCCAAGTTGATAACATTTGATAATTTCAAACTTTGTGAGTTGATTTTATAAGGTATTTTTCAAAGTTGTTTGCTGTTCCACACCATTTTTTTTTTTCAAACAACAAGTGGCAATCAATTATTCTGCTCAAAGGACTTAACACATCAATGAGGACCTACAGATAGAAAATGATTGAGCTTAATTTCCATGATTTAGTTCGACAAGTTACTGTGACTAAGAAAGTAGGTTTCCATGATTTACAAGATATCATCCCATTGAAGCAGATCAGAGGTAATGTGGATTGTACCATACAACTACAGCCAGCACTACACCCCTAAATACCATATCAAAGAACATGTGAGAACGTGAAAGCAAACTCTATTAACTCATTATGCACCCCTGTGCAACATGATGCACATGCAAAGTACTTCCCAACGACGTAGTTTGGGGACATAAATATAATGCGTAGTGTTCGCTGCGACAATAAGTCGTGGGTGCATATTGGTTCAATGCTCATAGCATCAAAAGGGGATGATGTGCCAAAAGTTGTACACCTCTCATGATTGCTGTAACGACCTGTCTTTTTGGCCGCTTGAAGTCAGTAATTAAACCAACTCGAACCGTTCAAAACGACAGATTGTTATCGTTTATAGAGTTTAAACCATGGTTCGAAAACTCGGTTTCGGTTTCGGTCATTTGAAAATTTACTAGTTTCGAACGGTTTCGGTTTTGGTTTCGGTTTCAGTCCAAAAATCAAACATTTATATTTTTTTATGAAAAAGTTAATGATAATTGTTGCAAATCCACATAGAAACATAGTGTACAAAATATAAAGAAGTAACATACAATACTACTAGTATTACATATGGAAACTATTCTTGAAGCTACAATACTACTAGTTTACAAAAATATAATGAAGTAACATACAATACAATACTATTAGTTTTCTTCAATATCATGTGCTGCATAATATGATGGATAACCATATTGTATTTGTCCTGAACCCATAAATGTCTCCATCATATTGTCAAACGGCGATGGTTCTGCACTTTGCGTTGCATACGTATATTGACTATTTTGATCACTCGAGATGTCACTATGCATTTCATTTGTTCCATAATACGAGTTGCCACTAGTATAGTCAGAAGTAGAATGTCTATAGTTTGGTGGATCATTCGAAATATATGGATTGTAATATTCGTAATTATGTTGATGACCATGTTCAACATTTAAATTACTAACTCTTCGGCTGGGAATGTCACTTGCATCTCTTATTGAATATGTTTGAGCAAACCTACATGAATCATCACCATAACTAGAACCAACGTCATAATTACTTGTCAACCCCACACCACTTCCACCAACATTACCTTGATCATCATTTGACGAACCGCTACTATTTTCATTGCTTTGACTCGTTGTTGCTTGTGTACGTATGCCATCAACGGCAGCTATTGCATCATTCAGTGTGTCGGTTAGCCAAGGATCGTCGTCCAACAAGGGTGGTTCAATTTCAGTAGTCCACTCTGCTAATGGATCTTCTTCATGGAATATGTAATCCAGATCGATCAAATGATCCTCAGTGTCCCACCATCGTGAATTTTTTGCTCTTAGTCTCATGTTGTAATGCACATATACTAGTTTTTCAAGATTTTCCATTTTTATTTTGTTTCTTAATTTTATATGGATCATGGAAAACGTGGTCTAGTTCCTTTCACAGTTTGAAGAAGAAACCGTTTGGCTTAAAATATGCATTGCCAGATTTGTTAAATCTGGAGCATCCACCACTCCAATTATTGACCACCATTGAGCAGGTGAACATTGTTTTACAGCTGTATGTGCTTTTTCAGAACCAAACGCACCAATTTCCATTCTATATCTTTGCACCTGTTGATGTATAAGTTAAATATTTGATGTCTCAAATGTTAAATGTTATTCACAACTATCATGATGTTAGTTTTACCTGTTTTCCAATTTTAATTTGCATACCAATATCAGGCACCATCCTTTCAAGAACTTTGTTAAATCCATATGTTACTTCTCTAACATTTGTTGGATTTCCATACTGAATGATAGGATTAAGAAAATAACCTATATGAAAAAAGTGCATATATTATTGAATTGTAATATATGTGACTATTTGTATGAAGATTGATGAAAGTGAACAAATTACCTACCGCATGAAGAGGTCGATGTAATTGTCTTTCCCACCTTTTATCTATTATATTCCACCATTTTTGATATTGACTTGCACCAACAATTTTTCTAATCGATTCTTCTGATCGATCCATTGCTTCATAAAGATATCACATATCTGCTTTGTCATCACTATCTACTAATCATAGAACTTTCACTAGTGGCTCAAAAACAAGTATGACAGAAGCAACATTATTCCAAAAATCATTGTTGTAAATTAGCGTTGAGACAATAATTGTGGTTCTTTTATCTTTGGTATTGAGCCTCGGAAGTCTTGTTGTCCACTGTCGCGAAGCTATCATTCTTCTCAAATCATCTTTATGTTTGTAAATAGATTGTAGTGCGATGAAGTGAGTTGCAAAACGTGTTACTGCCGGTCTAATCAATTCTCTGTTGTTTGTCTCCTTTCTCATAATAAAAAGTAACCAACCATGATTGTATATAAATATTGTTATTAACTGGCAATTTTTGATAACATCTGTTACCTCTGTTTCTTGTGAAATATCCTCCAAAATCAAATCAATGCAATGGGCTGCACATGGTATCCAATATAAATGTTTTCTTTTTTGCATCAGTAATAACCCGGCAGTTTTGTAGTTTGCTCTGTTACCTGTAATAACCTGCACTATCCTGTTTTCGCCAATTTCTTCAACAACATCATCCATTAATCGACAAATATATTCTCCATTTTGGAATTCATCTGTAGCATCTACAGATTTGATAAATACCGTTCCATGAGTAGAGTACACAAGAAAGTTTATAATTTTTCGTCGATTTTGTGTACTCCAACCATCACATATTAGTGTACAACCATATTCATACAAGAAATTGTGCAACGTTTTAATATAATGTCCAATTTCTTCTATTTTCATTTTAAGGCATGGGTGCGATATTTCATA
The DNA here is from genome assembly GCA_030737875.1 of Allium sativum. NCBI lineage: Eukaryota > Viridiplantae > Streptophyta > Magnoliopsida > Asparagales > Amaryllidaceae > Allium > Allium sativum. Next base: position 309,960,221 of record CM060912.1, on the reverse strand, counting down.
AGCAGTAGGTGGATCAATTCCACGACCACCTTGGGCAATCACGTCAACGATTGTTGTATAATATGGACTATTAGTAACGTTATGAGGAATATGGTTAAAGAAAAAGAACTTAGAAATAGCTCGACCGATATGTTTTTTGGCATCTTTAATACCTTTCATTGCAGATTTGATAGATTTTTGCATATATGAGTCCATTCTTCCAACAACACGGGAGTCAAAATCTTCATCTAGTCTAACAGATTTACCACGCTGTGTTTGACTTGAACTACCACCCGATCGTCCAGTGGTACGAGATATGTGTAGAGATCTGTGCATATCTTCGTCTCTAAACATATCTCTGCTCTGTCGCATGGCACGTTGCAATTCTTCATCTTCTTCACTCTCATTTTCTAGTACTTGTGGTCTGCTCATCAATTCTTCTTGTAAGTGTTGCTTGTCTAATTTTCCTTTGTTTCGTTCATTTCTCTTTTGAATGGTATGCAATCGTATAAGTTGTTTAACTTCTTTAAGGACAGTTAAACAAGCTGCTACGTCACCACCTACTGTTCTTTCAAGCGAGTCACGCCATCGCCATTAATTATTTTACGGCAAAAATTACATTTTGTTTTTCGAATATTGTCATCGATTGCGGTACCATAATTCCAACCAATTTCAGTTTGATTTTCCATTGCGTACCTGAAATTATACATAAATGATACGATATAATCATACAAAAGAATAAGAAACATTGATCGAAGTCGTGAAATTATACATAAACAATACAACATAATCGTACAATATAATCATAAATGATACAATATAATCATACAAAAGAAAAAGAAAAAGAAACATAAATGATCCAATGTTCAAGTCCAATATTCAAAATTCTAGTCCATATTCAGATCGGCATATGCAGGTCAGTTCAACATGTTTAGGTCAGTCCAACGAATCAGTTCAATGTGTCCAGGTCAGTTCAACGTGTTCAGGTCAGTTCAACATGTCTAAGTCAGTTCAACGTGTTCAAGTCCATTTGTATATGCAATGTTCATGTTAGTTCAACATGTTCAAGTCCATTTGTATATGAAATGTTCATGACAGTTCACTATGAAAGTCCAATGTATTCAAGTTGTATGCTATTTTAAAGTCAGTCCTAGTCATGCCTGAGTTCAACATTTCAGTACAACTCAGTGTGTCTAATTAGTATAGCATATGGTGAAATCAGTCTAACCGTATGCATAAAAAAAACATGTTAAAAAAATTGTATGCATAAAAATAAACATGTTAAAAAAATAAACAAACACGTTAAAAAAAACAAACAAACCGTATGGTGAAATCAGTCCAACCGTATGCACAAACACGTTATATTCAGTCCAACTGTATGCCTAAAAAAGGGGGGCTTCCAATATATTTCTCCACGTTCAATTCACGTGAACTTTCCCTTTCCAGTACACATTCACGCAACTCACGAAAGAGGGAAAATGAAAAAAATGAAATACAAAGGCGGCAAAAAAAAGGAATTCAATTAATCACCTCAAAGTCGATTTTGAAATCGAAGGCGGTTTAGAAGCTCGCGGGTTGCAGCTCGAATTAGATTCCACTGAAAGTCGATCTCGGTTTAGAATTCGATCTCGGTTTGAAAGTCGACTCTGAGAGATTTTTGATTCCACTGAAGATTGTTGTGAAGTGAAGAAAGCGTGGTAATTTATTCTCTGTAATCGTTTATTTATAGCCAACGTTTTTACTGTTTGATCACGAGATGTTACTTTTCCTTTTGCTTTTCAAATTCTGTCTGATGTCGCGAATTTAGGTTTTTTTTACTCGCTTGTTTAACCGAAACGAGATTTCCTGATGTTTTGTCTCGCCGTCTGCCGGAACCGGAACGAGATCAACGAGATCTCGCGGTTCCGGACGAATTTTCAAACCATGGTTTAAACAGAACCAATCATACAGAATCACAACATAGTATAAACAATGATACCTCACAACGGAAGCATTTTATTTCTAAATCAGAGTTTATACAATATTTTTATACAGCGGAAGATTTAATACATAAGATTTTAAATAAAATAAAATTACAGATTTGACGTACCCAAAGCGAGCGTCTTCACCACTCTCTAACTTTGATAGGTGAAGTCTTTAAATATGTAACACTCGGGTCTGACCCGAGCGTTCCATGCAAAAATACAAAACACTTGAGTCAAGATTAACCTTCGTAAAATAATACAAACGCAATACTCGAAAAACAAATAGTTCTTACAATGAACGATGTTATCATCAATACCATTCCCAGAGTCGCATGTATTATAAAAGAATGGGACCCTCAATTATAAGGAATGCAACATAATGAGTTATATACTTGGTTACTAAATTTTTGACTATGGAACCTAATTTACAAGTTTGGACATAGCAAACGACAAAAAAATAGGTTGGAATTAGCAAAATGTATACATCCATGGCCGGCGGGCCCGACCCTAGGCCACCAAGGCGGTGGCCTAGGGCCTCCGGGCCTGCTGGGGCCTCATAAATTTATATTTCCATATAAAAAATGACATATAGCAATACACCCTAAAGTAAGGTTGGTCCAGCGGAAAAGCGGTTGGCTTTGGATTGTGAGCGCAGGAGTTCGAATCTTGCTAGAAGTATTTTTCTGAACAACAGATCTTAGGTTCTAGTTTTGGCCTGTGAGTTTAGCCTTGGTCCTCAAGTTTGCCAAGGCCGGCCCTGATGGTAGGAGCCAACATCTAGGGTTAAAGCAACAAGACAAAATATAACATGCAACAAAAGTAGCAATGTGGGAATAACAGGGTGTTTGTAGTTTTAAAATAAAGCACGAAACATCAAGTAATATAAGCAAATACAGTATGTACTCCGAGTTACAAATCTAAAATTGGGGTATGTAAAGTCATGTGATTTGGTTCACTACTACAAAAGTGGACATATTTGACACTAATTTGTGTGCATTGCATGAAAAGTATGGCGAAAGCTATGCTTTTTTTAATCTTCTGCAACAATATTCATATGTTGTTGCATTATGCGTGAATGCACTGTTGCGGTGGGTATTCTAGTGTTTTGACGTGGAACACCAGTTAAAACCGTAGCATTACGTATATATAATCCAACTCAGCGATCCGCGTTATCAATATATTAAAACCCCAACCGTAGATGCAAGATCAATCCAACGGTTCAAACCATCTTTGGGTCCAATGATCTTAACGTTAGCCATCATCCAATCATTGACAGCCACATCATTGCATTCTTTTGATGAAATTTTGCCGCGATCTTCTCCCTTCACGAAATCGCTTTCTTCTCTATCATCTAATCATTTTTCCCCCTTTTTACTATTGACAAAAATTTAAACCTAAATTCACCTCAGTATCGCTCCTCTCCTCGACAGTAAATTCTATTCCGAAAAGGTTGAAGCTTTGAAACACTTTCTAGCTTTGATTGCTCAGGGCATTAACATCACCAGTTTATTCCCTCAGGTTCAGTTTGTATAGCACTGTGAATTATTTGCGCTTATTATAGATTAAATTATGAGTAACTAGTAAGTAGTTCATTTATTACATTTTGGAAAACTCATTCGCTTATGAGTAATTAGTTGCTTGGACATCCCAAACTTAGGAAAACCTGTTCGCTTATGAGTGATTAGTCAGTGAAAAATTAGATTATGAGTAATTAGTTGCGCTTTGACCATTGATTTGGGATTTGGGATTATGCTGAGGTTTATTCAAAAATTATACCCAGCAATAAACCATGAGAACCGGGCTATTGGCATGAAAAAGACATCGGTTTATTATAGAGGTCGAGCTAGTTAAGGAATGGGGACTTTAGCATCGAAATTGATTTGCACTTTGCGTTCATTTACATTATCATATAATTGTGTGCTTGAGGTTTTGTGATACAGATACATGTGTAGCACTAAGTCGTTCACCCTTATCATAAGGCACTGCAGTGCATCAGTTCATACCATACACATCAAAAAAATGACATACAATTGTACGCTTGAGGTTTGCACTGCGGTGTGTTTGCACCGCGATGTGTATGCACTGAGGTTTTGTGATACACGCACAAGTATACACGCAGTGCATATACGCATAAGTATACATGCATGCACAAGTATACACGCACAAGTATCATAAGTATACACGCTCAAGTATCATAAGCATACATGCACAAGTATACACGCTCAAGTATACACACGCACAAGTATACACGCACAAGTATCATAAGGCAGCATCTGAAGGCACGCGCAAGTATACACGTACGCAAAAGTATACACGCACAAGTATCATAAGGCGCTTTGATCATTGATTTGAGTTTTCCACCAGGATTTAGGTTTCGCCTAACTGAGTGGTACCTTTTTGGGCCATGAGAACCGGGGAATGGGGAATTTACTGTCAAAATTGATTTGCACTTTGCGTTCATTTACACTGACATATAATTGTATGCTTGAGGTTTTGTGATACAGATACATGTGTAGCAATGCGGTGTGTTTGCACTGCGGTGTGCTTGAGGCTACCAATTTCCCAATCCGGATGAGTCGTTCACCCGTATCTAACACGCACAGGTATTTTCCATTTGATTTTGGAAACTACCAATTTCAATGATTCGATTTTGGAAACATATGCTCAATTTTGCATCAGTTCATACCATACATATCCAAAAAATGACATACAACTGTATGCTTGAGGTTTTGTGATACAAATACATGTGTCGCACTGCGGTGTATTTGTACCATAAAGTTCATACAAATACATGTGTAGCACTGCGGTGTGTATGCACTGCGGTTTTGTGATACAAATACACGTATCTAACACGCACACACAAGTATCATAAGGCAGCATCAGTCCATACAATACACATCAGTTCATACCATACACGCACAAGTATACACACACGCACAAGTATCGTAAGGCAACATCGATCAGTTCATACCATACACGCACAAGTATCATAAGGCGGCATCGATCAGTTCATACCATACACATCCAAAAAATAACATACACATCCACATCCAAAAGTATCATAAAGTTAACTTAATACATACGCATCCAAAAAATGACATTATAGTAACATCAATTCATACCAGATCAGGGTTGCAGGGCTGTGGAACTTCCAACTGATTCATTAGGGCTTTGCGGCTATGGGAGAGCCGGTCCAAAGTGAGCAGCTGCATGTGATGGACCCGCAGCATGTGATGCACCCGGGGTGAGCTAGTTTGGCCAGTCAAATTCCTAATCAACTTCTATATCTACCCACTGATCATTCCTCTGGTTCATTGGGGCTTGGTTATCAACATGTATGTCATAGGCGTCTTCCGGAAATAAGCTTGGCAAGGAGGTAGCTCAGCACCTTCTTGTATCATTGCATTAAATCTTTCATATGAATCCATTTCCCATTCCCATCCGTAATGATGCAAACATGGAACCACCTCTTCCTCCCTATTGCTCACAAAAAGAAGTTCAGGCCTTGTCCCAGGATGAGCATCGGTACAGCAATGAACCTTAATGAAGCAAACCTTGTTATTGATTTGAGCAGCAAAAGTATTGATATTGCAAATGACTTCATAAAATTGCATTTTCAGGTAGAAAAATGTATGGTCATACTCAGACCAGTAGCAGTCGTCAATTACAAGCACCCGTCCCATTAGCTTCATTACTTCTTCAACAGCAGGAACATTACTCTTTAGAAACTCGGGAAAGCTATCAACTTTATCCCATGATTCCACTTCTAACGCTGGTGAGGGCTCAAATTCTTCATCAGACCATGGTTGTAGGTAAATAACACCACTAGGTTTTGTAAAAACTTTCAACATTAGGACATGATCACGCATACTGTACGATGGGCATGATACTAGAAAAGAGTTGTTGGGTATTACCCATAAAGGCCACGAATTATGATTGAGAGCCACCTTAAGAGTGTATTGCACAGCTTAGAAATTCCAATGTCCCTTAAGAACAGTGGCTGTGATGTATAGAGATGGGTCCTCCATTTTTTTTCTTTTTTCTTTTTAAAATTTCGAAGGTTGGGTTTTAGGGGATATAGAGGAGATGATGTTCTGACGCTTGAAAGGATGTGCGAGGGACCCGATAGATAGTGTCAGGCGGATATGTGAACTGGAAATGCTTGCACAAAAGACGAAGTATACTCAATTCTATTTCTGAGGTGGCACGTAGTGACCAATGCTAATTGGTCAACTGTTATAATTGTATGCGTAACTCACTAAGATTTATAAGTTAATTAGATGGCCAAATGCACAGATGCATGCACACAGCACATATGCACTTATCAAATAACTTGTAAATTTAAATTGCAGGATCTGAAATGACAAGGAGAGATACGGCCGGAAAGTGGAGGACCTGAAATGACATAGAGAGATACAGTTTGTGGTTCATGGCATTGCTACTTTGTAGAATTCACACTGATCGCATTTGTTGGCACTTGTATTGAAGGTGGTACATGTTCGCACTTTTGCTACTTTTAAACTATGTATTTTATCGTATGTGTTATATATTTAAAGCGTTGAATTACGTATTTGATCGTATTTATTGAAGGTGGTATGTATAGAAGGTTTGAATGTGATGATGAATGTAATGGATGTGTTTCTTCTATGTACAAAACTGATATTGCAAAATTTATAATTAAAGCATTGTATTTGCCTTCTTTTACTGTTGCATTTGTTTTTTTCCTGATATTGTATTTCAAGATAATGGTGTCGCATTCCATAATAAAATGGTATTGCATTACATAAAATAGTAGTAAGTCCATGTGGCGCGTAAATGTCGCAGCTGACATGGCATGTGACACGTGTGCAGCTGACGTGGAGATTTGACATGTCGTGTGACACTTAGGAAACTGACATGAAAAGCTGACGTGGCCGCCGCTATCGTGACCTGGTACCTAGGATCTAATTAATTTTCAAGCAACGCTGAATATTGTTGCATTACGTACAAATAGTGTTGCATGACATTTATAATGCAACACTTTCTTTCCGTGACAGTAGATGTGCTAAAGCGTTGCCTTAGAGGGCTAAGGCAACGGTCGCGTATGCCACGCCCACCCGGTGTTGCCTCTTTGAAAAAAAGGTGAAAATGCAATACTTTTTTGATCTGAGGCCACATAAAACTTGTGTCGAATATGCCCACTTTTGTAGTAGTGGTTAATGATAGACATGCGTTCAGAGACAGGGCATACAAGCAAATTTTCAAAGCCTTTGGTGTTTTCAAGCTTACAGGCTTACAATTTATAAACAAAATTGTGTCCAAGCACAGTTTCCCACGCAAAACAGGGGGTACAAAACCAATGGCATGCATTTCAGGGTGCAAAGCATGACATGAGCTTGCTCAATTTTATAGCCAAAGCAATATAAATACAGCAAACTACAACATAATAGTTAGTGCCACGAACTTGGCACAACATTTTATAATGGTGCAAACTGCACAAAAATGCAAACTAAATGCATAAAATTTCAAGTTACTATGCTTTCAAAATATATACTAAGGCCAAGTATTAACCATCAACTTCAGAATATATGCCAAACAGTCCCAATGGGCCTAAGCTTGGTAAAATATAAATATATATATATATATATATATATATATATCAAATTGACATATGATGCAGGTTTATCCAATTAGCAAGGGACATATATCCATATAAATATTATATATGCATTTAGATTTCTAATGTGGTAAGGGCATGCCAACCATATGTATATTCATGTTTTACAGAACAACCAAGCAGGACAATTTCCACTACGGGCCATCACAAGATGAAACAAACCTTGACTAACATGACCCTGGTACATATACATATACATATATATATATATGTTAACCAGCTAAAAGTATATATATATATATGTATAAATATTAATATACATACACGTACACATACACATGTTATCCTAAATACATATATACGCAATCATAATATATAGAATTTTGTTGACAAGGTACGAGACTCGCACGAATAGCTCAATAATCTGGAATATCAATGCATAATTACACGTATACACATATATGTATATGTATATACCTATAACTTAAATATGCTGGTAAAAGGATCACACTGGATAGGTCGGACAACAAGTGATGTAGGTTCTTTTTTAAAAATATATAGCAGCCAGGCCATTAGTATTAAGACAAGGCAACAACAAGGCAAAATAGTTTACAAGTGCGTGACATGCCGTTATGGCTCAACAAATTAAACCGGTTTGGAAGAAGTCCGCAAATGAACACGAGTAGCAAGACAATGGACATGTCAAAATTACACAATAGTGTCATGAACAAAAATTGACAAGCTCAGGCCAGCTTTCGACTTGCATGGCATAGGCAGCAACAAAATACCAAATTTAAAACCAAATCAGTTTATATGCACATAATGAAGCATTACGTTTTCAGGGGAAATGTGAAGGCAATGTTAATAGGAAAATTTAAGCACTACATTAGTGTTCACTACCAAGGTAATGCAATTCACTGTTATATTTCTAGTATTTCAAGTGAATTAATAACTTAAAATTAAGGTTAACCGCGAGGAGAACTTGTTGTAAAATTTTCAAAATTGTTTTTGGGTATGGGGTCTGTTTTTGAAGAGGGAAGAAAGAAAAGAAGAACGAGGGTGTGGGGATTAGTCTCACATCATGAAAGTAAAAATTTGTTTCAAGGTACTTAAGTAGCCTTCTCAAAGGGACATTAGGGTCTTGAGGCTCCTACATGTTTTCTTTGTTGTGGGGAGGGAGGTCATGCATCACTATACCACGCTTGCGCCGCACCCACCGTTGAACCAAACCGGGTCAGGCCGGGTACGGGTTTCGAGTCTAGAACCAATAAGCATATTTTGGACAGATTTTATAAATGGTATCGGGCTGAATTTGGGCCCATTATGGACCTATATTAAATTCAAAACTGAGCGAATTTATAAACGGTCGCGACGCCTGGCCAACAGACGCCTCCACTCGGCACCTATAAATAGCGACGCCCATAAGTGTTTCAAAAATTTACTTTTTTCTTAACCATCTTCTTCCTCCTCTGTTCTGCGATGCCATTAAAGCATTTCAAACGTTGTGAACTTGTAACGCCTGCAAGGTGTTACAAAAACCAGAATCATTACAGATTCAATATTCTTCTTCTCTTCGTTCTTATTCTTTTACTACATCATCAGAATTAAAATCAGAGTGTTCTTGGTTGGATCATAGTCATACAAACTTTGAATCCGATTTCGTTGTTCCAAGGCTTTATTGAATCCTGAATGTTGATAGTTTGATAACCCGTTTGTACCTGGTGAGTTAAACTATTGTCTGAAAGAATCTATAATATAGATAAAGTTTGAAGTATGATAATCATCCTCCTCCAATAATCTCAAACCGCAAAATGCTTAACAAATTTTCAGATAATATCATCAATTAAGGAAGGTTTGAGCGCGCTACAAGTGATGAATCAGCGTTTGACTAAATTGAAGTGATTTGATGGAGAAAATTTCACTCGTTGGCAAGAGACCATGAAGTTCTTTATGATCACCATCAAACTGTTCTACATCTTGGCAGACGGATTGGAAGTTATACCGGAGGAAACCGATAAGGAAGAAGCCGCTTTGTAGGCAAAACGTGCAAAGCGCAAAGAGGACGATTTTCTATGCAGAGGGCACATTCTAAATGCATTGTCTACTCCAGTCTACAACGTTCATATGACCTTGGAAACTGCAAATGGACTTTGAACTGCATTGGAGAGAAAGTATCGAATATCCGAGGCAAGTAATAAAAAGTTTCTTATTTGTAATTTTATGGATTTCAAAATGGTCGTTAACAAGTCCATAATTGGACAAGTTAGTGAAATCTTACTGTTGGTGAATCAATTTAAAGATGCCAGAATTGATCTCCCGGAATCTTTCATTGTTGGAGTTATTATTTCGAGACTCCCAAATTCTTGGAATGATTATAAGAAAAAAACATGCAGAAATGGATTTTCATTTAGACGGTTTGCAGCGTCATCTTCGTATTGAAGAGGATTCTTGTAAACGCGAACTAGATGATAATCCGCAAATTGAGTCTCAATCAAAGGCAAATAATGTTGAAATTACTGATAAATTGAAGCCTAAGAATGATACATAGTTTAAGAAGAAAAATAATTCCAAGAACAACAAAAAGAAGGGTGCTTGTTACTATTGTAACAAATCTGTCCACTATGCTCGAGGCTGTCGTCTTCGGAAGAAACAACAAAAAGTGAATGTGGTTAAAGAAAAGCTTGTGGTTATTATACAAGAGGCGAACTCCATTAGTGGCATTGATAATGGTTGGTGGCTTGATACTGGAGCAACCATTAATATTTGCAAAGACCGTAATCTATCCAAGACTTATGAAGAGAATAATGGAGAATCTAGTGAAGTTACTGGCGCAAACAAAGTTGCAAGCAAAGTTATGAGAAAATGCACAATTGAGCTTACATTCACCTCTTGGAAAATTCTTACATTTGTCAATGTATTTTATGTACTTGATATGTGTAGGAATATGATTTCTGGATACCTTCTTAACAAAGGAGGATTCAAGATGGTGTATAGGTCTGATAAGTTAGTGTTGTCCAAGAAACACAAACTTATTGGATAGGGATATTCTTTTAATGACATGATTAAGTTGAATCTAATAAAAAAATCTGCTTATATTGTTGTTTACGTTAATTTATGGCATGGTAGATTAGGACATGTTAATTATAAATCTCTTAAAAATATGCATAAATTAGGATTGATTTCTGATTGTCATTTCGATTCTATCTCTAAATGTGAAATATGTGTTCAAGCAAAAATACATCAGAAATTCTTTAAATCTATAGAAAGGAAAACTGGTTTGCTTGATTTGGTATTTACTGATGTAGGTGACTTAAAAAGTCATATCACCTATGGTGGAAACCAATACTATATAACATTTATTGATGATTATACTAGATATGCATATATATATATATATATATATATATATCTAGTGAAATCTAAAGATGAAGCCTTTGATAAGTTCAAAATTTACAAAGAATAAGTCGAAACACAATTAGGAATTAAAATTAAAGTGTTACATTCAGATTGTGGTGGTGAATATTTTTCAAATGAATTTATTTTGTTTTGCAAACAAAATGGTATAGTTCATGCACCAATGTACCGCCCCATATACACCACAACAAAATAGTGTTGCTGAAAGGAAAAATAGAACTTTAGTAGAAATGGTTAACGTCATCCTCATAGGTTCTAATTTACCTTATAACCTATGCGGTGATGCTATGCTATATGCATGTTACATTTTAAATAGAGTATCACTTAAAAAGAATAATATTTCCCCTTATGAATTATGCTTTAACAAAAAACCTAACCTTACTAGAATTGTTTGAGGTTTTTTAGCATACATTAGAAAACCAGACCCTAAACGACCAAAGTTAGGTGATAGGGTATTTAAATGTGTTTTCGTAGGATATTCTCTTAATAGTATAACTTATAGGTTCCTTATTCTAGACACCTTAGAAGTTATAAAATCTGTAGATATAGAATTCTTTGAAAATCAAACTATTAAGAATACAATGAGAACATCTAGTCCGAACCAACTGTGACTAATGATATCAATGACAATGAATATGCTCTTGCTCAAAACAGCAAGAAAGTATCAGTTCCAGATAATTGTACTGAACACAGGAGAAGTAAAAGAGCAAGAATAAAGATGGACAATGGTCCTGACTTCATATCATATCTCCTAGAAGGTAATAAGGACGGAGTCTTAATGTGACAATATATGAAATGAACGTCGATGATGATCCCAAAACCTATTCTGAAACTATAGGTTTTAGAGATCTAATTTCTGGAAAGAAGCTATCAATGATGAAATGAACTCCATAATGTTAAACCAAACTTGGGTTTTAACCGATTTAGCTCCTGGTGCTAAGCCTATAGGATGTAAATGGATATTCAAGTAAAAATTGAAGACAAATGAATCCACTGATAATTTTAAAGCCAGATTAGTTGCTAAGGGATATCAGCAAAAATAAGGAGTAGATTATTTTGATACATATGCTCCAGTTGCATGCCTATCTTCTGTAAGATGTTTAATAGCGCTTGCATCAATTCATAATTTAGTCATGCATCAAATGGATGTAAAGACTGCTTTTCTAAATGGAGATTTAAAAGAAGAGATTTATATGGAAAAACCTGAAGGTTTCGTAATCCCAGGCCAAGAAAAGAAAGTTTGTTAATTAGTAAAATATCTTTATGGCCTGAAGCAAGCTCCAATGCAATGACATAAGAAGTTTGATGAAGTTGCACTGTCGTATGGGTTCATTGTTAATGATGCTGATAAATGTATTTATAGCAAATCAGATAACAACGGTTGTGTTATAATATGTTTATACATTGATGACATTTGATATTTGGTTCCAATATATCTTTTGTGAATGAAACCAAGAAGTTTCTATCTTCTAAATTTGATATGAAAGATCTAGGAGAGGCTAATGTAATTTTGGGAATTAAAATCTTTAGGAAAGCGGGGGAACTATAATTACTCAATCTCATTACATTGAAAACTTCCTAAAGAAGTATGGTCATCAATGACAAACCAGCACCAACTCTTTTAGATCCAAGTATCAAATTAGAAAATAACACTGGACGTATCATTTCTCAACTAGAGTATTTTAGTGTTATTAGGAGTCTTATGTATGATATGCATTGCACTGGACCAGACATCGCACATGCTATAAACGTATTGTGTCGATTTATGAGTAACCCAGGTTTCGAACACTGGAAAGAAATCTCTAGAGTTTTAGCTTATTTGAAAGGAACCATCAACTATGGTTTATCTTATAAAGGATATCCTACTGTAATAAAGAAATAGTGATGCAACCTGCAATAATATAGAATCCAAATCCAAGTCTACGACTGAATGGGTATTTACATTAGGAGGTGTTGCTGTGTCTTGGGCTTCCAAGAAGCATACCTGTATATCTGATTCAACTATGTTGTCATAATTGATTGCATTAGCAGATGCATGTAAGAAGGCAGAATGGATTAGAAATTTATTAATGAAAATCCCATTATGGAAGAAGCCATCTCCAACAGTCTTGATTAACTGTGATAATCAAGCAACTATATATAATGTCTCTAATAAGACATATAATGGAAAGTCCAGACATGTGAGTCTAAGACATCAGATGGTAAGACAGTTACTCAAAAGTGTGGTTATAACTATTGACTACATAAAAACAAAGAAAAACTTGGCTAACCCACTTACGAAAGGTCTTCTAAAGGAAATGGTTTCTATAAAGTCAAAAGAAATGGGACTAAGGTCTGTGAATGAATATAGATCATCCTTAACAGAAACCCGCCTTATGTCTTGAAAAGGATAGATAAAGTTCAATGGGTACCAACAAGTTAAGAGAATGATTATGGAACACTAAATCAAATTATCCCATAATATCTAGTGTTGGATTCTGCAAGAACAAAGGATGGATAAATGTCCTTAATAAGTCTATAAACCTTAAAAGGTGTACCGCAGAAATACCTTAAGAGACTAACCTATATGAGTATGGAAATCAGGCCATTTCCTTCGAAATTAAGACTTCTTTCTAAAGTAGACTCATGAACCAGGATTAAAGCACATGGCCATTAACGTGATGAGTAATACAAAACGTTATAACTAAGGAAATCAACATGTGTGATTGTTCTGGTTTTATCGTTGAGGGATACTTGGTTCAAGATTCGTTCACCATAGAATCTCGATAGAACTAATGGTGTACACCAAGTAAAGGTTCAAATCCAAAAGATGCCTTTTATTTATGTGTTGTTTCCACGATGTTACAAACTAAGAACTACGTAGGCTTGATCGCACTTGGGTATGTAGGAAGTCACTCAAGTGACTCGGCCGTCCACTTTATTTATTTTATTTTATTTTGAAAATTGGGGGAGATTGTTGTAAAATTTTCAAAATTGGTTTTAGGTATAGGGTTTGTTTTTGAAGAGGGAAGAAAGAAAAGAAGAAGAAGGGTGTGGACATGGATCCAACGTAGTTACGGAGGCAGCAAAGGCTGGTGGCCTCGATTTAAAGGGGGAGGCGATAGGGTCAGGGTCTAATTTCGGCCAGCTTTGGTGGAGAGATTTAGGGCAAAGAATGGTAGCAGCTCGGTGGAAATTTTGAACAAAAGAATAAGAAATTTTAGGGGAGGTCATTATTTCTTTAATTTTGGGAGAAAAGAAGTTTTTTGGCTGGAAATGGAAAAGGAAAGGAGGAAGGCGGTTTCACTACCATTTTTTTTCAGGAGGGGGGAAACATTGATTTGAGCAAATGAATTTCGTGGAAATGAAGAAGGGGAATGGAAAAGTAAACAACGCCTGGAGACATAGCGACGGGGTTGAATGGCACCTATCAAATTGAATAAGTGGCACAATTACTTAAAGAAAAAAAATTGAACAAGTGGCACAATTACTTAAAGAAAAAAAATGGCAAAGCCAACGGGGTTGAATGGCCCCCTACCATTTTATTGATATACCAAAGACGATTACAAAGGAGTACATAGTGAGGAAACAAAGCAAATAAAGAAAAACAAGGGCTACACGGTATATCAATGCCTTGAAGAAGCTAAAACAACAGACACATATTTACAAGAAGCAAGCAAAGTGCTTAGCCAAAAAGACCAGGGTCAAACATAAATTTTAGGAGTTTCAGCCCATCCCTAATGCAGTGTCAAACAAATTGCTTCCACTGGCCAAAATTCATAGTTTTATTAGGATCGAATACACGAACATTGCGTTGCCTCCATATATTGCTCACTATCTTCTTCAGTTCATAAAAGAAGAGCCTTGCTCTAGCACTTTTTCCACGAACTCTCATACGTATCCTTTCCCATTCATTTGCACTGGTATTGACACTACATGACTCTTTAATTTGCTGCAAGGCATCGTTCCAAATGCTCCCAGTCACAATGCAGTCAAAAAATAGGTGTTGGACACTTTCGCTTTGAACTTGGCAGTATAGACAACACAGATCCACCTCCATTCCGTAGCCAACAAGTTTGTCTTTCGTCGGTAGTGCTCCAACAGTGATTTTCCACAGTGTTAGGTTGTCTTTTGAATTATTATCTCTATGCCATACGGATTTATGCCATCTGCAATTATAAATTAATGAAGTACCAAGTAACAAATTATACACACTTCTTATTTGAAACTGCTCACCTTTGCAACTCCATATAGCTTGACCTCTGGCAAAGCTCTGTTGTGAAGTAGCTTGAGTTTTTTGCCAGAGAACATTGACATTTTGATTCGATAATGAAGGCAACCTGAGCTGGATCTCTACAAAAAAGTTTTCAACACAGCAAGTTTGAGGTACGCCAGATTGTTTTTTTTCTCAAATGTATATACATACAATATACATTTATACATTTCAAATAAATCCCTTAAATAAATTTAAAACCAATTTCAATCTAAATAAAATAAATTATAAATTCCAAGTTAAATTTAAAAATCTAAATTTGTAAATATTCAAATAATATATTTCAATTAGTTCAAATATTAATAACGTTTAGATTTTTAACTAAACCATTTATATTCAGATATTGAAATTAAATTTATACTTATAAAAATAATTCGAAACCAAATTAAAATAGACTATATTTAAAATTCTAAATCTAAATTAACTTTGTATTTTGAAACTTGGAAGACTTTGGGTCATTACAATCTCCCCCTCCCCCTTAAGTTTTTCGTCCTCGAAAAGGAGAGTTTGATAAAATAATCCTTATATTTACATAATTTATTATACTAATACAAATCTTAATTTGAGACAAAATACAATAGGATTTAAAACTTGAAATCAAAGTATAGGTAATCTCTTTGACTTAAGATCCAAGTTTTATTTTCAAATCATTCAAACATTTTTTTTTAATATTGAATCATACTTCACCTGGGGATTTCAAAACAAAATTTCTTACGAATATTTGAAACATACTATGATAGAATCATATCAACGCATATGTCACCCATTCCAGAGTTTCTCCCCAATGACAAGACCCAAGGACAGCCCATCACACACACTCAATATCGATAAATGATGTCTATATGATCCTTAGAGCAGACCATCATCAAGGCTCTTACAACCCTAATTGCATGCCCATTTTAGTCACGGGATACCCGAATCCATGGTAACATATCAAATCATTTCATATCCCTAAGTTATAAATCATTTCGCAATAATAATTAACAAATACTTTCGATCATATTATTGTTGTTTCAAAACCCTTTAAAACATAGGGATTCAAGTCATCGGAATTTACTATATTTATAAAATATACATTATATCGAAATAACTCAGAAAATCAATTTCCTTTTAATAATTGGAAATCTGAATTTGATCAATACAATTTCCTATCTGTTAACAATATTTTTCGTCAACACCGAAGATAGGTCCGTAGGGATGGGGCTAAAGGAAAAATAGGTTGTTTGACCTTTACAGGTTTGGGTCAGATCACTGTCCCTGGATATCAAAGCCTTAGGGGAAAAGGATCACTAAACTCAATCCTTGACACAGGGCCTACCGTATGGTAGATAAGAATTCTGCACCAAACTAACTGGAAAGATCTAAGCTCGCAGGGAAGGTTTGAGCTTACAGGTAGGGCTTAAGCATATAGGAAGAGGGATGTTTAACCCGATCTACGGCAAGGTTTAGACAAAGATCCATGCATGTGTAGGAAATGAACAGTAAATTGTAGCAACAAAAACTAAGAAATAAGATAAACTCACATGAAAATACTATAAGTGTAGATCTGCTCTTTATTAATCTTCCATTTTAAGTACATGAACAGAATAGAAGAAATCCTCTAGTTGATCTAATCACTGGGGTTTATTCTAGAGAAAAGAGAGTATAAGAACCAGAAAAATGAGAGAACCCCCTTAATGTGACCCTTGGGGTCTTGTTTATAGGGAATTAGGGGTCCTTTCCGCTGTTGGGCTATTGGGCCTATAGGAGCCTCAATCTAACGCTTTTCTCCTTGGTCTTGGATGTTTGGATTTCAGCTACTTTATGGTGCGGATTATAGCTCCCGGGGGGAAGGTCCTGATCAGTTAAGGCTTCTTTGAGATTGAGATGAGCTTGTCGACATGGTGACTTTAGGTTGGTATTAGAACTTACGGTAGTAGCTCCCGGACGTAAGGTTCCAGATGTAGGGCCCCGGCTTTCTCGTGTATACTTAGAGGAGCTAGTCCTCCCGATGTATGTGGATAGCTGCCGGTTCAAAACCATTGTCGGTGTCTGTACTAAGTAAATTAGTATGGATAGCCTATATCTCCGCAAGGGTTCCAGGTGGCCTTCCGGTGGAACTTTTGGGATGGTCCAGTCTTACAAAAGGTAGGTCCTGGTGATGTGCTGTTATTTATCAATGTGACCTTTCAGCACTTATGTAGCAGATGTTTCGGAAGCTGGTTCTGGATAATCTCAATATACTTCTGGCATGAGACTTTTGATGTCTTCGTCTCTTGATGTATCGGTATTAAGTCAGTTAATACCGATGACTCTTCTAGGTTTCAATAAGCAGAGCTCTTATCTCCCTCTTTCTTGGTTTCTTGTCTAGATAGCCTTTCATCATGGCATTTCCTGCCGGGCAGATCCTGTTGGATGAACCCTGTCGGATGAGCCCTCTCAGATAGGCCCTACCGAATAGACTTTGGTGGCACTTTGAAGACTTTGAGCTCCTTCATCCCTGGAGGGTATCGGTTTATGCTACTCTCAGATCATTCTTTACCGCTTTCAGCTCTTCCTATTATTTGGCTTTTTGCTTTCAGAAGGTACTTCTGTGTTTGTATTCCTCCAATACCCCTTCACCGTCAGCTGGTTTCAGAGTTAATTTTGGTAGTAACACTATCGTTCAAAATAAGTATCATACAAATTCAAACTTTTTAAATTCCAAATCAATATCTTTAGAAAATCATTTAAAATCCTTAGAAGTTGTATCAAATTTCTTTAGATCAAATTTCATTTTGACAATTTCAATATTTCCAAATAATTTCTATATTCATATAAGATAAAATCTTTCGAGAACTTGAATCGATATCTTAGAAATCTTTTACGATTCATAAAGTCGAATATCCTTCCTTTTCAAAATCAATTGGAAAATTTCCGAAATACTTGGTTAAATAATCAATTCGTTAATTCACTTATATTTTCTTTGATAAATTTTGAGCAACTCGACGATGGATTTTGAATAGAGTCTAGATTTAGGAAGATCTTATCGAAAGAGCTATCGGAAACACAGATTTGAAAGAAATTTTGAATTTTAGAAACACATCATATTTTCAAAAAAAATTATCTTTCAAAATAAGCTCTCTTCAGAGTGATTCTAATGACAACTCCGCTTATTTTAAGGTATTAATAGCCGATCTCTAATGATTTTTCAAACCATATAAGCTTAGCTTCGTCAAACCACAGCTCTGATACCACTTTGTAATGACCTGCCTTTTTGGCCGCTTCAAGTCGGTAACTAAACAAACTTGAATCGTTCAAAACGACATATTGTTATTGCTTATATAATTTACACAAAATCATGGCACAAAATAAACAATAATATCTCACAACAAAAGCATTTTATTTCAAAATCAGAGTTTATATAGTACTTTTATATAGCGGAAGATTTAATATATAAGATTTTAAATAAAATAAAATTACAAATTTGACAAACCTAAAATGAGTGTCTTCACCATTCTCTAACTTTGATAGCTGAAGTCTTTAAATCTACAGCACTCGGGTATGACCCGAGCGTTCCATGCAAAAACATAAAACATTCGAGTTAGGATTAATCTTATTCAAGTAAATTAATTCAAATGCAATACTAAAAAAACAGTTCTTACAATGAACAAAGGTATCATCAATACCATTCCCAGAGTTGCATGTGTCATAAAGAATGGGACCCTCGATTACAAGGAATGCAACATAATGAGGTATATATGTGGTTACTAAAATTTTGACTATGGGGTCCAACTTTTTGAAGTTTGAACATAGCAAACGGCAAAAATTGGGTTGCCATTAGAAAAATCTGTACATGCATAGCAGGAGCCAACATCCAGGGTCAAAGCAACAAGACAAAATATAACATGCAGCAAAACTAGCAAGGTGAGAATAACAGGGTGTTCACAGTTTTAAAATAAGGCACGAAACATCAAGTAATATACAGTATGTACTACATGTTACGAATCTAGAGATGGGGTATGTAACATCATGTGATTTGGTTAATGATAAACACGCGTTCAGAGACATGGCATAGGGTATACAAGAAAATTTTCAAAGCCTTTTGTGTTTCCAGGCATATAGGTGTACGATCTAAAAAAAATGTGTTCAAGTACAATGTCACATGCAAAAAAAAGGGGTATAAAATCAATGGGATGCGTTTCAGGGTGCAAAGCACCGCATGTGCCTACTCGAGTTTATAGCCAAAGCAATATAAATATAGAAAACAACAACACAATAGTTAGTGCCATGAGCTTGGCACGACATCTTATAATGGTGCAAGCTGCATAAAAATGCAAACCAAATGCATAAAATTTCAAGTTACTATACTTTCAAGATATATTCTAAGGCCAAGTATTCGCTGTCAACTTCAAAATATATACCAAATAATCATGGTTTTCCAAATGTAACGTCCCATATATTTTAACGATATAATAATTATTTAATTATTTAAATAATGATATGGTAATTTAATTTGGCTCAAATTAAATAATTTTTATTTATATTTGTTAATATAATTAATGGGATGATATATTTATTTTCGTAATGGTTGGAAATAAGTTGAATTGATAATACTATGTAAATTTGATAATATAAGATATTAAATTAAGTTTATATTTGAATTATAACAACGAATATATTATTTAAACAATAGTTGAACGTATTAATTATAATATAATTATAATCAAGCAAGTAATCCGCGGTAGTTCGTAATTTAAAGTATTGAAATTCAACCGAGTTTACATGATCCAATATTAGTTGGATTTCTTCGAAACAAGAAACGTTTAAATCTATTAAACTGTATTTTTCTAATAGAAGTGAAAAGTCGAGATTTTGGTTTATAGATTGTTAGTTATGTCCAAATCAAATTTTGAAATAGTCGCTACAAAACATTTATATGTCAGAATGAGATATTTAATTATAATTAAATATTGGCTTCGAATTTGGACAAGAAATTTGAGACATAGTTATAATTTAATTTTTAGAATTTTACTGTAATTTTTAATTTGGAAAATAAGCCACTTTTTATTTGGAGTATTTTACACCCTATATCAACATTTTAAGGTTTCACAGAATAAGTTATCTTGTCAATATTATTATATTTTTGGGATCGTGGCACATTGCTCGTTTTAAAGGTATTTTTATTTTTGTCGATGGCAACTCGTATGTGAACGAAATACTATGTAGTGGGATACCCTATTTCTTAGCTAAGAAGAAAGGTTGATTTATATCCAATCAAGTCCGCGTATAACATTCAGTTCACCTCTCACTTCATAACATGCCTTGGCCTTTAAGTATTGCCATATATATATATATACACACTTTTGTACATTTTTACGATTCTATTACTTACCAACTACGGAACTTAAACGTATAAATACATCGTCCTGTAAACTGTTTTCTTTCTTCCTCTTTTGAAACAACAAGCTCCAAAATTTTAATGGTGTTTCCTTTTTGAAAAGTATGGGGTTCGGAACATCAGGAGAAGACGGGTGGGAAGCATACTAGGAGGAGTGAATAGAGCATCTTAAGTCTAGGAAGTCACGATTTGCTAAGGCCGTTTGAGTGCGTGACTGTGGGGTTGGAGTGGATGGGACTGTTCGAGTTTCTAGGTGGGGTTGTCGAAAGTTTAACCGGGGGGTGGGGGGGTTCCATCGTAGGGGAGTTTAAAGTTGGTGCTTGTATGGGTACTGGGTAGTGTTGCATGCATAGGGAAGGATTGTTCATCTATTGTGTATGGCGCATGACTCGTGGAAAGGAAAGTGGCAGAGGCGAGAAGGCTTGAGAATGAGACTGAGTTGCTTGGGTAGTCTTCGTGCCCAAAGATGTCCTATGTTTTTTCCAGTATACTGCACTGGTACCTACGATTACAAAGAATAAGTGGGTGCATGGAAGCTTGAAGACACGAATGACAGGGAGGCGTGCGAGCTGTTTTTGATTATTGAATAATGAAGTGATGAAGGTGATGCGTCACTGATATACAGGTGCCGCGACATTTTGTAACTGCAAGGGGAGTAATGCAGGCGAGTTGGGGAACTTGGCGACAGAGTTGATGAGCTCAAGATGAGTAGAATGGGGGGGGATAGTTTTAAACAGCGTGAAGAAACGAAGGTTGTGAAAGGAGCCAGAGTTGCGAAAATGGCCGTTGGAAATGATCTAGCATCGTGTGTATGCTTCACGGTGGGAGAAGTAATCTGAAATGGAGGAAATAAGAAAACGTGCAGCAACTTTTAATTGTTTGGGGAAGAAGGTTCTCATGGAACTGGGTTTTGATATAAGCAGATGTGCTGGGTTTTTAAAACGTGAGGCCCATAAAGGAAACGAAAAGAAAAAGAAGCGTTGATGCCCAATATGCAAATGCAAAGAAATACACCTGCGTAGTGCAAAAATTTGAGTTGCGCAAAACCCATGTAGACAGGTCAAATGTGATGCTTGTAGGTTGGAGTCAACTATGCATTTGGATTGACTTGATACGTAATCTTAACAGTCAGATGGCCATAAAGAACAGAAGGAGTTTGGTTGTAAGAAAGACGCGGCAATAGCATGTACAGGATTGATCGGGTATGGGAGTTTGGGCGGATTTGGATATTTGGCTAAGGTAAGGCCAAAAATATAATTATACAAATTTAATTTAAGTTTAATCTTAAATAAATAGTGTGTTAACTTATAAATATAATATCACGTGCATAGGATATCAAAATTGCGAGCAGTCTGATTCATTGGGATCGTACGGACATAGGCTACATTATGAAGCTGATTTGGAACCATTTGGAGCTCGTTAGAAATCATGGCAGAATAAAACGCCTAGCCAGATCTACGGAATGCTAATCGTTATTTAACAATTAGCGACCAACGTTGGTAAACTCACTAACTCTGTCCAGTTTTATAATTTTATAAACGCTATTTTATATTGATAAAAATGATTGAATGTTGTGTGTGATGGTTGTTTAGATGATTTGCAAATTAATTGGTTAGAATAATATATATAGTTATATATAAATAGTTGATTTGATACTGATTCTATTATTATAATATTTCATATTGATAAGAAATTGAGATTATTTATATTGATTAACATCTGTGGATGCAGGGAAATAGGTTGGAGGGATCCAACTAGATTCCTCAACAATTTTATTGTTGATTTTCATATATTACATTATATGATGCGACGAATAATCTATGGCTGACTATTGTATGGTTGGGATGTTTGGACAACATTGACTGGAATTAATTAGTATCAAAATACCGTAAAATATATTCGAATATATTAGAAAAGAAATTTTGGGGTTATAAAAAGGAAAAATCTATTTCTAAAATACAAATTAAATTTCGAGTAGTTTTAGTAATAAAACAAGTAATTAAATTTATAGATAATATTTTGAAAATAAAATGGAATAGTTATGATTAAATAATAACTTAGGAATGTAAATACAAAAATGAATTTAAAAAGGAAATGAGGAATCGTTTTCAAAAGAAAACGATGAGATTTTCGATGTTCGAAATGTAAGCAGGATTGAAATAAGTATACAAGGATTTAAAATTAGAATTCGACTTTGTTGAATATGTTATTAATATAATTTAGTTTTAGAAATTATATATTATGTAAATTTGGAATTTGACGAGATAATTAAGATTTGGTTTGGAACCAATAAATTATAATAGAATATGAAATCGAGATTTAATTATAACCTTGGCATATAATTATCAAGAAGTTTACGTATAAATGGGGTTTATGAAGTGGAATATAAATACGTCGGTATTAAATAACTCGATAAATAGGAATTTAACCTGTAATGGTATTTATAAGTATAAATCAAGTTTTGATTTGATAAAATGAGTCCAGTTCTTGTAAAGGAATATTATTTACGTTTTAAAGTGAATAACGATTTAAAAGGAAATATTTGCAGATTAAATGGGTTATAAAAGGAAATTGATGAATAATTAAAGTGATAAATTCAAACATGAATTTAGAAATCAAGTAAACCTGAAAACAGTGAGTTTATTCTGACGTTCTGAACGTTGTTTGAATAGAGAGTATTCAAAAGAGAGATATGCTGGAATTTGATTCTATCGAATTTAGGAAAGTACCACTTACTTCTGGTTATAATCAAGATATATCTATTTATCTAATTAACTAATTATTTGTTTATTTATTTAAATAAAAGATATATTTTGAAATTAAATATTTCAAAAGCAGAGATTATAACGTTATCGTTATAATCAAAGATTTCCGTAAAGAAGTGGATTCGTAAACTGAATAGAGAGTTGTGTAAACAGTTTTGTAAATAAGAAATTAAGAAATGGAGTTAAGAACATTAGAAACGGACTGGAAATTAGTTACGTTGAATAGTTGTCTGAGTATCGACCTGATGCTGGTTTCCGCCTTCGGGGTTTATACTTAGGGACTTGTTCTCTTACTAGTTTACGGTTAGGAACTGATGGTTGTGGAAGGTTAGTAACGCGTGAATGAGAAATGGAATTTTTTTCCAAATGTAATTAGCGTATATTTTCTAGATATAGAAAATAAGAAATTGGGGATATGTAAATGTTTTTCTGCGAATCGTGAGAGACTAAATGAGTTTAAGAAATATGGAAAATAAGGGATTAAGGAATGAATAAATTAATGATAAATTAATTTAAAGGGACTGAATGTTGATTAATGATTGATCGGTGTAATTTCGATTTGGAAATATGACTGTTGTGTGTGTGTATGTTTCCTTTGATAGTTAAATAACCGGCTACCAAAGTTTCGACCTTTTTTACATTGTCAATACAAAGAGACCGGGATCGGATTTATTATCTAAAAACCACTTTGTATGGGCATTAACATTACGAATCAAATATGATGAAGAAAATTGAAGACGGAGTTTATGTAGGGGTTGTTCTGGCGATCCTAGGTAGAAATTGCTTAAGATGGATTTACAGAATAGTGCCTTCAATTTGTCCAGCCCTAGGACAACTTGTATAGACATATGTATGACAGAGTATGTCTAATAGATCGAGTAAGTTGGTCTCTTCAAACCTATTCACGTTTGGTGGCGGAGGAATTCGTTTCTCCTAGCTTTATACCTGTGATATTTTTAGGGAATTCAATTTGTGATTTTGCGGGTATGACGATGTGGCATTCAAAGTAAATATAGATGTGATCTGTATAATAGTACGTTATGACCTCAAGCCTCATCAACAGGGAAATGACGAAAATCAGGTTGGTAGCATGGCTAAGTGTGTCGCACCCAATTAGGGTATATTGTCACCATCTAGAGAATATTCATATTTGTTACTTCCTTCGCTTCTGTATCTCTTGGGAACGGTTATGTTGGTATACCAACCGTAAGGCGATAATATATTTGGAACATTCAAGCGAAATGAATGGCCGGTCGTGGGTGGCCGAGTTACAAGATGTTCTTGTTGAACTCCAGTGTATTGCTTCTAGAGTACACTGATCAGAAGGTGATTCCGAGCCTTATCATATTTGGAAATGCACTACCAAATAAGAGCCCGCGGTTTTTGATTGTATATTATATACGTAGAGCGTGAGATGGAAATGTTCTGCTAGATTACTATTTACTTGATTTATACATTATTATAATATCAGAAAATATTGTTCTTAAGAAATATTTTGGGTTATCGTAAGGTAAAAACCATCTATGTTTTATGCGTGGATCGGTCTTATGATTATCATTTCTTTTAAAAGGATTTTAAAAGTTAAACCAAGTGATTAGATGTTACTCACAGTAGTCCTATGAATGACCCAGAGTTTATTTTGTTTTGTTTTCTCTAAACTCTTGAGTGCGCAAATTTGTACATGTAGTCAAGTAGTCGGGATTTTACAGATATATCTAGAAGAGCTTGGAGCAGGAGGCTTCAACATTAATTATATATAGAGCATTTTTCCGCTGTGATGTTATGCGGTATACTGGTATGTATATACAGTTATAGTTTTGTATTTCAAAGGTTATTATATAATATATTTATTCGTTCCGCTGTGAGATTTGTGTTTACTCTGATTTTGTTTTGTTGTGATCTTCTTCTTCTATTCTAACTTTCTTTCTTTCTATTTCTCACCCTCTAATTTATTTCTATTAATGGTCCGGTATTTCCTTGCTTGAATAGTCAACATGGTGTGTTGTGTTGATTTTCAGGGTCGAATATCCTTAGGTCATTACACCTAAGCTCGATAAAAATAAAAAATCAAATTAACATATGATGCAGGTTTATCCATTTAGCAAGGGACATATCCATATAAATATTGTATATACATTCAGATTTCTAATGTAGTAAGGGAATGCCAACATATATGTTTATTTAAGTTTTACATAACAACCAAGCAGGATAATTTCCACTATTGGCCATCACTAGATGAAACAACCCTTGACCAACATAATCCTAGCATACGGTTGCATATATATGTTGACCACCTACAAATGTTTATATATATATATATATATATATATATATACGTATAAATATTTATATACATACATACACATGTTGGCCTAAATACATATATACGCCATCATAATATACAGAATTTTGTCAAAAAGGTACAAGACTCGCACGAATAGCTCGAAAATTTGGAATATCAATGCACAATTACACGTATATACATATGTGTATATGTATGTACCTATAACCAATATATTCTGGTATAAGAATCAAGCTGGAGAGGTCGAATAACGAGTGATGCAGATTTTTTTAAGTCTAACAGTCAGGCCATTAGTGCTATGACAAGGAAGCAATAAGGCAAAATAAGTTTCAAGTGCATGACATGTCGTTTTTGCTCAACAAATTAAACCAATCAGCAAGAAATTCATAAATGAACATGGGTAGCACGACAATGGGCATGTCAAAAATACATAATAGTGTCATGTACAAGAATTCACAAACTCAGGCCAACATTCAACTTGCATGATGCAGGTAACAACAAAATACGAAATTTAAAACCAAATCAGTTCAAATGCACATGATGAAGCATTACATTTTCAGGGCAAACGTGAAGGCAATGTTAATAGAATATTTAAGTACTGCATCAATGTTCACTAACGAGTAAAGGACCAATCACATAATGCAATTTACCATTATATTTCTAGTATTTCAATTGAATTAATAACTTGAAATTAAGGCTAACCATGAGGAAAATCACCTTAAATCCACAGTAGCTAGAGGCAGCACTGGCTTTAGGGGTGGACATGGCTCCAACGTGGTTGTGTAGGCAGCAAAGTCTAGTGGCTTCGATTTAAAGGAGAAGGCGATAAGGTATGTTTTTCGGCTAGCTTTGGTGGAGCGATTTAGGGCTGAGAAACGCAGCAGGTCGTTGGTAATTTTGAACGAGGGAGTAAGAAACATTATGGGTGGCCATTGTTTCTTTGATTTGGAGAGAAAAGAGGTTTTCGGTTGGGATTATGAAAAAAAGGAGGAAGGCAGTTTCACTGCCATTTTCTTTTAGGAGAGAGGGAGGGAGACATTGATTTGGGCAAACAATTTTTTTGGAAATGAAGAATGGGAACAAAAAAGTAAACAATGCGTGCAAACATCCCCAGAAACAAAATAACACGTGGTGCGTTTATTCAGCCAAATTGAACAAGTGTCTCAAGTACTAAAAGAAATGTTTTTTTTTCAAGTGTATATACATATAATATACATTTCAAATGCATCCCTTAAATATATTTGAAACTAATTTCAAATCTAAATAAAATATATTTGAAACTAATTTCAAATCTAAATAAAATATATTATGAATTCCAAGTTAAGTTTAAAAACTGGAATTTACAAATACTCAAACAACATATCTTAATTAGTTCGAATATTAATAACGTTTTAATTTTTTAACTAAACCATTTATATTTTTATATTGAAATTAAATTTATACTTACAAAATTAATTCAAAACCAAATCAAAATAGACTATTTTTGAAATTCAAAATAAAATTTCTAGTATAAACATTAATTTCAATACTAAATCTAAATTAACTTTATATTTCAAAACGTCGAAAATCTTGGGTCGTCACAATTGTTGTAGCGCTTAGAAATTCAAGGTTAAACAATGAAAACCAAGGATGAAAATATTGTAGTCGTATACATAAAGTCCATCTACATTTGCAAATCTAGTCAAATATTCAAGTCTAATCATGCACTTATTGCTTAGGAAAAATGCGAAACCAAATAGATAGAACAAAAAGGATGAATGGTAGGAATGCGCATCTCCTCTATTGCCTTATAATCTTCTATGTTCCTTTAAACGTGTAAGTGTGACAGTACCTCATCTGACTTTATCATCATCTACCGCCGTTAAATAAGCGCAATGTAATTCTAAGTGCCTGAACAAATTATAAAAGAACTCTAGCACGTGGCCTGATCGACTAACCTCTATATTAGTCATTATTAAACAAACAAAAGTAGTCAATCCTACCTCAAATCAAGAAAATGAAACATGTGAGTGATAGACCATCATTTCTTGGTGAGGGTCATTACTATGAAACAACTGGTGTATGAAAATGTAGGTAACTAAAGAGATTCAACAAAATGCTCTATTGTAATAAACTAATAATTCTTCTAGGCTCTCGCTTGGGCCTCATTTAGGCGCTAAGTTATCCTTACTGTCTATGTGCGATTCAATGTATCATATAAGCATATAAATAAGTTTATAGGTGCTATATATGTTGTAAATTTTCAAATCTATGTTTTGGGCTTGGGTTTGTGAAGAGGGAAGAAAGAAGAAAGAAGAAAAAAGGGAGGAAATGTTTTGTCCCACATCATGAAATATCCATAGGATTATCTCTATACATGTAATGATATGATATATCATATCAAAAGAAAGAAGAGAAGGTAGAGATAAGGCATTAGCATGACCATGGCATACATATTAATATTTAATGGTCAAAAGATGAGCCTTGAGCCTTGGAGCTCTTGGGGTCTTATGATCAGTTGGGCCTCAAAACGCCGATGGGCTTGCTTCGATGCAGACCATTGGGGTTTTGAATTAGGCGCGCAAGTTTGTAATGCTTCGGGGCCGTTGCAAACGAACTGATGCGTCTCTTTATTCAAATTCGCAACGCTTTGATACGTTGCACGGCTGAAAGGATGCATCTGTTCGAATTCGAACAGAAAGGACTGCTGCAAATAACGGTCGCCTCCCTCTACATATATAAATAGGCATGGTCAGAACCGTGAGAATATAGTCTGAATTCTTCTTCTTCCTCTGAAATTCTACAACACAATTAAACTGTTCAAAACAGTTCTGTCTGAAACACTTCTATAGTGTTTCAATTCTGAAAGTGTTGCAGAATTGCTATCTTCTTCTTACTCTTCAATTCCATATTCTAAATTGTATCATCAGTAATCATATTTCAGAGTGTTCTTGGTCGGATCAAAATCGTACAAATTTTGAATCCAATTTCGTTGTTCCAACTTCCAAGGCTTTATTGAATCCTGAAAGTCAATAGTTCGATAATTTGTTTGTACTTGATGGATTGAACTATTGTTTGAAAGAATTTGCTCCGCAAGTCCTTAAAGTCTGAGGTACAGCAATATTCATCATTAAATAGCCTCAAAGCACAAAGTCCCCAATAATGTATACATCAACTTACGTTTCATGCCTCTTATAAACGTCAAAATATTTGTTTCATGTGATAGTTCACATAATTGCTTCCATACTCATCCAAATCAATGATACCTTGTTGTGGATCATTAAATACTTAAAAAATTCTAAAATTTCATCTGAAATACCGAGTTTTAAAAAAAACACATATTTTCGATTAACTCTCGATCAGTTCACATCTGAGCGATTAGCTCTTAATTCATGCTTACCGCATAACATCCTACCTGTCGGAACATGCATGTAGGAAGCCAAGCCACCCATGTTTATTACATGGGTATGCCACTAACCACCACCTACCAAGCCCAACAACCAAGTCACCAACCCCCCCCCCCCCCCCAACCAACCATCTCCTCTCTATATATACACTCTTCTCCTTCATAATCTCATCCCAATCTCATTCCAAATCCACTAAGAAGAAGAGGAGAGCAAGAAGAGAGTGAGATCGAGTGTTGTGTATAAAGTGTTCTGTGTAATCACTTTGTAATATTCTGAAATAAAAGATCTGCAACAGCCCGGAGACGTAGGCATAATTGGTCGAACTCCGTTATCAAATTTGTGTGTCTCTTACCATTCTACATTTCATTTCCTTTCTCTACAAATATAATCATAAGGAAATTTGCGTAATTTCCCAAGAACTGGTATCAGAGCCATAATTTGTTAGAAAAGAAATTAAAATCGAGTGGGAGCGATGGCGGAAGATGAAGGAAAGGTGAAAATCGAGAAGTTTGATGGAGCCGACTTTGGCTTTTGGAAAATGCAGATTGAAGATTATCTGTATCAGAAAAGGCTTTATCAACCTCTCTCAGAAAAGAAGCCAGAGAATATGAAGGATGAAGATTGGGCTCTTCTTGATAGACAAGCTCTTGGAGTTATTCGATTGACGTTATCTCGCAATGTTGCTTTCAACATAGTAAAGGAAAAGACCACGGCAGGACTTATGGCGGCTCTCTCCAGTATGTATGAGAAGCCGTCGGCCTCTAACAAAGTTCATTTGATGAGGCGATTGTTCAATTTGCGGATGACAGAAGGTGCATCGGTAGCTCAACATCTCAATGAACTAAATACAGTTACTACTCAGTTAAGTTCAGTTGAAAATGAGTTTGACGGAGAAGTACGCACGTTGATACTTTTGTCTTCCCGGCCAGAAAGTTGGAACGCTACTGTCATAGCAGTGAGTAGCTCGTCGGGAAGCAGTAAGTTAAGATTTGATGATATTCGTGATATGGTTCTCAGTGAAGAGATCCGACGAAGAGATTCCGGTGAGTCGTCAAATTTTTCAATTTTGCATACACAATCAAGAGGAAGAAATTCAACACAAGGAAATGGACGTAGCAAATCGAACTACCATGGTAGGTCGAAGGACTGGAGATCTAAATCCAGAAATCCCAACAGCTCAAAGACCATTGAGTGTTGGAATTGTGGAAAGACTGGGCACTACAAAAACCAATGCAGAAGTGCACCAAAGGATCAGGAGGCAAAGGCAGAGGAAAATGTTACTTCTACCTCAGGAGGAGATGAAGCGTTGATATGCTCTTTGGAGAGCAAGGAAGAGTCTTGGGTGTTAGACTCTGGAGCATCGTTTCATGCCACTTCACAGAAAAAATTCTTCGAAAGGTACGCCTCTGGAAATCTTGGAAAGGTATATCTTGGTGACGATCAACCTTGTGATATCGTTGGTAAAGGTGTTGTGAAGATTAAGCTGAATGTGTCGGTTTGGGAGCTAAAGGATGTCAGACACATACCGGATTTGAGGAAGAATTTGATCTCCGTAGGACAATTAGCTAGTGAAGGCTATACTACGACTTTCCATGGTGATGACTGGAAAATTTCGAAGGGTGCAATGACGATTGCTCAAGGCAAGAAGAGTAGTACTCTTTACATGACATCAGGAGCGCGATGTTCGATCACTGTTGCAGCTAGCAACGAAAATTCCAACATATGGCACCAGAGGCTAGGCCATATGAGTGAAAAGGGAATGAAGATTATGCACTCAAAAGGGAAACTTCCAGGTCTACAGTCAGTGGAAATAGGTATGTGCGAAAATTGCATATTTGGAAAGCAGAAGAGAGTCAGCTTTCAAATAAGTGGTAAAACCCCAAAGAAGGAAAAGCTGGAGCTTGTTCATTCGGATGTTTGGGGGCCAACGACTGTCTCATCCATTGGTGGAAAGCATTACTTCGTTACTTTCATCGATGATCACTCGCGAAAGGTATGGGTTTATTTTTTAAGGCATAAATCTGAAGTGTTCGAGGCTTTCAGGATATGGAAAGCTATGGTTGAAAATGAGACAAATCTAAAGATCAAAAAGCTTAGAACTGACAATGGAGGTGAATATGAAGACACCAGATTCAAGCAGTTCTGTTATGAGCACGGGATCAAAATGCAGAGTACCGTGCCGGGTATGCCTCAACACAATGGTGTAGCTGAGCGTATGAATCAAACGTTGACAGAAAGAGCCAGAAGCATTCGTATACAGTCAGGTCTACCAAAGTAGTTCTGGGCAGAAGCAGTCAACACAGCTGCTTATTTGATCAACAGAGGTCCTTCAGTTCCATTAGAGCACAAAATACCAGAAGAGTTATGGAGTGGTAAGGAGGTAAAACTATCACATCTAAAAGTTTTCGGTTGTTTAGCATATGTGCATATTAGTGATCAAGGCAGGAATAAACTTGATCCCAAATCCAAGAAATGCACTCTCATCGGCTATGGCGAAAATGAGTTTGGTTACCGCATTTGGGATGATGAAAACAAGAAGGTGATTCGTAGCCGAGATGTGATCTTTAACGAAAGAGTATTGTACAAAGACAGACACAAAACAGAAGTCAACGACTCAAAGCAGAGTGAGTCAGTATTTGCAGATGCAAACGATATTCCAGATAGTCTCATCACAGAACCGA
The DNA here is from genome assembly GCA_030737875.1 of Allium sativum. Classification (NCBI taxonomy): domain Eukaryota; kingdom Viridiplantae; phylum Streptophyta; class Magnoliopsida; order Asparagales; family Amaryllidaceae; genus Allium; species Allium sativum. The sequence goes on along the minus strand of CM060912.1, from coordinate 309,928,523 downwards.
CTATAGAAAGTGCTCAGCCTGATGAAATCGTTGATCTGAGTAGCGTGGGCCAGTCTGACACACTACAACATCCTACTCCAGATCCTGTATTAAAAAGGTCTGCTCGACCTCATGTACCTAACAAAAGATACATGAACTATTTGTTGCTGACTGATGCAGGGGAACCTGAATGCTATGATGAAGCATCTCAGACTGAAGATGCTAGCAAGTGGGAGCTTGTCATGGAAGATGAGATGAAGTCTCTTATCTCCAACCAGATATGGGAACTAGCTGAGTTACCCATAGGAAAGAAGGCACTTCATAGTAAATGGATGTATCGGGTGAAAGAGGAGAATGATGGTTCCAAGAGATACAAAACTCGACTAGTTGTCAAAGGATTTCAACAGAATATCGAAGGAAGCAAGAATCCAGTAGATATGTTGACAAAGACGGTAACTATCGATAAACTGAAGTTGTGTTCAACTTCAGTTGGTCTGCTAGAGTAAAAAGAGCAGAATGGCTGTTGCATCGATCAAGGTGTGAAGACGGATTGAAATCAGTCTTCAAGTGGGAGATTGTTGGAACCTGCACCAAGGAAGCCAAGCCACCCATGTTTATTACATGGGTATGCCACCAACCACCACCTACCAAGCCCAACAACCAAGTCACCAAACCCCCCCCCCCTTCCCCCCCCCCCCCCCACCAACCATCTCCTCTCTATATATACACTCTTCTCCTTCATAATCTCATCCCAATCTCATTCCAAATCCACTAAGAAGAAAGAAGAGCAAGAAGAGAGTGAGATCGAGTGTTGTGTATAAAGTGTTCTGTGTAATCACTTTGTAATATTCTGAAATAAAAGATCTGCAGCAGCCCGGAGACGTAGAAATAATTGGCCGAACTCCGTTATCAAATTTGTGTGTCTTTTACCATTCTACATTTCATTTCCTTTCTCTACAAATATAATCATAAGGAAATTTGCGTAATTTCCCAACACTACCAATTTTTACAACCTTGTTGAAAAGGTGATGACGTAGCCTAGCCTAAATCGGTTCAACTAGCGTGACAAAATATTGGGTAATGCACCTACCTCAACTAACTTGCATAACTAGATGAAGAACCTGTCCACCATTGCCATGACAAAGAATCATGTCATCCATGCTAGATCAAGACACATAGAACTTCGGCATCACTGCATTAGAAGTCCGGTGAATGATCAAGAAATTAGACTGGAATTCATTAACACAAAAGAGCAACTTGCGGATGGATTCACTAAAGCTATCACTTCAGAAAAACTTCAACAGTTGAAGATTCATGCACAAATTACAAATTAAGAGGGGGTTTTAAAATTATTAATTTGTAATTATTTGAATTATCTTTTCATATCCAAAGGAAATGTCTACTGGTGAAAGGTAATATAGTGATTACATATATGTTAGTATAGTGATTACGTATTAAAATTATAGACGTGGTATCGCTAACACTGCGGTTAGTCTGTTGATCTTGTTCGGGCGGCTCATGCAATAGTCTAGATCATCTGCAGCCATGGTACAACTTGAAATAATGTGAATTGCACCAACATTGATTGTGTAACCTGCAGTCCCCGTATCGCAATTTTGCGGATCGACAGCAAGCAATGCTGGGAAGATTGAAAATGAGTGAAGGTGGGAAATCATGCTGATATAGGTGCGGCATATTAGTTTTCCGACCTCAATAACTGTTGTGAGACAGTCATATGGTTACAATTCTCAAGTGCATAAAATATAGTTTTAGCACTTGAAATTGTTGAAGTTGCTCTTACGAAACTGCCTAACATGGCTATAACATGCGGACAACTAATACAATTAACCTGGAGTCAAAAGAAATTTTTATTGAACAAGCTAATTCAGAACTGAGGCTTACTGCTACTCTAACTGCACTTGATACCACTGCACTGAACCTACTTCACCATCTATCTCAAGCTCACAAACATACTTAACTAGGTGTGTAACCACATCATCGATCGTACTGAACCTTGCAAGGTCAGGTGGCAGCTCTCCATTAGGCCAATTCTCAAGCAAATATTTCAGCCTGAGTTTAAGTTCATCTTCCGAAACAAATTCTTCTTCCTTTCCAGGTTCCAGTATAACATAAGTTTCTGACTGCATATGTACTCTTCGCCTCCTAACCGCGTGAACCTTATCATGTAATAGATGTATGATTCAGTTTATATATATCATACTCCAGATTATAAAAGATAACATATGTTCAAGAGTATGATTCTTTTCTTCTAGCCATACGTACCTTGGGGAGATTATTGTTTTGTTGCTTCATTTGCTTTGATCCATAGCGAACTCTACAGTGCAGATGACCAACAATTGAAGAAGCTATTGTTGTTGCATAGAACCTTATCATCTGCTTGCCTACTGTAGTTAAATTGTGATGATGTATTGTTCATTTAATTGCAAACAGGCCTAATTATATATACTTCATGTGTTATTTACTTCTATAACTTAAACTATTTAGTGGAAGTGATGAGTGTTTTTTTTTTTTTTGCAGGTGTTGCAGTATGACAAAGAAGTGAATACCTGGGAAGATACCATGGCTGATTAGATGAGCAGCTCCCTCCATTCAATTTTTGCAAAATGATATCTCTATACTTATGACTTCCTGTCTTTTATGCTTGATGGCCCAACTGTTTGTTACAGGCTTTAAGCCCATATTACAAAGTTATGAACGTATCTTCCCATTTGCCTGTTATATATTGTATTAAATAATTCCAAATTTGCTAACACCTACTATTAACTGACACGAAAATCAGTAAGAAATGCCTTCTTGAAGTATTGAAGCAAAATTCATGTCAATGTTAAAGTTTTGAGTCACTTAGGTAGCGTTTGTTTTACCGTTTTTAGCTTTGTGTTTTCGTTTATACAAAAACGCAAACAATGCACGGATATATTAAAAAACGATTGTTTTAAAAGACTAATTAACGCAAAATATAGAAAACAGTATTTATTTACTTTTTGTACTTTGTAAAGCAGGAAGAACAAAAGATAATCTATCCTTTCATCATCCCTCTGTCATCTTTATCATCCTCTCCATCTTACTTTTATTCCTTTTGCATTCTTAATTCATCTTGTTTTCTGTGATATTTGTTGAAAAACTAAAATACAAAACATAATTATAAACCAAATATCAACTTAGTAGCATTTCGTAGGGGGATGTGACATGACACACCTCTTTGATATCTAGGAGGAATAAGTTTCACTAATATTTAAAGTGTTAAATAGTGAATAGTTGTAATTTCGCCTGCTCTCCACTTGCTGAAAAACCAGACTCAACTTCTCTGTAGACATATTCATTGTCGTAGAAGCAAACAAGATATGCAAAATAAGTAAGATTTGCTAGTGAGGGTGACAGAGGAAAAAGTGCATCCATGTTGATAACTTTTGATAATTTCAAACTTTGTGCGATTGTTGATTTGTAAGAATTATTTTCAAAGTTGTTTGCCGTTCCACATCATTTTTTCCAAACAACAACAAGTGGCAATCAATTATTCTGCTCAAAGAACTTTACACATCAATGAAGACCCAGAGAGAGAAATTGAATATTTCCTTTGATTTCCATGATTTTGGTTCAGCAAGTTACTATGAGCAGGAAATTAGTATGCAAGCGTGGCAATTTGTAGACCTGTTATTAATCATGAAATTTAAGTTCTTGAAGTAAAGCCAACTGTTTCTTTGTCCTACCTAATAGGTGAAGACAAATTCTATTTCTATTTGTACCCAATAATTTGCTGAGTAAACCCAACAAATCTGAAAAAACAAGGTGTAACCAGTATTTTGCTGCGTTCACCCATGTATTATTTAGAAAAAGACATTTTTACCCTTTTTCGTAGGGACACTACGAGATTTTATAGTCTACCTCGTAAATCCCGGATTCTTTACCTTACCCCGTAGAGTCCCTACGAGGTAAAGTAAAGAATCTCGTGGGGGCTCTACGAAGTAGATTAAAGAATCTCGTAGGGGCTGGCTCTACGAGATATGCTAAAAATTGAGAAAAAAATATTGCAAACTAAAGGCAGTTTTATCATCATTTTTTCTGGGTATACTCGGTAAATTTCTGGGTCTAAATAGAATTTGCCATAGGGGAAACATGTTGATATTTTAGCATCCTTTTGCTTTTAAACATATATATATATATATATATATATATATATATATATATATATATATATATATATATATATATATATATATATATCTTCACTTCCATACACACTTGCATAATGCAATAATCCAATTCAGTTCCAGAAATTCAAATTCTAGGAAGAAATGATACACATAATACACCAAGTTAACAAAGACAGCGGTGCGTGCATGCAAATTCAAGCCCAAACCACCAGCCCAATATGCAAGCATAACAAAAACTCTAAGCAAGTAATAAACAGTGCATGATAATATTGAGATGCTACTCATGCTCAGAATAGTCTACAAGAAAATTATTCGAGGATTTAAACATTAAATTTAAACCAAAACCACCACTCATTCCCAGCAACAAAAACAATTAGTTTTCCAAGGATTACATTACCAAAATAAACGACTCCATATAGACAACGAGAGCAAATCCTCTGTACCCAATATCATCTGTTTTCCTATACACATCCAATCAGCACTCCCTATTTTAACTTTTTGCAATTAAATGAAGGAATTAACAATGAAGGTTTGATCTTCTCATTCAAGATACCAAGCATTTATATGTTTACATACAGGAATATTCCCTAGAATCAAGGATATTCTAGAAAATAAGGAAACAACTACCAATTACATCAATTATGCCTAATTACAAGATATTTACCAAAAGATTATATTCCAATCAAATATTCCCAAAAGATATTCTAGGGAATATTCCAATCAAATTATCATATTCCCGTAATACCCCCCCCCCCCCCCCCTCAAGTTGGAGCATGAGGATCATGAATGCCCAACTTGGAGAGTAAATTATCAAACTGCATTTTACCAAGCGCCTTAGTAAAAATGTCTGCCAATTGAGAAGATGTAGAGACGTGAGATGGAGAAATGAGGCCTTCATTGATTGCATCTCGAACAAAGTGACAGTCAACTTCTATGTGCTTCGTTCTTTCATGAAAAACAGGATTCTTCGCAATATGCAAAGCGGATTGACTGTCACAAAACGACTTAATTGCCTTTGGATGATTCACACCTAAACTCAACAACAAGCCTTTTAACCATTTTAACTCACAAGTGATGGCTGCCATAGACCTGTATTCGGCTTCAGCCGAGGACCTGGAGACTGTATGCTGTTTCTTTGTCTTCCAAGACACAGGAGATTTACCAAGAAACACGAGCCAACCCGTAAGAGAGCGTCGAGTGAGTGGACATGCTGCCCAATCCGAATCACACCAACCCTGTAGAGTTAAATCACAATTTGCACTCAAAAGGATGCCTTGACCTGGTGTCCCTTTCAAATATCGAACGACCCTTAAGGCCGCCTCCCAATGCTCAGTTCTGGGTTCCTGCATGAATTGAGACAAGATATGAACAGAATATGCCAAATCCGGACGAGTAACCGCAAGATATATCAATCGACCAACAAGCCTGCGATATGATTCCGGATCTTTAAGTAAATCTCCACTGGCTAAGCCAAGCTTATGATTTTGTTCAATGGGAAATCCACTTGGCTTTGCTCCTAACAGTCCTGCTTCCGAAACAATATCCAGAGTATATTTCCTTTGACATAAAAACAACCCTGCAGAACTTCTAGCAACCTCTATCCCCAGAAAATATTTCAAAGGACCCAAGTCCTTCATTTTAAAACAGTCACTAAGATAAGACTTGAAGGTACACAAAGCAGCGGAATCATTCCCAGAAATAACAATATCATCAACATAGACTAAGACATTAATCTGTATACCTGTCTTAGTATATGTAAATAAAGAGTAATCAGAGTAAGATTGAAGAAAGCCATACTCTTTCAAGGCTGTGACTAACTTTGCAAACCAACATCTGGGAGCTTGTTTTAATCCATACAAGGACTTTCGCAGTCTGCAAACCATATTAGGATCAGAACACTCAAATCCGGGAGGAAATTTCATGTAGACTTCTTCATCAAGATCACTGTGCAAGAAGGCATTGTGAACATCCATTTGATGAAGTTCCCAGTTCTTAGATGCAGCAATTGCTAAAAAAGTGCGAACAGTAGTCATTTTAGCGACTGGAGCAAAAGTTTCAGTGTAATCAATACCTGCTTGCTGATGATTCCCAAGTACAACCAGTCTGGATTTCAGTCTTTCAATATCACCATTGGACAAAAATTTTGTCCTGTGAACCCATTGACTGCCAAGAGCCCTTTTTCCAGGTGGAAGTGGCTCCAAGGTCCATGTGCCATTGTTTTCAAGAGCTCGTATTTCTTCCTGCATTGACTGTCTCCAACCCTCATATTTCATCGCCTCCTTAAATGATTTAGGATAATTGTTACCAACTATAGCTGCAACAAACTTTCGGTAATTTACAGAAAAATTATCACAATGTATATAATGTGCAAGAGGATACGGAGTACCTGAAGGATGATCAGAAACGGAAGTCGGGAGAGATGGACTATTAGCAAAAACAGTGTGGGTAACATGATCACGAAGCTTAACTGATGGATATTTGGTACGAAATCCACGACCCATATTTTCGGTGGTCTGATTTGTGTTGTCGGGAGCCTCGACTTGCTGTTGTTCTTCGCTGCCAGCATCAACGTGCGTGGCTGGTGCTGTGGTCTGGGGCGGACCGCTGGCAATTGAGGGCTGCAAATTCCCGTGGCTAGGCTGCTCATGCCTCATTGATTCCCCCCTTTGATCATGACTATGTATCTCTACACCACAATCCTCATCACATACACTCAATTCCACAAAGTCTTCATGTATTTCACCCACACAATCCACATTAGACTCAATATTCACATCATCGGGAGAGCCAAAAGGGAACACATCTTCAATAAATTTGACATCTCTAGAAACAAAAAACTCTGTTGCATCTAAATCATACACTCTCCAACCTTTTTGCCCGAATGGATACCCCACAACACGCATTTCCTACTCTTACTAGCAAACTTGTCCCCTTGTGTTTTCTGATTATGTGCAAAGCAAAGACATCCAAATGTGCGTATAGCATCAAAATTGGGTAATTTATTGAAAAGGATTTCAAAAGGTGTTTTATTTTGTAGGATAGGAGTTGGTGTACGGTTGATGAGATGGGTTGCTGCAAGGACACATTCTCCCTAAAAATAAATAGGCAAATTGGCTTGAATACGCAATGCTCTCGCCACACTCAAAATGTGTTTATGTTTCCTTTCAACCCTCCCGTTTTGTTGAGGTGTACCAACACAAGAAGATTGAAAAATTATACCAGTGGCACGAAAAAAATCAAACAAACATTTAAATTCAATACCGTTATCACTTTGCACAATCTTAATCTTTTGACCAAATTGTCTATCAACCATAGCCACAAAAGTCATAAACATATGAAAAACTTCTGTTTTATCCACCATCAAATAAAGCCATACAGCTCTTGAAAAATCATCCACGATAGTCAAAAAATAACGAGCACGACATGAGGACTCATGTCTATATGGACCCCACAAATCACAATGAACTTTTTCAAAAATTCTAGAACTATTATTATTACTCAAAGGAAATTTGTCTCTATGATGCTTAGCCCGAAAACACACTTCGCATCCTTTATTCAAACTATTCTTAGACCTATTAACAGAGGGTAGTAACTTAACTACTTTCTCAGATGGATGTCCCATTCGCCTATGCCACAATTCCACATCAGATGGAGCATCAATTGCAGACACCACCTCTGGTTTGCTGAAGTAGTATAGTCCATCCCGCCTAACTCCCATTCCAATCAGAGCCTTCATTTGGTCCTGTATCAAACACACATCAGAATTAAATGTGACAATTGATTGTAAATTATCATTTAGCTGCGAAACCGAAAGTAAATTACAACTTAAGTTAGGAACATAAAGAACATGATTCAGAGTGATCATATCTGACAAATAAACTGATCCCTCCATAGATGCAATAACAGTGTCTCCATTAGGTAAACAAACAGGACAATTCAATTGTTTAATGTCAAACAACCAAGATTTTTCTCCAGTTACATGATGAGTTGCTCCTGTATCAATGATCCAAGAAGTATTATCAAACTTACCACTTGAGCGATTTTCCGGTATATTAGAATTACCAAAAAATCCCATGATAGGTGTTATGAAATCCCCCGGCCTATCATGTGCGCCGAGGTAAAACGGGTTATTGATTTCGATTTTTGATGGTGGCGGTGGTGGAGCATCGTTATCGCCGGCCATGCTCTGATACCATGAAGGAATTAACAATGAAGGCTTGATCTTCTCATTCATGATACCAAGCATTTATATGTTTACATACAGGAATATTCCCTAGAATCAAGGATATTCTAGAAAATAAGGAAACAACTACCAATTACATCAATTATGCCTAATTACAAGATATTTACCAAAAGATTATATTCCAATCAAATATTCCCAAAAGATATTCTAGGGAATATTCCAATCAAATATTATATTCCAATCAAATATTCCAATCAAATTATCATATTCCCGTAATAGAGAAACATAAAGAGTGTTTAATTGCAAAAAAAAGGAATTTATGGGTAATAATAGGAGCTGTGCTAACAACGATATGCTGAAGAGGGTGAGCGACATAGCCGACTCCTGCATGCTTTACAAACTCTGCAGGGGTTAACAAGCTTCCATAGTTCCATGGCAAAAGCAAACTACTATAACTTCTTCCCCTTTTCTATACTTATAGAGAAATCCTTCTATTCTTCTTCCATTAGGACCTTCTCCTCTTGTGGACACACATGGCAGCTCTTCCATGAAGCTTTTGTCCATCTCCATTACTCTGTTCGATCTGCTTCTTGCTAAAGTGCAGTTCTTTTTGTTTGGAGATGAGTTTCCCATCCCTCATTCAATGTTTACTTGACCACTTGACTTGTCTTCAGCGTAGAAACACATTTAACATTATGATGAGTGAATTATTTTCATTTTGAAGGCAGGTCAACTTCATAAGATACATGATACATCATGACTATAATTCTTTCTACTTCTTTGGTGATTAATACCATAACTTTATATCTTTAATGGGATACCAACCATATGGTAAGAACCAGTCCTTTCAGATACCTATCCTAGTTGAAAGTAAATTTTAGCTAAGGACCAAGAGGGGGATCCAAAATGTTTCCGAGAAAGGTAAAAAGTGCAAACTACAAGGAAGACTTTGGTTAGCTCCCATAACCATCGAAGGCCCCGCCAACCATAACTAAAAACTATCGCTAAAAAAACTCGACGTTAACCAAATAGCGATACGTCTAGCGTCGACTTCCGTAACCTTACTAGCTACGGTTGACGAAGTCGATGTGGGAAACATGACAAATTGTGGATCTCACTAATGTATCACTAGTCGTAATAAGCCTGGAAACATAATCCGTAGCTACCTGTCGATATAGATGACCAATAGGGTGTCACTGTCGCTAACCTAAAACGGCTTTGTTGTCTTTTAGCCACTATTTTTATTCCAGCCACACATACTCGTACAACTCAAATCCATTCATTGAATAACTTATATATGATCAATTCCACAACACATTTTCATATCCAATAACTAACATGTTATATATATACTCAAATGCATAACACAAACTTATTCACACACACACACACACACATATATATATATATATATATATGTGTGTGTGTGTGTGTGTGTGTGTGTGTGTGTGTGTGTATGTATGTATGTATGTATAACAAATTAACTCATATAATACGTACAAACTAACTCATATGCCACAAACTAATGTATATACCACAAATATTAACATCAAATATACCATAACAAACCAATATATCCACAACAACTCGTACATATCAAAAAATCATCCGCTTATCAATATTCCAAGAACACACGTTTATATTTACAAAAGACAAAACAATCAAAAAAGACAAGTACCTACTCGTATCCATCATCATCCTCATCCCCGACCTATCCTCATCCCCATGCATCCTCCTATGCTCGAAAAATATGCAACGATTCTTCATGCATGGTTGTCATCTCACTTTTCCATCAATCTTGAATCTCAGCCACTTATTGATGGAGCATGACGATCTTCTGCTGCTGCTGGAATCTTCTGTAAGAAATTGGGATCGTCGCTACCTGTAATTTATTATATTATGAGTTTAAATTTAGAATTTAGAATTAAATATAATTTATAATTTAGTAAATATAACACTTTACCTTCATATTTCTGAAACCATTGTTATACCAAAAAATGACTCTAACACTTAATAAACAAGATTTCGTAGAGAATAATGAAAAAAAATAAACTAAAAGCAAGAAAACACACAAGATTTATATTGGTTCGGCGTTAACGAGCCTATATTCACATTATAATTCTTCAATTCAACAAAGAATTACAAATACAACGCTTTGAATCGCTCGAACACTCGACTACAATCAATTTCCTCCCAAATCTATGAGATTGCGCTCGAAATAGATGATAAAGGAGGCGAGTCGACGAATGTTAATGGTGGCAGAACAACGATGCTTCAGATGTTTGAGTGCAAAAAAGTCACCTCTCTTGTGATCGGCTCAGGATATATAAGGAACAGTGACATCATCTTAGGCGGGAATGGTTATAGGGCACGTGTCATCGCATCCGGGAGTATAGTTCGTGAGTGGGAAGTCGATACGTGGGGTTTATGGTCTTCGGGTCGTGACCACGAGGCAATCAACCCGACCATATAGAAGTTAGTGGGAGCAGCGGTGTCGATGGCGGTTATGCAAAGTCAAATAGGTGACCGAGTCGGATCATTCTCATTCTATCCACATATCATTCGACCTATATGAAATTCGACCCTGTGCTTGCCTTTTAACCAGATTGAAGTTGCACCACTCTGGTCGACCCGACCTTGGACCCTAATGGCTTCGATCCTTGTTCTCTAACATACGTGATCTTGACTATCTGAACTTTGGATGGGCTAGTCACAAAGTAAGCCAACATTTTGCCTTCTAAAGTACGTCTTATTGAAGATGTGGCGTGCTTTGAACCTGTCAACTTGTCCATTCGCGAATAGGCAACAATCAACAGTCGTGCTCTTTTGTGAAGTCATGTCTCTTATTTTTGCACATGGTATATAAATAGAAGATCACATTTATAATTATCTTTGTAGCGTGCAGCAATTCGGGATCCCCAACTCGGGTGTAAGCAACTTTTTAGGTAAATTCTTCAATCCTTGTAGAATCAATAAGTTTTAAAATATTGTTTGAGTCATCCCCTTTGACACATAGTTGTTGTCGTGAACATTTATTAAGTTCAAAAACTCGAAATGTTATCAGGTCGAAAATACTCTGTTCGATGGAATTTTGAACCTGAAGGCATCAGATCTCCCATGCCTACCTCTGAAGAGACTAGTCAGCCTATCTTTTCAGGGAGAATACAAATAGCCGCTTTATAAGGTGTGTAATTCGAGTCATCCTCTCTCCTTTCCTTTACTTTGTCTCTTTATTATTAAATCAAGCTAAGCCCTCAAGCCCTAGCTATACATCTCCATCGAAATCAAATATATAGGTAGTTGAAAAATCATTGAATTCTTGTTTTAGTTCGAATTCGTGAACGAATCGAGTTCACTAGGTCGCCAATTCCGTTGTTTTCCATCGCATCGCTGACATCTTGGAGTACGGAACCCCACCACCACCAACGACGTCGAACCCATCACTAGTGGTGACCTCCACGCCTCAGGTCCTTTGGCGATGTCAGTGACATCGGTGTGTGGGCCCATCCTTCACTTTGATGTGTTGCAAGAGGATAAGAGAAGGCCAAAAAAGGGATTCGAGATTGTAAAGAGAGGAGGAGAGTGAGAGAAGCGCTGGGTTCGGGTCGAATGAGCAATGGGAATGAAAGGACTGAAGTGTTGTAAGCTCCACAAGCACAAAAGGATCGGGTCAAGCTATTTCGACCCAGTGTCGTTTTGACCCGGAGCCGATTCAACCTGCGCACTCGATCCCGAGGGTTTTGACCCAATCTAACGCAATTAGCACAATTTTCACATACTTCTGCATACTTATAACTTGATTAAGTCTGACTTACTAAATGCCCTCGTGAACATTAGGATAGAGTCTTTTTGACATTGGACTTGATAGTGGCATAACATCTTTACGTGAGAGACTCTGGACTTAAACATATAACTTCTTCAACATTGTGATGCACATCCAATATCTGTCTATCTTAATTGCTTCTTTTTTTCTTTTACCGCACCTGCACTGCACACACAGAGGGGGCACAGGCTACTATACTATACTCTTTAACGTTTCTTGGATAGTACAACAAATATGTTCAGAAGATATCAAATAAGATATTCCGAGTCTGAGAGGGGAAAGGCTCCAGAATCATCGAGCAATCGTAATCCTGACATTCTTCCATCAAAGTCTAATTCAGGCAGTACCGATCCAGAGCATGAAGTCGACATTCATGAAGACGTAGTTCCCTCTGAGGCAGGGACTTCTGTAAATGAAGAAGAAGACAGAGGAGTAGGAGATAATCGAGCTCCTGATGAATTTAATGGCGCGATTATCTTAAATGAACCTCATGACTCTTGGGTCTCTACAGCTAATGAGGCCAGACTTCGGCGATTATGCTTAAGGCACGAAACATCTTGGGATGAGATCAGAGTGACCCCGAATATCTTAGACAGACCCACAATTCGTCAGAGGGGTACATAGAAATAAGTCTGTTGATGTGCTTTGTCAGAGCAATTCTTCCGTTTCCACCTTTCGTCCTCGATTTTCTTTGACGATTACAGATAGCCCTAGCGCAACTCCAACCAACAACTTACTCCTATCTATACACGTTGTATATAGCATACATTGAAGTTTAGGTGTAGAGCCCACCTTTGAGGACATAAATTTTTTTCTAACATTTCAAACACCACCAAAAGGAGACTCCTTCCTTTTTGTATTTTGAATTCGTCCCCAAGAGAATGATCATCGGCGACGGATTCAGTAATGTAGGCGACATAAGGTTCAAATGGTTCTACATTAAACATCGTCCCGGATGTGCTAGGAGGAGGATCCAATCAAGTAGGTTTCAAATTATGGCTTTCTCGTATCAACTACACTTACAAATGCATTGATCTTTCTTTCTTATTTTCAGTTCCAAATCCAAAGGAAACACAAGGCCAAGTGTACTAGGATTGCCTGAACACTCTACTAAATGGTAATCCAGCCTTCTTAAGCGTCAGAAAATACTTGGTGGATGAGCTTCTACATCGACACCATCTGCTTAACATGCGGCAGAGTATAGGTGCTAGAGGTCGTGCTTACATATACATTCCCCCAGCCCAAGTTCCTCCTGCACCTGTGGAAACTGAAAGTGTGCTCCCAGTCGAGGGGAAAGTAACAACTGCAACTGAGGTTGGAGAGAGTTCAAAGAGTAAATGTAATGACCCAAGGATTTTCGACCTTGAAAATCAATACAAAATCCATGTTGACTACCCAAGCATCGTAAATACCAGATCATTAATAGAAAGAAGTTAGAGGGTGAGAAATAAAAAGAAAGAAAATTTGAATAGAAGAAGAAGAAGATCACAGTAGAATAGAATCAGAGTAACACGAATCTCACAGTGGAACGAATATATATATATATATAACAATTTTTGAAATACAAAACTATAACTGTATATACATACCAATATAACTCATAACATCACAGCGGAAATATACTCTATATAAATCTAACTCTGAAGCCTCCTGCTCCAAGCTCCTTCAAGTATATCTGTAAAATCCTGACTACTTGAATGCCCATATAAATTGGGACACTCAAGAGTTTAGGGAAAAATAAAACAAAATAAACTCTGGGTCAGTCATGTGACTGGTGTGAGTAAACTCCAATCATTTCGGTCTAACTTTTCAAAAATCCTTTTCAAAGGAATGGCAATCGTAAGACCGATCCACACATAAACATGGATGGTTTTTACCTTTTGACAACCCAAAATATTTCTTAAGATAATATTTTATGATATTATAATAATGTCTAAATCAAGTAAATAGAAATCTAGTAGAACACTTTCATCTCATGCCCGACATATATAATATACAATCAAAAACCGTGGGCTCTTATTGCGTAATAGGTTTCCAACTATGACAAGGTATGGAACCACCTTTCGATTAGTGTACTCTAGAAGCAATACACTGGAGTTCAACAAGAACATCTTGTAACTTGGCCACATATGACCGACCATTCATTTCGCTTGAATGTTCTGAATATATTGACACCCTACGATTGGTATACTAACATAACGTTCTCGGGAGATATAGAATTAAAAGAAGTAAAAAATATGAATATTTTCTAGATGGTGGCAATATACCCTAATTGGGTGCGACCCACTTAGTCATGCTACGTGCTCGATTTCTGTAATTTCCCAATTGATAAGGCTTGAGGCTATAACGTATCACTATACAGGTCACATCTTTATTTACTTTGAATGCCACATCATCATATCCGTCAAATCACAAATTCATTACACCAAAAATACCATGGGTATAAGCTAAGAGAAACGAATTCCTCCACCACCAACGTCAATACGTTTGAAGAGATTATCTTATGTGATCTATTAGATATACCCTGTCAGACATTCTTCCGTACTGGTTGTCCAGGGACTGGACAAGCTGAAGGAATTATTCTGTAAATCAATCTTAGGCAGTTTCCACCTAGGATCACCAGAATAACCCTTGCATAAACTCCATCTTTAATTTTCTTCGATATATTTGATTCAAAACAATAATGCCCATATGGAGTGGTTTTCAGATAATAAATCTGATCCCGATCTCTCCGTGTTGACAATGGAAATGGTCAAAAACTTTGATAGTCGGTCATTTAACTTTCAAAGGAAAACATGTGTACAAACACCGGTCGTATTCCCAAACGGAAATTATACCGATCAATCATTAATCAACATTCAGCCCCTTTAAATTAATTTATCATTTAATTTTCCCATTTCCACTTTCCCTTCAATATTTTTACCCGAATATTTCTTTAACTCGTTGGGCTTCTCCCGATCCTTGGAAAACATTTCCATTTATTTTAAACTATTTAATTTCTATATCTCAGAAAATATTTCTTATTGATATCGAAAACATTTCCATCTCATTCATGCATCATTATCCTTCCACGTCCATCAGTCCATAACCATAAATTTAGTAAGAGAAAAATTTCTCAAGTATCAACCCCGAAGGCTGAAACCAATATCATTAAACATAACAAATCTCCAATCAATTTCTAATGTTCGTAACCCCATTTTTATATTTCTTATTTTTAAAACTGTTTATACAACTCTCTATTTAGTTTATGAATCTACTTCTTTATGGGAATCTTTGATTATAACGATAACGTTATAATCTATGCTTTTGAAATATTTAATTTCAAAATATAACTTTTATTAAAATTAATAAATAAACAAATAATTAATTTATTTGATAAATAAATAAATCTTGATTATAAGCGGAAAGTAAATGTTACCTTCCTGAATTCGATAAAATCGAATTCCAACGTATAACTCACTTCTGAATAACCCCCATTCAATTATCGTTAAGAACGTCTAAATAAATTACCATTTCAGGTCAACTCCATTCTTAAATTCATTTCTGAATTTATCATATTTAAAACATTTATCAATCTCCTTCTATAACCATTCTAAATCTTCAAACCGTTTTCTTTTAAATCATTATTCACTTTGAAATGTGAATATTATTTCTTTACAGAAATATGGACTCATTTTATTAAATGAAATCTTGATTTAAGTATTAAATACCAAAATTTTGTAATTCCATTTATCTAGTTCTTTTATAAATTCATATTCATATTTCATTCCATAAACTCATTTTATTAGTTATAACTAGGATGAGACCCGTGCTTCGCACATGAGAGGTTGGTGGTGCCTACCGACTTTAAGTTATAATTTAAATATCGATTTCCTATTCGATAACAAATCCAAATATTAATTATCTCATCAAATCCTGAAATTTCATTATATATATAATTTATAAGAATAAATTATCTTTATATTATTTGACATAGTCGAAATATAATTATAGATCCTTATTGATTTATTTCAATCCTATTTCATTTTGAACATCTAAATACTTCCATCGCTTTCCTTTGAAAGCAAATCCCAATTCCCTTTTAGTTTATTCTTAGAATTATATTCCAAATTTATTTAATAGCCATTATTTCATCTCATTTGTAGATATCGTTAATAAATCAGATTACTTGTTTTAATATAATTAAAACAACTTATTATATTCTAGCCTAATCGAAATTTCATTTCTAATTTAAATAGATTATCCTTTTTAAAACCACAATTTCTTTTCCCATATTTTTAATTTTGGTTTACGATATTTAAATACCAATTATTTTAGATCAATGTTATTCAGACATCCCAATCACACAATAATCAATCATAGATTATTTATCACATCATATAATACAATATATGAGAAAACAACAATAATTGTTGAGGAATCCAGTCGAATTCCTCCAACCTATTTCTCTGCATCCATAGATGTTAATCAACATTTATTTCATATCAATATGAAATAAATAATAAATAGAATCCATATTTAACTAACGACTTATATAAATAACCATATGTATTTTTTTAACTAGTTCATCCAAACAACCATCACACAGCATTCAGCCATCGTTTATAAATATTAAATAACATTTAAAAAAATTATAAAATTGGATAGAGTTAATGAGTTTACTCATCTTGGTCGTTAATTGTTGAAATAACGATTTAACAGTCACTTGGTTTGATCATGCGTTTTAATTCTGACTAAAATTCATCCAAGCTCCAAATCAATCCAGACCAGAACCACCATGTAGATGGCGTCCATACGATCCTAACAGATCCCGGTTCGTTGAATTTTATTAATGTATGAACACAATATAGCATTTCTAAGTTAATATGTTATTTAAATAAATTTCAACTTAATGTAAATTAGAATTTGGGCCTTACATTTATTATCAGCCCATTACCTCTTTTAATCCAAATGGCATGCTTGCTACAATTCAAATAACTTTTATTATTTAATGGTTTAAATTAAACAACTTTGAATATTTAATTAATATAATAATTAAATAATATATTTAATTTCGAAATAACCAGAATTAGGTGAAATGGCAATATTGTATGAATTGGACAATTCAAAATATATAATTCAGTTTAAAATTGAATTACGATAACGAATATATTTAATTAACGATGGTTGAACGTATAAATTTTATTATAATTATAATTGAGCTCGAATTGGCGCGGTAGTTCGTAATTTGGTGATTCAAATATTAAACGAATATACAGAATCCGTTTTAAGCCAGATTTCTGTGAAACAAGAAACTTTTCGGAGCTAGAGAAGTATATTTTTCTAATGAAAAAGAAAAATTGGGATTTCGTCGTGTAGATTTTGATTTATGTTCAAATCAAATTTTCGAAAAGTCGCTATGGAATTTCTTTATAATTTATAACGATTTATTTATATTATAAATGGATTTTCAATATAAATTGAATACTGATTTAATCTGGATTTGAAATGTCGAGTTATAAATTCAGATAGGAATATTTTGGAGCTGTATTATATACTATGTGAATATATACAATAATATTTATTTATAAATATTTAATTTAATTATTTTTAAATATATTAATATTTAAATGGGTTTATTTAGAGCTTTAAAAATAGACATTTTTACAAACGACCTCCGTTTTCAACGAAAATAATTTTGTTGGATCCGGAATATTAAAATATAGTTAGATTTCAATTTTCGTGATTTTTGGAGTCAGTATGTGTCCATACAGGATTTTAATCTGAAAAATAGTCAATAATTTGACTTTAAATATACACTGTGTAAGAAAACGAAGTCGGAATTCGACGAAATAAGTTTCGTTGGGTCCGTAATATCGAACTATAGTTGTATGTCCATTTTTGTCGAATTTGGATATTTTATGTGACTCGTGGATTTTTAATGACAAATATAGCTAGCGTTGAAGATAATTAATAAAAAATTTGATTATAAAAATTATTAAACTTATCTTATAAATACACTTCCTAACTTTACCTAAACCTAATAATTTTCATTCCCTGGTCAGCATTGTCTTCACGTCGCTGTTTTCCTCTCAGAAACAAAAACATAAGCTTCATAAAATCATAGAAATGGAAATAAAAATCCTAAAATCTCCAAATAAGTTTCTTTGGTCTTGGTTTGGACTGCTCGTCACCCTCATGAAGTTTTCGAAGAGGATCAGCACAGTTTCTGTCACACAAAAATAATACCATGACCCAGGGTTCACGTGTTGAAGAGGTATGAGCATCGATTCATGAAACGGTTGCTGTTTTGGAGTTTGGGGGATCGATTAGCACCTGCGTGCAATCTTTTTGTGGTTTCCGTGATGAAAGAAGTCGATGGTCTCTTATAGCAGGTGGTTCTAAGGCTGGCGACGCAATGGAGAGGGTAGGCGCGAGCTGGGTCCGGTGATGATGAGGATGGAGTTAAAGCAAATTGAAGAAAGTTGGTGTAAACGGCATTCGAGTTGCGTGAGTCTGGTGGAAGTAAACCACGGCCATGGGTTTTCAAAATACTATGTTGGGGTATATCGCAGGAAGGAAGAGGATGGGTGGACGAGATTTTAATTACGGGAAGAGGAAGTAGAAGGAGCAGGTATGTTTGGGCCGGGTAGAAGAGGTGAGGCCCAAGTAATGTATTTGAATGAAGTTTTATTTTAAATAAAATATGGTATACAACTGGTAATCGTAATAATTTGTACATACATTATCAGAATTCCACGAAACGAGATCCTTTGGGATCGTATGGAAGGTGGCTACACAATGAAACTGACTGGGAGTGAATTGGAGCTCGTTAAAATTTATAGCATAACAAATTATCGGATCGAAATCAATAATCGTTATTCGTTATTTAACGATAAACCATCCAATTAAGTAAATCTCACTAACTATGTACAGTTCATAATTTTATAAATATAATCTAGTATTGATAAATGATGATTGATTGTTGTGTGTTGATTGTTTGGTTAAATTGCTGATTTATTGGTTGAAATTATAGATAACGATATATATAAAAATCATTAATCAAATATTGATTTTGTTTATCAGAATATTTCATATTAAAATGAAATCGATGTTATTTATATTGTTTAACATCTGTTGATGCAGGGAAACAGGTTGGAGGGATCCAACTGCATTCCTCAATATTTATAATATTGTTCTTTTCATATATTGTGATATATGATGTGATATAAAACCTGTGATTGATTATGATGGCACTGGTCTGTTTAATTGGTAGTTTAAATACCGTAAGAATACTGGAATGTAAAAGGGGAATTTTCAAAGTGTATATTGAAAATGGAATATTTATAGGAAATAAATAGGATACTATAAAAGGAATATTTATTTAGAAAGTAAATATAATTATAAAAGGAATATTTATTTGGAAAACAAATATAATTATAAAAGGAAATAATTAGAAAATAAATATAATTATAAAAGGAGTATTTATTTGGGAAGTAAATAGAATTATAAAAGGAAATATTTGGAAAATGAACGGAATTTTATAAAAATAAAATTTTACATTAGGAAGTTTAGACCAGTGCTTCGCACACGGGTATAACATGATATTGATTTAAAATAAATATTTAATACAAATCTATTTTAATAGATAAATTGAGGAGAATAATTTATAAACAATGTTTATAAATTAAGGAAATATTTATCATTTTATAAATTAAATATATTAAATTTGAATTTATATAGTGAACTAAAATCGGTTTTAGCACCAATAATTGAAATGGAATGTGAATTTAGTAGTTATAAAGGAAATTTGCAATGAGATTATAATTGTTGGAAATGAAATAAGAATTGTATGAATAATTTTGCAAATAAAATTATAAATAGAATTTGGGTTTGAGATATTGTTTTTAAATACGAAATCAAACTGTTTTGATTTTATAAAGAAATATTATTCACATTCTATGTAAAAATTAGATTAAAGTAAATATTTTGCAAATAAAATATTATAAAGGAATGTGGGGTTTGAATTAGGAATATAAATGGAATTGCTGAAATTAGAAACTGACAGGAAATTAGTTGAGTTGAATGACTTTCTGGGTGTCGATCTGATGTTGGTTTCGGCCTTCGGGGTTTATACTTGGGAAGTTGTCCTCTTGCTAGTTTACGGTTAGAGACTGATGGAGATAGGAAGATATTGATGCATGAATCAGAAATGGAAACGTTTTCCAAAGCTAATAATGTATATTTTCTAATTTTAGAAAATAAGGAATTTATGAATATAGGGAAATGATAAATGGGAAATTGAGAAATGAAATGATGACTGATCGGTAAGATTTCCATTTGGAAATACGGCCGTTGTTTGTACACATGTTTTCCTTTGATAGTTAAATCACCGACTATCAAAGATTTTGACCATTTCCGTTGTCAATACGGTGAGACCGGGATCAGATATATTAGTTGAAAACCACTCCGTATGGCATTAGCGTTGCGAATCAAATATGAGGAAGATAATTGAAGATGGAGTCATGCAAGGGCTGTTCAGTAAATCCTAGGTAAAAATTGCCTAAGATGGATTTACAGAATAGTGCCTTCGGGTTGTCCAATCCCAGGACAACCTGTATGGAAGAGTGTCTGATAGAGTATGTTCAATAGATCGCGTAAGTTGATCTCTTCAAACGTATTTACGTTTGGTGGCGGAGAAATTCATTTCTCTTAGCTATATAACCGTGGTATTTTTGGGGAAATCAATTTGTGATTTGGCGGGTATGACGATGTGACATTCAAACTTCAAAATAAATAAAGGTGTGATCTATATGTTATGGCCTCTAGCCTCACAACCAGGAAATGATATAAAATTGGATAGGTCACATGGCTAAGTGGTTAACTGCCAATTAGGGTGTATTGTCACCTAATTTAGAGAAATTCCATTTACTTCTATAATCTATT
This sequence comes from Allium sativum, assembly GCA_030737875.1. Classification (NCBI taxonomy): domain Eukaryota; kingdom Viridiplantae; phylum Streptophyta; class Magnoliopsida; order Asparagales; family Amaryllidaceae; genus Allium; species Allium sativum. Next base: position 309,907,441 of record CM060912.1, on the reverse strand, counting down.
TTGATGCTGTCCCTTTTGGGAAACGGTTGTTGATCCCAACCGTTAGTGATAATACATTCGGTACATTCAAGCGAAATGAGTGACCGATCATGTTTAGCCTGCGTTGCAAGATGTTCTTGTTGGACCCGGTGTATTTCTCTTTAGAGATACACTGTCGGAAGGCGGTCCCATACCTTGCCAGTTGGAATTCATTACCCAATAAGCGAAAACGGTTTTTGATTATATATTATGTATGTGGAACGTGAGATGAAAGCGTTCTGCTAATGATTATTTAGTTGTGGTTGATAGGCATTATTATAATATCAAAAGAGTTTTTAATATAAAGATTATCATTTCTTTCAAAAGGATTTTGAAATTTAAATTAAGTGTTTTGGATTCTCATAAGGGAAAACCCCGTTCCGTGTTATACGGCGTGGTCTTATGAGATATCGTTTAAATTTCTCAAACTGTTTTAAATTGTTTACTCGCAGCAGTCCCATGACTGATCCAGAGTTAATTTTTTTGTTTTCCCTAAACTCTTGGGTGCCCAATTTTGTACGAGCAGTCAAGTAGTCGAAATTTTACAAATACTGAGAGCTTGGAGCAGGAGGCGTTTATTTCCGCTGTGTTGTAAGTGGTGTACTTTGATAAATGTTATTGTATACATATACCGGTTTTATTTCAAAGTTATATTATATTTTATTCGTTCCGCTGTGAGATTTGTGTTAGTTTGATTTTGTTGTTGTTCCTCTTTTTCTTCTATTCTAAATTTATATCTTATCTATTCTCACCCTCTAATTTCTTTCTATTAACGTTCCAGTATTTCCGATTTGAATAGTCAATATGGTGTTATGTGTCGATTTTGTAAGTCGAAAATTTCCTGGGTCGTTACAGTGGTATCAGAGCTGAAGTTAAGTGATTTCCTTGGCTCTGTAGTGTGACTCAGTAGAGATGGGTTTAGTATAACCCTAGATTGAGTATTGAGTGTATATATTCAAGAGAATTATTTGTAGATTTTATAAAAATTGTTTTATATTATGGAAATTTATTGGTCGAGTTTTTTATGAGTTCTGATCAATCAGTTTGATCCACTGTATCGGTAGGAGTTTATAAACATTCGAATACGATGAACCGACACAGTATGTTTGAAAAGAGGGTAAATGATATAGTTTTACCCAAATCATATTTTGATATAAAAGTATGATTAATATTTGAAGTATTATCGTAAATTGGATGTGTTGGTTGTGATTATAATCAAATAAGATTATAATTGAAATGGTTATATATATAACCAAATAAAATTCGTATAAGTATTACGAAATGAATTAAATCTGAATTGAAATTTAAAACCCTGGAAATTTGGAAAAGTGTTTATGAATTAAATCTGGATTAAATATATGTGAATTTTAAAATCCTGGGAGATTTCAAATTATTTTATAAGCATTGAAAATGATATTTTGAACTGATTTCAAAATGGAAGTGTTTAGAAATGGTTAAAGTAATATAGTGTTGAACTCACTTCAATCGCTGGAAAATAGATTTTGATGATGATAGCTGCATCATCAGTGTTCATTTTCGAGTTTCTAAGTGACGGATTACTACCAAAGATTTTGTTTTTGGATTGTTTTGAGAAAAACAAGTTGTTGGATACTCCGAAATGAATATTTTGATTTCTAAAAAGGGTATGTTATTTAAAACTCCCAGAACCAGATTGTTTGAACTGAAAACAAATTTAAATAGGAATTTGTGAAAATAAATTGAGATCTAAAATAAAGCCAGTTAATGGAAAGTGTATTGAAATAGAAGGATACCAAATAAAATTAGAATGTGGAATAGGCATATGGAATTATATTGGAATGATAAGTAAAGATTTGGAATCAAGAATGACACTTGAGATTTAGAATGGAATTTGGCTTGTATAAGAAAATGATTGGGTTGCAGATAAAATTGGGAGGAGACTGATTGGAATGACATTGGTATATGTTGAATTGGCAACATATGTAAAGGATATAATGATATGCCCGACAAAAAGGTGCAAGTTTATATTTCTATTGGGTATGAGATTTATGAGCCAATTTGGTAGCCGCTTGGCTATTTGATTTTCTTCTGGGTTGGAGAAGGCCCAGAGAGGCGAGTTGTAGTTGTACCGATTAACTCGTACAAAGGAGGTGCTGGCGAAATTTTTTTGAAAATTTAAAGTGTTAGAAAATTTTCAGAATTTCTGGAAATTTTAGATAGTCAGAATGAATTAATATTTTAATTGAAATAAATTGGTTCAGTTGAAACTAAAATTAAAGAAGTAAACAAATAAATTTTTACCCAGTTAAAAGGGTTTGATTTCTATCTTAGCAATTTCGAGGACGAAATTATTTCAAGGGGGGAAGAATGTAACGTCCTGCATTTTTACGGTATTATAATTAATTAATTTAATTATTTAAATAATGGTTTGGTAATTTAATGGTTTAAATTAAATAACTTTGAATATTTAATTAGTATAATAATTAAATTATATATTTAATTCTGAAATAATTAGAATTAGCTGAAATGAAAATATTGTATGAATTGGACAATTCAAAATATATAATTCAGTATAAAATTGAATTACGATAACGAATATATTTAATTAACGATGGTTGAACGTATAAATTTTATGATTATTATAATCGAGCTCGAAATGGCGCGCAGTTCGTAATTTGGCGATTCGAACATTAAACGAATATACAAAATCTATTTTAAGTCGGATTTCTATGAAACAAGAAACGTTCGGAGCTGGTGAAGTTTATTTTTCTAAAGGAAAAGAAAAATCGAGATTTCATCGTGTAGATTTTGATTTATGATCGAATCAAATTTTCGAAAAGTCGCTATGGAATTCCATTATAATTTATAACGATTTACTTATATTATAAATGGATTTTCAATATAAATTGAATACTGATTTAATCTGGATTTGAAATGTCGAGTTATAATTCATATAGGAATATTTTGAAGCTTTATTATATTCTATGCGAATATATACAATAATATTTATTTATAAATATTTAATTTAATTATTTTTAAATATATTAATAATTAAATGGGTTTATCTAGAGCTTAAAAATAGCCATTTTTACAAACGACCTCCGTTTTCGACGAAACTAATTTTGTTGGATTCGGAATATTAAATTATTGTTAGATTTCAATTTTCGTGATTTTTGGAGTCAGTATGTGGCCTTATCGGATTTTAATCTGAAAAACAGTCAATAATTTGACTTTGAAAATACGCTGTTTGAGCAAACGAAGTTGGAATTCGATGAAACAAGTTTCGTTGGGTCCGTAATGTCAAATTGTACCTGTATGTCCATTTTCGTCGAATATGGATATTTTATGTGATCTCAGGGATTTTTAACGACAAATATAGCCAGTGTTGAAGATAATTAATATAAAATTTGATTATAAAAATATTAAACTTATCTTATAAATACACTTCCTAACTTTACCTAAACCTAATAATTTTCATTCACTGGTCAGCGTTGTCTTCACGCCGCTTTTTTCCTCTCAAAAACAAAAACATAAGCTTCATAAAATCATAGAAATGAAAATAAAATCCTAAAATCTCCAAATAAGCTTCTTTGATCTTGGTTTGGACTGCTCGTCAACCTTATGAAGTTTTCGAAGAGGATCGACATAGTTCTTGTCGCACAAAAATAATACCATGACCTGGGGTTCACGTGTCGAAGAGGCATGAGCATCGATTCATGAAACGGATGTTATTTTGGAGTTTGGGGGATCGATTAGCACGTACGTGCAATCTTTTTGTGGTTTTCGTGATGAAAAAAGTCAATGGTCTCCAGTAGCAGGCGGTTCTAGGGCTAGCAAGGCAATGGAGAGGGGAGGCGCGAGCTGGGTATGGTGATGATGAGGATGGAGTTAACTCGAAGGGAAGAAAGTTGGTGTAAACGATATTCGAGTTACGTGAGTCTGGTGGAAGTAAACCACGGCCATGGGTTTTCAAAATACTGAGTTGGGGTATATCGCAGGAAGGAAGAGGACAAGTGGACGGGATTTTAATTATGGGAAGAGGAAGTAGAAGGAGCGGGTATGGTTTGGGTCGGGTATAAGTGGTGAGGCCCAAGTAATTTTTTTGAATGAAGTTTTATTTTAAATAAAATATGGTATACAGCTGGTAATCATAATAGTTTGTACATATGTAATTAGAATTCCACAAAACGAGATCCATTGGGATCGTGTGGAAGGTGGCTACACAATGGAACTGACTGGGAGCGAATTGGATCCGACAATTTATAGCGAAATAAATTGTCGGATCCAAATCAATGATTGTTATTCGTTATTTAATGATAAACCGTCTAATGTGAGTAAATCTCACTAACTCCGTGTAGTTTATATTTTTATAAATATAATCTAGTATTGATAAATGATGATTAATTGTTGTGTTGATTGTTTAGTTGAATTGCTGATTTATTGGTTGAAATTATAGACAATGATATATACATATATAAATCGTTAATCAAATATTGATTTTGTTTGTCAGAATATTTCATATTTAAATGAAGTCGGTATTATTTATATTGTTTAACATCTGTGGATGCAAGGAAACAGGTTGGAGGGATCCAACTGGATTCCTCAATATTTATAATATTGTTTGCTTGCATATATTGTGATATATGATGTGATATAAAACCTTTGATTGATTATGATGACACAGGTCTGTTTAATTGGTATTTTAAATACCGTAAGAATACTGGAATGTAAAAAGGGAATTTTCAAAGTGTATATTGAAAATGAAATATTTATAGAAAATAAATAGGATATTATAAAAGGAATATTTACTTAGAAAGTAAATATAATTATAAAAAGAATATTTATTTGGAAAATAAATATAATGATAAAATGAATATTTATTTGGAAAGTAAATATAATTATAAAAGGAAATAGTTAGAAAATAAATATAATTATAAAAGGAGTATTTATTTGGAAAGTAAATAGAATAATAAAAGGAAATATTTGGAAAATGAATAGAATTTTATAAAAAGAGAATTTTACATTAGGAAGGTTTAGACCCGTGCTTCGCACAAGGGTATAACATGATATTGATTTAAAGTAAATATTTAATAGAAATATGTTTTAATAAATAAATTGAGGAGAATAATTTATAAACGATGTTTATAAATTAAGGAAATATTTATCATTTGATAAATTAAATATATAAAATTTGAATTTATATAGGGAAGTAAAATCGATTTTAACACCGATAATTGAAATGGAATGTGAGCGTAGTAGTTATAAAGGAAATTTGCAATGAGATTATAAATGTTGGAAATGAAATAATATTTGTATGAATAATTCTGCAAATAAAAATATAAATAGATTTTGGGTTTGAGATATTGTTTTTAAATACGAAATCAAACTGTTTTGAATTTATACAGAAATATTATTCACATTCTATGTGAAAAATTATATTAAAGTAAATATTTTGCAAATAAAATATTATAAAGGAATATAGGGTTTGAATTAGGAATTTAAATGGAATTACTGAAATTAGAAACTGACTGGAAATTAGTTGAGTTGAATGGCTTTCTGGGTATCGATCTGATGTTGGTTTCGGCCTTCGGGGTCTATACTTGGGAAGTTATTCTCTTACTAGTTTACAGTTAGAGACTGATAGAGATGGGAAGATATTGATGCATGAATCAGAAATTGAAACATTTTCCAAAGTTAATAACAAATTTTTTTTCTAATTTTAGAAAATAAGGAATTTATGAATATAGGGAAATGATAAACGGGAAATTGGGAAATGAAATGATGATTGATCCGTAAGATATCCATTTGGAAATACGGCCGTTGTTTGTACACATGTTTTCCTTTGATAGTTAAATCACCGACTATCAAAGATTTTGACCATTTCCCTTGTCAATACGGATAGACCGCGATCGGATATATTATCTGAAAACCACTTCGTATGGCATTAGTGTTGCGAATCAAATATGATGAAGATAATTGAAGACGAAGTTATGCAAGGGTTGTTCAGTAAATCCTAGGTAGAAATTGCCTAAGATGGATTTACAGAATAGTGTCTTCGGGTTGTCCAGTCCCAGGACAACCTGTATGGAAGAACGTTTGATAGAGTATGTTCAATAGATCGCGTAAGTTGATCTCTTAACATATTTACGTTTGGTGGCGGAGGAATTCGTTTCTCTTAGCTGTATACCCGTGGTATTTTTGGGGAAATCAATTTATAATTTGGCGGGTATGACGGTGACATTCAAACTTCATAGTAAATAAATGTGTGGACTATATGTTATGGCCTCTAGCCTCACAACCAGGAAATTGTATAAAATCGGGTAGGTCGCATGGCTAAGTGGTTAGCTGCCAATTAGGTTGTATTGTCACCTGATCTAGAGAAATTCCTTTTACTTCTATAATCTATTTCGATGTTGTCTCTTTCGGGAAACGGTTGCTAATCCAACCGTTGGTGATAATACATTCGGTACACTCAAGGGAAATGAGTGACCAGTCATGTTTAGCCTGGGTTGCAAGATGTTCTTGTTGAACCCGGTGTATTCCTCTCTAGAGATACACTATCGGAAGGTGGTCCCGTACCTTGCCAGTTGGAATTCATTACCCAATAAGCGTCCATGTTTTTTGATTATATATTATGTATGTGGAACGTGAGATGAAAAACGTTCTGCTAATGATTATTTAGTTGTGGTTGATAGACATTATTATAATATCAAAAGATTTTTTGATATAAAGATTATCGTTTCTTTCAAAAGGATTTTGAAAGTAAAATTAAGTGTTTTGGATTCTCATAAGGGAAAAACCCATTCCGTGTTATATGGCGTGATCTTATGAGATATCGTTTAAATTCGTCAAACTGTTTTAAATTGTTTACTCACAACAGTCCCATGACTGACCCAGAGTTTATTTTGTTTTCCCTAAAATCTTGGGTGCTCAATTTTGTACGGGCAGTCAAGTAGTCGGGATTTTACAGATACTGAGAGCTTGGAGCAGGAGGCATCAGGATTTTTTAGCAATTGTTTATTTCTGCTATGTTGTAAGTGTTGTACTTTGATAATTGTTATTGTATACATTTACTAATTTTATTTCAAAGTTTTGTTATATTTTATTCGTTCTGCTGTGAGTTTCGTGTTACTCTGATTCTATTGTTGTTCCTCTTTTTCTTCTATTCTAAATTTATATCTTATCTATTCTCACCCTCTAATTTCTTTCTATTAACGTTTTGGTATTTCCGATTTGAATAGTCGACATGGTGTTGTGTGTCTATTTTCTAAGTTGAAAATTTCCCGGGTCGTTACAAATCGCCATCGTTCTCCTCTACTCTTCCTCTCCATCCTCTATCAACAAAATTAAACTCGCCCCAAAGATTTGAGATGCGTTCAGTGCTGCTAACCAAGCTAGTACAGAAAATGTTAACCAAGATTTTCATTAAGTCTCTTAAAAATGCTGCATATAATCTCCTCTCAAATCTCACGAACTACATGTCGTCGACGTTACTTCCCCTTCTATAACGCGTCACACTTCAAGTGAAGAAACCAACCATTTGCCCAGAGCCCTCATGCACGCGTGAACCATTCATTTGTTTACTGTGTGTATATATGATGATTTCAAGGATTTTATAAGATGTTAGAATGAATATTGGAGCTTATGTTTTTTGGTTTATTATGAAGGCTTGAATTCAGCATTATCAGGCAAAGAAATAGTTGTGCGTGTATTTATAGCTAAGAATTACTTAGCAATGAAGTATCAGGGGATCGATAGGCCTGCAGAACTGTATGAGTTTTCACTTCCTTATGTAGCTGTACATGTATGTTTTCTCTAGGCGTAAGTTACTTTGGATTGAAGAAAACTTAAGTGTGAAGAAATCAGTTTTATTATATATATATATATATATATATATTCGTTATATATATTTTTATATCGTATGTTGAAGTATGCCTTGAATGACTTGTCTGTATTTGTTGATGTTTGCATGTATGACATAGCACTTCATTGAATACTTATAATTGGTTACACTGTTATGAGGCAATAAGATAAAAACTAATATTAGATATAAATGCTTTTACAATATCTTAAGACATCAATATATGTCTTACTTATGCATGACGTTAAGGGTAGCTAGCATTACCTATCATAGATAATAGATTAGCAAAGCACAATACGAGTTTGGTGACCTTAATTTAAGTGAGATCACCATGACTCTCCCACCTGATTGGTGAAAATCAAGTGTAACCTTATGGGGCCCCCTAATTTCCACTAATCAGGGGAGAAAGTCACGTTGACACTATGTAAATAGTGTCAACAAACTCACTCTCAGCAAAGCATATACATTGTTGCTGCTAAATGTAATTTACCCAGTTAGAATTGACTAAGCTTCTTCATGTATGTACAAAATTATATTTTGTGTTCTGCTCCATTAAAAGTAGGAAACTTAATGCTAAGAAAATGTTGGTATATTTAGAAAATAGTGGAGGGAGCAATGTATTTTTATATGAATACAATACAATGTAGAAAAATGACGTAGTGATGCTGGTGTTTTTTACTTACCCAGTTTTTAGGATTTTCTTTATTCTAAAAGTTTAGCATAGCGTCACGTAAAACTCCATTCGTTTACGGACTGCTATCGGCAAAAATAAAAATACCATTGTGACAAGCAATGTTCCACGATCCCAAAAATATAATAAAATATACTAGTTAGCTTATTCTTTGAAACCTCAAAAGTGATTTATTTTCCAAATTAAAAATTACAGTAAAATTCTAAAATTAAATTATAACTACGTCCTAAATATCTTGTCCAAATTCGAAACCAATATTTAATTATAATTAAATATATCGTTATGATTTATAAACGATTCCAGAGTGACTATTTGAAAATTTGATTTGGACATAACTTGCAATCTATAATATGAAATCTCCATTTTTCACTTCCATTAGAAAAATACCGTTCAACAGATTCGAGCATATCTTGTTTCGAAGAAATTTGACTTATGACAAATCTTGTATAGTCAGTTGAAGTTTACGAATTGCCGCAACATTACAGGCTTGATTATAATATATATTATAATTAATACATTCAATTATCGTTTTAATAATATATTCATTGTTATAACTCGAATATAAACTAAGTTAAATGTCATATATTATCCAATTCACATGATATTGCAACTTCAACTATTTCCGACTATTTCGGAAATTAAATTTTATTACATCGTTATTTATATTAATTAAGTATACGAAATATTTCAAATTCGAATCATTTAAATTACTAAACCGCTATTTTAATTAATTAAATAAATTAATTATTAAATCGCTAAAAATCTGGGATATTAAATAAATTATTAAATAGAAAACTCCTGAGAGGGAGCCTATTAAGAATCCCATGAGTCCCTCTTCGATAAATATTCATACTGAGGAGCTCCTGGAAAGAACACCTAATGAGAAGCCTCAGGGTGGTTCTCCAAAAGATGCATCTCCTTCTAAAAGGCAACCTTCTCCTAAGACCCCATCTCCTTTCAAGTCTCTTGCTCATGATCCCCATCAAGAAGAGTCCATATTAAGGGCTTGGGTGATCTTGTTTTCCCCGACTAAATATATTCATCCCAGTACCATAGCTTTGTCTCCTTCTTTCCTCCTTCTAAAGAGGAAGCTACACCAATCAAGACCGGGAGGACAACACCTACAAGCCTAACTCCAGGCTCCGGTCCGTTGGCGGGATCAATTAGGATATACACCACATTAACACTACATGTCACAGCACCTGTGTGTTACGCTAATTCTTAATTCTAATACTGGTTCATGTTAATTTGCAGGAACGATTTATCATCGCAGTTACAATCCCAAGAATCTCCATGACAGTCTTTCTAGGCCTTACTCCGACTTCGAACGCAATAACATGGATAACTGCGGGAGATACGGTAGAAGATGTTATGAAACACATTATCGCCACTCCTCACGTTCCCGTTCTCCAGTTTGCTCGGATACCGATAAGCATAAGAGCCATCAAAGCCGCCACAGGGTAGACAAACAAACTCCCAAAGCCCCAGTTCCTCCAAAAGATTCATATTCTCACGATAAGCCATCTAAGAAGAAATTCCATCCCAAATACAAAGCCAAGGACAAGGACCAAGAAAGAGATAAAGGCAGTGCCACTATCATTCCTGCTAAGCACAAGTCCATTGACATTACCACAATAGGTCCTGTGGTGCCTGATCCCTCTACCGCTGCAAAGATAAAAGTCTTAAAAGAGCAGTTCCTGGAATACCACTTCGGGAATAAGAATTTTGCGCCCAACCTCGAACCAGTCCCTTCGAACTGGTCAGATGGCGTCAAAGCTCATATAGACTTTGTGGATTGCCAATATCAAGAGACTTGTAAATTCACCCGAAAACTATCAAAAATTATAAAGGACCTTTTACTGGACTTGGATAACCTAAAGGAAATGTCCAAATATGACGTATCCTTTAGAAAGGCTACGGACAAGGAACTTAAGGATGCTCAAGCCAAACTTGTCGTTGCGCAACGTGACGCCAAGAGTTATAAGAAACTGCATAGTGAGTAACAACAACGTTTCCATTCTGAACATAACTCCCAGAGTAAGGAAATCACCATTCTTAAGAAGCAGTTTGAGAGCGCCTCCTCTGAGAATGCTGGGCTAAAGCTGCGTTATACTCATCTTGAGCAAGAGAAGACTGGTCTTAATAAAGAGATTGCTAGTTTGAAAGCCAAGTTGACAGAGGCTGAGGAGAGGGTTGTATTAGCTAAAGGAAATGCCAACATTGCACTTGAATTCGCTGCTACTTATAAGGCATAGCTTGCTGAAGCTCAAGGAGAGTTAGATGATTATGGACATCTTTTAATATCCTTCTTCGCCCTAGTTCTTCGGTTTCATGATATATCATGGATACGGGACTATCCGACGACATATGGGACGAACTTGTCGAAGAAGAGAAGCGGGGGCTAAAAGTTGAGACTGTTGACGAGGAAGAGCTGATGAGGATGTACTTTAGGGGAAAAGAGCCAGAGCGTCTACCAGAAGGGAGAAAGCTGATACAAGAGGCTATGGATGCTGCCAAACGCCAAGCCAAGGGCAAATACATTATTGAGGGTGGCTCCAACTCTTCCTCTATAATGCCTGGGACTGTGGAGTCGGAGAAATATGATCCCAAACGTCCGGGGATCCCGAAAGGTGAAGTTCTGTCTCCCAGTGTCGAAGTTGCGACTCTCGCTACTCCTGAAGACCAATCAGCTTAAGGTATTTCTACATTCTCCCCACGGTTTTTCAAAGCTATTTAGGCGTGTCGTCGTGCCATGAGGCTTCTAAATGAGAGGTCGGATATGTTTTCAGAGCTAATAATTATTGTTCTTCCTGCTTTAGGTATCAAGCCTACTGACTTCGTAAAAGAAAAGCAGAAGGAGATAATTGACGAGCCTTTAGCACTCACTAGTGCTGATGCCCCAAAGGAAGGAGAAAGGATTGAAGCCTTGAAGGACCTCGATGGCAAGAAGGGTGGAGGAGAGGAAGACATTGTTGTCACTGGAGCTTCCGATGAGACTACGGATATGACACTTGCACAAATGAAAGCGACTAATGAACAACTCTTGAAGGCTAAGACTGAAAATTTGGAAATGCCAATCTCCATTGAACCCATCAAGATGATTCCTTCTCCTCTAGGCACTGAGGTTTCCATAATCTTCCTAGATCAATCACAATAAACACAACTTCCCAGTCCATCGTTGATCCAAAAAACTTCTTATCTGAGAAATCCAAGATGGAGCGCATTCTTACTAACACTGAGAAGGAGGAGCAACAATAGCTTAGGGAGTCCAAGAAATCCAAGCCTACTCCCAAGTCTATGTGAAGCCTTATCTTGATTTTTTTTTGGTTTTCCACTGGCCTATTGTGGTTGTTGCGAGTGCGGCCCTCGCATTTTTGTCTTGTATAAACCTGCACTTTGTAAATAAAGCAATGTTCCTGCAATGTTAATGTATGCCAGTTTAGTATTGCCTTCAATACGATGTGTTCATAGTCAATATTTCTAAGCTAAGTAATAAACAATAAATGCATCACAATTAGCTAAGGGTTTTGATTCAAAAACCCTGCAATTAGACTATTAATAAACTAAGTAATAAACAACAGGTCACATTGCAGCTATCTAAAGGGTGTGATGTGTATGTATACACCCCCAATCAATTTCGAATAGAATGCCTGGCCAGGGCCTGTTCGGGATTGATTAGTAATGACACACCACTACCCCTAGTGTTGGCAGGATTCCAGTCTCAGCTTGCATTCGTGCCCCCTAAATCCTTCTATGGGGTAAAAGCCCAGTTCTTCGAGCACATAGCCCAAATGCTTTTATAATCTCCTGTCGTAATTCCAGGTTAGATTTATGGTTAAAGCGCTCTCTATTCGTGATGCACCATTTCACACTTACCCTTTTATACTCACTCTCAGATCAATAGAGTTTGAGTTAGTCACGCGAACGGTCATGTCATTAGCTTTAGCATTCTGTCTACACTCTAATCCTTAGATAGCGAATATGTCGATCTGAATGTCGATATCAAACTCGAATTTAGTACGAAGCTCATTCCAAACTTTGGGATACATATTTGACTTAGCAAGTGGTCAAATCACACTAGCCTAGGACTTTCCCTCCTAAGACCTCGAGCCAAGGGCAAAAGGTTGCTCTCGAGGATGGCTGAGCTGCATCCCTGTTGTTTATACTCCATCGATTCATGAGGAAGAGTTTCAAACACATGTAATATTCTTAAAATCATAAGTCATCTAGAAATAAATGTAGTAAATAACATAGGACGCACGATATTTTTATAGTGGTTTGGCTAAGTCTTAGCATACGTCCACTTTATAATCTTTTGTTTATATCGACCGAATAGTCTTGGGCAAGTCATGCCATATTACATAGTCTAGGAAACAAAAGAAAATTTACAAGTTAAGTAGTGTCGTAGATGCTCGGTGTTCCATGCTCTCCAAAGATGATCGCCATCAATAGTCGTTAGCCTGAAGGCTCCATTATCAGGCCTCCAATGAATGACATACGGTCCTTCCCACTTCGGTCCTATAAAAGTCGGGCTCGGGAAGACACGCTTCAGTATTAGGTTACCAGGTTTGAAAGTTCTTGGTCGAACCTTCTGATTGTAGTATTAGGTAACCTAATGTTTATGCTCTGAGGCACGCAAGTCCGCCTCATCCCTCTTCTTGTTGATCGTGTCCAAGGATTCAAGGAGAAGATCTCCGTTCGTCATAGGATCGTAATATGTTATCCGATGAGAGGGGACTTTAAGCTCTACCGAGATGACTGCCTCTGATTCATATGATAGTGAAAACGGAGTGTGGCTTGTTGCTATCTTATAGGTTATTCGATATGCCCATAGAGCCATAGGTAATTCACCAACCCATATGGCTTTCGTCCGCTCCAATCGTTGTTTCAGAATGGACTTAATGATCTTATTCACAGCTTCTACTTGCCTATTCGATTGCGGATGTGCCACAACGGTGTATCTCTTCTCAATGCGGTGTCGTTAACAGAAATCTATGAATTCAGCGCTATCAGATTGGGTCCCATTGTCGGTTATGGTAGTCCTCGAGATTCCAAATTGACATACAATATTTCTAACAATGAAATTGATCACTCGCTTTGTCGTGATTGTGGTTAATTGTTCGTCCTTTGCCCACTTTGTAAATTAATCCACAGCCATGATTGCATATTTTGCTCCGCCTTTAGTGATGGGGAGGCTCCCAATGATGTGAATTCCCCGTACGAGAAACAGCCACAGACTCACTGTCGAGGTAAGTTAGATAGGTGGAGCTCTAGGAATCCTTGTAAATTTCCAGCACTTGTCACAACGTCGTGAATAATCAGCTACATCTTTATTTATGGTAGGCCAGAAATAGTCATATCGTAGCATCTTCTTTGCCAATGTCTGTCCTCCGGTGTGATCACCACAATTGCCATCATGTATTTCCTCTAATAAACGTTTGACGTCGTCATGGGATATGCACCGTAGCAAGGGTAATGAGAACCCCCTTCCATAGAGCATGTCATGTTGCATAACATACCTTGATGCTTTGCGAACAAGAGCACGTCATTGATTTTTCCTCTTTGGAAGGATTTCACGCTGCAAGAAATTTTTATGGGGGTCATCCAAGGCTCTCTTTTAGGCTCACTCTCCAACACTTGGTCAATTTCCATTAGATCAAAGCTCGGAGTATCTAGTGCTTCAATCAGGATCATTTCTGTGTCTTCTGGGTTGTCGGAACTTGCTAGTTTAGCAAATTTGTCAGCTTCTATTTTTATGCTCTCGAAATATGGGAAATGCTATAAAGCTCCAATCCATCTAGTAGCTCCTTGACTCTTTCTAGATAGGCTGCGAGTCATGGCCTGTAACAACCCGTATTTTGAATAACATGTTTTAACGTAAATCAAGGCAGAATTAAATGTTAAAATCTGAATCAAAGGAAACGGGCTATGCCAATGCGTTCGTCTCGGAAAAATACGTGAAATAGAGTCCGAGTTTTCGAAAATCGGAGTCCGTAGGAACCAGTTATGGCCCGTCGAAGTTTTCAGAAAATTTCAAGTTCAAAAACAGTTCAAAAATCAAATATGGAGCCCAACAGACTGGGCGGGAAAATTTCTCGCCCAGCCTCCGAGTCGACTGGGGAGTCGACTTGGGAGTATACACACCCCAGCTGGTGTCGACTGCACATTCGACACCCCTGTCGACCTGGGTGGTCGGGCCAGTTGGTCTGGTGCACCTGTTTTAGCTCCTGGGTCTTGTTTTGTTGGCTTGTGACGTGATTTGATGGCTCAGATCTAAATTAGGGTTAATCCTATGGCCTAAACTAGTTTCTACACCTATAAAAACACCCTAATACCTAGCCTAAATCATCCCAAATCATTCCTACAACGAAGTTATGCCAAAATGCTTCCTAATCATGGCCTCCACCTTCATATCATGGCCTCCATCTTCTTCATGAAAGCTTGAGTGTTCTAAGCTAGTAAAAGAGCCATCTTTCTTCATACAAATCAAAGGAGCTTCTTATTTCTCAAGACAACTTGGAGCTTATATTCATTTGGGGATTTCTAGTGTGGCTTCGTCTCAATCTTGTTTTATTTTTTTCTAGTCTTCTTAGCTAAGCTTTGTAAGCCCTATTCTACTCTTAGATTTAAACTATGAACTTAAATGTGACATGTTGCAAGTTGAAATTGGGCTTAAGTGTAATGTTTACCTTAGATCTATCATTTTATGCATAGATCTATTCATGACTCTTTTGATCTATGATTATGAGACTATCACCTTGACATTTTGGGTTGAAAGCTATGAGCTTTATGCGCGAATGTTGCATAATGCAACATAGAAACTCTAATGACCTTGATGTTAACTTGCCATGTTATGAACTATATGCTAATCACAAGTTATCGCCCCATGTCTACTATAACCATGTTATCACCTAGTTGCTAAGTTGATGTCATGCATGTTTTGAGGCGAATAATGCCATATGCTAGTTGTGATGAACACCTTTGCCTCATATATCACCATGTTAAACTTGTGATAGACTTTGCCACATTATGCCCAACTTGTCATATCATTATGTTCCCCTTTTTGATCTATGTGTGTTGATGCGAACTTACATGCGATGGGGTTACGTTATGGGTAAACTTAAATGACATGAAACATTATTTGAAAATATGACATGTGATTATGCTTGAAAACATGAACGTGGACATGACATGTAGAAAACATGAAAGTGGCCAACTCGAGGTTGGGTTGAGTTTGTAGCATAAATCTACCCGGAACCGACCGGCTTAACTAGTGGCTACAAACAATAGGACCCAATGTGAGTAGTTGGTCATATCGCACTTAAAACCCGAGGTTAGACTAGGTTGTGGTGTAAAGCTACCCGGACCCGCCCAGCTTAACTAGTAACCACAACAAAGTCTAATGTGAGAGGTTGGGGTGCATTAAGTTAATTAATGCCACATGGTAGGGTTAAGTCAAGGACCACTTGAATACTTAACCAATTGAACACGAAGGATTGTTGGGGTTAAGTCATGAACCACTTGGGTATACTTAACCAACTTGATACATGGTTTGGATAGGGTTAACCACACTTAACCCATTAGAAACACTAGTTTACGGGGCCCTTTTCAGCAGTAACCCACCAGGGAGTATCGGGATACCCTAGGGACTAGGCTAGGGGTGGGGCACGATTACTGGGCTGATTGTAAGTGACCCAAAAGGGACGGCTAGGTAGGTGCGCCATTGTAGATTCCGGTGGACTATGGTCGTGCACATAGTCCGTGAATGAAAGACAGACATGGGCACCAGTAGGCTTGGACTGTGCGTGCTTGTTTTGTGTCAGTGGTTAGCACCCTAGGGCCCGGATACACCCTAGGGTGGACCTTGCACAGTCGACTACATCTCGCGGTTGGGCCGTATGACACCGACACTTGACGAGTTAGGCTTATAGGGAGCCGATCGACTGGACCGTGTAGTTGGACCTTGATTTAGGTCATCTCATGATGTTGGGCCAATTTTGGGCCAAGGGATCATTTCTTGTTTATACTTGACATGGATTAGAATACTAGTACACTTGGTGCAACTTAACCTTGTATATGCGATGCCACACTTGATCTATCTTGTTAACTTCTCACCATGCCAGTTATCATCCTATGTTTCATCTCTGTTTTACATGTCCAGTTAACTTTATTAGTTTTTATACTAATAGTAGGTAGGACTTACCAGTCTTTTTGACTGACCCGTTTTCTTTCGCCTCTTTTCTTCCGTTCCCCCCCCCCCCCCCCACCCCCAAGGTTCTCAGGGTGGGAACACTAGCACCTAGCTTGGATCTTTAGCTTGCTTTCTGGATAGCTCATGTACGGTTTGGACTTGAGCTCGCTATGGCTTTACCACGTCTACTTTGGGGATAGTTTACTTTATGTTATTTCCAGTTCTCAGTTTATGTTTCTAGACTTGTAGTAGTTGGAAAATAATGACTTAGTACTTTTGATGTAAGTTGACTATGGTTTTGAAATAGTAGTTTTATCCGCTGCTTTACTTACTCTGTTTTACTTATATGTTATGTCTTGTGGTATCTTTATGCATGTTTACCTTGACCAACACCCCTCCAAAGCCAGTGTACTTGCTTAGAGTGACCCTGGCGGAGGCGGGGTGTTACATTTGGTATCAGAGCATAAGGTTTACAAGATTTGAGCAAAAGGTTTTAAAACTTACCTTTTGAAAAACTATTTTCAAAACCAGTTAAGTATTTTCCAAGAAAAGTCTAGTTTATTTTAAAAGGCTATTCCTCAAAAGCCATTAGCACTATCCTTTGTTTCCTCGTTCTAAATCTATCTTTTCCTTTTTCAGCATGGTCGATCTTAACCTTCCCGAGGGACTACCCATACCCGGATGGTTCCGAAGGTACTTGGAAGCTAGGGCCAACGGTCCGGGCCCAGCAAACACTCCCACCGTACCTGAGGTTCCTCCTCCTCCTCCTCAGCGTCCACAAGCGGATTTCGCAAAGATTTGCAAAGACTTTAAGGCGATGGGTGGCAAGAATTTTGTTGGGACAAAGACTTATGTGGAGGCAAGAAACTGGTTAAAAGAAACTGAAGACCTCTTTTCCATCTTTGATGTGGAAGACCGTAGAAAAGTTGTATTGGCAGTGTGGCTATTGAAAGAGGAAGCTGATTATTGGTGGGAGGTCACCAACGCTACTAGGCCTATAGAGACTTGGGCCGACTTTAGGATGAGGTTTGGGCTTAAGTTTCTATCATCCGCCGAGGAGAATCTACAAATGGGGAAGTTTATATCTTTGATGCAAGGGGACATGACAGTGAGGGAGTATGTGAATAAGTTTAACCAGCTTGCTCGATTCGGTTTGGACATGGTTAACACACCCCAGAAGAAGGCTCTACGCTTTGCACGAGGATTGAATGAGCCATTACAAGGTTTAGCCATGTCTCATATACCCATGGGGGCCACTTTTGAGAGCTTAGTGGATATGGCCTTGCTTCAGGGAGATGATAAGAATGGCAAGAAAGAAGTCAAGCCTAATGAGACTCAAACCAAGAAGGCGGACTCCAAGTGGGGAGGAAATCAGAGCAACCAGAGCAATCAGAACAACAAGAACAACAAGGGTAACAAGGCCAACAACACAAGGTAAAGGACACAAGAAAGTGCAACTTCTGTGGGATCGTTGGACACATAGCCAAAGATTGTAGGAAGAAGAAAAAGAAGTTGGGAGAATGCTTTCATTGCGGAGAGACTGGACACTTCAGTAAGGATTGCCCAAAGAAGCAAGGGCAAGGACAGACTCAGCGAGCAGGACCTTCTGGAGGGCAGATGCATGCTCTCAACACTACTCCAGTTCTGGACCGAGGTAGTATTTCTGTAGAAAGCCTTGTTTACATTTCTGGTTTTCCTGTTCGAACTTTATTTGATTCTGGCGCATCGCATAGTTTTATTTCTTCTGTTCTTGTTGAAAGTTTGCACCTAAGTACTAGTCTTGTTGAGGATCCCGTTAGTGTTTCAAATCCAATTGGGGATTCCGCCCATTTATCTATGATTTGTACGGATTTGAGGATTTCTATCTTGACCGTAGAATTCACATGTAATGCTTATGTTCTCGGGTTCATGGGATACGGGTTGATTTTGGGCATGGATTGGTTGTCCAGTTATGGAGCCATTCTCGGTTGTGAGCATAGGGTAGTGAGGCTTATGATTCGCCTTGGCAATACCCTAGAGATTTCTTGTAACCCTCTGGATCCCGTCATGTTATGTTATCTTGAATCCCTCGACTCGTCTATTGACAATCTTCAATCTGTGAGGGTGGTCCGAGAATATCCTGATGTTTTTGATGAGGTGAAGGGGTTACCCCCTAAACGCGAGATAGACTTCCGTATTTATCTGGTTGATAATGCCAAGCTAGTTTCATTGCCTGTTAGGCACATGACCCCGCGGGAAAGAAGATAGCTTAGCAAGCAAATCAAGGAGTTGCTTGAGAAAAATTTCATTAGGCGAAGCATTTCAGAATGGGGAGCTCCGGTGGTATTCGCTACTAAGGCGGATGGTTTGCTTCGTCTATGTGTTGATTATCGTGAGTTGAACAAGATGACAAAGAAGAATAGACACCCGTTACCGAGGATTGATGATCTCTTTGACCAGCTTGTTGGTTCTTCTGTTTTCTCTCAGCTCGATCTAGCCACCGGATTCCATCAGCTTAGAGTGGCTGAGGATAGTATTGACAAGACTGCGTTTAGGACTCCAGATGGATTCTTTGAATGGCTAGTCATGCCGTTCGGTTTGACTAATGCACCCGCATACTTTGTTGATTTGATGAGTAGGGTGTTCAGGGAGTTCCTTAACAAGTTAGTGGTTGTCTTCGTGGATGATATTCTGGTCTTCTCTAAGGACGAGGAAGAGCATGCTACACACCTCAAGGAGGTTATGGATATGCTTAGAGCTCATCAGTTGAAAGCCAAGTTCTCTAAATGCCATTTCTGGAGAAGGGAAGTTCGGTTCCTTGGGCATATAGTTTCTAAGCAGGGCCTAGCTGTGGATCCCGCTAAAGTGGTGGCGGTACAAGACTGGAAAGTTCCGAAGAATGCAACTGAAGTGAGAAGCTTTCTCGGTCTGGCAGGATTTTATAGGAAGTTCATTAAGGACTTCGCTAGGATTTCAGCCCCTCTTACTAAGTTAACGAAGAAGAACTTAGTCTTTGCATGGGACTTAGAGTGTGAGCTTGCTTTTCAAAGGCTCAAGAAAGCCCTCACCACAGCTCCAGTTCTAGCATTACCCGATGGAGGGAAGTTGTTTACCGTGTACACCGATGCATGTGGCACGGGATTAGGCGCTGTCCTGATGCAAGAAGGGAGAGTGATATGCTTTGGGGGTAGGCAACTCAAAGTTCATGAGAAGAACTATCCCACTCATGATTTGGAATTGGCGGCGATCGTCTTTGCACTCAAATCCTGGCGCCACTATCTTCTAGGCGAAAGGTTTGAGTTGTATACTGATCACAAGTCACTCAAGTACCTCTTCTCGCAGAAAGATTTGAATCTAAGGCAGCAAAGGTGGATGGAATTCTTGGCATCATATGACTTCGAGATAGCTTATACCCCTGGCAAGGGTAATGTTGTGGCGGATGCGCTAAGTAAAAGAAGGTTGACTTTGAGTCCCTTGTTTGTTGAGATGAAGAGCCTAGAGTTCTTGGCAATCTTTGATTTTACACCTGCTGTTGAGTCGATGACTGGTTCGTTAGCATCTCTTGAGCTTAGACCCACACTTCTTGAGCAAGTTGGGGCTTCACAGAGGGAAGACCCACAGATAGTCGAGATCATGGACAAGTTGATTCGGGGTGAGACGTCAAGTCACCTCGCTAGATATACCATTGATGACAAGGGATGGCTAAGGCGTGATGGAAGACTATGTGTCCCACGAGTGGGAGACTTAGTAAATAAAGTTCTTAAGGAGGCGCATCACTCGAGGATGACCATACATCCCGGAGGGGATAAGATGTACCGGGATATGAAGCGCATTTTCTTTTGGGATGGGATGAAAAAGGATGTGGCAGAGTTTGTTTCTAGATGCATTGTTTGCCAACAAGTAAAGGCTGAGTCGAAGAAGCCCGGTGGGCTACTGCATCCATTGGAGGTTCCCCTATGGAAGTGGGAAAGTATCTCTATGAATTTTGTGGATGGATTGCCGAGATCAAGGAAGGGGAATACTAGCATATGGGTCATAATGGATAGACTCACGAAGAGCGCTTATTTCATTCCAGTAAAGAGCAAGAGGACTGCATCATGGCTAGCATCTGTTTATCTTCGAGAGATAGTGCGATTGCATGGAGTTCCTTCTAGCATAGTTAGCGATCGTGACCTAATCTTCACTAGCCAATTTTGGAGTAGTTTGCAAGAAGCGATGGGTACGCGATTGAATCTAAGTACAGCCTATCACCCACAGACGGATGGCCAGACCGAAAGGGTGAATAGGGTACTAGAAGATCTGTTGAGGCTATGCATTCTTGACTTTGGTGGCACTTTGGAAGATCACCTTCCTCTTGTAGAGTTTGCTTATAATAACAGCTACCAAGCAAGCATAGGGATGGCACCATTCGAAGCTTTGTATGGGAGGCCGTGCAAGTCACCAACATATTGGTGGGAGACGACGGATAAGCTTATACGTGGGCCTGACATGATAAGGGACACATCCGAGAAGGTTGAGTTGATTCAAAGGCGGATGAAAACGGCCCAAGACAGACAGAAATCCTATGCAGACAAGCGAAGGACAGACTTAGAATTTGAAGTTGGAGATATGGTCTTTGTGAAGGTTTCTCCTTTGCGAAATGTGGTTCTATTTGGAGCAGTTGGGAAGCTGGCACCAAGGTTCGTAGGACCCTTCCCTATCATAGAGAGGATTGGGAAGATTGCTTATAAGGTGGAATTGCTCGAGAAGCTGGCCGGAGTGCACAATGTTTTTCATGTCTCGCATCTCCGAAAGTGCCTACATGAGTCAGCCGAGGTAGTTGAGCCTAGCATTCTTGAAGACGTGGAGGTAGAGAAAGAGGCAACCCTGAGGCGAGCTCCGATTCGTATCTTGGGAATGGAGATCAAGAAGCTGAGGAATCGAGAAGTCAAGTTAGTAAAGGTTCAGTGGAGTGAAGCCGATGAAGATGCAACTTGGGAAACCGAGGAGAAGATGTGTGGGCTTTATCCATTCCTTTTTGAGGGTACATTCTCAATCTCTTTTCCTAGTCAGCATATCTTTCTTTTACTATCCATGATTATCTTGTTATCTCGTTAACCTTGTCATGAGAACCTTAGGTAGAAACCCTTTGGATGAAACATGTATTTGAAACATGTTATGCTTGATGTTTGCAAGTGGTTGCAAGTGTTTGCAAGTGGATACTCGTGGATGCATGATACACATTAGGCACTAAGATCGGCTCACACACTTTCATATTGCATATGCATGAGTGCTTATACTTATTCATGGATGAAACATGTTATGCTATCACATGGATGTTGCATATGGATGAATGTTATGTGCACTCATGTAGAGATTATGAATTATGTTAGGAATTTGCATACATATGGACTCATTTCACTAACTTACTTTGCATTAAGGAGGTTTACTGAATCAGTAACCGCCTGATTTTCGCATTAGATAAGTACATATACACACACCTTTGCATATGTTCATATAGCATTTAGAATCTGTTAAGGACAATGACTGCTTGTGGATGATGTTTTGAGTAGATGGATGATGGATGGTAGGATACGTTCTTCCTAACTTGAAGATTTCGGAGATGAAATCCTTTAAGGTGGGGAGAATGTAACAACCCGTATTTTGAATAACATGTTATAACGTAAATCAAGGCAGAATTAAATGTTAAAACCTGAATCAAGGGAAACGGGCTATGCCATTGCGCTCATCTCGGAAAAATACGTGAAATAGAGTCCGAGTTTTAGAAAATCGGAGTCCGTATGACCTAGTTATGGCCCGTCGAAGTTTTCAGAAAATTTCAAGTTCAAAAACAGTTCAAAAATCAAATCTGGAGCCAAACAGACTGGGCGGGAAAATTTCCCGCCCAGCCCCCAAGTCGACTTGGGAGTCGATACACCCCAGCTGGTGTCGACTGCCCAGTCGACACCCCTGTCGACCTGGGTGGTCGGGCCAGTTGGCCTGGTGCACCTGTTTTGGCTCCTGTGTCTTGTTTTGTTGGCTTGTGACATGATTTGATGGCTCAGATCTGAATTAGGGTTAATCCTATGGCCTAAACTAGTCTCTACACATATAAAAACACCCTAATACCTAGCCTAAATCATCACAAATCATTCCTACAACTAAGTTATGCCAAAATGCTTCCTAATCATGGCCTCCACCTTCATATCATGGCCTCCATCTTCTTCATGAAAGCTTGAGTGTTCTAAGCTAGTAAAAGAGCCATCTTTCTTCATACAAATCAAAGGAGCTTCTTATTTCTCAAGACAACTTGGAGCTTATATTCATTTGGGGATTTCTAGTGTGGCTTCGTCTCAATCTTGTTTTATTTTGTTCTAGTCTTCTTAGCCAAGCTTTGTAAGCCCTATTCTACTCTTAGATTTAAACTATGAACTTAAATGTGACATGTTGCAAGTTGAAATTGGGCTTAATTGTAATGTTTACCTTAGATCTATCATTTTATGCATAGATCTATTCATGACTCTTTTGATCTATGATTATGAGACTATCACCTTGACATTTTGGGTTGAAAGCTATGAGATTTATGTGGGAATGTTGCATAATGCAACATAGAAACTCTAATGACCTTGATGTTAACTTGCCATGTTATGAACTATATGCTAATCACAAGTTATCACCCCATGTCTACTATGACCATGTTATCACCTAGTTGCTAAGTTGATGTCATGCATGTTTTGAGGCCAATAATGCCATATGCTAGTTGTGATGAACACCTTTGCCTCATATATCACCATGTTAAACTTGTGATAGACTTTGCCACATTATGCCCAACTTGTCATATCATTATGTTCCCCTTTTAGATCTATGTGTGTTGATGCGAACTTACATGCGATAGGGTTACGTTATGGGTAAACTTAAATGACATGAAACATGATTTGAAAATATGACATGTGATTATGCTTGAAAACATGAACGTGGACATGACATGTAGAAAACATGAAAGTGTCCAACTCGAGGTTGGGTTGAGTTTATAGCACAAATCTACCCGGAACCGACCGGCTTAACTAGTGGCTACAAACAATAGGACCCAATGTGAGTGGTTGGTCATATCGCACTTAAAACCCGAGGTTAGACTAGGTTGTGGTGTAAAGCTACCCGGACCCGCCGGGCTTAACTAGTAACCACAACAAAGTCTAATGTGAGAGGTTGGGGTGCATTAAGTTAATTAATGCCACATGGTAGGGTTAAGTCATGGACCACTTGAATACTTAACCAATTGAACACGATGGATTGTTGGGGTTAAGTCATGAACCACTTGGGTATACTTAACCAACTTGATACATGGTTTGAATAGGGTTAACCACACTTAACCCATTAGAAACCCTAGTTTGCAGGGCCCTTTTCAGCAGTAACCCACCAGGGAGTATCGGGATACCCTAGGGACTAGGCTAGGAGTGGGGCACGATTACTGGGCTGATTGTAAGTGACCCAAAAGGGACGGATAGGTAGGTGCACCATTGTAGATTCCGACAGACTATGGTCGTGGACATAGTCCGGGGATGAAAGACAGACATGGGCACCAGTAGGCTTGGACTGTGCGTGCTTGTTTTGTGTCTGTGGTTGGCACCCTAGGGCCCGGATACACCCTAGGGTGGACCTTGCACAGTCGACTACATCTCGCGGTTGGGCCGTATGACACCGACACTTGACGAGTTAGGCTTATAGGGAGCCGATCGACTAGACCGTGTAGTTGGACCTTGATTTAGGTCATCTCATGATGTTGGGCCAATTTTGGGCCAAGGGATCATTTCTTGTTTATACTTGACATGGATTAGAATACTAGTACACTTGGTGCAACTTAACCTTGTATATGCGATGCCACACTTGATCTATCTTGTTAACTTCTCACCATGCCAGTTATCATCCTATGTTTCATCTCTGTTTTACATGTCCAGTTAACTTTATTAGTTTTTATACTAATAGTAGGTAGGACTTACCAGTCTTTTTGACTGACCCGTTTTCTTTCGCCTCTTTTCTTCCGATCCCCCCCCCCCCAAGGTTCTCAGGGTGGGAACACTAGCACCTAGCTTGGATCTTTAGCTTGCTTTCTGGATAGCTCATGTACAGTTTGGACTTGAGCTCGCTATGGCTTTACCACGTCTACTTTGGGGATAGTTTACTTTATGTTATTTCCAGTTCTCAGTTTATGTTTCTAGACTTGTAGTAGTTGGAAAATAATGACTTAGTACTTTTGATGTAAGTTGACTATGGTTTTGAAATAGTAGTTTTATCTGCTGCTTTACTTACTCTGTTTTACTTATATGTTCTGTCTTGTGGTATCTTTATGCATGTTTACCTTGACCAACACCCCTCCAAAGCCAATGTACTTGCTTAGAGTGACCCTGGCGGAGGTGGGGTGTTACATGGCCCCTTCGTCTGAAACTCCTTGCAGACCTGAAACACGGCAATCTGATCAATGTGATAAACTAACTGCAATGTCAATAATGTGATATAACAAACAGGTATGGAGATCTACACCATTGAATTAAACTCAAGTGTAAGGGGCGATTAATCCCTTGTAGAGTAAAAAAACTAGATAGGATCTTGCAATGATGTGATAGAACATACAGGTTTAAATAATTATCAACCACAGATCACAGAAAAATTGAAAACAAGAGAGAACACACAATATTTATAGTGGTTCCACTGTCGCGAGATAGTGTATGTCCACTTTAATGGGGAAGCGATTTTATTAATATTAAAGAAATTACAAAGTATTATAGTAGAGAAAAGAAATGACATAAGAGATGATGGGGGATAAGATTAATATTCTCTATGGCTGTATTTATATAGAGAATAATTATTTTGGGATGAAGCAATTGATTTATGTAAATAAATCAATTCAACGTTCGCACTAATTTTCTTGTCATATAATAGACTGATAATATTCCCTTTTCTCCGTCAATCAATTTTATCCTAGTACGATTTTCTTTATGTTTCTTCTTTCACAAAATATGGCAACAAATATACAGCGAATATCTCCAAAATCCTCATCTCTTTAATATTCCTTTCCATTTCTTTCATGCACAAAAAAGGTAACCAATATACTGAGAATATCTCCAAATTCTAATAATCTCCATCTTGATACAATATCTCTTACAACCAAGATACTCCAATATGAATGCTTCCCGGTGAGTTCCTGCAAAAGTCACCCCTCATTGAATTTTGTTAATGATCTCTGGAAAGGACGCCGCCCACCAACAAAGAGTTGGAAACACTAAAAAAAATGTAGACATCATGCAACCAAACTTCCTCACAACGAAGAAATATAATATAACTAACATCTCTTCATACAAGAAGAATACCACTTCTTTTCATGACTTCAACCAAGTCACTCTCTTCCCCATAGTGTCACCATGTGGCACCTAACATTTCATCAAGTGAAACGAGTTCAAGCAATGCTCAAACTTAGTAACAGGCAATGCCTTCGTAAACATATCTGTTGCATTGTCATCTGTGTGAACCTTCTAAAGACCAACTAACTTCTCCTCATTCATAGAGATAAGGAAAAACTTTCTTACCTCTGTATGCTTTGTTCTAGAGTTGAAAGCCGAACTTTCAGCTAAATGAATTGCAATCTGACTGTCATAATTCACTAAACAATTATTTTGTACCAAGCCCAAATCACACAATAACCTCTTCAAATAAAGTGCCTCCTTAGCTACTTCAACTGCAGCTATTAACTATACCTCTATAGTTGACAAAGCAACTATAGTATGCAGCCTCGCTCTCCAACTATTAACTGTCCCTCCAAGATTGAACACATAGCCTGAGGTTGACTTCCTTCTATCTCTATCTCCAACAAGTCTGAATCACAAAATCCGACCTAGTTGAAATCTTTATTTCTGCCGCCGAAAACAAGTTCATAATCTGATGTTCCTATAAGATATCTAAAAATATACTTCACTGCCTCGCAATGAGATTTCCCCGGATTTGCCATATATCTACTAACTAATCCAACAGCCTGTGCAATATCAAGACTAGTTCATACCATAACATACATCAAGCTATCTACGGCACTCACATATGGTACTTTTTTCATGTAGCTCTTGTCCTTTTCTAAGATCGGAGAGCCCTTGTTCGAAAGCTGCATATGCAAAGGCATGGGTGTACTGATAGGCTTTGCTCCTCCATGCTAAATCGAGCAAGCACCTTTTGAATATATTCCTTTTGAGTAAGTCTCAAAAGTACAAGCTTTCTATCTCTTTGGATTTTCATCCTCTTTTTTTTGCTTCTCCAAGGTCTTTCATTTCTAATTATGCTTTTAATTTTAACTTCAACTCATCAATTTCAGCTTTATCCTTAGAAGCGATCAACATATCATCCACATACAAAAGCAAGTACACCCAATTAATATTCTTGAAATCCTTGAAATAAACACATGCATCTTTAGCACTACGATCAAAACCATGTGAAAGCATAAAAAATCAAACCATTTGTACCACTGTCAAGGCGATTGTTTTAGATCATAAAGAGATTTCTTCTACCTGCGTACCCAATCCGACTTTCCACCTACAATAAATCCTTCTGGCTGCAACATGTAAATGTTTCCCTCCAAATCACCATGCAAGAAAGCAATATTCACATCAAGTTGTCCTAACTCCAAATCATAAGCAATGACTAATGCAAGTAGGATTTGAAATGAAAATTTTCAAACAACTGGAGCAAATATTTCACCATACTCCAAACCTTTTTTTCGTGAAAATCCTTTGGATATTAATCTTGCCTTTTATCTACCATCTTCTTTCACCTTGATCACCCACTTGCAACCTATGGCTCAGCTTCCTTGAGGTAGTGGTACCAAATCCCAAGTTTGTTCTTCTGCAAAGACTGTATCTCCTCATCCATAGCGCAATTTCACTTCGGGTTATCACTCGACTTAATGACTTCTTCAAGGCTCAAAGGTTCATCATGAATTACATGCAAAGCACACTCAAACTGATCATCAAGGCTCAAATTTGCATACTGCTTATCTCCATATCTAATTGGAGCATTCTTTGGTCTCTGAACAGCCCGAGTGGCTGTATCGCTCGCTCTCCTTCAGCTCTACCTTGAGCTCTACCTTGAACTCCACTTTAAGCTAAATTCTCTTTTGCCTCATGACTATCTCCATCAGTACTGGAGGAAATATGTGGACTATCATGTGATGTATCAACAATTACTCTGTCACTATTATCAATAGTAACAACCCTACTTCGGGTTTGAAAACTGAGAATCTCGGTCTTTTCAGACTTCTCCTCAACTGACTCTAAACCATCTAATAAACCTTCCAAATATTTAAACATTATTGACTCATTAAAAGTCACATATCTAGAATGTATAAATTTCATCGTATTTGGATTCTAACTCTATATCCTTTTATTCTATCTTTATAACTAAGAAAAACACATTGCCTTAGGCTCCAACTTATCACGTCCTGTACTATGAACACAAACCGAACAACCAAATATACGAAAATAACTTAATAAAGTATGTTTTTCATTCCATAACTCCTCTGGAATCTTCCCACCAATGGCTGAGCATAGAATCCGATTAATAATATGTGTTGCAGTCGAAATAGCTTCAGACCAAAAACCGTTAGACATACCCGCAGTCAATATCAAGCAACGGGCCTTTTCAAGTAGGGTTCTATTCATCCTCTCGGAAACCCCATTGGATTGCGGATCACCAGGAGTAGTAAAATGTCTTCTTATGTCGCGTTGTCCTCTGTAATCAAGGAACTCTTTCGAGACATATTCACCAATCAAAGAATCTTCACTTTCTTTCCGGTTTGGTTCTCAACAAAAGCTAACCAAAACTTGAACTTCTCAGATATCTCTAACTTATCTTTCATTACATACACCCAAACCTTGCGCGAGCAGTCATCAACGAATGAAACAAAATAATAAGCTTCACCAATGGAAGTTGTAGGTTATGGCCTCCAAACTTCTAAATGCACGTAATCAAGTACCCACTTAGAAGTATGCATACCATCACGAAAAGAAACTCTGGTTTGCTTTGCCAATACACACTCCTTGCAACAGTTCAACTTATTGAAGATTTCTCCCTTAATCTTTTTCTTCTTATGAAGCAACTCTAAGTTCTTCTCTGAAGTATGACCTAATCTCATATGATAAAACTTGGCAGCATCCAAGCTTTTAGAAATATCGACTCCAACACATAATTCTCCATGAACAGTGTACCCATTAACAAATACAGATTTCGTACCATAACACCCTTTATCAATACAAGTACCTTTCTAGAAACTCTCAAACCATCTCTGACAATGGTTATCTTGCATGCTAATGATGCCAATTGGCCTAATGATATCAATGACTTCTGAAGACCTAGGACATAGTGAACATTTGGAAGTGTGCGGACAATCCTATCATACGCGCGAGTGCAAACTGAACCAACTCCCATAGATTTACATGTAGCATCATTTCCCATAAGGATGGAACTTACCTCTTTGGCATCGAAGGAAGAAAAATAATCCTTATTAGGAGTCATGTGAAATAACACTCCAGAATCTAAAATCCAGTGGTCTGCAACATCTGATACAACCGTTGTCAACAAATCACTACCATCTTTCTCCATCACAATAGATGAAGAACCATTGGTCTTCTTCTCCAAATATGGATAGTCTCTTCTCCAATGACATGGTTTCTTACAATTATGAAACATTCCATCCTTACATTTACTCCGCTAATGAGGCTTCCTAGAATTGGAACACCCCCTATAATTCTTCACTTTCTTCTCTATTCTACCTCTCTAAACAAATAAACCTAAACTACTACTAATTCCTTCACTACTATCACCAACACTAAATTCTTTCATCTGATCTTTCAATTCTTCACTAAGCAAACCTGTCTTTACATCATCTAATTTCAATGTATCTCTACCATAGATAAGGCTATCAGCAAAACCAGTGTATTGCTCTAGAAGCGAACACAACAGAACCATTACTTTCTGTTCTTCACAACTTTCAACTCAACAGACTTCATCTTCATTAAAAAGTCATCAAACACACTCAGGTGTGTCTTAATTGAAGAACCTTCCTTTATCTTATAAGTGAAGAAGGTTTTCAATAGGATTAGACGGTTAGCTAGGGATTTCTTCATGCAAAGTTCCTCTAACTTCTTCCAAATGCCTTTGCCTGTTGTTTCCTGACTTAGCTCGGAAATTACATTCTTTCCTATAGCAAGTTGAAGAGTAGTAAAGGTTCATTCTTCCATCTCTTCTAATTCTGCTGGTGAAAAATCAATAGGCAATGTCTCTATATCAAATACTACTTGATGTACGAGATTTCTTCTCAAAACTGCTTTCATCATCCACTGCCACTTTTCAAAATCTCCTTCACTGTTCCGCTTCTCTATTGTCAATTGTGATCCTGATGCCACATAGGAGCCTCTGACATATGGAGCAACTACTGGCACCAAATTGACCTCTACTCTGTCATTCTATCAAACACCTTATTTGCGAGTCTAGCTCTGATGAGTCTGATACCAGTTGTAAGGGGTGATCAATCCCTTTCAGCAGAAAAACCTAAATATGATCTTGTAATGATGTGATAGAACAAAAAGGTTCAAATAGTTATCAATCATAGATCACAGAAAAAAATTGAAAGCAAGAGAGAACACATAATATTTATAATGGTTCCATTATAGAGAGATAGAGTATGTCCACTTTAATGAGGAAGAAATTTTATTAATATTGAAAAGATTACAGAGTATTACAATAGACAAAAGAAATGAAGAAATGACATTAGAGATGATGAGGGATAAGAATAACATTCTCTATGGATTTCTTTATATAGAGAAGAATTACTTGGAATGAAGTAATTGATTTGTAAATAAATCAATCCAAATATCATTCACATTAATTTTCTTGTCATATAATTGATTGATAACATTCCTTTTTCTCCATCAATTAATTCTATTCCAATATGATTTTCTTTCCGTTTCTTTTTTCACAAAATATGACAATAAATAAACAGCGAATATCTCCAACGTCCCCATCTCTTTAATATTTCATACCATTTCTTTCATGCACAAATGGGTAACCAATATACCTAGTATATCTCCAAAACCTATTTAATTTTGGAAATATTGTATCACCAAATTTCTAATATCAAGGTCGTAGGTACTATCTTTCTTTTATTGATGCACATTTGAATTATACTTGGATATATTTTCTCAGATAAAGTCAGAAACATGTAATGCAGTAATACGGTTTATCACATTTATTGGAAAAAAACTAACTGCAATGTCAATAATGCAGTGAATTTAAACCACTCAAGAATTATTTTCAAGACAAAGAAATGTTGGATAGAGTGATATGTTCATATACATCAGAACAAAACGATCTAGTGGAGAAAAAACATCGACATATCCTACACTTTTATCGCAAGCATCATTACCAATGAGATATTGGTATGGAGCATTTTTCACCTTAGTTTATCTCATTTATACTCTACCAACAAAAATTTTGAATCACAAAATCCCACATGAAAAATTATTTGATATTAAACCCTATACAGTTAAAGCATTTAGCGGTTTTATAGCGATGGAGTGAAAAAAAGTGTATCGACAATAAAGCGGGGAAATAACATAGATACAAAAGAGGCGCTAAAAGGTTCATTAGATATGAAACCAAATGTCTAAAATTAATTAATTATCATTCTCATTTATATGTGTAGAATAAACTAACATTAACCAATCTTATATACTAAAATCGGAAAATATCATGCTTACGTGCACTAGATTTAATAATTATAATAGATTTTTACAATATACTGGAAATTTGTGCCTTAAAATTAGTTTTTTTGGGTATGGCTTAAATTATTATTTTTATACTAACTTTATTGACTTAAAAAAAAGAATTAGTCAAATCAAGCTCTATATATTAATATTGCTTAAGCAGGTTCTAAAAGGCCTTGATTTAGCGGAAGTTGCGAGAAATTGTGGGACTACTAGTGTATTTATTGTTCGTCGATGCTAAATTGAAATAATATAGCGTTGAAGAGTGCTACGAGATATAGAAGGAATTTTGAAGCCCTTACAATATTTGTTAAGGTAAAATTTTCTTTATTTGTTAAGAGGTTAAATGGGTAATAAGGTAAAATTGTTTTTATTTGTTAAGCGGCTACTTTCCTTATTGGTACTTCCCTTAACAAATTTTGAAAGAAAAAAAAAGTTGCTCCCCCTTAACACATTTTGGAGTGCCAATAACAATGTCATTTTTATATCGAGGCATGTTATCTTTAATGAAACAATTTTCCTTTTGAAGGAAGGGGAAACAAATCCAATTAGAAAACAAAAAAGTGCAAGAGCAAGTGTTTCAGAAATATGAATATTATCAGAATGGATTGACAAGGTTGAAGTGGGGATACATCAGAATTTGTCAGAAAAACAACCTAAAATCTCAAGCATCAAATCTGGTTATGGTTCAAATGACTCTGATGCAGACCCCATATTATATCCATATGAAGGAACTCAACAAAGTAAAGGAATTGAAAATGATAGTGATGCTAACTCATCCAACAACATGTCAACCAGTGACCATAGAGAGGTTCAACATCAGACTTAAACCAACATTGGCCATCACATGATCCCTAGAGCCAAAAGTGAAATCTTTAAACCTGAAGCATATACTGCATCGATAAACAATACAGAACCAGTGATGTATGAGTAAGCAGTGAAGCATAAGAAATAGAGGGAAGGCATGGACATTGACAATGCATTAATAAAGAGTAAAACTTGGACGTTAGCTAATCCTCCAAAACAGAAAAACATAATAGGATGCAAACGAATATAAAAAGTCAAAAGGATTAATGTTGATGGCAGCTTAGAAATACAAAGCAAGGCTTGTTGCAAAAGGTTTCTCACAACAATTTGAATTTCCAATAAAACCTTTTCACCAATGGTCAGGCCAACAACAATTCAAATAATTTTAAGCATTGCTCTACACAAACATTCGAAAATTAAGATAATGCATTCTTAAATGGAGAATAGTAAGAAGAAGTATACATGAAACAACCAAAAAGTTACAGCATAGGGTCTGCAGCATTGACCCAGCGGTTAAGGACTTGTGTCGAGGTAACAACGATGTGAGTTCGAAACCCGGAATGGCCATGCTAAAAGGGCTTACCATGTGCTTACGCTACAACTGTCACTTATGTGGTAGGTATCCGCGGACCAGGCTAGGTGCACTAGAGGGGGGGGGGTTTACAGCTCCGGTCGGTTTCCCCATGAACAAATTCAAAAAAAAAAAGTTACAGCATAGGAAGGGATGGAGAACAAGTATATAAATTGCACAAAGACATATATGGACTAAAACAAGCATTCAGAGGATGGTATGAGAAACTCAAACCGACACCAACAAAATTAAAATTTTGTGCAATCAAGCATGATAATTCTCTATACATAAGATTTAGTGATCAAGCAACTACATATACATATTGGTGTGTGTAAGACGACCTACTCATTACAAGCAATAATAACGAGGAAGTAAACAGAGCAATACAACTTTTGGACCAAAGTCACTAAACATTTGCAAATCAAAGATGTAGGTGAATTAAATCACTTCACGGGGATTCATATTAAAAGAAAATCAACTGCAAAAATATTCTTATCTCACAAAAACTGCATATCAGAGATTTTGACAAGAGCTAAGATGGATCAACCAAAATCATTACCAACTCTTATGACTAGCAGCTTGCTACTATTAAAACATAATGGCGAACCTATTAACAATGTCAAATAGTGTAGGATCATGGCAGTTGCATTACAATATGTGATAATCACAAGGTCAGGGATATGTTTCAATGTAGATAAAGTATGCCAACATATGCAAAACCCACTCAGTGGTCATTCGAAGGCAGTCAAGCATATATTAAGTTATTTGAATGGAAAAAAATTAAGGTTAACGCTTATATCTAGTAAAGACTTA
This sequence comes from Allium sativum, assembly GCA_030737875.1. Lineage (NCBI taxonomy): Eukaryota > Viridiplantae > Streptophyta > Magnoliopsida > Asparagales > Amaryllidaceae > Allium > Allium sativum. The sequence goes on along the minus strand of CM060912.1, from coordinate 309,873,754 downwards.
AATTTATAGGCTTACAGTGACACAAATTGGATTAACGATCTTGGTGGCCGAAAGGCAATTTCCTGCTATTGCATCTATCCCGGACCAGACCCCATATCCTAGTGCACGAAGAAGAAACAATAATCTCAAGATCCAATACGAAGGTAATGTACTGGTCAGTAGTCGGAAAAAAAGCTAAAGTCGTATAGATCGGAAACCCAATGAAGGGATTAGGGTTCGATTTTGCCAGAAAGCTGGTGATTTGTAGGTCTGGAAATTTTATACGAATGTCTGATGCCTGTTCGTGTCCGTAACCGAAATATGTCTGTCTGAATCTGTTCGATTTTCGTTTAGGACACAAGTTAGAACAACAACAAAAATTACGAGAAAAAATCATGTCTAATTTGTGTTCATTTAAATTCCTCGTAGTTCGGTATATAGTTGAAAGAAAGTCTAATGGAAAATATAAATTTTGATGTAAATAGGCATGTCGGACATGGTCCGTTCGTGTCCAGGTCCGAAAATCACATGTCGATGTCCGATCGATTTTATTTAGGACACGAGCTAGAACAACAAAGTTTGTACGAGAAAAAAAATTCATCTGGTCTGTGCCCCGTCCGATTTTACTTAGGATAGAAACTGAACACACCTTCGTCCGGTCCAACCACTTTACACCCCTAATGACTTGGTGCGACAATCGCAACACTCTATCTCTCTTCGTCAATCCAGTCCAACATTCGTGTACAAAGCATATCGGAATAGATTTACATTTTGTGCATGAGAGGACAGGTAGTGATAAATTGTTGGTCAATCACATGCCATCCTACTATCAACATGCAAATATCCTCACAAAGCCTTATCGAGTAAGAACTTTGTTCAGTTGAGAGAGGAATTAAAGGTAGAAGATGACAACAGACATATCGAAGAAGAGGAAGGAAAACCCTAGCTAGAATTAAGGCAGAGCACTGAAGATAATAATGTTTCGCGAATGACAATATAGTCTTTAGAAAATCGGTCATAATACAATGAACATGTGGACCGCATCTTCTCGAAATAGAGTGAGCCTTCGGCACTATCAAGCATGCTGTTTATTTTTCATTTGTACAACATATTTATAAATACAAACTAATAGCTTGTACATGTTTAATTATGCATTGTACAAAATGTTCACTATTCAATAAAAGTTCATTCAATCTTCTTTTAGTGCATAATCACGTCATCGATCATACTAAACCTTGCAAGGTCAGGCGGTAACTCTCCGTTAAGTCAATTCTCAAGTAGGCCTGTTAATAAATACCTAAAAAATCTGAAATCCATAATCGAAAATATGGATATTATCTGACATTCGAAAAGCGGATGCAGATATTCGAAAAGAATTTCGAACGCGGCTGCAGATATGAATGTATCTGTATCCGAAAAATACTCATCCGATCCAAAAGTAAGTATATTTATAGTAATTATTATTTAAAGTATAAAACCATATTAAAGCATAACCTTTAGCACCTATTCAATGTTGTAATGAAAATTTATGTAGGTCGTTGATTCGCATAACCCTATTTAGATAACATAGTTTAACCTCTAACCTACCACACACATCTTTCTTTTCTATTCATTTTTTTTAATATATTAGTCGCTTTCACGCTTAGAAAAATTTCAAGACCCTAAAACATAAATCGTGTCCTATATCGTTTCGCTTTGTTTGATGTCTATGTATTATCTTGCTCTCAAACATTTGTTGCATGTTGCTCTATCCATTCTGGCCCCTAAGATCAAGGTCTTGGTATCACCATCGCCAATAGTCTTATGCGATCGACGACCCTCCCCTCCCGGTATATGTGTTTGCCATTTGTCTTGGTTACTATGATCTAAACAGAGGTGGATTTGTTTAAATTTTATATCGATTGTAAAAAAATTATATTTAAGTGTTGAACTACAATCATATTACTATAAATTGATTGTACATTTTAAGAATTTAGAGTCGTTATGACGTGAATGAGTTAATTTGTTTAGAAAAAGATTGTTATAAATTGTTGATTAGAAAAAAGTTTAAAAAAAAAGTTTATTGTATGATTATTGTTCATACCATGAGTTAAAATTGTAAATGAGTAAAAATATTGTTTGAAATATGATTGATGTATATTAGCATATGATAGTTTATGTGTGAACTTTATTTGAGAAAAGGAATGTTTAAAATGTGATGTTTTTAGTTCATAGATTTTAATATAAGAATATACTTGTTCAATTTTGAATGTGGATATTTTCGGATACTGCATCCTATTTCCGAATATCGGAAAAATTTCGTAGATGCAAACACAGATGTTAACTACTTCATATCCATGGATGTTGGATGTCGATTTTAATTTTTGGATGCGGATGCGGATTTAGATTCAATCATATTTGCATTTGTTTGTTGCCCTATTCTCAAGCAAAATTTCAGTTCGATTTTTAGTTCTCTTCTCAAATATATTCTTCTGCCGTTCTAGGTTCCAATATAAGATAAGTTTCTGACTTCATATGCGCTCTGCGCCTCTTAACCCGGTGAACTTTAGCATGAAATAGAGTAAATAAAAGTAGGATTAATTTTATATATCATACTCCAGATTGTAAAAGATAACATATATTCCAGAATATGATTATTTTCTTCTAGCCATACGTACCTTGGATAGATTATTGTTTTGTACGTATTTTGTAGGTTGAATATATCCCCTTGACCAAAGGGGGTTCCTTTTGTACACTTACTAAGGGCTTGCCCTCTATGCATCTCTACGTCCTCTGCTTTTGGTGCAGCGGACTCGGACGCTCTGGGCCTACTCTGCGTAAGGCTCGGTGCTATTGAGGGCGGTCCACTCGCCCGAAGCTACTCGCTTTGGCTTCGTTCCCCTATTTGCTTTGTGGTTATTCAACGAATCCTGGCGGAGCCCGAAGCTACGTGCTTTGGCTTCACTTCTCACTCCTCCTATACACGCTAACAAGACAAGAATTTAAGTGATGAAGAAGTGATTACCTTGGAAGATACCAGGGCTAATAAGATCAGGGGCTCCCTCCATTCAATTTTGCAAAAATGATATCTCTATACTAATGTCTCGCGGCCTTTTATGCTTGATGGCCTAACTATATTACACACTTTAAGCCCATATTATGAATTTACCTTTCGTTTGCCTGTTGTTGTATTAAATAATTCCAGGTTTGCTAAGACTACTATTCACTGATATGCGAAAATCAGCAAGATATACCTTTTGAAGTATAGAAGCAAAATTCATGAACGAAGCTTACTATATGTAACTACATTTGCTAGACTTTTCAGAACAAATTGATCTGCAAGAAGATCATGTTTAATAACAAATAACTATATAGTTAGACGTGCAGCATCGTGTTGGAATTGAACCAGCCTGTTTAATTGACCTTCACATCGTGTTGAAGTTTTATGAGTGGCTTGGCATTTCGCACAGAGGTGACGCTCTCGTGGGAGGAGTGAATAATAGTTGTTTAGCCTACTCTCCACTTGTGGAAAAACAGGACTCAACTTGTCTGTAGACATATTCATTGTCGTAGAAGCAAACAAGATTTGCTAGTGAGTGAGACATAGAAAAAAAGTACATATAAGTTGATAACATTTTATAAAAGAAGGCCGCGTTATGTTCAAAAAGGAAAATTCATTATATCTTGCTGTTTTACAATTTTAATCGGTTTCACGATTCTTTACCGACTTTTAGATCTAAAATCGGCATACCTTCACCGAATTCTATTGATAAGTTCGGCAACAACTTATCGAATTTCAACTGAATCCCACTTTTAACTAAAACTGAAATAATGTCTATTTCAAACTTTGTGCAATTGATAATTTATAAGGTATTGTCGAAGGAATTTTCCTCTTTTTTTTTGGCTGATCCACACAAGTTTTTCAAGCAACAAGTGGCAATCAATTATTCTGCTCAAAGAACTTCAATGAAGACCCAAAGAGAGAAAATGATTGCGCTTAATTTCCATGATTTAGTTCCACAAGTTAGTATGACTACAGAAGTCAGGTTTGCAAGTGTGGCAATTTGTAGATTTCTGTTTATCACGATATTCAAGTTCTTGAAGTAACTGTTTCCCTCTCCTACCTAATACGTGAAACATGCGGATATTTTAGCATCCTTTTGCTTCTCCTAAACATATATTGTCACGTCTACACACTTGCATTACTCATTAACCAACTTAGTTCCTGAAATTCAAATTCGAGGAAGAAATGAAATGCATAATACACTAACTTAACAAAGATGACTGCACCATAGCGGTTGAGGACTTTGCGCGATAGTAAGTCCGAAACTCGGAATGTCGAGCTAAGAGTCTATCATGTGCATACACAAAATCGGCCACTTACGGTGCCCGTGAACCTAATTAGGTACACTAGAAGTGTTTACGACTCCGGTCGGTTTTACTCGTGAACAAATTCAAAAACAAGAAAAAACTTAAAAAGGTAGAAATGCATGCATGCAAATTCAAGCACAAACCACCAGCCCAATGCAAGCATAATAAAAACCCTAAGCAAGTAATAAACACTGCTTGATAGCATTGAAATGCTGCTCATGCTCAGAAAAGACTGCAACTAAATTATTTTAGGATTTAAATACTAAATTTAAACCAACACCACCATTCATTCCCAGTAACAAAAACAATTAGTTCTCCGAGGATTACATTACCAAAATAAACAACTCAATGGAAACAACATCCCCCTCCCCCCCTTCCCTTTTTTTTTCCATTAGCATGTTCATCAATTAAAATTACAACAAGGCAGAAGGAGCTGTGCTAACGACGATATGCCGAAGAGGATGAGCGACATCGCCGCCTCCTGCATGCTTTACAAACTCTGCAGGGGTTAGGAAGCTTCCATGGCAAACACAAACTATTCTAACTTCTTCCCCTTTTCTGTACTGATAGAGAAATCCTTCTATTCTTCTTCCATTGGGACCTTCTCCTCTCGTGGACACGCACGGCATCTCTTCCATGAAGTTTTTGTCCATCTCCCTTACTCCGTTCGATCGGGTTCTAGCTAATGTGCAGTTCTTTTTGTTTGGAGATGAGTTTCCGGTCTCTCTTTCAATGTTTACTTGAGCACTTGACTTGTCTTCTGCATAAATACACATTTAGCATTATGATGAGTGAATTATTCAATTTGAAGACAGATCAACATCATAGCATACATTACGGCTATGGCTCTTTCTACACCTTTGGTAATTAATATCATAAATTACATAGCTTCAATGGGATAACAATCTCAATCATACAGTAAGAACCAGTACTTTCGGATACCAATCATAGTTGAAAATAAATTTTAGCTAAGGAGCAAGAAGGGGATCCAAAATATGCCCTGGATAGTTAAAAAGTGCAAGAGCGAATTCAAAACACTTATTGATATATAGTATTTGTATTTTTGCTGATGTTAGGCACACATAAACATGTAAAAAAAAATTATTTAGTAAGAGAATTTTAGATGGTCACAACAAGGATTTGTAAATTAATCAGGTATAATTGGATGTTTTTGCTTGTAAGAAATAGAGAAGATATACCTCGGTAGTTTATATATCATTTGGTAGTGATGTTCGACAATGATTCTACCATCTATTGGTGTTATAGTTGGTTTGTTATTCAACCCTTTCGATGTCATAATTTTGTCGTGCTGCGAAGGTGCTCTGTTTTGGAAGTTTGTCGCATAATTTCAAGGAAATCGATGATGAAGCCAAAAGGCAAAACAAACGGTTAACTCAAAATAGATTTTACATCTTCCGCCTAGGATGAGTTTGTTATCTTCTTCAAAGGTTTTCAGAGAAAAGATATAATTAAAAAATAAAATCAATTAATAGAATTAGATTGCTCAAATAATAAAATCAATCGACATTCATTCCCTCAAGATAGGATCGATGCTTCAATTGTTTAGATGACTATATGTACAGATAGATGTGTGCTCTTGGTCGTTCATTTTCAATGTGTGAAGTTTAGTGGAAATTAGAGACGCCTTATTTTTAAAATTTATTAGATGCACACTTACAAATTACGTTCCTGAAATTATTTAGCCTAGTCACCACTGCGGGATATCATGATTATTAAAACATTATGCCATTTTTTTTTTTTAAAGTGAGGGCCGCGGGCCAAAAATCTTTTCCAACGTACAACACAGTTTAAGCGGACCAACGACAACTGAACATGTTACAGTTTCCTGACAAAAAATAACCTCTATACCCTGAAAGAAAGAAAAGGGGGGGGGGGGGGGGGGGGGTATAGAGAGAGAGAAAGAGCGACTATTGGAACACAAAATTGGAAATACAAACTTTGGACTGTTGGATTTGTTTGTTATTATGTGAAATGTGGAAATCAATGAAAGATTTAATGATTGAGATTTATTATGTTCGATTTTATGTCACCATTTTGTGTTTAAGTAGAGTTTACTGTGTTCGTGTTCTTCAAGTGATTTTGAAATGGACAAAGAACGTACTTTCTTAACTAACTTTTGTTGTGCTATTTACTTATTTCAAAAAAAAAAAAAAAAAAAAAAAAAAACCCCACTAACTTTTGTTATTAATGGAGTATATGATTTGATTTTGACTTGGATAAGGGTAATAAACAAAAACATACTTTCTTAATTAAATTTTGTTGTTAATGGAAAAATCAACTAATGTCTACTACCATAAAACAAACGAAATTACTAAATTGCCCTTTTAGAATCGACTTTCTTTATTTTAATTTTCCATCCGCCCCTTTAACCACTTAAATTTCCTAGTTTATAAGGTCAGAACGCATCTCAATTTTCGTTTTTTCAATCTTCATGTAAAAATCTCAATCAAAATGATGCTATTGATTTAGTTTCCTTACACTGAATATTCCATTGTTTTTGGAAGGGGTTTACAATCTTATACCACGCCTGACTTGCCTTTGTTTTTGGTAGGGGTTTACAATCTTATACCATGCCTGACTTACCTTTTATTGTTTTGTGTTGTCGTTCGAAAAATGTGCAGAAGGCGTGTATTTTTTGAGAAATAACCGAAATGGAAAACGAAGCTAACATGTCATATAAACAAATAATGCAAAACCATTCATCACGTTGTCCCTCCATGGCTCCATCCCCTTCGTTATTCCCTTATCGTCATAATAGCCTAAACACTTGGAACACAAATTAGAGATATGTCCCTCTGTTCTAAATTTATTCAATTTATATCCCTCCATTTAAGAAACTGTTTTCTAAATCTCTTTTATTGGATTACTAATTTTCACTTCTTCTATATTTGGTTATCTCTATGATGTGTATTGCGTTACAAGGTACAGACATATATCATAAAAGCACGCATTAAGGTTAGTAAAATTACTGAAATACCTCCAATTTCACCTTCTTCTTTTTACCTTTTTTTTTTAAAGAAAATGACTATAATAAATAAAAATTTTGAATGGATTCAAGGCTGACTTTTCATTATCATAAAGTTGTATGCCATGATTTCCCAACTTTAATTAGCTCTAATTTTATCCAATTATGAATTCCGTAGGGGAATACACAGATGATGAATCGTATGTGTAAAAAACAATTATAAAATTATCACATATTTTTCAAATGCCTAATTTGCAAGAAAGTACTAAATATTCAAGGGTGTGAGATGTCACAGATGTAGACGTTTTAATAATAAATAAAATTTATTGTGTTGGCCTAGCAATGTTCCATACATTATCCTAACCATTCGTTTACGAAATGCTCCAGATCCAAACCAACATAGATAATGCGATACTATTTGTCCCCACTATCACAATATCAAAATCATCAAATTAACAGGGAATAAACCCACAAATCATAAAAACATGAACTAAAACCACAGAAAACAAAATTTGAATTGAATTTAACAATATACCTTGAACCGATTTATTTTCCATATCCGAAACAGCAGAAGAGCTGCTTCCTTGCGAACCAATAGATCCTGGTGAGCTTCTCTTCCATCTGATCTCATCACTGCAAACGAATTGCCCGCTGTTCTCTTTCTTAATCAAACACCCGTTCTTTGTTTTGCTGCCATCGTCGGTGCTTTTGGCAGCAATTTTCTCGCACCTCTTCCTTTTAGCTTCCAATCTCTTCAGGGTTTGCATCTTCTTCTTCCTCATAACCTCCTCATCCGTCTCTACCGGCAACGAACACGTTCTTGTCAACGCACTGCACTCGTTCCTTGCCGTCTCGAATTCGTTTTGCTCCGCTGAAAAGATGTTGAAGGTAGAAACTGAATTGGACCGTGCGATTTTTTCAATCCTGGGTTCGGTACCGAAACGACCGTTTAGAGAAAGGCCAAGGCCGAGCTCGACGTCGCCTGCGGCGGTGGACGGAGTCGAGTCGCCTGAGGCGCCGAAATTTTTCAAGAGATCTATGGGATACACGTTGAATTTCGACGAGAAGTGCTCTGTTTCTCCGTTTCGAGACATTTGTGGGTTTGATATTGCGGATAAGTTGAAGTTTTCGATGAGTTAACCGGCTGTTCGGGTGGAGACGCCCAAGGCTGGAATTGAGAAAAGCGGAAAATCGAAATTTTGTAAAATTTGGGTTGAAAGTTGAGGAAAGGAAACAGGGAAGAAAAAGAGGGGGGGAGAGGAGGGATGATAAAAAGAAAGAAAGTGAATGATTGTTTTTTAAAAATAGAAAAGACGGAAATAACCTTATGGAAAATGGAATGGACACGTGTCGAGTAGATAAGGAGGAGGAGGAGACGCGTGTTCAATTGGACGATAACGAGGACGAAAGGCATGTAAGTTGTCTAAACGCTTGGGAGCTGGAGAGGGCCAGTTAGCAGCATTAACACGTGTCTGTAATTATAGACTGGGAGTGGGCACATGTCGATTTGGTTCATAGAAAGGGGGAGAGGAACGAAGATTCCTCGTTTTTATTTTTATTTTGGAAACTAAGAAAAAAAAGGGGGGAGGGAATATTTTGTCGGAAGGCAAACTCGTCGGGCAATATATTCACATTTTTTATTCATCTACTAAAACAACCGACAAATGGAAAATATTGAAAAAAAAAAAAAACCGTAGAACTTTCAATTTAGTTGTATTTTATTTAAATAAAAAACTTGGGCTTATGTTTAGTTTAACTTATAATTATAAGCATTTAATAGATACTTGAACGTGTTAAAGGTCACACACACACATATATATATGTATATATATATACAAGCGTTCCGTGGCAGCCCAAAAATGTAGCACTCAAAAAACCCCATGATTTTCACCTCTCATTTATATTAAAAAAATTGAGTGGGAAGTGAGAGAGTTAGTGGAAAGAGAGAGAAGGGGAGGTAGTGGGAAATGAGTGGTGGAAAAGTAATATGCTAAAGGGGTGCTCACTATTTGGGGTGCCATTGAACCTGCCTGGCAAGTTCAATGGCACCCCAAAAACATAACACTCCTTAAGCCTACCACTTTTCCACAGCACATTTCCTCCCTCTCTCCTTCCACTCATTCTCTCATCTCTCATTCATTTTCTTTAATATAAATGAGAGAAGGAAATCAGTGGGCATTTGGGGTGCTCCATTTTTAGGGTGCAACCGAACGCTTGCCACACACACACACACACACACACACACACACACATATATATATATATATATATATATGAAGCGGCTATAGGGGCACAAATTTGTGTACACAAAACCTGGACCATACGATTTGTTTGTTTTTACGTGTGTGGTGTAATTCAGGGGCATATCTAATGACTCAGGTTTTGTGTGTTTAATTTTGTGTCCATTTAGACTCCCCCCCCCCCCACACATATATATATATATATATATATATGTGTGTGTGTGTGTGTGTGTGTGTGTGTGTGTGTGTGTGTGTGTGTGTATGTATATATATAGGCAAGCGTTCGGTTGCAACCCAAAAATGGAGCACCCCAAATGCTTCCTAATTTCCACCACCCGTTTATATCAAAGAATGTGAGTGGGAAGTGATGTGTGTGTATGTGTATATATATATATATATATATATATATATATATATATATATATATATATATATATATATATATATAAACACACACACAACACGTTCTATTTTCAAACATCCCAATTGTTCCACATTTATATTTAAATAAACTAGTGGAATGACAAAGAAAATTAGTGAAAAGAGAAAGAAATGAGAAAGTATAAAGAAAATCATTGGCTATTGAAGTGTTATACAGTCTGGGATGCTTCTAATCTATCTCACATGTATGTGTATATTTGGTTTTAAATTAATTCCATAATGCTTTGTCCCCTATAAGTATCGTAAAATTCTCTTGACTATTATCCAGTGTTCAGATAGGGGATTTTGCATAATTGACTAAGCCTATTCACACTGTAACATATGTCTGGCCTTGTAATTGTTGCATACTGCAGTTCCCCAATTACACTCCTGTATTGCTTTGCATTGCTAATAGCTTACCCTTTGAGCTTTAAAAATCGTAAATTATTGATCATAGTTGGTGGCAATGATTTTGCTTGATGCATATTGGTTCTCTGTAGAATTTCAGTGATGTAATTTTGTTGTAAGAACAATCTATCTTCATTTTTCCTGTTGATCAGAATTCCAAAGAAATAACTTAACTCATCCAGATCCTTGATGGCAAAATTTTGATCAAGTATGTTTATAACTCTGTTGATTTCTTGACTGCTTTGTCCTGTTATTAACATGTCATCCACATTGACAAGAATATAGATAATTCCTTGGTTACTTTTCCTCATATATAAGGAGTTATTTGATTTTGCCTATGTGAAACGAATCTTTTACAAGGTCAATTTTAGATTTTCATACCATGCTCCCCAAGCTTTGATTTAGACCATATATTGCTTTGTGTAATTTACATACAAGTAGCTTGTCTTTAATATTGGCTTCATACCCCTCTGGTTTATGCATGTAGACATCTTCAATTAATTCACTATTCAAAAATGCATTGTCGACATCTAATTGCCTGATATACCCGTTCTTACACAAAGCAATAGTTAGAACAATTCGAATAGTTGTGAGTTTTACAACTGGTGAAAAAGTTTCATTAAAATCGAATCCAAATTGTTGAGCATATCTTTTGCATTGTAATTTTCAACTGTGTCATCTGCTTTTCTTTTTATTTTGTAAACTCATCTGCATCCGATAATGTTTTTGTGAGTGGGTGGTGTGACCAAGCTCCAGGTTTTGTTTTTAATGAGTGCCTCATATTCACTATCCATTGCCTTTTTCCATTTCTCTGACTTTGCTGCTTGAATATAGCTTACTGGTTCAATTTCATTTACTGGTATACTGTCCAGTTTAGGTTTGAAAATTCCACTCTTTGACCTAGTAGTGATATGATGCCCAACCTGTAACTGTTGTGTCTGATTGTGGCCATTAGAATTAGTACTTGTTGTGTCTGTGTTGTTGCTTTCTGTAGCTTCATGCATATTGTTGTGTGCTTCCTCTATGCTATTATTATTTTCACTTATTGAAGCAATGATTTGATCACTGGGAACCCTCTGTGCATGTGCATGTGCATTAACACTGCTTTCATATTGCTTCTCTTCATAGTTGCTCTCTATTAATTGTTCTGCAAGAATTGGTATTGTAGAAATTTTTGTGCCTGAATATTGATTATTTCCTTCCTTTGTTGCTTGCTTTTCTGCATATGGAAAAACATTTTCACCAAAAACAACATGTCTTGATATAAAAACCCTACCATTTTTATCAAAGAACTTGTAACCTTTCCGGTTTTAAGGATAACCAATAAAAGTGCATGGAGTAGATATCATGTTGAGTTTCTTAAACATGGGAAACAAAAACACCCAAATCTCTTGAGAAATTTGTAATCTGGTTTAATCATTAAAAATCATTTCATGTGGGGTTCGGTTTTTTAATACTTTTGTTGGTAACTTGTTTATAAGGTACATGGAAGTATTGAATGCTTCATTCCAATATTTCATTGGTAAAACCCCTTAAGATAATAATGTTAAACCAGTTTCAACTAAATGTCTGTGTTTTCTCTCAACCAACCCATTTTGTTTAGATGTATGAGGGCAAGTCAGTCAGTGTTTTATGCCTCTTTTGATAAAATAATTTGTAAGTGGCTTGAACTCACCCCCACCGTCTGTTTGTATCATTTTTACACTACAGTTGGTCTGTTTTTCTATGAAATCTATAAATTGAATAGTTGTATTATGTGTATTTTACTTATTTTTAAGCATATATCCAAGTATACCTTGAGTAAGCATTAACAAAGGATAGATAGTACATGTGTTCTTGATATGAATTCAGTGGTGTTAGTCCCCACAAATCAGCTGCTATAAGCTCTAGTGGCATGTTGTATATCATTTTAGAATTACCAAAAGGAAGTTTGTGGCTTTTGCCGACTTGGCAGTGTATGCAAGCATGTTTAACAGGTATATTATTAAAAGAAATGTAACGAACAGGGATTTTCGACCCCGAATGTGACGGCCCGCCCCGCACCAGCCAACATTTCCAACGAAAGTGCGTTGTGTCGATGTCCAACCAGCACGGGACGGTCGCCAAAGAAAGGAAAAGAAGGGAATTTGAACTAGTAAGGCACTTGTAGAATGTCTCACAGCGCATGGAATAAAATATAATAATAACATACTTGACATAAAACATGCGAGACAATGCATAAGCTGAAAACTAAACCATCATAGCAGCGGAAAAACCAGAATACAGCTTATGTTCCACATCATCATTATTACAATTTTTCAAACTGTCTTTAAAGCAAAATAAGAAAGGTACACTACTAATGCCCAAAGTAGTGACCAGCAACGACACTGGGAGAATATCTATATATATATATCATACGTAGAAGTCTCCTGCTCATCTCGGGCACAGCTACCCGTGCATAATCATCTGACTTGTCTCTAGTCTGCCCGTTTAAGAGCACCCAGAGTAATAAGAAGATACATAAAACTCTGTGTCAGACAAAAGTCTAGTATGAGTGATAAGCAGCAAAATAGAACAATAACAGGTATACTAAACCATATCTGAACCTGGACCTGCAACCAAAGAGTTAGTACAACAAGATGTACAATACTCTAAGGTGACGCTAACATATGGTGTAAAGATACAGGGGGTGGGGGTGTGCATGTCATAATGATGGCAAACAATCAAGCATAACAACCATCCTCACATCTCTCACTCAGTGCGTAAAGCATACGATATTCACTGCTTTGATCACCCATATCCTTGCTATGATCACTCTGCCCCATGGAGTCATGGCGACTCCACTACACTGATCATAGCCACTTGTCCTTGCTATGTCCACTCTGCCCCATGAAGTCATAACGACTCCATTGCACTGGATCATAGTCATGCTACGATCACTCTGCCCCATGAAGCAATAACTACCCCACTGCACTAATCCATAGCCTAACAATCGTCTCTCGGTGGTGAATCAAAGCTATGGACGTCGACAACTCCTTAGCGCACGTCCCGCAGCAAAGTCCAATCATGAAGTCAACTCGTTGATCCCATTTGGATCCTGAGTAATAACCAACCATCTGGACTTCCTTTGCATCTCGAGTTTTATTCTTCTCCTCAGTTTGGTTCGGTCGTGATGCACATCTGGAACGGGTCCTGACACCCCATTTGGTTCGTTAGTAAACTTCCTCCTCTGGCTCGGTCATACTCGTTCGTGGGCCCCGGTTCGGAGATCTTCGGTTCAGGTCGTGATCTCTGGTTCGGGTCGGAGGAGTGTTCCGGTTCGTGGCCACCCAATGGATCGGGTCATGGTCCCCGATCCGGTTCGGATCGGGTTATATTCTCCCATCCCTTCGTAGCACTCCGCTTTGGTCTTCTTCTCCAACATTGGGCCGGTTCGGTCGTGGTCTCCTCCAAGCTCTAGGTCGGGTCGTGACATTCAAATGGCGGAGGTTCGTGATGGCGAACAGGTTCGATTCGGGGGCAAGAGGCGGCTAGTGGGTGGGCTACACGACCCGACTCGGTCCCCTTCCACCGATCCGATCCGGTTTCCTGCATATTTCCTACAACTTCCAGCAACCGTATTTACGCCACTCGACAACGTTTTCGACCATTCTAACTTTTCTAATCAATCACAAAGCATACCATATAGTCATAGCAACATATCTAATCATCTACAAATACCAAAACAACAATATGACAAGTTTAAACGGATCAAACGTACTCAAAACCCATATTTTTCCCTTAAGCATGTTTAAGAAAATCTAATGATAGGATTAGCAAAACTTAACCAAATTAACCCAAACTTCTAACAGAGGCTTAAAATAATATTTAAGAATTTCTAAACATTTTTCCATATTTTTAACATGTATAATTTCGTTAATTAACACTAATCACCCTAATTAACTGTAATTAGTGTAAAAACAATGTTAATCACTCACCTTAGCCACAAATAAACTCAGATCTGAAACTTTTAGACAAAATGGTTCGGATTCCAATACACTCCAGCAGCTCTACCTCAATTTTTGTGCTAGTGCGCTTTGATTTGATGTAGATTTGGCTTAATTAGTGATTAGAAGGTGATTTGGGGTGTTTTAGCAAGTGGAGGCCATTGCTAGGGTTCAAAGGTTGTAAGTGGCGGCTAAGAAATGAAATAAAAACTAATTTACTAACTCATCTCAGCCCTCCCACAACCCTAATCCCGAAATCGGTTATGGACCCTCTTGCTAATCACCCTAATTAGGCCCGGTTAAGCTGTTTTTCACCTTCTAAACCTTGTTTCAGTCATATCTCCCAAACGGTGAGTCCGTTTGGCTATTGTGACCACTCTACGGAAAGGTAAACCATCATCCAGATCTAATGAAAGTGGTTTTAGGTCAAAACTCCTTACCAATTAAAAGTTATGGCCAAAACAAGATCAGCTAGGGGCAAAACGGTCATTTAAAAATCGGCAAAAATCATGAACATGGGAAATGACCCCAAAAGTCGTCTCCTAAAGTTACATGACCATTCGACTTCGTATGTGAAAGAAAGAAATATTCTATGATCCTTCGATGCGTAGAATGCGAGTCGTTACATTATCTCCCCCTTAAGAAATTTCGCCCCCGAAATTTCTTAACTAAGAAACAAGCAAAGGATCCCGCATGCCTACCAACCATTCACAACAATCAAACAAACACAAACAAACAAACAAGTCTATCCTAGTTTGCGGAAAACTAAGTCGCAATTAAAATCTTACCAGGCAAAGAGTTCTGGATACGTCTTCTTAACGCTCTCCTCTGTCCCCTAAGTACAGTCATTCTCATCCTTGCCCCCATTGAACCTTGACTAGATTCGCCGCTTTCCTTCGAAGTTTCTTCGTATCGTGCTCGACAATACGAATCGGCTTGCGATTCATAACCGCCTCAGGTTCTACTTCGATATCATCCAACTGATCAGGTGAAATAGTCATATCGGGATTGTGCATGAATTTCCTTAATTGGGAAACATGAAATACATTATGAACTCATGCAATCTTCTCTGGTAATTCAACTTTATATGCCAAATTCCCAACTTGCTCGAGGATTGGGAATGGACCAATAAATCTTGGAGCCAGTTTTCCTCTCCTTCCAAATCGAATAACATTCTTTAATGGAGAAATTTTGACAAACACTGAGTCGCCAATGGAGAATTTTAAATCACTTCTCCTCTTATCAGCATAACTCTTCTGCCTATCTTGGGCAGCCTTCATTCGTTGTCGGATAACCTTAATCTTGTCTGAAGTTTGTCCTATCACATCTGGTCCAAGCACAAATTTCTCACCAGTTTCTAACCAACATGACGGTGAGTTGCACGGTCTTCCGTACAAAGCTTTAAATGGAGCCATACCAATACTGGATTGATAACTATTATTATATGCAAACTTTACTAGATGCAAATGGTCATCCCATGATCCACCAAATCCAATATGCAAGCTCTCAAGAGATCTTCTAATACTCGATTCACCCTTTCTGTCTGACTGTCAGTTTGAGAATGGTATGCGGTACTGAGATGAAATTCTGATCCTAAAGCCTCTTGTAAGCTCTTCCAAAATCCACTAGTAAACAACGGATCTCGGTCGCTCATAATGCCTTTGGGTATTCCCTGAAATCTCATTACCCATTTCATATATGGTTCCGCTAACTTAGCTGCCGTTCTATTCGACTTGATAGGTATAAACCTTGCACTCTTGGTCAATCGGTCCACAATCACCCAAATGCTATCATGGCCCGATCTAGTCCTTGGCAACCCAATAATGAAATCCATTGATACTTTTTCCCATTTCCATTCTGTAATTTCTAATGGTTGTAACAAACCACTAGGCTTCTTTTGCTCAGCTTTAACTAGCTGGCAATTCATGCATTTGGATATAAACTTCCCAACATCTCTTTTCATCCCTTCTCAGTAGTAGGTCTGCTTCATGTCTCGATACATTTTATTACCACCGGGATGTATAGTCAGTTTTGAGTGATGACATTCTCTAAGCACTTCATCTCTCAATCCATCGACATTGGGCACAACTAGTCTATCATTCTTTCTAAGTCATCCATCTCGATCAAGCCCATACTTGTCCATCTCTTCATCGTTTCCCATCTCTAACTTGGAGATGATTTCCAATAGGTTAGGATCGTCCCTCTGACTGGAACCAATCCGCTCAATCAAAGTGGGTATGATTGTCAAACTTGCTAATACTTCTGGATCCAATTCGCACTTTGGTCTGAAATCATACCCAGCGATGTACTACAGTTGCTTCCATTCTAGAAACATTGCCCCTAAACTGGCATGTCTCCTACTCAATGCATTAGCTGCCGCATTGCCCTTTCCTGGTGTATATGCGATATCGAAATCGTAGGAAGCCAAGAATTCTAACCATCTTTGTTGTCGGAGATTTAGATCCTTCTGAGAGAAAAGATACTTTAACGACTTATGATCGGTAAACTACTCGAATCCTTCTCCCAAGAGATAATGTCTCCACATCTTCAATGCGAACACGATCGCTGCCAATTCCAAATCATGGGTAGGATATCTATTCTCGTGTGGTTTCAGTTGTCGACTAGCATAAGCTACAACTCTACCTCCTTGCATCAATACAACACCTAGTCCGGTACCACAGGCATCTGTATATACCGTCATCTCTTCATTCCCTATAGGAATGACTAACACTGGTGCACATGTCAACTTTTCCTTTAGACTCTTGAATGCATTCTCGCACTTTTCATCCCAAACAAAAGTTTAAATTTTCTTGGTCAACTGAGTCAACGGTGCCGCTATCTTGGAGAAGTCTTGGATAAACTTACGATAATATCCAGGCAATCCTAAGAAACTTCTTACGTCTGTTGCATTCTTGGGCGTAGACCAATCTTGTACCATAGCCACTTTTGCAGGGTCCATGGCAATACCATTCTCTGAAACAACATGGCCCAAGAATCTCACTTCCCTCCTCCAAAAGTGACACTTAGAGAACTTTTCTTTCAATTGGTGTTTTCTCAACACCTCCATCACTATCCTCAAATGTTCCTTGTGTTCTTCCTCTGTCCTCGAATAAACTAAGATATAATCCACGAACACAAGAACAAACTTATTCAATTGATCCCTGAATACCCTATTCATAAGATCCACAAAATATGTTGGTGCATTGGTCAACCCGAGTGGCATGACCAACCACTCACAGAATCCAGACGGCATTCGAAAGGCCATCTTAGCTATACTCTCAGCTTCCACTCTAAGATGATGGAAACCTGTCGCGAGATCCAATTGGGAGAACACTCTCGCGCCACTCAACTGATCAAACAAATCATCTATCCGCGGTAGAGGATACTTATTCTTCCTCGTCACCTTATTCAACTCGCGGTAGTCCACACACAATCGGAGGGAGCCATCTGCCTTGGTAGCAAACACAACTGGTGCTCCCCATTTGGAAACACTTCTTCTGATAAATCCCTTCTTCAACAGATCGCTTACTTGCACCCCGAGCTCTTGCTGCTCCCTTGGTGCCATACGACGAAGTGGCATCACTATAGGCCTGACATCTTTCACTAAATCAATACGAAACTCAATCTCTCGGTGTGGTGGAAGTCCGGTCACTTCCTCGAAGACGTCTGGATACTGGCCAGCCACGGGCACATCTGACAACTCATCATGCGGGATGTCGAGGGAATTTAGAAAACTAGTCATTACCCCATCACTAGGTAGACCACCAAACACTACCCTCCGCCCATCATCCACTCTAAATGTCACCAAAAAGCCCTCACAGTCTGCCACCACCCCGTACCTTTGGAGCCAATCGACTCCCAAAATAATGCCAAACCCAGTAAATCCCAAAACAAAACAATCGCAAACAAACATGCATCCATGACTCGATAAGACCACATTACGACAAATCATGCTAAGGCTAGTTGAACCACCAATCGAGTTCGTCACCGCTAAAGGTCTATCGACTATCTCGGGTTCCAATCCCAACTTATCTACCAGGTCACTAGATATAAAGGAACGGGAAGCCCCGGTATTAAATAATACTCGAACAGGAACATCATAAACAGAAAGCATACCTTAAATAAAGACATTCTTTCCTTTCTCCGCCGCAGTTGGGGCATTCGACGAAGAAGGAACAACACTGATAGCATATGCTTTTACAATCTTCTTTTCTTTAGGGGGTTGCGGACACTTATCCTTTTGATGTCCAACTTGGCCACAATTGAAGCACTTCCTCTCCGCGAGCTTCGCTCGACATTCTTTAGCATAATGGCCCTTCTTGCCACAGCTAAAGCACTCCACATCTTTCTTATTCTTTTTCTTCTAGCCATCCTTGGTCTGATTCTGCTTTCTCTTATTCTGAGAACCATTCTTGCCTCCACCGCTTGCTTGCGGTTTTTGCTCCTCTACAGATGCAACCTCAGTCTTCGACTTAGGGTATAGACTCTCTGATCTCAAAGCTTTTCCCACAATCGATTCAAACGTCTCATCGATGTGGTTAACAAGCCTTTCCCCCAAGTACTGATCTAAGCCTGTTATGAACTTCTCATTCTTCTTCTCGGGAGTGTCAATAAGAGATAATCCATACTTCGATAAAGTATCGAACTCAGCAATATACTCCGAGACTGCTCGACCATTCTGC
Organism: Allium sativum; assembly: GCA_030737875.1. Lineage (NCBI taxonomy): Eukaryota > Viridiplantae > Streptophyta > Magnoliopsida > Asparagales > Amaryllidaceae > Allium > Allium sativum. The sequence continues at coordinate 309,854,724 of CM060912.1, read as the reverse complement.
TTAAGTTCTAAGAACTTCCTAAACAATTCCGATTTCTGAGCAGTAGGGATAAACTTATCACTGAATCGGGCCTTAAACTGATCCCATGTAACTTGATCCTCTGGGGTAGTTGCCTTAATAGCATTCCACCAATTCATCGCCCGTCCTTGCAGCTGACGGGATGCTAGCTTTCTCTTCGTCGCATCCTCGATGCCCAAGTTTTCTAAGATACGCTCACAACTATCCAACCAATCCTGAACTTCTGTAGCCGATTTCGTTCCATGGAACGGCTTTCCACCAAGACTAGTGTAATCCTTGCAAAGCTTGGCGAAATCGGCTCTAGGTGGCTGCACCGCTGCACTACCACCATTTGCAGCATTAGGAACTGCTTCTTGCACATTTCTAAGCATCTCTCTCATGTAGTCAGTGAACATCGTCCTCATATCAGGAGCATTCCCATTATTAGCTCCTCTACCAGTACCCCTAGTATATCGGCCCATCGTTCAATCTGTAAGGAGAAAACGATTAACTATCTCTTCAGTAGTGCCAGTACAGTGCGACTTTATCCTTAAATATACTAATAGTATATATACATATAAACTTTCGAAAACCAAAATATAACAAATACGCGCTCTCATATACGTACTATCTCTCCCTGGTGTCTTTCCCTAGGTTAACTACGCAACCTAGAGCTCTGATACCAAATGTGACGGCCCGCCCCGCACCAGCCTACATTTCCAATGAAAGTGCGCTGTGCCGATGTCCAACCAGCACGGGGCGGTCGCCGAAGAAAGGAAAAGAAGGGAATTTGAACTAGCAAGGAACCCGTAGAATGTCTCACAGCGCATGGAATAAAATATAATAATAACATACTTGACATAAAACAGGTGAGACAGTGCATAAGCTGAAAACTAAACCATCATAGCAACGGAAAATCCAAAATACAGCTTATGTTCCACATCATCATTATTACAATTTTTCAAACTGTCTTTAAAGCAAAATAAGAAAGTTACACTACTAATGCCCAAAGTAGTGACCAACAGCGACAAATGGAGAATATCTATATATATATCATACGTGGAAGCCTCCTGCTCGTCTCCGGCACAGCTACCCATGCATAATCACTTGACCTGTCTCTAGTCTGCCCGTTTAAGAGCACCCAGAGTAATAAGAAGAGACATAAAACTCTGGGTCAGACAAAAGTCTGGTATGAGCGATAAGCAGCAAAACAGAACAATAGCAGGTATACTAAACCATACCTGAACCTGGACCTGCAACCAAAGAGTTAGTACAACAAGATGTACAATACTCTAAGGTGACACTAACATATGGTGTAAAGATGCGGGGGTAGGGGTGTGCATGTCATAATGATGGCAAACAATCAAGCATAGCAACCATGCTCACATCTCTCACTCAGTGAGTAAAGCATACGATATCCACCGCTTTGATCACCCATATCCTTGCTATGATCACTCTGCCCCATGGAGTCATGGCGACTCCACTGCACTAATCCATGGCCACTAGTCCTTGCTATGTCCACTCTGCCCCCATGAAGTCATAACGACTCCATTGCACTGGCTCATAGCCATGCTACGATCACTCTGCCCCCGTGACGCAATAACTACCCCACTGCATTGATCTGTAGCTTAACAATCGTCTCTCGGTGGTGAATCAAAGCTATGGACTTCGACAACTCCTTAGCACACGTCCCGTAGCGAAGTCCAATCATGAAGTCAACTCGTTGATCCCAATTGGATCCTGAGTAATAACCTCCCATCTGGACTTCCTATGCATCTCGGGTTTTATTCTTCTCCTCGTCCTCAGTTTGGTTCGGTCGTGATGCACATCTGGTACGGGTCCTGACACCCCATTCGGTTCGTGCGTAAACTTCCTCCCTTGGCTCGGTCATACTCGTTCATGGATCCCGGTTCAGAGTGCTTCAGTTCAGGTCGTGATCTCTGGTTCGGGTCGGAGGAGTGTTCTGGTTCGTGGCCACCTAATGGATTGGGTCATGGTCCCCGATCCAGTTCGGGTCGTGTTGTATTCTCACATCCATTCGTAGCACTCCGCTTTGGTCTTCTTCTCCAACAGTGGGTCGGTTCGGTCGTGGTCTCCTCCAAGCTCCAGGTCGGCTCGTGACATTCAAATGGTGGAGGTTCGTTATGGCGAACTGGTTCGGTTCGGGTGCAATAGGCGGCTAGTGGGTGGGCTACACGACCCGACCCGGTCCCCTTCCACTGATCCGATCCGGTTTCCTACATATTTCCTACAACTTCCAGCAACCGTTTTTACACCACTCGACGGCGTTTTCGACCATTCTAACTTTTCTAATCAATCACAAAGCATACCATACAGTCATAGCAACATATATAATAATCCACAAACACCAAAACAACAATATGACAAGTTTAAACGGATCAAAAGTACCCAAAACCCATATTTTCCCCTTAAGCATGTTTAAGCAAATCTAATGATAGCATTAGCAAAACTTAATCAAATTAATCCAAACTTCTAACAGAGGCTTAAAATAATATTTAAGAATTTCTAAACATTTTTCCATATTTTTAACATGTATAATTTCGTTAATTAACACTAATCACCCTAATTAACTGTAATTAGTGTAAAAACAATGCTAATCACTCACCTTAGCCACAAATAAACTCAGATCTGAAACTTTCAGACAAAATGGTTCGGATTCCAATACACTCCAGCAGCTCTACCTTAATTTTTGTGCTAGTGCGCTTTGATTTGATGTAGATTTGGCTTAATTAGTGATTAGAAGGTGATTTGGGGTGTTTTAGCAAGTGGAGGCCATTGCTAGGGTTCAAAGGTTGTAAGTGGCGGCTAAGAAATGAAATAAAAACTGATTTACTAACTCATCTCAGCCCTCCCATAACCCTAATCTTGAAATGGGTTATGGGCCCTCTTGCTAATCACCCTAATTAGGTCCGGTTAAGCTGTTTTTCACCTTCTAAACCTTGTTTCAGCCATATTTCCCAAACGGTGAGTCCGTTTGGCTAAAGTGACCACTCTACGGAAAGGTAAACTATCATCCAGATCTAATGGAAGTGGTTCTAGGTCAAAACTACATACCAATCAAAAGTTATGGCCAAAACAAGATCAGCTAGGGGCAAAACGGTCATTTAAAAATCGGCAAAAATCATGAACATGGGAAATGACTCCAATAGTCGTCTCCCAAAGTTACATGACCATACGACTTCGTATGTGAAAGAAATAAATATTCTACGATCCTTCGATGCGTAGAATGCGGGTCGTTACACCGAAAATCGACACATAACGTCATGTCGAACATTCAGGCATCAAAAAATACCATAACGTTATTAGAAAGAAATTAGAGGGTGATAAGAAGGAAAAGAATACTAGAAAAGAAGAAGAAGAATAACAACACAACACCATCAGAGTCTCACATCGCAGTGGAACAAAATATAATATAGAAATAAACTTTATTGAGAGCTTGAAAAAATATTACAACATCAGAGTACATCAATACATCTGGACAGTTATAATAGTATGTCCTCATAAATATAACACACAGCGGAATAATAATGGTACAACATCGTACTTTTGAACTCCTTCAACTCGTCTTTGGACTTCACATCATCCAATAACCTGGACCTGTACAACCCGGTCTAACCCGAGCATTACAAACACTGGGCCAGTCTCGTGAACCAGAGTGAGAAAACTCGCTAAGTTTATAATATCATTCATCTTGATTTTTAAAGTTAAAATCCTTTTGAAAGAAAAGGATAATCATAAGACCAAATCCACACATAAATACAGACGGTTTTTACCTTACGATAACCCAAAACATTTTGAAATCAATATCTTATTTTGATATTGTAATAGTGTCTAAATACAAATAAATAAAATCTAGCAGAACGCTTGCATCTCACGCTGTACATATATAGTATATAAACAAAACCGCTGTCTCTTATTAGAGATTGGATTCCGACTATGACAAGGTATGGAACCACCTGCCGATAGAGTATCTCTAGAGGGGAATACACTGGGTTCAACAAGAATGTCTTGCAACTCGGCCCACACATGACCGACCACTCATTTCGCCTGAGTGTATCGAATGTATATCACCAACGGTTGTGTGCAACCCACCGTTTCTCGAAAAGGGACAGCATCGAAATAGATTAAAGAATGAAATGGATTTTCTCTAGATAAGTGATTATACACCCTAATGGGTGCGACCCACATAGCCATGCTGTCTGCCCGATTTTCGTCATTTCCCAGTTGATGAGACTTGAGGTTATAATCGACTTTTGGAATATCCGACCGCCATTCACATCGTCCACACAAGTCATTCAGGAACAGGATGAACCAAAGGCACCCTCTTACTACATCCTAGAAATCATCTTATATATCAGTAGCGAGTAGTCCTTGCCATCCGTAAATCCCAACCGCGATGGAATCCCAATATATAGGGATCAGCCAGAGATTTTAAGTAACTCTTCCATTTTATGAAGATCTATGGTCTTCAATTGCTCCATCTCGATTAGCATCTTCGACATATTCGTATTTGTTGGTTGGAATGGTTTTCGAATATAAATTTGATCCCGGTCTTTCCGTACCAACAACGCATTAGCATGATTTTGATAGTCGGTTATTTAACTATCAAAATAAACAATCATAAAAACAAAACAAATCCATTGCTTGAGTACACAACGTTACTTGGCCATTAAAATAATATATCAGTTTTAATATATTATGTAATGGCCCAAAAATTCGACCAATTTGAGCTGACTAATATCCTACACATTCAACTCAAAGTGCATGAAAGTTCAGATCATTAATAGAAAGAAATTAGAGGATGAGATAGAAAAGATAGAACTAATAGAATAGAAGAAGAAGAAGAACACAGTTGAACATAATCAGAGTAAACACGAAATCTCACAACGGAACGAAAATAATGGTATGTATATACAATACAGTCTGATTATTTATTTGGTCATTAACAAATATATAAGTGAGTAGGGATTAATGTAAAGATTAATAACTAAGAGAAATTGTTTTCATCCAAATTAATAATACTATTGGTTATCACAACTGTGTTCACACATGACATATTTTGGTATAAAACTGATGATTGGTGGTTAAAACAAATATATATATATATATATATATTTGTGGTTGGTTTATTTCCTTTCCTAAACTCTAATTAAAATAGTATATTTAAAAATCTATATTCACTTATAAATAAATTTCATAACTTTATTTCTATCGATTCACCTGCCAATAAGTCAATCTTTATAAAATAGTTTGTATTTTGGTCATCTGCTATAAATTCTTCAACCAATTTCACCATTGGTTAATGACCAAACAAATGTTGAATTTGGGTTTAACAATCAATAACCAATTCAATAATCCAATCACATGGGTTAAACAGTTCATATAATGATCATATACAGATAAATAATCAACTCAATTGATAGCAGTCAACCAATAACAATAATTCAGCATCCAATTTATTTTAAATACGTTTATATCATTATAAATGTAACCAACGAGGTAAGTTACTCTGTTTGGAAATCATCGCAAAAAATAACGATGTTATTTAATTTAAATTAAACAATGCTTAATTTAAATAATCGATATAACAATATTTAACAACATCCAAATAATAATCAAATCAACCAACAATTAGCAAACATGGCATACAAATAATAAACCCGACTTATAAGAATTATAAGTGGGAGAACTGAGTGAGTTTAACTCACCTTGGGTTTCGTTTGCTGTCAGAACGGTTCGTTTTAATTAAATTAAACTTGCATTTAAATTAATTAAAATTTCCAGCTGCTTCCAGCTCCGTTCGTTCCAACTCCAGAAGGTAAAGTTCCTTAATATGGTTCCACTGATTTTGGTTGGGTTCAATTCTTACATTCTATAAAAAAAAATTATAAATTTAATCAATTAACGGTTTAAATTTTAAATAAATAAATATTCTTAATTAACAATTAACCAATAACGCTAATTATATATGTTTATATAAAATTTGGGTTGACTAATCTAATTACGGTTAGTATATAAATTTTGGTCCACCTACATACCTCTTTCCTCTCCCACACATGACAGACCGACTTCCTTTTACATACATATATATATATGTATATATATATATATACATGTATATATATTGTGAGTATAAATTGACCATAGGTTGTTACCTGCTATTTTGCACTTCTGCATCATGACACAAATGTACACATCATTCATGTCCAGCCTCCAAATAGCATTGCTCTAATTGACCCAAAAGTCAACATGAATTATAACAGCCTACCTCCTCACGTATACATTGCGTCTTCCCCCTTTACTTTAATATTACTTCCTTCCACTTGTTTTCCTCCAGTATACTTCGTTATATACATACATATATATATATATGTGTGTGTGTATATATATATATATATATTAATAACTTGTCCCAACCCAACGTCAAAGGCCCTCTTCCCAAACAAAATACCGCACCCTACAGCTTCCTCTTCTTCCTTGGTTAAAGAACGCATGCTCCTACCAGTAAACGTCTCCATGGCCGTTGTCTTCCATTCCCCACAACTCCTCCGATACACCACTAAAACCCTTAACGTCTTTACCATTACTTCCCCCTTTTCCTCCTCTCGCCGACCATAACTACCACATACCACTCACAACCGCCCTTTAACCCCGCTGTTTCAGACATAGCCACAACTACAGTGTCAAACATCGACACTTTTTGCCTTGAATCCTTCCCAAAATTTTCCAGTCAACTCCGTTTCAACCGAAAATCTCGAAACTAGTATTCCAACCATGAACTAAAGCCTTCTTCTCCTGGTTCTTACTAATCTTCCTCTTCGCTGTAGAAAACTCCGTGATAAAAAACTTCTTCGAAATCCACCAACATGGACCAGATGGATGCTTCGGATTTATAGAGTTCATTGCAAGTTGTTTCATGAGTTTTAATTGTGAATACTAGTCGAAATAAATTTTTAAAGGTGGTCACCATTATTTTCTTCACTGTGTTTGGATTTTTGGTAATGGAGATGAACGCATGGCCTCCTATACTTATACGCAGAAAATACTTGGCCATCACAGTTCCCATTTGGTAGGCTTGAGTAGGTAGGAAGGTCGCTGCGGTGTCTCTTCTTTTCAAGCTTTGTGATTTGAGTTGTTGGTAGGTAGCTGTAGAAGAAGGGTAGGAAGCAGAGCTCCAGAAGAGGGTAGCTGGGATGTGGCCTACGTGAATTATCATTCCCATCAAGCTGAGAGATGTCATCCCCATGCGTGTGATGGCAGAAGACTAGGGTAGGAGGTGTATGTTTAGTTTAGTAGTGTTGCAGAAGTAGACATAAAGGTTTGCATAACATACGGTGTACATACTGATTGAAACTTAAGAAAAAGGAGAAAGAAGGGTGTACTGTTTGATATAGAATAGGTCTGTTGTTGAACATGAAAATAGGATAGCTGCATAGAAATTGGTCTGCGTCTTCACTTTTTTCATGTGCTTTCGTTTGGAGAGTTATGAATAGGGTAGCTCGGCATTGGTACTTTTCTAGTTTGCTTTGGACTTAAGGGCTATTCAGTTTTTATATTTTGTTTAGGTTGATGGATTTTTTTACAGCAGACTGAAAAGATAATACACAAGGTAGATTACTGGTTTAGGTTAGGCTTGGGGAGTTGTGCGATGGTAAGATTATGCATTTTGAATTGAAAATACAAGGCGTACAGGTCACTCTATTAGCTTATGTACATAGGGTGGGCATATCTTGGTTTGTGTGGTATCAATTGCCACAATCGATTTACAGTATGTACTAATTTAAGTCGGTTGTGATCCTAATGGTGACAGGTACACATGTTTTCAATAATTTACAGTAGATAGGTTCGCACATGCATTAATTTTCCTTTCCTTTAACTGTGATGAATCGACGAAAGAAAGTCGTATGGGAAAAAGTAGGCTGCGACTTTTAGTAGATTAGACATGTTTTTTTATATTTCTTAAGATAGAAGGTTTTACTGTTTTAATTATTTTAGTTTTGGTGTCATTCATTTTATACTGTTGGACTAGCCTATCATTATTAACGTCGAACGCTAAATGTACGCTTTCTCTCACACTAACCCCAAGCACTACGAAAACAAATGTACTGCTACCTCTTCACATTCTGTATATTTTTTTTGGATCCAATGAAATTAATTTTATTGGAAAATCGACTCCGTTTGCACAACGGTCTTATTTTAAATTTTAAATTTATTTATCGGTTCACGTTTAAATTTCGTCTACCGACAAAATCGTTTGGCTCCAAACTGGAAATCTAGCAATAACTAGCGATACGTTTTTTAATAAAATTCGTTTCATCGAAAACGGAGGTCGTTTGGAAAAATAACTGCTTATACGACTTATATAATACCGTAAAAATATAAATAAACAACAAAACAATAAATTATTATTACCATATACACTTGAATAAAATATATACAGCTTTAGATTCAGTTAATATTGGATAATAACTCAACATAAATATTTTTCCAGTTAAACGATATTCAAATTTATAAAGAAATCCTTTCATAAATCATTAAATAACGTTATCGTTTATAATCGAAATCCATAGCGACTAATTTAAATTTTGATGTGGACATAACTTGCAATATATAAGAAAAAAAATATGATTTTTCTCTTCCATTTGAAAATTATAATCAAACAGATCCTAACATTTCTTATTTCACAGAATTCTGACTTAAAACGAATTCTATATATCAAATTGAAGTTCAAAACCCAAATTAGTGAACTGCCGCGACATTTCAAGTTCGTTTTATATCAATTATAAATATAAATGTTCACTCGTCATTTAAATAATGAATTCAATATTAAAATCCATTAATATTATAAATTTAATATTAAAAGCCAAATTAAATATTTGAATTCAAACAGCTGAAAAATCCGGGTCGTTGCATTCTTCCCCCCTTAAAAGAATTTCGTCCCCGAAATTGCTAAGTAAGAAGAATGATTCAAACCCAATTATTTTCAAAATAATTATATTAAAATATTATTTAAAAATATTTAAGTTTAAAATTTTACGAAAATTCGCCAGCATCTCCTCTATAGTGTTCGATCCAAACAACTACAACTCGCCATTCTGGCCTCGCATCGATCAAAAGAAAATAAAGCTAAATGGCTAACCCAACTTAGGGGTATAAAATCAATCACCCAAATCAATATTATCAAGGTTTACCTATTTGTCGAGCAACTCAAACTCTAATTTCAAACCAAAGCATTAGCAATTCTTCCTCTTTTCAACCTGTACTTAACACAATATCCAATGCCAATAACAGATACAGGGAAAAATCCTTTTGGCTTCATTTCATATTTGATTTTATTCGAATTCATTATACTGAATTTATTTTCTAGTTTCCATTCATTCAACTGTTGCTGAATTATTATATTCAACCAATTTATCATCCAGTAAAAAATAATTCTCAATCAGTACAACAAAGTCATTCTATTTTTCCTTAATAGTTTTATTTAACTTATCTCTAATTAAATTTTAGTTTATTTAATCATGGTTATATTAAACCATTTAAATTCACAATCTTATTTGAATTCCCATTTAGATCAATTAAACAAATTAATATTCCATTAATTTGATAAAATTATTACTTTTATATATGAGAATATATTTTGAGCAATATTCACCCTCTTTACAAAACAATATTGTATCAATTGCCAGTTCAGCTTGAACCAATCAAACAACACAATACAAAACATTTGTATATAAAATTTACAAATACGTTCTCTTATATATACACTCAAACTCAATCTAGGATATTACTAATCCCATTTCTGTCGAGTTACACCACAGAGCCAAGGTTTCTACTCAACCAATAGCTCTGATACCACTGTAACGAACAAGGATTTTCGACCCTGAAATTTGACACATAACGTCATGTCGAACATTCAAGTATCGAAAAACACCAGAACGTTATTAGAAAGAAATTAGAGGGTGAGATAAAAAGGAAAGGAATATTAGAAAAGAAGAAGAAGAATAACAACATAACACCATCAGAGTCTCACATCGCAGTGGAACAAAATATAGTATAGAAATAAACTTTATTGAGAGCTTGAAATAATCCTTACAACATCAGAGTACATCAATACATCTGGATAGTTATAATAGCATGTCCTCATAAATATAACACACAGCGGAATAATAACGGTACAACATCGTACTTTGAACTCCTTCAGCTCGTCTTTGGACTTCACAGGATCCAATAACCTGGACCTGTGCAACCAGGTCTAACCCGAGCATTACAAACACCGGGTCAGTCTCGTGAACCAGAGTGAGAAAACTCGCTAAGTTTATAATATTATCCATCTTGATTTTAAAGTTAAAATCCTTTTGAAAGAAAAGGATAATCATAAGACCATATCCACACATAAATATGGATGGTTTTGACTTTACGATAACCCAAAACATTTTGAAATCAATACCCTATTCTGATATTATAATAGTGTTTAAATACAAATAAATAGAATCTAGCAGAACGCTTGCATCTCACACTCTACATATATAGTATATAAACAAAACCGCTGTCTCTTATTAGAGATTGGATTCCGACTATGACAAGGCATGGAACCACCTGCCGATAGTGTATCTCTAGAGGGAGTACACTGGGTTCAACAAGAACGTCTTGCAACCCAGCCCACACATGACCGACCACTCATTTCGCCTGAGTGTATCGAATGTATATCACCAACGGTTGGGTGCGACCCACCATTTCCCGAAAAGGGACAGCATCGAAATAGATTAAAGAATGAAATGGATTTTCTCTAGATAAGTGATTATACACCCTAATGGGTGCAACCCACATAGCCAAGCTGCCTGCCCGATTTTCATCATTTCCCAGTTGATGAGGTTTGAGGTTATAATCGACTTTTGGAATATCCGACCACCATTCACATCGTCCACACAAGTCATCCAGGAACAAGATGAACCGACGGCACCCTCCTACTACATCCTAGGAATCACCCTATAGGTCAGTAGTGAGTAGTCCTTGCAATCTGTAGATCCCAACCACGACAGAATCATAGCATATCTCTAGGGATCAGCCAGAGATTTTAAGTTACTCTTCCATTTTATGAAGATCTACGGTCCTCAATTTCTCCATCTCGGTCAGCATCTTCGATGTATTCATAATTATTTTTCGGAATGGTTTTCGAATAAACATTTCCTTGAAAGCCAGCGGAGACCGGCTATGACTTTAAAAATGAGAAAGGTGTTACTCGCTCAGCGGATCAAAGCCGTCAGGCAAAGATATGCGGAAATAATGATGGCCTTTTTCTGATCTCATTCGTCTTCCAAACCAGATGCTTCTTTAAAAGAAAGCTCTTTGCCTTTCATCGCCTCAACGGATATACCGGTTTTTTTTTTCGAGGATGATGAGGAGGTTAAGCTAAGAGCGAAGCTGTGAAATCATGCTCATCCATTTCAAGCCTTGTTCGGTCATTCAGATATGGTTGGGGTTGCCGCTCCTTAGTTCATCTCTCGGTAGAACAAGCCACCACTTAGGTGGGTTCGACTCCCACGGGAGCGCACATTGCCAATCTAATTGGTACTTTCCTTTTTTGAATTCTTAGCTCTTGCTGTCAATTACTGATTCTTTAGCGAGGTAAAGTAATATTACTGAGGGCAGTAGACTGGCAAGGGAACGACTATTTCGGTATTCGTTCTGGAATCAGTGACTGAGAGTAAGGGCTAGTGACTGGCAAGGGATCTCCTTATTAAATATATTACTATTACTAAATTTATTGATTTAGTAAACGATTAAATAACATTAACTTTTAAACTTTGACGTCTTTAAACATTATCTGGGTTCTATTACAAATCCCATTACTCGATCCTTCACCAAATTAATTACAAGAATCATTTCCTAAATCTTTCAATCACTTATTCTGGGAAATCTCATTTCAAATCCCATTCATTTATCTTAATGCCATTATTAAGTAACGCGAATTTAAAATTTACGTTTTAACTTCTCATCTCTATTCATAAACTCATTTATACAACTTTGGTTTAATATCAAACCCTTTTTTCATCTTGATTCCCTTTACTTAACAAATATTAAGTACATTCATTTTAAGCTTGTCACATTCGGTTATTCTCCATTATACTTCGTTATATTATTTTTCCCTTTTTTTCATAACTTGGCCCAGCCCAACGTCAAAAGCCCTCGTTCCAAACAAAAAACTGGACCCTACAGTTTCGTCTTCTTCCTTGATTAAAGAACGCACGCTCCTACCAATAAACGTCTCCATGGCTATTGTCTTCCATTCCCCACAACTCCTCTGATACACCACTAAAACCCTTAACGTCTTTACCATTACTTCTCCCTTTTCCTCCTCTCTCCGACCATAACTACTACATACCACTCGCAACTACCCCTCAACCCCGCTGTTTCAGACGAAGCCGCAACTACAATGTCAAACCTCGACACTTTTTGCCTCAGATCCTTCCCAAAATTTTCCAGTCGACTCCGTTTCAATCGACAATCTCGAAACTAGTATTCCAACCATGAACTAAAGCCTTCTTCTCCTGATTCTTACCAATCTTCCTCTTCGATGTAGAAAACTCCGCGATAAAAAATTCTTCGAAATCCACCAACATGGACTAGTTGGATGATTCGGTTTTATAGAGTTCATTGCAAGTTGTTTCATGAGTTTTAATTGTGAATACTAGTTGAAATAAATTTTTAAAGGTGGTCGTCATTATTTTCTTCACTGTGTTTGGGTTTCTGGTAATGGAGATGAACGCATGGCCTCCTATACTTATACGCAGAAAATACTTGGCCATCACGATTCCTATTTGGTAAGCATGAGTAGGTAGGAAGGTAGTTGCGGTGTCTCTTCTTTTCAAGCTTTGTGATTTGAGTTGTGGGTAGGTAGTTGTAGAAGAAGTGTAGGAAGCAGAGCTCCAGAAGAGGGTAGCTGGGATGAGGCATGCGCGAATTATCATTCCCATCAAGCTGAGAGAAGTCGTCCCCATGCATGTGATGATAGAAGACTAGTGTAGGAGATGTATGTTTAGTTTAGTAGTGTTGCAGAAGTAGACATAAAGGTTTGCAGAACATACGGTGTATGTATTGATTGAAACTTAAGAAAAAGGAGAAAGAAGGGTGTACTGTTTGATATAGAATAGGTCTGTTGTTGAACGTGAAAATAGGATAGCTGCATAGAAATTGGTCTGCGTCTTCACTTTTTGCATGTGCTTTCGTTTGGAGAGTTATGAATAGGGTAGCTCAGCATTGGTACTTTTCTAGTTTGCTTTGGACTTAAGGCTATTCAGTTTCTATATTTTATTTAGGTTAATGGAAATTTTTATAATAGCCTGAAAAGATAATACACAAGGTAGGCTACTGGTTTAGGTTAGGCTTAGGGAGTTGTGCGATGGTAAGATTATGCATTTTGAATTGAAAAAACAAGACGTACAGGTCACAGCTTATGTATATAGGGTGGGTGTATCTTGGTTTGTGTGGTATCAATTGGCATAATTGATTTACAGTATGTACTAATTTAAGTCGGTTGTGATCCTAATGGTGACTGATACACATGTTTTCAATTGTGTAGAGTAGATAGGTCCGCACATGCATTAATTTTCCTTTCCTATAATTGTGATGAATCGACGAAAGAAAGTTGTGTGGGAAAAAGTAGGTTGCGACTTTTAGTAAATTAGACATGTTCCTTTATACTGCTTAAGACAGAAGGTTTTACTATTTTAATTATTTTAGTTTTGGTGTCATTCGTTTTATACTGCTGGACTAGCCTATCATTATTAACGTTGAATGCTAAATGTACGCTTTCTCTTACACTAACCTCAAGCACTACGAAACCAGATGTACTGCTACATCTTCATATTTTGTATATATATTGTTTGGATCCAATGAAATTAATTTTGTTGGAAAATAGACTCTGTTTGCACAACGGTCTTATTTTAAATTTATTTATCGGTTCATGTTTAAATTTCATCTACCAACAAAACAACTTCGTTTGGCTCCAAACTGGAAATCTAGCAATAACTTGCGATACATTTTTCAATAAAATTCGTTTCGTCGAAAACGGAGGTCACTTTGAAAAATAACTACTTATACGACTTATATAATACCGTAAAAATATAAATAAACTACAAAACAATAAATTATCATTACCATATACACCTGTATAAAATATATACAACTTTAGATATAGTTAATATTGGATAATAACTCAACAAAGATATTTTTCTAGCTAAACAATATTCAAATTTATAAAGAAATCCTTTCATAAATCATTAAATAACGTTATCGTTTATAATCGAAATCCATAGCGACTATTTTAAATTTTGATTTGGACATAACTTGCAATATATAAGAAAAAAATTATGATTTTTCTCCTCCATTTGAAAATTATAATCAAACAGATCCTAACATTTCTTATTTCACAGAATTCCGACTTAAAACTGATTCTGTATATCAAATTGAAGTTCAAAACCCAATTTAACGAACTACCGCGACATTTCGAGTTCATTTTATATTAATTATAAATATAAATGTTCACTCGTCGTTTAAATAATGAATTCAATATTAAAATCCATTAATATTATAAATTTAATATTAAAAACAAAATTAAATATTCGAATTCAAATAGCTGAAAATTTCTGGTCATTACAAGAAATATTTTTACTATTTAAAACAGTTCTTATAGTGTCTAAATTAGGATGCCCAAGCCTTAATTGCCAAGTTTCTATTACATTCTCATGACTATTATGACTACTGCTATAATGATTACTCTTATTACTACTATTACTACTTGCATCTACATTGTTGCACCAAATTTCTTAACTCGAAGCATTTCCAGACTTCAAGTTCTCAAATTTGTAAATCCCATTATGTAGATTACCCTGTAGTAATATTTCTTGACTTAGTAAATCCTTAGCTAGGCAAAATCTGGGATGAAATTTGAAATATACATTATTATCACTGGCAAATTTTGAAACACTTAATAAATTTTTGTTAATAGCAGAAAGCCAAAGTAAATTATTTAATTTTAGTTGTCTTTTTCCTGATATAATTCCTTTACCAATGTATGTAATATTAGCAGTTTGACCATTACCCATATGTAAAAATTTCATACTTGAGTAGCTTTTGCTGCCAATGTTTAAATTTTTAAGATTGTTTGTGACATAGTGTGTAGCTCTGAATCTGGATATTGTTCTTCTAGATAAGCCTCATCAGTCCTGTCTTTATTCCTAGTGCCTTGACCTTTGTTGTTGTCATTATTGCTTCTGTTTTGGTTATTGAAAGTTGCTAAGTTTGCTTGTGCCCCTCTCTGACTTGTGTTCTTCTGATTAAGTGGTGGTCCATTTGCATCAGTATTGTACCTAAAGTAACACTTATTTGTTGTTTGCCCAAAATTTTCACATATTTAACACTTCACTCTGTTATTGTTGTTCCATTTTCCTCTGCCACGTCCTCTTCGTGGTGGAAAGCCTCTTTGATGTTGAAACCCTCTTTGATACTAGTTTTCTTGTATTGTTGTTGTTTCTTTGTGGTTGTTTGTTTTTGGCAGCAGAAAAGATTGCAGAAATCTCCCCTTGTGTAGTCTTCCTTTGATCGATTTTCCTTTGGGAGCCAGTAGAGCATATCAAACAAAATGCAAATTAGGTATGGCTAGTTGTGTTGCTATAACTGTGAATAAAGACTCGTACTCCTTATCTAATCCAATAGTAATGAAAAGAATTTGTTTGCTATCACTAATTTTATGTCCCACAGCACTTAATCTATCACATTGAATTTTTATTTACTTAAATAATCTTTCATACTCATGTTTTCCTTTAGGCAGTTATGTAGATCTCATCTATACTACATTACATGTGCAGCAGATTGTGAACTGAAGATTTTCTCTACTGCTGACTATATTTCGTGTGTTGTGTTGCATCCAACTATCTAGACAACAAATTCGAGCTAATAGATGAAAATAACCAGGATGACAGCTGTAACGACCCGCATTCTACGCATCATAGGATCGTAGAATATTTATTTCTGTCACATACGAAGTCGTATGGTCATGTAACTTTGGAAGACGATTATTGGGGTCATTTCCCATGTTCATGATTTTTCTCGATTTTTAAATGACCATTTTACCCCTAGTTATCACTGTTTTGGCCATAACTTTTGACTGGAAAGGAATTTTGACCTGAAACCACTTCCATTGGCTCCGGATGATGGTTTCTCTTTCCGTAGAGTGGTCAGATTAGCCAAACGGACTCACCGTTTGGGAGATATGGCTGAAACAAGTTTCAGATGGTGAAAAACAGCTTAATTGGGCTTAAACGGGTGATTAGCAGCTAGGCCCAAGGGGAATTTCGGGTTTAGGGGGATATAGGTGCTGGTTAGGGTTAGAAAACATTTCTTTAGACATTTTCCAGCCGCCACTTTCATTTCCCTTAACCTAGCCATGGCCTCCACTCTCTAAAACACCTAAAAATCACCTTCTAATTGAAGATTAGGCTTAGCAAACATTAAATTAAGAAGAAAAAGCACCAAAGCAAGGTTGGAGATGCTGTATAAGATTGGGAACAGCGCCAAATCAGATAATATTTCAGTTTTGGGGTTCTAGTTGTGGCAAAGGTGAGTGATAGCATCGTTTTGACACTAATTACAGTTAATTAAGGGTAATTAGTGAAGATTAGCGAATTTATACACTAATAAATTCTGGAAAAATGTTTAGAAATTCTTAAATAATATTTCATGCCTCTGTTAGAAAATTTAGACGATTTGATTAAGTTTTACTAAGTATGTGTTTAAACATGATTAAGAGGGATTATAGGAAAATGTGAGGTTTTGGCCACTTTTGATCCATTTTGATTCATTTAAATTGTTGTTTGTTGCTTGTGGTTGCTGTTACATGTTGCTATGACCCTTTGGTATGCTTTGTGATTGATTCCAATAGTTAGATTGGTCGAAAACGCCGTCGAGAGGCGTATAAACACTTGCTGGAAGTTGCAGGAATTAGTGCAGGAAATCGGATCGGATCGCCCCTACCCGACCCGAACCGCCCATTTCCCTTCACCACGAACCGAACCGGATCGTTATAGCGAAGCAAGCTGCGCCACGAGCTGAAGGGTCCGACCCGCTCCGAGATGGTGAGCCCAAGACGCCACGAACCGACCTGCCTGAAGTGATGGCGCCACGACCGAGCTCTCGCGTGCGAACCGACCTGGCATGAAGAAGGCTCTGACCCGATCCGAGGACTGATGCTTTGTGGTTGAAGGCGGCACGAACCACGACAAGATGGAGGGTGCGAACCGAACCGAGGTGGTGGACCCGGACCGATCCGATGGGTGGTCACGAACCTGACCCGACCCGATTTGGTGGAAGAGATGATGATCCGAACCGATTCGAAGGAGGAAGATCCATAACCCGAAATGCAAAGGTAGTTCAAGTGGAAGTTAGAGCTCAGGATCCAGATGGGAACCAATGAGTTCACTTCATGGTTGGGCTTTGCTGCGGGACGCGTGCCAAGGAGTTATCGACGTCTATAGCTTTGGACCACTATGGTAGGAGGTACGAAGGCGGATTCAGGGCCATTATGGCATCGGTAGAACCGAGGGCTACGACCAATGAAGTGGGTCATTGAAATGTTTGGTCATGACTCCAAGTGTTTGGCTTGGTCACAACAGGGTTTCTACAAGTCGGGATTCGTCGTTACCTCAGTTTGTCTAGTGTTCCAAAGTGGTAGATGTCGTACGCTTTACGCACTGAGTGAGATATGTGAGGATGGTTGCTATGGATGATTTGTTTGCTATCATTGTGACATGCACACCCCACCCCCGTATACTTACATTATTTATTATGGCACCTTGGAGTATTGTACGGTATGTGGTACTAACTATTTGGTTGCAGGTCCAGGTTCAGGTATGGTTTAGTATACCTGTTATTACTCTGTTTAGACGCTTATCGCTCATACCAGGCTTTATGTCTGACCCAGAGTTTTATGTCTCTTCTTATTACTCTGGGTGCTCACACGAGCAGACTAGAGACAGGTTAGCTGGTGATGCACGGGTAGGTGATCCGGAGACGAGCAGGAGGCTTCCACGTAAAATATATACATAATATTCTCCCTGTATTGTTGAAGATCACTACTTGGGCATTGTTGGTGTATCTTCTACTTCAGCTTTCTTTTGCTTAGAGACAGTAAATTTGGAAATTGTAATAAGCTGTATTTGGATTTCCACTGCTTTGATGATTGATGTTGATTTTAGTTATCAGCTTATGCACTGTCTCGCCTGTTTTGTGTCAAGTATGTTATTATTATATTTTATTCCATGCGCTGTGAGACATTCTACAGGTTTCTTGATTAGTTCATTCTCTTCTTTCTTCTCTTCTAACGACCGTTCTGTGCTAGCTGGGCATGTGTACAGCGCACTTCCGGAGGAAATGCAGGCTGGTGCGGGACGGGCCGTCACACTTGGTATCAGAGCTCTAGGTTGCGTAGTTAACCTGGGGAAGTTATCAGGGAGAGATAATATACGTATACGAGAGAGCGTATTTGTGATTACTTTGGTTTTTAAAAGCTATATATATATATATATATATATATATATACTATTAGTAGTATAAGGATGAAGTCGTACTGCACTAGCACCACTATGGAGTCGTTAATCATTTTCTTTTTCAGATTGACGATGAGCCGATATGTTAGTGGTACCGGTAGGGGAGCCAATAATGGGAATGCTGCTGACATGAGGACGATGTTTACTGACCTCATGAGAGAGATGCTTAGAGATGCACAGAGGGCAGCTCCCAATGGTGGAAATGGTGGTGGTCCCATAGTGCAGGCGCCAAGAGTCGACTTCGCCAAGCTGAATAAGGATTATACTAGCCTTGGTGGGAAGCCGTTCCACGGAACGGAGTCGGCCACGGATGTTCAGGATTGGTTGGATAGTTGCGAACGTATCTTCGAGGATTTGGGTATCGAGGATGCGATGAAGAGAAAGCTAGCGTCCCGTCAGCTGCAAGGGCGGGCAATGAATTGGTGGAATGCTATAAAGGCAGCTACTCCCGAAGATCAGATTACTTGGGAGCAGTTTAAGGCTCGCTTTAGTGAGAAGTTCATTCCAGCTGCTCAGAAGTCAATGTTGTTTAAGAGGTTCTTGGAGCTCAAGCAGAGTGGCAGAGCTGTCTCAGAGTATATTGCTGAATTTGACACTTTGTCAAAATATGGGTTATCTCTTATTGATACTGCCGAGAAAAAGAATGAGAAATTCATAACTGGGTTAGATCAGTACTTAGGGGAAAGGCTTATTAACCACATCGATGAGACGTTTGAGTCGATTGTGGGGAAAGCATTAAGATCAGAGAGTCTCTACCCTAAGCCGAAGACTGAGGTTGCATCCGCAGATGAGCCAAAGCCACAAGTAAGTGGTGGAGGCAAGGGTGGTTCCCAGAATAAAAGAAAGCAGAACCAGACTAAGGATGGCCAGAAGAAAAAGAATAAGCAAGATGTGGAGTGCTTCAGCTGTGGTAAGAAGGGCCATTATGCTAGTAATTGTCGGGCCAAGCCAGCGGATAGGAAGTGCTTCAACTGTGGCCAAATGGGACATCACAAGGACAAGTGTCCACAGCCTCCTAAGGAAAAGCAAATGGTGAAAGCATATGCCCTTAATGCTATTCCTTCTTCGTCGAATGCCCCAACTGCGACGGAGAAGGGAAAGAATGTCGTCATTCAAGGTATGCTTTCGGTTTATGATGTTCCTGTTAGAGTTTTGTTTGATACCGGAGCTTCCAGTTCTTTCATATCTAGTGACCTGGTAGATAGGTTAGGATTGGAGCCCGAGATTGTCGATAGACCTTTAGTAGTGACGAACCCGATTGGTGGTTCGACTAGCCTTAGCATGATTTGTCGTAATGTGGTCTTATCGAGTCATGGATGCATGTTTGTTTGTGATTGTTTTGTTTTGGGCTTTACTGGGTTTGGCATTATTTTGGGAGTAGATTGGCTCCAAAGATACGGGGTGGTGGTAGACTGTGAGGGCTTTTTGGTGACAGCTAGAGCGGATGAGGGGCGGAGGATAGTGTTTGGTGGTCTACCCAGTGAGGGGGTATTGGCTAGTTTTCTAAACTCCCTCGACATTCCGCATAGTGAGTTGTCAGGTTTGCCCGTGGTTGGCCAGTATCCGGATGTTTTCGAAGAAGTGACCGGACTTCCGCCACACCGAGAGATTGAGTTCCGTATTGATTTGGTAAAAGATGCCAGGCCTATAGTGATGCCACTTCGTCGTATGGCACCAAGAGAGCAGCGAGAGCTCGAGGTGCAAGTCAGCGATCTTTTGAAGAAGGGATTTATCAGAAGGAGTGTTTCTGAGTGGGGAGCACCAGTTGTGTTTGCTACTAAGGCGGATGGTTCCCTTCGTTTGTGTGTAGACTACCGCGAGTTGAATAAAGTGACGAGGAAGAACAAGTATCCTCTACCGCGGATAGATGATTTGTTTGATCAGTTGAGTGGCGCGAGGGTATTTTCTCAGTTGGATCTCGCGACAGGTTTTCATCAGCTTAGAGTGGAAGCTGAGAGTATAGCTAAAACGGCATTTCGAACGCCGTCTGGGTTTTATGAGTGGTTGGTCATGCCATTCGGGCTGACCAATGCCCCAGCATATTTTGTGGATCTTATGAATAGGGTATTCAGAGATCAGTTGAATAAGTTTGTCCTTGTGTTCGTTGATGATATTTTGGTCTACTCAAGGACAGAGGAAGAACACAAGGGACATTTAAGAATAGTGATGGAGGTGTTGAGAAAACACCAATTGAAAGCAAAGTTTTCTAAGTGCCACTTCTGGAAGAGGGAAGTGAGGTTCTTGGGCCATGTTGTATCAGAAAATGGGATTGCCGTGGACCCGGCGAAGGTGGCTACGGTACAGGATTGGCCTGCGCCCAAGAATGCAACAGATGTAAGAAGTTTCTTGGGGTTAGCGGGGTATTATCGTAAGTTTATCCAAAGTTTCTCCAAGATAGCAGCACCATTGACCCAGTTGACCAAGAAGAATCAAGCTTTTGTTTGGGATGAAAGGTGCGAGAATGCATTCAAAAGTCTAAAGGACAAGTTGACAAGCGCACCAGTGTTAGTCATTCCTAAGGGGAATGAAGAGATGACGGTATACACGGATGCCTGTGGTACCGGACTGGGTGCTGTATTGATGCAAAGCGGTAGGGTTGTAGCTTACGCAAGTCGGCAATTGAAACCGCACGAGAGAAGATACCCTACCCATGATTTAGAATTGGCAGCGATCGTGTTCGCGTTAAAGATGTGGAGACACTATCTCTTGGGAGAAAGATTTGAGCTGTTTACAGATCATAAGTCGTTAAAGTATCTCTTCTCTCAAAAAGATCTGAATCTCCGTCAGCAGAGATGGTTAGAGTTCTTAGCTTCCTATGATTTTGACATCACATACACACCAGGAAAGGGCAATGCGGTGGCTGATGCATTGAGTAGAAGACATGCCAGCTTAGGGGTTATGTTCCTTGAATGGAAGCAACTGGAGTTTATCGCGAGGTTTGATTTCAGACCAAAGTGCGAATTGGATCCAGAAATGTTAGCAAGTTTGACGATCAGATCCACTTTGATTGAACGGATCGGCTCTAGTCAGAGGGACGACCCTAACCTATTGGAAATCATCTCCAAGTTAGAGATGGGTATCGATGAGGAGATGAACAAGTATGGGCTTGATCGAGATGGATGGCTTAGAAAGAATGGAAGGCTTGTTGTACCCAATGTCAATGGATTGAGAGATGAAGTGCTTAGAGAATGTCATCACTCAAAGTTGACTATACACCCCGGTGGTAACAAGATGTATCGAGATATGAAGCAGACTTACTACTGGGAAGGGATGAAAAGAGACGTTGGGAAGTTTATATCCAAGTGTATGAATTGCCAGCTAGTTAAAGCCGAGCAAAAGAAGCCTAGTGGGTTGTTACAGCCCTTAGAAATTCCCGAAATGAAATGGGAGCAAGTCTCGATGGATTTCATCGATGGTTTACCAAGGACTAGATTGGGATATGATAGCATTTGGGTGATTGTAGACCGATTGACTAAAAGTGCAAGGTTTATACCAGTCAAATCGACCAGAACGACAGCTAAGTTAGCAGAATTATATATGAAGTGGGTAGTGAGATTTCATGGAGTACCCAAAAGTATTGTGAGCGACCGAGACCCGTTGTTCACTAGTGGGTTTTGGAAGAGCTTACAAGAGGCTCTAGGGTCAGAGTTACATCTCAGTACCGCATATCATCCTCAGACCGACGGTCAGACGGAGAGGGTGAACCGTATTTTGGAAGACCTCTTGAGAGCATGTATATTGGATTTTGGTGGATCATGGGATGACCATTTACATCTAGTAGAGTTTGCATATAATAATAGCTACCAATCCAATATCGGTATGGCTCCGTTTGAAGCCTTGTACAGAAGACCATGCAACTCACCATCATGTTGGATAGAGACTGGCGAGAAGTTTATGCTTGGACCAGATGTGGTGAGGGAAACTTCAGATAAAATCAAGACCATTCAACAACGAATGAAGGCTGCCCAAGATAGGCAGAAGAGTTATGCTGATAAGAGGAGAAGAGACTTAAAATTCTCCGTTGGCGACTTGGTGTTTGTCAAGATTTCTCCGTTAAAGAGCGTAATACGATTTGGCAGGAGAGGCAAGTTGGCACCAAGATTTGTTGGCCCATTCCCTGTTCTTGAACTAGTCGGGAATTTGGCATATAGAATTGACTTACCAGAGAAGATGGCGGGAGTTCATAACGTATTTCATGTTTCCCAACTAAGGAAGTTCGTTCACGACTCAGATATGACTATTTCACCTGATCAGTTAGAGGACTTCGAAGTAGAACCCGAGGCGGTTGGGAACCGCAAGCCGGCCCGTATTGTCGAGCACGACATGAAGCAACTTCGAAGGAAGGCGGTGAAGCTAGTCAAAGTACAGTGGAGCGAGGACGAGAAAGATTGTACTTGGGAGACAGAGTAGAATATTAGGAAGTCACACCCAGAACTCTTTGCCTGGTAAGATTTTGACTTCGACTTAGCCTTCCGCATGCTAGGGTAAGTTTGTTTTGCTTGTTTTGCATGTTTGATTGATGTATGTGGTTGCTAGGCATGCGGGATCTTTTGTATGTTTTGGGTTAAGGAATTTCGGGGGCGAAATTTCTTAAGGGGGGAGAGTGTAACGACCCGCATTCTACGCATCATAGGATCGTAGAATATTTATTTCTGTCACATACGAAGTCGTATGGTCATGTAACTTTGGGAGACGATTATTGGGGTCATTTCCCATGTTCATGATTTTTCTCGATTTTTAAATGACCATTTTACCCCTAGTTATCACTGTTTTGGCCATAACTTTTGACTGGAAAGGAATTTTGACCTGAAACCACTTCCATTGGCTCCGGATGATGGTTTCTCTTTCCGTAGAGTGGTCACATTAGCCAAACGGACTCACCGTTTGGGAGATATGGCTGAAACAAGTTTCAGATGGTAAAAAACAGCTTAATTGGGCTTAAACGGGTGATTAGCAGCTAGGCCCAAGGGGAATTTCGGGTTTAGGGGGATATAGGTGCTGATTAGGGTTAGAAAACATTTCTTTAGACATTTTCCAGCTGCCACTTTCATTTCCCTTAACCTAGCCATGGCCTCCACTCTCTAAAACACCCAAAAATCACCTTCTAATTGAAGATTAGGCTTAGCAAACATTAAATTAAGAAGAAAAAGAACCAAAGCAAGGTTGGAGCTGCTATATAAGATTGGGAACAGCGCCAAATCAGAGAATATTTCAGTTTTGGGGTTCTAGTTGTGGCAAAGGTGAGTGATAACATCATTTTGACACTAATTACAGTTAACTAAGGGTAATTAGTGAAGATTAGCGAATTTATACACTAATAAATTCTGGAAAAATGTTTAGAAATTCTTAAATAATATTTCATGCCTCTGTTAGAAAATTTAGACGATTTGATTAAGTTTTACTAAGTATGTGCTTAAACATGATTAAGAGGGATTATAGGAAAATGTGAGGTTTTGGCCACTTTTGATCCATTTTGATTCATTTAAATTGTTGTTTGTTGCTTGTGGTTGCTGTTACATGTTGCTATGACCCTTTGGTATGCTTTGTGATTGATTCCAATAGTTAGATTGGTTGAAAACGCCGTCGAGAGGCGTATAAACACTTGCTGGAAGTTGCAGGAATTAGTGCAGGAAATCGGATCGGATCGCCCCTACCCGACCCGAACCGCCCATTTCCCTTCACCACGAACCGAACCGGATCGTTATAGCGAAGCAAGCTGCGCCACGAGCTGAAGGGTCCGACCCGCTCCGAGATGGTGAGCCCAAGACGCCACGAACCGACCTGCCTGAAGTGATGGCGCCACGACCGAGCTCTCGCGTGCGAACCGACCTGGCATGAAGAAGGCTCCGACCCGATCCGAGGACTGATGCTTGGTGGTTGAAGGCGGCACGAACCACGACAAGATGGAGGGTGCGAACCGAACCGAGGTGGTGGACCCGGACCGATCCGATGGGTGGTCACGAACCCGACCCGACCCGATTTGGTGGAAGAGATGATGATCCGAACCGATTCGAAGGAGGAAGATCCATAACCCGAAATGCAAAGGTAGTTCAAGTGGAAGTTAGAGCTCAGGATCCAGATGGGAACCAATGAGTTCACTTCATGGTTGGGCTTTGATGCGGGACGCGTGCCAAGGAGTTATCGACGTCTATAGCTTTGGACCACTATGGTAGGAGGTACGAAGGCGGATTCAGGGCCATTATGGCATCGGTAGAACCGAGGGCTACGACCAATGAAGTAGGTCATTGAAATGTTTGGTCATGACTCCAAGTGTTTGGCTTGGTCACAGCAGGGTTTCTACAAGTCGGGATTCGTCGTTACCTCAGTTTGTCTAGTGTTCCAAAGTGGTAGATGTCGTACGCTTTACGCACTGAGTGAGATATGTGAGGATGGTTGCTATGGATGATTTGTTTGCTATCATTGTGACATGCACACCCCACCCCCGTATACTTACACTATTTATTATGGCACCTTGGAGTATTGTACGGTATGTGGTACTAACTCTTTGGTTGCAGGTCCAGGTTCAGGTATGGTTTAGTATACCTGTTATTACTCTGTTTAGACGCTTATCGCTCATACCAGGCTTTATGTCTGACCCAGAGTTTTATGTCTCTTCTTATTACTCTGGGTGCTCACACGAGCAGACTAGAGACAGGTTAGCTGGTGATGCACGGGTAGGTGATCCGGAGACGAGCAGGAGGCTTCCACGTAAAATATATACATAATATTCTCCCTGTATTGTTGAAGATCACTACTTGGGCATTGTTGGTGTATCTTCTACTTCAGCTTTCTTTTGCTTAGAGACAGTAAATTTGGAAAATTGTAATAAGCTGTATTTGGATTTCCGCTGCTTTGATGATTGATGTTGATTTTAGTTATCAGCTTATGCACTGTCTCGCCTGTTTTGTGTCAAGTATGTTATTATTATATTTTATTCCATGCGCTGTGAGACATTCTACAGGTTTCTTGATTAGTTCATTCTCTTCTTTCTTCTCTTCTGACGACCGTTCTGTGCTAGCTGGGCATGTGTACAGCGCACTTCCGGAGGAAATGCAGGCTGGTGCGGGACGGGCCGTCACAACAGCTAGCTATCCTATTTCTGAAAATTGATGTAATTAGGATTTGGCAAAGTGCTTCCATCCTGGTCATTGATCATCAGTGGTGGGGTTGTCAGAGTCTCCTTTATGAAGTCTTGTAACTCATATCCTCTTAGAGCAATTTCAACTTGATATTTCCAAAGTATGTGATTATCTGAATACAGAGATGTTGTAATAGCCTGACTTTTTGGTTTGATCAGGTTCTGAACGTTGATAGAAGCACTATTGACATTGCTGCTAGATACTACTGACGTTGATTCGTTATCTAGAGCCATGGCAAGGCTGATCAATGTTTTGCAGTCTGTTCAAGATATGATGGACACAAAAACTGAAGAAAGAGTCCCAAACAGAAGAAAAAATGGTTGAGAATAATGCTTGGCACGACAAACTTTAATTTTGTAGCCACAATTATTGCTTGGCACAACAAAATTAGGGTTTACAGCCGCTTATTCTTCTTCCACAGATTGATGAGGAGAAGATGATGCAGCCATCCAAAGACTAGGCGTGGCACATTTCTGACAATGATGGATCAGTTGCCCAAAGTGCAAGAGGATCTCCACTGATGAGTAACAAAACTGAGGAGAAAGAATACTCTAAACCCCTTAGACAGCAGGGTTCAATTGGTCGATAAAATATGCCTTTCTGTTATTAGCTCTGATACCATATTGAGATTTGTGAAGATTCAAATAAAGAGTTTTATTATTGTAATGATAATTGTACAAGAATATTGAATACAAAGACTTGTATATATAGAGAAAGGTGTAACATTAACTTTCTTGATTTTAAACTATGACATTTGGATGATGTCGTGTAATCCATACAAGATAATATCCTCCCTCAAACTTATCTAGGGTTTCTTCACTTCTCCATTCTGACGCCATCACTTACTTTAAGATACTCTCTTAATCTAATGAATTCTTTGTCGAGAGCGCTTTTGTGAGCACATCTGCTTTCTGATAATACATAGGAATATGACAAACCATTAATTTTCCTTCTTGCGTTCTTTCTCGAATGAAATGCAAATTGATTTCAAGATGTTTTATTATGGAATGTTGAATAGGTTTGAGAGATAATGATACAATGCCCATGTTATCACACCAAATAACTGGTTTCCGTTTTGAGGCAAACCCTAGTTCTTGCAAAAGTTATTCAATCCATGAAATTTCTACTGCTGTACTCGCAGGATCTCAGTATTCAGCTTCAATGCTTGATCTTAAGGTGGTCAGCTGCTTCTTTGTACACGATGAGATAATACTTGTGCCGAGAAATACGCAGTAGCCAGATATGGATCTTCTGTCATCTAAATCATTCGCACAATCAGCGTCACTAAACCCCTGTAAGTGTAAATCTTTATTTGCTTTTATACTAATTCCATAATTTTTTGTCCCTTGTAAGTATCTTAAAATTCTCTTGACTGCTATCCAGTGTTCAGATTGGGGATTTTGCATATGACTAAGTTTATTCACACTATAACATATGTCTGGCCTTGTAATTTTTGCATACTGCAGTGTCCCAATTTCACTCCTGTATTGCTTTGCATTGCTAATAGCTTCCCCGTTGAGCTTTGAAAGTTGTAAATTACTAATCATAGGTGTTGGCAATGATTTTGCTTGATGCATGTTTGTTCTATATTGAATTTCAGTTATGTAATTTTGTTGATATAAGAACAATCCATCTTCAATTTTCTGTTGATCTGAATTCCTAAGAAATAATGTAATACATCTAGATACTTGATGGAAAAATTATGATCAATTATATTTATAAATCTGTTGATTTCTTGACTATTTTCTCCTGTTATTAACATGTCATCCACATAGGGAAGAATATAGATAATTCCTTGGTTACTTTTCCTAATATATAAGGAGTTATCTGATTTTGCCTATGTGAAACCAATCTTTTACAAGGTCAATTTCAGTTTTTTATACCGTGCTCTCGAAGCTTGTTTTAGACTATATATTGTTTTGTGTAATTTACATACAAGTAGCATGTCTTTAATGTTGGCCTCATATCCCTCTGGTTGATGCATGTAGACATCTACAGTTAATTCACCATTCAAAAAATGCATTGTTGACATCTAATTGCCTGATGTTCCAGTTCTTACATAATGCAATTGTTAGAACAATTCGAATAGGTATGGATTTTATAACTGGTGAAAAAGTTTCACGAAAATCGAATCCAAATTGCTGAGCATATCCTTTTGCAACTAATCTGGCCTGTACTTTTCAACTATGCCATCTGTTTTCTTTTTACGTTGTAAACCCATCTGCATCCTATAATGTTTTTGTGAGTGGGTGGTGTGACCAAGCTCCAGGTTTTGTTTTTAATGAGTACTTCATATTCACTATCCATTGCATTTTTTCATTTTTCTGACTTTTCTGCTTGAATATAGCTTACTGGTTCAATTTCATTTATTGAGACATTGTACAGTTTAGGTTTGAAAATTCTACTCTTTGACCTAGTAATCATATGTTGCCCAACCTGTAACTGTTGTATCCGATTGTGGCCATTTGAATTAGTGCTTGCTATGTCTATATTGCTTGCTTTTATGCATATGGAAAAACATTTTCATCAAAAACAACATGTCTTGATATATAAACCCTACCATTTTTATCCAAGCACTTATAACCTTTCTGGTTTGAGGATAACCAATAAAAGTGCATAGAGTAGATCTCATGCTG
The DNA here is from genome assembly GCA_030737875.1 of Allium sativum. Lineage (NCBI taxonomy): Eukaryota > Viridiplantae > Streptophyta > Magnoliopsida > Asparagales > Amaryllidaceae > Allium > Allium sativum. The sequence continues at coordinate 309,826,329 of CM060912.1, read as the reverse complement.
AGTTTGTGCTTGTTGTAATGACTTAAACATGGGAAACACAGACACCCGAAACTCTTGAGAATTTTGTAATCTGATTTATCATTAAAAATCATTCATGTGGGGTTCGGTTGTTTAATACTTTTGTTGGTAACTTGTTTATAAGGTACACAGAAGTATTAAATGCTTCATTCCAATATTTCAATTGTAAACCCCTTCAGATAATAACGTTAAACCAGTTTTGACTTTGTGTCTGTATTTTCCATCAACCACCCCATTTTGTTCATATGTATGAGGGAAAGTTAGTCTAGTTTTATGCCTCTTTTGATAAAATAATTTGTAAGTGGCTTGAACTCACCCCACCGTCTTTTTATATCATTTTTACACTACAGTTCGTCTAGGTTTCTATGAAATTTTGAATAACTATATTACATGTATTTGACTTATTTTTAAGCATATATATCCAAGTATACCTTGAGTAAGCATGAACAAAGGATAGATAGTACCTGTGTTCTTGATATGAATTCAGTGGTGTTAGTCCCCACAAATCAGCTGCTACAAGCTCTAGTGGCATGTTGCATATCATTTCAGAATTACCAAAAGGAAGTTTGTGGCTTTTGCCGAGTTGGCAGTGTATGCAAGTGTGTTTAACAGGTATATATTCAAAGAAATATTTTTACTATTTAAAACAGTTCTTACAGTGTCTAAATTAGGATGCCCAAGCCTTATTACATTATCATGACTGTTATTACAACTGCTATAATGATTACTATAATTACTACTATTATCACTGGCATCTACATTGTTGCACCAAATTTCTTTACTCGAAGTATTTCCAGTCTTCAAGTTCTCAATTTTGTAAAGCCATCATGTAGGTTACCCTCTAGTAATATTTCTTGACTCAGTAAATCCTTAACTAGGCAAAATATAGGATGAACTTCAAAATATACATTATTATCATTGGCAAATTTTGAAACACTTAATAAATTTTTGTTAATAGTAGGAACCCTAAGTAAATTATTTAATTTTAGTTGCCATTTTCTTGATACAATTCCTTTACCAGTGTGTGTAATATTAGCAGTTTGACCATTACCCATGTGTAAAAATTTCATACCCAAGTAGCTTTTGCTGCCAATGTTTAGATTTTGAAGATTGTTTGTGATATGATGTTTAACACCTTAATCTGGATACCGTTCTTCTAGATGACCCTCATCAGTCCTGTCTTCATTGCTAGTGCCTTGACCTTTGTTGTTGTCTTTATTGCTTCTGTTTTGGTTATTGAAAGTTCCTGTAACAACCTGGAATTTCTGAACCAATTTAAATTTTTAATTTTGTTTATTTTAATGGGTTTTGAATATTTAAAATGATTTATTTTAAATAATAACGACTAAAAATTTATTTAAATGGAAGTTAGAACATATAAATTTAATATTTAACTAAAACGAGCCTGAAATGGCGCAGTAGTTTGAAAATTCGATTTAAACTTCAATTGAATATATAGAATTCAAAATAAATCAGATTTCAGTATAACTAGAAATAACAGTATTGTAACTCTTTGACTTGTGTTGTTCTAATTGAGTGGTGGTCCATTTGCATCAGTATTGTACCTGAAGTAACACTTATTTGTTGTTTGCCCAAATTTTTCACAAATTTGACACTTCACTCTGTTATTGTTGTTCCATCTTCCTCTGCCCCATCCTCTTCCTGGTGGAAAGCCTCTTTGAGGTTGAAAACCTCTTTGATATTGGTTTTCTGGTTTGCTTGTGTTGTTGTTGTTTCTTTATGGCTATTTGTTTTTGGCAGCAGCAAAGTTTGCAGAAATCTCCCCTTGTGCAGTCTTCCTTTGATCGATTCTTCCTTTGTGAGCCAGTAGAGCAGATCGAACAAACTGCAAATCAGGTAAGGCTTGTTGTGTTGCTATAACTGTGGCCAAAGACTTGTACTCCTTATTTAATCTAAAAGTAATGAAAAGGATTTGTTTACTATCACTAATTTTATGTCCTACATCACTTAATCTATATATCACATGGATTTTTTATTTTACTTAAATAATCTTTCATATTCATGTTTTCCTTTCTACAGTTATGTAGATCTCTTTTGCACTACATTACATGTGCAGCAGATTGTGAACAAAAGATTTTCTCTACTGCTGACTATATTTCGTATGTTGTGTTGCATCCAACTATCTTGATAACGAATTCGAGCTAATAGATGGAAATGGCCAGCATGACAACAAGCTATCCTGTTTCTGAAAATTGATGCAATTAGGATTTGGAAAAATGTTTCAATCCTGGTCATTGATCATCACTGGTGGGGTTGTTAGAGCCTCCTTTATAAAGTCTTGTAACTCATATCCTGTTAAAGCATATTCAACTTGATATTTCCAAAGTATGTGATTATCTTCAGACAAAGATGTTGTAATAACCTGGCATTTTGGTTTGATCAGGTTCTGAAGGTTGATAGAAGCACCATTGGCATTACTTCCAGGTACTACTGACATTGATTTATTATCTTGAGCCATGGGGAGGCTGATCAATGTATTGTGTTCAAGAAATGATAAATACAAAAACTAAAGAAAGAGTCCCAAACAGAAGAAAAAATGGTTGAGAATAATGCTTGGCACAACAAACTTTAATTTGTAGCCGCAATTATTGCTTCGCACGACAAAATTAAGGTTTACAGCCGCTTATTCTTCTTCCATAGATTGGTGAGGAGAAGATGATGCAGCCAGTCAAAGACTAAGCGTGGCACATTTCTGACAATGATGGACCAGTTACCCAACGTCCAAGAGGATCTCCGCTAACGAGTAACAAAACTGAGGAGAAAGAAAACTCTAAACCCCTTAGATAACAGGGTTCAATTGATCGAGAAAATATTCCTTTCGTCTATTAGCTCTAATACCATATTGAGATTTAAGAAGATTTAAATAAAGAGTTTTATTATTGTAATGATAATTGTACAAGGATATTGAATACAAAGACTTATATATATATATATATATGTGTGTGTGTGTGTGTATATATATATATATATAGAGAGAGAGAAGGATGTAACGTTAACTTGCTTGATTTAAAAGTATCCTAATATAACATAATAGAAATGCAGCAACCCATATAAATGATAAAAGAGGCGAGGCCCATATGTTCCGAAGCCCAAGTACATTTGGACATCTGGATGATGTCGTGTAATCCATATGCGATAATATCCTCCCTCAAACTCATCTAGGGTTTCTTCACTTCTCCATTTCGCCACCATCGCTTACTTTAAGATCCTCTCTTAATCTGATAAAATTCTTTGTCAAGAGTGCTTTTGTGAGCACATCTGATCTCTGATAATACGTAGGAACATGACAAACCATTAGTTTTCCTTCTTATGTTCTTTTTCGAATGAAATGCAAATCGATTTCCAGATGTTTTGTTATGGAATGTTGAATGAGGTTGAGAGATAATGATAAAATGCTTCTGTTATGACACCAAATAACTGGTTTCCTTTTTGAGGCAATCCCTAGTTCTTGCAAAAGTGATTCAATCCATGAAATTTCTGCTGCTGTACTCACAAGAGCTCGATATTCAGCTTCAGTACTTGATCTTGAGGTGGTCAGCTAATTCTTCGTACACCATGAGATTATATTTATGTCAAGAAATACGCAGTAGCTAAATATGGATGTTCTGTCATCTAAATCATTCGCCAATTAGCGTTACTAAACCCTTGGAAGTGTAGATCTTTATTCGCTTTTAGATTTATTCCATAATGCTTTGTCCCTGTAAGTATCGTAAAATTCTCTTGACTATTATCCAGTGTTTAGATAGAGGATTTTTCATATATTGACTACGTTTATTCACACTATAACATATGTCTGGCCTTGTATTTGTTGCATACTGCAGTTCCCCAATTACACTCCTATATTGCTTTGCATTGCTAATATCTTTCCATTTGAGCATTAAAAGTCATAAATTATTAATCATAGGTGTTGGCAATGATTTTGCTCGATGCATATTGGTTCTTTGTCGAATTTCAGTGATGTAATTTTGTTGAGTGAAGAACAATCCATCTTTATTTTTCCTGTTGATCAAAATTTCTAAGAAATAACTTAATTCATCCAGATCCTTGATGGAAAAATTCTGATCAAGTATGTTTATAACTCTGTTGATTTCTTGACTGTTTTCTCCTGTTATTAACGTGTCAGCCACATAGGCAAGAATATAGATAATTCCTTGGTTACTTTTCCTCATATATAAGGAGTTATCTGATTTTGCCTGTGTGAAACCAATCTTTTACAAGGTCAATTTCAATTTTTTATACCATGCTCTCGAAGCTTGTTTTAGACTATATATTGCTTTGTGTAATTTACATACAAGTAGCATGTCTTTAATGTTGGCTTCATATCCCTCTGGTTGATGCATGTAGACATCTACAGTTAATTCACCATTCAAAAATGCATTGTTGACTTCTAATTACCTGATGTTCCATTTCTTACACAAAGCAATAGTTAGAACTATTCGAATAGTGATGGATTTTATAACTGTTGAAAAAGTTTCACTAAAATCGAATCCAAATTGCCGAGCATATCCTTTTGCAACTAATCTGGCCTTGAATTTCTCAACTATGCCATCAGTTTTCTTTTTTACTTTGTAAACCCATCGGCATCCTATAATGTTTTTGTGAGTGGGTGGTGTGATCAAGCTCCGGGTTTTGTTTTTAATGAGTACTTCATATTCTCTATCCATCGCGTTTTTTCATTTCTCTGACTTTGCTGCTTGAATATAGCTTACTGGTTCAATTTCATTTACCGATACATTGCACAGTTTAGGTTTGAAAATTCCACTCTTTGGCCTAGTAGTCATATAATGCCAAGCTGTAACTGTTGTGTATGATTGTGGCCATTATAATTATTGCTTGTTGTGTCTATGTTGTTGCTTTCTGCAGCTTCATGCATATTGCTGTGTGCTTTCTCTGTGCTATAATTATTTTCACTTATTGAAGCAATGATTTGATCACTGGGAACCCTCTGTGTATGTGCATTATCAATGCTTTCATATTGCTTCTCTTCATAGTTGCTCTCTGTTAATTGGTCTCCAAAAATTGGTATTGTAGACATTTTTGTGCATGAATATTGATTATATCCTTCCAATGCTGCTTGCTTTTCTTCATATGGAAAACCATTTTCATCAAAAACAACATGTCTTGATATAAAAACCCTACCATTATTATCCAAGCACTTGTAACCTTTCTAGTTTGAGGACAACCAATAAAAGTGCATAGAGTAGATCTCATGTTGAGTTTGTGCTTGTTGTAATCTCTTAAACATGGGAAACACAGACACCCAAAATTCTTGAGAATTTTGTAATCTAATTTATCATTAAAAATCATTTCACGTGGGGTTCGGTTGTTTAATACTTTGTTGGTAACTTGTTTATAAGATACACGGAAGTATTGAATGCTTCATTCCAATATTTCATTGGTAAACCCCCTTGAGATAATAATGTTAAACCAGTTTCGACAATGTGTCCGTGTTTTCTATTGACTAACCCATTTTGTTCAGATGTATGAGGGCAAGTCAGTCTGTGTTTTATGCCTCTTTTGATAAAATAATTTGTAAGCGGCTTGGACTCACCCCCGACATCTGTCTGTATCATTTTTACACTATAGTTGGTTTGTTTTTCTATGAAATTTATAAATTGAATAACTGTATTACATGTATTTGACTTATTTTTAAGCATATATATATATATATATATCCATGTATACTTTGAGTAAGCCTCAACAAAGGATAGATAATACTTGTGTTCTTGATACGAATTCGGTGGTGCTAGTACCCACAAAATCAGCTGCTACAAGCTCTAGTGGCATGTTGTATATCATTTTAGAATTACCAAAAGGAAGTTTGTGGCTTTTGCCGAGTTGGCAGCGTATACAAGTGTGTTTAACAGGTATATTATTAAAAGAAATACTTTTACTATTTAAAACAGTTCTTTTAGTGTCTAAATTAGGATGCCCAAGCCTTAATTACGAAGTTTCTATTACATTCTCATGATTATTATTACTATTGCTATAATGATTACTCTTATTACTACTATTACTACTGGCATCTACATTGTTGCACCAAATTTCTTTACTCGAAGCATTTCTCTTCAAGTTCTCAAATTTGTAAAGCCCATCATGTAGATTACCCTGTAGTAATATTTCTTGGCTTAGTAAATCCTTAACTAGGCAAAATCTGGGATGAAATTCGAAATATACATTATTACCATTGGCAAATTTTGAAACACTTAATAAATTTTTGTTAATAGTAGGAACCCTAAGTAAATAATTTAATTTCAGTTGCCTTTTTCCTAATATAATTACCTTCCCAATGTGTGTAATATTAGCAGTTTTCCCATTACCCATGTGTAAAACTTTCATACCTAAGTAGCTTTTGCTGCCAATGTTTAGATTTTGATGATTGTTTGTGATATGGTGTGTAGCTCCTGAATCTGGATACCGTTCTTCTGGATGAGCCCCATCAGTCCTGTCTTCATTGCTAGTGCCTTGACCTTTGTTATTGTCATTATTACTTCTGTTTTGGTTATTGAAAGTTGCTACGTTTGCTTGTGCCCCTCTCTGACTTAAGTTGTTCTGATTGAGTGGTGGTCCGTTTGCATCAGTATTGTACCTGAAGTAAAACTTATTTGTTGTTTGCCCAAAATTTTCTAAAATTTGACATTTCACTATGTTATTGTTGTTCCATCTTCCTCTACCACGTCCTCTTCGTGGTGGAAAGCTTCTTTGAGATTGAAAACCTCTTTGATACTAGTTTTCTGGTTTGCTTGTTTTGTTATTGTTTCTTTGTGGCTATTTGTTTTTGGTAGCAAAAAAGGTTATAGAAATCTCCCCTTGTGCAGTCTTCCTTTGATCGATTCTTCCTTTCAGAGCCAGTAGAGCATATCAAATAAATTGCAAATCAAGTGTGGCTTGTTGTGTTGCTATAACTATGACCAAAGACTCGTACTCATCTAATCCAATAGTAATGAAAAGAATTTGTATGCTATCACTAATTTTATGTCCCACAACACTTAATCTATCACATAGATTTCTTATGTTTTACTTAAATAATCTTTCATATTCATGTCTTCTTTTCTGTAGTTCTGAAGATCTCTTCTGTACTACATTACATGTGCAGCAGATTGTGAACTAAAGATTTTCTCTACTGCTGACCATATTTCATATGTTGTGTTGCATCCAACTATCTTGACAAAAAATTCGAGCTAATAGATGAAAATAGCCAGGATGACAGCAAGTTATCTTATTTTTGAAAATTGATGTAATTAGGATTTGGAAAAGTTTTTCCATCCTGGTCATTGATTATCATCGGTGGGGTTGTCAAATTCTCCTTTATGAAGTCTTGTAACTCATATCCTCTTTGAGCAATTTCAACTTGATATTTCCAGAGTATGTGATTTTCTTCATACAAAGATGTTGTAATAACCTGACTTTTTGGTCTGATCAGGTTCTGAAGGAGAAGATGATTTACCAGTCAGAGACTAGGCGTGGCACATTTCTGACAGTGATGGATCAGTTGCCCAACATCCAAGAGGATCTCCGCTGATCAGTAACAAAATTGAGGAGAAAGGAAACTCTAAACCTCTTAGATAACATGGTTCAATTGATCGAGAAAATATGCCTTTTGGCTATTAGCTCTGATACCATATTGAGACTAGTAAAGATTTAAATAAAGAGTTTTATTATTGTAATGATAGTTGTACAAGAATATTGAATACAAAGACTTGTATATATAGAAAAGGATGTAACGTTAACTTTCTTGATTTAAAACTATCCTAATATACAACATAATAGAAATGCGGAAGCCCATATAAAAGATAAACGAGGCGAGGCCCATATGCTCCAAAGCCTAAGTATATTTGGACATGGGGATGATGTCGTGTAATCCATGTGCGATAATATCCTCCCTCAAAATCATCTAGGGGTTCTTCACTTCTCCATTCCGCAGCCATCACTTACTTTAAGATCCTCTCTTAATCGGATGAATTTTTTTGTCGAGAGTGCTTTTGTGAGCGCATCTGCTTTCGGATAATACACAGGAACGTGACAAACCATTAATTTTCCTGCTTGCGTTCTTTCTCGAATGAAATGCAAATCGATTTCCAGTTGTTTTTTATGGAATGTTAAATGGGGTTGAGAGATAATGATATAGTGCTCCCGTTATCACACCAAATAACCGGTTTCCGTTTTGAGGCAAACCTAGTTCTTGCAAAAGTGATTCAATCCATGAAATTTCTGCTGCTGTACTCGCAAGATCTCGGTATTCAGCTTCAATGCTTGATCTTGAGGTGGTCAGCTGCTTCTTTGTACACGATGAGATAATACTTTTGCCGAGAAATACGCAGTAGCCAGATATGGATCTTCTGTCATCTAAATCATTCGCACAATCACCGTCACTAAACCCCTGTAAGTGTAAATCTTTATTTGCTATTATACTAATTCCATAATGCTTTATCCCTTGTAAGTATCTTAAAATTCTCTTGACTGCTATCCAGTGTTCAGATAGGGGATTTTGCATATATGACTAAGTTTATTCACACTGTAACATATGTCTAGCCTTGTAATTGTTGCATACTGTGGTATCCCAATTACATTCATGTATTGTTTCTCATTGCTAACAGCTTCCCCATTGAGCTTTGAAAGTTCTAAATTACTAAACGTAGTTGTTGTCAATGATTTTGCTTGATGCATGTTTGTTCTCTGTAGAATTTCAATGATGTAATTTTGAAGAGATAAGAACAATTCATCTTCATTTTTCCTATCGATCCGAATTCCTAAGAAATAACGTAACTCATCCAGATCCTTAATAGCAAAATTCTGATCAAGTATGTTTATAACTCTGTTGATTTTTTGACCATTTTCTCCTGTTATTAACATGTCATCCACATAGACAGAATATGGACAATTCCTTGGTTACTTTTCCTCATATATAAGGAGTTATCTGATTTTTCCTGTGTGAAACCAATCTTTTACAAGGTCAATTTAAGTTTTTTATTCCATGCACTCGAAGATTGTTTTAACCATATGCTTTATGTAATTTACATACAAGTAGCATGTCTTTAATGTTGGCTTCATATCCCTGCGGCTGATGAATGTTTACATCTATAATTAATTCACCATTCAAAAATGCATTATTGATATCTAATTGCCTGATGTTCCAATTCTTACACAATGCAATAGTTAGAACAATTCGAATAGTTGTGGATTTTATAACTGGTGAAAAAGTTTCACTTAAATCGAATCCAAATTGCTGAGCATATCCTTTTGCAACTAATTTGGCCTTGTGTTTTTTAACTATGCCATCTGCTTTTCTTTTTATTTTGTAAACCAATCTGCATCCTATAATTTTTGTGTGAGTGGGTGGTGTGACCAAGCTCCAGGTTTTGCTTTTAATGAGTACTTCATATTCACTATCCATCGCGTTTTTTCATTTCTCTGACTTTGTTGCTTGAATATAGCTTACTGGTTCAATTTCATTTACAGATACATTGTACAGTTTAGGTTTGAAAATTCCACTCTTTATCCTAGTAGTCATATGATGCCCAACCTGTAACTGTTGTGTATGATTATGACCATTAGAATTAGTGCTTACTATGTTTGTGTTGTTGCTTTTTGCAGCATCATGCATATTGTTGTGTGCTTCCTCTGTGCTATAATTATTTTCACTTATTGAAGCAATGATTTGATCACTGGGAACCCTCTGTGCATGTGCATTATCAATGCTTTCATATTTCTTCTCTTAATAGTTGCTCTCTGTTAATTGTTCTGCAAGAATTGGTATTGTAGAAATTTTTGTGCATAAATACTGATTATTTCCTTCCTATGCTACTTGCTTTTCTGCATATGAAAAAACATTTTCATCAAAAACAACATGTCTTGATATTAAAACCATACCATTTTTATCCAAGCACTTGTAACCTTTCTGGTTTTAGGATAAACAATAAAAGTGCATAGAGTAGTTCTCATGCAGAGTTTATGCTTGTTGTAATCTCTTAAACATGGTAAACAAAGACACCCAAAACTCTTGAGAATTTTGTAATCTGATTTATCATTAAAAATCATTTCATGTGGGGTTCCGTTGTTTAATACTTTTGTTGGTAACTTGTTTATAAGGTACATGGAAGTATTGAATGCTTCATTCCAATATTTCATTGGTAAATCCCCTTGAGATAATAATGTTAAAACTGTTTCAACTATGTGTCCGTGTTTTCTGTCGACCAACCCATTTTGTTCAGATCTACGAGGGCAAGTTAGTCTATGTTTTATTCCTCTTTTGATAAAATAATTTGTAAATGGCTTGAACTCACCCCCACCATCTGTTTGTATCATTTTTACACTACAGTTCGTGTGTTTTTCTATGAAATTTATAAATTGAATAGCTGTATTGCATGTATCTGACTTATTTTTAAGTATATATATCCAAGTATACCTTGAGTAAGCATCAACATAGGATACTTAGTATCTGTGTCCTTGATTTGAATTATGTGGTGCTGGTGCCCACAAATCACCAGCTACAAGCTCCAATGGCTTGTTGTATATCATTTTAGAATTACCAAAAGGAAGTTTGTGACTTTTGCCGAGTTGGCAGTGTGTGCAAGTGTATTTAACATGTATATTATAAAAAAAAATATTACGATTCAAAACAGTTCTTACAGTCTCTATATTAGGATGTTCAAGCCATACATGCCAAGTTTCCATTACATTCTCATGACTATTATTACTACTGCTGTAATGATTACTATTGTTACTACTGTTACTACTGGCATCTACATTGCTGCACCAAATTTCTTTACTCGAAGCATTTCCAATCTTCATGTTCCCAAATTGTAAAGCCCATCATAACGATTACCCTATAGTGATATTTCTTGACTTAGTAAATCCTTAACTAGGAAGAATCTAGGATGAAATTCGAAATATACATTATTATCGTTGGCAAAATTTGAAACACTTAATATATATTTGTTAATAGTACGAACCCTAAGTAAATTATTTAATTTCAGTTGCCTTTTTCCTAATATAATTCCTTTACCAATGTGTGTAATATTAGCAGTTTGACCATTACCCATGTGTAAAGATTTCATACCTGAGTAGCTTTTGCTACCATTATTTAGATTTTTGAAGATTGTTTGTGATATGTTGCGTACCTCCTGAATATGGAAACCATTCATCTAGATTAGCCTCATTAGTCCTGTCTTCATTGCTAGTGCCATGATCTTTGTTGTTGTCTCTGTTTTGGTTATTGAGAGTTGCTAAGTTTGATTGTGCCCCTCTATGACTTGTGTTGTTCTGATTGAGTGGTGGTCCATTTGCATCTGTATTGTACCTAAATTAATTATTATTTGCTGTATGCTTAAACATTTCACAAATTTGACACTTCACTCTGTTATTGTTGTTCCATCTTCCTCTGCCACGTCCTCTTGTGGTGGAAAGCCTCTTTGAGGTTGAAAACCTCTTTAATACTGGTTTCTGGTTTGCTTGTGTTGTTATTATTTCTTTGTGGCTGTTTGTTTTCGGTAGCATCAAAGTTTGCAGAAATCTCCCCTTGTGCAGTCTTCCTTTGATCGATTCTTCCTTTGTGAGCCAGTAGAGAAGATCGAACAAACTACAAATTAGGTATTTCTTGTTGTGTTGCTATAACTGTGACCAAAGATTCGTAGTCCTCATCTAACTCGTTGGTAATGAAAAGAATTTGTTCGCTATCGCTGATTTTATGTCCCACGGCACTTAATCTATCACATAGATTTTTTATATTACTTAAATAGTCTTTCGTACTCATCTCTTCCTTTCTGCAGTTCTGTAGATCTCTTCTGTACTACATTATACGTGCAACAGATTGTGAACTGAAGATTTTCTCTACTCCTGACCATATTTCGTATATTGTGTTGCATCCAACTATCTGTGACAGCAAATTCGAGCTAATAGATGATAGTAGCTAGGATGACAGCAAGCTATCCTGTTTCTGAAAATTGATGTAATCAGGATTTGGCAAAGTGTTGCCATCCTGGTCATTGATCATCACTGGTGGGTTGTCAAAGTCTCCTTTATGAAGTCTTGTAACCCATATCCTCTTAGAGACATTTCAACTTGATATCTCCAAAGTATGTAATTATCTTCATCCAAAGATGTTGTAATAACATGACTTTTTAGTTTGATCAGGTTTTGAAGGTTGACAGAAGCACCATTGGCATTACTACCAGATACTGTTGATGTTGATTCGTTTTCTTGAGCCATGGCAAGGCTGATCAATGTACTGCAGCCTGTTCAAGATACGATAGACAAAAAACTGAAGAAAGAGTCCCGAACAGAAGAAAAACTCATTAAGAATAATGCTTGGCATGACAAACTTTAATTTTGTAGATGCAATTATTGCTTGGCACGACAAAATTAGGGTTTGCAGTAGGTTATTCTTCTTCCATAGATCGGTGAGGAGGAGATGATGTAACTAGTCAAAGACTAGGCATGACACGTTTTTGACAATGATCCAAAGATAGATCTGGTGCCCAACGTCCAAGAGGATCTTCGATGATGAGTAACAAAACTGAGTAGAAAGAAAACTCTAAACCCCTTGGATAACAGGGTCCATTTGATTGATAAAATATGCATTTCGTCTATCAGCTCTGATACCATAGTGATATTTGTGAAGGTTCAAATAAAGAGTTTTATTATTGCAATGATAATTGTACAAGAATATTGAATATAAAGACTTGTATATATAGAGAAGGATGTAATGTTAACTTGCTTGGTTTAAAGTTATCCTAATATAACATAATAGAAATGCGGCATCCCATATAAAAGATAAATGACGCTATGCCCATATGTGTAGAAGCCCAAGTATATTTGGATATTTAGATGATGTCGTGTAATCCATATGCGATAATACAGGAAAAAAAGCTTCTTAACAGTCATTTAATTATCTACTCAGAACAATTTTAATCATATATTTGTTAATATTTCATATTTTTGATATCAATGTGATTATGGAAGGCTTTTTAAGATTTATTTCATGGTTTATAAATTGATAGTAAATAGGATAATTATGCGATACACATTTGTACCCGTTGATGTACTCAATATCCGAAAATTGTTTCGGATATACATATGGATGTGCACTATCCACATTCGAAAATCTTCATTGATAAGTTATTATAACTCTCTTTCATGTTCGATTGTTTCCTTCTGTTAATATATTGGTTGTTACTTTTTACTTCCTTGGTAAAGCTTTTGGATTATTTTCTTCTTATTATAATTCATTTTCTAATTTCAAAACCATTAAAACAACATCTTCATCTAATATTAGGATTTCCCTAAGTAATAAAAATTGGCTCAATCACTTCAGTGATTACGAAGAACTGCATGATTGTAAAGAGATTTCTTTGTTACTACATTTGTTATCTCCTTTTTTGTTTTCCACGGTCCAGAAAAGTAAGCAATAAAACAGTTGATTGGAAGAAAAGTTAGAATTTCCTTTATTCTTCTCTAATTTTTTTGCTCGGTTTAGTTAAGATTAGCATGAATTATACATTAGATTATAATTATCTTGGGAGATTGAAAAAATAAAATACCTAAATTATAGCAAAAAGAATTAGCAAAGGAATAGAAAAAAACAGATGGTTTGGAAATACATATTGAGTATAAGATCATAAGCTTGGTGGTATTGCTCATTTTGGTTGAACCATGGTTTAAGGGGTGAGGATTGTGAGTAGGTTTGGGACTAATATGGCAATTAGAAAGAGCACTAAATGATTAATTGTAGGTGAAATTATTATAAACGAAGAATGGAGAAGTCATAGAGTTGAAAAATTTATGGCAGATAAGTGTAAAATTGAAGTTACCATTTTGAACCATGATTAGGAACCAGACTACTGGTGGTGAACGTACAATAGGAATAACAAATAAATTTAAAGAAGTTCTAGAAACAACACAAAGCATGTGCACAACTGGTATATCATAAAACGCATGTCCCTAATATGGCAATATGTCTAAATAAACCAATAAACAACTTTTGCCTACCAAGGTTAGGTTAATTTAATGATGTGTCGGTGTTGACCCCATCTGTGTCTTACGTAACGAAATAGAAGAAGATATCCCTCACTTATACTTTAAATGCAAGCATTCACCCTATATTTAGATTTGGTGTCGAGGTAAATTAAGACAGCTAACAACAAATTCAATCATTCTAATACTAGAATTAGAGGTTAAAACTACAATCCAAAAGTGTAAACATTCTTAACTTTGGGTTAATTGTTTGGTGTGAATGAATTAATAGGAATTTCAATGGCATACATAACACCCAAAAAAACAATTTGCGAACGAATCGTAGACACAGTTCATATCAAATACATCAAATTCAAGCAAAAACAATACATCTATAGTATAAATGAAAATATAGGCAAAAAACGAGGAACTTAAGTTGATCACCCGAGTCAATACAAGAGTGGGTTAGCGGGACACTGATCATATTAACTAACTCACCACCGTGAGCTATCTAATGATAGTAGGATTATTTTAAAACATGTTTTAATTTACATTTTTAAAAAAGTTTTCTTAATTTCCAAGAGATATGAATTACATGTTTTCAATGGAAGAAGCGGTCATTAGGGTCCTAGTGTTGAGCACGAAATAACTACAAATAACATTCAAAATCAAAATTGGTTTTTGAATCTATGTATTTGTAGAAGAAATAAAAGGAAAGCCTCTTTTCTGGCAGGTTTATTGATCAAATGTTGCATGTTGAAAGAGCATATCAAGAAACAGCTGACCTGAAGTCTGAAAGGAGACTATGGATTTCATATTATGAAGAATGTTTATTTTTGCACTATTGATAATTAGTAAAAAGGAGGTTATAAGGATAAAGAATAATGATGTTTTTGGAGTTCTAAAGAAGCTTCTTCGTAGAATGGATTTGGACTACCACGAAAGAAATTTCAACATAAAATTGAATAGATGTAGTGTGAAATGAATGAAGTGGGTAGGCATGTGAATGCACATATAACTACACATCGCATCAATTGGTCGAGGTTGTTTGCATCATGGTATAGTTTGAAAATTTGGATCGTATTTTTTTATATATTACACAATGTTGGTGGTGTAAATAATGTGGTATCGTTTGAATATTTTTTCCTTGCTTTTAGTAATAAGGTCTAAGAGTATTGTTAAAAATATATGTAATTAACCTATTGCACTGAACCCATAAATAATTAATTAACTAAATTTAGTACGAAATAATTATTTTAATGTTCCTAAAATGAATATGTATTTTGTTAGATAGGCTTATTTAATTTAAACGACGATATTTGAAGGAAGGAGTTGAGACATTTACTAAAAGGCATAAAGTTGGTCCCACCACAATAAGAATAACAAAATCCATTTTTTTTTGTTATAACTACTCATAACATAATATGAAAAAAAATAATTTTAGTCATGGCAAATTGTGGAGAGAAGAAGAAAAGATCCCAACAAATTTCGAAGGATAAATCTTTCATTTAAAGGACACATAATATTAACCGAACTAAAGAGGATAGGTGTGTAAGGTTAATCCCCAACTTCAGATTAATCCTTGTATGAATTCAAATGAGATTGTTTAATGTTTTTTTGGAATGCATTAGGTATTTTAACTTATTAATGACTATAAAACTTTAATACGTAAAAAGTAGTTAAAGTGGAGGATGGTTCTTTTGTAAGACCCACACAGTCGAATATATAATAACTTGAAATTTCAATATGATATGATAAATATGTGTTGAGAGATGAGTTTTAATTTGAAAATTGAGCCTTTATTTTATAAATGTTACGAATTGTTAAAGTAAAAATAGTTATTTTATAATTTAAAAATAAAACGTCTAATTGGAAATGTTTTTTTTTTCAAATCGGTATATTATGTTGAAAATATGATTTGTGGTTCTAAGAAAATTTTCCAATGTATTTCCCGTCTAATTTTTATTTTTAAATCGTAATGAAATGAGGTTGAGGAATTAATTATTTTGTAAATTAAACAAATCAGTGACTAATTCTCAAAAACTTCAAGCATAATGTAAAATTGAAAGAAAGCTAAAATAACCAACTTAAATGTGATTTGCAATCATCTAAAAGAAATAACTACGGTCTGCATTAACTGTAACTTGCAACAACAATAACATGTGATAACGTATGGTCAAATAATGTGCAAGCTCATAACGTCAGAATGTAAAAATTGACGACGTAATACTTTGCAATGTCCAAAAACATTATTATTGGATCAAGCGCATCATGTAGGGGGTAAAAGGGATAAATGTAAACAATGTGTTACTATTTGCATCCACATAAATACTTACTAAAATCACTTGAACAATTAATGAAATTAAATTAGAAAAACTACACAATAAACCTGTACGCAATTAAAGTCAATAACATTACAGCCACATCAAAAATAGCTGGATTCATATGTTGATGAGGCATTGTATGAAAAAGACCGATTGTGGAAAATATGAGAATTCAAATTTCATTGTTAAAAGGAGAAGGGAAAAAAGACGAGTTGTAATTTTGAGAAACTTTAGAGATTAAGAAAAGGTGGATGTGTATGGTTAGAGGAGAGTGGAAGTTGTATCTAATTGAGTGGGAGGATAAATGGGTAAGAAATCAAAAGGGTGCAAATAGTATCACCCTATAAAATGTTATCGTATATCATTGCTTTATATAGTTAACTTATGTTACACTGATGATTTGGATACACTAAATCGTGTATAATGTTATTTGTATGTTGAATACAGCTAAACAGTTGGATCCGACCACACATTCACCTAAATCGAGGAATAATAATTATTATAGTTTTTCACAAATTTTATTAAAATCTAACATGAAAACACGTCAAGAAAATTTAAAATTGAAGAGGATTAGTAAGACATTTACAAACAGAAAAATTAATGCCGAGGAGATTTTAAGGAGCATATTATGGAAACGTACATATTTTCTCTACCTTCACACAATTTTGTTTTTCAAGCCTACAGCAGAGAAACCTCTCTAAGATCGGTTTGATTAAGGGTGCTACTATTCACACCCCGTTTTACACTTCCGACCACCTTTCTAAATCTAATACAAATGATTATTTTTTATATTCTTCTGACCACCATATATTATTCTTCCACTTAGTTATTCACCACCGAATTCTCCTAAAAAAACACGTATTTCTCTACAATTTCAAACCTTAACAAAAACATATATTCTTTTATGTCTAATAGAGATAGAAGACAAAGATAAAAAAGTGATTAGAATTGCTTGGTTTTTATTGCTTTCTATTATGTTATAAAACATTTTGTTAGATTTTTCAATGGTTAGAGTTTTCCATTGCGTTTTAGGATATTTTTCTGTTCCATTGGAAATATTAAGCTTAGCAGACATTAAATTTGACAACATTGTAATAGAGAGTGACAATGTTAGTTTTGACTTGTAGGGTTTTTATCTGTATAACTCACGTATCTTCTTCTACAAAAAGATATATTAACTTTTTTTGTCGTTTGATAGATGGAGTACTTGAATGATGATAAATTGGACGATAAACAAGATGGTTGTGATAATACGATGCAAGATGTCCAATTAAATGACTCAAAATACATAACTAGAAGATGTAAGTGAGGAAGGAAGCGATCTTGTAGAGAAAGGTGCTGGTGGCCTCTACATTTTTAGGTTATTAACTTAGACGGTAGCCAGCAGAGGAAATTTGTAATATTTGGGGTGCTTTTTGTTTTGGTGGCCAGAAGTGTGAATCGGGGTGTGAATAGTAACACGCTTGATTAATGTTGAACATCATATGTTCACATTTAATACATACGAAGATGTCAAGGAGATGCATACACATTCAATAACCTATAATATTATATATATACACACACAAACACACAAAAAGTATTATATAATATATGCATTTTTGTATGTATGTATATATCTAGCCTAGTGTATATTAACCTTATATATCCTATAATACAAAAAGTTCAACATATCACCATACTCCACACAATAATTGTAGCACACTCAGCAGTTTAAGGTATAATTTACACTTGACTCATTTAATAATGTGAAAATAAGCGCGACGTCCCTAAAAGGTTTGGAAATGTAAACGTCATCCCTCATATGTTTGAAATGTAAAGCGTGTCCTTCTTTTTGATGTTACGTGTTTTTTGGAAAAAATTATGCATTGATATATGTATATAATATAATGTTCGAAAAATCAGAAATATTCCCAGAAGCATTTGTAAAAAAAAAGTTTGCATACATCTATGCAACTATTACCAATAGTAGCATACATGTATACATATATTCATCCAGCGTTTTCTTTTGAAAATCTCGACCAATATACGCACATATGTATGCAACTATTACCAATAGCTGCATATATGAATGCATACAAAGTTGAACTGAGATGCATGTCTTACGAATAGTTGCATACATGAATGCAACTATTATGCATATATGCATACATATATGCAACAAATTAAAAAGGGATGAAGGTTTCTGAATATATGCATGAATGTGTGCATGCATTTTGTATAAGTGCATGAATGAATGCAACAATGTCTGAAAAGTGTGAATACTCGAAAAAACAAGCCAAATTTGAATATATGCATAAAAGGATGCGTATATTGATGTTTAGCTGCGTACATGTATGCATTTATATTGCAGTTTGATGCAACACTAAAATATAAGCATGTATGTTTGCAACTATGTACGAATAGGTGCATCTTCTGATGCATAAACCTGCTGTTTCATTGTTATTTTGAGTTTTGATGTAGTTTTTGATTGTTTTAACACTTGTATTTTTTGGCATGTACGTGTTTTAGTTAATAATGAATTTTCATGATTTTTTATTTATTTTTTTCTTGAATTTTCAAAAAATAGGGACTTAATTTATAATAAGTTTAGGACCGGATGTGAGCCTAATTTTGAAACTTAATAGGGACCTGTGCCAAATGGACCCTTTAATAATTTTGAAAATATGTGTTCATAAGTTATTAAATATAATTAAATGTTGTTAAAAAAAGGGAGTTTCCATGAAAGTGGATCGTTTCAAATTCTCACTCTACCATTGTACTACTACAAGGCCTCTTCGAATCCTAATATAATATTTATCTCACATTCTCGAATTGTACAAAGAGAATATTATCAGTTCTATTTGTAAAACCCTATGCTTTCTTCTTTGATTGGAGCCCTATCCCTTTGCACTCTCCCGTTGGCTCTTACATGATACTAAGGATGCATCAAAGTGTTAAACAACCTGTTTAGCCTCCCTTATTCAGTCAAAAAAGAATTGAATCATTGTTATTGATATTTATACATAATTTATGGGCCCACTTCCTAGTTAGGCTTCACTAATGAGTATTTCATGATAAATTTTGGATTGGATTGTATCGTGAATCTTTTACCATGTTTTGATTATCACTATTGACTTCTCATTATTTATCTATCTAAACATGTGTTTAATTTTTAAAAATATGTTATATTCGTAGTTGCAGGAAGAAGATTTATGAGAAACATGTTCAATCATGCAACCATGAAGCTATTGAAAAAATATAAGTTATATTTTCTATTTCAACCTCTTTTAATAATTAAAAAAATATCAAAGTTCACATATTGGTGAATATAATTAAAGGTTGTAAAATGGGGTGGATTTCCATGAAAGCAGAATGTTCTGAATTCTCCCTCTGTTAACTATTTCTATTGCATTTTTACCCAATTCTTTAATTTACTATTTGGTTCACATTTTCGCATTATGAGATGAAAATAACTTAAAATTTATCAATAAATTAATATTTTTTTCTTCTTGGATTAAAGCCCTAACCAATAATTCTCTCTCTTCCCCCCTCCCCCACGCGCGCCACACTTACAAGCCTATAATACCAAGGCAATAATATGATATAAATATTCCATTATATTTTTCTTCTTTTACCAAAATAGTAACTCATTACCCCTATTATTTCTACGGCCAATAATTTTTGGTTTCGTGTCTTACATCTAATACTGCATAAATCATTACTCAGTGGTACGTGTTGACCTTAATAATTCTCATTGTTTTATATATATTAATCTTTATTTTATTTCTTCCACTATAAAATTTTCACTTAATTGTAGGAAGAAGTGTACTGACACTTATTGGCCCTAATTAAGCACATTAAAAAATACGATGAGAGCGAAGTTTGATTAGTCCACATATACCAATGAAGGATGTTAAATTTTACGTTATTGCGTGTTATTCCTTACTTGATAATAGATAGTTTTGCATTCTCAAATTGCAAGAATGGATATTCGAATGTCATGATTGTAGTTGATTCAGCAATTTATGAATATTGATACTTCGGTTTTCGATTTCCTTCCTTTTAATAACTAACAATTTTATACTGTAATTTTGAAATCAAACCGTCACGATTCGATAGTTTTTTCTCCAGTGCATTTAATCACTAAGTTGTGATATTGACTAACTATAAAAATATGAAAATACAAGTAATTTATCTATACATATAAACTTCTTAGTTAGGTATATCACATTTGCGATGAAAAAATTATTTGGATAGAGAAAATTATACAAGAAAAATATACGATGTTATTGTTATTTTATTCAACTTCTATTGATTTCCTTGCTATTGATTGCTCCATTTTAACTAACTTCAGATATAATCTGGTTTATGATTCGAATATGGAGATACTAATTAGTAGGACTTTAAAGTGATTCATGGGATATTAGCAAAAATGTGACGACCCAAATCTGCCCGCTTTCTGGACCTACTATAAACCACACAAGCCCAGTCCAAAAAGTAAGCATTATCGTTAAGTCCTGTGATAAACCAAATTTCCGATCTTCGATAGTAGATACTTAACACATCCACGGTGTCCATGTATCGCAAAATGAAATATCGCAAACTCGAATCATCGGGATTATATCATAGAAAACACAGTGGAATAGAACAAAATATAATATTTAATATATATTTTTGTAATGGAAAACATTTATATTGCCAGAGTTAACCATACCATGGATAGATATAAACACTATCCTTGCATCATCCATCCATTAACATCCAAGTATAGATAGTAGAATGTGCCCTACCATCTGACAAAGGACTCCATCTTTTCCGAATCAACTGGAAACTCCTCATCCACCTGCTTAAACTTGAAACAAACTCGGATCTGACCCGAGCGACAAACACTCGGGTCAAGATTGGATTAACCATATTGAGAATTAGATAACAAACCGTAACCCATATCATACAATCATTAAAAAGCTTCAAAATTCATGCTTTTGTAAAATGAAACTATTATAAGACTCAAGTCCAATCACACAATGCAACGCATACCAGAGGATAGAGTTTTACCTAATAATAAGCAAGCATGCTTGATACTCAAAAACAAATATTTTTGATATTATTATTAATGTCTAAGCGTGGAAATCACTTTCGAAAGTAAATGTACAAATCTTAGCTCGCATAATGCCTCATCCCATTATGTTGGCTACTGGGTTACATTTGAAAACGCAAAGCTCGTAATGAAAGTTGAATTTCCAACAATGACCAAGGCAAAGGATCTTCCTTAACAATTTGAAACACCTCTAGCGGGATGTCCAGGATCAACTCAACAAATAATCCTTCGAAGCAATAGAGCCGGCCCACATATACCACAGGTAGTTTGGGTTACTCCTGAACATAACGTCCCCCAATCGTGATCGACCATTATCCGTGGCTCCTCGATTTATCATCCACATAAGTGAACTTGTCAGGGCTCCATACCATAGCATCACTTTTTAACTAGAAGGAAACGTATGTCCTTATCTCTACGGCCCATCATCCTGTTTTCGACCATTCACGGGTTGTGAGGTTCTAAAGCCACATTTCAACACAAAGCTGCGCTATATCATCCATGCTTAGATCATCATCCACAATGCTCTGCTTTTCAAAAAAATCTTCGATTGGCTCAACACTTAGCATGCCACATTGTCAATTCACCACATATAATCGATGTCTATTAATATATAACCCTCTAAGTACATAAGTCTCAAAGGAGGGTGTTAAGCTAAAAGAATAAATTCTCCACCACCAACTAATATAACATCAATAAAAACCAATTGGTTATGTTGCAAAATACAATGCCAGACACACATCCATTTACAAGTTCGTTCTGGGTTGTGAACGAAACCAGAGGCACTTTACTTCACGACCCTGCCTGGGTGTGAAAGCCCTAGCATCCGAATCACTCCAAGTACGGTCATATCATCATCACAATTTAACCCCATAATAGGGTGGCCACCCGAGGCATCGACGAGCAATTCTTACAATGTGAAGGTCTCCGGTCTTCAATTACAATCATCGTAATTTTCATTTCATCATATAGTTATTCACAATGGGTCGAAGCCTGGTCATTCCGAATAACTAGCACATCTTTGAAATAAATGAAGATGTACAAGATATCATGAGTCTCATTCCATTATAGGGATATTCTTTTAGTCAAATCTTATATAAATTTCAATCTTGTCTTTACGCAAAAACACGCTTATCTTCTTTTAAGCGATTTTTAAACTTGTTCCCACTATCGTTTACTAGGGAAACATTTTCATAAAATCTTTATTTTTGAATTAGATAAAGATTTCATCTCAACTTAACCTGGAAAATCTTATTTCCTTTAAATGGGTTAAAGAACAAATGGTACTTAAAACATCATTCACGATAAACCCAAAATCATGCTTTCATTCAAAATGCAATTTTCACGAAAATCATATCAGTTCACAATCGATATAAATTCATGTATCGGACTAATACTATAAGCTGAATAACAGATAAGCCTTTTAAATTCCTTAAATAGTAAAGGTCTTCATCCACAGAGACCCATCTCGATAATCACTAAATCAATTTCCATCTAATTCCAATTTTATTTGAAAAACTTAGCTTTGGTTTTAATTTTTCATATCCCTAGTATATCTTAAAACCTCATTCTAATCCTTTGTATATGTTTGCAAACTATTTGGATAAAATTGTTATCCCAAAAACTTTTTATTTTAGTCATTCCAAAAACGTTGCAAATAGTGTCGCTACAACAGCTCATTTTCAGAAAATAGCTTTTTAACTTTTCAAACTTGGTATATTAAATCCAAATCTCTTTCAAATCATTTGTTATGATTTATCGCAATTTATTATTATTTTTAATCATTTAAAAATAACTTATTTCTTTAAAAATCCAATTTTGGGTCACTAACGACACTAGCGCTGTTTTATTGAAATTTGATTTGAACTTATTTCAAAATCTAACCGTTGGATTTTAAAACTCAACATCTCATTTGAAAGCTCTCTTCATTTCGAACCAAACATTTTTCCTCTTGGGAAAATCCAACGGTCGGATCTTCTGGTACGTCAATTTGAAGTCAATGGTTGAAATTGACGAAATATCATTGTGCGATAAGTTCTATTTAAATCAAACTTCGACTTATATTTAAAAACAAGTCGAATTGCCTCCAAAATAGTTTATTAATTATATAAAACCTATATAATAATTTTTGAAAACTATATTTTCCAACCTTTAAATTCAGATATTCCATTATTTAAATATTATAATATTATTTAAAGCATTACAACACTATTATTTTTCAAACTTCGTCTTTTGAAGTCCAAACTTTCCAGACGTCCATTATAAAAATAAATTAGATTGTTTGGATAATAAAATCGAGTTAAAACATTTTCTAGATATCCAAACCGAATTTCATTTTTCCAGGTTACTATTCACTTTTAAATTTTAATTTTAAACATGCCTTAATTGCTTAAAAACTTCTTCAAATCAATTTTCAATCTTTACGAAAACTATTCATAATTGCCTAAACTATCTTTCCAAGCCATTCCGGATTTAAAATCAAAACCTTTATTTTTCACTTAATATTTTATTTATTAAATATTCAATTTAATCCAAATTCAAAATCAACTACCATATAATTCAACTATATGGGTTTAACATGTCATTAATATTCAATCAACATTTATCAACCATCATAATATGGCCTTGTCAGCCTAAGTATCTAGGTAATCAATACTTATATACTGTTACAAACCACTTTTCAACCAAAGTATTAGCTGTCGTTAATAACTGATTGGCTATCATTTGCAAGCCCAATACATATCAAAACACACCAATATACAACACATAAAATTTCTATCCACGTGCTATTTAAATTGACAAAAGTCGCGTCAATATAAATAAATGTTTACAATTCAGTCCATATACTTGTTATTCAAGTAAACATTTCAACTACCTTTTTCACTACGTATAAATGTAGTTTTGGATACTGAAATTGTCCCAACCTCATTATTAATTGCTTAATCACTTAACCATCCAAACATTAACTTGCAAATATTTTACTTTCACCTAATGTACATGCAATATAACAACCGAGTTATCATCCAATTCAACCAACCTTTTTGTTTATGGTTTCAACTTCCAAATCACTTAGTTTACCATATCAATTACTGACCCACTTCAATAATTCATACTTATACTTTAACCATAAACAATATTAAGCCCATAGCATATAATCACTTGCAATACCAACATACAACATCAATAACCACATATGTAAACATAGTAATTCAAACTGAGCTATAATTGCTTACCATAGCTATTCCACTCTGTCTAACTTCAAAGAAAGGAATTTTATGCCTCTGCAACCTTGCTAGCAACTAAACGAACAATGTCTACACCCAGTATTCCTATATACTCAACATATATATATGTTTATATAGGTTCTATCTTGGGTTTAAGGAGGAAAGGTTGGATCTTTAGTTGTAAAAAGAGGGAAGGTGGAGTTTTTGGGGGTGATAGGACTCACAACTAGGAGATGGGACCCACAGCTGACATTTAGAGATGGGGGATGACGTAGAGAGGGGGAGGCTAGGGGATGTGATGGTGGTGGTTGGTGAAGGTAGGAACTTGGTATGTGTTGTATATAAATTAAAGGAGGGTCTAAAAGGTGTTTAGGAGGAGAGATGGGTTTGTGGGGCCGAGGGGGGGGGGGAGGTGGGCTTCGTCGGCGGTGAGGGGCTAGGGAGGAATAATGGCCGATGGTGGGGAGTTGGGATGGATGACGGCGTGGGGAGAGGGAGAGGAAGAGGGAGAGAGAGGAAGAAAGAAAATCGAGGAAGGAGGTGAAGAAAATGAGAAGGCGACAAATGAAAATGGAGTGCTTTTCTTCCGTATGCACATGTATATATAGGAAAGGGAAATGCATAGAAGGGGAGACATGTAACAAAGTGGTGTGTTGTCCAATTCCTAACGCCTTAGGAATTAGTTCTAATCCACGCAATTAATTCTCTTATTAATTACACTACGTTTATTCATTTCTACTCGTATGATCATGTACTAATCCCGATCGATACGAAATTTGAAACCCTGCTATATTTCACAGTTATGGTTCCAATGAAACTAGTTTCGTTCAATTCCGAGTATGTTTGCTCAAAGAGCTCTAATTCGACTACAAATTATTTATTTATTCACATCTTAGTTGTGCATGCTCACATACTAGCTTCGATTGGCACAGAATTTAAAATCTTACAATAATTTAATGTTAAGATCCAATAAAATTGGTTTTATCGAAATTTGAGACGATTTGAAAAATGGTCTTGTTTTTAGCTTTTAAAATAGTACTGAATTATCAATTTTCAAAATATTCTTTTTAATTATCATTCTAAAAATGTAATGACCTTAGTGTAGCTATTTTATAACATAAAATACATTTAGAATTCATTTTCAATAATTTTTAGGTCTTGACTTTATACTTAAACATTTAAAAATCCCATAATATGTATTTAAAACCATATTTTAAATTGATTGAAAATTCGGGTCATTACAAAAATATGTAAGTTTCATGATACATCGTAATTTGTGATAATCCATTTCTTATATTTGAAATATACCAAAATAAGACTTATGATTTCTGCTCCATTATTGACATGGTTGATTTTTTGATTTTAGCTTCCACTATTTGATAATTTAGTTATTTATACTATAAATTGTAACGACGCGTATCTTATGTATTGGAAGACTATAAAATAATTCAATTTAATTCATTTAAGGTCGTTTGACTAATATTTTTGGACATGGTTATTTAGGATGTTTTGTACATCCATATTTTCTGCCAAAAATTTACGTGACCATTTTTCCACTTGAAAATCCTATATTGGCTATAATGATAGAAGCTGAATTAGATGTTCTGACTGGTTTAATTGCTTTAGAATGACTATTCACCTTTTCGTAGAGTGGTAATATAAGAAATTTAGATAAGTAGTTAGGAAGTTGTGGAAGTTTTAAATTTTCAAAACCATTAGCCAGAATCATAGTAGTGCTACTAGATTGAATTAGCAAGCCCACGAGTCTAACAACCTCTAATTAGTCCACATGTATCAATGAAGGATGTTAAATTTATATTATTGCGTGTCATTCCTTACTTGATTATAGATAGTTTTGCATTCTCCGATTACAAGAATGGATATTTGAATGTCATGATTGTAGTTGATTCAGCAATTTATTAATATTGGTACTTCGGTTTTCGATTTCCTTCCTTTTAATAACTAACAAAATTTTACTGTAATTTTGAAATCACACCATCATGATTCGATACTTTTTTCTCCAGTGCATTTAACATATAATTTATCTATACATTATTAAACTTCTTAGTCAGGTATATTGCATCTGCGATGAAAAAATATTTGGATAGAGAAAATTATACAAGGAAAATATATAATGTTATAGTCATTTTAATTAACTTCCATTGATTTCCTTGCTTTTGATTGCTTAACTTTAGCTAACTTCAGATATAATTTTGTTTATGATTCGGATATGGAGATACTAATTAGTAGGACTTTAAAGTGAATCATGGGATATTAGAAAAAATATGTATGGTTCATGATACATCATAATATACGACAATCCATTTCATACATTTGAAATTATACCAAAACAAGACTTATGACTTCAGCTCCATTATTGACAAGGTTGGTTCTTTGATTTTAGCTTTCATGTCTATTTGATACTTTAGTTATTTGTACTATAAATTATAACGACTCGTGTCTTATGTATTGGAGGATACTAAAATAATTCAATTTAATTCATTTAAGGTCGTACGACTAATATTTTATGACATTGTTCTTTAGAATGTTTGTACATCCATAATTTTTTCCAAAATTTTATGCGACCATTTTGCCACTTGAAAATATTATTTTGGCTATAATCATAGGAGTCGAACAAGATGTTCTAACTGGTTTAATTGCTTTTGGATGACTATTTACCTTTCCATTGAATGGTAGTATAAGAAAATCAAACAAGTAGATAGGAATTTATAGAAATTTTAATTTTTCAAAACTATTAGCCATAATCGGAGTAGTGCTACTGGACTGAATTGGCAAGCACGTTAGTCTAACAACCTTTGCATATAAATAGGGGATGAGAGCCCATTTCAAAGTTTTCTTATAATTTCATATCAGGCCCAAATTTTACATCACACTAACTCCCCGATCTAATCACTAATGCTCACTTAATTTCATCTCTAATCGTTCCTAACATCAAATTAGTGGCTAGATATATATCCAATGGTTAGATTTCATCACTTCTGCTGCAATTTCATCTGAATCCTTATTGTCCGGAATCGATCGACATTTAATTTGGGTGAATGGGATGATTAGTTGAGTGGCGGTGACATCTCACTTGACTATGATGGATTATATGTAATAAACAAATGAATTTATTTTAAAAATATCAAACCAACAATAAAATTGCTTAGATCTTGGTAATTTCAGATTTAGATATCCTACTGCAATCTAATTATGCATATAATTGTTAATTAGTTAGATCTAGTGCAATTTGCGTGTGATTATACATGTTTTATGCAAATCAATGTTTAGATGTGATTGATCTTGCATTGGAAATACTAAGTGCTTGAAATTGGATGTAACTGCGCATATTTTGCTCATGAATTATTATTATGTTTGAATTGGATGCTATGCTTGATTTGGTTATTGGTGTTACACTTGAACTAGGACCTAGATTACTGTTCGGAGCATATGAGGAGCGAATTTCGTCAGAAATGCATGAAATTTAAAGGATAGGCTCTATAGCATGCGAGACGGGATTGTGCGGGTTGCACCAAATTCAGATCTAAGTGATCGAATCACTATCGATCCATATGGTATGGGTTAATATAGATTCATTACCGTAGCACTAGCGTTCCTGTAACGACCCAAGGATTTTCGGCCTCGGAAATCAACATAAATACCTTTATTGTAACTCATGTCGACTTTCCAAACACTGAAAACACTGGAATGTTATTAGAAATAATTTAGAGGGTGAGATAAGAAAGAAAGAAATATCAGAATAGTAGTAGAAGAAGAAACAACACAACATAGAGTCTCACATCGCAACGAAAAAAAATATAATACAGAAGTAAACCTTTATTGAGAGCTTTAAAAATACTTACAATATCAGAGTACATAACACAATGGGACAGTTGTAATAACCTGTTCCCATATACAACACACAGCGGAATAGTAGTTATATAATATCATACGTCCGAACATCTCCAGCTCGTCTCTGGACTTCACAGCATTCGATAACCTGAATCTGTACACCCCAGGCTAACCCGAGCATTTACAAAACACTGGGTCAGTCTGGTCAACCAGAGTGAGAAAAACTCACACAGCATTGAGGGTATCACACAAATTGATTTTTAAGTTAAAATCCCTTCGAAAGAAAAGGATAATCGTAAGACCAAATCCACACATAAATACGGACGGTTTTTACCTTACGATAACCCAAAACATTTTTGGAATCAATATCTTTTCTGATATTATATAAATGTCTAAATACAAGTAGATATCAATCTAGTGGAACGCTTGCATCTCACGCTCCACATATATAGTATACAATCAAAACCGCGGGCGCTTATTGCAGATTGGATTCCGACTATGACATGGTATGGGACCACCTGCCGATAGTGTATCTCTAGAGGTGAATACACTGGGTTCAACAAGAATGTCTTGCAACCCGGCCCACGCATGACTAACCACTCATTTCTCTTGAGTGTATCGAATGTATATCACCAACGGTTGGGAGCTACCCACCGTTTCTAAAAAAGGACAGCATCGAAATAGATTAAAGTAGCAAAAGGAATTTCTCTAGATAGGTGATTATACACCCTAATGGGAGCGACCCACATAGCCATGCTGCTTGCCCGATTTTTGTCATTTCCCGGTTGGTGAGGCTTGAGGTTTAGATTAACTTTTGGACATCTGGTCATCATTCACTTTGGACGTCACATCGTCAGATCCGCTAGATATCACTAATTGACTTCCACAAAAATACTCTAATCGGAAGCTAAGAGAACGACAATTCCCCGCCACCAACTATGATACGTTTGGCGAAATCAACGCACATGATCCGTTTGGAAATACTCTGTCAGACATCCGTCCATACAAGTCATCCAGGAACAGGATGAATCGAATATACTCTCCTACTACATCCAATATAGGAATCACCCCATGGATCAGTAGAGAGTAGTCCTTGCAACCGTACACTCCAACCACGACAGAATCACAGCTTATCTCTGCTTGCCAGGCAGAGAATATTAGTGGTTCTTCCGTTTATGAAAATCAACGGTCTTCAATGCTCCATCTCGATCATCTTCTAATATCTTCACGTATTGGTTGGTAGGAATGGTTTTCGAATATAAATTCGATCCCGGTCTTTCCGTACCAACAATCGTATTGGGAAGATTTGATAGTCGGTGATTTAACTATCAAAATAACAGTGATTCAATCATGAACGTCCAATGAGTTCGCTAGTTCAGTATTCAGCATTAATTGGCCTTTTAATTAAAAACAATATAAATTTAAAACTCTTAAATATTTCGATATTATAAATATAGCTTTCTCGCTTCTTGTTTAACATAAGATTATACTTTAAACAAATTCATTTTTATACTTAGAAAAATTCCATATCATATCTAGTTTTCTATTTTCACTTTCGAAACATTAACCACATTATTATATAATATTAGGAAATCAATTCAGCCTATCACTCGTAAAACTACGTTACGAAATATCTTTTATTCATTATTTGAAAATCATAATCCATGCTTATTCTTATAGAATAAAATTTATCTTTTACATTTCCTTTTTAATCTCGACAATGTCGTTATAATTCACACAACCCTTTTTACTCTCCCTTTCCACTTTGGAATCGTCATTGTATATATATTTTCCAAATCTTCGTTATACATTGCATTATTTTTCTGTAATGGAAATAATAACTATTACTAACTCCTTTTACCATTACCAACTCATATCCTCTTCAGATAATTCCGATGTCGTTCAAGTTGGGGTATTTTAATTACCTCTCAGGCCTTGATCAACAACGTTCATATCTTAAGGTTGATATAAGTGGTAATTCAAAAACCACTATTCCATTCCAGTAACAATTCAAATTCCATTTAACTGATCTGTTCAAAATACGGTTTCATACACCCTTCTTACCTCTTTGCAAATCTCTTTCTCAGATATATCTATTCATTCCTAACTCAATAATTAGGTAATTTCTTAAATAAACACCACTCTTAATTCTGGCTCTTTCAACACATTTATTTTATAACTCGAATTTGTTACAAAACCCTATGACCCACTCTTTTAATCAAATTCACTATCACCAATCTCCTTTCAAATCCATTCAACAGTTCCTGCTTTGGAAGTCTTATTTTAAGACCCCTTTTTACTTAGTCCCATTATTTGGTAACGTTAATTCAAAATTAATCATATAATACCTCAAACCGCTTTTATATAATCCTGGTTTTATTTAAACGCTTTTATCTAAATTCCCTTTTTCCTTAATTTAAATATTTAGGTAACATTCAATTTAAGCTATAGTATTCGCTTAAAATTTCTTTTGTAACTTGTTATACACATTCGGGTTTTAAATATAAAACCCATTCGTAATCTTCTTTCACCATTCTATTGGATTTCATTTCAACCTCGATACCTTTTTACATTAATTCAATCAAAACTAATTTCCCAAATTACTATTAATAAGGATAATCATTAACACTGTAAAGTAGTTAATTCCTTTATTAACTAAAATAAATAGTAAATTCCTTTTTAAAACTTCCTTAAAATTAAACCATATTCATTAACTATTCTATTCGATTAGTTCAAACCAAACTGATTAAATAACCAGTTCCAATTAAAAGGGGTCGATTTCGTACACACAAAACGCAGTTATTTTATTAAACGATTTCAATTCATTTTCCCTTTTAAATTAATTACTAACATAATTAATTTAAATAATTCAATTTAATTTGTTTCTTAACAAACAATTATCCAAATTTAATTCTTTAGATTAATTTCTATTCACTTATTGATAAATCTGATTAACATCAGAGATTTCCATATAAAACCAATTAATAATTAGTTATAAATTTAAATCATAAATGATAAATATTTTATTTTCTTTTAAAACAAACCTTTTATTTAAAATAAAATATTTCAAATCTATATCCAGGTATAAAATAATTTTCATATTTCAGTTCTATCGATCCACCTGACGGTAAATCAATATCACAAAACAATTTACTCTTAGGCCATTTAATGCCGATTACTCAACCAATCTTACCCATTGGTTAAAACAAAACACAGGTTGACTTTTTAGTCAATGATCACAAATCAAATCAATCACCCAAACAGAACAATTCATATATGATAATATGAAAATAAATAATATATTTGAGGAATTCCGTTGGATCCCTCCAACCTGTTCTTCCCTGTATCAAATGGTTATTTCAAATCAGGTCAATCCATTACATTTAACTGATAATTTCTATAACAGTAAATAACAACCGTTTAACATCAACCAAATAATAGAACAATTCAAACAATTAAACACGTTTATAAATAAACGTGACCAATAAGGTAAATTACCTTCATTGGATCCAATCATTAAAATAACGATTTGGTATTTCACTGAAATTAAACAACGGTTTAATTTCATCAATTAAATCAACAAATAAATATATAATTAGCAAACAGTCAACCATCAGCAATCAGAGCACACAAAATAAAAACCCAATTTATATAAAATATAAATGGGAAGAGCAGAGTGAGTTTAACTTACCTTGTTTTGATTAGTCGCTAAAGTGATTCCGTTTCAGTTAAATTAAACAAATATTTAATTTAACTAAAAATCTCTATTGATTTCAGATCCATTCAAACTGTTTCCAGAATGTAGAGTTCGTTGCCCCGATCTTAACGGAGTTGGTTTCGTTCAATCCTGTTAATATGGAAAAAGAGTTATACACAATTTAAATTAAAAATTTACTTATTTCCTAAATAATAGTTAATTCAACTAAGTTTAATTGAACACTCGTATTAAACAGTTTTTAGTAGACTGCTAGTTCTTCAACTACCTAAGCCAACCCCTTTGATTTCAATTACTGGACCAACTCAATTTTATCCCATTTGTTTCCTTAATGTAAAGTTTCTTTTTCCTACCATTTTAATTAATATTAATTAACTACCAATTACGTTATTAACATAGAATCAGGCGGACGTTTTTCATATGTTGTTGCGATGCTTTATACAGGCCCAGTACTTCATTAGATGTAAATTACTAAACTTAATAACTAATTCCATGAATTTAATTATTAAAACTAATTATTTGTTTAGCCTAAAATCAAAGATTAGACCCATATAATTACGTTTAAACATCCCATTTACAGTCGGTTACTGTGCTTCTCCCCTCTTGTTTCCTTCGAACTGTTCCTGTTCGAAGCGCGCCCTTGATTTGTTACAACGCTGCCCTGTCCCAGACTTCTGCTTCCCAAACCTTAAACAAAAAATCATTTATTTCTAATTATTTCTTAAGATAACAGATCGAGGTGGCTTAAATGTTAGCAGGCCGATATGTTTGCTTCCAGCTTTCACCTTCTATTTCGTCATTTCAGTATTCCGCTTCCTCTTCACTCCTCCACTGTCGCGCCTCCCTGTGTTGACCGAGAGCTGATCGTCCGGCTCCCCCGAACGCGGCCCGTCCTCTTCAGTCTCCATCCCAATTCCCGTCCAACACGGTCACGCCTTCCCATAGAAAAAGTCTCTCGAACTTCAGCGCTGTTTGCAGCGACTCCGACCATCTTTCCCTCAAAAACTCATCTCTACCGCTCGATCTCACCAGCTCGATGAGATTTATACATTTGTAGTTAAGTAGTTCTAATTTTAGTAAGTGGATTTCAAGAAATATAAGGAGGAAATGGAGAACTCTGGTTCGTTGATTAATTGAGGGTGGCGGCGGCATTTTAGGGTTGACCAGGCAGTTAGGTTTTGACGAAGAGTTCACACATTTGGAGTATATATAAGGTTTATATAATATTAGTTTATAAAAATAGAAACTTCACCATGAAGTAACAAATGAAACCAATCCATATGACCCCCGTTTTTAACAAAATAAGGTAATCCTAGCATAAAAAAAATATTCCGGACCCAATGGGAAAAGTTTCGTCGAATTCCGACATCGTTTGCAAAAAATTCCTTTATAAAACCAGCGAAAAACATGCGTTTAATTTTTCCATGATCACTAGATAAATCCAATCAACTTGAAATTTTGAAATCCTACAATAATTAATTAATACGAACCCAACGGCACCAGTTTCGTCGCATTCTGAGACTGTTTCCCGGTACGCTATTTTTTTAACGCACCGAAATGCCATTCTGGACAACAAATTAGCCGATCTCCAAAAATAACAAACTATATACCTATCCTAACTCCAATCGACAATAAGAACTCAACAGAACTGGTTTCCTGGCCAATTCGATCGTCTGCTCAAGTTACACTCAAATATCTCTTTATTGAATTGAATTAATTTAATTACGCGCTAAATAAAATGAACGGGCGTTTACGGCTACCGTGGTCTCATACGACATCGATTTGCCATGAAATTTGATTTTCTTACAATAATTTAACAATATGGTTCAAATGAAACTAATTTCAACGAAAACGGAGTCCTTTTGAAAAATGGCTATTTTAAAGGCCAATAATTAAATAACGATTATCCATAGCGACTATTTCAAATTTTGATTTAGCCATAACTAACAATCTATAACGCGGAATCTGGATTTTCTCTTTCTTGTGAAAATTATCATCAATACGGTTCCAAGGTTTCTCGTTTCACAGAAATCTGATTTATATCGGACTCTATATATTCAGTTGAAGTTCAAAACTCCATTTTACGAACTACCACACCATTTCGAGCTCGATTTTTATTATATATAAAATATAGCGTTCAAACTTCATTTAAATAACGAATTTAAAAATTAAATTCCATAAATTTCCAAATAAAGTATTTAAAATAAATAAATTAAATTAAATATTTGGCTGCCAAAAATACGGGTCGTTACCATGCTTGTGACCCATATGCATGGTAGAGCAAGTATCCAGGAGATGCTTTGCTACATTTGATCAATGGGTAGGCCAAGTGATTAAAGGATGGACGAGTCATCCTCAACAAATCGAACCATGGCGCACATAAGAGAAAACCTAAAGACTAAGTGTGATGAGTCTAGTTCACTGGCATTAGGGAAGAGTGTACTAGAATCCGTTAGAAAGGAGCTGGAAATGGCTAAGTACTTGAATCGTAGATGATCAAAGTGACCCAATCAGTGCCGGTCCAAAACAATGGCTTTGATAAGGCGTGATCCATCTAGAAGAAAGAGAGTCTGCGTAGGATCACATGAGAGGTAGTGCTCATTGGTAGCTTCTATGGTAATTAAGGAAATTGCAGCATGATGAAGTTTTGACTCCTCAATTGGAAGCTCAAGTTTATGGGTTGAATCGAAGAAGTCATGAAAGGCAGGTGGAGTAGAATAACGCTTTGGGATAATGGATTGGGTAGAGTGATAGGGCTTATGCCCAAAAACTAAGTTATGAGAAGACATCGAAGGTTGGATGTGCCAAGAAATCACTAATGACCTGAAGTTTTCTAGTTGTGACTCAAAGTAGGGGTGCTGTGTATATGAACACCTAGTGGACTAATAGTGATGGTTATATATCTTAGACAACTTCGTATAAGGGTCCAGTGTTATACATTAGGTCCTTAAGGAAATGTATCATATATTATATCTAGAAGTTATGAGAGTACAACTAGGACTTGGATTTTCTTTTAGTCCTTGACATATGCTAGGTTATTCATACGAGCTATCACGTGTTTGAGGCTTTAAAGGTAATAATTATGGTTTGTTTGATGGTTGCTATGGTAGCTCTCACTTCTCTTTATTTAGGGGACTATCACCTCTAGGACACTAGAGAAGAGATGAGGAATAAGACTGGTGAAGAAGGCTTCTTAGATTCTTTTATCTTGTTCTGTTATAGTAACTTCTATTGTTTTAGTAAAGAAACATATTATGGATGTTATAGTAACTTCTATTGTTTTAGTAAAGTAGCATATTATAGATTACTATGTGCTAACTTTTTGGCTATTGGGACATCACAGTTATGATTACATGCCTTTGTCTAGTAGCAAAATTTCAAGTATAGGTTTTGATAGTCATTTTGTGTAACACCCCGTATTTCTGTTAACACTAAAGTAACAAATTAAAGAATAACTACTCTTAGATGTGAGAATTAAGGGAAACCGGTTGCGCCATTGTGTTCGTCTCAGAATTCTGGTTGAGATAGAGTCCGAGTTTGCGTGAATTGGACTTCGTATGAAGAAGTTATGGCAATCGGAAGTTTCAGAAAAAATTAAACAGATTTCAAAAATTCGAATTTCAGAGTCAGAATGGGCTAGGCGGGAAATTTCCCGCTAGGGCCAGGTCGACAAGGGGGTCGACCTACCCTCACCAGGTCGACCAGGGGGTCGACCTACCCCCCCCGGGCAGATTTGTTTGATGACATGTTTATGACTATATGATGAGTCATTAGGGTTTCTGATCTGGTCTGAATGGCTGGGATTAATTCTGGGTTGATCGGACGGCTTAAATTAATCCTAAACTCTATAAAAATTCGTGTAGATTCAAACCCTAAAATCAAATAGAAATTAGAATCATGGCCTCCATGCCGTCACCTAGCAACATAGAATAGCCGCCACCAATTAGAGAGGAAGAAAAGCTAATCAATTCAATTCTAATCTAAACCGCAACAAATTGTCCCCTCCAAAGGAAAGCTAATTCAATTTCAGAACTCAGATTTCAGAACTCAATACCTTCTTTGAGTTGTGAGTTCGATTTCTTTAATAAAATAATTAACAATTTAATTGGATTGAGCTATGATTTGGATTATATGGCTATGTGAATTGTTGACCGTATGTTATTATCTATGTTGTAAATTTTATGATGTTATCATCTATGTTGTAAAGTTGTTATCATCTATGTTGTAATTCTATGATTGGTTTATGTATAATTAATTCATAATGATGTTTTATATGCTAGTTTGGTTATATTGTTAGAACTAATTCATATGTTGAATCATATGTATGTATGTATGCAAGTCTAGATGTTAGTTTAGATCTGGATCATATGCAAGTTAATGAAATTATGTACAACCTTACATGTTTCATGACATCTATTTTATGTGTAAATTGGATCTAAAGTTAGGCTATGACATGCGTGAGTTATATGTTAGTATACAAAATTCTATATACTAGTTTACATGTTTAGATGCAAGTTTACACCATCGTTTATGTTGCATAAATCACGTATGCAAGTATATATACATGTTTGGAGTATGAATCATGCCTATGTAAGTTTACACCTTATGATTAGATCTATGACATACATGGTTTATGCAAGTTCGTGACTATTACCCAAACAAGTTTACACCTTTAGATTTAGATCTATGACATATGTAGTTTTATGCAAGTTTGTGACTTTGGCCTATACAAGTTTTAGATGAAGAACCTTATTCACACATGCAAGTTCACCCCATATGTTTAGATCTAGTTTTATTTCTATGTATGTTGCGATGTTTTCTCTTTATTCCATAAGTTAGACTATTCGAGTCTAACATATATTTTACGTTAAACGAACGAACGTACAACGTGGGGCTACGGGATAATATTAAAAGATTTAATATTGAGAATTGGCATAAATGCCTTAAATGGCATAAAATAAATTTGTGATGATAATTGGTATAATTTTGCATACCATAAATAGATGGACATAATTGAGTCAATTATGGCCATAGTTAAATTTGGAATTGATTGATAATTTGAATAGGGAAATTAATTCAAATTGGGGAAATAATTAATTTTGTGTAATTAATCGCATAAGACACGAGGTTAGGCTCTTTTGTGGTGTAAGACTGCCCGGACCCGCCCGACAAATCCAGCTTCCACAAATGCCAGTCTAATGTGGGAGGTCTTAGGCATAAATTAAATGCGTGACAGTTGTAAAGACATGAGGTTATGCTCTTTTGTGGTGTAAGACTGCCCGGACCTGCCCGGCAAATCCAGCTGCCACAAATGCCAGTCTAATGTGGGAGGTCTTTACAAGGTTACAGTGTTAATGAATTAAGAAACACTTAACCAGATAAACATGTAGTGGGACATGAGGGGGTTAAGTGGGTGCCTTGGGTGGCATGTGGAATTTAGTGGGTGCCTTGGGTGGCATTTGAAATACGATTAGAAACACTTAACCAAAAATTGGAAACATGTAAGTGAACATGAATAAGAAGAAGGTTAAGTGGGATGTACTAGAGGGGACCAGGCTTAGATGTATAGCTTGTGTCAAGTAATGGGGGCCCGTTTCAACCAGGAACCCATAAGTTTCTTTGTGGGCTCGACCCAAGTCGAGGACGGGACACGCGTACTGGGCTTGACTGTAAGAGGCCAAAACGGGTTAGTGGTGGCAACGCAAGTCCAACGGGTTCATGTGCATGTGTGGGCCCGGGCTGGTAGGTAAGACGTTGTTGCATCGTGTAGGTATAAGCCGTACATTGTTGGTGGTATTGGGTTGCCACTTTGGGGAGTGATACACCCCACTGTGGGGCCAGCACGGGTATCTACGAGTTAGGGAGCCGATCGCATGGTGGTAGTGGGTACACCTAGTGGAGATAGGGGCAGGCGACACCTATGAAGACAACTAGGGGTGCACGAAACTACCATTTTCATTATTAAAGTCTAGTAGGCGGGATCAACTTTTAGGATGTTTGTTGTGGTGCAGTGTAGTAATTATCTTATAGCGACTAGGTGCGCCTTTAATGTTATCTTTGTTCATCTTATTTCCTTTAGTTTTGCTCTGCCATGCTCAATTATTCACAGTCATTTCCTTATTTTCCAACTTATGCCTTAGCCTAGTTATTTTGGTAATTATATTGTTAAAGTTATCGCACTCGCCAGACTTTATGTCTGACCCCCTTTGTTTCCACCTCTTTTCTTACTCCCCCCCCAGGTGCTCAGGGTGGAACTAGCACCAGTGGAGCTTGATTTTGGACAGCTGTATCTCTTGCTTTTAGAAGTTGCTTGGATCGCTGAAGTAAAAGTTTAGCCTATCTTATTTATGGGTATTTTGTGTTGGGGTTATGTCTTTCAATTTATGTACTCTGATTTAGTCAAGATGGATATTATGTACTTTGACTCTGGTTTTTGATGATGTAATCAAACCTATGTGTTTACCGCTGCAATGAATAAAATTTTAAAGTTTTAAGTATTTTTTATATTAGTGAACCAATTTTCAAAAAAAAAATATTGTTTATATCTGTTTTGTTGTTAAGTTTCTGTTCTATACACACTTAAAACGCTCCATAGAAGTTAATGCATTCCCTTTGTGAGTGACATTAATGGACGTGGGGTGTTACATTTTGTGCTCACACCGGACATTTTAGGACTCAGGATTTTATGATTTGTTTTTCATTATCTTAGATGTATTAAATGATTAGAACAGATGACTGATTTGGTGTTACTATTATTTAGGAAATAGGGTAGGAGTGCTTAGCATATTACTTTATATTTGTGGATATTTCTGTTTTTTATTTCATTGTACTCTAAGTGGATCGAAGTGAAGATTAGATGCATTCGATTATGATATCTTGTACATAATTTAGTGATTTTATAGAGATGATATTTTCACTTTGTTATGACTCAATATTCCACTATTTTATATGTTCACGTTAAATTTTCTTATAGAAGGTTGTTTTTGTTTCTTCTTCGATGATTATTTCATATTAGCTTGGCATATATGCAGCACTTTTTTCATGATATTTAATGTAGGTAGTATGAAACGCTAGTCAAATTTGATATCATAATATTTCCTATCTGATTAATCGAAGTGGATGTCTGGATCTAGTAAAGATAAGATAAGAGTTGTCATTTTAGACTAAATCGAGAGTATACGCTAATGAAAGATCACACTTGTTAATGCCATGGTTTTAAGCTATTTTGTATTATATAATAATGCAGCCTCCACTTAAACACATCTACAACTTTCTTTTATTAGATACTAAACATTCATGTTACAAATTAATAATAAATCAAAACATTAGAAATGTTATCAAGAATAACTCTGCTATAAAACGAGATCAAGGAGCGAGATCGGGAGTTGCTACTCCTAATTACTAAGCTATATTTAATGCTATGATGGTGTCGCTGATGAGGAGAGTTTAATCTACTTTTGGAGCAAAGATCAGGTGGAGGTGCTCCTATGCAGACACCATTGCTAAGTTATGCAAAGATTCCTATACATTCCGAGGTAAGCCAGTTGTGGAGACTGAACCAGCTATGGAGGTTCAAGATTGATTAGATGCTTATGATCAAATCTTCAAGGATTTGGAAGTGGAGGTACCATGAGAGGCGAAACCTTTAATGGCTTCAAGGTCGAGTTATGAACTGGTTGGATGCTATCATCATCACTACCCCATAGGATCATATTTCTTGGGAAATGTAATGATATGACTTTACGACCTTTAGAATCGATACTAATACAACCACAGTATTCACTTGCTGAACATCTAAGTGCCAAATCATCAGGGGATAAAGAAATAAAATACAGAACATAATCTCACAATGGAATGAATAATGTGTAATATAACAATAATCTTTACAAATGAAAAGACTTTTGTAAATACAACCATCATATATACATTAGAGTATTAACCAATAATCGTCTGGTCAATTATAATAGCCTTTCATACAACACTGGTGAAACAATAATGAACACAGCGGAAGATAACATCAATGAAATTACATTTCAACCTCTAGCTTCTTCCCCAAAAGCTCCAAGAAATCTAAACTATCCTGAAAATATACTTGGTCGCATCTGAGCATTATAATGAAATAACACCCAGATCAGTCTGGTAAACTAGTGCGAGCAAACTCAAATAACAAGAAACTTTATTTCTTATTAGCTTATAAAACCTTCTATAAATAAAAGGTATCTCATAAGACCACACCGCACATGAATACAGACATGTTTTTATCTTACGATAACCAAGAAACTTCGTATCAAAATTTAGTGATATTATAATAATGTCTACAATCCATAAATAAATATTAATCATAGCCAAAATCATTACATTAAACAAATTCCAATAGAATAAGTTTACAACTAAAACCGTGAAGGCATGTATTGGAGTTCGGATTCCATACAATGATTGGATACCGGGGTACCACCTACCACGGTATGCGTCTAGAAAGCAATACGGAGGACCTTGCCTAAATTCCCTGCCAACACAGGACCGCCCTTCACTCAACTTGATGGTATCGAATATGTCATCACCCCAGTCACTTTGCAACCCTTTCCCTGTGAGCTCATACAATTCAAAAATATAAATGTATGTATTCAGAAGAGTGACAGTCATATCCTACTTGGGTGCAACCCACTTAGCCCTACTACGTCTCCATGGGTTTTACTCATTCCTGATTGTTGAGGCTTGAGGCTACGCTACAACATGCTTATACATTTTACATTTAAAATGTTCATGTTTTCGAAAACTTTTAATTAAGTCGCTAAGTCGGATTGAAGTGGTTTTTGGGCAATTAGTCCCGATCTTGGTCTCTTTGAAACGACAATCGATAGATTAAAACTAGCCAACGTTTGATTGTCGGTTATTTCTATCAACACATAAACAACAATCATCCAGATATTAAGTAATAAAATAATTCTTTAAGTCTCATTTACTTAATCCTTTATTAATTAACTCTTTATATCTTGGAAGCCATTTCCATAAACATATCTAAATTCATAACTAATTTCATAGATCATTATTTCAGTACTTCGAAATAATATATACATACTTATTATATGTCCATAAAGTTTTTTCAATGCTAGAAATGTTTATATATGCATATCTTATCTAACACCGACCTAAGTATACCGCAAAAACATTGTATTTCCAATATTTAGAAAATATATTCATATACCTATCTAACACCGACCTAGGTATATTAACAAAACATGAAATTTTTATGCTTGGAAATTTTCATATATATATATATATATATATATATATATATATATCCTAATGGTATACCTGCATTCACAAATCAATGTGGAAAGCTATTTAATATTAAACCATATTAGATAGGTTAAATCCGTTAATATTCAAAATAGGATTTTGAAAAACTCTTATATAATATACTTAAGTAAAACGATTTATAAAATTCCTTTACAGGACCTCACATAAATAATTTCTTTACAAATATATCATTTACGAAGTTAAACCCTTTTTAACATCGATACAATACATATTAGACTGCTTATTAAATGTTACAACTCAATTAAATTGTAAGAATTTAACAATTTAAAAGAATAATACAATTTGAAAGTATACAACAACCTAAAATTAACAATTTGATAATATAAAACAATTTAACAAATAATCAATTTAATATTAATATAATATTACAACAATTTGAGTAATATAAAACAATTAAATGAATAATAATTTATAATTTAAAAAATGTAAAATAAATCGATAATATAAAACAAATTAAAAATACAAATAATTTTAATCTGAAAATATAAATAATTTAATACTATAAATAATTTAAATCCTTTTAAACATTAAAATATATAATAATAATAATAATAAGTAAATTTTAAACATTTATAATTTAGATCCTAATTAATCTTCTTCACATATTCATTATAAAATAATTGGAAATAATTCAAATGCTGAATTATTAAACTTGAACATGATAAATAAAACAGCTTATTATTATTTTTAAACATTATTAAATAATGATTTTTCTTATGAAAACATCATGTCTAAACTAAATAATGATTTTAAAAAATATATTTTAAATAAACTTAATGACTATAGTTACACATTGGTTATGTCTCTATCTCAAAGAATCCATAAGCAGTTATAGTCGAACTTATATTTTTGAATATTTGTTCAATAGGGCTTAATGCTTGTCATGGTACTTATTTAAGTTACCTGCATTTTAATTCATTTTCCTGCCAATACTGGCATTTACATAACAGACAGGTATATAAATAAATAATTAACTATCAATAGCAAATATCACTTCATCACCATAGATAGTTTCCAAGTCAATATGTTCGCTGAGGGGTATTTGTTTTGCTTAGCATATATAGTTACAAATAAATTCATCCAACTAATTAAATATTGTTTATTTGGTTAAGATATAAACATTAGCATATATTTCATTTAATTATGTTATAAAAAAAGTAAGTAAAACGTAATTATCAATCCATACATAATCATTCAAAATAAAATTTGAATACAGATAAATGTGAGTCGTTTCCAATGGCAATTCGAGATGCCATATCATGATCCTAGATCAAATTCAAATAAACCAATAGCATTTCAAGATGTTATCCCACGATCCTAGTTTAATTAAACCATCAACCAATTTATTAACCCAGACATGTCATTAACAATATGGTTATTTTAACCAAGTCAATCAACTAACAATTTACATAATCAAATAAATAAAAATATTTATTTTTCTTACAAAATAATGGTAAATCAGAAAGGTGAGTTTTGCTCATAATTGTCCCGGTTGTTGCTTCGCCTTTTGATTCCAATTAGAATTGAACAACTTTCAATATTTTTTTAAAATCTTTGCTCGCTCCAAATCCTACCAATTCAATTCTACGGTTTACTGGACATCGATACGAGTCTAACGGAACTGACAGTGTCAAGATCAGATCTAAAATGAGAAGGATATTTAATTTACAAGATCTAGATTTAACAATTTTCGATTAAGCATATTAATTAAATTCAGTACCTCCCTAATCACCCCATAAATCAACTTCCTCCCTTTTAAATAATGGGCAGAAACCTATAACTTCATCCTTCCAATGGATGCAACTTCAAAATCCCCAAACTCCTCCTCCTTTTCACGGATTCAAGCACTGACTTCACCACTCGACTGCAGAACACGAGAGCTTCTTC
Organism: Allium sativum; assembly: GCA_030737875.1. Taxonomy (NCBI): domain Eukaryota; kingdom Viridiplantae; phylum Streptophyta; class Magnoliopsida; order Asparagales; family Amaryllidaceae; genus Allium; species Allium sativum. The sequence continues at coordinate 309,782,940 of CM060912.1, read as the reverse complement.
ATGGCCACCACGACATCATCTCTACCTTCCTCTTACAAAATGCATCCACTTCCTTCGTTGCAACCATCATCAGGTCGCATGACACTTATAGGATCATATTTCCATTAAACATTGACACTAAATTTCCCTCACCTAACCTGAATCTACCTTCCATAAATCAAACCATGGCTTGAATCCATCCAGAATCCAAGCCCTAGTGTAACAACCCAAAAATGCCTCCACCAACACACGACCGCATCCCCTCGTGACTGCCCAGGATTGAAGATGGGATTTAAACAAGAATATGTAAATTTGTTTCAAGATATTAGAATAAGTATCCTATTTGATTTTGATTTTTGAATAAGGAGAAATATGATTGTTTTTTCGTTCTTCTTGCTCTTGTTTTGTTTGAAGTGAAATACCCAGTTGTAGCTACGCATTTAATGTGACAGAGCGTGGGAAGGGCAGTCCATTGGGGATGAATTGTCTAATTTTTGGTGGATTGGGAGAGGTGTATTGTTTAATTTCCTATGGAAGCTAAATAATTTTTTATAGTAAGTTTATCGCTTCAATGTTGCACAGTTTTGATTTTGAATACGAACTCCAAATAGTAGAACACAAATATCGTCACGCTCAGAATAGCGGTATGATCTCGAGTAAATAATAAACACTAATTATGAGATTTTGAAAAATCACAAAACACTACTATTTACTTAAAAGTCAATTTATAACTCTAAAACTTCCAATTGTTGAACATTAGATATTTGTATCACACACGATCGCACAATAAGCATGATCGTTGTGAAACTTGACATCTTATAATAATTTATTATTTCGAATCCGATAAAATTGGTTCCATCAAAATCTGAGATCGCTTGCAAAATTACTAAATTCACACGTCAATTAAAACAATTTATAATTAAACAATGTTAATCATTTAAATTCAGTGATAATAATTTCTTATTACCATTCTAATTCACATAACATTTAATTAAGCCATTAAAAACCTTTCAAGTTCATACTAGATTCCAAATTCAATTTACTAACAAAAATCACGGAATTGAAGTTACTATATCGCTAATTAAATCAATTAAATAACTAAAATCATTCGAATTTAATTTATTTAAATTTTCTTTTAATAATTTAATATTTAAATAAATAAAATATTCAATAACTAAAAATCCAGGTTGTATTATTCTTTCCCCCTTAAAAGAATTTCATCCCAAAATTCGCTAAGTAAGAAGAATGCTCCCAAACCATTAAACTATTCTTAAATCATTTACTAACTTTTTTAAAATATACTAAGTCTAAAGTTTGTGGAAAATTTTGACAGCATCTTCTTACGTTGCTCGATTCAGAAAAACCTAAATGCTACATACGGCCTCAATCAATCAAAAAGAAAACAAAAGCCAAGTGGCTACCCCTACTAGGTAAAAATCACCTAATCCAATCAATTTTATATAAATGCGTACCTGTTTGTCGGACAACAAAACTCTATTTTTGAAACCAAAAGAAACCAGTGACTTTTGCTTCTATGTACTAGATTTAACTTTAGCAACACAAGAAAGTTATACATGACAATCAAATAAATACGATCCTATTCTCAATGTGAAATTATGCATTTCAGTAACATAGCAAATCAACATATATAATATAGTCAAATCTAAATATGTAACTAGTGTACATATAAGTATTTTTATCAAAAGCCCACAATTCTAATTTAAGCTCGTATGATGCATACACGTGACTCGTACACAGTATCAATTTCAATCGCTCGCTCGATAGCGTAATTCTTCCTTCGAACTAGTATCACTCACTTGATCGCTCTATTGTGGATTCAGATTTTATTTCTTGATCAGGAACCATCATTCTCCATGCTTAGCCATAAACTATGGTGGAGAATTTCAAAATAGTATCAAAAATCTGCATCCATTATTTACCGTTAAGGATTGAGTGAAGAATCATTGTTAGGAACGATATAAATTATGCACCTGAATCCAATCGAAATTAGTCATGCGTATAAATATCATACGTCCATCTTACATATTTACCCTAATTAGTTAACTACTATACCTATATTTTCCTTTGTAATAAATTAATTCCAATCGAGTTCTGGAAACATTTACTCAAGTCCATGAATTCATACGAATTCATACAAATTCATTCACCTTAAAAATTCAAGGCCATATTAAATTTTATTTAATAATACTCTAGTCCAAACTAATTTATTTTGGATTAACCCAACATATCGCATAAGGACTTAAATATTATTCATCTTACATTTATATTTTATTTTATAACTCAAGTTCAACACATACCAAGAATCACAAATTTTCATACTAGTTCTTTTATGCTTAGGTGTTTATGAATATTTCCAAGCTTATGTATATTTTCCATTCTTAAAGGCTAAACCATATTTTTATGGACAACTAAAACATGATGATTTTAATAATTTAATTTGGACATATCTCAAAATCTACAAAAAAAAAAAAAAACTTAATTTTTCACTGTTACTTGAAAACTATATTCAAATCGGTTTGGAAGATTCTCTTTTTAGAGAATTTTAACTTATATTGAATCATGTACATTGATTTAACTTTTTAATTGGGAAGACTAGAGACTATCGCTACAATATAAGCTAATTTTAGATTTATAATTTAAAATTCATTCACATTCACGAGTCGTAAATTTATTTCCTTATATTTCTTCAACTCTTAACTTTAATTTCCAATTTAAATAGGAAGTTCCGACTATTCAAAATCGTTGGAAATCTATTTCATTTTTATAGGATGAAACTTACCAACAGCACTTCCAAATTCATATATATATATATATATATATATATATATATATATATATTTCTTAACTAAAATTCTAGAATTCAATCACCTATATTTTTTTGCAACCATTTTTGAAATAACAAATAATATAATACATGTATTATTTGTACATCTAAATGGTATTTTTAAAATTTATAAAAAAGTTTGTTTTTAATACAAACAACTCTTAACAAGTTCTCTTGGTAGCAATCGTCCACTTAGAAACTTGAAAATAAACACCAATGATGTCATGATCATCATTGAAGTTATTTTCCAACGACCAGAGTGAGTTTAATGTTTCTTTAAATCCTTTAAAATCCATTTATACTAACAAATATTACTAAATATAATCATTTACCAGTAACGTCGTACCCTAAGACTATTCCTAATAAAGAGCATTACTAAGTAACACCATCGATTAAAGCGAAGAATGAGGTGACTAAAGGGCAACCATCCGTAAGTTTCGTATTAGACGAGTATCAATAACGTCAATTGGAAGTACAAATTTTTCTTTCTTACTTGAAGTGGATCGACGTACTCAAATCATGTCTAATATAACTACGGTGGCCAAGGACTATATTCAGAACAAAGTACTTGTCACGCACCGAGTTCCGCCCGGTCCGAATCGATCATTAAACCGACCAAGACCGTTCGAGAATGCGGATTGTTTGAGAACACGACGCATCAGAATACACAACAATAGAACTTTTCATTGCTATTACAACAATTTAAATTAGAGTACAAGAATATCAAAGTACGAGTAAATATTGCACAGCGGAAATACAAATATCAGAGATTAATAATTTACATAGCAGCGGAAAAAGAAATGTATAAATACAATGCACATCGGAAATACATCAATGAAACACAACTGAAAGAAATACACGAATACAAAGCTTTTTGAATATAGCTCCAACCATAAAACAGGATCCTAATAAATAGAAATCTGCAAAACCAAAACTGCTAGGTGCTCATAGCTGCCCGTGTGGAAAATATGGGCACCCATAGTTTAGGTAAAAACAATAAACTCCGAGTCAGTCATGGGACTGGTGTGAGAACTTAAAACAATTTTTAAATTTACTTATTTAAAATAAGGTAATATCACGGGACTACGCCATATGACACGGAATGGGTTACTCCACGTGAATACTAGTTTAAAACATAACACAACGCAATGCTTTTCGAAAAATGAAGTTATTATAAGACTCAGGTTCCATCACACAATGCAACGCAAGCCGGAGTATAGAGTTTTACCTTATAATAGCCAAACATGCTTGATACGCTTAAAACAAATATTTTTGATATTATTATAAGTGAGTAGTGTATAAAACAACTTCGAATATAAATGTATCAATCATAGATGACATAGGTACCATATATTATGTCGCCATATAGGTTTACAACTAAACCCACACGATGTCGTATTGGCAATTGGATTTCCATCATTATTCAAGGCAAGGGATGTCTCCTTATCGATGCGGGTTACCTATAGCAAGATGACCCAGGGTCACACCTATGAGCAACCCTTGGATCTTGCAAGGCCGGTCCACACCTAACGTTTGTGGATATTCCTGAACAATACGTTTCCTGGTCTTGTCGGACCTGTCACCTGTCCCGTCGACCAATCATATCTGAGGAGCCTCGCTATCCATTATCCATATAAGTAAAAATGTTTGGGCTCCATACATGACACCACTTCTAGCTAGAAAGAAACGCATGCACTCACAACGTCCCTAATCCCGTTTTTGACTCATACCGGGGTGTGAGGCTCGCGAATCAACGCTGTACACACAAAGCTATGCTATATTAAAGCCATGCTTTGATATTATCCTCAAAGCACTGTTTTTCAACAAAGTCCTTGATCATTGCATCTCATCATGCCATATTGACAATTCATGCCATACAACTGATGTCTAACAATATATAACCTCTAAACTCGTACGTCTCAGAGAATGGGGTTAAGCAAGAGAATAAATTCTCCTCCACCAAACAGATATATATTTTATATCCATCAATCAATATGTAATGAATTTCAACATCAGACACCATCCATTTACATGTCCGTTCTAGGTCTGAACGAAACCAGAAGTATCTTATTCCTCATCTCGTATGTCCAATACAGAAGAGAGGTCCTCGCATATCTGGTCAATCTCCAAGTACGTCTGGACAACCACCATTTATTACCATGTCTTAGGGAATCAGCCCAATCAAGACATCGGTAATAGCCCAAACGATGTGAATATCTCCGGTCTTCAAGCATCGTCTTCAAATCTTCGACTTTTAATCGTCATAACAGTTATTAAGAATGGGTTAGACCCGGTCTTTCCGAATTATTTGCGCATACTTTAAAATCATGTGATATATAAGCACATCATACTCCTCAATCCAGTCTGGAATATTCTTTTATTCAAATATTCTTTACACCGGGAATTATTTTCATTAATCTTATCAAAGATTTAATTCATTTAAACCCCTTGTTTAAAACTTTCTTTGAAAACCTTTGCAAATGATTTTGTATTATCCTTTAACAATCTTAAACCAAATTAAGGTTTATAAAACTAGTTGGGATTATCGAGCCTTACAAAGTAATCATTTATTTCATTTATCCCAATCCCAACCTATTCATCCATGGAGCAAAACTGGTGGTACTCCATATTTAATACACACAGTGTTATCGGTAAATTGAATTACCACTTAACATTTCAAATCTAATTAAAGATTTAACTATCGCATAGAGTAAAACCGGTGGTGTTCCATCTCGATCATTTTTCAAATTCGGTAAATTTAATTACCTATTTCTACATTTTAATCTAATTAAAGATTCAATAAAACTCTAGTTCAGTTTTAATCTCGAAAATCATTATTCAATGATTATTCAACCTTCAAAAATTAATCTTGCCTTCACTTAGTTAAAGAACAAATATCATGTAAAAACATCATTCACAATAAACCCAAAATCATCTTCCATTTAATATGAAATCTTCACGGAAATTTGAACAATTTATAAGTGATATAAATTCTCGTATCAAGGCCCTTACAGTCAGTTTCCAATATCGGCCACCGAACTGAATCCATACTGACCTTTTTAAAAACTGATTTGGACTTAAATTAAAATCTAACCGTTGGATTTCAAAAATTCTCACTTTATTGGAAAGCTTATTTTATTATGGTTACAACGGTTCCAGTTCAGGAGAATTTGACGGTTAGATCTCCCGGTACGTCAATTCAAAGTTACGGGTTGACGTTCGCGAACTGTCGCTGTGCAACGCGTTCTATTCAGGCCCGAATTCGATTTATAAATTTTTATTATAAATCAAAATGCTTCAAAACCTTTTTTATAAATTATATAAGGTATATATAATCATCTTTGAAAACTCGTTTCAGTCGTTTATCTTTAAAATTACACATTTCACTGTCCAGTCAATTTTAATATTTTTGTGTCAATCCAAAATCAGAAATCAAAACCAAACTTCAACTGTTAACTTAATATTAAATTAAAATATTTGTTTTATTCCGGATTGAAATGAGATTTAACCAATTACCATATAATTTCAGTTATATGGATTTCATACATCTCATGTATTCATCAATAGTTATAAACAACCATTAAACATCCAATTCACATCCAAAGTGCGTTTACATCCGTATAAGCCTTAAATAATTATTCAACGCTTATGTTGGTCTGTCAATCAATCGATTAGTGTAAATCAGATATCATACTAATACTCGTGTGGGGTTTTCAACCAATAAATAATTAATCAATAAATTATTTATTCCATCTAATCGATATTATTTAAATGGGTGAACATAAACAAGTCGTTTGACTTGTAAATGGATTTTTAATCCAATTTCAACTATCACAATAATTTAACATTGTTTTTAGCATGTTAATCATTCCAAATTCACATTCACAACAAAACATAAATAATCATGCAATGCCATTTAAGGCGCCAAAAAGTGTTCGTCCACATTGTTTGAAATACGAGTGTCGTATATTCAAACAACACTTCTAATAACAAATAAACTTAGCGAATAGTTCTTGTGTTGAACTCAAGGGATATCGCATGTAACCGATAAAAATCCAGATAGATAATCAATATATTTTTAAGTATATATGATTTAATAACATAACAAAATATTTGAGTGAGAGAGTTCTCACATTGATCCTTTCGCTAAATAACGCCGAACGATTGATTGATTGAATCTTACATTTTCCTCCTCTAAAAATTGAGACCAGCTCCAAATTACTCCAAATAAATTTCATTGCAAAGCTCTCATCAATAAGGTTCCAACACATCTTGAATTGTCTAATTTTGAGTTCGTACGAAAAAGTTATGTATTTTACAAGTACACATATATACATTAACCAAACATTTAGCAATATATCTTTGATTTTAAATAACTAATTAACTAATTAAAGCTAAACAACTCTCATCCCAAGTATCGAACAACCATATGCTTCACCTTCGGTGCTCCACGTGCTTACTATGAGCCAAAGATCTCGCCTTTTCTCCGCAATACAACCCCAAACTTCACCACAATACTCGTCCACACACACACACACTCGAGTTCTATAGTATTAAGGGTTTGGAGGCTTACGGGGGCAAGTGGGCCATTGCCACGCTGGATAACAGGGTGATGACGTGGCACAGGGTTGGAGGTGACTGGCATGGGTCATGGGGGCTACGAAGAGGTGGTTGGTGGTGATAAAGGTGGCGTAAGGTGCTAAAGGATCCACCTTTCCACACAAAAGAGGAGATCTAAGAAGTTTTCAAGGGGGGGGCAGGCTAATGGCCTTGGCCTAGTGTAACACCCCGCATTTTTAATGAAATTAAAAACGTGGAAATATGTATATATATTGTATGCATAGATATATTTGAGAGATAAATTAAATAATGACAATAAAATTGAATGTAATAAGTTAATGCAGTGAAATGAAGAAAAAGATAAATAAATGAAATTACATGCAATATATGAAATGCGAAGAAATGCATGTGAACATTTAAAAGAGAAATAAAAAGGAGAATTTGAAGAGCCTCCAGAATTTGATCATGAAATTAGCGTCATTGCGTTCATGGCGATTTTCCAGTCAATTTAGACCTATAGTTTGTAGAAAACTGATTTAAAATAAAGAAGATATCTTTAAATTAAATATTGCAGCAAAACATGAAAAAGAGGAATGAGAGAATAATGTGTAGCATTGTCTTAAGTCTTGTTAGCAAAATACTTAGCAGCTCATTTGGTTAGTACACATGACTTGTACGCAAGAGGTTCTGAGTTCAATCCCCGCCAGTGCCATATTTTTGTTTTAGGAGAATGGCTAAAAAGTGGCTTATTGTGAAAAGGGCCAATTGGAGGATTAATTGAAAATACGGTTAAAAAGATATATATATATATATATATATATATATATATATATATATATATATATATATATGACGTGTGGGTGTCAACACCCCTGCTGCTGCGCATCATGTTGCACACATGGCACATTTTTATTGGTTAATGACAATTTTTGAGTTTTAGGGCTGACGTGGCCACTTTTGGTTGGCTGAGTGATGTGTCTTTTTAATCTGAATGGTTTAGATGAATTCTAGTCAGATCTAAACCCTAATCATACCCCTATATAATCAAACCTAGACCTAAACCCTAATCTCATTACACAAATCCATGGTGTCCTCATGCTATTCATATCTAAGTTAAAAATAAGTCCTTCTTTTTCTTCAAGTCAGCTTAGAATTAAAAGAGAATAGATCTGCAACTGCAACACCTATTTAGATCCAACTGAGGTGAGTTCATGTTACTTTCAGAAATGAAATTTAATTGTGATCCTGACATTGTTAATAAATCTGAATCTAAGATTATACCTATTTCTGTTTAGAACTGTCCTTTTATACCCATTGGATCTAGTTTATTGTTCTATGCCCGCTCATACTTCATATGTCTATTTTATGCCAGTTTTGATGACTCTCTTCCCTTCACTTTTTTTATGAGATTAGGCTAACTTCGAGCCTAATTATATTTTACGCTGAATTATACGTACGAATGACGTGGAAAAATATTGAATGATATGTAAATGGGGCATAAATTGAATTGTAAACATGTAACTGATTTGGGGGGGCATAAAGCATGTTGTAATTTAAGACCTAAATTTGGGGCATACTATATATGATGGTTTATGACTTGAAAGACGGGGATTATTGTGTATAGTGATATATGACTTAGGCATGAAAACCTATATTGAAATAGGGATAACTGTTAAATATGAACACGCCTAAATTGTGATTTTGGGTAATTGGCACACACTGTAATCAAAGCCGATAATTTGGCATAACTTGTATTATGAATCATGACTGGGGTTTTTGGAGCATAGCCGTACTGTGTATATAACAACCCGGAAAATCAGAACCAATTTAAAAATTTTATTTTGGCAATTTTGATGAATTTTGAATATTTAAAATGATTTATTTTAAATAATAACAATGAGAAATTTGTTTTGAATAGAATTAGAATGAAAATATTTATTTTAATTATAAAAGGAATTGAAAATGGCGGGGTAGTTTGAAAATTCGATTTCTAATTTCAATTGATTGTACAGGATTCAAAATAAACCGGATTTTAGCAAAACCAAAAATATTAGAACCTATTTGAGAATATCTTATCAACAAATTCGAAAATTTGAAATTTCATAGCGGGAATAAAAAGTTATGCCCAGTTGAAAATTCAGAATAGTCGCTATGGAATTTTGGCCCTTAAAAATAGCGATTTTGCAAATGACCTCCGTTTTCGATGAAACCACTTTTGTTGGATCCAGAATATCAAATTAGTGTTGGATTTCGAAATTCATAATTTTTGGAATCAATATGTGAGCGTGGCGAAGTAAAACGTGTTTTGACAGTTTAAGTCAATTTGGATCGACCAGAAAATGGCCATTTTTCAAACTGTCTTCAAATTTGACGAAATTAAATTTTTAGGACCGTATCGTCTAAACATAGCCATATTTATTTTTCTGGAATTTTTGGGGTCCGTATGTGGCCCCGATAAATTGAAAGGTGTGTTCAAATTCAATATATAGATTTATATTTTGATTTTAACGAAAGCTGATCGTAATAGTCGAATTGGCCTATGGAACATATCCCATTGTGTTTGGAATGGGGGTGATTAGCTAGGGATGACAATCGGTGGGTTCGATTTCAAAATAAAAAGTTGCTTTTTGAAATTTAAATATAATAAAATATATACAAAAAATATAAAACCCCTACCCTCCCCTGATCTCCTTCAGTCAACGGAGAGAGAGAATATAAAAAAGTGAACCGCTCAAAACCCGATCTCATTCTCGCCACCGTCGCCCCTCGTCTGCGCGCCACCGCCAAAGGGCCCCACCGTCGTGCCACCTCTCCTCCGCACCTCCTTCTTCCCCCCCTCGTCGTTCGAAGCCCAAGCGCGAAACCCTGGCCCGCGCCACCCCAATACCCGCGCGCCTCCCTTCCCATCGTGCCCCTCCACGACTACCAGAGCCCCCCTTTCCTACGATGGCGCCGACACTTCCTCCCTCATCTAGCGTTGTGAGTTTTTCTATTATCATTTTTGTTTTCCTTTGTTTATTTTAATGTAAGTAAATTGAAAATAAAAATCAGTTTTATTGTATGAAATTAAATATAAAGGTAGAATTTCTAAAAGTATGATATTAAATCAAAAGATTTGATTTTTAACATTCAAAAGATTTGATTTTCAATTTGAAAAAGATGTGATTTTTATATTGAAAGAGAACGTATAAAGATGTGATTTTTATATTGAAAGAGAGCGATAAAAATTCGATTTTTATATATATGAAAGTGAAATAAAAATTTGATTTTTATGTTGAGAACAAAGTTATAAAAATATGATTTTTATATTATAGAGATAATAAAAATATGATTTTTATAATGCAAACATCGATATAAAAATATGAACTTTATTTTTATCATGAAGTAGCGAGAATAAATGTTCGATTTTTATATGAGTAGCGGATTAAAAATATAATTTTTATATAATAGAGAATATAAAAATATGGTTTTTATTTATGTAGTGAAATAAAAATCTGATTTTTATTATATATATAGTGAAATAAAAACGTGATTTTTATAGCATTGAAATAAAAGATGTGATTTTTAATTATATATATAGCATGTTAAAACATGATTTTTAACATATACCGCGTGAAACAGATCTCGTTGGAAACACGACGAAGATTTTCTACATATGAAGAGTCGCGGCTTTTGGTTTAGCTTCAAGGTAATAACTTCTCACTTTAATTTTATTTCTAATTAAAATATATACTAGGATGCAGACGGTGCTTAGCAGCACCCGACACCCGTCGTCCACAAACCATGGACGACTTGTTTGTTTGTTTGATTATGTTGTGAAAATTGATTATTGTATGTGGAATGGAATAAAATATTTTATAGTAAAAATATAATTTTTAATGTGTGTATGAATTAAATAAATATCCATAAATAAATCGGACGATTTGTTTATGTACACACATTTGATTGATATTGATTGGAACGATAATTTTACACATCGCCCAACTGCACAAATAAAATTCATTATTTGTTGATTGAAACCCCACACGGGTATTGGGATGATATTGGACATACACTAATCCCAATAATTAGCTGTATGTCAATCGGTAGGTTGACAGACAATGTAAGCGTTAAATATTTACATTTAATGTCTATACAGTGTAGAGTGCCCTTTGGATGATGGTTGATTGTTTATCATGGCTGTTGTATACATGCGTTGTATGAAATCCATATAATAAAATTATATGGTAATTGACCGTGTCTGATTCCAGTTCAGAAATAATGAATATTTTAAAATAACGAATATTTTTAAATAATGAATATTTTAAAATAATATTCAGTAAAAGATCAAAATCTGATTTTGATGTCCGATTTGGGATAGACACGAAAATATTTAAACATATAAACCCGTGTTGATTAGTTTAATGCCATTTTAACGTAAACGATGTTTATATCGATTTTATTCATTTTTATAATGAATATCGGAAAGGAATTGATTTCAAAATCTAACGTCTTGAAAATACTATCATTTATATATCGATGATATGGAATATTCAATTTTGATTTGAAATTGAATATGAAGTTGAAATCATTTTGAAAACGAATTTAAAATGATTTATAAAATACGTTTTAAATGGAAATCGAGGAAATATATATTATATATATAATATAATGACCTGAATAGAATGCGTTGCACTGCGGCAGTTTGTGAATTTTGACCATTGACTTCAAATGGACATTACGGGAGATCCGACCGTCGGATTCTCCTAAAACCAGAACCGTTGGGTTCGTATCGAAAAGAGATTTATAACGAATATTAGAGATTTGAAATCTAACGGTTGGATTTGGAATTATATCCAAATCAAATTTGGAAAAGGTCGCGGTAAGTGCAGTTCTATGGCCATTTATGGAAATCGACTGTACGGGCCTTGATAAAATTATTAAAAATGTTAGTAATTAATGTTAAATCATAAGAAACGATTTGGAAAGAATTGGGATGAAAAATTCCATATTTGAAAAGATAAAAATAGATTTTTTATCGAAATTAACTAGTTATTAACTAGAATTATAATCCAATATTTTTAAATAAGTAATTTGGATTTGAAATGGTTTTAAGAATAACCAGGATTTCCAACATATAAATTGGAACGGATTTGAATTGAAATTGTCTTCAAAATATTTCGATGTTGGATTTCGTGATTATATAGATATTGTTATGGAAACTTGAAAGATATATTTATATAGTTATTTCCAATACGATATTTGTTGGTTGTAGCAATTGATATTGAATATAAGCCAATATATTTTCTACTTACAGCCTTGTATTTAATATCAAATGGGATTTGGGGTTTGTCGTGAATGGTGTCTTTAGTAACACTGTTCTTGAACCCCATGTGAAGAGAATAAATCTTTAAAGTTTTCCAATTTAACCTATTGAATTGCAATTGAATGGAATTCGATTTGGTAATAATCGAAGTGAGCTTCTATAGAGGAAGACTGTTAATATATACGGAATTTAAAAAAGCTTGGCCGTTATTCCATTTATATTATCGGTTGGATATGGAAGTTCATATCGATTATATATATTGACCTGTATTCCGTGAAGTTTCCATTGTTAATGGAAAGTGATTTTGGGTTTACCGTGAGCTGTGTTTTAATTGACATTAGTTCTTTAACCCAGTTAAAGATAAGATTAATTTCTTAACTGTGAAAAATCATTAACTGATGATTTTTGGAAATTAAAACTGAATTATAGTTCTAATGAATCTTTAAATAGATTGAATGGTAAATTCGATAACTAAAATTATCAAATTCAAGAGATGATCGAGAATGGAGTATCACCAACTTTGCCCCAAGCGATAGTTAAATCTTTAATTAGATTTAAACGTGAAATGGTAATAAATTTTACCGATAACACTATGGTGTTAGATATGAAGTATTACCATTTTCGCTTCATGGGATGAATAGGTTGGGATTGGGAAATTAAACAAATTATTACTTCGTTAAGGATCGCTAATTCTGACTAGTTTGGATAAACCATAATTTGATTTGAATTGATATCCAAAGGAAGAATAAAGAATAAATTTAAATAATTTATCTTTGATAAAATTAATGGGAACCTTTCCCAAATTATAAGAATATTTGAATAAAGGAATATTCTGGGTTGGAATGAGGCGTATGTTGTGTTTTTATAACACTTGTTTATTATATACGCGAGTTATTCAGAAAGACAGGATTTATCCCATTTTGAATAACTGATTCAACGATATGTCGAGATGAAGACGGTGGTTGAAGACCGGAGGTCTTCACATCGTTTGGATGATTACTGATGTCTTTATTGTGCTGTACACCCGAGACAAGGTAATAAGTGGTGATCGTTCCAGACGTACTTGGAGATCAACCGGATATGCGAGGACCTCTCTCCTATATTGGACATATGGGACGAGGAATAAGGTGCCTCCGGTTTCGTTCAGATCCAGAACGAACTTGTAAATAGATGTGTGTCTGACATCGGATTTCATTCGGTGTGATTGATAGACATCGGTTGCATAGCGTGAACTGCATGTGTGGCATGCTGAGTTGCAAATGATCAAGGCTTCTGTTGAAAAGCATAGTCTTGTGGTTGATGATCAAAGAACGACTTTAAAATAGCATAGCTTTGTGTAGCGTTAATTCGCGAGCCTCACACCCCCGTGTGAACCAGAAACGGGAGAGGACTGCAGGGAGGACATGCGTTTCTTTCTAGCTAGGAGTGGTGCCAGCGTTTTGCAAGTCCTGACGTTTTACTTATGTGGATGATGGATAGCGAGGCACCTCGGTTATTTCGGTCTCTGCGGAGTCGATGGATGGTCTTTATATAGACCAGATTTATGCCCCATAGGGTAGGGAAACGCAGTGTTCAGGCATTTTAATCCACTTCGTATGGACCGGCCCTGAAGATCCAAGGTGCAGTTGCGGCTGTTCCTGAGACATGGGCTAGATTGTCTGAAGCGGTAAGGACGATCCCTTACCTTGGTTCACAGACGGAAATCCAATTTCCAATATGTGACTTTGCTGTTTTGATTGTAGAGCCTAGTATTGGCGACATGATATATGGTACCCATGCCGCCTAGGATTGATACATTTATATTTGAAGCTGTTTTATACACTATGCACTTATAATAGTATCAAATGATTTGTTTTAACGTACCAAGCATGTTTGGCTATTATAAAGGAAAACCCTATCCTCCAGGTTGCGTTGCTTTGTGTGATGGGACCTGAGTCTTATAATAGTTTAATTTTTCCAAAAAGCATTGCGTTGTTTGTTTTATGCACTGGTATTCTTGGGAGGAAACCCGTTCCGTGTTATACGGCGTGGTCCCTTGATTTACTTTATTTTTAAAGTAAAGATTTAATAACTGTTTTAGTTCTCACACCAGTCACATGACTGACCTGGAGTTTATTGTTTAACCTAAACTCTGGGTGCCCCTATTTTTCACACGGGCAACTAGTAGTTGGGATTTTGCAGATTTATATTCACAGGATCCTGGTTTACTGCTGGAACGATATTCAGAAAGCTCTGTATCCGTGTATCTCTTTCAGTTGTGTTTTGTATTATTTTCTGCTGCATTGTAATTTGTATTCTCTGATATTTATCTGATGTATAATATTTATTCATACTCTGTATATTCTTGTACTCTGATGTAAATTGTTGTAATAAGTAATGAAATGTTCTTCTGTTTGTGTTCCAATATGTGTTGTTCTCAACTCAATCCGTTCTTTCTCTTCTCTTCGGAGACCGGGGAAGTTCGGGTCGTTATAGTTGGTATCAGAGCTTTGGTTTACAGAGCTCGGGGAACAAGACACGTTAGATCCAAACGAAAGAATTCATCAGAGATTGGATTAGTAATATCCAATAGGAATGACTCGTTAGAGATAGGATCAGTAGTATCCTAGAACGAGTGTGAAGAGTGTATTTTTAAAAATAAAAATGAAAACAAATTTTGTTTTGAAAATCAAATCCAATATACGTATGTGAATATTTATTTTGTATTGAATTTGGACAATCGGGTACATAGAGATTTCGAATATACGTCAGATCCACGTGTATCCGAAGCCTCAAATATACAGGATAGATATAGAATCACACTCTAGTCACCCGGAGATGATTCTGATGATCGGTATACCATCATCAGCATTTGTGTTTGAGTTTCGAAAGTAGGATGTCTGTATGATTCCAATTGACTGGCGTGAGAACCAAAACTAGATAGGGCTTATTTGTTGTGAATTGGCATCAAAAACATGATTTTTGGATACATAAAAGCTGTAAATCTGAAACGTTAATCAACTAATTGATTGATGGATGTGTTGTTTGATTATTAGTTTAACTAATGAGATTGTTGGAACTAATATGTACATGAAAGGTAAATTTAGCCAAATCAAGTCAAATTTGAACTGAATTGAAATTTATTGCATTTGCATGAATGTACATGTATATACATTGAACAGGTCATAGCAGGAAAGCTAAGCAGAGGAATAAAATTGTTTGCCCGACAAATAAGTACATGTTTATTGTATTTCTTGGGGTTTTTGATAATTTTATGAGCCGCTTAGCTGTTTCTTTTTCTTTTTGATTGGAGAGGCCTGTGTGGCGGTTTGGGGATTTTCCCGGTGCTCCCGTAGAAAAGAGGTTATGGCGATATTTTTCGAAAATTTAGGGTGTTAGCCAAATTTTTGAAAAGTTAGAAATTCTTAGAAACTGAAAAGTTGAAGAATGAACGCCAAACTGAAAGTTGAGTTGATTAGTTAAACGACTTTCAGCTTCGTTCCTTTTCGAGGGCGAAAAGATTTTAAGTGGGGGAGATTGTAACAACCCGGAAAATCAGAACCAATTTAAATATTTTATTTTGGCAATTTTGATGAATTTTTAATATTTAAAATGACTTATTTTAAATAATAACGATGAGAAATTTGTTCTGAATAGAATTAGAATGAAAAAATTTATTTGAATCGACGTTAGAATATAAATATTTATTTTAATTATAAAAGGAATTGAAAATGGCGCGGTAGTTTGAAAATTAGATTTTGAATTTCAATTGAATGTACAGGATTCAAAATAAACCGGATTTTAGCGAAACCAAAAATATTAGAACCTATTTGAGAATATCTTCCCAACGAATCCGAAAAATTGAAATTTCATAGCGGGAATAAAAAGTTATGCCCAGTTGAAAATTCAAAACAGTCGCCATGGAATTTTGGCCCTAAAAAATAGCTATTTTGCAAACGACCTCCGTTTTCGACGAAACCACTTTTGTTGGATCCGGAATGTAAAATTATTGCTGGATTCCATAATTCATAATTTTTGGAATCAATATGTGAGCGTGGCGAAGTAAAACGTGTTTTGACAGTTTCAGTCAATTTGGATTGACCAGAAAATGGCCGTTTTTCAAACGATCTCCAAAATTATTTTTGTTGGGACCGTATCGTCTAAACATAGCCAGATTTATTTTTCTGGAATTTTTGGGGTCCGTATGTTGCCCCGGTAAATTGAAAGGTGCGTTCAAATTCAATAAATAGATTTATATTTTTATTTTAACGAAAACTAATCGTAACAGTCGAATTGTCCTACAGAACATATCCCATTGTGTTCAGAATGAGGGTAATTAGCTGGGGACGATAGTCGGTGGGTTCGATTTCGATTTCAAAATAAAAAGTTGCTTTTTGAAATTTAAATATAATAATAATATAAAAAAGTTATAAAACCCCCTACCCTCCCTTATCTCCTTTAGTCAACGGAAAGAGAGAATATATAAAAAAAGGGAACCGCTCAAAACCCGATCTCGTTCTCACCACCGTCGCCCCTCGTCTGCGCGCCACCGCCAGAGGGCCCCACCGCCGTGCCACCTCTCCTCCGCACCTCCTTCTTCCCCTCCCCCCTCGTCGATTGAAGCCCAAGCGCGAAACCCTAGGCCGCGCCACCCCAAAACCCACGCGCCTCCCTTCCCATCGTGCCCCTCCGCGACTGCCAGAGCCCCGCCCCTTTCCGACGATGGTGCCGATACTTCCTCCCCCATCTAGCGCTGTGAGTTTTTCTATTATCATTTTTGTTTTCCTTTGTTTATTTTATTGTAAGTAAATTGAAAATAAAAATAAGTTTTATTGTATGAAATTAAATATAAAGGTAGAATTTCTAAAAGTATGATATTAAATCAAAAGATTTGATTTTTAACATTCAAAAGATTTGATTTTCAATTTGAAAAAGATGTGCTTTTTATATTGAAAGAGAACGTATAAAGATGTGATTTTTATATTGAAAGAGAGCGATAAAAATTCGATTTTTTATATATATGAAAGTGAAATAAAAATTTGTTTGTTATGTTGAGAGCAAAGTTATAAAAATATGATTTTTATATTGTAGAGATAATAAAAATATGTTTTTTATAATGCAAACATTGATATATAAATATGAACTTTATTTTTATCATAAAGTAGCGAGAATAAAGGTTTGATTTTTATGAGAGTAGCGGATTAAAAATAGAATTTTTATATAATAGAGAATATAAAAATATGATTTTTATTTATGTAGCGAAATAAAAATCTGATTTTTATTATATATATAGTGAAATAAAAACGTGATTTTCATAGCGTTGAAATAAAAAAAAATGTGATTTTTAGTTATATATATAGCGATGTTAAAAACATGATTTTTAACATATACCGTGTGAAACAGATCTCATTGGAAACGCGGCGAAGATTTTCTACATATGAAGAGTCGCGGCGTTTGTTTAGCTTTAAGGTGAGAACTTCTCACTTTAATTTTATTTCTAGTTAAAATATATACTAGGACGCAGACGGTGCTTAGCATCACCCGACACCCGTCGTCCACTGACCATGGATGACTTGTTTGTTTGTTTGATTGTGTTGTGAAAATTGATTGTGTGATGTAGAATCGAATAAAATATTTTATAGTTAAAAATATAATTTTTAACGTGTATATGAATTAAATAAATATTCATAAACAAATCGGACGATTTGTTTATGTACGCACATTTGACTGATATTTATTGGGACGATAAACTTTACACATCGCCCAACTGCACAAATAAAATTCACTATTTGTTGATTGAAACCCCACATGGGTATTGGGATGATATTGGACATACACTAATCACAATAATTAGCTGTATGTCAATCGATAGGTTGACAGACTGTTGTAAGCGTTAAATATTTATAATTAATGCTTATACAGTGTAGAGTGCACTATGGATGATGGTTGATTGTTTATCATGGCTGTCGTACGCATGTATTGTATGAAATCCATATAATAAAATTATATGTCAATTGACTGTGTCCGATTCCAGTTCAGAAAGAATGAATATTTTAAAAATAACTAATATTTTTAAATAATGAATATTTTAAAATAATATTCAGTAAAAGATCAAAATCTGATTTTGAAGTCCTATTTGGGATGGACACGAAAATATTTAAACATATAAAGCCGTGTTGATTAGACTAACGCCATTTTAACGTGAACGATGTTTATATCGATTTTATTCATTTTTATAATGAATATCGGAAAGGAATTGATTTCAAAATCTAACGTTTTGAAAATACTATCATTTATATATCGATGATATGGAATATTCAATTTTGATTTGAAATTGAATATGAAGTTGAAATCATTTTGAAAATGAATTTAAAACGATTTATAAAATACGTTTAATGGAAATCGATGAAATATATATTATATATATAATATAATGGCCTGAATAGAACGCGCCGCGCTGCGGCAGTTCGCGAATTTTGACCATTGACTTCAAATGGACATTACGGGAGATCCGACCGTCGGATTCTTCTAAAACTAGAACCGTTGGGTTCGTATCGAAAAGAGCTTTCTAAGAATATTAGAGATTTGAAATTTAACAGTTGGATTTGGAATTATGTCCAAATCAAATTTGGAAAAGGTCGCGGTAAGTGCAGTTCGATGGCCATTTATGGAAATCGACTATACAGGCCTTGATAAAATTATAAAAAATATCAGTAATTAGTGTAAAATCATAAGAAATGATTTGGAAAGAATTGGGATTAAAAATTCCATATTTGAAAAGATAAAAATAGATTTTTATCGAAATTAACTAGTTATTAACTAGAATTCTAATCCAATATTTTTAAATAAATAAATTAGATTTGAAATGGTTTTAAAAATAACCAGGATTTCCAATATACAAATTGGAAGGGATTTGAATCGAAATTGCCTTCGGAATATTTCGATGTTGGATTTCGTGATTATATAGATATTGTTATGGAAATTTGAAAGATATATTTATATCGTTATTTCCAATACGATATTTGTTGGTTGTAGTATTTCATATTGAATATAAGCCGATATATTTTCTATTCAGAGCCTTGTATTTAATATCAAATGGGATTTGGGGTTTGTCGTGAATGTTTTTTTCAGTAATACTATTCTTGAACCCCATGTGAAGAGGATAAATCTTTTAATTAAGATTGTTAGAGTTTCCAATTATATTTAATAATTGGAATAAAATGGAATGTGAATTGGGTTTATCGTGAACGGTGTTTTTTAGCGACATTCGTTCTTTAACCCGATTTACAGTGAAATGTGATTTGGAATTTATAAATCTTTTGTTAAGATTTACAAGAAATTTTCCAAAGTAAAGTTTTCCAATCCTATTGAATTGAAATTGAATGGAATTCGATTTGGTAATAATCGAAGTGAGCTTCTGTAGAGGAAGACTGTTAATATATACGGAATTTAAAAAGGCTTGGCCGTTATTCCATTTATATTATAGGTTGGATATGGAAGTTCATATCGATTATATATATTGATCTGTATTCCGTGAAGTTTCCATTGTTAATGGAATGTGATTTTGGGTTTATCGTGAGCTGTGTTTTAAATGTCATTAGTTCTTTAACCCAGTTAAAGATAAGATTAATTTCTTAACTATGAAAAATCATTAACTGATGATTTTTGGAAATTATAACTGAATTAGAGTTTTAATGAATCTTTAAATAGATTGAAAGGTAAATTCGATAACAAAAATTATCAAATTCAAGAGATGATTGAGAATGGAGTATCACCAGTTTTGCTCCATGCGATAGTTAAATCTTTAATTAGATTTGAACGTGAAATGGTAATAAATTTTACCGATAACACTATGGTGTTAGATATGAAGTATTACCATTTTTGCTTCATGGGATGAATAGGTTGGGATTGGGAAATTAAACAAATGATTACTTCGGTAAGGATCGCTAATCCCGACTAGTTTGGATAAACCATAATTTGGTTTGAATTGATATCCAAAGGAAGATTAAAGAATAAATTTAAAGAATTTATCTTTGATAAAATTAATGGGAACATTTCCCAAATTATAAGAATATTTGAATAAAGGAATATTCTGGATTGGAATGAGGCGTATGTTGTGTTTTTATAACACTTGTTTACTATATACGCGAGTTATTCAGAAAGACCGGATTTATCCCATTCTGAATAACTGATTCGACGATATGTCGAGATGAAGAAGGTGGTTGAAGACCGGAGGTCTTCACGTTGTTTGGATGATTACTGATGTCTTTATTGGGCTGTACACCCAAGACAAGGTAATAAGTGGTGATTGTTTCAGACGTACTTGGATATCGGCCGGATATGCGAGGACCTCTCTCCTGTATTAGACATATGGGACGAGGAATAAGGTGCCTCCGGTTTCGTTCAGACCCAGAACGAACTTGTAAATGGATGTGTTTCTGACATCGGATTTCATTCTGTGTGATTGATAGACATCAGTTGCATAGCGTGAATTGCCTGTGCGGCATGCTTAGTTGCAAATGAACAAGGCTTCTGTTGAAAAGCAGAGTCTTGTGGTTGATGATCAAAGAACGACTTTAAAATAGCATATCTTTGTGTAGCGTTAATTCACGAGCCTCACACCTCGATGTGAACTAGATTCGGGAGAGGACTGCAGAGAGGATATGCGTTTCTTTCTAGCTAGGAGTGGTGTCAGCGTTTTGCAAGCCCTGACGTTTTACTTATGTGGATGATGGATAGCGAGGCGCCTCGGTTATTTTGGTCTCTGCGGAGCATATGGATGGTCTTTATACAAACCAGATTTACGCCCCATAGGGAGGGGAAATGCAGTGTTCAGGCATTTTAATCCACTCCGTGTGGCCCGGCCCTGAAGATCCAAGGTGCAGTTGCGTCTGTTCCTGAGACATGGGCTAGATTGTCTCGAAGCGGTAAGGACGATCCCTTGCCTTGGTTCACAGATGGAAATCCAACTTCCAATACGTGACTTTGCGGTTTTGATTATAGAGCCTAGTATTGGCGACATGATACAAGGTACCCATGCCACCTAGGATTGATACATTAGAAGCTATTTTATACACTATGCACTTATAATAGTATCAAATGATTTGTTTTAACGTACCAAGCATGTTTGGCTATTATAAGGGAAAACCCTACCCTCTGGCTTGCGTTGCCTTGTGTGATGGGACCTGAGTCTTATAATAGCTTCATTTTTCAAAAAGCATTGCGTTGTTTGTTTTATGCACCTGTATTCTTGGGAGGAAACCCATTCCGTGTTACACGGCATGGTCCCTTGATTTAGTTTATTTTTAAAGTAAAGATTTAATAACTGTTTTAGTTCTCACACCAGCCACATGACTGACCTGGAGTTTATTATTTTAACCTAAACTCTGGGTGCCCCTATTTTTCACATGGGCAACTAGTAGTTGGGTTTTTGTAGATTTATATTCATAGGATCCTGGTTTACAGCTGGAACGATATTCGAAAAGCTCTGTATCCATGTATCTCTTTCAGTTGTGTTTTGTATTATTTTCCGCTGCATTGTAATTTGTAATCTCTAATATTTTTCTGATGTATAATATTTATTCATACTCTGTATATTCTTGTACTCTGATGTAAATTGTTGTAATAAGCAATGAAATGTTCTTTTGTTTGTGTTCCGATGTGTATTGTTCTCAACTCAATCCGTTCTTTCTCTTCTCTTCGGAGACCAAGGAAGTTCGGGTCGTTATAGTGCAATTTGACTAAAACTTGGGGCAAAAGTTATACTGAGAATTATGACCATAATTTTGGGTATGAAAATTTGTAGGCTCAATTTATGGTTAAGCGAAATATGTTAATGGAAGGGTAAAGAATCTGTGAAGCCTGTTTAATCTGTTGAAACTAAATATTGTAATTGGAAAGCCTACGATGTAAATGAATAAAATTGGCTAAGATAAGCATGCTGAGACACGACCATTTGCGGTAGAGCCGATCGCCTAGGGTAGAATTTAGGGTATAACTAGTTCTGTCTGTTTCTATGGGGTACCGTCTGTTCCTGTTGGGTGGTAACACCTGTCTGTTTCTGTGTGGTACCATCTGTTGGGGTGGAAAAGGCCCGTCACTAGTGTACACCTAATACTAGCATTCTGTTTCTGTACCGTTTGTCTCTGTTCGGGTGGTAAAGGCCCATTACTAGCATTGTATTTCTGTACCGTCTGTCTCTGTTAGTGTGGTAAAGGCCCATTATTAGCATCCTGTTTCTGACGAGATCGTTCTGTTTCTGTTTCTGTTTAGACATTAGGACAACACCTAATTCTATTGTACTAGTATTAGTGCGGAGAAATGAAAAGTAAGTAAGAAGCATAGCTTGGTATAGATTATCCTGTTCTGTTCCATTTACCCTGTTTTACCTGTTATTCTTGTTCCTGTTATCTCTCATCCAGTTTTATTTTCCTGTCATGATACTATTATCTGTTTATATGCTGAAAGTCACTGGACTCACCAGACTTATGTCTGATCTTGTTTGTTTCGCCTCTTTTCTTCCGTTTTCCCCCCAAGTTCTCAGGTAGGAAATACTCAAGCTTAGTTCAGATATCTCTTTCTTCCAGCTTGAAGTTAAAAGATGTATTGATTGGCTTTGATTATTCTTATTTATGGCATTTTCTGTTGGGGATTATGGCTTTAAAATTATGTACTCTGAAGGCTTTTGTACAAGACTGATATTATGTATTTGGTTTTGTTGTTTTGAAGATGTAACCAAACTTATTTCTGTTACTACTGCAATAAAGTTATAAAATTTTCAAGTTCTACTTTATCTGTCTTGTAATATTCTGTTCTGGTTACTTATAACGCTCCATAAAACTTAATGCATTCCCTTTGTAGGTGGCATTAACGGACATGGGGTGTTACACGTGTTATCCTAGCTGAAGGTATCCAGATTAGATAGAAGTTTTTGAAAACTATTTTAAAAAAAGGGTTTTAAAAAGTAAGTATTTTCAAAAGGAAAGTTTATTTTGAAAAACATAATCCCTAAAAAGCCATATATCTTTCTTTCGATTCTCAACTTGAATCTCTTTTTCCTTTCTTTTCGCCATAGTTCCGTAGGCATGTTAAAACTACGGCACATGTCGAAGGGCAAAGAAGTGCCCAATCTCTATCTGTAGCAGTGGTAGTTTCATCTGCGGCTAATCTTCTTTCAAGCTTCATAGGGTTTTCCGTGCGATGGAGGCAGCTTTCGAGAGACTTGTTAACATGTTACGCAAGGACCGAAAAAAATGAGATGAGGGATTTTAGGCTAAGGAGCACAACCCAAGGATGAGAAACTTGTTGATATGGCTTTAATCCACGAAGAAGGTAAAGGTGAAAAGAAAGAGGCGAAAGTGGAAAAATCACAAAATAAGAAAGTAGAACCTAAGAAGGGTGGAAAGAATAATAAACCCCGTGTTAAGAGGAAGCCAAGGGAGAGAAGAAAGAGGAGAAGCTCGAAGAACCACAGAACAAGAAAATGTGGCCCAAGAAGGAAACACAAAAGAAGGATGAAAAGCCTGAGAATAAGAAGGAGAAAAAGTGCTTTACTTGTGGAAGCTTGAGTCATCTGAACAAGGATTGCAGAAAGAGAAAGGACGCTTTCTTCAACTATGGTGAAATGGGACACTTCACTAGGGATTGCCCGAAGAAACGAGAACTAGGGCAAAGGGCAGGATCTTCTGGAGGGCAGGTGAATGCTCTCATGGCAGGTTGACAGGATAGAAGTAGGAAAATTTCTTTAGAAGGTTTAATTTCCTTATCTGATTATTGAGTTAGAGCTCTTTTTGATTCTAACATTTTGATTCTGTAGTTGAGTCTCTGCACCATAATACTAGTCTTG
The DNA here is from genome assembly GCA_030737875.1 of Allium sativum. NCBI lineage: Eukaryota > Viridiplantae > Streptophyta > Magnoliopsida > Asparagales > Amaryllidaceae > Allium > Allium sativum. The sequence goes on along the minus strand of CM060912.1, from coordinate 309,758,427 downwards.
TTCTGATCCTGTTATAGTCTTAAACCCCATAAGGGTTATGGCTCATCTGTTTGTGATAGGTTGGGGTTTGAGGGTATCTGTGTTAGGCGTCAAGTTGACTATAACGCGTACGTTCCGAGTTTTGTGGGATATGGTTTGGTTTTAGAAAGGGATTTCTTGTAACCCAAAAAAGGTCTATCATACTTAGTTTCCTAGAATCATTTGATAATCTGCGATCTGTATCCGTAGTCTGTAAGTGTCCGGATGTTCTTGACAAGGTTAGGGGCTTACCTTGAGGCGTGAGATAGATTTCCAGTTTTGACATTGCCTCATGGGAACAAAGTTTTTCTTTTATTTGTACTTGCTTCTATCACTCGACTGTATCCTATTGATCGAGTCTTTGATCTTTAGGTAGAAACTAATGGGCGTAAACATGTGTTTGAGACATGTTATGTTTGATGGTTGCAAGTGGATGCAAGTGGCTGCTAGTGGTTGCTCGTGGATGCATATACACACACTAGGCACTAGATCGGCTCAAAAACACTCTTATACTGCATATGGATGTGTGTGCATTTTCAATTTTTATGGATGCAAAATGGTTGACTCATCACATGGATGTTGCATATGAATGATTGATTGCGCACTCATATAGAAGTTATAAAGTGCATTAGGAATAATTGCACACATGTTGGACTCATGACACTAACATAATTCGCATTGAGGAGGTCAACTGAATCAGTAGACCGTCTGATCTTTGCATTAGATAAGGGACATATACACACACTTTTGCATATGTTCATATAGCATTATAAATCTTTTAAGGACAATGGATGCTTATGGATGATGGATGAGTAGATGGATGATGGATGGTAGGATATATTCTTGTTAACTTCAAGATTTCGGGGACGAAATCCTTTAAGGAGGGGAGAATGTAACACCCCGCATTTTTAATGAAATTAAAAATGTGGAAATATGTATATATATTGTATGCATAGATATGTTTGAGAGAGAAATTAAATAATGACAATAAAATTGCATGTAATAAGTTAATGCAGTGAAATGAAGAAAAAGATAAATAAAAGAAATTACATGCAATACATGAAATGCGAAGAAATGCATGCGAACATTTAAAAAAGAAATAAAAAGGAGAATTTGAAGAGCATCCAGAATTTGGTCATGAAATTAACGTCATTGTGTTCGTGGCGATTTTCTAGTCAATTTAGACCTATAATTCGTAGAAAACCGATTTAATATAAAGAAGATATCTTTAAATTAAATATTGCAGCAAAACATGAAAAAGAGGAATGAGAGAATAATGTGTAGCATTGTCCTAGGTTTTGTTAGCAAAAGACATAGTAGCTTATTTGGTTGGTACATATGACTTGTACGCAAGAGGTTCTGAGTTCAATCCCCGCCATTGCCGTATTTTTGTTTTAGGGGAATGGCTAAAAAGTGGCCTAATGTGAACGCAGTTCAATTAAAAAGCGGTTTAGTGTGAAAAGGGCCAATTGGAGGATTAATTGAAAAGATGGTTAAAAAGAATATATATATATATATGAAAAAAAATTATATATATATATATGACATATGGGTGTTAACACCCCTGCTGCTGCGCATCATGTTGCACACATGGCGCGTTTTTATTGGTTAATGACGATTTTTGAGTTTTAGGGCTGTTGTGGCCTCTTCCGGTTAGTTGAGTGATGTGTCTTTTTAATCTGAATGGTTTAGATGAATTCTAGTCAGATCTAAACCCTTTATTCATATAATACCCCTATATAATCATACCTAGACCTCAACCCTAATCTCATTACACAAATCCATGGCGTCCTCATGCAGTTCATAACTAAATTAAAAATAAGTCCTTCTTCTTCTTCAAGTCAGCTTTGAATTAAAAGAGAATAGATCTACAACCGCAACACCTATTTAGATCCAACCGAGGTGAGTTCATGTTACTTTCAGAAATGAAATTTAATTATGATCCTAACATTGTTAATAAATCTGAATATGAGATTATGCCTATTTCTGTTTAGATCTGTCCTTCTATACCCATTGGATCTAGTTTATTGTTCTATGCCTGCTCATACTTCATATGTCTATTTTATGCCACTTTTGATGACTCTCTTCCCTTCTCTTTTTTTTATGAGATTAGGCTAACTTCGAGCCTAATTATATTTTACATTGAATTATACGTACGAATGACGTAGGAAAAGTTTGGGAAAATATTGAATGATATGTAAATGAGGCATAAATTGAATTGTAAACATGTAATTGATTTGGTGGCATAACACATGTTGTAATTTCATACCTAAATTTGGGGCATACTATATATGATGGTTTATGACTTGGAAGAAGGGGATTATTGTGTATAGTGATATATGACTTAGGCATGAAAACCTATATTGAAATAGAGATAACTATTAAATATGAACACGCATAAATTGTGATTTTGGGTAATTGGCATACACTGTAATCAAAGCCGATAATTTGCCATAACTTGTATTATGAATCATGACTGGGGTTTTTGGAGCATAGCCGTACTATGTAATTTGACTAAAACTTGGGCCAAAAGTTATACTGAGAATTTTGACCATAATTTGGGGTATGTAAATTTGTAGGCTTAATTTATTGTTAAGCGAAATATGTTAATGGAACGGTAAAGAGTCTGTGAAGCCTGTTTAATCTGTTGAAACTTTATACTGTTGTTGGAAAGCCTACAATGTGAATGAATAAAATTGGCTAAGATAAGCATGCTGAGACACGAGGTTAGACTCCATATGCGGTAGAAGCCCGCCCGTAACCAACCGGCCTAACCAGCAACCGCAAACGGTCAGACTAATGTGAGAGGTCGTAGGCATAACTAAAAGATGCTTAGACATGAGGTTAAGTCTAGCTTGTGGCGGAAGTCTGCCCGGAGCCGCCCGGTACATCCAGCTGCCATAAGCTATCGACTTTAGGTGAGAGGTCTGTGCATTAATAACTAATTAATGCTGATCAAAGATAAATATGATACCTTAAACATGTTAGGCGGGTGGGGTTAAGTTAACCTGAGTCAGATGACAACTTAACCAATATTACATGAATACGTGGATATGGTTAAGGCGAGCTTAACCAATAATACATATTTATTTGATAAGTGGATGGGGTTAAATCAACTAGGCGGATGAATCTGATAAACCCATTTCGTAAATCTGTAGGCTTAATGCAAGGTTAAGTGAAACATGTTAATCTATAAGTCTGTTAATCCGTACATATGAATCTGTTAATCTGAAAGTCTGTTAATCCGTAATCTGATCTGTTAATCTGTAAACCTATTAATCTGTATGGATGATTTGTAAACTAGTTAATCTGAAATCTGTACATCTGAAATCTGTTACTTGGGACACAAGGTTAGGAGGGGTATTTCCTTGTGTCATCTGTTGTGTGGGACCCATATTAGTCAGTAACCCTTTCTGGTATCAAAATGGTGACCCAACACTATGTAGGGATCAGGGCACGCTTACTGAACTAATTATAAGAGGTTCATTCTGATAATGGCAAAGGGTGTTGATGGCACGTTCCAATCGGGTCATGTGCATGCATGGATCCGGTCTGCTCTGGGGAAGTTAAGACGCCGTGACATCTGTAAATAGGTCTGTGTCTTTCTGTAGGTTGCCACTTTAGGGGGTGATACACCCTTCTGTGGGGTCGACACAGGATATTTATGTATTAGGGAGCCGATCGCCTGGGGTAGAATTTAGGGTACAACTAGTTCTGTCTGTTTCGGTAGGGTAACGTCTGTTCCTGTTGGATGGTAACACCAATCTGTTTCTATGTGGTACTGTCTGTTGGGGTAGTAAAGGCCCGTCACTAGTGTACACCTAATACTAGCAATATGTTTCTGTACCGTCTGTCCCTGTTCGGGTGGTAAAGGCCCATTACTAGCATTCTGTTTCTGTACCGTCTGTCTCTGTTAGGGTGGTAAAGGCCCATTACTAGCATCATGTTTCTGACGAGATCATTCTGTTTCTGTTTAGACATTAGGACAACACCTAATTCTGTTATACTAGTATTAGTGCAGAGAAATGAAAAGGAAGTAAGAATCATAGCTTGGTCTAGATTATTCTATTCTGTTCCGTTTACCTTGTTTATACCTATTATTCTTGTTCCTGTTATCTCTCATCTAGTTTTATTTTCCTGTCGTGATACTATTATCTATTTATATGCTGAAAGTCACTGGACTCACTAGGCTTATGTCTGACCTAGTTTTTTTCGCCTCTTTTCTTCCGTTCTCCCCCAGGTTCTCAGGGAGGAAATACTCAAGCTTAGTTCAGATATCTCTTTCTTCCAGCTTGAAGTTGAAAGATGTATTGCTTGGCTTTGATTCTACTTATTTATAGCATTTTCTGTTGGGGATTATGGCTTTAAAATTATGTACTCTGAAGGCTTTTGTACAAGAATGATATTATGTACTTGGTTTTCTTGTTTTGAAGATGTAACCTAACTTATTTCTGTTACCGCTGCAATAAAGTTATAAAATTTTCAAGTACTACTTTATCTGTCTTGTAATATTCTGTTCTGGTTACTTATAGCGCTCCACGAAACTTAATGCACTCCCTTTGTGAGTGACATTAACGAACATGAGGTGTTACACCTAGTGGTGCGTCAGCACCTGCTAACATGGCGCAGGTGGTGCTCCGGCCGGTGGGGCCCAAGAAGGGGGTGGCGGTGGAGTTAGATGGAAGAGGGTTACCACCATTCAATAGTTTTCTAAATTCTAAACATTAGTTTGCAAAATGAATGAAACCCTTAGCCTAATTAACCCTCATTAGCCTCTCATCAAAATTAGCCCCATCAAAATTGGAGACTGTTGAAAAAATCATCTTATTTCTGGCTAAAACCGAAAACTGACTGAATTTCCAGCTTACGATTATATACATTCTCTCACATATGAACTCCATTTCACTTGAAATTTTGGATTCTACCATATTTCGACAATCTGGGTCCAGTAAAAGTGGTTTCGTTGGATTCCGAGAATATCTCCAAAATGATCCTTTTTCATGTGATCGATATAGCTTTAAAATATCGATTTTCAAAAACTGAGTTAATAATTTGATCTATAAATTTTAATGACCTTGTTTTAAGTCAAATAAATATTTAAAACAAATTTTAAAATTATTTTCGAATTTTATCGAGCAAAAATAAACAATTTATATTCAAAATTCATCAAAATAGGTCGAATTAAAATTTTAAATTGGTTCCAAAATTCTAGGTTGTTACAGTACAATTATATAACAAATACAACATATCTCATATAATTACAAATATCAAAATCATAACAATACATGTGTACATACCCAAATGGTACATCCGATCATGTATAAATACAACAAGTCTTAGATAAATGTACATTAAGTCCCTATAAAAAGGAATCTGTTCAAACGAGTCGAAACCATCCAACATATACAACACAAGAACTATGAAATCTAACCCCAAAAGTAGGTAGAGTGTCCACGGAATGATAGCTAAGATAATTTAAGAGATTTATTCAGTAACTTGGTCTGACCCAAGAAATAAATACACTTATTAGTCTAGCTGAAGCGATGGTTAGATGATGATGATAAAAGGTTATGCAAGGGAAAATTCTTCTTACTACGAGAAGAGTAAGTAAAATATGTCACACAGAATATTGAGTCACAAGCAACATGATAATGATATAAGGGAGTTCACTAAAATTAATAAGTGTTAGCTTTGAGCTAAACATGTATATCATCTTTTAAATCACAAAGTCATCAAACTCATTCATCAAAATATCATCAAATACTCTGAACTTGGCATAATAAACTCAAAAGAGTTTAACTCCACAAAAGTGATCACAAATATTAAAATTCTCAAATTAGCCGTAAAGCTATAATGGAAATTCAGTACAATATATCACCAATGACGGATCCAAAGCATCACAAACTCCAATATCAACAAAGCCATAAAATGGATCCAAAACATCAGAAATTGTTACAAGTGCATCAACCAAAGAGAACTATATTTTTAAGTATTATATGTACGTATTCAACGTTTAATACCATGACTCGTCTCAGTCTAGTATAACTTCGCAATGACCCATCTCGGTCGAGCGCAACATCACTACAACCTACCTTAGTCAAGCGATGGCCCATCTCGATCGAGTTTAGCCGTACTAAGACATGTCTTGATTGAGTATGACTTCACCACGACCCGCCTTTATCGCGTATATCTTGACCCCCTGGTCAAGTAAATATGCATATAAGACTCCCTCGAGTCTAGCTTCTCCCGAAGAGAGTACTGACACACACAAACAATAAAGAATATGTCATAGACTCCTAAACAACAATCAAAGTAACGAAAACAATACGTACCATACGTTTGTTTTCACTACTCGATTTACTATAAACTATCCCACTTTACACTAGAAAACATCAAATATCTTCGATCGTTGAGTTAGGAATTAATTGATATAATTAATCTACGTGTCCCATACCACACAAATAATTACATCGTTCAAATCACAACCTTGCTTTCTCGGAGGATGCAAAAACGTGTGATTTTATGTATGGAAGGTAAATAGTTCTGAGAAAACAAATTTTATAAACCAATTTAGAAAATAATCAGATTATTTCATTAAAATCTTTATATTTAAAAAATAATGTTTTTATTATTGCCTTGAGACGATTTAATTTTATAAAATGAAAATGGAGAAAATTTTATTTGTCTCAAAGCTAATGATATTTATAAAAGAAAAATTCCTTTTCGAAGCAAAACAAATAAACGTGTACGGTGTCTCAAAAAACATGAAATTCACAAGGAATCAACACTAGAAATCAACACGAAATTCATGATCTGAATTACGGATTTTATATACTTTTAGGTTGTCCTAAAATAGAATCTAATCCGTAACAACACCATTGAATTCACTTCAAAATTGCACCAAAATAACCGGGGAAATTCTTAAAAAAAATCTGAATAGGACGTAGGGACACAAAGTAGCAGCAGTAATTGCCTGCGCAATTTGTACTTCCTGTGTCGACACACGGCACGCGAAAACTCAGGCATTTTCAGTCTGTTACACTTACAACATCGACCCTTTTGTTGACCAAATTCCGATGATTTTAGGTTACACAAATGCAGAAATGTGAGGAATAAAACTTAGGCAACAATTCCCAACAAAATATTACACGAGTAGAGAGTAATTCACTCTCGAAGATGGACTCAAATAATTTCTGAACTTAAAATCTCCGCTTGAAGCAAAATTTGAGTTTTTGGTAACGAAACTCAACTCAAACAACAATATATACAAGCAAAACTAGATTCAGAAAGAGTGAGTGAGTACTTACTCGCCTTATTAGAGGTTTGAAGCAACTACAATAAAGACTTGAGCTAAACTTGATCTTTGCCTAAGAGATGATCTCAGCTGCCTGTAGAACAATTACAGTAAAATTAAAAGATAAAGTTAGATCTAACAATGAATCTCAAATTAAGGATGAAATATCTCCTAGATTTCATGGAGATTACCTGTTGGAATGATCACAACTTGAATCTACGAGTTTTTATTAAGTTTTGGTGATTTGGTCTTAAGATTTAAGGGAGGATTTCGAAATTTGCAACAATTTAGGCTGAGGAAGAAGATGATTTTTTGTCTGTTAAATGAGAATGAGCATAGCTTTTCTCTCTTTTGGGCATTTTCCAGACTCTCCTTAGTAAATTATGGAATTAAAGAAAACTAAACCCCACTTAAACCCTTAATCGCTTATTTAGGCCTAATTAGCGAGATAAACATTTTATTGTTCCTCCCTTTATCATGTGTTTTCACATTTTTTTGGAAAGGGCGATCGGTTTTTATAATGGTCCATAACACTTTTTATTATAACAAATAATAAATAAGTCATTACAGGAGTAGATAGATTGTCTAGCTACTACATCGGTTTTTAAGGTGGACCCTCCATCATTTTAGAGCAGCTTAAATGCAAGTTTTACACCAAATTACTTATAAAAATTTATTATGTTAACATTTTTAACTAATTTACAAGTTTTAAACATGTTGTCATACATAATTTAAACATTCCTTTACATTAGCACAGAAAAATCAGGCTTTAGACTTTAATCATTATGACCTAACATTTGTAAGTTTTAATTCATATAAATTTCATTTTCTTGACAAACTAATTAAAGGTACATTTTGCAATAAAATCCACTATTCAAAATAATTCACTAAATTATCGTACTTGCACTATTAAAATAGTTTAACACAAAATTTTCACATGAACAAATATAATAAGATTTCCAAGCATGATTTTGAACACAATTCTTATTTTACTAGGAAATACAACTTACATTTCCATGCACAAATTTACAAATTATCAACAATCTTGTTAAAATAACTTAACACTTCATACTGAAAATATATTTTCTACTTAAATATTGACATAATATTTTCAATATTCATTTGAATCACCAAACTATTATTTATTAATAATTTCCCAAAAATTGTCACATTTGAAAAATAATTCATTAACAATTATTATAAGATTTTCCAGTTTATTTAATTTCGTCTTCATGTTTATTTAGCAAACATAGATTGGAATAAATTTTCTTATTACGCTAATTGAATTCAGTTTATTCCTATACAATTTCTTATAAAATACAAATTCCTTATTTCACATCTTAAATTATTATATGAGTTAGACTCTTGAACTTGTATTTTTATTCTTCTTTGTTTTACAATTTACAAAATAAGTTACAATATATTTACCCCGGGTACCCACGAACCCAGGTTGTTACAACACCCTTCTTTCAAAACTTATAAAAACTAGATTTTCCCAAACTCTAAGTTATAAATTTTACATTTCTAATTTAAATCTATTTTATTTTACAAATAATTTTTTATAAATTTCTCTTATAAAATTTTATTTTCTCATAAGAAATCATTTCAAATTTTATATCCAGTTGGTTATCAAAGTCAGTAATTCTAATTAAAAATAGAATTTTAATTCAATAATGATATCGGAAGCCTTATAAACTTAATCCATAAGTGTTCTAAATTAATTTAACTAAACAATAATTGGTGATGACTAAATATATCATCTCCTACTAACATTCTATCATAAACAACTATGTAATTTATGAAAAATATAATTTGTATATAAAACATAATTAGGTAAAATAATTTCATTTACCCAATTTCTGACCAATACCATGTCGAATTTATTTGTTCAAATATTTAGAAACCCCTATTGATATCATAACGTCCTACGTATTGACCAGAATTCATAAATCGTTCAACAAATAAATCTACATGAGACAAAATACTTTTATAGCACTAACAAATACGCGCTCTCATACATAATGCACTCAAACTCATCCTAGAGTCTCACTTATCCTATCTCAAATGAGTAACCTCCCCACCAAAGCCTAGGTGTTTGCTCAACCTATGCTTGGATACCACATGTAACAATATGACTTTGCGACCATCAGAGGTTGACACTAATACAATCACAGTACCGTGCCGAACATCTAAATGCTAGAAAACCAAATCATTAGGAAAGAAACGAAAGTAAGTAATCTCAGTGCAGAATGAATAATATATAATATAACAATAATCTTTACAAATGAAAAGACTTTTATAAATACAACCATCAGATATACATTAGAGTGCTAACCAATAATCATCTGGATAGTTATAACACCCTATCCTTATAACACAGGTGAAACAATAATCAACACAATGGAATATAACATTTACGAAAATATGTCTTAGCCACTATCTCCTTTCCTAAGAAATCTAAATTATCCTCAAAATACACTCGGTCTAACCCGAGCGTTATAATGAAATAACACCTAGATCTTTCTGGTAAACCAACGTGAGAAAATTCAAATAATTAGAACGTTTATTTCTTATTGCTTATAATTTTTTTTGAAATAAATGATAAATCGCAAGACCACATCGCACATAAACACAGACGGTTTTTACCTTACGATAACCAAAACACTTCATATCAGAATTCAGTGATATTATAATATCATCGACAATCCACAAATAAATATAAACCATAATTAAAATTGTTACATTAGTCAAATTCCAACATAGTAGGTTTACAACTAAAACCATAAAGGCACGTATTGGAGTTTGGATTCCATACAATAACATGGTAATAGGGTACCATCTACCATGGTATGCGTTTAGAAAGTAATATCGAGGGCTCTGCCTAGGTTCCCTGCCAACACAAGACTGGCCCATCACTCAAATTGACGGTACCAAATATGTCACCACCCTAGTTACTTTGCAATCAATTCTCTGCGAGCTCACACACTACCAAAGATAAATGTACATATCTAGAAGAGTGACAATCATATCCTACGTGGGTGCGACCCACTTAGCCTTGTTGCATCTCTCCTGATTTTAAACATTCCCATTTGATGAGGCATGAGGCTACGTTATAACTTGCTTATACGTTTTATATTTAAAATGTTCATCATTTTCAAAACCTTTTAATTTCGTCACTTAGCCGAAATGAAGTGGTTTTCAGACAATTTGGCCTGATCTCGGTCTCTTCGAAACGACAATCAATAGATTAAAACTGGCCAACATTTGATAGTCGGTTATTTCTATCAACACATAAACAATAGTCATCTAGAGATTATTTCACAAAATAATTTCTTTAGTCTCATTTAATTTATCCTTTATTAGTTAATCTCTTTATAACTTGGAAGACATTTCCATATATGTAACTCAAATTCATGAGTAATTTCGTAGAACATTATTTTAGTAATTTGAAATAATATTTATACATACTAATTGTATGCCCATAAAGTATTTTTCAGTGCTAGAAATGTTTGCTTATGTATATCCTATCTAACCCCGACCTAAGTATACAAAAAAACATTATATTCTCAATATTTAGGAAATATATTCATATATTTATCTACCAACGACTTAGGTATATTAACAAAACATGATATTCTCGTACTTGTCATATTTCTATCTTAATGGTATAAGTATATTCCCAAATCAATTTGGAAAGCTATCTTACTATTAAAACATATTAGATGGGTTAAACAAGTTAGTATTCAAAATAGGGTTTTGTCAAACTCATATAAAGTACTTAAGTAAAAAGATTTATAAACTTCCTTTATAAATTTCCTTTATAAAACCTAACATAAATAATTTCTTTATAAAAATCATTAACAAAGTAAACCCTTCTTAACATTGATACAATATATACTGGATTGTTTATTAAATGTTTTAACTTGATTAAATAATAAGAATTTAATATTTAAAAGAATAATACAATTTAAAAGTATATAATAATTTAATATATAATAACATAAAATAATTTAAGAAATAATCAATTTAATATTAATATTAAAATAATCTAAATAATACAAAACAATTGAATAAATAATAATAATTATTAAAAGAATATAAAAATTTCAATACTAAAAAACAAGTTAAAAATCATGTACACTATAAATTTTATTTTATTGGGTAGCGGAGCGATAATGGCGACAACAAATGGCGATTTTTTCTTCCCCACCTAGCTTCCCTCAAATCTTAATTCGTCAAACCGATCTATATCCCTCCACCATTCCCTTCTTCTAGCTCGCCTCCTAAATCCCTATCCCCCATCTCTTGATGCCAAAGAGTAAGAATCAGAAGCAGCGATTCTCCAAGAGTGTAATGAGGTTTGCGAGATGCTTTTCAGATCGAGTACCCAAGCCCAATTGGTCAAAGTCAGATCCTAATAGCAACGCATTGATTCAGAATTTAGCTGCTGCCCTTGCCTCGACAAACACTTCAGATCCGATTTCTGGTATCAGATCTATGTCTGACCTTCTGCTCTCACATGTCTCTCCTTTGTTTGCAAGATCGCATGAAGATGTGAATTGGAAGGTTGATAAAATTCCACCTTTTTTCGAATCTGAGCTCATGCAGAACTCTTCAGGTACCTCTGAATTTGCCTTTGGGATTGTTGATGTTAAGAACGCAAAAACTAGGTCTGTTGGGAATAAAAATACCACTGTTGCCGATAAAGTTGTGCACTTAGAATCGACAGACTTAGTGAGAAATGTTGAAGTTCCATCTAATGCCAATGCCAACCATATCCCCCTCCCTTGTGATGAATAGCAACCAAAATGCTTGATTATTGCCATTAACAACCTTGAGACTATTTTGGCAGTTCCTTCTACTAGCAAAAACCCAGTGCTCTCTTAGCCAATCCCGATTGTAATACCTCATGACAAGCCCATCATGGAAGCGCCTCCTGCTGACAAATTTCATGGTCTTCCTCACTCTTCCCTGCCCGTAATGCCTCCTAACATGCTCCGAAACCAAGTTATGCCTCCTTCTTTTCGTCCCTTCCTCGTTGTGCTGGAGCCTACTCTCCCCGTGTCTTCATCTCTTCCTCAAATAACCCGAATCCTCCTGAGATTGTTCAAGAGGGAGACGACTATTGGAAAGATCACTTAGTTGGATTCTTTCTTGGCTCTGAAATCCCATATATTGATGTTCGTGACCAGTGTCATAAAGCTTGGAATATGAGAGGTGGTTTACTTGTCAATGTTGTGAATGGAATGTATTATTTTAACTTCTCAAAAATGGAGGAGAGAAGGAAAGTGTTGGAATTGGATCCGGCAATAATAGGAGGGAAACCATTTATAATTACATCTAAGAGTGCATCGGTGTAACACCCCATGTCCATTAATGTCACTCACAAAGGGAATGCATTAACTTCCATGGAGCATTTTAAGTGTGTATAGAACAGAAACTTAACAACAAGACAGATGTAAACAGTACTAAAACTTTAAAACTTTACTTCAATGCAGCGGAAAATACATAAGTTTGATTACATCATCAAAACCAGAGTCAAAGTACATAATATCCATCTTGACCAACTCAAAGTACATAAATTGAAAGACATAATCCCCAATACAAAATAGCCATAAATAAAAGAGAGGCTGAACTTTGCTTCAGCGATCCAAGCAATCTTCTAAAAGCAAGAAGCACAACTGTCCAAAATCAAGCTCCATTGGTGCTAGTTCCAACCTGAGCACCTGATGGGGAAGGAAGAAAAGAGGAGGAAACAAGGGGGTCAGACATAAAGTCTGGCGAGTGCGATAACTTTAACAATATAATTACCAAAGTAACTAGGCTAAGGCATAAGTTCGAAAATCAGGAAATGACCATGAGCCATTGAGTATGGCAGAGTAAACATGGAAATAAGATGAACAACGATATCGTTAAAGCGCACCTAAACCACTATAAGATAATTACTAAACTACACCAACACTATAAGATAATTGCTATACTGCACCACCACTAGTCACCCTAAGGCTGATCCCGCCTATAGACTTAAATAATGATAATGGTAGCTTCGTGCACCCCTAGCTGCCTTCATAGGTGCCGCCTGCCCCTATCTCCACTAGGTGTACCCACTACCCCCAAGCGATCGGCTCCCTAACTCGTGGATACCCGTGTTGGCCCCACAGTGGGGTGTATCACTCCCCAAAGTGGCAACCCGATACCACAAATAATGCATGGCTTATACCTACACGATGCAACAACGTCTTACCTACCAGCCTGGGTCCACACACGCATATGAACCCGTTGGACTTGCGTTGCCACCGCTAACCCGGTTTGGCCTCTTACAGTCAAGCCCAATATGCGTATCCCGTCCTCGACTTGGGTCGAGCCCACAAAGATACGTATGGGTTACTGGTTGAAATGGGACCCCGTTACTTGACACAAGCTGTCCACCTAAGCTTGGTCCCCTCTAGTACATCCCACTTAACCCTCTTCTTATTCATGTTTCAATTTTGGTTAAGTATTTCTAATCGTATTTCAAATGACACCCAAGGCACCCACTAGATTCCACATGCCACCCAAGGCACCCACTTAACCCCCTCATGTCCCGCTACATGTTTATCTGATTAAGTGTTTCTTAATTCATTAAGACCGTAACCTCATAAAGACCTCTCACATTAGACTGGCATTTATGGCAGTTGGATTTGCCGGGCGGGTCCGGGCAGTCTTACACCACAAAAGAGCCTAACCTCGTGTCTTTACAATTGTTACGTATTTAATTTATGCCTAAGACCTCCCACATTAGACTGGCATTTGTGGCAGCTGGATTTGCCGGGCGGGTCCGGGCAGTCTTACACCACAAAAGCGCATAACCTCGTGTCTTAGACGATTAATTACTCCTAATTAATCATTCCCCAATTTGAATTACTTTCCCTATTCAAATTATCAATCAATTTCAAATTTAACGATGTCCATAATTGACTCAATTATGTCCATCCATTTATGGTATGTAAAATCATACCAATTTTCATCACAAATTTATTTTATGCCTTTTAAGGCATTTATGCCAATTAAATCTTTTAATACTATCCCCTTACCCCACGTTGTACATTTGTTCATTTAATGTAAAATATACATTAGACTCGAATAGTCTAACTCAAGGAATAAAGAGAAAACATCACAACATACATATAATTAAAAATAGATCTAAATATAAGTGGTGAACTTGCATGTGTGAATGATGCTCTACATCTAAAACTTGCATAGGCCAAAGTTATAACTTGCATAAACAACATATGTCATAGATCCAAATCTAAAGGTGTAAACTTGTTGAGATAATGGTCACAAACTTGCATAAATCATGTATGTCATAGATCTACATCTAAAGGTGTAAACTTGCGTAGGCAATAACCACAACTTGCATAACATGATTCATATTCAAATAATCCACATCATAACTTAATCCAATTAATTTGCTAATTATTTTATTAAAATTATCGAACTCACAACTCAAAGAAGGTCTTGAGTTCTGAATTCTGAGTTCTGAAGTTGTAATAGCTTTCCCTTGAAGAAGATTCGTTGTTTAAGTTGAAAAGAGTTGAATTAGATTAGCTTTCTTCCTCTCTAATTGGTGGCGGCTATGCTGAGTTGCTAGGTGACCGCATGGAGGCCATGAATCTAATTTTGTTTTGATTTTAGAGTTTGAGTCTAGAGGTGTTTTTATAGAGTTTAGGATTAGTTTAAGCCGTCCGATCAACCCAGAATTAATCCCAGCCAATCAGAGCATATCAGAAACCTTAATGAGTCAGCATCTAGTCATCAACAGGTCATAAAACAAATCTGCCCCCCGAGGGGGGGGGGGGAGGTCGACCTGGCCCTGGCGGGAATTTTCCCGCCTAGCCTGTCTGACTCCGAAATTTGATTTTTCTGAAATCTGTTTTGAATTTTCTGAAACTTCCGATGGCCATAACTTCTTCATACGAAGTCCAATTCATGCAAACTCGGACTATATCTCAACCAGAATTCCGAGACGAACACAATGGCGCAACCCGTTTCCCTTAATTCTCACGTCTGAGATTAGTTATTCTTTAATTTGTGAACATTAGTGTTAACAGAAATACGAAGTGTTACAATCGGTTGAGAAAGAAAGTGTGTCATCCATCTCAGTCTGGACTATTTTTACAAGAATTCCATCGGTCCTTCAAATTCTTCCTGGTTTGAATTGGTTAGCAAGTAGAATTGGGAATTTTAAATGTTTTGATGCGAATACAGAGACAAGGAAAAATCTGATATTTGCAAAATCTTTGATTGAAATCATTCCGAGCAAGCCATTACCAGAAAAATTCAAAGTAACTATAGAAGTCTAAGATTTCTATGTTGATGTTCGATACTCTTGGCAACTGGAAATATGCATAAAATGTCGTTTTTTTGGACATCTTCTTGATACTTGTAAGCTTGTTGGTCCTTCTAAGGTTCAATCTCCCCTCATGAAACCTCCTCCTAGTATTTGGGTGCAAAAACCCAAGGTAGATGAATCTCTGGTGGTTGAAGAACCACATATTGATATAGAATTAAAGGGTGCTGATACAGTCTGTGATGAGGAATCAAAGGAAAATGTAGTTGTTACATCATACGGGGAATCCGAAAATGATGGGATATGTTGGATGTCAGAAGATTGCGCTTGCATACACGAAGCTTCAAGTATGAGATATGATCCATGTGAAAATGAATACTATAAATATGTCTCTGACATAGTGGAGGATACTAGAAGATTGGAATATCAGGTAATGGGAGATAGCTTTGAGCTCATTCAGGAGGGTTTTCTAGGAGAGAAGAACAAGACACTTTTCACGATTCTACTTGGGACTGGGAATTCAAGTTTCACAGTCCTAATCCATGCTTTGTACCTAAACTTGCTGTACTTTTTTTTGAGTATGTCAATGTTATAGGTAGTTATTATGATTCCTCCAGTTATTCCTCCCCAGTGGGGGATTAATTGTTAGGTCCATTTTTAGTAGTTGAAACTCTATGTTTCACTTCTGTTCTTTATTGTTTTAGTATTCTGACACTTCAAACCAGATGGAGTTTCAGTGCCTGTGCAGAACTTGACTTATTTCTATGCTTCTAATAAATAGTGGTACGACCACTAAAACCAACTTACCATGCCAAAAAAAACAATTTAAAAATATAAAAAATTTAATATTATAATTTAAAAATTTAAAACAGCTTAATACTTTAAATAATTTAAATCCTTTTAAACATTAGAACAATTTTGATGTCGTTACAATTTTAAGCAAGATAGAATGCCTGAACAGATCTACTGACGTTAATCGTTATTTAAACGATTTATGACCAAGGTGAGTAAACTCACTAATTTTGTCCAGTTTTATAATATAATAATTGTCATTTAACATTGATATGTAATGATTGAATGTTGTGTGATGGTTGTTTGCATGAATTGCTGATAATTTGATTGCAATAATATATATCGTTATATATATATAAAACTTTGGTTGAATATTGATTCTATTTTATAATATCTCATCTTCACATTAAATTAGTTCTATTTTTGTTGCTTAACATTTGTCGATGCAGGGAAACATGTTGGAGGAATCCAACTAATTCCTCAACAATTGTATTAATGTTTTCATATATTGGGTTATATGATGTGACGAATAATATGTGGTTGATTATTGTGTGTTTGAGATGTTTGAATAACATTAACCTAGAAATAATTGATATGTAAATAACGTAAAATATATTGGACTGGAATTCGAGTTATAAAAAGGAAAATCTACATTTTAATTAGAAATTGAATTTCAAAGTGAGCAAGATATAATAATTTATTTATTTTATATAAAAACAAGTAGTTTGTTTATGAACGATGTTTAGAGGTAAAGTGGAATAATTATTATGAAATAATTTGGAAATATAATAATGAATTTAGAAAGGGGAAATTGGGGAATCATTTCAAGCGAAAACGATGAAATTATTTCGATGTGCGAAATGTGAATAAAACTAAATAAAACCATAAGGATTGGTAATTAAGATTTATTGATTTATTTAATTATTATTTATTTATTCTAAATAAAGAGTCAGAGTTATATTTTAAATTTAAGAAAGTTTGGAAGTCGGTATTATAACACTATCGTTATAATCAATGTTTTATACAATGTTCGTTTAAATCTATATACATGGATTTTGGAAAGGTTTTCCAAATATAGCCAAAGATGTTTTCTAAGTATGGAAAAGGAAAGATTTTTGTTAATACGAAATTAAGAATGGAATTCAGGAAATCTGAAACTAACCGGAGACTGGTGAAGTTGAATGGCTTTCTGAGTGTTGATCTGATGTTGGTTTCGGCCTTCGGGATTGGTACTTGGGGAGTTGTTCTCTTACTAGTCTACGGATATGGACTAATGGATTTGGAAGAATAGTGATGCTGAAATAAAAAATTGGAATGTAATCCAATATTAATAACGTATAAATATAGAAAATAAGAAGTTGTGGATATACGGAAATGTTTTTTGAGAATTGTGCAAGGCTAAACAGGTTTTAAGAAGTATCTGGAAAAATGTGGAAAACGGGAAATGAATAAATTTTGATAAATCTACTTAAGGGGTTTAGTGTTAATTGATGGTTTGTCAATATAATTTCCATTCGGAAATAAGGTCATTGTTTGTATGGATATTTTCCTTTGATAGTTAAATAACCGACTATCAATGTTTTTGACCATTTTTCCGTTGTCTGTATGGAGAGACTAGGATCAAATTTATTATCTGAAAACAACTCTGTATGGGCATTAGCATTGTGAATCAATGACGAAGATAATTGCAGATGGTGTTTGTGCAAGGGCTGTTCTGGCGATCCTAGGTATAAAATGCCTAAGATGGATTTACATAATAGTGTCTTTGGTTTGTCCGGTCCTAGGACAACATGTATGGGCAAATGTATGACAAAGAATACCTAAAAGATCGCGTAAGTTGATCTTTTCAAACGTATTTACATTGGTGGTAGAGGAATTCATTTCTGTTAGCTTTATACCCGTGGTATTTTTGGGGAAATCAATTTGTGATTTGGCAGGTTTGACGATGTGGCATTCAAAGTGAATGGTGGCCAGATGTTCCAAAAGATGCATTATGACCTCAAGCATCATCAACCGGGAATGACAAAAATCGGGCAGGCAACATGGCTAAGTGGGCCGTTCCCATTTAGGGTATATTGTCACTATCTAGAGAATATTCATTTTTGTTCTTCTCTTCTGTATCTCCCGGGAACTGTTATGTTGGTATACCAACCTTAAGGTGACAATGTATTCAGAACATTCAAGTGAAATGAATGGCCGATCATGTGTGGCTGAGTTGCAAGATGTTCTTGTTAAACTCAGTGTATCCCCTCAAGAGTACACGGATCGAAAGGTGGTTACATACCTTGTCATAGTTGGAAATCCATTCTCCAATAAGAGCTTGCGGTTTTGATTGTATATTATGTATATGGAGCGCGAGATGCAAGCGTCTACAAGATTGCTATTTACTTTTATTATACACTATTCTAATATCAGAATTTTTTATTTTAGAAGAATGTTTTGAGTTATCATAAGGTAAAAACCATCCATATTTGTCTGTGGAACGATCTTACAATTATCCTTTTTTAAAAGATTTTTAAAACGTTAAACCAAACAGTTGGAGTTTACTCACACCAGTCCCATGACTGACCCAGAGTTATTTTGTTTTGTTTAACCCTAAACTCTTGGGTGTCCAAATTTGTACGGGCAGTCAAGTATTCGAGGTTTTACAGATATACTTGGAAAGTTTATTTCCGTTGTGATGTTATGTGTTGTACTTTGATAATGGTATGTATATACAGTTACAGTTCTGTATTTCGAAAGTTGTTATATAATATATTTTATTTTGTTCAATCCGCTATGAGATTCATGTTTTACTCTGATTTTGTTGAGTTTATGTTCTACTTCTTATATTCTGACCTTATTTCTTTCTATTTCTCACCCTCTGACTTCTTTCTATAAAGGATCTAGCATTCTCGATGCTTGAATAGTTGACATGGTATTTATGTCGATTTTCGGGGTTGAAAACCCTTGGGTCGTTACAGTGGTATCAAAGCTAAAGGCTAAATGATTACTTTGGCTCTGTGGTGTGATTCAATAGAGATGGGGTTAGTAATACCCTAGATTGAGTTTGAGTGTATGTATATGGGAGTGAATTTGTAAATTGTACAAAAATGGTTTTATATTGTGGAGATTTATTGGTTTAGTGGCTTATGAATTCTAGTCGACGATGGGGCACCACATTTCAATATGGGTTTCTAAACACTCGTATATGATGATTCGACACAGTATATTTTGAAATAAGGGTAAATGAAATAATTTGCCCAAAATATATTTTGATATAAAAGGATTATTGATATTTTGATTACTATTGTAATATTGGGTGTGTTGGTTGTTATTATAATGGAATAGGATTATAATTGAAATGGTTATATATAACCAATCAAAATTCATGTAAGTGTAATATATATATATATATAATCAGACAAACTAAATATGGAATTAAATCAGAATTTGGAATTAAAATCCAGGGAACTGCGAAAAGGTTTGAAAATGAATTTGGATTAAATATATGAAAATTTTAAATCCTGGGTGAATTTGAAATGTTTTCCAAGCATTGCGAAAGATATTTTCAAGTAATTTCCAAATGGAATTTTTGAAAAATAAGTTTTGAAAGTGATAAAGTATTGAACTCACTTCGGTTGCTGGAAAAATTTCTGATGATGACTGCAACATCTTTAGTGTTCATTTCGAGTTTCTAAGTGATGGATTACTACCAAAAAAATTGTTTTCGAATTTTTATAAGAATACACGTTGTTTTGAATCCCGAAAAGGAATACTTATTTGAGAAAAGCAAATTGTTTAAACTCCTAGGAAGAGATTACTTGAAAAAACAAAAAAAACTAGTTACAATGGATTGATTGTTGAAATAAAAATCAGATTTTGAATTTTGAATTTTGAAATGAAGATAACTAATTAGAGAAATTATTAGTTAATGGAATATGGGAATGAAACTTAACTTGATTGAGGAATTGGATTGATGAGTAAGAGCTGAGACTGAGAATGGAACTAGGTTTGAAATGGGATTTGGCGTAGACATAAGCGAATGATTGGAATTGAGGATAAGTTAATTGGAGATCTGTTGGGAATGCATGGGTATATGCTGACGTAGCAGCAAATGAAAGAGAAAGATTTGATGCCCGACAAAAAGGTACAAGTTTATATTTTATAGGAGTATGAGATTTATGATCCTGTTTGGCAAGCCACTTTGCTGTTTGATTTTCTTTTGGATTGTAGAAGGTCTAAAGAGATGAGTTGTAGTTGTACCGATTAAGCCGTGCAAAGGAGAAACAGGAGAAATTTTCTCGAAAATTAAAAATGTTAGAATTTTTGAAAATTTTCGTTCATAAGAATGAATTAATACTTTAATTGAAATTTATTGGTTCAGTTAAAACTGAAATTAAGAAGGAAACTAAATGATTTTTAACCTAATTAATAGGATTTGTATCATTTTTCCCACCTTAATAATTTCGGGGACGAAATTCTTTTAGGGGGGAAGTAATGTAACATCCAGGAATTTTAGCAATTTAATAATTAATTAATTTAATTATTTTAATATATTGGTTTGATAATTTAAATGGTTTGTATTAAAATATTTTGAATATTTAATTAATAGAAATAGTGGAATAATAAATTTAATTACCGAAACAGTCGGAAATTAGTTGAATTGTCAATTTTGTGTGAATTAGATAACGGGAGATATTCAATTGAGTTTATATTCGAGTTATAATAATGAATTTATTATTTAAACGATGATTGAATATATTAATTATAATATAATTATAATCAATCTTGTAATGTCGTGGTAGTTCGTAATATTACGTTTTGAACTTTAAATGAATATACAAGATTCATTATAAGTCGGATTTCATTGAAATAAGAAACATTCGAATCTATTGAACTATATTTTTCTAATGGAAGTGAAAAATCAAGATTTCATCTTATAGATTGTAAGTTATGTCCAAATCAAATTTCCAGAAAGTCGCTATAGAGTCGTTTATAAAATAAAACGATTTATTTATTAAAATAAAAGGGGTTTATTATAAATTGAACGTCGTTTTAACTTGAGACTGAAATCTCAAGTATAAATCTGTATATTATTTATTTATGAAGCTGTAAGTATTCTGTTTGAATATATATGTGATAATAATAATTTATTGTTATTAAATTGGATTATTTTAATCGATTTATAATATATCGATCAAATATGGAATTTAAGAATAACGAATTTTCAAACGACTTCCGTTTTCGACGAAATTAACTTTATTTAATTTGTAGTGATTAATTTTGGTAAGATTTCTATTTTAGGATAAATTGGATTTATTTTGTGTGACCGTGCACTGTTTAAACACATATTATTAAACCGTTTGCAATTAAAAAGGAGTTTTTACAAATGGACTCAGAATTCGACAAAACCAGCTCCATCGTGTTCGGAATATTTAATTATTGTAGAATTACAAGTTTCATTATGAACGGAGCTCATATGTGATAGTATTTGTGTGTTACTTCATACGAAAGTTTCGTGAAAAATATATTAATAATTCTAATAAAAATCTAATGATGTGTTCTTTCAACCGTCCTCCGTCCTACCTAATATTTGCATGCTCCAGCTACCAAAAAATAAAATCGTACAGCTATGCAATTTCATATCAAAGCCTAAGTAAACCAGCTAGCCTAAGAATCTAAGCATGTTATCAAAATGCGTTCTTCTTATCTTGTCGGTGTCCACTCCGATAAATAATCGCGCGATCCTCCTGCTATCTTCCTTATGAGAATTTCATGGCCGAAGCCTTTCCATGCTTTTCAAAAAAAAACCATCCTCCTTTATAAATTTTGAAATAAATATCCTTGGATAGGTGACAAGTTCCTCTTCAATCTCGTATGATTTTTGCTCCATTCGAATAAATTTTAATTCACTATTAACAAATAACAATAAGTTTAGGGTTCGACATGCCTTGAGATTGAAGCATCGATGGATACTTGAAGCGTGTATTTGAGTTTAATACTAGAAAATGTGCCTTGGGGAATTTTTTTGGAGCATTCGAAAGAAAATAATGTCGATCATCTCCTGATCACGCACCGAAAAACCTGGAGGATGGGACAACAAAGGTGGGTGCGAGACTTCATGGTGGGAGTAGGCCGAAAGGGTGAGTGATGAGATGCACGTCGGTGGAGTTCCTTTTGGATTCAACTATTTGTAGAGGAATAACGGGTTGAAAAAAGCTCGATAATTTCAAGTGATGGACACATGCGTATTATTTAAATCTTGGAAGAAGAAGCACTGTATACACGGGAGCAGGTGAGATTTATTTGGACCGAAGGTAAAGAATGAGCCCGATATTAATTAATATATATAATTTAAGTTTAATTTTAAATTAATTAATGCATTAGATTGTATACTTAATAACTTACGCAGACATTATCAAAATTTCGCTAATTTGGATCCATTTGGATCGTATAATCCTAGGCTTTGTACTAGAACTAGTCTGGAGCAATTTGAATGCCGTTACAATTTTAAGCAAAATAAAACACCTGAACAGATCTGCAGACATTAATCGTTATTTAAACGATTTACGACCAAGTTGAGCAAACTCACTAACTCTGTCCAGTTTATAATATTACAAACTTCATTTAATATTGATAAGTAATGATTGAATATTGTGTGATGGTTGTTTGGATGAATTTCTGATAAATTAATTGAAATAATATATCATTATATATATAAAACGTTGGTTGAATATTGATTCTATTTATTATAATATCTCATCTTGACATGAAATTAGTGTTATTTATGTTGATTAATATATGCAGATGTAGGGAAACAGGTTGGAGGAATCCAATTGGATTCCTCAACAATTATATTGATGTTTTCATATATTGCATTATATGATGTGACAAATAATCTGTGTTTGATTATTGTATGTTCGGGATGTTTGAATAACAATGACCCAGAAATAATTGATATGTAAATAATGTAAAATATACTGGACAGGAATTTGAGTTTTTAAAAAGGAAAAATCTACATTTTAAATAGAAATTGAATTTCGAGTGAGCTAGATAAAATAACTTGTTTTTTATTATATAAAAACAAGTAGTTTGATTTATAAACGATATTTAGAAATAAAGTGGAATAATTATTATAAAATAATTTGGAAACATAAGAATGAATTTAGAAAGGGGAAATTGGGGAATCATTTCAAGCGTTCGATGTGCGAAATGTGAATAGAACTAAATAAAAGCATAAGGATTTGTAATTAAGATTTAATTAATTAATTAATTATTATTCATTTATTCTAAATAAAAATTCAAAGTTATATTTTAAATTTAAATAATTTTGGAAGCAGGTACTATGACACTATCGTTATAATCAATGTTTTATACAACGTTCGTTTAAATCTATATAAATGGATTTTGGAAAGGTTTTCCAAATATAACCTAATATGTTTTCTAAGTATAGAAAAGGAAATGATTATTGTTAATAGGAAGTCAAGAATGGAGTTAAGGAAATTAGAAACTGACTGGAGACTAGTCAAGTTGAATGGTTTTCTGAGTGTCGATATGATGTTGGTTTCGGCCTTCTGGATTGATACGTGGGGAGTTGTTCGCTTACTAGTTCACGGTTAGGGGCTGATGGATTTGGAAGAATAGTGATGTGAAAATAAAAAATGGGAATGTTTTCCAATATTAGTAACGTATATTGTCTAAATATAGAAAATAAGAAGTGGATATATGGAAATGTTCCGTGTGAGGCTAAACGGGTTTTAAGAAATATTTGGTAAAATATGGAAAATCGGAAATGAATAAATTATTGATAAATATATTTAAAAGGGCTCTGTGTTGATTGATATAATTTCCATTCGGAAATAAGAACGTTGTTTGTATGGATGTTTTCCTTTGATAGTTAAATAATCGACTATCAAAGTTTTTTTTTTTCATTTTTCCATTGTCAATACGGAGGGACAAGGATCAGATTTATTATCTGAAAACCACTCCGTATGGGCATTAGCGTTGCGAATCAAACATGATGAAGATAACTGAAGACAAAGTTTGTGCAAGGGCTGTTCTGGCGATCCTAGGTAGAAATTTCCTAAGATGGATTTACAGAATAGTACCTTCAGTTTTTCCAGTCCCAGGACAACATGTATGGACGATTGTCTGACAGAATATACTTAATGGATCATGTAAGTTGATCTTTTCAAACACATTTACATTGGTGGCAGAGGAATTCGTTTCTCTTAGCGTTATGCCCATGGTATTTTTGGGGAAGTCAACTTGTGATTTGGCAGATTTGACGATGTGGCATTCAAAGTGAATGGTGGCCAGATGTTCCGAAAGATACATTATGACCTCAAGCCTCATCAACTGGGAAATTAAAAAAATCGTGAAGGAAACATGGCTAAGTGGGTCTCCCCCTATTAGTGTATATTATGACCATCAAGAGAATATTAATTTTTATTCTTCTTTGCTTCTGTATCTCTTGGGAACGGTTATGTTGGTATACCAACCGTAAAGTGAAAATGTATTCGGAACATTCAAGAAAAATGAATGGTCAGTCATGTGTGGCCGAGTTGCAAGATGTTCTTGTTGAACTCCAATGTATCTCCTCTAGAGCACACTGATCGAAATGTGGTTTCATGCCTTGTCATAGTTGGATATCCATTCTCTAATAAGAGCCCACAGTTTTGATTCTGTATTATGTATGCGGAGCGTGAAATTCAAGCGATCTTCTAGAGTGCTATTTACTTATATTAGAACCTATTATAATAATATAGTTTTAAAAGAATGTTTTGGGTTACCATAAGGTAAAAACCATCTGTATTTATGTGTGGATCGGTCTTACGATTATCCTTACTTTTGAAAAGGGTTTTTCAAAAGTTAAAACATATGGTTGGAGTTTACTCACACTAGTCCCATGACTGACCCGGAGTTTATTTTGTTTTGTTTTACCCTAAACTCTTGGGTGCCCAAATTTGTATGGCAGTCAAGTAGTCGGGATTTTACAGATATACTTGGAAGAGCATGGAGCAGAAGCCTTCAACATTAGTTATATATAGAGTTTATTTCCGCTGTGATGTTATGCGTTGTACTCTGATAATGGTATGTATATATATTATAGTTCTGTATTCCAAAAGTTGTTATATAATATATTTTATTCGATCCGCTATGAGATTTATGTTTTAGTCTGATTTAGTTGAGTTTATGTTTTACTTCTTCTATTCTGACTTTCTTCCTATTTCTCACCCTCCAACTTCTTTCTATAAAGGATCCGATATTCTCGATGCTTGAATAGTTGACATGGTATTTATTTCGATTTTCGAGGTCGAAAACCCATGGGTCGTTACACGCTTTCTATCAAAGATGTTTCAATTCAAGTTTTGTTTGATACTGGAGCATCACGTTCTTTTATTCGTAACGAGCTTACTTGCAAGTTAGGTTTAGAATCTGAGATTGTTAATAGGCCATTAGTTGTGACTAATCCAGTATGGGTTCGTTTAGTCTTTATATGCGTTGTCATGGTCGAGTTTTATTGAGTCATGGTTGCTATTTTGAGTGTGATCGTTTTGTCTTGAATTTCGCCAGGTTTGGAATTATTTTGGGTATGGACTGGCTCATGAGGTATGCGACTATGGTGGATTGCGAGAGGCTTGAGGTGAAAATCGGGAATGTGGAATGGCGAGTGATAGTGATACGTTGTCTATAAGAGGATGGAGTTCTGGTTAGCTTTTTGTATTCGCTTGTAATTGTACGAGATATGTTGTCTTCTGTGCCAATCATATGAGAATTTTATGATGTGTTTGACGAAGTAATAGGATTGCCGCCGCAACAAGATATTGAGTTTTGGATTGATTCCTGGTTTAGTTTTATCGAGTCATGATTGTTATTTCATATGTGATTTTTTTGGCTTGAATTTCGCTAGGTTTGGAATTATTTTGGGTATGGGCTGGCTCAAGAGGTATGCGACTATGGTGGATTGCGAGACGCTTGAGATGACAATGAGGAATGTGGAAGGGCAAACGATAGTGATACATGTCTACCAGAGGATGGAGTTCTGGTTAGCTTTATGTATTCGATTGTGATTCCATGGGATGGGTTGTCATCTGTGCCAATCGTACGTGAATTTTATCATGTGTTTGACAAAGTCAGAGGATTTCCATTGCAACGAGAGATTGAGTTTCGAATTGATTTGGTGGATGGAGCCAAATCAATTGTTATACCTCTTAAGTGGATGACACCTTAGGAACAATGAGAATTAGAGGTGCAAGTGAACGAACTTTTGAGTAAGGTATTTATTCGAAGAATTGTATCCGAATGGGGTGCACCAGTCGTGTTTGCAACCAAGGCTGATGAATCATTGCGATTGTGCATAGATTATCGTGAACTGAATAAGGTGACCAAGTATCCATTGCCAAGATCGATGAATTGTTTGATCAGCTTCACGAATCCAAAGTGTTTTCCCAAATGGATTTGGCGATGGGGTTTCACCAGTTGAGAGTGGCTAGGGATAGTGTGCCGAAGACTGCTTTTAGCACATCATCCGGGTATTATGAGTGGATGGTGATGCCATTTGGATTAACTAACATGCTACCATATTTTGTGGATCTTATGAATCGAGTCTTCAGAGATCGGTTGAACAAGTTCATACTTGTGTTCATGGACGATATATTGGTTTATTCCAGGACGGAGGAGGAACACAAGACAAACTTGAGAATTGTTTTGGAAATATTGCAAAATCATCATCTGAGGGCTGTTTTTGAAATGTCACTTATGGAAGGAGGAAGTAAGATTCTTAGGTCATGTCGTGTCTGGACAAAGAATAGCGGTGGAACCCGCTATGGTGGCAACGATACATGCTTGGGATCAACCCAAGAACGTAACAAATGTTAGAAGATTCCTTGGTATAGCTGGATACTATCAACGATTTATCAAGGATTTCTCTAAGATAGATGCACCATTAAGTGGACTGACGAAGAAAAATCAGGTCTTCGCGTGGAACGTGAAGTGTGAGCAAGCCTTCAGAATTCTAAAGGATAGGCAAACGAGAGCTCTTGTTTCGACTATTTCGGGCGGAAATGAAGAGATGGTGGTATATACCGATTCATGTGGCACTGAGCTTGGAGTGGTGCTAATGCAAAGAAATAGGATTGTGGCTTATGCGAGTCAACAACTGAAGCCGCATGAAAGGAATTACCCGACTCACGATTTGAAGTTAGCAGCAATAGTGTTTTCTCTGAAGATTTGGAGGCATTATTTGTTGGGGGCTAGATTTGAGTTATTTATTATGACACCCCACATCCATTAATGTCACTCATAAGAGAACGCATTAAATTTCGTGTAGCGCAATGGGTAAACAGTACATAAATTCACAAGACAGATATAAAATAAGCAGCGGAAATTTCAACTTTATAATTGGAAATAAAACATAATCTTAGAACATGTTACATCATCAAACCAGCTACATCAAAACCAAGTATCTCAAATCTGTCTCATAATGCAAAATAACATAGTTCCATAATATAAAATCATATCCCTCATAGCAAGCCATAATAGAGTAGAAAGTAAGTCAAAGTACTGGTACATCTCAGAAAGTCCAGATCCAAGCTGAAAGAGAAAGTCCTAATCTCTAAGGAGTGCTACCACTCTGAGAATCTTGGGATGGAAGCGGGAAGGAAGAAAGACGCAAAAACAAAAGGGTCAGACATAAAGTCTGGTGAGTTCCAGTGATTTTCAAATATGCATAAAATAGAGATACCAAGATAGGTAAAAAAGACTGGATGAGAAAGCACAGTATCATATAAGGAAACATGTAAACATGATGAATAGGATAAACAGGAACGATAGGATAAAACAATGATCAAGTAATGCTTCTCATTTATATTCCTAGAAACAGGTCATGTCTACACAAATACTAGTATAACAGGATTACCCGATAACCTAATTACTTAATAGAAACAACCAGATTAAATAGCAGGATTTAAACAACAGGATTAAATAGAAAGATTAAACAGCAGGATTAGACGTACCCTAGTTACATAACATGATTAGGTGTTACCCTAATTACATAACACCAGGATTTGGTGTACCCTAATTACTACCCATGCGATCAACTCCCTAATACGTAAATACCCTGTGTCAGCCCCATCGGTAGGGTGTATCACTCCCTAACCCGACAACTTATAAAACACAGACCTATTTACTGGAGTTACAATGGCTTAGTTTCCCTAATCGGACTCATGCACGCTAATGACTCCACCGGAATGCGCCTGTACCCACCTTCCCCATTTGAACCTCTTACTATCTAGTTCAGTAAAGGATGCCCTGGCCCCTACCTAATGCGAGGCCCTTTAACAAAAATACCAATTGGGATATTGACTGATATGGGTTCCATATAGCAAGAATGACACAAGCCAAACCCCCTAATCTTGTGGCCCCAAGTAACTAGGTTTAAGAGCCCCCAAAACCCGATACAACAACACAACGAGGGACCTCTTAGCTTATTAATAATTAGGTTTAGCCTAGCGGGTTTAGGTTTACTGATAAGCGTGGTTGTAATATGTTATTATGTGTGTACACCCCTTCCCCAAAACACCTTCCCAGATGTATGTATAATTACTATAGTAATTTAGTTTACCTAACCTACATCTGGTACTTACATAATTTTAACATGTCCTTTTTACTTAATGTCTATATTAAGTCAAATCTAACATTTCAATTATGTGCCAAATTACAGCATGTACAAGTTTATGCATATTATCCATTTCTATTAAATTCCTAATTTACAACAAGTACAAGTTATTATGTGTATACAACCCTTCCCCAAAACACCTTCCCAGATGTATGTATAATTATTATAGTAATTTAGTTTACCTAACCTACATCTGGTACTTACATAATTTTAACATGTCCTTTTTACTTAATGTCTGTATTAAGTCAAATCTAACATTTCAATTATGTCCCAAATTACAGCATGTACAAGTTTATGCATATTATCCATTTCTATTAAATTCCTAATTTACAACAAGTACTAGTGTATGCATATTACCCCTTTCCCAAATTACAGTCAAACAGTCCTCAATTTAACAATATGCATGAATTCCTTTTTTCATGTCATTTCTTATTATCCCAGTCTTACTAAACACAAATTTTAATCGAACATGGCCTAGGCTTTCAAAGGCCTAGGCTTAACGTTAAAAAAGGGAAAATAGAGGAAGGTGGATAGAATCAAATCACATAGGGATATAGGCAAGACTGGAAATAAAATAAAGTAGTAGAAATAGGGAAAAGGAAGATAGATACACATAACTAATTAATCATCCAACAGTAAAGGCATATATTTTACTTATAACAACGATATAGGTGAATAACAGTCAAGAACACGTATAGCAGTTATATTATAAACACGGTATGTTCTGAACACAATTTCATTTACTGTCATGGTAGAGTTCTAGGTATCAGATCAAAAAATAACAAGGAACTCACAGTGGGTGTTGGTGAAGAAGAGATTATATCTCTTATATATATGCTGTTGTAGAAAAGTCCTCTTCCATCTTTTTGTTGATTACAGGGTCGAAGGTTGGTTACAGGTCTTGAATCTTCTTTGTTAATCTCGATTTCAGCTGTAACGGCCGAACAGATTTTCGACTCCAAAAATCGACATAAGAACTCCATGTTGACTCTTCAAGCATCAGAATCACTAGAACGTTAATAGAAAGAAATTAGAGGGTGAGAAAAGAAAGAGGGAAAGTTAGAATAGAAGAATAAGAAGAAGAAACACAACACAGAATCAGAGTCTCACATCGTAATGGAACAAAATCTAATATCGAAACAAATCTTTACTGAGAGCTTTAAAAATACTTACAATCATCAGAACACATCTGGATAGTTATAGTAACCTATCCACATATACAACACACAATAGAATAGTATTTATATAATATCATACGTCTGAACCCATCCATCTCATCTCTGCATAGCATACGATAACCTGAACCTGTACAACCCGGGCTAACCCGAGCACTTCAAACGCCGGATCAGTCTGGTGAACCAGAGTGAGAAGACACACTAAGTTTAAAGGCATCACACAACTTGATTTTAACGTCCAAGATCTTTTCGAAGAAAAGGAAGTAAGACCAAATCCACACATAAACACAAACTGTTTTACCTTACGATAACCCATAACATTTTTGAAATCGATATCTTTTATGATATTAGAATAGTGTCTAAATACAAATAAATATCAATCTAGCGGAACGCTTGCATCTCACGCTCTACATACATAGTATACAATCAAAACCACAGGAGCTTATTAGAGAATGGATTTCCTAGCAATGTATGGGACTGCCTTCCCGACAATGTATCTCTGGATATGAATACATTGGGGTTCAACAAGTAAATCTTGCAACCCAAGCTAAACATGATCGGCCCCTCGCTTCGCATGAGAGTACCGAATATATCATTACCACGGTTGGGGGCCAGCCAACCGAACCAATAGCATACAAATAAAATAAAGGGACAACTGAGGGGATTTAATTTCACCATATCAGGTAATGATATACCCTCTTGATGGGTGCGACCCACATAACTATGCAACCTACCCGATTTTGTGCCGTTTCCCGGTTGATGAGGCTAGAGGTTAAGCTTATCCTTCAGAACAACATATCACCATCCACTTTGAATGCCACATCGTTAGATCCGCTAGAAATCACAAATCACCAATTGACGTCCACAAAAATACTCTAGTTGTTAAGCTAAAGAAGTTTCCCTTCTATGCCACCAAATTGGTACATTTGAAGAAATCAATGTACGCGATCCCTTTGGAAATACTCTGTCAGACATCCGTCCATACAAGTCATCCAAGAACAGGATTAACCGAAGGCACTCTCCTACTACATCCTAGGAATCACCCTATGGATCAGTAGCGAGTAGTCCTTGCAATCTGCAAAATCTCAACCACGATTGAATCACGTGACAATACCTCTGCGTTGCAACACAGAGAATATTCGACAAAAAATCCTTCCACTTATGAAGATCCACGGTCTTCAATTACTCCATCTTGATCGGCATCTTCACGTATTTGTTGGTTCGGAATGGTTTACGAATATACATTCGATCCCGGTCTTTCCGTACCAACAATCGTATAGGTCAGATTTGATAGTCAGTTATTTAACTATCAAATAAAAAAAGAGTTCACTGATTCAGTACTCAGCATTTCTTGGCCTTTTAATTAAAAATAATGAAATAAAGAAAATTTAACTTCTAAATATCTTAATATTTTTAACACGGTGTTTAATAGTTATTCAACATAAGATTTATTTTCAAAACTATTTCAAATACATCGGAATTAAAATATATATATATATACTCCCAACCTTGGTTTTAACGAATTTCACGTAAAACTTTGTTACTTGAAAACAATATCAAACTTCTATTCTTCGAATAAACTCATTCCAAAACTTATCCTTTTTATTTCCTTTTACTTTCGGAAATATCATTATAACTATTCTCAAACCCTTTTTATTCCCGTTACCTTGGAAATCTCATTTACATATTCTCAGATCATTCAATTTACGTTGCGATATTATTTCTCTTATGGAAATAATAAATTATTCTTTCCCATTACAAACTAATATCACTCTCAAATAATTCTGAAGTTGTTCAAGTTGGGGTATTTTAATAACCTCTCAGACCTTGATCAACAACGTTCTTATCTTAAAGTAAATATGAGTTGTAATCCAAAAATCGATAATTTATTTTAATATCAAAAAAATCTCAATAACTATTTTATTTAAAGTGCGGTTTTTATACAACCCTCCTACTTTTGGAAATCGCCTTGTCGAATATAACTATTATTTCTTAATTCATCGATTAAGAAATGAATTACTAAAATATCACTTTCCCTTCAACTTCTTTAAACAATTCGTTTAATAACTCGGATTTTTGTTCCAAAACCCTATTACTCACTCCTTTACTAAATTCACTTTTAGTCTCTTTCTAATCCATTCGACCATTTCCCGTTTTGAAGAACTTATTTCAATTCCCTTTGTTTTACTTAATTCCATTATTAAGTAATGTTAATTTAAACTTAACGATTTAACGCCTCATCTTTTTGTATAAAATTCGTTTAAATAATTCTGGTTTAATATCAAACCTTTATACTCAATTTCCTTTTTTACTTAATTCAAACATTAAGTCAACATTAATTTAAGCTATTGTATTCGCTTAAAATTCCTTACATAACTTTGTTACAAAAACTCGCGTTTTAATATAAAACCCATTCATAAACTCCTTTTTCAATGCAATTAGATTTCATACCAACTTTGATTCCTTTTATTTGTATTTCCATAAAAAGAAATCTTTTAAATTATTATTAAATAAAAATAATAATTCACTTCGATCATTAACTACTGTAGCAGTAGTTAATTCCTTTTATTACTAAAATGAATAGTAAATTCCTTTTTTAAATCTTATTAAATTTAAAACAATATTTGTTAAATTATTTCATTAGATTAATTTAAAAGTTAATTAATCAAATAACCACAACAACAATAACAAAGCCATATATATATCCCAAACAAGTTGGGGTTGGCTAGATATGGAACCCAAAATAAAAATAAAAATAAAAGAAATAATACTGATAATAATATATATAAGGGTTTAAAATAACCAAACATATAAAAAGACGTCTGATAAGGGTTTTTTTTAAAAAAAATAAAAAAAAAAGTAAAAATGTTCAATAAAAGTGAAATAAAGTCTAAAATAGTAATAAAAAGGTAAAAAGGTTAAACGAAAGTGAAATAAAGTCTAAGATAATCAACCAGATTAAAAAAAAGAAAAAAAAAGGAAAAAAACCTATGGTTCTGGTACATGGATTGCCAACTTCCGTGCACTCCTATCCACTACCATCTCCTCAGATATACTCCAATTACTTAAATCTCTCTTTATTATCTCCTCCCATGTCATTTTAGGTCGATCTCTACCTCTCTTTGAGCCTTCGGCGCGGCCTATAATTTCAACGCGCACAGGTGCATCGTATGGTCTACGTTGGATATGTCCAAACCATCTCAAGCGGTATTGGACTAACTTCTCTTCAATAGGTGCAACTCCAAGTTTTTCCCGAATATCCTCATTTCTAATCCGATCTCATCTGGTATGCCCACAGCTCCAGCGCAACATCCGCATCTCTGCTACACTTATCTTTTGAACGTGTTGCCTCTAAGTAGGCCAACATTCTGCACCATATAACATTACAGGCCTGATTACTGTCCTATAGAATTTTCCTTTAAGCTTCTAAGGAATCTTCCAATCACAGAGAATGCCAGATGCTAGTCTCCATTTCACCCATCCTGCTTGAATTCTAAAACTAACATCCTTATCAATCTCCCCATCAAACTGCAACATAGATCCTAAGTATCGAAACGATTCCTTCTTGGGTACTACTCTACCGGCCAGGGTGACCTCTCCGTCAATTGAGATGACACCGCTAAACTCACACTTCATATACTCTATTTTAGTTCTACTAAGCCTGAAACCCTTTGATTCCAAGGTCTCCCTCCCTAACTCCAGTGGTCTATTAACCCCTATTCCACTCTCATCAATCAGCACAACATCGTCGGCAAAGAGCATACACCAAGGAATCTCCCTTTGTATATCTTTTGTGATTTCATCCATCACTAATGCAAAAATATAGGGGCTCAAAGCCAACCTTGATGTAATCCCATGTTAATTGGAAAGTCTCTGGTCTCACCATCGCATGCCCTGACAATAGTCACAACCCCCTCATACATATCCATGATAGGGGTATAAAGTTCCATATCCATATGAGAGGCTAAGTTTTTATGTTGGCTCGCCAAGCCTATCACAACCCTCCTCCTTTACCCTGGCTTGTGATAGGCTGCATAGATAACTACACAGGCGGAGTTAATTAATCAAATAACCAATTCCAATTAATTTAGTTGGCTTAGTCAACTCAAACCATGATTAATTTGTTAACCAATTCCAATTATACTCCTGCCTTTAAATTAATTAATAATATAATTAATTTAAATGATTTTATTTAATTATTTCTTAAAAATAGTTATTCAAATCTTAACCGTTAGGTTGATTTTCTATCCGCTTTCTTATAAATCTAATTAATATTAGAATTTGCTTTGTAAAATCATTTAATAATTAAATATAAACTTAAATAATAAATATTTATTTCCTTTTTAACAAACTATTATTCAAAATAATATCTTTAAAGATCTATCTTCAGTTATAAACAAATTTTATAACTTCACTTCTATCGATTCACCTGACGGTAAATCAATATTTATAAAACGATTGATTTATAGGCTATATACAGCCAATCACTCAACCAATTTTACCCATTGGTTTAAACAAAACAAATGTTAAATTTCAGGTTAGCGGTCCACAATCAAATTAATCATTCAATCAGAATAGTTCATATCATGATAATATGAAAATAAATAACATGAAATATATTTGAGGAGTCCCATTGGATCCCTCCAACCTGTTCTTCCCCGTATTCGCATAGATTATTTCAAATAATATCATTCAATTCAATTTAACTGATAATTTCAATAATAGTAAATAACAATTATTTAACATTACTCAATTAACAAATAATTCAAACAATTTAACACGTTTATTTTATAAATGTGACCAACAAGGTAAGGTACCTTTATCGGGTCTCACGATTTGGTGTTTCATTGAAATTAAACAGTGTTTAATTTCATTGGTCCAATCAATATACGAGTATATAAATAACAAACAATCGATAATTAGCGGCCATAGCACACAATAATAAAAAACCCGACTTATATAAAATATAAGTGGGAAGAACTGAGTGAGTTTAACTCACCTTAATTTGATACAGTTGTCAATGGCTCGTTTAACAGTCGTTTAATTTAATTAAAATGATGGTTAATTCCAATTACGTCCGCGTCTGTTCCATAATGAAGATCCCATACAAATGAGTCCAACGTTCCTTGTTTTGTCGAATTCTGACAATAAACAACCGAGTTATTAATGGTTTACACTAGAATGAATTAATTATAATATTAACTCCTAATCTCTTACATTATAAACTAATTAATTACTTTATTTTATAAACCAATTATCGGGCCAATTAACCATGCACGTTCTCCGTTTTGTTCTGCACAAGTAAAACTATTACAAGTAATACTGTTTTATATTAAACAATTTAATCCGTTAAATTTATAATTAACAACCTTATTACTTTTGATGCCATGTTTTGCAAGTCCATTTAATTTCCTTCCATGTATACATGCTGCTTCTAAACAAAACTCCACTTCAATTATTTCGAAACCCATTACTTAACAAAGCTCAGGCCGATCATCATTTAGTGCTTTTTGTATTCCAACCTCATTGTTGTTCACTGTTAAGGCTACATTCGTTGGCTCCCCTTTGTAATCCTGGTTTTGCTGTTTGTACGTGTTCAGATGGAAGAATACAAGTCCCCTTTTCATACGTTTTCCCTTATTCATTGTCTGATTTCACTCCAAAACCTCACACACAAACCCTCTCATCAATGTGGCACCTTGTTTTAATAATCCAATGTTGATTGTCTTCCACTTCATTTTAACGTACTCTTATTGCGCTCTCAGGAACCCATGCACAAAAGCTTCACCCCCACTTCAACATCCCCGGTCGCTTCACAGTCCACTTGCGCAACATCAGATACCACCAAAAGTTGCGCCGCCAACCCCTCGACAACCAACCCGAGTGCCATCAGATCTGGTTCATCTTGTCGCCGATGAAAGCTTCCATTGTTCGAGATCAATTTCTGGTCATCGTGATGCGAACAAATAAATCTACACCGTTGGATTCGAAGAGCTAATCGAGTTGATTGATTCTGCAGTTGGTGGTTTCAAGTATAGATGAAAGTTTTTCATGATCTAGGTTAAAAAGGTGGATGAATTCTGGTTCGTTGGTTATAAAAGAGTGGCGGCGGAAGTGGTAGTTGACCATGCACAAAGGACAGTCGACCACGCACAAAGGAATTTGACCCAAATTAGGTTATACGCATGTGTATTTATATAGAGAGGGAAAGAAAATATTAATGTAATATTATAGTGAAACTTCATCACGGATTAACGTTTGAAACCACCACAAACGACTTCTGTTTTTCGATAAAAAATGCTAATCCTAGCATAGAAAAATATTCCGGACCCAATGGGACAGGTTTCGTCGAATTCTGAGGTCGTTTGTGAAAAGTCCTTTCTAATTATCGATGAAAAATCAAGCATTTAAATTTCCTATAATTACATAAAAAGCCCAATAAATTTGAAACCTTAATATTTTACTAGACCTCTTCCTTACGGATCCAATGAAATTTGTTTTGTTAAAATCAGAGTTCATTTGGCCAGTCATTTATTCATTTAAAGTTGCCCCTATATGAATTGACCAAAATAATATAAACTATTAAGGCGTTTATCGTTGCCACGATCAAATGGTAAGTCCGATTAATATGAAAATTGAAATCTTATAATAATTTATTATTATGAATCCAATGGAACCAGTTTCATCACATTCCAAGACTGTTTCCCAGTACGCTATTTTTATATGCACCACAATGCTATTTTGATATGCACCAGAATGCTATTTTGGACACCAATTTACCCTGGCTCCAAAAATAACAAACTATATACCTATTCTGACTCTAATCATCGATACGAACTCAACGGAATTGGTTTCGTGGCTTAATTCGATCGTATGCTCAAGTTATACACAAAAATCCATTTATTAAATTAAATAATTTAATTATGCGCTATAGAAAAATAACTGGGCGTTTACAGCTGCCGTTGTCACATACGACAATGGTTTGCCATGAAATTTGATTTTTATACAATAATTTAATGATACCGTTTCAATGAAACTAATTTCATCGAAAACGGAGATCGTTTGCAAAAATGGCTATTTTTAACTCTTATGTAATATTAATAAAATATTATATAAAATCCCAAATAATTCAATTAAATAATAATAAATTATTTCTATCATATATATCCAAACAAAATATATATATATATAACTTCAAATATAAATTATACTACTCAATATTGTCAATTTAGAGTTAAAAACTGTATCGAAATTATATTAAAACCCTTTTTAAACGTTATATTTTAATAACGATTTCCATAGCGATTATTTTAGAATTTGATTTGGATATAACTATCAATCTATAACCCGAATTTTGGATTTTTCTCTTCCATATGAAAATTATAATCAACAAGATTCCAACGTTTCTTGTTTCACAAGATTCCGACTTAAAACGGATTATGTATATTCAATTGAAGTTCAAAACTCAATATTACGAACTACCGTGCCATTTCGAGCTCATTTTATATTATATATATTTAATGTTCAAAATTCATTTTAAATATACAAATTTGTTATTAAAATCCATTAATATTTCAAATATTATATTTAAAATAATAAATTAAATTAAATATTTGACTACAAAAAATACGGGGTATTACATCAGCAGAGTCTTCCCATCTTATTATTTAGTTTAGAATATGTAATGGAGGCAGAGAGAAGGTGAAGAATTGTGTGTGGATAAAATAGGAGAGAGATCCCCTTTATATAAATTAACATAGCCAACCTTTAACCGTTAGATTCTAGGTTTCCAATCTAAGCCATACACGTAACGCTAAGTCAGCGATGAACTAGCCATAGAACAGTCTAAAATATAGAATTCGGAATCAACCCTGGATCTGGGTGGGCTGACCCATCCACCCACTGGGTCGACCCAAGGGTCGACCCAGGCAGGGAATGGGTCACCCCAAGTACGCTAGTTCCCGCACATTGATCAATTGGCTGTCTTCGGTTTGGATTAATTTGAATTATATTCATATATAACTTCCTTATATGTATACAAACTTTTTATGCTCATAACTTCTTCTTACGTTATCTGATTTATGCAAACTTGGGGTTTATCTAAACTAGAATTCCGAGACAAACGTAACAATAAAGCCGGTTTTACTTAATTTTGAATATTTAATCACGTAATTCCCATTTTATTGTCTTTAAAGTATGGTTACAGTGTTTTAAATGTTGGGGTGTTACATTCTCCCCTACTTAATGGATTTCGTCCCCGAAATCTCCAAGTTAAGAAGAATGTTACTATTCTAACAACCACCTACAACCGTCTACTCATCCATCATCTGCAGGCATCCATTGTCCTTAAGAATTTCTAATGCTTGTATGAACAATGCAAAGGTATTATGTGTATATGTCCCCATACTAATGCGAAAATCAGGCGGCCGACTGATTCAGTTGACCTCCTTAATGCAATATATGTTTACGTTGTGCATCCAATATGTATGCAAGTAACCTTAGTATAACATATAAACTCTATATGTGTGCACAATCATTCACCAAAATGCAACATTCTTATGATGATTCTCCCATTTCCATCCATAGGAAAATTGAAATGCACATATATCCATATGCAATATGTAAGTTTTTGAGCCGATCTAGTGCCTTGTGTGTGTACATGCATCCACGATCAGCCACTAGCAAACACTTACATCCACTTGCAACTGTCAATCATAACATGTTTCAAACACATGTTTCCAACCATTGGATTCTACCTAATGATCGAAGGTTCGAACGATTGGATAAACATAATTGAATGATATAAGCAAATGCAAAGTAAAAGCTTAGAAAAGAAATCAAGAACGTACTTTCAAAAAGAAAAGGATAAGAATCGTGAATCTTGTCTTTGGGTTTCCACGTCACATCTTCGCGGTCTTCTCCCTGCTGTACGTTTACCAATCTGATATCCTCGGTGTGTAGTTTCTTGATTTCTAATCCAAGAATATGAGTAGGAACTCTTCTCACAATGCTTCCTTCTCAAATTTCACATCCTCTGGTGTGCTCGCCTCTACTATCTCTGTCGTGTTATGTAGGCATTTCCTCAAATGGGAAACGTGAAACACAACGTGTACGCTGGCTAGTCTGTCCGGTAGGCTGATCCTATAGGCCATCTGACCTATACTCTCCACTATAGGGACTGGCCCTATGAATCTCGGCGCAAGCTTCCCTACTGAGCCAAAGCGAACTACATTCCTTAGCGGTGATACTTCAATGAAGACCATACCTCCCACTTCGAATTCCAAACTGGTTCTCCTTTTATTGGCGTATGACTTATGTTTGTCCTGAGCTGCTTTCATTCTTTGGCAGATAAGATCAATCTTCTTGGAAGTATCTTGAATCATCTCAGGTCCAAGTAGAAGTCTGTCCCTAGACTCCCACCAACAAGTCGGCGATCTGCAAGGTCGTCCATATAATGCTTCGAAGGGTTCCATGCCTATGTTCTATTGGTAACTATTGTTGTATGCAAATTCAACCAATGGTTGATGCTCCTCCCAAGTCCCTCCGAAATCTTGGATACACAGTCTCAAAAGATCCCCAAGAACTCTATTCATCCTCTCGGTCTGTCCATCGTTCTGAGGGTGGTATGCCGTGCTCAAACGTAGCAGTGTACCTAATGCCTCTTTTAAGCGTAACTAAAAACCACTAGTGAAGATGGGGTCGTGGTCACTTACTATACTGGAAGGTACCCCATGAAGTTGGAGTGTCTCTCGAAGATATAACGATGCTAGCCAAGCTGTCGTTCTCTTACTCTTGACAGGAATAAAGTGAGCGCTCTTCGTAAGTCTATCCACTATCACCCAAATGATCGTATTACCCTTTCTCGATCGTGGCAATCCATCGATGAAATCCATAGAGACGCTATTCCACTTCCATTGTGGGACATCCAAGGACTGAAGCAATCTGCCAGGTTTCCTTTGTTCAACCTTTACTTGCTGGCAAGTCGAACATCAGGCTACAAATTCCGCCACATCCTTCTTTATGCTAGTCCAAAAGAAAACTCTCTTCATGTCTCAATACATCTTGTCGCCACCAGCATGGATAGTCATCTGAGAATGATGAGCTTCCTCAAGCACTTCCTTTAGCAATTTCCCAATTCTAGGGATACATAGCCTTCAATCTCGTTTTGCCCACCTATTCTCATCCACAGTATATCTAGCTAGGTGACTAGAAGTCTCTCCTCTACCAAGCCTATCCAAGATGTCTGATATCTATGGGTACTCCCGTTTTATAGATCCAATATGCTCTATTAGAGTAGGTCACACCTCCAATAAGGCTAACAATCAATCCCAATGTGAAATCCGTATATGGCTTAAAATAGAAGGTCGATATAAACTCCAAGCTCTGCTTTCTACAAATAGAGGACTCAAAGTCATCCTCTTCCTACTTAATGCATCCGCCACTACATGACCCTTGCTTGGGTTATAAGCTACCTCAAAGTCGTAGGATGATAGGAAATCCATCCACCGTTGCTGCCTTAGGTTGAGATCCTTTTGTGAGAAAAAGTATTTGAGTGACTTATGATTCGTGTATAGCTCAAATCTCTCTCCAAGTAGATAATGTCGCCAGGACTATAATGCAAACACTATTGCAGCTAACTCTAGATCATGGATAGAGTAGTTCTTCTCATAAACTCTCAACTGTCTGCTATCATAGCATGCTACCCTTCCCTCTTGCATCAGAATGACACCAAGACCTGTGCCACAAGCATCTGTGTAAACCACGAACATATTGTTTCCATTGGGGAGAGTTAGAACTAGGGTTGTTGTCATAGCCCTTTTTAATCTTTGAAAGGCATCCTCGCAAAGAATGCTCCATAAAAAAGCCAAGTTCTTGAGTCGGGCAGATACCCTTGCAAAGTCCTTTTTAAACTTTCTGTAATAGCCCGCCAACCCTAGGAAACTTCTCACCTCCATCGCATTCTTTGGAGCCCTCCAGTCTTAAACTGCGACGACTTTAGCGGGGTCCACTGCTATCCTGTCCTTGGACACCACATGCCCTAGGAACCTTACTTACTTTCTCCAAAAGTGACACTTAGAAAATTTTGACTTGAGCTGATGCAATCTAAGAGCGTGTAGAACCTCTCCTAAGTGTTGGGCATGCTCCTCCTCATTCTTTGAGAAGATCAAAATGTCATCCACAAAAACCACCACAAACTTGTTCAGAAATTTGCTAAACATCATACTCGTCAAGTTCACAGAATATGCGGGTGCATTGATTAGCCTAGCACTTCAAAGAAATCGTCTGGAGTTAGGAATGCAGTCTTGTCAATGTTGTCCTCTACCACTCTTAGCTGATGAAATCCCATAGCCAAATTCATTTGCAAGAAAACTGATGCACCTACTAACTGATCGAATAGGTCCTCATTCCTTGGAAGTGGGTGCCTATACTTCTTGGTGATCTTATTCAGCTCTCTATATTCCACACATAGACAAAGTGAGCCGTCTGCCTTAGTTGCAAAGACGACTGGAGTTCCCTACTATGATATACTTCGCCTAATAAATCCTTTCTCGAATAGCTCCCTTACTTGCTTACTAAGCTCCCTCCTCTCTCTAGGAGCCATGTGGCGCACAGCAAGAGCCACTGGCTTCACATTATCTACCAAGTAAATCCGAAAGTCTATCTCACGCCTCGAGGGTAGTCCCTTAACCTTATCAAAAACATCTGGATAATCTCCGACTATAGATACATATTGCATATTGTCAACAGAAGTATCAAGTGAACCTAGGAAACTGAGCATCACCAACCCCCATGGGTCACTGGAAATTTTGGGAGTTCTACCACGGAAAGTAATAAGTCTAACTACTCTCTTTTCACAATCAAGGATGGCACCATACATGGCTAGCCAATCCATTCCTAGGATCAAACCATAACCCATAAAGCCCAACACATACGCGATGCATTCAAACTCAACGCCCAAGATAGAAATTCTCAAACCTCTACATGTCATGGATAAATGAGTCGTACCTCTATGGGGAATGAGACCACTACAGGATCAGAGACAATACTAGTGTTAAGTTACATACTATCTACTAAAGAACTGGATGTAAATGAATATGAAGCAGCAGAATCAAAGAGGGTTCTAACAGGTTAGTCAAAAGGTGAAATCTAACCTTCAAAGTGACTTTCTTACCTCAATCAGGTCCACTCGCCTCAGGAGCATGTACTTGTCCAAAAGTCCCTACCCTTTGTCCTTGCTTTCTAGGGCATTGCTTAGTAAAGTGTCCCACTTGACCACAATTAAAGTGAGCTTTTTTTTGCTGCAGCCTTTCACAAAATGACCATAGCTTCGTAGCCATTACATTTGATATTTTTCTTGATCTAACCCTTGTTAGGCTTTCCTTTTTTCTTTTGTGCTCCCTCCTTGGGCCACCATTTCTTTTTCTCGCCCTTAGCCTGTGTCTCCTCAGCCTTACTGTCTTTCTTCTCATCCTTGCCATCTTCGTGCATTATAGCCATGTCAATCAGTCTCTCAAACGTCGTCCTATCGGTATATGAGAAAATGCAAGTCCTTGGAGAGGTTGATTCGACGCTCTCGCAAACCCAAGAGCCTTCTTATGGGGTGTATTCACCAAGTCCATACCAAATCTCGATAGCCGATTGAACTTATTCACATAATCTTTAACAGACATGTCCCCTACTTCAAAGCCAAGAATCTCTTCATTTGTAATCCTTCTTCCGCCCGAGATAAAAATTTCATCTCTCACTAGTAGGAAGCTTCATCCTTCAATTGCCATGAGGCCAACTGTATCTTCCTTCTATCATTAAGCTCAAAACGGCCAAACACGTTCTCCATTTTTCTCAGCCAATTCCGATCCTCAACAAAGCTCTCGGTACCATGGAACGGTTTTCCACCCATAGCACAAAAGTCTTTACATAGCTTAGAAAAATTGTCTGCTCGCGA
Source organism: Allium sativum (assembly GCA_030737875.1). NCBI lineage: Eukaryota > Viridiplantae > Streptophyta > Magnoliopsida > Asparagales > Amaryllidaceae > Allium > Allium sativum. The sequence continues at coordinate 309,715,215 of CM060912.1, read as the reverse complement.
ATGTGGAGCTACTATGGTTATAGCTGGGGATGGGGCATCTCTTTGAACTCCAGAAGGCGTCGTAGCCTCAAGATACCTACGGAACCATGTTGGCAATGGAATGCCCTCAGGAAGATTGGGTGCCCCACACATGCTAAATAGTGAAGAAACAAAAGATCGAGAGAATATTGAATGTGGGTTGAGGGAATAGGTTTTTAAAAAACAAATTTTTATTTGAAAATAATTTGCTTTTTAAATAATTTTTCAAACCTTTTCTCCGATCTTGTAACCTTCAGCTCCGATACTAAATGTGACACACTGCGCCTGTTAATGTCACTCATAAGAGAATGCATTAACTTTCGTGAAGCGCAAATAGGTAAATAGTACAGAAATTCACAAGACAAATATAAAATAACCAGCGAAAATTTCAACTTTATTATTGGAATTAAAACATAGTCTCAAAAAATATTACATCATCAAACCAATTACATCAAAACCAAATATCTCAAATCTGTCTCATAATGCCGAACAACAAATTGCCATAATATAAAACCATGCCCTTATAGCAAGCCATAACAGTGTAGAAAGTAAGTCAAAGAGGTACATCTCAGAAAGTCCAGATCCAAGCTGAAAGTCAAAGTCCTAATCACTGAGGAGTGCTACAACTTTGAGGACCTATGGAGAGGGGGGGGGGGAAGAAGAAAGAAGCGAAAACAAAAGGGTCAGACATAAAGTCTGGCAAGTCCTAGTGGTTTTCAAATATGCATAAAATAGAGATACCAAGGCAGGTAAGCAAGACTGGATGAGAAAGCATAGTATCGTTTAAGGCAACAGGTAAACATGATGAACAAGGTAAACAGGAACAGCAGGATAAAATTGTGATCGAGGAATGCTTCTCGTTTATATCCCTAAAAGCAGGTTGTGTCTGCACCAATACTAGTATAACGGAATTAGGCGTTAACCAAATTACTTAACAAAAACAGCAAGATTTAATAGTAGGATCTGAACAGCAGGATTAAACAGTGGGAATTAAACAACAGGATTAGGCGTACCCTAATTACATAATAAGATTTGGTGTTACCCTAGTTACATAACAACAAGATTAGGTGTACCCTAATTGTTACCCATGCGATCAGCTAATACGTAAATACCCTGTGTCAGCCCCGACAGTAGGGTGTATCACTTCTTAACCCGACCACTTATAAAACGGAAACCCATTTATTGGTGTTACAATGGCTTAGTTTCCCTAATAGGACTCATGGACACTCATGACTCCACTAAAACGTGCCCGTGCCCACTTTACCTATTTGAACCTCTTACTATCCAGTTTAGTAAAGCGTGCCATGACCCATACCTAGTGCGAGGCCCTTTAACAAATTACTAATAAGGATATTGATTGATATGGGTTCCACACAGCAAGATTGACACAAGCTAAACCCCTTAAGCTTGTGCCCCTAAGTTACTAGGATTTAAGGGTCCCCAAAACCCGATACAACAGGACAATGAGCGACCTCTTAGCTTATTAATAATCAGGTTTAACCTAGCAGGTTTAGGTTTACTAATAAGCGTGGTTGTAATTTGTCATTATATGTATACAACCCTTCCCCAAAACACCTACCCAGATGTATGTATAATTACTATAGTAATTTAGTTTACCTAACCTACATCTAGTACTTACATAATTTTAACATGTCCTTTTTTCTGAATGTTTGTGTTAAATCAAATCTAACATGTTTATACATATGCAAACTATTCCATTCAATTATGTCCCTAAACACGACATGTATAAGTTTATGCATATTATCCATTTTTATTACATTCCCAAATTACAACAAGTACAAGTATATGCATATTACCTCTTTCCCCAGTTACAGTCAAACAGTCCTTAATTTAACAATATGCCCAAATTCCCCTTTTCATGTCAATTCTTATTACCCCAATCTTAATATATGAAATTTTTAATCGAACATGGTCTAGGTTTTCAAAGGCCTAGACTTAACATAAACAAAATGTAAAAATAGAGGAAGGATAATAGAATTAAGTCGCATAGGCATATAGGTAAGACTGGAAATAAACTAGAATAGTAGAAATAAGGAAAAGGAAGATAGATATACACAACTAATTAATCATTCAACAGTAAAGGCATATATTTTACTTGTAACAACGATATAGGTGAATTACAGTGAAGAACAAGTATCGCAACTATCTTATAAACACTGTATATTCTAAACCCAAATTCATTTACTGTCATGAAATAGTTGTAGGTATCAGATCTGAAAATAACAAGGAACTCATAGCAGATCTCGATGAAGAAGAGATTATATCTCTTATATATATATGCCATTGTAGGAAATTCCTCTTCTATTTTTTGTTGATTGCAGGGTTAAAGGTTGGTTACAGATCTTGAATCTTCTTTATTAATCTAGATTTCAGTAGAGTCTCCCCATCTTGTTATCTAGTTTAGAATATGTAATGAAGGAAGAGAGAAGGTGAAGAATTATGTGTAGTTAAAATGGGAGAGAGCCCATTTATATAGATTAACAGAGCCAACCTTTAACCGCTAGAAACTAGGTTTTCAATCTAAGCCCTTTAATTATCTTTTCTCCTAGAAGGATTTGAATCTTCGGCAGCATCGATGATTTTAGTTTTGGTGTAATACGACTTCAGTATAGCCTACACTCCTGGAAAAGGTAACGTAGTAGCCGATGCATTAGGTAAAAAACATGCGAGCTTAGGAGCCATGTTTTTGGAATGGAAGCATCTCGAGCATTTGGCCGGATTTGAATTTAGACCTCATTGTGAACTAGAGCCCCAGATGTTAGCAAGCTTATCGATTAGACTAACTCTAATTGAAAGGTTTGGCAAAAGTCAGAAGCGTGATGCCAAGATTTAGGAAATCTTACGGAGATTAGAGATGAGTGTGAAACCCAAGTAAATTAAGGATTTCGAAGTTAATTGAGAGTGTTGGTTTCGTAAGAATGAACGAATAGTTGTTCCTGATTTAGATGGATTGAGGGATGAACTTTTGTTGGAATGCCATCACTCTAGTTTGACAATTCATCCTAGTAGTAATAAGATATATTGGGATATAAAGCGTGTTTACTACTAGGAAGGTTTGAGGAGGGATGTCGTAAAATTTATATTAATATGCAATAATTGTTAGTTGGTTAAAGCCAAGCAAAATAAGACGAGTGGATTATTACGGCCATTGGAGGTTCCTGCGTGGAAATGGGAGCAAGTGTCGATGGATTTTATCGATGAACTACCTAAGACAAGGGTAGGAGATGATAGTATTTGGGTCGTCCAGGATCGCTTAACTAAAAGAGCAAGGTTTATTCCTGTTAGATCTACTAGAATGACATCGAAGTTGGCTGAGTTAGATCTTAAGTGGATAGCACGATTCCATGGGATTCTGAAGTGTATTGTTAGTGATCAAGATCCATTATTCGCCAGTGGATTCTGGAAGAGTTTCCAAGAGACATAGGAACCGAGCTATTTTTGAGTATGACTTATCATCATAGACGGATGGCTAGATCGAGAGGGTTAATTGAGTATTGGATGATCTTCTTAGAGCTTGTATATTGGATTTTGGAGGATCGTGGGAAGACCACCGATATTTAGTAAAGTTTTCCTATAATAACATTTACCAGTCGAGTATTGGAAGGGCACCGTATGAGGCGTTGTACAGTAGACCGTGTAGTTCTTCATCTTGTCGGTTAGAAACTGGCGAGAAGTTGGTACTTAGGCCAAAAATTATAAGGGAAACAACGGATAATACTGAATTCATGCATCAACGAATGAAAGTATCCCAAGATCGTTAGAAGAGTTACGTCGATAAGCGACAAAAGGATTTAAAATTTTCAGTTGGAGATTTGGTATTTGTTAAGATTTTGCCTCTTTGAAATATTGCTCTTTTTGGAAGGAAAGGGAAGTTAACACCAAGGTTTGTAGGGTCATTTCCAATTATTGAGCTTATTGGGAAACTCACTTATAGATTGGATTTACCTAAGAAGATGGTGAGTGTGCATAATGTGTTTCGTGTACCGTTTCTGCGAAAATTCGTGCATGACACAAATGTTATGGTATCTTTTGGTAAATTTGAAGATTCTAAAGTCGAACCCAAAGTTTCTAGACCTCGTTAGCCGCTACGCATCATGGGGAGTGACATGAAATATCTTAGGAAGAAGGTTAAACTAGTCAAGGTATAATAGAGCGAGGACGGTGATGATTGTACATGGGAAACGGAAGAGAGTATGAAGTCGACCCATCCAGAACTCTTTGAATGGTATGCCCAATATATCTTATAGTACTTATACCATTGTGTCTTGCACTATTAGAAGTTCCGCATTCTAGGATAGGATTTTGGATATTATATTATATGGTAGATTGACTGCTCGTGGATGGTAGACATAGGGAATACCTTATTTGCTCGTGTTTGCTTGGAATTTCGGGGGTGAAATTTCTAAAGGGAGGAGAATGCATCGACCAGTATTTTACATATCGGACGATTGTAAAATAATTTTATTTTATTTTTTAGTGGTCGGATCATTCTAGGATTTTAATAGGTTGTTCATGGGGATGTTGGACTTGTCCATCATTTTTACCGAATCTTATTATGACCTTTTTGCCCTATGCGTTTCCTTTTTGCGCTACAAATTTTGGTAAGGATTGAACCAGTTGCCGAAGTTGATCTCATTAGATCAAAATGGTTAACTATGATTCCGTAGAGTGGTCACATGAATGATTTGGTTCAACGGTTTGGGAGGAATCACTGTTTTAAGTCTCAACTTATGTTAGGCAGATTGGCCAGCAGCTAATGGGCTCATTAGCGAAGCCCAATAGAAATCGATTATACTAATGATCTACAGATACTGAGACGACCCCAAACCCCGTACAGACGGAGACAAGGGTAATCTTTGGAATATAACACAGAAACAGATAACAGCAGAACAGAATTAAATAAGTACACCAGATAATGAACGACCGAATATACTGGATAAAAGTAATCATCAGAGTTACACAGTATACAGGATCATACTTAGTACAATTTCAGTTCAACAATACATAAATGCCTACAACGGAAAATAAACAAAATATGTACAATAGGAGCTGAACAACATAAAAAGAGATAAATGATAGAATCCATCTTCAGCTCCAGCTATCCAGAAAGAACCAGCTAAACCTGAATACAAGGTTGCCCGTGTAGAAAAAGGGGCACCCGAGTTTGAAAGTGAAACAAACTACGAGTCAGTCATGGGACTGGTATGAGAAATCTACTCAACACATTTAAAATATGGCCAATCACAGGACCACGCCACTTTCGTGGAACGGGTTTACTCCATTGGATTGCCAGTGCTCTAAAACAAATATTTCTATTAAACATCGCAATACTTTTTATAAAAATGAAGCCATTATAAGACTCAGTTCCCATCACACAATGCAACGCAAACCGGAGGATAGAGTTTTTACCTTATAACGGCCAAATATGCTTGATACGAATAAAAAAAAAAGAATTTGATATTATTGCTAGTGCTTATATGTTTCAAAAACAATTTCAAATCATAACTATCAACCATAGACGGTATTAATGCCCCATACCACTATGTCGCCATATATAGGTATACAATCAAAACCGCACAGTCACGTAATTGGAAATTGGATTTCCATCATGAACCAAGGCAAAAGATAGTCCTTACCGAATTCGAGACACTCTAGCCCGTGTCTCAGGCAAGTACTCAGTCAAGCCTTTGGATCGTCAGGGCCGGTCCACCGATGTGGATTAAAATTCCTGAACGATGCGTTTCCCCGCCCTATGGGGCGTAAGTGAGCCAACGAATGACTCCATCGGACCCGGATCGTCCGATCAAATCGAGGCGCCTCGCAACAGCAACAACCACACAGGTGAAATGTATATAAATGTTAGGGCTGGTAGGTCACGTATATAAAATAATTTACGTCCGATCAAACGGTCTTCATCTTCGACTTTCAATCATCGATCAATTATTTGAAATGAGAATTAACTCGGCATTTTCAAATAATTCACGTATATTTAGAATTTCAAATCAATTTATTTCAATGGTTAAATCATTCGACAACACCAATTTTGTTCTTTAATGTAATTTTCACACCAAACACATTCAACCATCAAATACCACATAAATCGAGCAAATTCAGTTTATTTCCATTCCGTATCGTTTATGATATTTTATAACAATTTATCGCTATTTTTATTTATTTTAAAATAGCCAATTTATTCAAAACGACGCTTCGGGCCATAACGCGGTCGTGGCGCTGTTTTTCTTCAGATTTCATTTACACATATCTGAAAATCTAAGCGTTGGATTTTTTCAAAATTTACATCTTTAGAAAGATCCTTTCAAAACGAATCCAACGGTTCCAGTTTCGGGAAAATCCGACGGTCGGATCTTCCGGTATAATCGTTTGAAGTTTCGATTTCAAAATACGAACTGCAGCGTCGTTATTCGATTAATTATAATTATATATAGATATAAATATAATCGATTCTGGCGCTGTTTTTCTTCAGATTTGAATTAAACATTCCAGACAATCCAACCGTTGGATTTTTACAAAGTTGGTGTCGTTGGAAAGATTTTTCCAAAGCGAACCCAACGGTTGCGATTTCAGGAAAATCCGATGGTCGGATCTCCCGTACTAATCGTTTGAAATCACGGTTTCAAAATACGAACTGCAGCGTCGTTTTTTCAATATATTTCAATTCTATTTAAATATATATCTATCGATTCTTCGATTTCAAAACCATATGAATTTCACACTTTTGATAAAAATGATACTTTTATCAAATTGTCTTCTATTTCAACACTTCACTATATTTGACAACTCATGTATATAATAAAAATGTGATTTTTATTGTAAAACAATTCATTCAAAACCAGATTATTTTATATAGTTCATATCGGTGATAAAAATGGGATTTTTATTATAAAACAATTTATTTCAAAACTCGACTATTTTATATAGTTCATATAGATGATAAAAAGGTGATTTTTATATTTAAAACACGAGCACCATTCAACACATGAATTTCAATTCAACAAATAAATATAGTTTCAACAAATGAAAATAATTCAAACACATGAATGTTATTCAAAATTTCAACAGCATAACGGCAGGGTAGTTAAAACCGGGACCGTCCCTAGTACGGCTCCTCGCTCTACCTTAAAACCTCGCGGTTTTTGACAATGGGGAATCATGCATATAGTTCGCACGCAGGCGGCATGAATATTTATTTCATTTCCACAAACTAATCCTATGTGGTTTCAACCAAATATTTCTCAACCACAAATGGGTATTTTTCAACCACAATCAAAATATATCAACTACAAACAATCCCAATCAACCATTCGTTATCAATCAATTTTCACACCAATCACAACCAATAAATATCGTCCATGGTTTGTGGACGAGGGGCGTGTGTATATATATATATATATATAGCAATTCACTTCTATTTCAACACATATATAATTTTTACAACGCATATATAACTTATACATCGAACGTACAACTTATACAACGCTTATACATGAGGTGTACAACGCTTATATAACTCATACATCGACTATATAATTTATACATCGTCGTTTTCCATATCGTTTATAAATTAGAAATCTCACATTGGGTTCCACTCCACCAAAAATAGCAGGAGGCTCAGAAAAATATGCGGTCTCTTCTAGAAGGTAGAAGACGTCCACACGGTCACGATGTTTCCTGTTTCACTAAATTTCGACAAGAAACGAAAAAGATATGATTTTACAAAGTTTGCAACGGTTTTAAACTGTTAAAATCAGTTTTAAATTAAACAGCCGTTACCTTTCTGAAATCTTCAAAACTAGGTTTGAAGTTTTCGTGCAATCCGTGAATCGATAGCTCGATCGGGCTACGCAGTGTCGAAGGGGGAGGAGAGGCGCACGTGCGCCAGGAGGTGGGGCCAGTTCGGTGGTCCCAGGCGGCGGCGGCGGTTTGAACGGCTCGACTTTCGAGCCCGAGATCTCCCCTGATACTCAACGAAAAAATCCAAACTCTATATGGATTTGAAGATCTCGAGAAGATCTTCAAAAAGTTCAACTGTGGCACGAGCTAATTCGGCGTGGATTGATCGGAAAATGAGGGGGAAGGTCTGAACGTGTTTCCGCCTTCGACGTCGGGGAGAGAGAAAGAGTTTTTTTTATATATAAAAATTCTGATTGGTCGAGGAAGTTTTAAAGGGGTTTTCTGACACGACCACCAATCTATACCCAACGACTGTCGTCCTTAGCGTTTTACCCCCATTCCGAACACAATGGGATATGTTTCGTAGGCCCATTCGACTGTTTCAGTCAGTTTTCCTTCAAATTAAAATATAAAACATTCAATATTTAATTTGAACGTACATTTCAATTTGCCAGGGCCTCAAACTGATTCGAAAAATTCCAGAAAAATAAATCTAGCTATGTTTTGACGATACGGTCCCAACAAAACTAGATTCGTCGAATTCTGAGACCGTTTGCAAGCCTTGAAATGTTCCTTTGCCACGCTCACATACTAGCTTCAAAAATTATGAAATTTGAAACCTAGCAATAACTTCACATCCCGGATCCAACAAAAGTGGTTTCGTCGAATTCCGAGGTCGTATGCAAAATGGCCAATTTCACGGGCTATATAAATTCCACAGCGACCTTTCTGAAAATTCATTTGGCCATAACTTTTGCTTTCCGTTATGAAAGTTCGATTTTTCAGATTCGTTAGAAAGGTATTCACTAACAGATTTAAATATTTTTGGTTTCACTCAAATCCGTTTTGTTTTGCACCCGGTACAGTCCGACAAAGTTTGAATTCAATTTTTGAAACTGCAGCGCCTTTTCAAGCCTTGTTTATAATTAGAATTAATTATGTTCGTTTTCAATTGTCGATTCAAACTCCGTTTTCATTGCTATTATTTAAAATATTTATTTTAAATATTAAAAATCCATTATTTTAGCCAATTTAAAAAAATTAAATTGGTTCAGATTTTCTGGGTCGTTACAATCTCCCCCACTTAAAACTTTTCGTCCCCGAAAAGGAACAAAGTCGAAAGTGGTTTGATTAATCAACTCTACGTTCGATCTGGCTTCCATTCTCCACATTTTCAGTTTTTGAGAATTTTCAAATTCATCAAAAATTTGGCTAACACCCGGAATTTTCGAAAAATTTCGCCATAACCTCCTTTATACGGAGAGAGGTTTGGAAATTTATTGGGTCGTATTAAGTACCCAATAAATCCTAATAAGCATACACATATTTATAGTGATATATTCTGGTGTTTACAGGGGAGCGTGTATTGATAATAACTCCAGAGAATAAATTCTCGTCACCCTTTCAAAGCCTGAGGGAGTGTGTATTTTAAATGCTCCAGAGGATAAATCCTCGTCACCTCGTCCCGTGTGGGAAATAAATAGTCCATGTGCCGTATCTAATAACTAGAGAGACGTGATTATTGTCAACTCCAGACCCGTGTGGTTTTTTTTATTAATCTGGCAATTTAATCGTTACAATTTAAATAGTCCACATCAGTCATCAGTTCGACCTGTAAAATATAGTCATCGCCATACAAGCCTCTCGCTCGTATGGTAAATCTTCCACCTCGTCACACAAGCTCCAAATGCTTATGTGGTATATGATGAAGTATGCCTATCTTCTGAAGTATGCCATGTAATGTAGTTCAAAATTAATTGTTACTATCCTATGGCGACGTTTATTATTTCACACAGAAAAACCAGCACTCCGCATCTAATGGCATTCACAGGAGTTGATATAATAATATTTTGCATCCAACTCATTAAGGTTTACCTATTTGTCGGGCACGCAAATAAAATCTTTACTCAACAGCTAATCCATTTACCTGTTCAAACATATATAATACACATATATATATATATATTTCTATTTATTTTCTAATCAGTTCAATGTGTGATTTAAATGAATAAATTCTACCATTCAACCTCTTATTAATTAAAATAACTATCGTTCCAATAATTTAATTAATCTAATTTACTATCACACAACACAAACAACAATCAAATTGATTTTAACTTTTCAAAAATATATCTTTTATGTATTCAAAAATCATATTTCTAAAACCAAACTATATATATAATCACAAATACGTTATTTAAAAACATATTACGCTCGACTCGCTCTGAGGCACTTCTGACCCCATCTCTAACGAGTTGTTCTGATTCTGCTTTACTTATACTAGGATATTACTGATCCTATCTGTATAGAGTTACCCATCCTAGAACACTACTGGTTCAATCTCTGACGAGTTCGTTAATATGTTATATTCCAGCACTAAGCTTAACCAAAGCTCCGATACCACGTTGAGACGACCCCAAACCCCGTACAGACGGAGACAAGGGTAATCTTTGGAATATAACACAGAAACAGATAACAGCAGAACAGAATTAAATAAATACACCAGATAATGAACAATAGAATATACTGGATAAAAGTAATCATCAGAGTTACACAGTATACAGGATCATACTTAGTACAATTTCAATTCAACTATACATAAATGTCTACAACGGAAAATAAACAAAATATTTACAGTAGGATCTGAACAGCATAAAAAGAGATAAATGATAGAATCCATCTTCAGCTCCAGCTATCCAGAAAGAACCAGCTAAACCTGAATACAAGGCTGCCCGTGTAGAAAAAGGGGCACCTGAGTTTGAAAGTGAAACAAACTACGAGTCAGTCATGGGACTGGTATGAGAAATCTACTCAACACATTTAAAATATGGCCAATCACAGGACCACGCCACTTTCGTGGAACGGGTTTACTCCATTGGATTGCCAGTGCTCTAAAACAAATATTTCTTTTAAACATCGCAATGCTTTTTATAAAAATGAAGCCATTATAAGACTCAGATCCCATCACACAATGCAACGCAAACCGGAGGATAGAGTTTTTACCTTATAACGGCCAAATATGCTTGATACGAATAAAACAAAAGAATTTGATATTATTGCTAGTGCTTATATGTTTCAAAAACAATTTCAAATCATAACTATCAACCATAGACGGCATTAATGCCCCATACCACTATGTCGCCATATATAGGTATACAATCAAAACCGCACAGTCACGTAATTGGAAATTGGATTTCCGTCATGAACCAAGGCAAAAGATAGTCCTTACCGAATTCGAGACACTCTAGCCCGTGTCTCAGGCAAGTACTCAGTCAAGCCTTTGGATCGTCAGGGCCGGTCCACCGATGTGGATTAAAATTCCTGAACGATGCGTTTCCCCGCCCTATGGGGCGTAAGTGAGCCAACGAATGACTCCATCGGACCCGGATCGTCCGATCAAACCGAGGCGCCTCGCAACAGCAACAACCACACAGGTGAAAAGTATATAAATGTCAGGGCTGGTAGGTCACTGACACCACCCTAGCTAGAAAGAAACGCATGCCCTCCCAGAGGTCCTTCTCCCGTTTCTGGTTCATACCGGGGTGTGAGGCTCATGAATTCACATTATACACAAAGCTACGCCACACAGGCGGTGCTTTGATCATCACCACAAGACTTTGCTTTTCAACAGAAGCCCTGATCATTTGCCACTTAGGCATGCCACACTAGCAATTCATGCCATGCGACTGATGTCCTTCGGTATACAACCTCTGAGCTCGTGCGTTTCAGAGAAGGGCGTTAAGCAAAAGAATAAATTCACCGCCGCCAAGCAGATGTATATTTAATAGTGATCAATCAACACAAAATAAAATCTAATGTCAGACAAACAGTCCATTTACAAGTCCGTTCTAAGTCTGAACGAAACCGGAGGCACTATATACCTCGCAAACCCATCGATCACTACGTACGTCTAGATGATCACCACTCATTATCCATATTTTGGGATGCCTCCCAATCAGGACCTCGGTTACCACCCAAACGAGGTGAAGATCTCCGGTCTTCGACCACCGTCTTCATCTTCGACTTTCAATCGTCGATCAATTATTTGAAATGAGAATTAACTCAGCCTTTTCAAATAATTCACGTATATTCAGAATTTCAAATCAATTTATTTCAATGGTTAAATCATTCGACAACACCAATTTTGTTCTTTAATGTAATTTTCACACCAAACACATTCAACCATCAAATACCACATAAATCGAGCAAATTCAGTTTATTTCCATTCCATATCGTTTATGATATTTTATAACGATTTATCACTATTTTTATTTATTTTAAAATAGCCAATTTATTCAAAACGACGCTTCGGGCCATAACGCGGCCGTGGCGCTGTTTTTCTTTAGATTTCATCTACACATATCTGAAAATCTAACCGTTGGATTTTTACAAAATTTACATCTTTAGAAAGATCCTTTCAAAACGAATCCAACGGTTCTAGTTTCGGGAAAATCCGACGGTCGGATCTCCCGATATAATCATTTGAAGTTTCGATTTCAAAATACGAACTGCAGTGTCGTTATTCGATTAATTATAATTATATTTATATTTATATATATATATATTTAAATATAATCGATTCTGGCGCTGTTTTTCTTCAGATTTGAATTAAACATTCCAGACAATCCAACCGTTGGATTTTTACAAAGTTGGTGCCGTTGGAAAGATTTTTCCAAAGCGAACCCAACGGTTGCGATTTCAGGAAAATCCGATGGTCGGATCTCCCGTACTAATCGTTTGAAATCATGGTTTCAAAATACGAACTGCAGCGTCGTTTTTTCAATATATTTCAATTCTATTTAAATATATATCTATCGATTCTTCGATTTCAAAACCATATGAATTTCACACTTTTGATAAAAATGATACTTTTATCAAATTGTCTTCTATTTCAACACTTCACTATATTTGACAAATCATGTATATAATAAAAATGTGATTTTTATTCTAAAACAATTCATTTCAAAACCAGATTATTTTATATAGTTCATATCGGTGATAAAAATGGGATTTTTTTTATAAAACAATTTATTTCAAAACTTGACTATTTTATATAGTTCATATAGATGATAAAAAGGTGATTTTTATATTTAAAACACGAGCACCATTCAACACATGAATTTCAATTCAACGAATAAATATAGTTTCAACAAATGAAAATAATTCAAACACATGAATGTTATTCAAAATTTCGGCAGCATAACGGCAGGGTAGTTAAAACCGGGACCGTCCCTAGTACGGCTCCTCGCTCTACCTTAAAACCTCACGGTTTTTGACAATGGGGAATCATGCATCTAGTTCGCACGCAGGCAGCATGTATATTTATTTCATGTCCACAAACTAATCCTATGTGGTTTCAACCAAATATTTCTCAACCACAAATGGGTATTTTTCAACCAAAATCAATCAATATCAACCACAAACAATCCCAATCAACCATTCGTTATCAATCAATTTTCACACCAATCACAACCAATAAATATCGTCCATGGTTTGTGGACGAGGGGCGTGTGTATATATATATATATATATATATATATATTTATATATAGCAATTCACTTCTATTTCAACACATATATAATTTTTACAACGCATATATAACTTATACATCGAACGTGCAACTTATACAACGCTTATACATGAGGTGTACAACGCTTATATAACTCATACATCGACTATATAATTTATACATCGTCGTTTTCCATATTATTTATAAATTAGAAATCTCACATTGGGTTCCACTCCACCAAAAATAGCTGGAGGCTCAGAAAAATATGCGGTCTCTTCTAGAAGGTAGAAGACGTCCACACGGTCACGATGTTTCCTGTTTCACTGAATTTCGACAAGAAACGAAAAAGATATGATTTTACAAAGTTTGCAACGGTTTTAAACTGTTAAAATCAGTTTTAAATTAAACAGCCGTTACCTTTCTGAAATCTTCAAAACTAGGTTTGAAGTTTTCGTGCAATCCGTGAATCGATAGCTCGATTGGGCTACGCAGTGTCGAAGGGGGAGGAGAGGCGCACATGCGCCAGGAGGTGGGGCCAGTTCGGTGGTCCCAGGCGGCGGTTTGAACGGCTCGACTTTCGAGCCCGAGATCTCCCCCGATACTCAACGAAAAAAATCCAAACTCTATATGGATTTGAAGATCTTGAGAAGATCTTCAAAAAGTTCAACTATGGCACGAGCTAATTCGACGTGGATTGATCGGAAAATGAGGGGGAAGGTCTGAACATGTTTCCGCCTTCGACGTCGGGGAGAGAGAAAGAGTATTTTTTTTTATATAAAAATTCTGATTGGTCGGGGAAGTTTTAAAGGGGTTTTCTGACACGACCACCAATCTAAACCCAACGACTATCGTCCCTAGTGTTTTACCCCCATTCCGAACACATTGGGATATGTTTCATAGGCCCATTCGACTGTTTCAGTCAGTTTTCCTTCAAATTAAAATATAAAACATTCAATATTTAATTTGAACGTACATTTCAATTTGCCAGGGCCACAAACTGATTTGAAAAATTCCAGAAAAATAAATCTAGCTATGTTTTGATGGTACGGTCCCAACAAAACTAGTTTCATCGAATTCTGAGACCGCTTGCAAAAAGGCCCATTTCTGGTCGATCCAATTTAACTGTAATTGACCAAAACACGTTTTCCTTTGCCACGCTCACATACTAGCTTCAAAAATTATGAAATTTGAAACCTAGCAATAACTTCACATCCCGGATCCAACAAAAGTGGTTTCGTCGAATTCCGAGGTCGTATGCAAAATGGCCAATTTCACGGGCTATATAAATTCCTTAGCGACCTTTCTGAAAATTCATTTGGCCATAACTTTTGCTTTCCGTTATGAAAGTTCGATTTTTCAGATTCGTTAGAAAGGTATTCACTAACAGATTTAAATATTTTTGGTTTCACTCAAATCCGTTTTGTTTTGCACCCGGTACAGTCCGACAAAGTTTGAATTCAATTTTTGAAACTGCAGCGCCTTTTCAAGCCTTGTTTATAATTAGAATTAATTATGTTTGTTTTCAATTGTCGATTCAAACTCCATTTTCATTGCTATTATTTAAAATATTTATTTTAAATATTTAAAATCCATTATTTTAGCCAATTTAAAAAATTTA
The DNA here is from genome assembly GCA_030737875.1 of Allium sativum. NCBI lineage: Eukaryota > Viridiplantae > Streptophyta > Magnoliopsida > Asparagales > Amaryllidaceae > Allium > Allium sativum. Next base: position 309,700,137 of record CM060912.1, on the reverse strand, counting down.
AATTGGTTCAGATTTTCTGGGTCGTTACAGATACAAATAGGGATGTTTAGGTATAGAACTATGGTTATTGTCTTCATTCTAAACTTTAGGTTGGGCGCCCGTGACTCTCTGGTTCAACCTAAAACCCTAATTCTCGCTTTTTTACATACAAATTCATCGCAGATTGCATCTATAAGATAGATCATCATCAAGAAAGATTAGATCACTTCAAATTTCATCAAATTCTAAGGTTATCAATGCAGTTCAGATCTGATCTTGTCGGATCTGCATTGAATTACGGATTAGGTGAGTGATAGATATCTCTCACATGGAAACTACGTATTGTATGGGTAAATTAGGATTAAATTCCTATGTTACATGCTAAATTCACCCAAGATCCGATCATATATGTTAATATCAGATTTAGACGTCATAGGAAAACCTAATTTGATTATATTAACTGTATCATTATTAGGTTAATCATTTTTATGCATATGCATAGATCCAAATCATGCTAAATCTCTTGTTTTTGATATGTTATGCCATAATTGTGATATGTTCATGTTTGTATAATCAATACTTTATGAATCGTTGCTTGTTTGATTGAATTGATTTCGTTATTTGAGTTGTTTGTTAGAATTGGTTGCCATGGATCTTAGAATCGACCAACAAAGCAAATCAGAGGTTCAGATAATCAGATTCAGACGAAACTTGGCGGAGGAGCTCTGAATGACGAGTCAAGGCAACACAAAAAATTTGGTGCCAAAACTCGTTAGGTATATGGACTAGTATCGATTCATCATGGACTGGTACCGATCCATTGTGACGGTCAGATGGTGAAGGTATTTATTGCGCTATTTCGTGATGGTAAATCGGGGTTGTTTGCAAATTTTTAGGCCATTCGGAAGAGATTTGGGATGGGTCGATTGTTGATTCCTCAAGTACTTAGATGGACCGGCAGGAAGTTTTACTTGGTGGATGAAACGCTACGAAAATGGACTGGCAGGATGTACTTAGGGGGTGTAGCTCATGGGACGAGTTACTTAGCAAAAAGTGGCTAAGTATATGGACCGGTACCAGTCCATCATGGATTGGTACCGATCCATCAAGTTGGGTCATAGTGAGTCATGGATTTAGGAACTTGATGATGAAGGCTTCTGAGGGTTGTTGGTGAAGTTTGGATGAAAATGGACTTCGGATAGTCGACGTGCAATTCAATGATGAATAGTGCTTATATATAATCTAATAAGACGATGGATTAACTCAAGTAGGAGTTGATCAAGGATGATAATGGAATTGGTTTGAGAAGTCGCTCAAATTAAAGATGTAATCGCCAAGAAGAAAGGCTCGATGGATTTGAAAGTGCCAAGGAATCATCGATAATCAGAGTGTTCTAGCGTACTCAAAGCAGGGGTATCGTGGGGACGCCCAAAGGATCAAGTGGGAATGTGTACACTGTGCTGTTATGATAGTCCTAGTTGTCTTCGTCAAGTAAGGAAAACATATGTAGTCACGATGGTGTATGGTAGTTTTGCTAGTGCCAAGGTTTTCCGTTAGCCCTTCTTTTTGGTTAAAGCAAGTTCGATTATCGATGGATTCAATGCAATAGTCAGTGATAGCTAGGATATTGGATCCTATGAATAATATGCTTAATTGTGTACTTTCTTCTCTATTTTCTCTGGGTCGGCTATCACCATTGGAAGTCGAAGAGAAACGGGATTGGGGTTTGTCCTTTCCTATTCTGTAATGGCATGTAGTGGATGGTTTTCACATGTTAACTTATTAGTCGCTAGACAAATCAGATGGTTGAACTGTCTATACTCATATTATCCTTTGTAACACTTGTTTGTTATTTTATCACTCACTAAGACTGTTTTATGACTCGATGTTATATGCTTCCCTCTTATTACCTTGGGTTTTTCATCAATAATGTTGATGAGCAGACTGAGTAGTAGGTAGCAGGTTTGGTGCCAATGATGTTGTGCTGTGATGAGCAGGTTGTTGGCGTACTATTACTACCTACTATAGCTATTTTCTTTTTCTATTTCCAATGTATGTTGATGGTTATTGATACTCTGAAGGATGTAGTGAGGCATATCGTATTCAAAGATTCATGTACCGAGATGTGTTGTACTTGAGATTCTATGATTTTATGGAGATTTGATTTTCTGTTCAGTTTTGCTTTACTACTATATATTGTTGTATATTTTATTATTATATTTATCCATGCGCTGTCGGATATACGACATGTTTCATTTCTAGTTTTTCTTCCTTGATGATCACCCTTTTGTCGGGCTGGCACATTATACAACACACTCATTCCTTAGTTTGGTGCAGGAGGTATGGGGCTGTCGTCACACTCCACTTTTATTTTGAGAAGTTGTTAAAAAATTGGATTCAAAAAAGGGAAAAATCTACAAGCACGACAATGAACAGAGAAAAACAGGAGATTCAGGAATTGGTTATTAGATTGGAAGCATGGTATGAAGATTTTGAAGTTTAAAGAGGGGTGCCACTTGGAAGAAAATAAAATGTTGGAAAAGTTATTCGGATGTAGCCGCATCACAACCGACAATGGAATTGGTTAACGACGATGGGTGGAAACGATAATCAGAAGAGAAGAGCAGCAGACGTAATATGCAAAAATTTGGAATATATACTAGTATATATATAACTAAAAATATATTTCGTTGCTTGGGTCGGCCCAGGCATGGAGTGGATCGACACCTATGTCGACCCAACACTAAAGTGGGTCGACACGTGTGTCGACCCACCCAACGTTATTACGCTAGGTATAAAATGAAGCTTTGCTTTGTTGTTTCGTCCCTCACTCGAAAAATGCAGCATTTACCAAAAAATCATCCAAACCCATCACTACCGCCACTTCCAAACCCCATAACTCCCTCAAAAATTCTTCGTTTTCTCCGAAATTTGTTCCAAACAGAAGCCTACCCGGATCTATACTATTTTTCAACAAATCAAAATGTTTTTCATGATGCCTCCTAGACAACATCTATTGTCAACCCTTTTCCCCAGTTGATGCCCCAAGAGAATGCTTGTTACCGGAACAACAGAAAGATAGCCCAAGCTTATGTGGAATATCAGATTTTACTTGGAAGGTTCGGTAAAATTTTCTGGTTTTCAGAACACCGCTTTGGAGCATCTTTTCAGGATAAGGGGTTGTATCAGATTCCCCTACTACGATTGGGCAAGTTGCTTATTTGAGGTTAGTTTTCCTCTTTGACGCTAATTTAATTTATGGGAATGCCAGTAAAGAGGTCATTTTTGAGTCAGTAGTTTTTTCAGTCCCTTTAGTAGCGCTTGTTACTTTAATATCGTTGTGACTAGATGGGCCACGTTTCAGATATTAAACCGATAAGAACATATGGCTAAAAGGCCGAGAAAGGTATGATTTTTAAGTCCGAAGTTATGGGAGTAAGGAAAAGGTTTACTGAGACCCAGTTTGGTGGTATGTTCGGTATTAGGTCTTAAGGCCTGGAGTTGGACCAGGTCAAGATGACAAATGAGGACCGACAGCTATGATAGGCTAGGTTGGTTATATACATTTTGTAGTATAACCTTATTTCTAGGACTGGCAACTATGATAGGGTCACTAGCATTATTAGACGAGCTACCTATGCTATATTAGCATGATTTTAGATTAACTAGGCATAGGAGATTATTTAACAGTTTGCGACTGCATCGAGTAGGAGATAGTCGACGATTCTGTTTGGCCACTTATGGACAGTAGTATACAGATAGTTTGATGTGGCATTAGGCAACGAGAATTCTATAGAAGAGGCATACCCTTTGATCGATGCATCAACCTTGAATAGGACGCACATTGAGCTCACACATTTACAGGTGACCATACAACAGGAGGTCGAGGATTGAGCCTATCCAGGAGGATCAGCTTATTCAGCTTGGGGAAGAATTTGAGGAGTATGTGCATTAGGAGGAGCACGACATTGAGAAGCCTTATCAACATTTTGATCCCCTTCCGGTAGATCAGGGATACCAGGGCATAGAACTACCATATTAGGAGTGCTTGAGCCTTCCAAGTCATCAAAGTGGGGTCCATGGCCTGGAGAGGAGACGCCCTCATGGAAGCTATGGGATTTGAGGGGAGAGGTTAGATCCATATCAGAGAGGCAGGATTTGGACAACAAGAATTGGTCTGCACTTAGCTTGACTTCGCTCAGACCCAGCAACAGTCCTTACATGAGTTGCTTCTAGATCAGCAGTGATTTGAGAAGAAACAATTGGAGTTACGTGGTAGTACAACAAGTCAGGAGGAAGCCTGGGTGGATTGGATTCTTCTATCCGGGATATTTTTAGACCTAGTGGACAGAGTCCTACGCCTCCTTTTTGAATATTAATTAGTACTGTTTGTGGTTATATATTTAGAACTCTTTGTATTAGCATTTAGCTCTTCTTTACCAAATTGGCACATGTATCATAAACTAGTATTTTAGTGCTGATTTGTTCTTTTATGCAATATCTTATCTTACTTAATTTTGCGCAACCTTTCTTTTATTTATAGAAATCTCATGATACAAGACAAAACAGAAAAGATAGTTATGAAAGCAAAATTTTGAAATAATTAAAATGGAGACAAGCAAAGTTTACAGAAAAATAATAAAGTCAATAACGACGGTAAGTGATAAATGGTGAAAGAAAATAAATTTCATTAGAAAATTGCTTTTCAAAAATATGAAAACTTATAAGAATTTTTTTATGCAAATTATACTCGGAAAATATAAAAAAATTCGGTTAATAATCTATGAAAATTTTCCAAGCACAGAAAAAGGTATGGAAAACATAGAGTTTTCCGTTTCCTACCTTTCTCTAACATAAGAAATCGAATTTGAAAAATTAGATTTTTCAGAAATTCACAAGTTTAAAGTGGTTGGTAGGGTTTATTTGCAAAAAATGAATGAACTACTTCTTACTTTGTAAGAGAGGGAAGAAGTGGATGAAAAAATATTTTTGATTTTTAAATTATTGCATTCATATAGTAGTTTCCTATAAATTTAGAATGTCTGCATCATATTAAGAAAGGATTTTCAAGAAAATTTGAATTCATACAGGAGGTACCGCTTAGGTATTCGTTGCATTCATGGGTTTTATGATTTGTTACACTATACGCATATGCCCAATTGGTTGGAAAATTGGATGTACACAAAATGGTTGTGAATTACGTGGTTGATAACATAATTTTATCCTTATCAAATTTCAAGGATGAAATTTCCTAAGGGTGGGAGAATGTAACACCCTGTATTTTTATAAAGAAAGAAATTTAAATAGTTGCTAACAAAAAAATCGGCATTTTAGGATTTTAGAATTTGGTCTCGAAACATGTTCCGTTGCGTTCATGGCAATTTTCTGATTCGTTTACATATATAATTTACTCCAAACGGAGCCCGTATAGGGAAGTTATTAATGGTTGAAATTTTATGAGGTTGATTTATGCATGAATATTATAAATCAACAGAAAATAAAGTAAGTAAAAACCGTAAGCATAAATTAGACATAGGGTGTAATTTATATGATGACAAATGAGGCAAATCATCATAGGCGTTCGAAGACATGGTAGGAACATGTCCAACTTATTTGACAGGACTGGAAGGAAGTGCAAGACATCGACAGGACGTGAAGATACTCCGTGATGGGCCTTTGTGGTAGGCCTAACGAAGCTGCACTCACAAGGGCATGGTCTACACGGTTCCATCCAATGAGTATACCTTGGCTGCATTTATGGTTAAGATGATCCTAAAGACTGATTGGGATGATTTCTAGGATGATTCGGCGGGCGGCCTTTGTGTGGGAGGATTCGTGGTTAGGACCCAACAAAGGATAGTAGGTCATTGAATACCTGTCATCGTCAGTCAAAGCATGTGCAGGAAAGGCTGGAGCTAACCAAGAGGGCAATGATCTTTTACTATCGGACCATCGGGCGAGGGACCACCTGTTTGTTTAGATTGGATGTTAGGATAATCATTTAGCTCTTTGAATAATCTTTCACTGGCTAGGGAGCAGATTGGGTGGGGCCTTAAAGAGCCACCAAAAGAGATAGACCAATATTTGAATACATGTTAGTAGGCCCAACGAAGTTGTCCTTTACAGATATTGTAAAGCCCTGGACCGAGTTCCATGGAAGAACTCAGGTTTTGGGCGTCCTTATGGAGCAATGTAGGAGCTAATTCACTTTCGTAGCGCGGCTTAGTATGCTTTCATGGTGCAGTGATGAAGACATAGTGCATTCTAGCAACGTGGTCAATTACGCTTCTGTAGCGTGGTGATGGAGGTCTTATACGTTTTTTTCAGTACGCGATCGAGGCCACTCGGGAAACGGTACTATAGGGGGTACCTCGATATATTGGGAATATAGCTACATATGTGATTTATTAGGTTAAAATACTTGAGAGTAGATGGTTATGATTTATTCGTGAAAGAAAGAATATTGTGAATTAAAACATGAATAACATAATAAATAAGAATCGATCATAGAAAGGTATATGTTGTGTTATTTGTAGAAATTATAATTTCCCCATTCACTAGAACTTTTGTTCTGACCCCTCTCATAACAAACCCGCAGATTTGACAGGTGGTAGAGATTATTTAGCTTAGAGACACTTGTTAGACAGTGTCATTACGAGGGAAAGTATTTATTATTATATTTTATTCATTCTGCTGTGAAATATTTTATTGTGATCTCAAATACATTTTATCTTTGCCTTTGTGCAGGATACCAAGCAAACCAGCTCGACCTTTAGTAGATTTGGATTTTTGAGAAAAAAAAATTGAGTCTATCGAAATTCGAGTTGCTACATGTGGCATCAGAGTTCAGGTTTAGGATTCCTATGTAGTTAGTAAGCAGATGTATTTGTATTTGTAATATATATATATATATAGACATACATAAGGGGAGCCCACTTTTAAGTTAAACGAACATGAAGATTTTTTAATAATCCATTCGTACATTATAACAACACGAATTCGGACAGACCGATTTTTTTTTTAATTCTAATCTATCAAAACTCGTGTTGGTTTGTCTGGTATCCTGTAGAAAAAGAGATAATAAACATATCAGAGCTTGGAAACATCTTACAGGGGAATGGAATAAAATATAATATAATCAAATATAGCCTTACCTATGTAATAATACTGCCTAACCAGTATCCAAATCTATCATAACTCTTCCACGACTCTAACCTGCGAGTATGTTATGAGAAGGGGGTCAGAACACAAGTTCTAGTGACTGAGTTTAAACTATACATTTTAGGTAACCTTACATATACCGTTTAGTTACATTTTCTTATTTATTGGGTTACTTGGGTTAACAGCACTCAAGCCTTAAACACACGTCGTACTCATCTACTCCCCAGTAGATTAACCTAATACAATATATATAGCTACCCCAATAATAAGGTACACCCCATGGTACCCCACCCCGTATGGTCTCTGCTGTAACGGCACAGAAATATACATAATCCCTCATTTTACGCCAGAACGACGTACAAATCTATGTATAACAACGCTACATTCCGCATAAAACGGCCATCGCCACGCTACAAAAGCGCACAGACTGCCACCTTCGATCGAATTAGATTTCATCACAGAGTAATGCCCAAGAGTCTACGATACACCACCCGGAGCAGACATGCGTGTATCTTGACTTTCTTACGTACGTATCGTTAATCGTACTCGATGCCTCAACCTTGATGATACACCATACGGAAATGGTATGCATGTATCTGCACGTATTATCTACTATGCACTGAGTTACATAATTGGGTTGTACAAGAAACACAAAACTCGATCGGGAGCTTTTCAGATATATGTATACATAGATGCTATGGTCTTCATTTTCACGGTGGTTATGGTCGCACCAGACCCCTCCCTCAATTAGTGGAAGACAAACAGTTGATAGCTAGTGACGTGACCCCGAAAAACAACATCCTAATTGGCTTGTCCCGCAACCAAACCCTTGATAGTGAAAGGTTGATGGTCTGTAGGTTTAGCTCTCCGTCTTTCTGCATCACTCATTATGCATCATGCTGACTTTTGATGACTGGTACCCGACAATTACTATCAATCAGATAGTTAGACCCGCCAAAGGTAAAGAGATAATATGGTCATAATCCCCCTAGTACAAGGCAACAAGAAATCACATATGCCACCTTATAGCCTTCTAACTGCCCTCTATCATGGTAGTCAAGGTATACTAACCGGGTAGTAACGCGCAGACCCAAACTCGGCGAGCATAAACTATGTGCTGCCACCGCACAGAGGACTACTAGGAGTACCCTCCATGTTCCGAGAAGTCGCGTGCTTCCCCTTCTATTCCTTAGGAGTCAGCAGATTATAAACAGAACAAAATGCAAAACAAGCAAAATAACCAGATGGACATGCACTCCCCTCATGTCTCATGACCCCACAATGATCTACCTTGTTGGTTTATTCACCTTCAGACGAACGGACTGGTCCAAGCATCTCAGGTTGATGTTTTATTAGACCCTATGTCTAAACATTTAATTACATGCTTGCTTTACCTCATCAGGTTTCTAGTTAACTTGGTTATTTCAAGCCATATTGACTTCTTATTCAAGTTACCAAGTTCCTCTTTCTTACTAATTTTTAGTTATATAACTTAACCCATTTAAGTTCATTAATAATCCTTTAGCATATTATTCTTATCAGCAGATTTCAGTTTCTCAGGTTTACATATTACTTAATTTATGATTAAGTACAACTTGTTGCATTTCATAAGTTTTCCCTTCTTTTCTCTACTTATTACAAACATCAGGTTTTGGGTTTCCAGATTTTCATATTACTTAATTTATAACTAAGTACAACTTTTCCCATTCCAGAAGTTATCTCATTTTCTCTATCACTTATTATAACCTAAGTTATAATTTTTACTTATCCCTAGGACAAGCCTACCTCTTATCTTTCCTTTCCCATTCATGTTTATTCACAATAAGTTATTATCATTCCCTGTTCATTCCAATTCTTTTACTATTGTAAATTTCATTCATTTCCATTAATTACAATTAATGCTATTTATTTCTATCCTGTTATATACATATATTCATATATGTGTTTATGCACCAGACCTCTCACATTAAGTCGACAACTTGTGGATGCTGGATTTGTCGGGCATTTCCGGGCATACTTCTACCACAAGTTAGACTTAACCTCGTGTCTTAGCACCGTCATATGTATGTTTACGCACCAGATCCCTCACATTAAATTGACCACTTGTGGATGCTGGATTTGCCGGGAGGTTCCAAGCAGACTTCTACCACAAGTTGAATTTAACCTCGTGTCTAGGTGCAGTTACAATTTTCTACTTACTGCAAATTTAGGCATATTCATTCTTCCAAATTTTATTGTAATTCTTATTTACAATCTTTTGGTATAATAATATTCTTAACAAATATTCATGTTCATTGTAAATTTCATAATTACAGTGTTCACAGAAATTCCCAATTCAGACAAGTGATTAATGGAATGGACTTTATACAACAGAAATGTTCTAATAGATGTAATTTCAGTTACCACAATTATTCCCAATTCCATTGCAACTCAACTTAAAATATCCAATTAACAGGTTATTAGAACATGCCTATATACAACAGTAATCCTTTCTACATATTCTAACAGGTTTATACATTTCAGCAGATTTACATTTCAGTAGATTTGTATATATTTCAGCAGATTTTACATTTCAGCAGATTTATACATATTAACGGGGAATGCCAAACGATAGATATACCATTATCAAAAAGTATAACTTAATCAGAATCTGGTCCAGACCTAGCATTCCATGGCTCCTCTAACTGAATCTAGAACCTAAATAACCATGGATTAACAATTTACAAACTAAAAGAAAGGGAAGAAAGAAGAGAATTCTAAATTGGCCATATCCAAGAATTTACCTCACTCCGGTCAGAACTCTGAACACCCATTTGCAGATATACATTATTTTTCCTCCAAATCTTGAAGCAGAATTTCCAAGACTAGTTATTTAATTTTCTGAAGAGATTTGAGGTGGAAAAAGAATGGCAGAATCTAGACATCCTCTTAGAAAATATGAGTTTTAGGCTAGGCTCTGCTAGCCTATTTATAGGTGTTCAAGAAAGTGGATATGATCTTGTACACGCCGCGCTGAGTCAGCAACGAATGTGGTTTGAAAAACAGTCTAGATTCATCGAACATATCTGGCCAGATCTGGGGTGTATCGACCTGACCCTTGCTTGGGTCGACCCATAGGTCGACCCAGGCCCTGGTTCGGCATCTTTTTTTCTCTTCTTCTTTGCATTGTCTTCAGTTTGAATTGATTGGAATTATTCTTATATTATATTTACTTATAATCTCCTTATATGTATACAAAACTTCAAATGCCCATTTTACGCGTATATATGTATATACGCACTACTTTTATTTCGTTTTTGAAATTCAAACGGCGTTATGCCGTTATTTAATTCTTATCTATATTCATTTATTGCAGGTTTATTTTGAATTTCTCTATTGTATATATATATATAAATATATATATATACACACACATATATATATATATATGCATATATTTACATATGCATACATACATATATTTTTGTACTTCCTTATATGTATAATTTTTCTTATATGTGTGTTTATACACATTTTCCCTTAAGGACATGTGTTATTGTAGCTATTTCTTTAAAATAAAAATATGGCTTCCGCGGGAATCGAACTCTCGCTACTCTCCTGGAAGTCACATTTCTTTACGAACTGAGGTACAAGGGCTTTTTTTAACAAGGCTAAAAACAATAGTGGTCATTGTTTCTTTCTTATACCTCCTTTTCATGTTTGTTGTAATATTTCATTTAGATGTATCCTTTTCATCTTAAATCTATTTTCTGCAATCCATAGGTCTAAATTGACCAGAAAATCTCCACGGATGCAATGACGCAAATCCCATGACCAAATTTTGGAAGTTCTTAAAATTTTATTTTATTTTATTATTTAATTAAAAATGCGGAGTGTTACATTCTCTCGCCCTTTGGAAATTTCATTCTCGAAATTTGATAAGGGTAAAATTGAATAATCCCTCGCATAATATACATCCATCATATGTGCGTCCAATTTTTGCAAACATATGTGCATTCGTGCAAAGTGTAATACAACATAGTAATACATGTATGCCTAAGCGGTACCTCCTATATGTACGCAAATTTTTCACAAATCCTTCAAAAACACGATGCACACATCCTAAATTTATTGGCAATTCTACATGAATGCAATACTTCGAAAACCAAAAAATATTTTCATCCAAATTTTCCTACACTCTTACTGAGCAAGAGTGTAGTTCATCCAATTTTTGCATTTAAAACCATACCAAGCAACTTTATTTTTCAAATTTCAGAAAAATCTAATTTTCTAAATTCGATTTCTTATGTTACAAAACGGAAAACTTAACATATTCCATTTTTCTTTTATGTACCTTTTCTATCTGTACTTGGATTTTATGAAACTATATTATATAGATTCCCCATTTTCCTATCGAAGCATAGCCCACATAAGAAAACTTTTTTGATACAGATTTTCTTTTTCAACTTATCTTGGAAAAGTTTATTCACCCTTTTTTCCAAAATTTTCCATTTTTCTTTAACTGTCATGTTTATTGCTTTACTAAATTTGTTGTTTCCTTTTTAGTTATGCCATTACTCTTTTCTTAGCTTATTTAACTTAATCCTCTTATCAAAATTTAGTTTCAAATAAGCCTACTAGTTCTTCAACTAAAAAAGGAAAACAAACGCTTTACACAGCTACTACTAAGGGCTAAAAATCTCAGGACTATGTCCCACTCAGACAGAAAAGTTCAAACCACGGGATCAATGACAGGTTTAGTCGTTACCCTAACTACCCAACATGAACAAAATAACAGAATGATTATGACATCCCACATCTGTTAATGTCACTCATTAAGAGAATGCATTGAGTTTCATGAAGCATTATAGGTAAACAGAAACAAAAACATTACAAGACAGATATAAAATAGTAGCGGAATTTAAAACATTATTAATCGTAAAGCATCGTGGTTCAAAACATGGTTACATCATATGTCTGAAAAACATAAAACCCAGTACATCATTAAAATTTCCATCTTGTACTTTAAAACATCAGAGTACAATAATAGAAGAAGCGTAATCCCCAAAACATAGCCATAGTAGAGAAACATGAAATCGAGCAGTACATCTATGCAGCTCTAAGCAACATGAAAGCAGAATCCTGATCAAGCTTGATTATTCCCTCCTGGAGAAACTAGAGGGGAAACGAAAGAGAAAGAAGTGGAAACAAAATGGGTCAGACATAAAGTCTGGCGAGTCCAGTCATTGTAACACCCCGAATTTTCTATTAACTGTAAATTTACAAATTAAAGTATAATTAATTCTAAATGAAAGGATTAATGGAAACTGGTTACTCCATTGCGCTCGTCTCGGAATTCTGCCTGAGATAGAGTCCAAATTTGCGTGAATCAGACTCCGTATGAAGGAGTTATGACCTCCGGAAGTTTCAGAATTCAATTTTAAAATTCAAACAGTTCAAAAGTTAGTTCAAATTTCGAATTCTGACCCAAACTGGGCTGGGTTGGAAAATTCCCGCCCAGGCACCAGGTCGACTTGGGGGTCGACCTGGGTAACCAGGTCGACTTGGGGGTCGACCTGGGTAACCAGGTCGACTTGGGGGTCGACCTGCCCAGTCGACCTGGTTTGGCCCTGGCTGGCCTGGTCGGTTTATATTCGAATTTCTGAGCTTGGCTGTGTCACTAGGGCTGATTTGTCACATTCTGGTTGGCTCCTCTCGAAGTGAATGGTCTAGATTCATCTATGATCATCTGACGGCTCAAATCAATCTGAAATTCTATGTAGACAACTTAAGACTCCAACCTAAATTCACATATAAAAAAATTAGAGACGGAACCGCCATGCTGTTGGGAGAAAACTGAGAGGAGCCTCCACTTGTAGAAAAGCTTAGTGACGAGCCAAATTAAAGTTAAAACAAGAATCAAATCAACGTTTGTCTTCCCAAAGGAAAGCAATTCAAATTCAGAACTCAGAAATCAGAAAACAAGACCGTCGTTTGTTGTAAGTATAGTGATTTTTCCGATGCGAATAAAAGTTAGGATTTGATTCGATGTAAAATGGAAATGGAATTGTGTTATTATATAACGAGGATGTTAATTCAGACCTACGTATTGAATTGATTATATTGCGAATGGTTGGAATGTTTTTGGTTAAATTTACTTGGTGTTGGATCCATTCAAATGAAAACAACATCATATGCAAGTTGTATAGTTCATGTTGTAATCTACACCTATATGTTTATGTGATTATATAAGTTGTATGTGATATGTCTAAGTTAAGATCTCATGTATATACTTTATGCCTAAATGATTAAGTTCATATACATGTTCATATGTTTATACAAAAGTTGCAAGTTCATGATTGGATCCATGCCAAGATCCATTTTAATACAAGTTTCATGTTATAGTAGTAAACATGATTTGGATCTAGTTCACACACGTGATGAAATTATATATACTTTTTAGACATGTTATATTCTTGTCATACGCTAGTGATGTTCGATGTTATGCCTAGATCTAAACATGTTAGGCTTATGTTGTCTAAATCATATGTTAATTCATGTGACACCTATTTGGTTAGACCCCTATTTCAATGCAAGTTCACATGTATGTAAATTGATTTAGCCTATATTGCAAGTTCACACCTATGATATTCATGTTGACTATTTTGCAAGTTCACATCTATGATGTTCATATTGACTATGCCAAAAATGCCAAGTTTACACCTATGTCATGTTTATGTATATGAATTCCCTTATGCCAATTTGGTGTACGCTAAATTAGGCTAAGTTTTTAGCCTAATATTATATGTTAAGAACCATGCGAATGAAAATTAGGCTAAGATTGTTAGCCTAAAATTTAGACGGGGTAACGTTGGGAAAATGGGTAACTTGACATAAATTGGTGAAAAATATGAAATTGGCATGTTTGTCACATGCCAAAATTGGTGACACTTGAGTGGTATAAATTCTTATACCAAAAATGTTAAACTTGGAAAGTGGGCCACAATATTTAATTGTTGACAAATTTACATATTACAAGTAATAAAGAAAATATGTAAATTTAGAAAATACGAGTATGCTTAACACGAGGTTGGATTGAGTTGTGATGTAAACCTGCCCGGACCCGCCCGGCTGTCCAGTAGTCACAACAATACCTATCCAATGTGGGTGGTTAAGCATTGAGCCCAATAAGGACCCGAGGTTAGACTGAGTTACGGTGTAAATCTGCCCGGAACCGACCGACACATCCAGTAACCGTAACAATATCTGTCTAATGTGAGTGGTTGGTGCTTTAAAAAGCTAAGGACAGGCAAGTCAGGATGGTAGGGTTAAGTTAACTAAAACACTTAACCAATTCAACATGTTAATTAAACTGATGGGTGGGGTTAGGTAAATACAGACACTTAACCACTTAACATGTTTGACTAGAAAACCCTAGTAACGAGGACCCATTTCAGCAGTAACCCAATTAGGTATCATGGTACCCTGAAACTAGGCAGGGTGGGGCACGATTACTGGGCTGATTGTAAGCGGTCAAAAGCGACGGCGGTGGGCGCAACAGTGTGGGTTCTAACGGAGTGCGGGCGTGCACACACTTCGGAGCAGACAAACAGGGCACTGGGGGCACCAGTAGTATAACCTATGCATTCTAAGGATTGTGTCGGGCTGCTACTATGGGACTTGATACACCCCATGGTGGGACCAACATAGGCATCTACAATCTTTGGGGGCCATAAGACACAGATGATTATGTGAGTAGGAGCCGATCTTTAGAAAAAGGGGATCACTTCACCTCAATCATAGGGTGCCAGTTAAGACAATGCAAGTAGGTGCAGAGATATAGTGTGGGGTGCAATAGTATATTCGATTCAAACTTCCTTACCTTAGTTTATGATACTTTCCAATTTCCATCTTATACTTATCATGCCCTTTTTCTTATTCTCACATTGAAGAGTCACTAGATTTACCAGGCTTTATGCCTGACCCTATTTTCTTTCGTCTTCTTTTCTTCCGTTTCCCCCCCAGGTCCACAGGGAGGAAACAACCCAGCTTAGTCAGACTCTTTGCAAGCTTCCAGATAGTAGATGTACGGTTTGGACTCTCTTTGGATATGGCTGTTGGACACATTCTATGGGGATTTATGCAGTTTTAATTATGTTTTATGCTTCTTTATTTAATAACCAAGACAGAAATGATGATGTAATGTTTTGGAAGTTATTATGTGACAGTTATGGAAATGTTTTGTATGAACACGTATTTATGAAATAAATGTCTGTTTGTTTTCCGCTGCTTATATATATGTGTTTATATATCTGACTTGTGTTTATTTGTGACTTTTACTTAAAAACCTCCACCAAAGTTAAGGCATTCCCTTTGTGAGTGACCTTAATGGAGGGTGGGGTGTTTCACTTGGTATCAGAGCACAGATTTACCAGGCTAGATAAAAGTTTTTGAAACTATTTTTCAAAAAGAAGTTTAAAGAAGCATTGTTTTCAAGAAAAAGCATTGATTTTAAAAGGCATAATTCCCCAAAGCCATATGCACTATCTCTCTATCCTTTGTCTTGAATTCTTTCCTTTTTGTTCCAGCATGTCTGGAGATCTTAACCTTCAAGAAGGAGTACCGATACCCAGCTGGTTCCGAAGGTACCTAGAGGCTAGGGCCAATGGTGCGGGCCCAACAGACATTCCTCCTCCAACAGTGGCAGCGGTTCCTCCTCCTCCTCCTCGAGGAAATACTTTCGCTAAGACATGTAGAGACTTCAAGGCTATGGGTGGAAAGGACTTTTATGGAACTGAATCATTTGTAGTAGCAAGGAACTGGCTGAAGGAGACCGAAGACTTGTTCGTCATCTTCAAAGTTGACGACAGGCAAAACATACAGCTAGCAGTGTGGTTGCTTAAAGATGAAGCTTCCTTTTGGTGGGAAGTTACCCATGCTGAGAGGCCAGTGGAAACTTGGGAAGATTTCAGGATGAGGTTTGTGATGAAATTCCTCTCCCAAGATGAAAGAAGCCTGCAAATGGACAAGTTCCTAACTCTTAAACAAGGAAGTATGACAATCAAGGAGTACGTCAATCAGTTTAATCAGCTGGCCAGATTTGGGCTGGATTTAGTAAACACCCAACACAAGAAGGCCCTTCGCTTCGTCAAAGGTCTGAATGAACCTCTACACAGCCTTGCAATGACCCATATACCCATGGGAGCGACCTATGAAAGCTTGGTGGACATGGCGCGGCTACACGAGGAAGATAAAGGCAAGAAGGAGGCAAAGGTGGAAGTTCCTCAAGAAAAGAAAGAGGGTTTACAGGCTAAGAAAACAAACTTCAAGAAAGGCGGGAAGAACAATAAAACCCATGAAAAGAGAAGGTGCAATTTCTGTGGCATTGTTGGACATATAGCAAAAGACTGCAGGAAGAAGAAGGCAAAGATGAATGGTGGTTGTTTCCATTGTGGAGAGACGGGACACTTGGCTAAGGACTGCCCAAAGAAGCGGGGGCAGGGACAGAGGATTGGATCCACCTCAGGGGGACCGTGCTGGTGGCACCTCCACAGGAACGAGGTAGAAATATTTCTGTAGAAAGCTTAGTTTATCTCTATGATCATCCAGTTCGCACTCTCTTTGATTCTGGAGCATCACACTCCTTTATTTCATCTGCTTTAGTAGAATCTCTGCACCTAGACACTAGTATGGTAGAAGATCCCTTGGTTGTTTCAAATCCAATTGGGGGCTCGGCTTATTTGTCGATGGTTTGCTTGGGTTTGAAAATCTCTATTCTAAGTGTTGAATTTAGATGTAGTGCCTTTGTTTTGGGCTTCTCAGGATATGGACTGATCTTAGGCATGGACTGGTTATCCAGTAATGGTGCCATTCTTGATTGTGAGAAAAGAGTGGTTAGGCTCTTGGCTCGGTAACACTCTAAAAATTTCTTGTAATCCCTTGAATGTTGTTATGCTTAGTTATCTAGAGTCACTTGACGCTTCTGTTCAGAATTTGCAGTCGGTTAGAGTGGTCAGGGAATATCTGGATGTCTTTGAAGAGGTGAAAGGCTTACCTCCGAAGCGGGAAATAGACATCCGCATATATCTTGTTGATAATGCAAAGCCCGTAGCTCTGCCTGTTAGACACATGGCTCCGAAGGAGAGAAAGGAGCTCAGTAAGCAAGCTAAGGAGCTTCTCGAGAAGGGGTTTATAAGGCGGAGTATCTCAGAATGGGGTGCTCCAGTGGTGTTCGCCACCAAAGCAGATGGTTCACTACGTATTTGTGTGGACTATAGGGAGCTAAACAAGCTAACTAAAAAGAACAGACACCCGCTTCCCAGAATAGACGATTTGTTTGATCAGCTTGTAGGTGCGTCGGTCTTTTCCCAACTTGATCTGGCTACTGGGTTCCATCAGCTAAGGGTAGCTGAAGATAGTATTGATAAAACATCGTTCAGAACCCCAGACGGTTTCTATGAGTGGCTTGTCATGCCTTTCGGCTTGACAAACACACCCGCTTATTTCGTAGACCTAATGAGCAGGGTGTTCAGAGAATTCCTCAATAAGTTCGTGGTGGTCTTCGTAGACGATATTTTGATCTTCTCAAAGAATGAGGAAGAACATGCTCAGCATCTGAAGGAGATCATGGAAACCCTTCGAGTTCATCAGCTAAAAGCCAAATTCTCCAAGTGTCACTTTTGGAGAGAAGAAGTAAGATTTCTTGGGCATATAGTGTCCAAAGAGGAGTTAGCTGTGGACCCCGTGAAAGTGGTGGCAGTGCAAGATTGGAAGACACCGAGAAAAGCAACCGAAGTCTGAAGCTTTCTTGGGCTAGCGGGTTTTTACCGAAAGTTCATTAGGGATTTCGCAAAAATCTCAGCTCCACTCACAAGGCTAACAAAGAAGAATCTGGCGTTCGCTTGGGATTTGGATTGCGAGTTTGCTTTCCAACGATTAAAAAGGCTCTCACAACAGCCCCAGTTCTGACTTTGCCGGATGGAAGCAAGATGTTCACAGTATATACGGATGCTTGTGGTACGGGGCTTGGCGCTGTTCTGATGCAAGAGGGAAGGGTAGTAGCTTATGGTGGAAGACAATTGAGAGTTCATGAAAAGAACTACCCAACCCACGATCTTGAGTTGGCCGCCATCGTATTTGCGCTTAAGTCTTGGCGCCATTATCTCCTAGGTGAGAAGTTTGAATTATATAATGACCATAAATCGTTGAACTATCTTTTCTCGCAGAAAGATATTAACTTGAGGCAGCAAAGGTGGATGGAGTTCCTTGCCTCGTATGATTTTGAGATTTCCTATACTCCTGGCAAAGGCAACGTAGTAGCAGACGCGTTGAGCAGAAAGAAGCTGACCCTAAGCCCTCTCTTTGTGGAAAGGCAAAGTTTGGAGTATATAGCCAGTTTTGAGTTTAGGCCCTCCTCATATTTTATACCTGGTTTATTGGCATCCCTAGAAGTACGACCCACTCTTTTAGACTCGATAAAGGCCGCACAACGCGAAGACCCTCAGCTTGTGGATGTGATTGATAAACTAATTAGGGGTGAAACTTCCAGTCACCTCAATAGGTACTCCATCGATGATAAGGGTTGGCTGAGGCGAGATGGAAGACTATGCGTCCCACAAGCAAGGGATTTAATAAAGATGGTTCTCGAGGAAGCACATCATTCCAAGATGACAATACATCCAGGTGGAGACAAGATGTACAAGGACGTAAAGAGAGTTTTCTATTGGAGCGGCATGAAGAAGGACGTGGCAGATTTCGTTTCTAAGTGCATGATATGCCAACAGGTCAAGGCGGAACAAAAGAAGCCTGGAGGACTGCTTCATCCTCTAGAAGTCCCGCAATGGAAGTGGGATAGCATTTCAATGGACTTCATTGACGGGTTGCCTAGGTCAAGAAGAGACAATACTAGCATATGGGTAATAGTGGACAGGCTTACTAAAAGCGCCCACTTTATACCTATCAAGAGTAGAAGGACTGCCTCGTCTCTAGCTTCTCTTTATCTCAAGGAAATAGTTCGACTCCATGGAATACCCTCCAACATAGTGAGTGACCAAGATCCCATCTTCACGAGCGAATTTTGGCAGAGTCTGCAAGAAGCTATAGGCACACAGTTATGCTTGAGCACGGCCTATCACCCCCAAACTGATGGTCAGATAGAAAGGGTGAATAGAGTATTAGAAGACCTTTTGAGACTATGCGTTCTTGACTTCGGAGGGACTTGGGAGGATCATCTTCCTTTGGTGGAATTCGCCTACAACAATAGTTACCAAGCTACTATCGGTATGGCGCCCTTCAAAGCTCTATATGGAAGACCGTGCCGATCACTAACTTGTTGGTGGGAGTCTACTGACAAGCTTATACTTGGGCCAGACATGATTAGAGAGACTTCAGAAAAAGTGGACCTGATACGAAGGAGAATGAAGACTGCCCAAGACACACAGAAATCCTACGCTGACAAAAGAAGGACCGACCTTGAATTTGAGGTTGGGGACAGGGTTTTCCTTAAGGTATCGCCTTTAAGGAACGTCGTTCGCTTTGGATCCGCAGGAAAGCTAGCACCAAGATTTGTAGGACCGTTCCCTATCATCGGGAAGATTGGGAAAATGGCTTATAGGGTAGAGCTGCCTTAAAGATTGGCAGAAATTCACAACGTCTTTCACATTTATCATCTCCGAAAATGTCTACATGAATCTATGGAAGTGGTGGAGCCAAGCATTCTAGAAGAAGCCGAAGTGGAACGCGAAGCAACTGTGAGGAGAGTTCCAACTCGAATCATAGGAACTGAAATCAAAAAGTTACGCAACCGCGAAGTCAAGCTCATTAAGGTTCAGTGGAGCAATGCCGAGGAAGACACGACTTGGGAAACTGAGGACAGAATACACGCGGCCTACCCTTTTCTTTTTGTGGGTACATCTTTGATTTCTCTTTTTCCATAAGTTGTGCTTGTATCTATCTTGTAAGGTATATCTCCTCGATACTATCCTTTATCCTTAGGTAGAAACCCCTTTGGATGTAAACATGTATTTGAAACATGTTATGGTTGATGGCTACAAGTGGTTGCAAGTGGTTGCTAGTGGTTGCTCGTGGATGCATATACACACACAACCTTGGTTTTAGATCGTCTCAATCACTTCATATTGCATATGCATATATGTATTCATATTTGTATGTGGTTGAAACTTGATATGTCGTCATATGGATATCGCATTTGTATGAATGGTTGTGCACTCATGTAGAATTATGAGTAGGAAAAATTTGCATGCATAATGGATTCATGACACTTACATGATTTTCATTAAGGAGGTCAACTGAATCAGTAGACCGCCTGATTTTTGCATTAGTTAAGGACATATACACACACTATGCATATGATCATGAAGCATTAGAAGTCTTTTAAGGACAATGGACGCCTGTGTTTGATGGTTGAGTAGTTGGACGATTGGATGTTAGGATTTACGTTCTCCTAGAGTTGAAGATTTCGGGGATGAAATCCTTTAAGGAGGGGAGAATGTAACACCCCGAATTTTCCGTTAACTGTAAATTTACAAATTAAAGTATAATTAATTCTAAATGAAAGAATTAAGGGAAACGGGTTATGCCATTGCGCTCGTCTCGGAATTCTGCCTGATATAGAGTTCGAATTTGCGTGAATTGGACTCCGTATGAAGGAGTTATGACCTCCGGAAGTTTCAGAATTCAATTTTAAAATTCAAACTGTTCAAAAGTTAGTTCAAATTTCGAATTCAGACCCAAACTGGGCTGGGCGGGAAAATTCCCGCCAAGGCACCAGGTCGACCATAGGGTCGACCTGGGGGTCGACCTGCCCAGTCGACCTGGTTTGGCCCTGGCTGGCCTGGTCGGTTTCTGGTCGAATTTCTGAGCTTGGCTGTGTCACTAGGGCTGATTTGTCACATTCTGGTTGGCTACTCTCGAAGTGAATGGTCTAGATTCATCTATGATCATCTGACGGCTCAAATCAATCTAAAATTCTATATAGACAACTTAAGACTCCAACCTAAATTCACATAAAAAAAATTAGAGACGGAGCCGCCATGCTGTCGGGAGAAAACTGAGAGGAGCCTCCACTTGAAGAAAAGATTAGTGATGAGCCAAATTAAAGTTAAAACAAGAAGTCTTCCCAAAGGAAAGCAATTCAAATTCAGAACTCAGAAATCGGAAAACAAGACCGTCGTTTGTTGTAAGTATAGTGATTTTTCCGATGCGAATAAAAGTTAGGATTTGATTCGATGTAAAATGGAAATGGAATTGTGTTATTGTATAACGATGATGTTAATTCATACCTATGTATTGAAATGATTGTATTGTGAATGGTTGGAATGTTTGTGGTTAAATTTACTTGGTGTTGGATCCATTCAAATGAAAACAACATCACATGCAAGTTGTATAGTTAATGTTGTAATCTACACCTATATGTTTATGTGAATATATAAGTTGTATGTGATATGTCCATGTAAAGATCTCATGTATATACTTTATGCCTAAATGATTAAGTTCATATACTTGTTCATATGTTTATACAAAAGTTGCAAGTTCATGATTAGATCCATGCCAAGATCCATTTTAATACAAGTTTCATGTTATAGTAGTAAACATGATTTGGATCTAGTTCACACATGCGATGAAATTATATATACTTTTTAGACATGTTATATTCTTGTCATTTGCTAGTGATGTTCGATGTTATGCCTAGATCTAAACTTGTTAGGCTTATGTTGTCTAAATCATATGTTAATTCATGTGACACCTATTTGGTTAGACCCCTATTTCAATGCAAGTTCACATGTATGTAAATTGATTTAGCCTATATTGCAAGTTCACACCTATGATATTCATGTTGACTATTTTGCAGGTTCACATCTATGATGTTCATATTGACTATGCCAAAAATGCCAAGTTTACACCTATGTCATGTTTATGTTTATGAATTCCCTTATGCCAATTTGGTGTACGCTAAATTAGGCTAAGTTTTTAGCCTAATATTATATGTTAAGAACCATGCGAATGAAAATTAGGCTAAGGTTGTTAGCCTAATATTTAGACGGGGTAACGTTGGGAAAATGGGTAACTTGACATAAATTGGTGAAAAATATGAAATTGGCATGTTTGTCACATGCCAAAATTAGTGACACTTGAATAGTATAAATTCTTATACCAAAAATGTTAAACTTGGAAAGTGGGCCACAACATTTAATTGTTGACAAATTTACATATAACAAGTAATAAAGAAAAATATGTAAATTTAGAAAATACGAGTATGCTTAACACGAGGTTAGATTGAGTTGTGATGTAAACCTGCCCGGACCCGCCCGACTGTCCAGTAGTCACAACAATACCTATCCAATGTGGGTGGTTAAGCATTGAGCCCAATAAGGACCCGAGGTTAGACTGAGTTACAGTGTAAATCTGCCCGGAACCGACCCGAGGTTAGACTGAGTTACGGTTTGGACTCTCTTTCCTTGGCTATGGTTGTTGGACACATTCTATGAGGATTTATGCAGTTTTAATTATGTTTTATGCTTCTTTATTTAATAACCAAGACAGAAATGATGATGTAATGTTTTGGAAGTTATTATGTGACAGTTATGGAAATGTTTTGTATGAACCCGTATTTATGAAATAAAAAGTCTGTTTGTTTTCCGCTGCTTATATATATGTGTTTATATATCTGTCTTGTGTTTATCTGTGACTTTTACTTAAAAACCTCCACCAAAGTTAAGGCATTCCTTTTGTGAGTGACCTTAATGGAGGGTGGGGTGTTTCGGTCATTTTTAGAATATAAATAAGTAAAAGTATCATGACAGGCATATAAAGTGGATAAGAGTTATAACGTCATAAAAGCCAGGTATGAAAAGGTAAACAAGATCAACATGATAAAGTACAATAATAAAAGAAGCATAATCCCCATAGAATGTGTCCAACAGCATTATCCCCAAAACATCAATTGGGCTAAGGTTGTTAGCCTAATATTTAGACGGGGTAACTTTGGGAAAATCCCCATAGAATGTGTCCAACAGCATTATCCCCATAGAATGTGTCCAACAGCATTATCCCCATTGGTATGAAAAGGTAAACAAGATCATTAAAATTTCTGTCTTGTACTTTAAAACATCAAAGTACAATAATAAAAGAAGCATAATCCCCAAAACATAGCCATAGTAGAGAAACATGAAATCGAGCAATACATATGTGCAACACCAAGCAAGATGAAAGCAGAATCCTGATCAAGCTTGAGTACTCCCACCCTGAGAACCTAAGGAGGAGGGGGAACAGAAGAGAAAGAAGAGGAAACAAATTGGGTCAGGCATAAAGTCTGGCGAGTCCAGTTAATTTTAGCATATAAATAAGTAAAAGTATCATGACAGGCATATAAAGTGGATAAGAGAGATAACATCATAAAAGACAGGTATGACAAGGTAAACAAGATCAACATGATAGAGTATATTGCGATTCTCTAATGATTTCTCTACACCAATACTAGTGTCTTATGAATAAGATGATCCCCAACAACTATAAGATGGTGGACTTAGGTGTACTTCCAGTAAGAGGTTTTCACCCCATACAATCAACATGCAGCCCAACATACTGGAGTTATCCCTAAGCATATTAACGGGCTCCCCAACATACCGGAATCTAGATGTACCCTAATCGACCGGCTCCCTACTCCGTAGATACCCTGTGCTAACGCCACAGTAGGGTGCATCACTCCCTAAAGTGGCAACCCTTCATTTTTAGGAAGTGCACAACCATATCTACAGGTGTCACGGTGTTTAAACCTCCTCTACCGGACCCATGCACACACATGATCCCGTCAGAATGCGCCACCCACACCGTCCCCCATGTTTGGATCTCTTACAATAAGCCCAATAAGCATGCCCTGACTCCGACCTAGTTCGGAGTATTCGTTTCGTACCTATATATGGGTTACTGACTGAAACGGGTCCCACACACAAGAAGATACCAGCTTCCCCCTACGCTTGCCTCCCCACTAGGTTTTCCACAGGTTATGCCATACTAGAGTGAAAGATTGCATAACTCCACAGGCTAAGTTTGTGGGCCTATATATATAAATGTTACCAAACCACCCAAGATTTACTTAACCCACCCACTGGTTCAAACAAGTTTACTAAACCCCTACTGGAGTTATATGTTCATACAATCCATCTGAATTCAACTAGGTTAAGTATTCCAATTCATTACCATATTCATTTATGATTATATCGTGCTAGACCTCCCACATTAAGCCTACCACTTGTGGATGTTGTATATGCCGGTCGGTTCCGGGCAGACTTCTTCCACAAGTCGGACTTAACCTCGTGTCTTAGCACGTCTCACATTTATGCACTTAGACCCCTCACATTAGATTCACAACTTGTGGTCGCTGGATATGCCAGTCGGTTTTGGGCAAACTTCCACCACAAATGTAATCTAACCTCGTGTCTAAGCGCAGTTACAGTTTCTAATTACTGTAATTCTAGGCATTTCCATTATTAACCAATTATTCCTTTGTCATTATAGGCTTTCCCAAGTTATGTCCATAATGAACCATATACCCCAAAATTAAGGTCTTCTTTATGCCCCAAATTCATGTTTATATATTTCATTCAAGTTATGCCCAAATTTCCAATTACAAGTTATGTCACAAATTTTACCGTTTTCCCCTCGTTCCCAATTTAACGCGTTCGCATACTTCAGCGGCATGCCTAGGCTCGAAGGTAGCCCGACTATAAAAATAAAAGGGAAAAGATGAAGGAAAGAGGACAGAAATGATTATACTAATAAGATCGACATATAATGGCAGAAATAGGCATAAACATATAATGGCATAATGACAAGATAGGCATATAGGAACAGATCTGATGAACATGTGACAATAGAACTGAATCTAACAAAATAAGGACATCATAAACAGGCATGATGAGATCTAAACAATGAATTAGATATCTAACTAGTAACATATCTGATTTAGCCACAAACATAATAGGAACAAGAATGAGGTGATCTAAATAGTGAATTAGATCTATAAATAGTGGAAGATCTGATATGATAAATAGGTATAGGTTCAGATCTAGTTCAATAGTCATGTCAGAATAACTTAGATAAACAGGTTATAGCAGATCTGATATGATTCAAATAGCCAAAGGCATAAATCCAAGTTATAGTCATGTTAAGATTTACTTTTAAACATTTAGATACAAAAGTAACGTAAACTCACTGTGATTGGATCTAAGAAAAGTAGAAGAAAGATTGCCGATGTTGAATCACAGATCTATAAACTTGAATGACTTGATTACAGAAGAAGAAAAGACTTAATTTAATCTGGGTAGAGGCAACATCTAGTTCTTCATTATTTTTGGTGTGGAGAAACAAGAAAAATGAGGCCATATATATTGTTGTCCCGAAACCCTAATCTGTCCAGATCTGCCGCAGGGGGGCTCGACCCCCCCCCTTATGGGCTCGACCCATAGGTCGACACCCCCTTATGGGGTCGACCCATGGGTCGATACCCCCTTGATGGGGTTGACGCCCTTGTGCGGGAATTTTTCCACTCCCCTATTTTCTGCGATTTTGAACTATTTTGAATTTTCTAGATATATTTTATTCATATATATTCTTCTTATGCGTATACAAAATTTAAATCTTAATAACTTCTTCATACGGTGTTCGTTTTACGCAAACTAAGTGTCTATTTTGACCAGAATTCCGAGATGAACGCAATGGCGCAGTCCGTTTCCCTTAATTCTGAGTATTAAATTAATTATTCTTTAATTTATCATCTTTTAGTGTTGTTAAAATACGGGGTGTTACATTCTCCCCTACTCAAAGGATTTCGTCCCCGAAATCTCCAAGTTAAGAAGAATGTATAGCCTACCATCCAAATCCATCTACTCGTCCACCAATCATAGGCATCCATTATCCTTAAAAGATTTCTAATGCCTATATGAACATATGCAAAGGTGTGTGTATATATCCCAATACTAATGCTAAGATCAGGCGGTCTACTGATTCAATCGACCTCCTTAATGCAATGTATGTTAGTACCATAAATCCAGCATGTATGCAAATAATCTTATTATAACTTATAAGTTCTATATGTGTGCACAATCATCCATCCAAATGGAACATCCATATGATTATACATCCACATTCATCCATTAAAAGAAGAAGAAAAATGCACACACATTCATATGCAGTATGAGAGTGATTGAGCCAATCTAGTGCCTAATGTGTGTATATGCATCCACAAGCAACCACTAGCAAACACTTGCATCCACTTGTATCCATCAAACATAACATGTCCCAAATACATGTTCACATCCATGGATTTCCCACATAAAGGTCGAAGATTTGATTGATAGAATATACTCAAATCATATAAACAAGCAAAAATAAAAGCTTTGGAAAGGAAGTTAAGAACAAACCATCGAAAAGAAAAGGGTACGAAGCACGAATCTTGTCTTTGGTCTCCCAAGTTGCATACTCTGGGTTATCTCCCCACTGAACCTTCATTAACTTGACTTCTCGGTTGCGTAGCTTCTTAACTTCTAATCCAAGAATACGGGTAGGAACTTGTCTAACTATCGCCTCCCGTTCCACCTCTATTTCTTCCAAATATACTCGGCTCAACTACTTCTGCAGTATCATGCAAGCACTTCCGCAAAATAGAAACGTGGAAAACATCATGAACACTAGACAATCTCTCTGGTAGCTTTACTCTATAGGCCATTTAGCCAATCCTTTCTGTTATGGGAAATGGTCCTACGAATCTGGGTGCCAATTTCCCTACAGATCCAAAGCAAACTACATTCCTCAAAGGTGACACCTTAATGAAAACCATGTCTCCTACCTCAAACTCAATGTTAGTGCTTCTCTTATCTGCGTAGGACTTCTGCCTATCCTGGGCTGTCTTCATTCACCTGTAGATAAGGTAAATCTTTTCGGATGTCTCTCTATCCATATCCGGTCCAAGTAGAAGTCTTTCTGTAGATTCCCACCAACAAGTCGGTGATCTACAGGGTCGTCCGTATAATGCTTCGAAGGGTGCCATACCAATGCTAGCTTGATAACTGTTGTTGTAGGCAAACTCCACTAAAGGAAGGTACTCTTCCCAAGTCCCTCCAAAGTCTAGGATACACAATCTTAAAAGATCCTCAAGAACTCTATTTACCCTTTCCATCTGTCCATCGGTTTGAGGATGATAAGAGGTGCTCAAACACAACTGTGTACCTAATGCTTCTTGCAAGCTCCTCCAAAATTCACTGGTGAAAATGGGGTCATGATCACTTACGATGCTGGTAGGTACTCCATGAAGACGGACTATCTCACGAAAGTAAATTGCTGACAACATAATGTCGTCCTTTTACTCTTAACTGGGGTGAAATGAGCGCTCTTAGTAAGTCTATATACTACAACCGAAATATTGGTGTTGCCCTTCTTTGATCTAGGCAAACCATCTATGAAATCCATAGAGATGCTCTCCCACTTCCACAGTGGAACCTCCAAAGGATGAAGTAAACCATCGGGCTTCTTTTACTCAGCTTTAACTTGCTGGCAAACCAAATATTGAGAAATAAAATCCTCCACATCTTTCTTCATCCCATCCCAAAAGAAAACCCTCTTCATATCCCTCTACATCTTATCACCAACTAGATGAATAGTCATCTTAGAATGATGGGCTTCCTTTAGGACTGTCTTCAACAAACTCCCAATTCGGGGAACACAAATCCTTCCATCTCGTCGCAACCAGCCTCTACTATCTGTGGAATATCTACTGAGGTGATAAAAGTCTCCCCTTCACTGAGCCTATCCAAGATGTCTGAAATCTGTGGACCCTCTCGCTGCGAAGCTCCTATCTGATCCATAAGAGTACGTAGCACCTCCAGTGATGCAAATAAGCCAGGCAAAAACTTGTTGAGGGTCTAAAGTCAAAAGTCTATATAAAATCCAAGCTTTTCCTTTCCACAAACAGAGGACTTAAGGCCATCCTGAAGCGACCCGAACTTCCCCGGTCTCCGAAGAGAAGAGAAAGAACGAATTGTTTTGAGAACACGACTGAATAGAACGCAGACGGAAGAACATTTCATTGTATATTACAACAATTCCATCAGAATAAAAGAATATACAGAGTATAAATAAATATTACATAGAATATCAGAGATTACAATAAATTACATAGCAGCGCAAAATAATACAATACACAACTGAAGGGGATATACGGATACAAAGCTTTCCGGATATCGTTCCAGCTGTAAACCAGGATCCTGTGAATATAAATCTGCAAAACCAAAACTACTAGCTGCCCGTGTCGAAAATAAGAGCACCCAGAGTTTAGGTTAAAACAATAAACTCCAGGTCAGTCATGGGACTGGTGTGAGAACTAAAACAGTTATTAATCTTTATTTTTAAAGTTGGGTAAATCAAGGGACCACGCCGTATAACACGGAACGAGTTTCCTCCAAAGAACACCAATGCATAAAACAAACAGCGCAATGCTAAATAAGGAAAAATGAAGCTATTATAAGACCCAGTTCCCATCACACAATGCAACGCAAGCCGGAGGATAGGGTTTTTACCTTATAATAGCCAAGAATGCTTGATACGTTTAAAACAAATCATTTGATACTATTATAAGTGCATAGTGTATAAAACAACTTCAAATCATAAGTATCATTCATAGATGGCATAAGCGCCCCATCCCACTATGTCGCCATACTAGGCTCTACAAATAAAACCGCAAATGTCACGTATTTGGAAGTTGGATTTCCATCCATGAACCGAGGCCAGGGATCGTCCTCTACCGATTCGAGACAATCTAGCCCATGTCTCAGGCAAGTACTCAGTCAAGCCTTGGAGCGACAGGGCCGGTCCACCGATGTGGAATAAAATGCCTGAACACTACGTTTCCCCGCCCTTTGGGGCGTAAATGAGCCAACGAATGGCTCCATCGGACCCGGATCGTCCGATCTAACCGAGGCGCCTCGCAACAGCAACAACCACACAGGTGAAAAGTATATAAATGTCAGGGCTGGTAGGTCACTGACACCACCCTAGCTAGAAGGAAACGCATGCCCTCCCTGAGGTCCTCTCCCGTTTTTGGTTCACAACCGGGGTGTGAGGCTCGCGAATTCACGTTACACAAAGCTATGCCACACAGGCGGTGCTTTGATCATCAACCACAAAACTTTGCTTTTCAACAGAAGCCTTGATCATTTGCATCTTAGGCATGCCACACAGGCAATTCACTCTATGCATTTGATATCCATCTGTATATAACCCCTGAGCTCGTACGTCTCATAGAATGGCGTTAAGCAAGAGAATAAATTCTCCGCCGCCAAACAGATATATATTTAATAGAAATCAATCACACAAACTAAAATCCAATGTCAGACATACAGTCCATTTACAAGTCCGTTCTGGGTCTGAACGAAACCGGAGGCACCTAGTACCCCGCATATCCTTCGATCTCCAAGTACGTCTGGACGATCACCAACTGTTTCCATCTTCTTGGGTGTACAACCCAATTAAGACCATCAGTAATTATCCAAACGACATGAAGACCTCCGGTCTTCGACCACCGTCTTCATCATCGACTTATCATCGTATCAGTTATTCAGAATGGGATAAACCCGGTCTTTCCGAATAACTCGCGTATATTTAAATAAGTGTTACACAAACACAACATACGCCTCATTCCAATTCATCAGTCACTAACCGTAAATTAATCAAGAGAATAATTCCCCAAATATTAACCCCGAAGGCCGAAACCAACATCAGATCAATATCCAGCAAACCATTCAGCTTAGCTAACCGACAATTAGTTTCTAAACTTCACATTCATAGGGAAAGGTTCCCATTAATTTTATCAAAGATAAATACTTTAAATTTATTCTTTAATCTTCCTTTTGAATATCACTTCAAACTAGTCGGGATTAACGAACCTTACCGAAGTAGTCATTTGTTTTAATTTCCCAACCCCAACCTATTCATCCCATAAAGTAAAACTGGTAATACTTCATATCTAACACCACGGTGTTATCGGTAAATTCAATTACCATTTTACGTTCAAATCTAATTAAAGATTTAACTATCGCCTGGATTATAACTGGTGATACTCCATTCTAACACCTTTTCAATCTAATTAAAGATTCATTAAAACTCCACTTAGTTTTATTCTTTAACTGGGTTAAAGAATCGGTGTCATTTAAAACACGGTTCACGATAAACCCAAAATCACATTCCATTAATTATCGGGTTAAAGAACAAGTGTTATTTAAAACACTGTTCACGATAAACCCAAAAATCAATATCAATTCAATTAAATATTATTTAATTGGTACACTTCATTAAATCTAAATAAAAAGATTTAATCTTTTTTCAACGGGGCTTAAGAACAGTGTTAATGAAAACACCATTCACGACAAACCCAAATCAAATTTGATATTAAATACAAGGCTCTGAATAGAAAATATATCGGCTTATATTCAATATCAAATTCTACGACCAACAGATATCGTATTGGAAATAACGAGATATATATCTATATCTTTCAAATTTCCGTAACAACATATATATAATCACGAAATCCAACATCGAAATATTCCAAAGACAATTTCGATTCAAATCCATTCCAATTCAATTATTGGAAATTCTGGTTATATTTCAAAACCATTTCAAACTCACTTTATTTATTTTAAAAATAAATAAATTACTATTCTAGTTCAAAACTAGTTCATTTCGATAAAAATCTATTTTTATCTTTTCAAATATGGAGTTTTTCATCCTAATTCTTCACAAATCATTTCTGATGATTTTACACAAATTATCGATATTCTTAATAACTTTATCAAGGCCCGTACAGTCGATTTCCATCAATGGCCATCGAACTGCACTTACAGCGACCTTTTCCAAATTTGATTTGGACATAATTCCAAATCCAACCGTTAGATTTCAAATTTCTAATATTCGTTAGAAAGCTCTTTTCGATACGAACCCAACGGTTCCGGTTTCAGGAGAATCCGACGGTCGGATCTCCCGCAATATCCGTTCGAAGTCAATGGTCGAAATTCGCGAACTACCGCGGCGCGTTCTATTCAGGCCATTATATTATATATATTATATATATAATATATACTTCGTCGATTTCAATTCAAACCACGCTTTATAAATCGTTTTAAATTCATTTTCAAAACGGTTTCAACTTCATATTCAATTTCAAATCAAAATTGAATATTCCAATATACATTCGTTTTAAATTCATTTCAAATCGATTTCAATTCAAATTGATTTCTAATCCAATTTCAGTTCGTTTTCAATTCAATTCAATTTCAATTCGAATTCATTTATATTCAATTTCAATTCGAATTCATTTCTATTCATTTTCAATTCGAATTCATTTCTATTCATTTTCAATTCGAATTCATTTCTATTCGAAATATTAGATTTTGAAATCATTTTCGATATTCATTATAGAATGAATAAAATCGATATAAATATCGTTCACGTCAAAATGGCGTCAATCTAATCAACACGGCTTCATATATTCCTATTTTCAAATATTCTATTTCAAATATTTCCTTTCAAATATTTCTATTTCAAATATTCTATTTCAAATATTTCTTTTTCAAAACTGGAATGAGGCCCAATCAATTACCATATAATGTTAATTATATGGATTTTCTACAACACATGTATACAATAACAACGATGAATAATCAACCATCATCCAAAGTGCATTCTACACTGTATAAGCATCAAATATAAATATTCAACGCTTATAACAGTCTGTCAATCAATCGATCGACATACAACTAAACAATCGGGATTAGTGTACGTCAAATATCATCCCAATACCCGTGTGGGGTTTCAAACAATCAAACACAGATTTTATTTGTGCAGTTGGGCGATGTGTAAAATTTATCGTCCCAATCAATACCAGTCAAATGTGTGTATATAAACAAATCGTCCGATCTGTTTATTTTTATTTCATTTCATATACACGTTAAAAATTCTATTTTTAACTATAAAATATTTTCCCCTATAAAATATTTTATTTCAACTATATAAATATTTTATTTCATTTCACATCACATCACACAATCAACTACACATCAAAATCAAACAATCAAGCATACAAGCCGTCCATGGTCTGTGGACGACGGGTGTCGGGTGCTACTAAACACCGTCTACATCCTAGTATATATTTATAACTAGAAAAATAAAATTAAAAGTGAGAAGTTCTCACATATTAGCTAATCCAATCCCACGACTCTTCTTATGTAGAAGTCTTCGCCGTTCTCGCCCTTTATCACTTTCGTAGTCCGCTTTCTCTACATATATAAAAATCACATTTTTACTTCGCTATTCGATATATAAAAATCGAATTTTTACTTCGATATTCAATATATAAAAATCGAATTTTTACTTCGATATTCAATATATAAAAATCGAGTTTTTACTTCGATATTCAATATATAAAAATTGAATTTTTACTTCGCTATTCAATATATAAAAATTGAAATTTTACTTCGCTATTCAATATATAAAAATCGAATTTTTACTTCGATATTCAATATATAAAAATCGCGCCTTTTCAAATATGAAGATTTAATTTTTGAACTTCACATATAATAAAAATGCCATCTTTCTTTATATAAAAATCATTACTTTCTTTATATAAAAATCTTTACTTCCTTAACTAAAAATCATATTTTTATTATTCCTATGATATAAAAATTATATTTTTAACCTTTTAAAAAATCACTTCTTTTTGTTTCCAAAAACCACTACCATTCATTTTCAAAGATCACTTCTTTTTCATGACAAAGATTATATTTTTATTTCGCAACCATATATAAAGATCAAATTTTTACTAACTATATTAATAGAAAAATTATATTTTTCTTCGCTACTTCATACGATCAAAAATCCTACCTTTCCACGAATAAAAATCGAATCTTTTTAACGATAAAAATTGAACCTTCCTTGTGTATAAAATCCAATCCTTCTTAGATAAAAGTAATATCTTTTATCACTATGTATATAAAAATAAAACTGATCTTTATATTCATAAATAAATTAATAAAATGAAAAAGAAAGAATAAAACTTACAGTGGTGTTGGGGCTTGAAAGGGCGGTTTTGGGGAGGTAAAGGGGGAGAGAAGGAGGAGGTAGCATGGAGGAGGAGGAAGAAGACGCGCTCGAGGGGGGGGTGCGCTGGAGATGGCGCGGTGGCCTGGAGGTGGGGCCAGGGAAGGAGGAAGCGGCGGAAGTGGGGGGGGTGCGCTCGGAGGTGGCGCCCCACCTTTGAGGCGGCGGCGACGAAGGGGAGGGGGGTGGTCCTCCGATCGACGCGGGATTTCCCCCTTTTTTTCTTTTTTTTCTTTCTTCTGATAAATCGATTTTCAATGGGGGGGGGGGGTTGAGGAGATAAAGGAGAAAAGGAGGGGGATGTTTTTTTATTATTTAATTAATTTAATTCCAAAAAGGTACTTTTAATTTCGACCTCTAAACGAGGCCCACCGCCTGCCGTCCATAGCTAATTACCCCCATTCCGAACACAATGGGATATGTATCGTAGGCTGATTCGATCGTTTCGATCAGTTTCCGTTAAAATCAACATACAACTCTATATATTGAATTTGAACGCGCATTTCAATTTACCGGGGTCACATACGAACTCTAAAAATTCCAGAAAAATATTTTCTAGCTTCGTATTGACGATACGGTCCTAACAAAAACTAGTTTCGCCAAATTCTGAGACCGTTTGAAAAATGGCCATTTTCCAGTCGATTAAAATCAACTGAAACTGGTCAAACGCGTTTTCCTTTGCCACGCTCACATATTGATTCGAAAAATTATGAAATTTGAAATCTAGCAATAATTTTCCATCCCGGATACAACAAAAGTGGTTTCGTCGAAATCCGAGATCGTTTGCAAAATTCCCATTTTTAAGGGCCTGAATTCCATAGCGACTATTCAGAATTTTCAACTGGACATATCTTTTGATTCCCGCTATGAAATTTCGATTTTTCGGATTCGTTGGAAAGATAATCACAATTAGATACCATTATTTTTGGTTTCACTAAAATCCGGTTTATTTTGCACCCGGTACGTCCAATCGAATTATCGAACTACCAATCCCTTTTCAATTCCTTTTATATATATAAATAAATATTTATATTCTAACGACGATTCGAATAAATATATACGTTCGAATTCCATTCAAAATAAATTTCTCGTCGTTTTTATTTAAAATAATTCATTTTAAATAATCAAAGTTCACTAAAATTGCCAAAATAAAAATTTTAAACTGGCCCAGATTTCCGGGTTATTACAATCTCCCCCACTTAAAACTTTTCGTCCCCGAAAAGGAACGAAGCCGAAAGTTGTTTCACGAATCAACTCAACTTCCAGTGTTTTCACTACGGCTTAAGTTCTTCAACTTTTCAGTTTCTAAGAACTTTTCAAAAATTTGGCTAACACCCTAAATTTTCGAAAAATTTCGCCATAACCTCCCCTGCACCGGGAGCACGGGAAAATCCCGAAATTGCCATACAGGCCTTCTGATCTCAAAAAGAAAAAGCCAAGCGGCTAGCCAATCGACTCATAAAATCATCATCACCCAAACAAAATAGTAAATTATGATAAACATGTACCTATTTGTCGGGCAAACAATTTTATTCTTCTGCTCTAGCCTCTTTGCTATGACCTGTTCAATGTTTGTACAAGTATATGCAAGCAAATGCGACCAAATTTCAATACAATTATCTATTTGGTTCAATTGGGCTATATGGTACAAATTTTAATAAATCAACCAATAATCAACAACACAACCATCAATCTATTAGTTGATTAGCTTTTCAAATTCATAACTTTGATATGTAGTCAAAAAATCAGATTTTTGATGCCAAATCATAACAATAAGCCCTATCTAGTTTTGGTTCTCACACCAGTCAATAGGAAATATATAGATATTACACGTTCGTCACTCGAATATAAATTCTGATGATGATATATCAATCATCAGAATCACCCCCGGGCGACTAGAGTGTAATTCTATATCTATCCAGTATATTAAAACTTCAAATACACGTTTGCAAGGCGTATATGCAAAATCATTATATACTGGACTGTCCCAATCAATACAAATAAATAATCAAATACGAATAATTGATTTAAATTTTCAAAACAAAATTTGTTTTCACTTTAAAAATATACCCTTCACACTCGTTCCAGGATACTACTGATCCCATTTCTAACGAGTCATTCTAATTGGATATTACTAATCCAATATCTGATGAATTCTTTCGTATGGTTCTAATGTGTCTTGTTCTCTGAGCTTTGTAAACCAAAGCTCTGATACCAACTGAAGCGACCCGAACTTCCCCGGTCTCCGAAGAGAAGAGAAAGAACGAATTGTTTTGAGAACACGACTGAATAGAACGCAGACGGAAGAACATTCCATTGTATATTACAACAATTCCATCAGAATACAAGAATATACAGAGTATAAATAAATATTACACAGAATATCAGAGATTACAATAAATTACATAGCAGTGGAAAATAATACAATACACAACTGAAGGGGATATACGGATACAAAGCTTTCCGGATATCATTCCAGCTGTAAACCAGGATCCTGTGAATATAAATCTGCAAAGCCAACACTACTAGCTGCCCGTGTCGAAAATAAGGGCACCCAGAGTTTAGGTTATATCAATAAACTCCAGGTCAGTCATGGGACTGGTGTGAGAACTAAAACAGTTATTAATCTTTATTTTTAAAGTTGGGTAAATCAAGGGACCACGCCGTATAACACGGAACGGGTTTCCTCCCAAGAACACCAGTGCATAAAACAAACAGCGCAATGCTAAATAAGGAAAAATGAAGCTATTATAAGACCCAGTTCCCATCACACAATGCAACGCAAGTCGGAGGATAGGGTTTTTACCTTATAATACTTGATACGTTTAAAACAAATCATTTGATATTATTATAAGTGCATAGTGTATAAAACAACTTCAAATCATAAGTATCAATCATAGACGGCATAAGCGCCCCATCCCACTATGTCGCCATACTAGGCTCTACAAATAAAACCGCAAATGTCACGTATTTGGAAGTTGGATTTCCATCTATGAACCGAGGCCAGGGATCGTCCTCTACCGATTCGAGACAATCTAGCCCATGTCTCAGGCAAGTACTCAGTCAAGCCTTGGAGCGACAGGGCCGGTCCACCGATGTGGATTAAAATGCCTGAACACTACGTTTCCCCGCCCTTTGGGGGGCGTAAATGAGCCAACGAATGGCTCCATCGGACCCGGATCGTCCGATCTAACCGAGGCGCCTCGCAACAGCAACAACCACACAGGTGAAAAGTATATAAATGTCAGGGCTGGTAGGTCACTGACACCACCCTAGTTAGAAGGAAACACATGCCCTCCCTGAGGTCCTCTCCCGTTTCTGGTTCACAACCGGGGTGTGAGGCTCGCGAATTCACGTTACACAAAGCTATGCCACACAGGCGGTGCTTTGATCATTAACCACAAAACTTTGCTTTTCAACTGAAGCCTTGATCATTTGCATCTTAGGCATGCCACACAGGCAATTCACTCTATGCATTTGATATCCATCTGTATATAACCCTGAGCTCGTACGTCTCAGAGAAGGGCGTTAAGCAAGAGAATAAATTCTCCGCCGCCAAACAGATATATATTTAATAGAAATCAATCACACAGACTAAAATCCAATGTCAGACACAGTCCATTTACAAGTCCGTTTTGGGTTTGAACGAAACCGGAGGCACCTAGTACCCTGCATATCCATCGATCTCCAAGTACGTCTGGACGATCACCAACTGTTTCCATCTTCTTGGGTGTACAGCCCAATCAAGACCATCAGTAATTATCCAAACGACATGAAGACCTCCGGTCTTCGACACCGTCTTCATCTTCGACTTATCGTCGTATCAGTTATTCAGAATGGGATAAACCCGGTCTTTCCGAATAACTCGCGTATATTTAAATAAGTGTTACACAAACACAACATACGCCTCATTCCAATTCATCAGTCACTAACCGTAAATTAATCAAGAGAATAATTCCCCAAATATTAACCCCGAAGGCCGAAACCAACATCAGACCAATATCCAGCAAACCATTCAGCTTAGCTAACCGACAATTAGTTTCTAAACTTCACATTCATAGGGAAAGGTTCCCATTAATTTTATCAAAGATAAATCCTTTAAATTTATTCTTTAATCTTCCTTTTGAATATCACTTCAAACTAGTCGGGATTAACGAACCTTACCGAAGTAGTCATTTGTTTTAATTTCCCAACCCCAACCTATTCATCTGTAACAACCCGTAAAATCTGGGCCAGTTTAAAATTTTTATTTTGGCAATTTTAGCGAATTCTGATTATTTAATATGAATTATTTTAAATAATATCGTCGAAAAATTTATTTTGAATATAATTCGAACGTATATATTATACGCGTCGTCGTTAGAATATAAATATTTATATATAATTATAAATAGAATTGAAAATGGCGCGGTAGTTTGATAATTCGATTTCAAACTTCAATTGAATGTACCGGGTGCAAAACAATCTGGATTTTAGTGAAACCAAAAATAATGGAATCTAATAGTGAATATCTTTCCAACGAATCCGAGAAATCAAGATTTCATATCGGGAATCAAAAGATATGTCCAGTTGAAAATTCTGAATAGTCGCTATGGAATTCAGGCCCTTAAAAATGGACATTTTGCAAATGACCTCGGATTTCGACGAAACCAGTTTTGTTGGATCCGCAGTGTCAAATTATTGCTAGATTCCAAATTTCATAATTTTTCGAATCAATATGTGAGCGTGGCAAAGGAAAACGCGTTTGACCAGTTTCAGTTGATTTTAATCGACTGGAAATTGGCCATTTTTCAAACGGTCTCAGAATTCGACGAAACTAGTTTTGTTAGGACCGTATCGTCAATACGAAGCTAGAAAATATTTTTCGAGAATTTTTAGAGTTAGTATGTGACCCTGGTAATTTGAAATGTACGTTTAAAATTCAATATAAAGAACTATACTTTAAATTCAACGGAAACTGATTGTAACAATCAAATCAGCTT
The DNA here is from genome assembly GCA_030737875.1 of Allium sativum. NCBI lineage: Eukaryota > Viridiplantae > Streptophyta > Magnoliopsida > Asparagales > Amaryllidaceae > Allium > Allium sativum. The sequence goes on along the minus strand of CM060912.1, from coordinate 309,661,873 downwards.
GCGATACATATCCCATTGTGTTCGGAATGGGGGTAAAACGCTATGGACGACAGGCGGTGGGCCTCGTTTTGTGATCGAAAATAAAAGTTGCTTTTTGGCGAAAGATAGATTAATTAAATAATAAATAAAATAAAATAAACCCCCTCTTTTCTCTTATACATCAGTCAAAGCCCCCCCCCCCCCTCATTCGTGGATCTGAGGGAAAAAAAAAAAAAAAAAAAAAAAGGGTTCCACGATCACCTCCAGTCGACGCAATCGTGAGCCACCGCATCGGAGCTCCGCCCAGGCCGACCTCCACCGCGGCGTCGCCCCTCCGTTCATCTTGCACCCCCTCTCCTCGTGAAACCGTAGAACCGCCCACATCTCCGGCCACCAACAACCTGCTGAATCGATACAACCCCCAAACCCCGACCCTCCGCCACCGTCTAAGCCTCCGCCTGACCCCCAATACCCCTCCGACCATCAGCTCCAGTTCGACGCAGCAGGAATCGATTAAAGGTGCGTTTTTTTTTATATAAAACTAGTTTTTCCTATCAGTTTCTTTAATTTATATAAAGCATAGTAAATCTGAACATACTTTAATTTAAAACATTTTTTTTTTTTTTTAATCAGTTTTAATTAGGTATAAAACATTATTTTTAAAATAGTAAAGACCACATTTTTTTTAAAAATAGAAATATACTTTGTTTTAAAATACAATTGCTTTGAAAATAAATATGTTTTTTAAATAAAATTAGCTTTGTTTTGAAATGGTTATCGTAAGTATAAAAATTCGATTTTTATATAGATGATAGCATAGAATAAAAATTCGATTTTTAAGTATTGAACTTCGAAAGAAAAATTCGATTTTTATATATTGAACTTCGAAATAAAATGTGATTTTTATATATTGAATAGCGAAATAAAAATTCGATTTTTATATATTGAACTTTGAAATAAAAATTCAATTTTTATATATTGAATAGCGAACTAAAAATTCGATTTTTATATATTGAACTTTGAAGTAAAAATTCGATTTTTATATATTGAACTTTGAAGTAAAAATTCGATTTTTATATATTGAATAGCGAACTAAAAATTCGATTTTTACATATGTAGTGGCTATGGGCAACGAAGACGACGAAGATGCGATAGCGATGAAGATTTCTATCAAGGAAGTGCCGTGGAGTTAGGATAGCTATTGGTGAGAACTCCTCACTCTAAATTTTCTTTTTTCTAGTTATATATATATATATATACTAGGATGTAGACGGTGCTTAGTAGCACCCGACACAATCGTCCACAGACCATGGACTTGTTTGTTTGATTGCAAATTAGTTAGACTATATGGTTTGGTTGGAATGGTTTGGTGAAAATATTATATATATCGAAAGTGAAAATATTATATATATCGAAAGTGAAAATATTATATATATCGAAAGTGAAAATATTATATATATCGAAAGTGAAAATATTATATATATCGAAAGTGAAAATATTATATATATCGAAAGTGAAATTTATATATATAGCAAAGTGAAAATATCGAATATATGAAAAGTGAAATTTATATATATAGCAAAGTGAAAATATCGAATATATGAAAAGTGAAATTTATATATATAGCAAAGTGAAAATATCGAATATATGAAAAGTGAAATTTATATATATAGCGAAGTGAAAATATCGAATAAATTGAAAGTGAAAATATCGGATATATTGAAAGTGAAAATATTCGAATTGAAAACAATGTATATGAAATATTCGAATTGAATTGAATAGAAAACGAATTCGAATTGAATTGAATAGAAAACGAATTCGAATTGAATTGAATAGAAAACGAATTCGAATTGAATTGAATAGAAAACGAATTCGAATTGAATTGAATAGAAAACGAATTCGAATTGAATTGAATAGAAAACGAATTCGAATTGAATGGAATAGAAAACGAATTCGAATTGAATTGAATAGAAAACGAATTCGAATTGAATTGAATAGAAAACGAATTAGAATTGAATTGAATAGAAAACGAATTCGAATTGAACTGAATAGAAAACGAATTCGAATTGAACTGAATAGAAAACGAATTCGAATTGAACTGAATAGAAAACGAATTCGAATTGAATTGAATAGAAAACGAATTCGAATTGAATTGAATAGAAAACGAATTCGAATTGAATTGAATAGAAAACGAATTCGAATTGAATTGAATAGAAAACGAATTCGAAATGAATTGAATTGAAAACGAATTCGAATTGAATTGAAATTTGAATTGAATAGAAATGAATTTTAAAACGAATCTATAAAGAAGAATTCAATTGTGATTTGAATTGAAAAGGAAGTTGAAAAATGTTTTTGAAACGAATTCAAAACTATTTATATAATTCGTTTTAAATAGAAATCGACGAAATATATATTATATATATTATATATATAATAAATGGCCTGAATAGAACGCGCCGCGCTGCGGCAGTTCGCGAATTTCGACCATTGACTTCGAACGGACATTACGGGAGATCCGACCGTCGGATTCTCCTGAAATCAGAACCGTTGGGTTCGTATCGAAAAGAGCTTTCTAAGGAATATTAGAAATTTGAAATCTAACGGTTGGATTTGGAGATACGTCCAAATCAAATTCGGAAAAGGTCGCTGTAAGTGCAGTTCGATGGCCATTGATGGAAATCGACCGTACAGGCCTTGATAAAATTATTAAAAATAGTAATAATTTGTGTAAAATCATAAGAAATGATTTGGGAAGAATTGGGATGAAAAACTCCATATTTGAAAAGATAAAAATAGATTTTTATCGAAATGAACTAGTTTTGAACTAGGATTATAATTCTATTTATTTTTAAATAAATAAATTGAATTCGAAAAGGGTTTTAAAAATAACCAAAATTCCAATGATTGCATTGGAGTGGATTTGAATCGAAATTGTCTTCGGAATATTTCGATGTTGGGATTCGTGATTATACAGGTGTTGTTATGGAAATTTGAAAGATATATATATATATATATATCGTTATTTCCCATACGACATCTGTTAGTCGTAGAACTCGATATTGAATATAAGCCGATATATTTTCTATTCAGAGCCTTGTATTGAATATCGAATGTGATTTGGGTTTGTCGTGAATGGTGTCTTCACTAACACTGTTCTTGAACCCAGTTGAGAAAAGATTAAATCTTTTTATTTAGATTTAATGAAGTGTACCAATTAAATAATATTTAATTGGAATTGAATTGATATTGATTTTTGGGTTTATCGTGAACAGTGTTTTAAATAACACTCGTTCTTTAACCCGATAATTAATGGAATGATTTTTGGGTTTATCGTGAACAGTGTTTTAAATAACACTCGTTCTTTAACCCGATAATAAATGGAATGTGACTTTGGGTTTATCGCGAACCGTGTTTTTAGATGACACTGATTCTTTAACCCAGTCACAGATTAAAACTAAGTGGAGTTTTAATGAATCTTTAATTAGATTGAAAAGATCGAGAATGGAGTATCACCAGTTTTGCTCCAGGCGATAGTTAAATCTTTAATTAGATTTGAACGTGAAATTTAGAAACTAACTGTCGGTAAGCCAAGCAGAATGGTTTTCTGGATATTGATCTGATGTTGGTTTCGGCCTTCGGGGTTAATATTTGGGGAATTATTCTCTTGATTAATTTACGGTTAGTGACTAATGAATTGGAATGAGGCGTATGTTAAATTTGATTGATTGATGGTTTGGATTGTGCTCGACCAGTTTATGAGCAGAATATGCTTTTACATTTAGCATTGGGTTGGGTTGAAAATATCTGTGTGCTAACGCCTTGTGAAACACTTCACGATTTGACGATAAGGTGTTTAGCGATGTTGTGTTCATTTCAAATTTAACGAATGATTGTGAAATGATATTTTTCTTAAGTGAAAAGAAATGTATTCCCGATTTTGGACAGGGAATGTTTTATAAAAATGTTTTATAAAACAGAAAGGATTTCGAGGCCCAAAACCCGATGATTTCTAAAGTGATTTAGAAATGTATTATATGTTACATTGTGATTATTATGTTGTGAAATGATTTTCCCTACTTCGGGATATGAAATGATTTGGTATGTGGCTAAAGATTCGGGTAACCCTGAGACTAAAAGTATGGGTGAGAGGGCGGTGTATGCTCTCCTGAGTGGGAGGTGCATCGTCGGTGTAGCCTACTCCTATGTGGGGTAGGTGCACATATATATATCGAGTTGCGAGGTGCGTACCCTTTGCCTTGTCGATGGGGAGCACGATATTTGGTTGCATACTTGTTTGTATGCATTGTTATGTTTTGGAATTCATATTTCCAAATGATTTGATTTGAGATCCCGAAGTGAAATCTACTTTGATATAGAAAGTTAGATATGTATTTCAAAAGATTTGAAATAAGAAATCGGGAATAAAATCCAAAGGAATAATTTCTGTAAATTGAATTGGATTTGGAAAATCTAAGTGTGGTGATTAATCTAAATGGGTAGATTGGGATATTGCATGTTGATTGATGCATAGTAGATCCATATATCTATATTGATTGTTGTTTATACACTGGCTTTCATGGGGGTAAACCCGTTCCGCGAAAGTGGCGTGGTCCCGTGATTTGCCTTATTTTTGAACAAAGTTAACATCTGTTTTTGAGTTCTCACACCAGTCCCATGACTGACCTGTAGTTTGCTTTTCCCTTGCGAACTCGGGTGCCCCTATTTTCCACACGGGCAGTCGAGTAGTTTTATTTTGCAGATGTTTTGAGCAGGATTCTGGATTGAAGCTTTAAGCTGTGTCCAGGCATTTACAGTCTTCCGCTGTGTAGTTTATATTTCCGCTGTGCATTGTATTACATTTATGTAAATTTATCTTCCGCTGTGTATTATTTTCGATATACTCTGATATTCTGTACTCTGATGTAACATTATTATGATGTTTATTGAAGTCTTCTGTTATTTGTTCTGATGTGTTGTATACCCAAAGTTAGCGTATGCGGGATTCGAACGGTCTTGGTCGGTTTAGCGATCGATTAGGTCCGGGCGAAATCCGTGTCGTTACAGCGTGGTATCAGAGCTTTGGTTAAACTCAAATCTTTGGGGTACAACTCGTTAGAACTGAACAAAAGACTCATCAGAGGTAGGATTAGTAATGTCCTATAAAAGAATCCTCATTAGAGATAGAATCAGTAGCATTCTAGAATGAGTGACTCGTTAGAGATGGGGTTAGAAATGCCCTAGAATGAGTCGAGAGTTATTTGTTTATAAATAACGTATTTGTGATTGTATATATAATCTGATTTTAGAAAATATGATTTTAAATATATAAAATTATATATTTGAAAATATAATCAATTAATTGATTGATGTTTGTGTTGTTTGTTTATTTGTTTGCTAATTTTTAGCCATTTTAGCCTAATTGAAACAAATATTGAACGGTATTGAAAATTGGTCGCATTTGCTTGCATATACATATACTTACATTGAACAGGTCATAGCAAGGAGGCTAGAGCAGAGAATAAAATTTGTTTGCCCGACAAATAGGTACATGTTTACTACATAATTTACTGTTTTGTTTGGGTGATGATGATTTTGTGAGCCTATTGGATAGCCGCTTGGCTTTTTCTTTTTCTTTTTGAGATCTGAAGGACCGGGAACGCTATTTGCGATTTCCCGATGCTCCCATTGCAGGGGAGGTTATGGCGAAATTTTTCGAAAATTTAGGGTGTTAGCCAAATTTTTGAAATTTTGAAAATTCTCAAAAACTGAAAAGTTGGAGAATGGAAGCCAGGTCGAGCGTAGAGTTGAATTATCAAACCACTTTCGACTTTGTTCCTTTTCGGGGACGAAAAGTTTTAAGTGGGGGAGATTGTAACAACCCGTAAAATCTGGGCCAGTTTAAAATTTTTATTTTGGCAATTTTAGCGAATTCTGATTATTTAATATGAATTATTTTAAATAATATCGTCGAAAAATTTATTTTGAATATAATTCGAACGTATATATTATACGCGTCGTCGTTAGAATATAAATATTTATATATAATTATAAATAGAATTGAAAATGGCGCGGTAGTTTGATAATTCGATTTCAAACTTCAATTGAATGTACCGGGTGCAAAACAATCTGGATTTTAGTGAAACCAAAAATAATGGAATCTAATAGTGAATATCTTTCCAACGAATCCGAGAAATCAAGATTTCATATCGGGAATCAAAAGATATGTCCAGTTGAAAATTCTGAATAGTCGCTATGGAATTCAGGCCCTTAAAAATGGACATTTTGCAAATGACCTCGGATTTCGACGAAACCAGTTTTGTTGGATCCGCAGTGTCAAATTATTGCTAGATTCCAAATTTCATAATTTTTCGAATCAATATGTGAGCGTGGCAAAGGAAAACGCGTTTGACCAGTTTCAGTTGATTTTAATCGACTGGAAATTGGCCATTTTTCAAACGGTCTCAGAATTCGACGAAACTAGTTTTGTTAGGACCGTATCGTCAATACGAAGCTAGAAAATATTTTTCGAGAATTTTTAGAGTTAGTATGTGACCCTGGTAATTTGAAATGTACGTTTAAAATTCAATATAAAGAACTATACTTTAAATTCAACGGAAACTGATTGTAACAATCAAATCAGCTTGCGATACATATCCCATTGTGTTCGGAATGGGGGTAAAACGCTATGGACGACAGGCGGTGGGCCTCGTTTTGTGATCGAAAATAAAAGTTGCTTTTTGGCGAAAGATAGATTAATTAAATAATAAATAAAATAAAATAAACCCCCTCTTTTCTCTTATACATCAGTCAAAGCCCCCCCCGTCATTCGTGGATCTGAGGGAAAAAAAAAAAAAAAAAAAAAAAAAGGGTTCCACGATCACCTCCAGTCGACGCAATCGTGAGCCACCGCATCGGAGCTCCGCCCAGGCCGACCTCCACCGCGGCGTCGCCCCTCCGTTCATCTTGCACCCCCTCTCCTCGTGAAACCGTAGAACCGCCCACATCTCCGGCCACCAACAACCTGCTGAATCGATACAACCCCCAAACCCCGACCCTCCGCCACCGTCTAAGCCTCCGCCTGACCCCCAATACCCCTCCGACCATCAGCTCCAGTTCGACGCAGCAGGAATCGATTAAAGGTGCGTTTTTTTTTATATAAAACTAGTTTTTCCTATCAGTTTCTTTAATTTATATAAAGCATAGTAAATCTGAACATACTTTAATTTAAAACATTTTTTTTTTTTTTTAATCAGTTTTAATTAGGTATAAAACATTATTTTTAAAATAGTAAAGACCACATTTTTTTTAAAAATAGAAATATACTTTGTTTTAAAATACAATTGCTTTGAAAATAAATATGTTTTTTAAATAAAATTAGCTTTGTTTTGAAATGGTTATCGTAAGTATAAAAATTCGATTTTTATATAGATGATAGCATAGAATAAAAATTCGATTTTTAAGTATTGAACTTCGAAAGAAAAATTCGATTTTTATATATTGAACTTCGAAATAAAATGTGATTTTTATATATTGAATAGCGAAATAAAAATTCGATTTTTATATATTGAACTTTGAAATAAAAATTCAATTTTTATATATTGAATAGCGAACTAAAAATTCGATTTTTATATATTGAACTTTGAAGTAAAAATTCGATTTTTATATATTGAACTTTGAAGTAAAAATTCGATTTTTATATATTGAATAGCGAACTAAAAATTCGATTTTTACATATGTAGTGGCTATGGGCAACGAAGACGACGAAGATGCGATAGCGATGAAGATTTCTATCAAGGAAGTGCCGTGGAGTTAGGATAGCTATTGGTGAGAACTCCTCACTCTAAATTTTCTTTTTTCTAGTTATATATATATATATACTAGGATGTAGACGGTGCTTAGTAGCACCCGACACAATCGTCCACAGACCATGGACTTGTTTGTTTGATTGCAAATTAGTTAGACTATATGGTTTGGTTGGAATGGTTTGGTGAAAATATTATATATATCGAAAGTGAAAATATTATATATATCGAAAGTGAAAATATTATATATATCGAAAGTGAAAATATTATATATATCGAAAGTGAAAATATTATATATATCGAAAGTGAAAATATTATATATATCGAAAGTGAAATTTATATATATAGCAAAGTGAAAATATCGAATATATGAAAAGTGAAATTTATATATATAGCAAAGTGAAAATATCGAATATATGAAAAGTGAAATTTATATATATAGCAAAGTGAAAATATCGAATATATGAAAAGTGAAATTTATATATATAGCGAAGTGAAAATATCGAATAAATTGAAAGTGAAAATATCGGATATATTGAAAGTGAAAATATTCGAATTGAAAACAATGTATATGAAATATTCGAATTGAATTGAATAGAAAACGAATTCGAATTGAATTGAATAGAAAACGAATTCGAATTGAATTGAATAGAAAACGAATTCGAATTGAATTGAATAGAAAACGAATTCGAATTGAATTGAATAGAAAACGAATTCGAATTGAATTGAATAGAAAACGAATTCGAATTGAATGGAATAGAAAACGAATTCGAATTGAATTGAATAGAAAACGAATTCGAATTGAATTGAATAGAAAACGAATTAGAATTGAATTGAATAGAAAACGAATTCGAATTGAACTGAATAGAAAACGAATTCGAATTGAACTGAATAGAAAACGAATTCGAATTGAACTGAATAGAAAACGAATTCGAATTGAATTGAATAGAAAACGAATTCGAATTGAATTGAATAGAAAACGAATTCGAATTGAATTGAATAGAAAACGAATTCGAATTGAATTGAATAGAAAACGAATTCGAAATGAATTGAATTGAAAACGAATTCGAATTGAATTGAAATTTGAATTGAATAGAAATGAATTTTAAAACGAATCTATAAAGAAGAATTCAATTGTGATTTGAATTGAAAAGGAAGTTGAAAAATGTTTTTGAAACGAATTCAAAACTATTTATATAATTCGTTTTAAATAGAAATCGACGAAATATATATTATATATATTATATATATAATAAATGGCCTGAATAGAACGCGCCGCGCTGCGGCAGTTCGCGAATTTCGACCATTGACTTCGAACGGACATTACGGGAGATCCGACCGTCGGATTCTCCTGAAATCAGAACCGTTGGGTTCGTATCGAAAAGAGCTTTCTAAGGAATATTAGAAATTTGAAATCTAACGGTTGGATTTGGAGAGACGTCCAAATCAAATTCGGAAAAGGTCGCTGTAAGTGCAGTTCGATGGCCATTGATGGAAATCGACCGTACAGGCCTTGATAAAATTATTAAAAATAGTAATAATTTGTGTAAAATCATAAGAAATGATTTGGGAAGAATTGGGATGAAAAACTCCATATTTGAAAAGATAAAAATAGATTTTTATCGAAATGAACTAGTTTTGAACTAGGATTATAATTCTATTTATTTTTAAATAAATAAATTGAATTCGAAAAGGGTTTTAAAAATAACCAAAATTCCAATGATTGCATTGGAGTGGATTTGAATCGAAATTGTCTTCGGAATATTTCGATGTTGGGATTCGTGATTATACAGGTGTTGTTATGGAAATTTGAAAGATATATATATATATATATCGTTATTTCCCATACGACATCTGTTAGTCGTAGAACTCGATATTGAATATAAGCCGATATATTTTCTATTCAGAGCCTTGTATTGAATATCGAATGTGATTTGGGTTTGTCGTGAATGGTGTCTTCACTAACACTGTTCTTGAACCCAGTTGAGAAAAGATTAAATCTTTTTATTTAGATTTAATGAAGTGTACCAATTAAATAATATTTAATTGGAATTGAATTGATATTGATTTTTGGGTTTATCGTGAACAGTGTTTTAAATAACACTCGTTCTTTAACCCGATAATTAATGGAATGATTTTTGGGTTTATCGTGAACAGTGTTTTAAATAACACTCGTTCTTTAACCCGATAATAAATGGAATGTGACTTTGGGTTTATCGCGAACCGTGTTTTTAGATGACACTGATTCTTTAACCCAGTCACAGATTAAAACTAAGTGGAGTTTTAATGAATCTTTAATTAGATTGAAAAGATCGAGAATGGAGTATCACCAGTTTTGCTCCAGGCGATAGTTAAATCTTTAATTAGATTTGAACGTGAAATTTAGAAACTAACTGTCGGTTAGCCAAGCAGAATGGTTTTCTGGATATTGATCTGATGTTGGTTTCGGCCTTCGGGGTTAATATTTGGGGAATTATTCTCTTGATTAATTTACGGTTAGTGACTAATGAATTGGAATGAGGCGTATGTTAAATTTGATTGATTGATGGTTTGGATTGTGCTCGACCAGTTTATGAGCAGAATATGCTTTTACATTTAGCATTGGGTTGGGTTGAAAATATCTGTGTGCTAACGCCTTGTGAAACACTTCACGATTTGACGATAAGGTGTTTAGCGATGTTGTGTTCATTTCAAATTTAACGAATGATTGTGAAATGATATTTTTCTTAAGTGAAAAGAAATGTATTCCCGATTTTGGACAGGGAATGTTTTATAAAAATGTTTTATAAAACAGAAAGGATTTCGAGGCCCAAAACCCGATGATTTCTAAAGTGATTTAGAAATGTATTATATGTTACATTGTGATTATTATGTTGTGAAATGATTTTCCCTACTTCGGGATATGAAATGATTTGGTATGTGGCTAAAGATTCGGGTAACCCTGAGACTAAAAGTATGGGTGAGAGGGCGGTGTATGCTCTCCTGAGTGGGAGGTGCATCGTCGGTGTAGCCTACTCCTATGTGGGGTAGGTGCACATATATATATCGAGTTGCGAGGTGCGTACCCTTTGCCTTGTCGATGGGGAGCACGATATTTGGTTGCATACTTGTTTGTATGCATTGTTATGTTTTGGAATTCATATTTCCAAATGATTTGATTTGAGATCCCGAAGTGAAATCTACTTTGATATAGAAAGTTAGATATGTATTTCAAAAGATTTGAAATAAGAAATCGGGAATAAAATCCAAAGGAATAATTTCTGTAAATTGAATTGGATTTGGAAAATCTAAGTGTGGTGATTAATCTAAATGGGTAGATTGGGATATTGCATGTTGATTGATGCATAGTAGATCCATATATCTATATTGATTGTTGTTTATACACTGGCTTTCATGGGGGTAAACCCGTTCCGCGAAAGTGGCGTGGTCCCGTGATTTGCCTTATTTTTGAACAAAGTTAACATCTGTTTTTGAGTTCTCACACCAGTCCCATGACTGACCTGTAGTTTGCTTTTCCCTTGCGAACTCGGGTGCCCCTATTTTCCACACGGGCAGTCGAGTAGTTTTATTTTGCAGATGTTTTGAGCAGGATTCTGGATTGAAGCTTTAAGCTGTGTCCAGGCATTTACAGTCTTCCGCTGTGTAGTTTATATTTCCGCTGTGCATTGTATTACATTTATGTAAATTTATCTTCCGCTGTGTATTATTTTCGATATACTCTGATATTCTGTACTCTGATGTAACATTATTATGATGTTTATTGAAGTCTTCTGTTATTTGTTCTGATGTGTTGTATACCCAAAGTTAGCGTATGCGGGATTCGAACGGTCTTGGTCGGTTTAGCGATCGATTAGGTCCGGGCGAAATCCGTGTCGTTACATCATCCCATGAAGTAAAACTGGTAATACTTCATATCTAACACCACGGTGTTATCGGTAAATTCAATTACCATTTCACGTTCAAATCTAATTAAAGATTTAACTATCGCCTGGAGTATAACTGGTGATACTCCATTCTAACACCTTTTCAATCTAATTAAAGATTCATTAAAACTCCACTTAGTTTTAATCTTTAACTGGGTTAAAGAATAGGTGTCATTTAAAACACGGTTCACGATAAACCCAAAATCACATTCCATTAATTATCGGGTTAAAGAACAAGTGTTATTTAAAACACTGTTCACGATAAACCCAAAAATCAATATCAATTCAATTAAATATTATTTAATTGGTACACTTCATTAAATCTAAATAAAAAGATTTAATCTTTTTTCAACGGGGCTTAAGAACAGTGTTAATGAAAACACCATTCACGACAAACCCAAATCACATTTGATATTAAATACAAGGCAATGAATAGAAAATATATCGGCTTATATTCAATATCAAATTCTACGACCAACATATATCGTATTGGAAATAACGATATATATATATATATCTATATCTTTCAAATTTCCATAACAACATCTGTATAATCACGAAATCCAACATCGAAATATTCCAAAGACAATTTCGATTCAAATCCATTCCAATTCAATTATTGGAAATTCTGGTTATATTTCAAAGCCATTTCAAACTCACTTTATTTATTTTAAAAATAAATAAATTACTATTCTAGTTCAAAACTAGTTCATTTCGATAAAAATCTATTTTTATCTTTTCAAATATGGAGTTTTTCATCCCATTTCTTCACAAATTATTTCTGATGATTTTACACAAATTATCGATATTCTTAATAACTTTATCAAGGCCCGTACAGTCGATTTCCATCAATGGCCATCGAACTGCACTTACAGCGACCTTTTCCAAATTTGATTTGGACATAATTCCAAATCCAACCGTTAGATTTCAAATTTCTAATATTCGTTAGAAAGCTCTTTTCGATACGAACCCAACGGTTCCGGTTTCAGGAGAATCCGACGGTCGGATCTCCCGCAATATCCGTTCGAAGTCAATGGTCGAAATTCGCGAACTGCCGCGGCGTGGCGCGTTCTATTCAGGCCATTATATTATATATATAATATATACTTCGTCGATTTCAATTCAAAACACGCTTTATAAATCGTTTTAAATTCATTTTCAAAACGGTTTCAACTTCATATTCAATTTCAAATCAAAATTGAATATTCCAGTATACATTCGTTTTAAATTCATTTCAAATCGATTTCAATTCAAATTGATTTCTAATCCAATTTCAGTTCGTTTTCAATTCAATTACAATTCGAATTCATTTATATTCAATTTCAATTCGAATTCATTTCTATTCATTTTCAATTCGAATTCATTTCTATTCATTTTCAATTCGAATTCATTTCTATTCGAAATATCAGATTTTGAAATCATTTTCGATATTCATTATAGAATGAATTAAATCGATATAAATATCGTTCACGTCAAAATGGCGTCAATCTAATAAACACGGCTTCATATATTCCTATTTTCAAATATTCTATTTCAAATATTTCCTTTCAAATATTTCTATTTCAAATATTCTATTTCAAATATTCTATTTCAAATATTCTATTTCAAATATTCTATTTCAAATATTTCTTTTTCAAAACTGGAATGAGGCCCAATCAATTACCATATAATGTTAATTATATGGATTTTCTACAACACATGTATACAATAACAACGATGAATAATCAACCATCATCCAAAGTGCATTCTACACTGTATAAGCATCAAATATAAATATTCAACGCTTATAACGGTCTGTCAATCAATCGATCGACATACAACTAAACAATCGGGATTAGTGTACGTCAAATATCATCCCAATACCAGTGTGGGGTTTCAAACAATCAAACACAGATTTTATTTGTGCAGTTGGGCGATGTGTAAAATTTATCGTCCCAATAAATACAGTCAAATGTGTGTATATAAACAAATCGTCTGATCTGTTTATTTTTATTTCATTTCATATACATGTTAAAAATTCTATTTTTAACTATAAAATATTTTCCCCTATAAAATATTTTATTTCAACTATATAAATATTTCATTTCACATCACATCACACAATCAACTACACATCAAAATCAAACAATCAAGCATACAAGCCGTCCATGGTCTGTGGACGACGGGTGTCGGGTGCTACTAAACACCGTCTGCATCCTAGTATATATTTATAACTAGAAAAATAAAATTAAAAGTGAGAAGTTCTCACAGATTAGCTAATCCAATCCCACGACTCTTCTTATGTAGAAGTCTTCGCCGTTCTCGCCCTTTGTCACTTTCGTTGTCTGCTTTCTCTACATATATAAAAATCACATTTTTACTTCGCTATTCGATATATAAAAATCGAATTTTTACTTCGATATTCAATATATAAAAATCGAATTTTTACTTCGATATTCAATATATAAAAATCGAGTTTTTACTTCGATATTCAATATATAAAAATCGAATTTTTACTTCGCTATTCAATATATAAAAATCGACTTTTTACATCGCTATTCAATATATAAAAATCGAATTTTTACTTCGATATTCAATATATAAAAATCGCGTCTTTTCAAATATGAAGATTTAATCTTTAAACTTCACATATAATAAAAATGCCATCTTTCTTTATATAAAAATCATTACTTTCTTTATATAAAAATCTTTACTTCCTTAACTAAAAATCATATTTTTATTATTCCTATGATATAAAAATTATATTTTTAACCTTTTAAAAAATCACTTCTTTTTGTTTTCAAAAACCACTACCATTCGTTTTCAAAGATCACTTCTTTTTCATGACAAAGATTATATTTTTATTTCGCAACCATATATAAAGATCAAATTTGTACTAACTATATTAATAGAAAAATTATGTTTTTCTTCGCTACTTCATACGATCAAAAATCCTACCTTTCCACGAATAAAAATCGAATCTTTTTAACGATAAAAATTGAACCTTCCTTGTGTATAAAATCCAATCCTTCTTAGATAAAAGTAATATCTTTTATCACTATGTATATAAAAATAAAACTGATCTTTATATTCATAAATAAATTAATAAAATGAAAAAGAAAGAATAAAACTTACAGTGGTGTTAGGGCTTGAATGGGCGGTTTTGGGGAGGTAAAGGGGGAGAGAAGGAGGAGGTAGCATGGAGGAGGAGGAAGAAGAGGCGCTCGAGGGGGGGTGTGCGCTGGAGATGGCGCGGTGGCCTGGAGGTGGGGCCAGGGAAGGAGGAAGCGGCGGAAGTGGGGGGGGGGTGTGCGCTCGGAGGTGGCGCCCCACCTTTGAGGCGGCGGCGACGAAGGGGAGGGGGGTGCTCCTCCGATCGACGCGGGATTTCCCCCTTTTTTTCTTTTTTTTCTTCTTCTGATAAATCGATTTTCAACGGGGGGGGGGGGGGGGGGGGGGGAGGGGGGGCTGAGGAGATAAAGGAGAAAAGGAGGGGGGTGTTTTTTTTTATTATTTAATTAATTTAATTCCAAAAAGGTACTTTTAATTTCGACCTATAAACGAGGCCCACTGCCTGTCGTCCATAGCTAATTACCCCCATTCCGAACACAATGGGATATGTATCGTAGGCTGATTCGATCATTTCGATCAGTTTCCGTTAAAATCAACATATAACTCTATATATTGAATTTGAACGCGCATTTCAATTTACCGGGGTCACATACGAACTCTAAAAATTCCAGAAAAATATTTTCTAGCTTCGTATTGACGATACGGTCCTAACAAAACAAGTTTCGTCAAATTCTGAGACCGTTTGAAAATTGGCCATTTTCCAATCGATTAAAACCAACTGAAACTGGTCAAACGCGTTTTCCTTTGCCACGCTCACATATTGATTCGAAAAATTATGAAATTTAAAATCTAGTAATAATTTTCCATCCTGAATCCAACAAAATTGGTTTCGTCGAAATCCGAGGTCGTTTGCAAAATTCCCATTTTTAAGGGCCTGAATTCCATAGCGACTATTCAAAATTTTCAACTGGACATATCTTTTGATTCCCGCCATGAAATTTCGATTTTTCGGATTCGTTGGAAAGATAGTCACAATTAGATTATATTATTTTTGGTTTCACTAAAATCCGGTTTATTTTTCACCCGGTATGTCCAATTGAATTTTGAAATCGAATTATCGAACTACCACGCCCTTTTTAATTCCTTTTATATATAAATAAATAAATATTTATATTCTAACGACGATTCGAATAAATATATACGTTCGAATTCCATTCAAAATAAATTTCTCGTCGTTTTTATTTAAAATAATTCATTTTAAATAATCAAAATTCACTAAAATTGCCAAAATAAAAATTTTAAACTGGCCCAGATTTCCGGGTTATTACACATCCTCTGCCTACTCAGTGTGTCTGCCACCACATTACCCTTTCCAGGGTATAAAAAATCTCGAAGTCATAAGATGCTAGGAACTCCATCCACCTTTGTTGCCTTAAATTAAGATCCTTCTGCGAGAACAAGTACTTGAGAGATTTATGATTAGTGTGCAACTAGAACTTCTCTCCAAGCAAATAATGATGCCACGTCTTTAGTGCGAATACTATGGCAGCTAGCTCTAAGTCATGGGTAGGGTAATTCTTTTCATGAACCCTTTGTTGTTTACCTTCATAGCATACTACCCTTCCTTCTTGCGTCAGAACCGCTCCAAGCCCTGTACCACATACATCAGTGTAAACTGTGAACACTTTGTTTCCGTCGTGCAGGGTCAAGACTTGGGCTGTCGTCAGAGCCCTCTTCAATTGTTGGAAAGAAAAATCATAGCATATCCTATGAAAACGTCAAATTCTTCTTCGTTAGCCTGGTGAGTGGGGACGATATCTTTGCGAAGTCCTTAATGAACTTCCTATAATAGACGACCAATCCAAGAAAGCTTCTCACTTCTATTGCATTCTTAGGATTTTCCAATCTTGAACTGCAACTACATTTGCGGGATCTATTGCTATCCCATCTTTGGAGACCACATGCCCTAGAAATCTCACCTTTTTTCTCCAAAAACTGCATTTGGAGAATTTCACCTTGAGCTGATGTGCATGGACAATTTTCAAAACCTCTCTCAAATGTTGGGCATGCTCTTCCTCGCTCTTTGAGAAGATCAGGATATCATCAACAAAGACCACAACGAACTTATTTAGAAACTCCCGAAACACCCTAATCCTCCAATCAACAAAATAGGCGAGTGCATTCGTCAACCCAAAAGGCATAACGAGCCATTCAAAGAAACCATCTGGAAGTGGTCTTGTCTATACTGTCCTCGGCCACCCTCAACTGATGAAACTCTGTGGCCAAGTCTAACTGAGAGAATACCGATGCACCAACAAGCTGGTCAAACAGATCATCTATCCTCGGGGGGTGGGTGCATGTCCTTCTTTGTGAGTTTGTTCAACTCTCTATAATCTACAATTAAGCGAAGCGAACCATCCGCCTTAGTTGCGAATACCACCGGAGCACCCCATTCAGATATACTTCGCCTAATTAACTCTTTCTCAAGTAGCACCCCTACTTGTTTGCTAAGCTCCCTTCTTTCCCTTGGAGCCATATGGCATACAGGTAATGCAACTGGCTTTGCATTGTCTACCAAGTATATACAAAAATTGATCTCACGCCTTAGAAGTAAGCCCCAAACCTGCTCAAAAACATCATAATACTCTCGGAATACTGGTACAGATCGCAGACCGTTAATAAATGCGTCAAGAGACTTTAGGAAATTAAGCATGATGGACCCTTTAGGGTCACAAGAAATCTCTAGGGTCCTCCCATGGTAAGTCAAAAGTCTAACGACCCACCTCTTGCAATCCAGAATGGCACCATACATGGCTAGCCAATCCATCCCTAGAATCAAACCATAGCCCATAAAACTGAGCACTATGCGTCGCACTCAAACTTGACGCCTAACACAAAAATTCTTAAACCCCAACAAATCATGGACAAATGATCTATACCACCAATGGTGTTCGATACAACAATGGATCCACTACCATACTAGTACGAAGGTGTAGAGACTCAACCACAGAATTAAATATAAATGAATGCGAAGCACCAAAATAAAAAAGAGTTCTAATAGGATGATTGGAAAGAGAAATCAAATCTTCCACGGAAACTTTCCTACCTTGCTCTGGGGCACTGATCGCGAGAGCATGAACTTGCCCTTCAGAAGCTCCTTCCCTTTGACCTTGTCCTTGCTTCTTCGGGCACTCCTTAGAAAAGTGTCCGACTTCTCCACAACTGAAGCAAGCATTCTTCCTTATTTTGCAGTCCTTGATCAAATGACCCTCGCATCCGCAATTATGGTACTTCCTCTTATCCTTAGCCTTGTCATTCTTTCCGCCTTTATTTTGTTGTAGTTGCTATTGCCTTTTCTTGGTCCATACTTTCTTATTTTTTGTTTCCCCAACCTTAACTTCTTTCTTTTCAGCTTTATCTTCCTTATGCATCAAGGCTATATCAACAAGCCTTTCAAAAGTTGCTCCCATTGGAATATGATACATAGATAACCCATGGAGGGGTTCATTCAGTCCTCTAGCTAACCACAAAGCTTTCTTATGTGGAGTATCTACCAGCTCCAATCCAAACCTCGCTAGTTGGTTAAATTTGTTAACATACTCTTTGACAATCATGCCTCCTTGTTTGAGTGCAAGAAATCTTTCCATTTGCATGCTTTTCTCAACTTGAGAAAGAAACTTCATTTCAAACCTTGCTGAAAATCATCCCAAGTCTCCACTGGTCGCCCTGTTTGCATCACTTCCCAGTAGAATTGTAATAACCCGGAAAATCTGAGCCAGTTTAAAATTTTTATTTTGGCAATTTTAGCGAATTTTGAATATTTAAAATGAATAATTTTAAATAATAACAACGAGAAATTTATTTTGAATATAATTCGAACGTATATATTTATACACGTCGTCGTTTGAATATAAATAATTATATATAATTATGAATAGGAATTGAAAATGGCGCGGTAGTTCGATAATTCGATTTCAAACTTCAATTGAATGTACCGGGTGCAAAACAATCCGGATTTTAGTGAAACCAAAAACATTAGGATCTATTGGATGATATCTTTCCAACGAATCCGAAAGATCAAGATTTCATAGCGGGAATCAAAAGATATGTCCAGTTAAAAATTCTGAATAGTCGCTATGGAATTCAGGCCCTTAAAAAATAGACATTTTGCAAATGACCTCGGATTTCGATGAAACCGCTTTTGTTGGATCTGCAGTGTCAAATTATTGCTAGGTTTCAAATTTCATAATTTTTCGAATCAATAGGTGAGCGTGGCAAAGGAAAACGCTTTTGACCAGTTTCAGTTGATTTTAATCGACTGGAAATTGGCCATTTTTCCAACGGTCTCAGAATTCGACGAAATATTGAATGAAGCCTTATCTTTTAACAGCCAAGTGGCCAGCTGAATCTTCCTACAATCGTCCACTTCAAAAATTCCAAACAGGTCCTCCATCTCTTTGAGCCAATTCCTTGCCTCTCCGAACGTCTTGGTTCCGCGGAATGGATTTCCTCCTATAGCACAGAAATCTTTGCAGATCTTAGAGAAATTATCTGCACGCGGAGGAGGAGGAACGACGGGTGCAGCTGGGTGAGGAACGTCAGCTTGACCACCGGCAGGCACCGTGGGCTCTAGATACCTATGGAACCAGCTTGGTATCGTAACGCCCTCAGGAATATTAGGTTCCCCAGACATGTTGAAAAGAAAAGGGATTCATACAAAGGATCGAAAGATATTACATATGGCTTTGGGGAATATGTTTTTCAAAACATACTTTTCTTTTTGAAAATGATTTCTTTTAAAACCTTTTTGAAAATAATTTTCAAACAATTTATCCGATCCGATAACCTTCAGCTCTGATAACAAGTGTGATACCCCACATCCGTTAATGTCACCCATTAAGAGAATGCAATAAGTTTCGTGAAGCATTATAGGTAAACAGAAACAGAAACATTACAAGATAGATATAAAATAGCATCAAAATTTAAAACTTTATTAAACATAAAGCATCGTGGTTCAAAACATGGTTACATCATATGTTTGAAAAACATAAAACCCAGTACATCATTAAAATTTATGTCTTGTACTTTAAAACATCAAAGTACAATAATAAAAGAAGCATAATCCCCAAAACATAGCTATAGTAGAGAAACATGAAATTGAGCAATACATTTGTGCAGCACCAAGAAAGATGAAAGCAGAATCCTGATCAAGCTTGAGTACTCCCACCCTGAGAACCTAAGGAGGAGGGGGAACGGAAGAGAAAGAAGAGGAAACAAATTGGGTCAGGCATAAAGTCTGGCGAGTCCAGTTATTTTTAGCATATAAATAAGTAAAAGTATCATGACAGGCATATAAAGTGGATAAGAGAGATAACATCATAAAAGACATGTATGACAAGGTAAACAAGATCAACATGATAGAGTATATTGCGATTCTCTAATGATTTCTCTACACCAATACTAGTGTCTTATGAATAAGATGTTCCCCAACAAGTATAAGATGGTAGACTTAGGTGTACTTCCAGTGAGAGGTTTTCACCCCATACAATCAAAAGGCGGCCCAATATACCAGATTTATCCCTAAGGATATTAACGGGATCCCCAACATAACGGAGTCTAGATGTACCCTAATCGATCGGCTCCCTACTCCGTAGATACCCTGTGCTAGCGCCACAGTAGGGTGCATCACTCCCTAAAGTGGCAACCCTTCGTTTTTAGGAAGTGCACAACCATATCTATAGGTGTCACGATGTTTAAACCTCCTCTGCCGGACCCATGCACGCACATGACCCCATCGGAATGCGCCGCCCACACCGTCCCCCACGTTTGGATCTCTTACAATCAGCCTAGTAAGTGTGCCCCAGCACCGACCTAGTTCGGAGTATTCGTTTGATACCTATATATGGGTTACTGACTGAAACGGGTCTCACACACAAGATGATACAAATTTCCACCTACGCTTGCATCCCCATTAGGTTAGTAAAAGATTGCATAACCCCACATGTTAAGTTTGTGGGCCTATATATATAATTATTACCAACCCACCCAAGATTTAATTAACCAACCCACTGTTTCAAACAAGTTTACTTAACCCCTACTTAAGTTATTTGTTCATACAATCCCTATGGATTTAACTAGGTTAAGTATTCCAATTCATTACCATATTCATTTATGGTTATAATGCGCTAGACCTCCCACATTAAGCCTATCGCTTATGGATACTGGATATGTCGGTCAGTTTCGGGCAGTCTTCTTCACAAGTTGGATTTAACCTCGTGTATTAGCACATCTCATGTTTATGCACTTAGACTCCTCAAATTAGATTCACCACTTGTGCTCGTTGGATATGCCGTTCGCTTCTGGGCAGACTTCCACCACAAGTGTAATCTTACCTCGTGTCTTAGCGCGGTTGCAGTTTCTAATTACTGTAATTCTAGGCATTTCCATTATTAACCAATTATTCCTATGTCATTATAGGTTTCATGCCCCTTTCCCAAGTTATGTTCATAATGAACCATATACCCCAAAATTAAGGTCTTTAATCACAAGTTGATTTATTCCCCAAATTCATGTTCATATATTTCATTCAAGTTATGCCCAAATTTCCAATTACAAGTCATGCCCCAAATTTTACCGTTTTCCCCTCATTCCCAGTTTAACGCGTTCACATATTTCAGCAGCAGGCCTAGGCGCGAAGGTAGCCTGACTATAAAAATAAAAGGGAAAATATGTAGGGATGAGGATAGAAATGATTATACCAATAAGATCGACATATAATGGAAGAAATAGGCATAAACATATAGTGGCATAATGACAAGATAGGCATATAGGAATAGATATGATGAACATATGACAATAGAACTTATTCTAGCATTATAGGGACGTCATAAACAGGCATGATGATATCTAAACATTGAATTAGATATCCAACTAGTAACAGATCTGATTTAGCCACAAACATAACAGGAACATGCATGAGGTGATCTAAACAGTGAATTAGATCTATAAACAATGGTAGATCTGACATGATAAATAGGTATAGATTCAGATCTAGTTCAATGGTCATGTCAGAGTAAATTAGATAAACAGGTTATAGTAGATCTAATATGATATAAATAGTCACAGGCATAGATCCAAGTTATAGTCATGTCAAGATTTACTTTTAAACATTTAGATCTAAATGTAACGTAAACTCACTATGGTTGGATCTAAGAAAAGTAGAAGAAAGATTGCAGATGTTGAATAACAGATCTCTAAACTTGAATGACTTTATTACAGAAGAAGAAAAAACTTGATTTAATCTGGGTAGAGGCAGCGTCTAGTTCTCCATTATTTTTGGTGTGGAGAAACAAGAAAAATGAGGCCATATATATAGCTGCCCCGAAACCCTAATCTGCCCAGATCTGCCGCGGGGGGTCGACCCATGGGTCGACACCCCCTTATGAGGGTCGATCCAAGGGTAGACACCCCCTTGATGGGGGCGACACCCCTGGGCAGGAATTTTCCCGCTCCTCTATTTTCTACGATTTTGAACTGTTTTGAATGTTCTGAATATATTTTATTCATGTATATTCTTCTTATGCGTATATAAACTTCAAACCTTAATAACTTCTTCATACGGTGTTCGTTTTACGCAAACCAAGTGTCTATTTTGACCAGAATTCCGAGATGAACGCAATGACGCAGTCCGTTTCCATTAATTTTGAATATTAAAGTAATTATTCTTTAATTTATCATCTTTTAGTGTTGTGAAAATACGATGTGTTACAACGATCCCAGTAGAAATGTAATAACGGGTTTTACCCAATAGGAAAAATTAGCAACAGGATCTAGACACTTACTTTCCCTTCACTATCTAGTAGTCACCCCTAGTCCTGGCTGTGTACTAATAGTAATTTCCAAGAAACAACCTAGGCTTTTCAATGCTTACGCATTCAACAGGAACTTACCATTGTTCCAAGATAATTCTCGTTATTTACTCCATAGCCTTAAAAACTTTCCCTGTCTTCCCTAGGCACTAATCCTTACCTATTCCATGATTTTTAAAAACGTGGTTTGGCCTCCTCATTTTGGTTTCCTTCCAAAAGTTAAAAGTGTTAAAACTTTATTTTTTTCACCAAAACTTACTTTTGCCAAACCATAAAACATGTCATTTTATGAAAAAAAAATGTAAATAATCATTTTTTCTCAAATCACAAAAAATGGAGTAGATAAGGACAACTATTTTTCAATTAGGTTTATAACTTGTTCTTACCTATAAGGTCAGTTCAGTTACTTACTGCAAGGTGCAAACATCTACTCTATTTTTAATTTCTACAACTTATTTTGTCTACCCAACAAAATTTTAAGTTTTGCTTTTTAATCCTTTCATAACATAAAAATTAGTGAGCTATCATGCTATATAATGTGCACCTTTTACAGAGAGAATTTTATTTTAGAAAAAAATTTCACAAGAAATCACTATTTCGAAAGTATACCCCATTTTACGTTAAAACCCAATATGTACTTTTTTAATATGTTCTTTACATATTTTAAAACTGTAACTTTTAACATCAAAACTTGGAAACACAATAAACCATCTTGCAAAAGCTTTTATAATTTCAAGTTCTTAAAAGTTAACTATGGGGTTAGACTCAAAGTGGGTTTCCCACTTTTACTAGGTTTTCCTAGTCATTCCCGCAAAGTCAATTCTCTCAACTATATATATTCCTAATCCATTTTTCTCTTTTTTAACCTTTTCCCAACATATAAGGTTTTACTGCTAAACCCATTAATCATGAAATACTAACATATGGAATTCACCTTTCTTCCATACAAAATATATTGTACACTTCCCACCCAAATTACCTAAGGTCTCAGATTTCCTTGTTGATTCCTTAGCGTACAAAAAAGATATCCCAGCTTTTACCATATTATGCCTTCTTTATATAGTGGGTTCCTCTACGGACCTAGATATACATAATATATTTATATTTTTTTTAAA
The DNA here is from genome assembly GCA_030737875.1 of Allium sativum. NCBI lineage: Eukaryota > Viridiplantae > Streptophyta > Magnoliopsida > Asparagales > Amaryllidaceae > Allium > Allium sativum. The sequence continues at coordinate 309,638,132 of CM060912.1, read as the reverse complement.
ATATAAATGTGTTCACTCATTATCTATATACCAGATGTAACAACCCGAATTCCGACAGATTGAATTTTTTTCAAAATTCTAATCTATTGAAAATCGTGTTGGTTTTTCTGGTATCCTGTAGAAAAGACAGAGATAATAAACATATCAAAGCTTGGAAACATCTCACAACGGAATGAAATAAAATATAATATAATTAAATATAGCCTCACCTAGATAATAATACTGCCTAACCAGTATCCAAAGCTATCATATCTCTGCCATAATTCTAACCTGCAAGTATGTTATGAGGAGGGGGTCAGAACACAAGTTATGGTGACTGGGTTTAAACTACACATTTTGGATAACCCTACATATATTGTTCAGTTACATTTTCTTATTTATTAGGTTACTTGGGTTAACAACACTCAAGGCTTAAACACTCGTCATACCCATCTACTCCCAAGTAGATCAACCTAATACAGTATATATGTAGCTACCCCCCATAACAAAGTAGGGTATCCCACTCGTGGTCTCTGCCGTAATGCCACAGAAACATACGTAATCCCTAATTCTATGCCAGAACGACGTACGGATCTCTGTATAACAACGTTATGTTCCGCATAGAATTGTCATCGCCATGCTATGCAAGCGTACAGACTGCCATCTTCGATCGAATCAGATTTCATCACAGAGTAATGTCCTAGAGTCTACGATACACCACCCGGGCAGACATGCATGTATCTAGACTTTTTACGTACGTATCATTAATTGTACTCGATGCCTCAACCATAATGATACACCATCTGGAAATAGTATGCATGTATCCGAACGTATTATCTACTATGCACTGAGTTCCATAACATGGCTGTACAAGAAACAAGGAACTTGGACGGGAGCTTTTCAAATATCTGTATACATAGATGCTATGGTCTGCATTTTCATGGTGGTTATGGTCCGCATTTTCATGGTGGCTATGGTCCCACTAGACCCCTCCCTCAACTAGTGAAAGACAAACAGATGATAGCTAGTGACATGACCTAGAAAAACAACAAACAAAATCCTAATTGGCTTGTTCTGCAACCAAAGCCTTAATAGTGAAAGGTCGATGGTCTGTAGGTTTTGCTCCCTGTTTTTCCGCATCACTCATCACGCATCATTTGATTGTATGACTGGTACCCGACAATTACTATCAATCAGATGGTTGGACCCACCAAAGGCAAACAGATAAAATGGTGGTAACCCACCTAGTCACAAGGCAACAAGAAATCACCTATGCCACCCTACAACCTTCTGGCTGCCCACTATCGTGGTAGTCAAGGTATACTTACCAGGTAGTAGCGTGTAGACCCAACCTCTGTGAGCACAGCCTAAGCGCTGCCACTGCACAGAGGACTACCCGGAGTACCCTCTACATCCCGGGAAGCCGCGTGCTTCCCCTTCCAGTCCTTCGGAGCCAATAGAATATCAGCAGAACAACAAGCAGAATAGGCAGAATAATCAGATGGACATGCGCTCCCTTCGTATCTCATGACACCACGATGATCTACCATGTTGGGTTATTCACCTTTAAACGTACAGACTGGTACAAGCACCTCAGTTGATGTGTTATCAGATCCTATGTCTAAACATTTAATTACGCGCTTGCTTTACCTCATCAGTTTTCCAGTTAACTTGCTTATTTCAAGCCATATTGACTTCTTATTCAAGTTACTAACTTCCTTTTCCTTATTAATTTCAGTTATATAACTTAACCCATTTAAGTTCATTAATAAGCCTTTAACATGTTATTCTTATCAACAGATTTCAGATTCTCAGGTTTACATATTACTTAGTTTATAATTAAGTACAACTTATTGCATTTCATAAGTTTTCCCTTCTTTTCTCTACTTATTACAAACAATAGGTTTCGGGATTCTAGATTTTCAAATTGCTTAATTTATAATTAAGTGCAACTTTTCCCATTCCAAAAGTTATCTCATTTTCTCTATCGTTTATTATAACCTAAGTTATAATTTCCACTTGTCCCTAGGACAAGCCTACCTATTATATTTCCTTTTCCCATTCAGTTTATTCATAATAGGTTATTATCGTTCCCCGTTCGTTCCAATTATTTTACTGTTGTAACTTTCATTCATTTCCATTAATTACAATTAATGCCATTTATTTCTATCCTGTTATATACATATATTCATATATATATATATATGTTTATGCACCAGACCTCTCACATTAAGCCGATAACTTGTGGATGCTGGATTTGTCGGACGGTTCCGGGGAGACTTATACTAGAAGTTGGACTTAACCTCATGTCTTAGCACCATTATATGTATGTTTACGCACCATACACCCCACATTAAATTGACCACTTATGGACGCTGGATTTGCAGGGCGGTTCCGGGCAGACTTTCTACCGCAAGTTGAATTTAGCCTCGTGTCTAGATGCAGTTACAATTTTCTATTTACTGTAAATTTAGGCACATTCATTTATCCAAATTTTACTGTTATTCTTATTAACAATTTTCTGTCATAATAATATTCTTAACAAATATTCATTTTCATTGTAAATTTCATAATTACAGTGTTCACAGAAATTCCCAATTCAGACAGGTGATTAATGGAAATGGATTTTATACAACAGAAATGTTCTAGCAGATGTAATTCAATTACCACAATGATTCCCAATTCCATTACAACTCAACTTACAATATCCAATTAACAGGTTATTAGAACATGCCTATATACAATAGTAATCCTTTCCACATATTCTAACAGGTTTATACATTTCAGCAGATTTATATATATTTCAGCAGAATTTACATTTCAGCAGATTTTTACATATTAACGGAGAATGCCAAATGATAGATATATCATTATCAAAAAGTGTAACTTAAATCCACTCACGTAGAAGCTTTCCAATTCATGAATCTGGTCTAGATCTAGCATTCCATGGCTCCCCTTACTGAATCTAGAACCTATATTACCATGGATTCACAGTTCTCAAACTAAAAGAAAAGGGAAGAAAGAAGAGAAATCTAAATTGACCAGATCCAGGAATTTACCTCACTTCGATCAGAACTCTGAACACCCATTTGCAGATATACATTATTTTTCCTTCAAATCTTGAATCAGAATTTCCTAAACTAAATATTTGATTTTCTAAAGAGATTTAAGGAGGAAGAAGAATGGCAGAGTCTAGACATCCTCTAAGAAAATATGAGATTTAGGTTAGGCTTAGCTAGCCTATTTATAGGCGTTCAGGAAAGTGGATATAATCTTGCACACGTAGCGCTGAGTCAGCAATGAATGTAGTTTGAAAAACAGTCTAGATTCATTGAACGAATCTTCCCAAATATGGGGTGTGTCGACCCACGCCCCCCTTGGGTCGACCCGACCCTTTCTTGGGTCGACCCAGGCCCCCCTTGGGTCGACCCGACCCTTTCTTGGGTCGACCCAGGCCCTGGTTCGGTCTCTTTTCTTCTTCTTCTGCGCATTGTCTTTAGTTTGAATGGATTTGAATTATTCTTATATTATATTTACATATAATCTCCTTATATGTACACAAAACTTCAAGTGCCCATTTTACACGTATTTCTATACACACAACTTTTATTTCGTTTTCAAAATTCAAACAATGTTATGCCATTATTTAATTCTTACCTATTTTCATTAATTGCAGGTTTATTTTGAATTTCTTATATATATATATTTGCACATATATATGCATATATTCACATATGCATGTATATATATTTTTTGTACTTCCTTATGCGTATAATTTTCCTTATATGTGCGTTTATACATATTTTCCCTTAATGACATGTATTATTTTAGTCATTTCTCTAAAATAAAAATATGGCGCCTACGGGAATCGAACTTGCGCCACTCTCTTGGAAGTCACATGTCTTTTCCAACTGAGCTACAAGGGCTTTTGTTAACAAGGCTAAAAATAATGGTGGTCATTGTTCCTTTCTTATACCTCCTTTTCATGTTTGTTATAATTTTTCATTCGAAGGCATCTCTTTCGTCTTAAATCCGTTTTCTGCAATCCGTTAGTCTAAAGTGACCAAAAAACCGCCACGGATGCAATGACGCTAATCCGGTGACCAAATTCTGGAATCTCTTCAAATTTTATTTTATTATTTAATTAAAATGCAGGGTGTTACATATGCCAATATTAGGATTTTGGGAAGGTCCTAAAGGTTTAAGTTTTAATTTAACTATGGTATAGGGTGTATAATGAATTTGATATTTAAATAGGAAAGTTCATATGTGGGTATTTGGATATGAGCGGTAAGTCCAAATTATTCAGATGTGGCAGCATCGCAACAGCCAGACTTCACTTTTATTTTGTGAAATTGTTGATGAATTGGATTAGAAAAGGGGAAAATCTATAAGCATGACAATGAATGGAGAAAAATGGGAGATTTAGGAATTGGGTTTTAGATTGGAAGAGGGATATGAAGATTTTCAAGTTTAAGAGGGGTGCCACTTGGAAGAAAATAAAACATTGGAAAAATTATTCAGATGTGGCAGCATCGCAACCGACACTGGAATCAGTTAATGGCATTGGGTGGAAATGAGATTCAGAAGAAAAGAGCAGCAGACGCGATGTGCGAAAATTTAGAATATATAACTAAAAAACGTTTCTTTGCTTGGGTCAATCTAGGCATAAAGTGGATCGGCACATGTGTCGACCCATCTTCGGGTCGGGTCGACCCAACCCTACTGTCACTTCCAATCCTCGTAACTTCTTAAAAAATCCTCTGTTTCTTTCGAAATTTGTTCCATACCAAGGCCTACCCATATCTTTATTCGAATCTATACTCCTTTTCGACGAATCTGAAAGTTTTCATCATGCTTCCTAGACAACATCCACTATCAACCCTTTTTCCCCCAGTTGACGCCCCAAGAGATTGCTTGGTGCAGTTACAGTAGAAAGATAGCCCAATCTTATGTGGATTCTGCGGGATACCAGATTTAACTTGAAAGAGGGGTAAAAATTTCAAACTTTCAGAATACCGCTTTGGAGCAGCTATTTCAGGATACGATGTCGTATTAGGTTCTGAGCGCTACAACTGGATGTGTAACGACCCGCATTCTACGCATCAGAGGATCATAGAATATTTATTTCATTATCATATGAGGTCATATAGTCATGTAACTTTGGGGAACGACTATTGGGGTCATTTCCCATGTTCACGATTTTTGCCGATTTTTAAATTTTGCCCCTAGCGAATCTTGTTTCGCCTATACCTTTTGATTGGTAAAGAGTTTTAACCTAAAACCACTTCCATTAGATTCGAATGATGGTTTACCTTTCCGTAATGTGGTCACACTTGTAAAACAGACTTACCGTTTGGGAGATATGGCTGAATTAAGTCTTAGAAGGTGAAAAACAGCTTAATTGGGCTTAACCGGGTGATTAGCAGCTAGGCCCATTGGGGGATTTCAGGATTAGAGCTATATGAGGGATGATTAGGGTTAGAGAAACCTTTTTTGTCAATTTCCAGCCGCCACTTACCTCTCTTCAACCCTAACAATGGCCTCCACTTTCTAAATTCATCCCAAATCACCGTTTAATCGCGTATTAGCTTAATCTACACCAAATCAAGGAAATCTAGTGGCAAATCAGAGTTGGGCTGCTGCTAAGCATTGGAATTCAACCTATAACAGTAGCAAAGTTCAGATCTAAGATTAATTTGTTGCCAAGGTGAGTGATTTGTATTGTTTTTCACTAATTACGGCTAATTAGGGGTGATTAGTGATAATTAACGAAATTATGGCTTAGAAAAATTTGTAAAATTCTAAAATATTAGGGCTCTGATAAAAATTTGGGTTAATTTGGAAAAGTTCAGCTAATCCTATCATTAGTCATGGTTAAACATGATTAACGGGAAAACAAGGGTTTTTGGGTATGTTTGATCTTTATATACATGTTAAATTATGGTTTTGGTGTTTGTGGGTGATTATACATGTTGCTATGACTTTTTGGCATGTTTTATGGTTGTTTAGAACAGTTAGAATGGTCGAAAACGCCGTCGTGTGGCGTAAAAACGGTCGTTGGAAGTCGCAGGAAAGTTGCGAAGGAACCGGATCAGATCATCCCCCCCCCCCGAACCGACCCGTTCATGACATGGAAACCGAACCGCTCACCTACCTGAGTCGCGAACCGCATCTGAAGGCTCCGGACCGACTTGTTGTGAAGTAACCCAATCTGTTCGTGCTCTATGCACCACGAACCGTTCGCCTGAAGTTTATCATGAGCCGCTACTCAAGTTTTCACGAACCGACCCAGGTGGAATTCTCCGATCCGAACTAGGAATGGGGGATACGAGCACCAAAGCACCACGACCTGACCCATATGGAGCATTCTGATCCGAACTGAGGAGGTTGGACTCGAGATGTGAACCACGAACCGAACCGGGAGAACGATCTGAAGCAAAGAGAAGTGAAGAACCGAACCGATTCGGAGATGATGACCAAAACCCGAGATGCAAAGGTAGTCCAAAGGAGAAGTTTGTACTCAGGATCCAGATGGGAACCAACGAGTTAACTTCATGAGTTGGGCTTTGCTGCGGGGCGTGTGCTAAGGGGTTATCGACGTCCATAACTTTGATTCACCACCAGGACGGATGTTAGGCTACGGATCAGTGCAGTGGGGTAGTTATTACTCCATGGGGCAGAGTGATCGTAGCATGGCTAGAGCCAGTGCAGTGGAGTCGTCATGACTTCATGGGGAACAGTGGACATAGCAAGGGATTAGTGGCTATGGATCAGTGCAGTGGAGCCATCATGACTCCGTGGGGCAGAGTGATCATAGCAAAGGATTTGGGTGATCAAAGTGGAGGATATCATATGCTTTACACACTGAGTGAGAGATGTGAGGATGGTTACTATGCTTGATTGTTTGCCATCACTATGACATGCACACCCCCTTCCCCGTATCTTTACACCATATGTTAGTGTAACCTTAGAGTATTGTAAATCTTGTTGTGCTAATTCTTTGGTTGTAGGTCCAGGTTCATGTATGGTTTAGTACACCTGTTATTGATTTGTTTTGCTGCTTATCGCTCATATCAGACTTTTGTCTGACCCAGAGTTTTATGTCTCTTCTTATTACTCTGGGTGCTCTTAAACGGGCAGACTAGAGACATGTTAGGTGATATGCACGAGTAGTTGTACCGGAGACGAGCAGAAGGCTTCCACGTATGATATATATAGATATTCTCTCTGTGTTGTTGCAATTCACTACTTTGGGCATTAGTAGTGCACCTTTTTCTTTGGTTTAGAGACAATATGTTGGAGTTGTAATAAGCTGTATTTTGAATTTCCGTTGCTACGATGATTATGGTTTAGTTTTCAGCTTATGCACTATCTCGCCTGTTTTATGTCAAATATATTATTATTATAATTTATTCCATGCACTGTGAGACATTCTACAGGTTCCTTGTTAGTTTAAATTTCTTTCTTTTCCTTTCTTTGGCGACCATCCTGTGCTAGTTGGACATCGGCACAACGCATTTCGAAGGAAATGTCGGCAGGTTCGGGGCGGGCCATCACACTTGGTATTAGAGCTCTAGGTTGCGTAGTTAACCAAGGGAAAGACACCAGGGAGAGATAGTACGTGTATGAGAGCACGTATTTGTTATATTTTGGGTTTTCAAAAGTTATATATATACCATTAGTATATTTATGGATGGAGTCGCACTGCACTGGCACCACAGAAGAGATGGTTAATCGTTTTCTCTTTACAGATAAGACGATGAGCCGATATACGAGGAATACTGGTTCAGGAGCCAATAATAGGAATGCTCCTGATATGAGGACGATGTTCACTGACTTCATGAGAGAGATGCTTAGGGATGTTCAGAGAGTAGGTCCTAATGCTGCAAATGGTGGTGGTGCAACGGTACAGGTGCCTAGGGCCGATTTTTCCAAGCTCTGTAAAGACTACACTAGTCTTGGTGGGAAGCCGTTCCATGGAACGGAATTGGCTACAAAAGTTCGGGATTGGCTTGATAGTTGTGAGTGCATCTTCGAGGACTTAGGGATCGAAGATGCGACAAAGAGAAAGCTAACATCCCGTTAGCTGCAAGGACGAGCTATGAATTGGTGGAATGCTATTAAGGCAGCTACCCCTGAGGATCAAGTTACTTGGGATCAGTTCAAGACCCGATTCAGTGATAAGTTTATCCCAACTGCTCAGAAATCAGAGTTGTTTAGAAAGTTCTTGGAGCTTAAGCAGAATGGTAAGGCAGTCCCGGAGTATATTGCGGAGTTCGATACTTTATCGAAGTATGGATTATCCCTTATTTACACTCTCGAGAAGAAGAATGAGAAGTTCATAACAGGTTTAGATCGGTACTTGGGGGAAGGCTTATAAACCATATTGATGAGACTTTTGAATCGATTGTTGGGAAAGCATTGAGGTCAGGGAGCCTTTATCCTACACCCAAGACTACAATCGCTGTTGTATCTGCAGATGGGCCAAAGCCGCATGCAAGCGGTGGAGGCAAGAATAATTCTCAGAATAAGAGGAAGCAGAACAACGCTAAGGATGTTCAGAAAAAGGGTAAGAAAGATGTTGAGTGCTTTAGTTATGGCAAGAAGGGCCATTATGCTAAAGAATGTCGAGCAAAGCCGGCGGATAGGAAGTGCTTCAACTGCGGCCAAGTGGGACATCACAAGGATAAATGTCCGCAACCACCTAAAGAGAAGCAGATTGCGAAAGCATATGCTATTAATGTTGTTCCTTCTTCGTCGAATGCACCAACTGCGGCGGAGAAAGGAAAGAATGTCGTTATTCAAGGTATGCTTTCTGTTTATGATGTTCCTATTCAAGTATTGTTTGATACTGGGGCTTCCCGTTCCTTCATATCTAGTGACCTGGTAGATAGATTGGGATTGGAACCCGAGATAGTCGATAGACCTTTAGCAGTGACGAACCCGATTGGTGGTTCGACTAGCCATAGTATGATTTGTCGAAATTTGGTCATATCGAGTCATGGATGTATGTTTGCTTGTGATTGCTTTGTTTTGGGCTTTACTGGGTTTGGTGTTATTTTGGGAGTCGATTGGCTCCAAAGATACGGGGTGGTGGTAGAATGTGAGGGCTTTTTGGTGACAGTTAGAGCGGATGATGGGCGGAGGGTAGTGATGGGGTAATGGCTAATTTTCTAAATTCCCTCGACATCCGGTAGGATGAGTTGTCAGATGTGCCTGTGGCTGGCCAGTATCCGGACGTCTTCGAGGAAGTGACCGGACTTCCACCACACAGATAGATTGAGTTCCGTATTGATTTAGTGAAAGATGTCAGACCTATAGTGATGCCACCTCATCGTATGGCACCAAGGGAGCAGCGAGAGCTCGGGGTGCAAGTAAGCTGTAACAACCCGGAATTTTGGGGCCAATTTAAAATTTTTATTTTAGAAATTTTTATGTATTTTAATATTTAAAATAATTTATTTTAAATAATAACGACTAAAAATTTATTTAAATCGAAGTTAAAACAAATAAATTTAATTTAATTATAAAAGGAGTCTAAAACAGTGCTGTAGTTTTAAAATTTGAATTTGAACTTTAACCGAATGTACATAATTCATTTTATATTAGAATTGAGCGAAAAAAGAAATATTTAAATCTGTTTAACCATATCTTTCTAACGAATCTAAGAAACTTAAATTTCACTTTGAAAGTAAAAAGATATGCCCAGTTTAAAATTTAGAAAAGTCACTGTAGAATTTATATATTTTTTAATATAAAATATTAGCCTTAAAAATAGCCATTTTGCAAACGACCTTTGTTTTCGACGAAACCACTTTTGTTGGAACCGAAATGTCAAATTATTGTTAAGTTTAATTTTTCAGAATTTTTCGAATTAATATATGAGCGTGGCAAAGGAAAACGTGTTTTGTCAGTTTTGGTAAAATTTAATCGACCAGAAAATGGTCATTTTTCAAACGGTCTCAGAATTCGATGAAATTAGTCTTATTAGAACCGTATTGCTAAAACAAAGCCAGAAATTATTTTTCTGGATTTTTCGGAGTCCGTATGTGGCCCTGGTGAATTTAATTATACGACAGAATTAATTTAATTAAGGATTTAAATATTAAATTAAATAAAATAGGCCAGAGATGACCAAACGGGCTGACGGGACCTATTCCATCGTGTCCGGAACGGGGGTATTTGCCTGGGAACGTCTTTCGTTGGACTGAAATTATATTTGTTTAGAACTAACGGATTTAATTGTAAAATTAAAACATTTATTAATATTTTATTATAAATATTAGTTAAGAGAAAACCCTAATCCCTAATGCCTTCGCTTACAGTAGCCGCCACCTAAAGGAATCAATGGCCACATTCTTACGAATTTCAATCTCTTCTTTCTCTCCAATTATGTAACAAAATCACGTCAAACCAAAACCGAAATCAAAGAGGGCATCATCATCTACAATCTGAACGGATATGATGGATTTTAATATCTTGGATTTCTCGATTTGCGCACACAAAGGAGCGGCGGTTGGTGGCGTTTTCTGGCCACCAGGGACCGTCGAACTCGGCGGCAGTGAGGGTGCAGGGGCATCGTGCTCCGGCGAGTCATGCAAGGTGGTCGGATCCAACTCTGATCAACCAGAAGGCGTGCAGAAGGGAACCCTACGAATTGAGGAAGCATTCGAACTGGCCTGGAAGGAGATTGAGCAAACAACAGCCTGAGTTTGTTAAGTATATTGAGGTTAATTAATTTTAACTAAACCAAGTTAAATATTTAATTAAAGTGTCTAAAATTGAAACTTGAATATCTTTTTACTACATAATCAGATTTCGACGAAACTGAATACGTTAGAACCGTATTGACAAGATCTAGCTAATGGAACTGACCAGGACCAAAATTGAGCACTTCTGAAATTCAGGGAATTTCAGATCTGAATTAAAACTATCGGTGAGAAATCTATTTATTTCTTTCTTTTATAATTAAAAATAATTTCTGAAATTATTGTTGTTAATTTACAGTTGATTCAAGCTGTTATCATCTTGTGTTAAATGTAGATTATACAACTGTTTGTTTGGTTCTATGATGTGGCGATAGAATGATTGAAATTAACATTTCTGTAAATTTGAATTAGACAAAAACAAAATTATCATTTTGTTTATTGTACTGATGGGATTGAAACAATTCTGTTAATTAGAATTAGATTGAACAAATTTACTATTTTGTTCATTGTATTGTTAAATTAACACTTTGGTTAATTAGAATTTGATTTAAACAAAAATATATAATTTTTGTTTTTATAAAAGAATCAAATTTCTAAAACATCAAAATTTGTAAATATATTGAATTAGTATTTTTCAACATATATGAAACACAGAATTTGGTTAATTTGTTAAACCAGCATTTTAACATTTACATGAATCAAACATTTTATTCAATTTTGTTGAGTCAAATTTTGGAATAAGATTTGAACAAATATGGTTATGTCATTTTGTTGGACTAGATTTTCAACAAAATAGAATACACATTTTTATGCAGTATTGTCTACATAAAAAGAATAGATTTTTAAAGATGCCTTTTTATTTTCAAATTAGAGACAATAAAGAAGAACTGATTTCAAAGTTGCATTTTTATGTAATTTGTTTTCAAAAATAAAAAAGATTACATTTTTAATTTAGTTATGTTTTCATTTAAAAGATTTTTTTCAATATTACATTTTTGTGTAATATTGTTTACATTTAAAAGATTAGAATTTCAAGTTATCTTTTTATGAAATGTTATTTACATACAAAAGATTAGAATTGCAATACATCATTTCTAGGTAATATTGTTTACATATAAAATAGTAGATAAAAAAAATACATTTTTATTAGAAAATGTGAAGTCGATAAAAAAGTACATTTTTATTAGAAAATGTAAATTAGATTAAAAAAAGTACATTTTTGTGAGAAAATGAATATTAGAATAAAAAGTACATTTTGCTAGAAAATGAATATTAGAATAAAAAGTACATTTTGCTAGAAAATGAATATTAGAAGGAAAAGTACATTTCTGTTAGAAAATGTAAATTAAAATAAAATCATTTTTGTCATATTAAAAGAAATTTATTAAAAAGGATCATTCTTGCCAAATTAAAAGGATGAAATAGAAAGATACATTTTTGTCATTTTAAAAGAGGTGAAGTAAAATATTCATTTTGTCATTAAAATGAATAAGACCAAAAATATACTTTTGGTCAATAATTAAGAGTTAAAATTTTATTGTCATTTGTTAACAATAAAAAGTATTGAAATAAAAGTTAAGATATTTATTGTCATTTGTACACAATAAAAAGAATTGAAATAGATGTTTGTGATGTTGTAATGTTTGATGTGTTAAATGTATTGTTAGTATTTTCTAACTGAATATTACACTCCATTTACAAGTCATCCGACTTGTTTATGTGATTGGGTCGATAATTTTCACACATCGCCTAAGTGCACAAATAATTTATTATTTGATTGTTGGATGAAACCCCACACGGGTGTTGGGATGATATTTGACCTACACTAGTCCCAATATCTAGGGTAGAATCCACTTTGGTTGTTATTTGGGTCGTTTCATAAGCGATCTTTTGAAGAAGGGGTTTATCAGAAGAAGTGTTTCCGAGTGGGGAGCACCAGTTGTGCTTGCTACCAAGGCAGATGGTTCCCTTCGATTGTGTGTGGACTACCGCGAGTTGAATAAGGTGATGAGGAAGAATAAGTATCCTCTACCATGGATAGATGATTTGTTTGATCAGTTGAGTGGCGTGAGAGTGTTCTCCCAGTTGGATCTCACGACAGGTTTTCATCAGCTTAGGGTGGAAGCTGAGAGTATAGCTAAAACAGCATTTCGGACGACGTCTGGATTCTATGATTGGTTGGTCACGCCATTCGGGTTGACCAATGCACTAGCATATTTTGTGGATCTTATGAACAAGGTATTTAGAGATCAATTGAATAAGTTTGTTCTTGTGTTCGTGGATGATATCTTGGATTATTCGAGGACAGAGGAAGAATACACGGAACGTTTAAGAGTGGTGATGGAGGTGTTGAGAAAACACCAATTGAAAGCGAAGTTTTCTAAGTGTCACTTCTGGAAGAGAGAAGTGAGATTCTTGGGCCATGTTGTTTCAGAGAATGGTATTGTCATGGATCTTGCAAAGGTGGCTAAGGTACAAGATTGGTCTACGCCCAAGAATGAAACAGACGTAAGAAGTTTCTTGGGATTAGCTGGATATTATCGTAAGTTTATTCAAGACTTCTCCAAGATACCGGCACCGTTAACTCAGTTGACCAAGAAAAATCAAGCTTTCGTTTGGGATGAAAGGTCTGAAAATGCATTCAAGAGCCTAAAGGAAAAGTTAACGCATGCACCAGTGTTAGTCATTCCTAAAGGGAATGAAGAAATGACAGTATACACGGATGCCTATGGTACTGGGCTTGGTGCTGTATTGATGCAAGGAGGTAGGGTTGTAGCTTATGCAAGTCGGCAACTGAAACTGCATGAGAAAAGATACCCTAACCACGATTTGGAATTAGCAGCGATCGTGTTCACATTCAAGATGTGGAGACATTATCTCTTGGGAGAAAGATTCGAGTTGTTTACTGATCATAAATCGTTAAAGTATCTCTTCTCTCAGAAGGATCTAAATCTCCGACAGCAAAGATGGTTAGAATTCTTGGCTTCCTATGATTTTGATATCGCATATACACCAGGAAAGGGCAATGCAGTAGCTGATGCATTGAGTAGAAGACATGCTAGTTTAGGGGCAATGTTTCTTGAGTAGAAGCAATTGGAGTATATCGTAGGGTACGATTTCAGACCAAAGTGCGAATTAGACCCAGAGATCTTAGCAAGTTTGACGATCAGACCTACTTTGATTGAGTGGATTGGTTCTAGTCAGAGGGACGATCCTAACCTATTGGAAATCATCTCCAAGTTAGAGATGGGTATCGACGAGGAGATGAACAAGTATGGGCTTGATCAAGATGGATGGCTTAGAAAGAGTGGGAGACTAGTTGTGCCTAATGTCAATGGATTGAGAGATGAAGTGCTTAGAGAATATCATCACTCAAAACTGAATACACATCCCGGTGGTAGTAAAATGTATCGAGACATAAAGCAAACCTACTACTGGGAAGGGATGAAAAGAGACGTCCGGAAGTTTATATCCAAATGCATGAATTGCCAGCTAGTTAAAGCAGAGCAAAAGAAGCCTAGTGGTTTGTTGCAACCATTAGAAATTCCAGAATGGAAATGGGAACAAGTCTCAATGGATTTCATTGATGGGTTACTAAGGACTAGATCGGGTCATGATAGTATTTGGGTGATTATGGACCGATTTACCAAGAGTGCAAGGTTTATACCCGTCAAGTCGAATAGAACAATAGCTAAGTTAGAAGAACTATATATGAAGGGGGTAGTGAGATTACATGGAGCACCCAAAGGCATTGTAAGTGACCGAGATTCGCTGGTGGATTTTGGAGGAGCTTACAAGAGGCTTTAGGATCAGAATTACATCTCAATACCGCATACCATACTCAAACCGATGGTCAGACAGAGAGGGTGAATCGAGTATTTGAAGATCTCTTGAGAGCTTGCATTTTAGATTTTAGTGGATCATGGGATGACTATTTGCATCTAGTGGAGTTCACATATAATAATAGTTATCAGTCCAGTATTGGTATGGCTCCATATGAAGCTTTGTACGGAAGACCGTGCAACTCACCATCATGTTGGTTAGAAACCGGTGAGAAGTTTGTGCTTGGGCCAGATGTGATAAGAGAAACTTCAGACAAGATTAAGGTTATCAAACAGCGAATGAAGGCTGCTCAGGACAGGCAGAAGAGTTATGCTAATAAGAGGAGAAGGGATTTAAAATTCTCCATTGGCGACTTGGTGTTTATCAATATTTCTCCATTAAAGAGCGTAATTCGATTTGGTAGGAAAGGCAAGTTAGCACCAAGATTTGTCGGTCCATTCACAGTTATCGAGCAAGTGGGGAATTTGGCATATAAAATAGAGTTACCTGACAATATGGTGGGAGTTCACAACGTATTTCATGTTTCCCAGTTAAGGAAGTTCATGCACGACCCCGATATGACTATTTCACCAGATCAGTTGGATGACATCGAAGTAGAACCCGAGGCGGTTGGGAATCGCAAGCCGATCTGTATTGTCGAGAGCGATACGAAGCAACTTCGAAGGAAGACGGTGGAACTGGTCAAGGTTCAGTGGGGCGAGAATGAGAATGACTGTACTTGGGAAACAGAGGAGAGCATAAGGGGATCACATCCAGAACTCTTTGCCTGGTAAGATTTTAAATCGCGATTTAGTTATTCCGCATGTCGGATAGACTTGTTGTGTTTGTAATGTATGTTTGATTGTTTGTAAATGGTTGTTAGGCATGCGGGACCCGTTTATGCTTTAATTAGGGAATTTTAGGGGCAAAATTTCTTAAGGGGGAGGAGAGTGTAACGACCCACATTCTACACATTGGAGGATCGTAGAATATTTATTTCATTATCATATGAGGTTGTACAGTCGTGTAACTTTGGGGAATGACTAATGGGGTCATTTCCCATGTTCACGATTTTTGCCGATTTTTAAATGACCGTTTTGCCCCTGGCGAATCTTGTTTCGCCTATAACTTTTGATTGGTCAGGAGTTTTGATCTGAAACCACTTCCATTAGATCCGGATGATGGTTTATCACATTTGTCAAATGGACTTACTGTTTGGGAGATATGGCTGAATTAAGGTTTTGAAGGTGAAAATCAGCTTAATTGGGCTTAACCGGGTGAGTAGCAGCTAGGCCCATTGGGGGATTTTAGGATTAGAGCTATATGAGGGCTGATTAGGGTTAGAGAAACCTTTTCTTTGTCATTTTCCAACCGCCGCTTACCTCTCTTCAACCCAAACAATGACCTCCACTTTCTAAATTCATCCCAAATCACTGTTTAATCACGTATTAGCTTAATCTACACCAAATTAAGGAAGTCTAGTGGCAAATCAGAGTTAGGCTGCTGCTAAGCATTGGAATTCGACCTATAACAGTAGCAAAGTTCAGAACTAAGATTAATTTGTGGCCAAGGTGAGTGATTTGCATTGTTTTTCACTAATTACGGCTAATTAGGGGTGTTTAGTGATAGTTAGCGAAATTATGGCTCAGAAAAATATGGAAAAATTTGTAAAATTCTAAAATATTATTTTAGGGCTGTGATAAAAATTTGGGTTAATTTGGATAAGTTTGGATAATCCTATCATTAGTTATGGTTAAACATGATTAAGGGGAAAACAAGGGTTTTTGAGTATGTTTGATCTTTATATACATGTTCAATTATGGTTTTGGTGTTTGTAGATCATTATACATGTTGCTATGACTGTTTATCATGTTTTATGGTGCATGGTAACAAATCAGGAAAGCAATCAAAGCATTTTTCATTTCATTCAAGCAGGCAAAATACTTTCCAGATTTTCAAAAATCAAATAAATTTTTTTTGGCAAAAATTTTACATTCTAAAATTAACAAATCAATATTATCTTTTAAGGAATTGCTCAAGTTTTTAATGGCAACAGTTTTTAGGAAAGAATTTTTTTTTCATTTCAAAATTTCTTTCCAGAGTTACATCTATACTCTCGGCATAAACTCAAGTTTTTTTTGGCAAGTTTTAAATGGAAAATATTTCCAGTTTTCCAATTGCAAGCCAATAAGATTTTTTGTGAATGGATGAAATCAGTGAAGCATGGAAACAGGAAGTATACGTGCATCACCATTTTGGCAAATCAATTAGTTTTTTCCAGAAAACATTCAATCAGCAAGGAGTATTTTTGGCAAGATTCAATCAATTATTTGCAAGGGACCAAAATGTTATTTCCAGATATGCAGTAAACAATACTTAGCAACAAATCAATTTAAGTTGCCGAGAATGATAATTCAGAAATCAATTCACTGGTGTATTTTTTGGCAAGAGTTCAATTCATTAACCAACCATTTTGGACAAGAGAAAAATCAACTTTATCCAGAAATTAAAGCCTGGTTTATTCGGCAATTCATCAATCAATTGATCAATCAAAGAGGAAAGTTTTTTTTTCTCTAAGGAATGCTTTTGTAAATCATTTTCCACTCTGTCATGTTATAGTCCAGATTCATTGAAGTTCAAAATCAGGTTTGAATTCATCAACAACAATCACGCATCATTTCAAAGCATATGAATCATTTTTAAACCGTGAATTTCAAAAGTAGAAACCGAGCTAGTTTCGCAAAAATCAAAGCCGAGCCATTCATTTGAAATCAGAGTGAATTAGGGATTGATTTACCCTATATCATAACACCTCATACATCATTGGCAACTGATCGAAAATCAACCCAAAAATTCAGAGAAAAAAATCTAATCAAATTCAAAGAACTTACGAGAGTTTCGATCGCCTGAAAGTTTCAAAATCAGTGAGAAAGAAAGCATCAGAGAGCCATTACAATTCAGAGAGCACTCAAGTTCGACAGAGAAGCAAATCGAAGAGCAATCTCGATCGATTTTATTTGGGATTTTCTGAAACCCTAATCTGTTTTTTGACGGCTGCCATTTCCTTTTCAAGAGCAAAGTAAAAGGGACAAATAAGAGGGTGCAACGCAAAGAAAGAGGACTGGCCATTTTTGTTTAATGCCTAGTCAAGCTTATTAAAAGGGGACGACCCTTTCTTTTAACTCCTAAGGGTTTTGTTTGTTTTTCCTTTTTAGTGTTGTTCTTTTAATTTCATTGTAAACAATCTGTTCAGTTTCTAGTGTCTGTAAAATACTAGGGGAACCAGTCAGGGTGTTGACTGACAGTTGCTAGAGTCTATAAAATCAAGGTTACTGGTTACGGGGTTGTAATCAGGGGTAATCTGTTCTAGGGGATTAGAACAGTCTAAGGTTTTGAGCGTAGGGGTAGGACAGGAGCAGGCGCTGCGAGTTTAAATGGGATTGTAAGCGGGATCTGTTTATAACACCTAGTAGAAACCTTAGGAATGCAGCAGTAGGCAGGATTTTGCCAAAGCTGGGTATTTCTGTGTGTTATTTCCTTCTGCTTTTTATTTCTGCTGTATTCTGTGATTTGCTTATTATTCAATATCCTGTCATTTTTTTTATTCAGTGAAAAACCCTATTCACCCCCCTCTAGGGTTATTCTAGATCCACAAGTGGTATCAGAGCAGGTATCTCTTTAACTCTAGAGTCATGGGTAATCCTAGTCGTCAGTCTAGTGAGAGTCAGTCCAGTTCATCTCCAACTATTTTAACTAGAACAGATTTTTCAAACTGGAAATCCAAAATGGAATTTTATTTAAAATCTGTTAATATTAAATGTTGGGATGTCATTATCAATGGGTACGACATGGTAGTTAAAAATTTTAATTCTCGTACTACACATATCTTATATTCTTGCCTTGATGATGATCAATACAGTCTGATCTCCCATTGTTTGACTGCGCAGGAAATATGGACAGCTCTCAATACGAAGTATGGACAAATTGACAACAACTGCTCAAAACCTCAAGATGACAACTTAGATTCAGATCTATGCTTAACAAGTCATGCAGATGAAACTTCAGATGGATCAGGTGATGGAAAATCAACAAATGCTGAAATAGAAAATTTCTCATATGAAGATCTGGTTTACATGTGTCTTGATTTAACGAAATCTTTTGATAAACTCCATTTGAAAAATAAGTCTCTGAAATCTAAGAATTTTGAGTTGACTAGCCAAATTGATGATTTGGAATCACAACTTGAATATGTTAAAAATTCTTCAAATTCAGTTAGCAAAAATTGTTTGAAATTGAAAATCAATCTTGTTCATCTCAATAAAAATATTCAAAAGTTTGAAAATGAAATTCTGATCTTAAATGAGAACAAGACCGAGTTATCATATTTGAATAACCTTTTGCAAAAGGAATTTGAAAATTTTAAAACAGATATAAATTCCAAACTTGAAATTGCTGAAAATGAAAATTTGGTGAAAAGTGATTTGATTTTGAAAGAACTTGAAAATGAGATTGAAAAATCCCAGAACTTTAAGTCTGAAAAACAAAAACGATTTGAATATGAAATCTCGGAATCTCAAGTCAGAATTGAATTACTTGAATCTGAAAATTTGGTTTTGAAATAATATGATGTTGAAAGGAAGATCACTAATAACCGGTGTTCAGATTTAATAAAAGAGAAGGTGATCTTAAATTCAAAATTCAACAACTAGAGTCAACTTTGGTTAAGTTTTCTGATGGAGAAAAATCTTTAAATATGTTGTTGAAAAACCAATTTTCTGCTAGAAATAAATGTGGACTCGGATTTGGGAATACAAATGTTTTTGGTAAACAAAATTCAAATGATTTGAAAAATCCCTTAAACTACTTGGAAAGAACTGCCTAGAAAATTTGAACACTGAAAATTTCAAAGGTCTTTTAAGTCAAAATTGTGATGAGAAATCGTTCTATAATAAACCATTTAAACATTCTTGGATCCCAAAAAATAAAATGGGCTTCATCAAGTTCAAACAGATTTGGGTTCCTAAGGGTACGAAAGTTAATTCTAATGGTTTGTTATATAAACAAGTCTGGGTACCAAAACATATTAATACAGCTGTGAGTGGTTTTACAAACTTTGTTAGACCACTCGATCCCCCGAATTGTTAGGTACTGAAGGAGGCTGAGGAACTGCTTTACAAAAGAGAATTGAATTCGAGCTGCGCAATATTCCTGTATCATCCACAGTTCCTTGGCCAAGCTTGTTGAGTTAGAGATTCTGATTTACACTGGATTCTGGTATGATCTCTAAACTCACCTCTGTAAATATTTTCTATTTTGATTTTTTTTCTTTTGTTTATTTCTTCTTCTTCTTCCTTCTATCTCTTTCTTCTGTCTATTCTAATTTGATTTATCACTGCCATATTTTTTTGTGCTTCTTGAATTGCAGTATTCACGATATTCTGGAAAAAAAATTTGCGTGTATAGAACTCTGATACTTTTAATCATTTCCAGATACTGAATTTTTTTCTGCAATTGTTTTGAAGTTCATTTTCTTTTCTGAATTCCTAACGGTGTTGACGTATTCTTGTTATATCTTGAACACTGTTAATCCGAATTCTAAATTGTTTTGAAGATCTGAAAATTATATGGAAATTCACACACCTTTGCTAGTCTAAGTTTATTCTAATTCTTTTTAGAAAAGCTCAAAATATTATACTCATTACAGCACACTATTATTAATTAGTTGTGACAATTCCAGTAATTTTCAGATTGGCTTGATTTTTTTTTTTTTGAAATGTCCTGTCTCAGTGATACATCTTAAAATTCATTTTTATTCATGATTAGTACAGTTGAAATTAGATTGTTTGAAATCATCTGAAAATCCTGATATTCTGAATCTCACACACCTCCTAAATTTGAAATTATCAACCTTGTGTGACCGATTCATTATATCCCAGAACTTAACATTGATTCAAGTGATTTCAAATAAATTACTTTAATTTTCTAGTTCATGAATACCTCTCAAATTTGATGTAAATGATCTGAATTTAATCTCACATTTGTCAGAGATACTTGGGAAAATTTCTTTTGTAAAACTGGCCTTAAAATTCTCTGTTATTCCATGATTATTTGGTTTGAATATCTGTTTGTTTAAAATCATTTGAAATTATTGATTTACTGAATCTCACACATATCTCGAATAAAAAATTTACAATCTGGTGTGATCGATTCATTGAATCCTGATATCTTCATCTTCCATCAAATGATTTAAAATAAACGGTATTTTTAATCTCGGGTCATGAATCATTATCTTGACAAGTCTGATTTGAAACTGTCTCTGTCGTGCTGCTCTGAAATTGTTTTTCAAATAACTGTCTTTTTAATCTGTCTACTGCTTGTCAAATCTGTTATTCTGTCTGCATGGGCCTTATGACTGATCTTCTTGCTTTGATCGTGATATCCTTGTTTGTCTCCAGTGTCATTTTTAAAAATCCTCAATTATGGAGATAACAATTGGTATCAGAAGTACTGATTTATTTTTGTATATATTTTTTAATCCCTCTAGTCCTGTGTAGCTCTTTTTTTTTCCTCTGGTAATTGATTTTCAATTTTAAAATTATTTATTGATTATTCATTCAAAAATTGAAATCAATATCCAAATTGAACTGTATTTATAATTCATCAAAATTATTATCAGATTTTGAAATTGTGAAGAATTGTGACTGCGATATATTTCACAACAAGAGGAGATTTTATTTGGATTTTTATGATGGTTTAATATTTATTATAATATCTTTGAACTGGCAATTATTTCACGACCATCTCCTTTATCTATCACCCGTCTGCCATCCATCATGATCTTATATTAATGTGGAGAGATTATTTTTTTTGTAAAATCATCTTGCTTTTAAAACAGTGAAAATTATTTGTGATAGAAATGGGGCTATATTATTATTCAGACTTAGTGATAATTGAAAATTTTCAATAATCCCTGTACAGTCGAGCTTATTTCATAATATAATTAATTTAAAAAAATTATTTCACAGTCCATTTCTATACCTACCACATTTCTATCATCCATATTGGTTTAATATACCGAGGAGTTTTTTCCTTTATAAAGCTGAAAATGATAAAAATATAATAATATATATGAGTGTCTCTAACCTCATTTAAAAATCCAAGCTCTGGTTATGCATGGTTATGAGATGTCTTATAATTTAAGCTGCGACTGATCCCATTTAAAAATCAAAGCTCTGGTTATGCGTGGTCAGTGTGCTCTTAAATAAAAAATAAATAAAAAAGGAAATAAAGTGCTAAAAATAGAAATAAATTTGAAATTCTCCTCTGAGTATAAAAACCAGCCTATCAATCCATCTTCTAATCTGTGAAATGTGTTAAAATCTTATGACGTATTATGATTTGTTGATTGACAGGTATTGGGATTTGAGATTATTCGATTTTCTCACTTAAGTTGAATTATTAATTATAGTCCAAATCCATCACTGTTTTTTGTGCTCTTTTTTATAAAATTCTTTGAAAATAATTGGAAATCATTTTTATAACTCTTCCCGTCTATATAAATTTCATCGTAAATCCGTCATTATCTGAAATGTGAAATATGCCACTAGTTCTCAGTTTATTATGATTTTTATTTGACCGATTAAGATTTATGATGTCCGTTCTTCCTCTTAAGCTGAAATTATATTTTTAGTCAATTTTCATTTATATTTTAATTTCTGAACCCTTTTGATGATAACAAAAGGGGGAGAATGGATTGAGATTTTGATTTATGAGTGAATATTTTATAAATATTTTTAATTTTGAAAATTTATTATTATTCAATTTTCATGTTTCTTTACTCATGCACAGTTATAGGGGGAGTTTCTGTTGTAGGGGAAGCATTCAAATAGGGGTAGTTCTGTTCTTCACACTCAAACACATTTACTGTATTCAAAATCTTAATATTTGTTTGTCATCATGAAAAGGGGGAGATTGTTGTATATAACAGTGTTGTATACACAATTATATGATTTTTGTTTGATGATAACAACCAAATATATTTCTATTATAAATGTGTTTGTTACTGTACTGTTTCATATATCGCATCACAGACAGGAATATAGTATTTATATTTAAATAAAATACGACTGTACAAACATTCAAATATTCACACAGTATTTTATTTAATTATAATATTATATTTCAATATTCAACTGTATAGATTTACAACTCCACTATTTGAATACATCACATTTTCATATACAACTTCATCTATTTCAACATTCAACTCTTTATACAGTCATATATACATTCATTTTCATATTGACTCATATACAAACTCATTGACACTATACACTACTTTCATATTCTGTCTTCTGTCTTCTGTCTTCAATCTTCACAGCACTTCACTGTCAGTCCAGTCATCATCTTCATACCTGTCATATACAGAAACACACACAGTATATGGAACAGAAATAATTTCATACTCTAGCAAATATTATTTTATTTTTAACATTTTATTTGCCTCGGTTTTCTGGTGTGTTTCTCATCATTTTTCATGACTTGATCTGGTTCATCTGTGTCAAGGCAGACAGTTTGTAACTGTACAGGGACAGGAAATTTACTGAATGGCTGCATATACACACGTGTATATATACACGTGCACTACAACAAAATGACCCTATTACAACGGTGGAACACCGTTGTAATATACGTTTTACAATGGTGGGCAAACCGTCGTGTATTAAGAAGTTGTAATAGACTAATATCTTTTACAACTTTTTTGCATTGTTGCAACACCGTTGTAATATGTATATTTTACAACTTTTTTGCACCGTTGTAATAAACTTTATTACAAAAGTTATGCACCGTTGTAATAAAATCTACTACAACTGTTATGCACCGTTGTGATTGACATTTGGATTTTTTTTTAAAAAAAAATTGCAAATGCAACAAAAGCTGAATAAACAGAAAAAAAAATTGATATAAATTCAAAGCAACGGATCCATTCATACAAAAAACATTACAACTTTATATTCAAAATACAAAAAATGAATCATACATCATCACGGTAATATATCAATTCTTCATTACAAATAATGATTACAAATCAGTACCATCCAAAAACTCTGCTTCTACTATCAGCCTGCTTCATCTTTGCACTTCCTCAACATCCCCACCACCACAAGACACACCACCTGCACAATCACAAACATGCATATACATAAACATAACCTTTGTTGCTTGAAGCTATTACATGGCTTTCTTATTTGCCTTCGTAAAA
The DNA here is from genome assembly GCA_030737875.1 of Allium sativum. Taxonomy (NCBI): domain Eukaryota; kingdom Viridiplantae; phylum Streptophyta; class Magnoliopsida; order Asparagales; family Amaryllidaceae; genus Allium; species Allium sativum. The sequence goes on along the minus strand of CM060912.1, from coordinate 309,614,357 downwards.
TTCTTGTGCATTTTTTGAAGTTGTCTGTATGAAAACCATGCAAAAACAGCACAAACTGATATGTTAATACATTGTTACCATTGTAGAAGAAATCACACAAAGTGATAAGTGGTGTATCATGTGCCTTATATGGTCATTTTGAGATGACCCATATCTGAATTTAATACATGTCTGTGGCAGGGTACAAAATCTCTCTTGCAGTTATTCAGTTCTATGCATTGAATGTAAACTATATTTTAGTGAATTATTTTAGCAATCAGATTAAGGGTTCTTTTTTGAAATAAAAGAAAGAGTGAAGTATGAAATTCTACTTTAAACAACACTAATGTCAATGGATTTTGTAGTGGCAGTTGGATAAATGATGTATACGGTTCTTATTTGGTATATGAATATCAATTTGTGAATAAAAAAGCTATGGTTGAGTGCCACCATATTTATAGCTAATATTTCTCTATATTTTTTGTTGGAAATAATTTGAAAGCTACTGCCAATTTGGTGTTTAATACAGAATTGTGTTGTAGTTCAATAAGTCATTTGAGGGTGTTACTTTAATCCAGACATATAAAACTTTAGAATCTTAAAAAGAAATAAAATTTAAACTTGAAATATGAATTGAACAGGGCTGCATTTCAAATTTTCATGTTATTGGGTATAAAGATGACTTCTCCAGCAATTGCATCAGCAATGCCTAATATTGCACCTGGTATCATCTTTATCTTTGCTGCTTTTGCCAGGTAATTTAGCTTTTTTTTCTTTTAAGAAATATTTTTTTATTAAATACTAGAAAATGTGTATGCTTTTTTTTATTGAATACTAGAAAATGAAATGATTATTGTTATTTCACCAAAATTATAAAAAAATGGAAAATCAACTGGATCGGAAATTTGCCAAACCCCTTGTTCACTTGGATGTAAAAAACAGAGGCTAAAAAAATTCACATTCTTCAAATATTTTTTCAGCTTATTTAGTTGACTTAGGTCACAAATTCAATTCACGCTTCAGTAATAACTTCCTATAATGAAATTACAAACATCAAGACATATCTGTGCGTATATCCTATGCCAAAATTTTACAATGAAACAAACCTGACCAATTCCCGATCAAATTCTTTAATCCCAATCCTCCTCTCACAACCTTCAACTCTCCTTTCTCGTTGCTCACCATATAAAATCCATCGTCATTCTCCTCAACCTCCTTCCTCTAACTGTGAATTGAATGGAAATATAATGAATTATGGGATCCCATACATCAAATACTTTCTAAATAAAAGTAATTCGTAAATACGTGGACTAACAATCAAGTTTACATCTAATCCTTTTTGATACTATTAGATAAGAATCTATGGGCATGCAACATTGAAAGCAAGAATCCTTTTTTTTTTGCAAGCAAATCAGAATTAAAATTGCAAAATGATTCATGGATCCAAAAAGGCAGATCTGATCGACACAAAGATCTAATAGCCATTACGTAAAATGTCCCAAACTGAAATTCATCAAGACGCAGATCTGCAACAAATATCGCCACTAAATTCAAAACATGTTACACAGGAAATGGTTGAAAAGAATTTGCCTAATTCAGGGATGACGCACATACTACCAAAGTTCATATCCTAGTGTTTAACAGCGTCAAAGATTGAAGAAATCAGTACATAAAATAGAGCATAGTATATTGATTCCGCATGGATTATTACACAACAGTTCTGAGCTACAAAACGTTTGAATATACATTTTGTGAACGATTACCATCCAAGTTTATCAACTCAAACAAGTTTTCAGGTTCAAATCAAAATCAAAGCTTGATGCAATAAAAATTAAATCGTCAGCTTTGATTAAAAGCACAAGTTCACGAATTGAGTAATAGATTTTACCAGCTTTTAGGGGCAAAGACGAGGCACAACAAAGGGGGACGCAGATGAATAAGAGGACAGCCTGAGGAGCTGACAGTGGAAGCACTATCTACAACTGGTGAGACTCTAGCATCTACACTGGTGAGACTCTAGTATCTACTACAGCTGACAGCGGACGCAGATGAAGGCTTAAATCTAGATCTGGAAAGTGGAGCAACTGTACCACAGAGGAGAAAGCTAGGGAACGATAGGGTATAGGGGATAGCAAAGGACGAGCATGACTGAGGAGGGACGAAAATAGGGCAGGAGAAAGGATTGAAGGGAGATAGGGGAAGGAGGACGGAACCCTAGTGAAATTTGGGTATGAAATTGTGGCGGCCAGATTTAGGGTTCAGGAAAGCTTCGAGAAATATAAGGGATGGCCACCAAAATTTTCATGCTGGCCCGACAAGCGATTTATTTTTTCATGTTCATCTGATTGGTACTTACTAATGTGATTACATCTTATATTTCAATTGTTTTCAGCACTATACATAATATTATTTCTTATAGGAAGCATTTAACCAATTTCAACAATCAATAAATCACGTTGTTTAAGTCATCTAAATATTCATTTCGATTTTAAGGTTCAATTATCATAAGAAAAAAAACTAACTAGCTTTTCGAAATTTTGGATATTTTATAAAAGTTCCAGTTCATTGATTTTTTTTAATTAATTTGTGAAAAATTCAATATTCTATAAGTTCTTCTATAAAAATTTAAACCTTTTTTGAAATATTAGATGTTAAATATAATTATTACCCATAACTATTAAATATTAAATACTAATAATAAGTATTACTTTTTAATTATTAAAGATTTCTTATTAATCGTTCGTTATTATAAATTAATTATTAAATATAATCTTAGTTATTAATCTCTTCTTCTTAATTATTAATCTCTACTTCTTAATTGTTAACAGCAACCATTGATTATTCATGATTAGCATTAATTATTATATTTTAATTATTAACTATTTAATAGTATATAATTATGTAATATTAACTATATTTTTATTTTATTCTTCTTAATTGTTAAGTATTAAATATTACGTATTGATTTTTAATTATTACTTCCTAATTGATTATTAATAGTATATAATTAAATATTTAATATTAATATTTAGGTTATTAATTAATAATTACTAATTAGTTGTAAATATTAATTATTAAAAATTATTTAATGAAAATAATTAATATTAAAATATAGTCATATATTACAACAGTCAAAAAATAAAAGTTGTGATAGGCTTTTATTACAACTGTCAAAATAACCCAGTTGTTAAAAATAAATTTATTACAACTTTTCTAGAAAAAAATTGTAAAAAACATTTATTACAACGGTGCTTTAACCACCGTTGTAAAATTAAAGTTGTAATTTGGTATTTTTGTTGTAGTTACAACGGTGTTTATACCACCGTTGTAAAAAACCATTTATTACAACGGTGATTTTACCACCGTTGTAAAAACCCATTTATTACAACGGTGCGTTTACCACCGTTGTAAAATTAAAGTTGTAATAGGGTCATTTTGTTGTATTGGTGTGCACTGCCATGCCAATTCAGTGTGCAACTGAGGAGTAGCCATGTGGACCTTCTCGACTCAGTGCACTTGAAAACAAAGTCATCACATCTGGTCGAGGCAACAAAGTGCCAAATGCAACAAGTCAAAAATAGAGCACCATATTCTGGTGCCAATACAATTCAAACAGCAATGTCAACATGCAAGATCAGGCATAAATGTGTGACAAACATTGATAAAACAATTCAAGTCAAAACTGGTTGGACGAAGTGTCAAAATGGCCAAGACAGCATGGATTACTTCAGCTCAGTATGATTTACATGAGAGATCAAGCAAAGATCAAAGAAAATAACTTGGCAGATCAATGTAAATGTCTCAGTAACATACAAATAACACAAGCAAGTGCATCATGATTAAGCACATACAAGTGGCAACATACATGACTGTTTCAACAAGTTCAAGTGGGATATATAAATGCATGGTGGAGCTATCAAACTCAAATGAGTGGTGCAAAATCAGTTTCAGATTTCATGGTGCAACAGTATGGTTCATAATGAAAAGTCAGTAGAAAGTGAGCAAATGGTGTATACAAGTTCATGGTCAAAGCAGCATGAAGACTTCAAGCAATTTCAAGTCAACATGAGTCACAAATTAGCATGTACAAGTGCAACTCAGGTGGTCAATTCAAAGTGGGGTGCAAAGTCATATATACATTGTCAACAGCAGTAAACATGGTTTCAGCAGTATGTACATGAATGTACTAGTCGAGCAAAGTGTTTCAAGTATACATGGGCACACAAGTTCATAAAGAAAAAACAAAGTTGTGAGAACAAATATAAGCAACAGCATGGGACAATGGAAGTGCACAAATGACTTCAAGTTAAAATACAAGCGATGGTGCATGGCAACAAATCAGGAAAGCAATCAAAGCTTTTTTCATTTCATTCAAGCAGGCAAAATACTTTCCAGATTTTCAGAAATCAAATAAAAAATTTTTGGCAAAAATTTTACATTCCAAACTTAACAAATCAGTATTATCTTTTAAGGAATTGCTCAAGTTTTTAATGGCAACAGTTTTTAGGAAAGAATTTTTTTTCGTTTCAAAATTTCTTTCCAGAGTTACATCTATACTCTTGGCATAAACTCAAGTTTTTTTGGCAAGTATAAATGGAAAATATTTCCAGTTTTCCCATTGCAAGCCAGTAAGATTTTTTTATGAATGGATAAAATCAGTGAAGCATGGAAACAGGAAGTATACGTGCATCACCATTTTGGCAAATCAATTAGTTTTTTCCAGAAAACATTCAATCAGCAAGGAATATTTTTTGAGGGACCAAAATGTTATTTCCAGATATGCAGTAAACAATACTTAGCAACAAATCAATTTAAAATGCCGAGAATGATAATTCAGAAATCAATTCACTGGTGTATTTTTTGGCAAGAGTTCAATTCATTAACCAACCATTTTGGACAAGAGAAAAATCAACTTTATCCAGAAATTAAAGCCTGGTTTATTCGGCAATTCATCAATCAATTGATCAATCAAAGAGGAAAGTTTTTTTCTCTCTAAGGAATGCTTTTGTAAATCATTTTCCACTCTGTCATGTTATAGTCCTGATTCATTGAAGTTCAAAATCAGGTTTGAATTCATCAACAACAATCACGCATCATTTCAAAGCATAGGAATCATTTTTAAATCGTGAATTTCAAAAGTAGAAACCGAGCTAATTTCGCAAAAATCAAAGCCGAGCCATTCATTTGAAATCAGAGTGAATTAGGGATTGATTTACCCTATATCATAACACCTCATACATCATTGGCAACTGATCGAAAATCAACCCAAAAATTCAGAGAAAAAAATTGAATCAAATTCAAATAACTTACGAGAGTTTCGATCGCCTGAAAGTTTCAAAATCGGTGAGAAAGAAAGCATCAGAGAGCCATCACAATTCAGAGAGCATTCAAGTTCGATAGAGAAGCAAATCGAAGAGCAATCTCGATCGATTTTATTTGGGATTTTCTGAAATTCTAATCTGTTTTTTGACGGCTGCCATTTCCTTTTCAAGAGCAAAGTAAAAGGGACAAATAAGAGGGTGCAACACAAAGAAAGAGGACCGTCCATTTTTGTTTAAGGCCTAGTCAAGCTTATTAAAAAGGGATGACCCTTTCTTTTAACTCCTAAGGGTTTTGTTTGTTTTTCCTTTTTAGTGTTGTTCTTTTAATTTCATTGTAAACAATCTGTTCAGTTTCTAGTGTCTGTAAAATACTAGGGGAACCAGTCAGGGTGTTGACTGACAGTTGCTAGAGTCTATAAAATCAAGGTTACTGGTTACGGGGTTGTAATCAGGGGTAATCTGTTCTAGGGGATTAGAACAGTCTAAGGTTTTGAGCGTAGGGGTAGGACAGGAGCAGGCGCTGCAAGTTTACATGGGATTGTAAGCGGGATCTGTTTATAACACCTAGTAGAAACCTTACGAATGCAGCAGTAGGCAGGATTTTGCCGAAGCTGGGTATTTCTGTGTGTTATTTCCTTTCTGCTTTTTATTTCTACTGTATTCTGTGATTTTCTTATTATTCAATATCATGTCAGTTTTTTTAATTCAGTGAAAAACTGTGAAAAACCTTATTCACCCCCCCTCTAGGGTTATTCTAGATCCAACAGAATTCTCCGATCCGAACTAGGAATGGGGGACATGAGCACCAGAGCACCACGACCCGACCCATATGAAGCATTCCCATCCGAACTGAGGAGCTTGGACTTGAGATGTGAACCACGAACCAAAACGGGAGTACGATCTGAAGCAAAGAGAAGTGAAGAACCGTACCGATCCAGAGATGATGACCAAAACCCGAGATGCAAGGTTAGTCCAAAGGAGAAGTTTGTACTCAGGATCCGGATGGGAACCAATGAGTTAACTTCACGAGTTGGGCTTTGTTGCGGGACGTGTGCTAAGGGGTTATCGACGTCCATAACTTTGATTCAGCACCAGGACGGATGTTAGGCTACGGATCAGTGCAGTGGGGTAGTTATTACTCCATGGGGCAAAGTGATCGTAGCATGGCTATGAGGCAGTGCAGTGGAGTCGTCATGACTTCGTGGGGGCAAAGTGGACGTAGCAAGGGATTAATGGCTATGGATCAATGCAGTGGAGCCATCATGACTCCATGGGGGCAGAGTGATCATAGCAAAGGATTTGGGTGATCAAAGCGGTGGATATCGTATGCTTTACGCACTGAGTGAGAGATGTGAGGATCGTTACTATGCTTGATTATTTTCCATCACTATGACATGCACACCCCCTTCCCTGTATCTTTACACCATATGTTAGTGTCACCTTAGAGTATTGTACATCTTGTTGTGCTAACTCTTTGGTTGCAGGTCCAGGTTCAGGTATGGTTTAGTATACCTGTTATTGATTTGTTTTGCTACTTATCGCTCATACCATATTTTTTTCTGACCCAGAGTTTTATGTCTCTTCTATTACTTTGGGTGTTCTTAAACAGGCAGACCAGAGACAGGTTAGGTGATATGCACGAGTAGTTGTACCGGAGACTAGCAGAAGGCTTCCACGTATGATATATATAGATATTCTCCCTGTGTTGTTGCTGGTCACTGCTTTGGGCATTAGTAGTGCACCTTTTTCTTTGCTTTAGAGACAGTATGTTGGAGTTGTAATAAGCTGTATTTTGAATTTCCGCTGCTACGATGATTATGGTTTAGTTTTCAGCTTATGCACTGTCTCGCCTATTTTATGTCAAGTAAGTAATTATTATATTTTATTCCATACGCTGTGAGACATTCTACAGGTTCCTTGTTAGTTCAAATTTCTTTCTTTTCCTTTCTTTGGCGACCATCCCGTGCTAGTTGGATATCGATACAGTGCAATTCGAAGGAAATGTCGGCTGGTTCGGGGCGGGCCGTCACAGGATGAGTTTCTTATCCCAGGTTAGTTCGCCTCTTTGACATTAATTTTGTTTATGGAATGCCATTAGTGAGGCCGCTTTTGAGTTCAGAGTTAAGGGAGTGAGGATAATGTTTCATCAGACCCAGTTTGGTGGTATGTTGGGTATTAGGTCTTAGGGTCTATAGTTGGACCAGGTCGAGCTGATAGATGAGGACATTTTGGGTTAGATTATTTTTAGTCCTCAACATAGGGCATGTGACACTAAGCATTACTCCCTTTGGTTAAGTTGATTATACGCATTTTGCAGTATAACCTTATTTCTAGGACTGGAAGCTATGACAGGGTCACCGACATTATTAGACGAGCAACCTATGCTATATTAGCGGGATTTCAGATTATTAGGCATGCGAGATTATGTCATCGCTCGCACAGTTACAGAGGGTACAACCCATATAGTAGGAGGGCGACGATGATGATGAGCCTAGCCAAGAGGATCAGCCTATTCAGCCTGGGGCAGAGTTTGAGGGGGAGTCTCTGCATGAAGAGTAGCACAATATTGAGCAGCCTTATTAGTATTTTGATGTGTCTTAGGTAGATCAAGGATACCAGGGCACAAAACTACCATATGGGGGGGGGGGGCAAAGCCTTTCCAGTCATTACAGTGGTGTCCATGGCCTAGAGAGGAGGTGCCCTCATGGCAGCCATGGGATTTGAGGGGAGAGGTTGGATCCATATCCGAGAGGCATGATCAGTTGGTCAAAGTGCATCAAGAGATCTTGCTTGGACAACAAGAATTGGTATGCACTCAGCTTGACTTCTGTCAGACCCAGCAGTAGTCCTTACATGAATTACCTGAGCAGATACGGTTGGAGGTACGTGATAGTACTAGACGTCAGGAGGTACACTTAGATGAATTGTATTCTTTTGTCCGATATATTTTTGGACCTCATGGGCAGTGTCCTATGCCACCTTTTTTGAGTACTGATCAACAGTGCTTGTGGTGTTCTAATTAGAACTCTTTGTATTAGCATTTAGCTTTTCTTTGCTAAACTGATGCATGCAACAGAAACTCATATTTTAGTACTGGTTTGTACTTTTATAGATATCTTATCTTACTTAACTTTGCGTAACCTTTCTTTTATATAGAAATATCCCATGATATAAGACAAAACAGATAGATAGTTATAAAATCGAAAATTTAAAATAATTAAAAGGTGATAAGAAAAGTTTACTATAAAATGACAAAGATGATAACGGCGATAACCGATGAAAGAAAATAAATTTCATCAGAAATTTGCTTTTCGAAAATATAAAAACTTATAAAAAAATCTTATGCGAAATGTGCTAGGAAAATATAGAAATTTTGGTTGACAAAGTATGAATTCCAAGCGCAGAAAAAAGGTATGTAGAAATGGGATGGAAAACATAGAATTTTTCATTTCCTACGATTCTCTAACATAAGAAACTGCATCCGAAAAATTAATTTTTTCTGAAATTTCACAAATTTAATGTTGGTTAGTAGGGTTTGGATGCAAAAATTAGATGAACTGCATTCTTACTTTGTAAGAGTGTGGGACAATTTGGATGAAAAGGTATTTTTGATTTTCAAATTATTGCATTTATGTAGAAGTTGCCTGTATATTTAGGATGTGTGCATCGTATTTACAAAGGAATTTCAAGAAAATTTCATTTATGTAGGCTGTACCGCTTAGGCATTCATGGGTTTATGATTTTCTACACTATGAACACGTGCACAATTGGTTAGAAAATTGGATGTACACGTAATGGTTGTGAATTACATGGTGGATTACATAATTTTACCCTTATCAAATTTCGGGGACGAAATTTCCTAAAGGTGGGAGAATGTAACACTCTGTATTTTTTATAAATAACAATAAAAATTTAAATAGTTGCTAATGAAAAATTAACATTTTAGGATTTTTAGAATTTTTCCTCAATACATGTACTGTTGCATTCATAGCAATTTTCTGATTCGTTTACATATATAATTTTCCCCAAACAGAGCCCGTGTAGGGGAATTATTAACGGTTAAAATTTTATGAAACTGTATGTAAACATATACACACAAATTTAAATTCAAAATTTGAAACGTATACTAAAAACGGAAAATAATAAAATTGAATAGGTGAAAATAGGCAAAGTGGCAAATTAGCAGGAAACGTTTTAATTCAGCAAAATTCACAGACGGATTACCCGATATACGATTGGAACAATTGTATATGGGTTCTTCCGCTCTAGAAGTGGGTTGACCCACGGGTCGCCCCACTTCGGGTCAAGGCGACGTGGATTTTTTTTCTTCTAATTGGCTCGGAATTTATTTGTTTTAATCAAATGGGTAGAGTTCTTCTGAGAGCCTATAAATAAACGTGCAGGGCCCTGGCCTCCAACTCATATTTTCTGGGAAGACACCAGGGTTCTACCATTTCCTTTCTCCTCCAAACCATTCAGATATATATATATATATTAGTTTTGGGGATTCTGATTCAAGATTTGGAGATTAAAGTCGTAGATTTAGGCTATAGATGCTCAAATTTCTCGTTCGTATGAGGTAAATTCCATGAATCTGAATATTTTAGTACTCTTCTCATTCCTTTAGAATTAGATATGTAATCCATGGTAATTACAGTTGTAGATTCAAATAGGAAAAACCACGGATGACACATCTGAATCAGAATCACAAATTTGGAGTGCTACCATGTAAGTGGACCCAAATTATATTTTCAAATAATACTGTTTTATATCGCATGGTACCTGTACATCTTTTTGAAATTCAAACTATTGAAATTGTGGCAATCTATTTTCTGTACAAGTTTATTTGAATCCGTCCTTACCTAAATCGTTATGGTAAATCTTTATTAAAATTCTATGGAAAGTTTCGTGGATTACAAATATATAATTGGAATTATAGATCTGAGATTTCCTATATTGAAGCCAAGAACCGTAATTCAATTCATTAGATAAATGTTAGATTGAAATATAATGGTGTAAGCCTAAATCTTACTTAAGTACAGCATTATGTCAGATTTGGAGAAATAAGAATAATAAAACAAAGATCCATGCACATACTATAAATCTGAAAAGTTGGGAACACCCCTGATTGATTGGTTACAAAAAAGGGAAGCGTATTTGCATAATTTGATAAATAAAGAAAAATAGAAAACATGATTTCAAACCTGAAGTTACGAATAAATAGAGAATTGATGCAAAATAGAGTATTTGTTGTATTGTGCACTAATTTGACAATCCTAAAAATAAGTAAAGAAATGTCTTACGATCATGAGTTCCTTTTTACATAAAACTATGAAAATAGATTATTTCCCAGTTTTGAATACCAATCCATTTGGAATAAGCCTACCTTCCTAGAAGGAATTAATTTCAAAGATGGGAAAGAAAGGGTAACATAACTAAATAAGGTTATAAAGAGATAGAGGCTTAACATAAATTTGTAACCAGAATATAATAAGCATAGTTTCGTAGAATTAACATATAAGAAAGATTATAATATAAACGTTATAATTTGGATTAACTCAGGATTGTAGGTCGTCATATACCTGTGATCGTAAGTTGGAGCGTGTGTAGGAAAGAGTGGAGCTAACCAAGAGGCCAATGATCTTTTACAGTTCATTGGATGAAGGACTACATGTTTGTTTCTATTGGATGTTAGGGCAGTCATTTAGCTCTTTAAATAATCTTTCACTATTTAGGGGTAGACTAGGTTGGGCCTTGAAAAGCCATCGAAAGAGACAGACCAATCTTTGGATATCTGTAACGTTGGCCTAAAGAAGTTGTTCTTTATAGACTGATTCTCATGGAAGAACGTAGGTTTTGTCCGCCTTTATGATGCAATGGTAGAAGCCTATTCGCTTTTGTAGTGTGGTTTAGTACGCTTTTGTGGCGCATTAATGAAGACATTGTGTGTTTTGGCAGCTGGTTTAGTATGCTTTTGTAGCATAGCAATGGAGGTCTTATACAATTTTTGTAGTACAGCGATGGAGACCACTCAGGAGAGGTATTATAGGGAGCACCTTGATATATTGGGCACATAGCTATATGTATGATTTATTAGGTCAAACTACTTGAGAGTAGATGGGTATGATTTATTGGTGAAATCGAAAAAATATTGTGAAGTAAAACCTGAATAACTTAATAAACAAGAACCAGTGATAGAATGGTATATGTATTGTTATTTGTGGAAGTTGGCTAGATTTTTAGCAAAAGCCGTCACAACTCAAGATCGAGGCTCATTATCAAATACCGATCGAACCTTTTGTCCCTGGAATCGATTTCCATTTTGGATCGATCGACTATGGTTCGAATCAAGCCAATTTCATAGCAAGCAAATATATCCCACTCAGAATTGGAGAACACTTCCGAAGTTGAAACCAACCGATCGATCGAGTCACTCCTAGAAGATCTGTTACAGCCTGTAAGATTGGATAGGAAATATTAGGCCAAATTATGTGCTACAAGACGAAGTCCTATTCTAAGGCTACAGAACCGGTCAACTTTAATCTGCACTACTTTTCATGTGCCAGATTTCGAGCTCCACGTATGTCACAATTATCGAGGAGAACTGCTTATCAGCAGGAAACTGGGTCCCTCCACCTACAACTACTTTTTATGATCAAATTACATGTGGACGACCCCGGAAAAGGTGCACACCATGTCACCCTCCGCTTGGCCCAGCTTCTTGCCTATAAATACACTAGTTTCTAGAAATGGAAAGGCATCTTAAGCAATCTAAAAGCATCTGAAAAATATTAGATTCTCTACACAAAAGCTCATAGTCGGCATTCCAAAAATAGCATGTCGCACGCTTCAATTATAATACAAGGATTTTGTGTATAAACCACTTCTCTCTTTACTTACTCTCAATCAAAAACAGCTGTAACCTATAATCGATAGTATAAACAAAGATTATAAAGTGGATGTAGGCTTGGTTAAAGCCGAATCATTATAAAAACATTGTGTCTCCCATGTTTATTTACTTTTTCTTGCACTCTGTGATTGTGAATGTGTGTGGTTAACGCACTTTGGAGGTTGACTGTCATTAGACAACTTTTGACATCAACAGTAGAAAGTATAATTTTTCCATTTACCAGAACTTTTGTCTGACCCCCTCCTCATAACAAACCCGTAGGTTAGACAGGTGGTAGAGATTATTCAGCTTAGAGACACTTGTTAGACAGTGTCATTACTAGGGTAAGTACTTACTTACTATTATATTTTATTCATTCCGCTATGAGATATTTTATCGCCAACTCTAATATATTTTATCTTTTCCATTTTGCAGGATACCACACAAACCAGTTCAAGCTTCGGTAGATTTGGATTTAAAAAAAACAGGGTCTCTCGAAATTCGGGTTGCTAAATCTATCTTTACCCATTAAAAGGACAACACGAATCCAGTCACTCATTACCTTAGTAGGCGGATCTCGAACTACTTAAAAACTTAATTTTGAAGTAGGATACAACACTAATTTGTGCTTTAGGCTTCTTCATTCAGAAGGGAGGAGCGCCCTACAACCACTTAAGACCTCAACACTTGAAGAAATCCACTAGTAATATTTCATTCTACAATAATAATTATCACGAGTCCTTATGGTCAATGATATCTCACATCATTGTACGTATATTTGGCTGTTGGAAATTGCATACTTCTATTGGATAACCCAACTGAGCTTGCATCATTAACCTACTAAGTCCAATTCTTATATTAATTTGAAATATTATTCATAAAATTGAACCCAAGATAAGATAGGATTTCTACTCATATAAGTTAAGATAAGATTGTTATACATTCTAAAAGGATTTATTGGACATAGTATTCGTTATGGTGAATTTCTACCAAGATCCCCATTTATTTTAATTTTCAGAACTATCATATGCCAGTAATAACCACATTGGTCACTTTTTCTAAGGCAATAGACATTCAAATAAATACCGTTTATATCAGTCCCCTTTATTTTCATTATTTTTTATTTTTTGTAACATCCATTTATTACATCAATTATTGTCTATTATATATACATATATGCATATGTCCATTATATTAACTCCCTTTAATTAAGAGTTACAATATTTAATTCTATTTGTAATAATTGTAACCTTTTTGGACTTGCTAATATTTATTTCCCATTAAAATCAATAGTTATAATTGTAAATTATAAATTTATTAAACGTAACATTAATTAATACCCATAAGTAATGAAGAATATTTCAAATCCAAACCTACATTTAACATTTACCTAATGTTAATTACGTATTTTTTTGGATGGATATGGTATCAATATATATACACACACATATATACATATATATGCGTACTTATAATACATATATGCTTGATTTCATATTCCTATACTTATTCAGTTACAAATTTCTTAACTCCAACTAATCTACAATCTAGCCCAAATTACTGGCTAGAACAATCCTTTTATGTTTTGACTTGTTGAGATTTAAAATCCCATTAAAAGGTTATTTGTTATAATTTTTACAAATTGCCCCAAATAATTAAAAAGAGGAAATAAAGATGTACTCAAAAATTACAAGGGATAGGTAATACTTTATTTGGATAGACATTGTAAAATACGCGCAAAACACGTGATTTACACCTCTCTTCCTTTTGTTTATTTGTGCATTCCTTATAATTTCAAACATGTTATTTTTTTGTAGTAAGGACAAAAGGTCTAATTCACAAAAATTAAACAAAATATTAATCAATCCAAAACACATACAGGTTTACAACCATAAAGGGAAATTTACATGATTCTTGAAATTACACCATGTGTAAAAATCTGGAGCAAAATAACAACACAAATCTAAATAATATTTAGAGTATGATTTCCAAATTAAGGTGTAAACGTTAACCAAAATGTGCATAAAGAATTTTAGGCAAGATTTATATGTTTTATAAGAGATCCAACAAATTCTAATTATTTGATTTAGGGATGTGCATTTCAATTACCAACGAAACATAATATGTTATTATAAAAAAATTTAAATTTTCACTCATCAGTAAAGTTATTCCAAATCTCAGGTTTGAATTATAGCTTTAGGTTTCTTTTACGAAATCTTTTTTTTATATATATAATATGTGTATAATGGGATAAGAATACTTGTTAATGTTTGTAAATCCGCAAAAGAATTGGAATAGGAAAAATAAATAACCTAAGAATTTGCCTTACGCACAAGAACCAACATTCTCCCATAATTCTAGATTCATTCTCTTCAATTCTTGTTGTTTGATTTGAAAACTATTATATTTCAGATAGTTTGGAAGAGGTGGGAGAAATGAAAATGGCATAGCTTTGCTGCTACCTTCTGAAAATATGAAGAAATGATGGGGTTTTCATAAATAGGCACTCAAATGACTAATAACTGTCAAAATAAATTTTAATATGATCTATCTGTTAACATAAATTTTATTAACCATAAAACCCTAACCGTCATGATAGTAGTGACCAGGAGGTTGCAAACAGCGATAGACCGCATAGTTGACCCCTAGGTCAACTAACCAGGTTATTCTGCCTTTAGTGGGGGCAGGTGATTAATTGTTATTTTAACTACAATTTATTATTGAATTATTTACCGTTCGTATTCATTTTTTTTCCATAATGTTTTCATACGGACTCTGTTTGTGAAGTTTCAATTAGGAAATGAAGATCACAAATCATAAGGATAAGTAAAAGCAGTAAAGAAAATCAGACACAAATGTAAATTAATAAAATCAAATGCAAATCACATATATGATTCAAACACAAAATCAGACACAAATGTAAATGATAAGTAAAAGCAGTAAAGAAAAGAACACACTGGGATTTTATACTGGTTCGGAGTTACCCAATATCTAGTCCAATACAACTCTGGGTAGTCCAGATTTCTTTTCAAATAATATCCAATCTTACAATCCTCGATATCAAGGGCCATTAGGCCCAACCCCGACTACTTCCAAGCATAGTGCGCTCTCTTGATTTAAGCAGGCTACAAGAATGCCTAATTGATTTACAGGCTACAATCACACCAAGTTGATTTGAAAAGGCTACAACCACACCTTTTCAGTATCAGTTTGAAAGAAACACTCGATAGAACTTTGATCTTACGATCTTTGATTAAAAATACTCCTATAACTCTGAACAACACTTGGATCTTTGAGAGATAGTGGTAAATAGTCAAACTAGAAAAGACTTGGATTGATTCACTTTGAATTTCCGTAGAGTTTGATTATGGAAACTTGAAATTTATGAGTATAAACATAGAGGATAAAAGGTGAGAAGAAGATAATGAAAAGTAGTTAGAAATTTCGAATTTAGATGGGTATTTATAGGGAACTAACAGTCATACCTCTTCAGGTTATGTTTTAAACAGATAGACACAACTTTTGAATTCGAATTTTGGAAATGATTGCTATGATGTCGACTTGGAGGGGGGGTAGTACATGTCGACAAGCCCTACGTATTTTTGAAATTTTAATTTTTAAAACAATCTAAATGATGTTTAAATAAATCGAGATAATTCTCGAGTTTAAACAAACTTATTTTATATATGTTAAAGTAGTATAATAAGGTCAGAATATAAACTTAAAACATATATTTATAATGTATAAAAATGATATCAAAAACTTAATAATACTATAAATACAATTATAAGAAACTTAAAACTTAGGATATAAAACTATAAATATGAATATTAAGAAAAAGGAATATTAAAACTCAAGTAATCATAAAATAAAATATAAATAAGAAAATCTAAAATGTTAAAATCAAGAGTTAGACTAAAATTCAACAATTTACATAATTAGGAGTTGTATATATTTTAAAAAGGAAGTAATTTTGAAATCAATTGAAATAAAAGATTTTTGATATATTATAAGATAGAATTGGTAAGAGAATTAGAGTAAAGATTTTACAGAGTTTTCACAAAAAATCTAAACCATATTAATTATCCTGATTTCATGAAATCTTATTACTCACGAGTCTTCAATCTTGAATTCTTATTCTTTGTAATTTATAATCTTAAATCTTTCAACTCTACAGTCTTCTGAATCAATACCTGCATAAGATACCTGCATATACATCCTGCATATATATACACACACACACACACACACACACACACACACACACACACACACACACTAATTCTATAGTATAGCATTAGTATATATTTTATAGGGTCCGTTTGGCATAGGTCCCTATTAAGTTTCAAAATTAGGCCCACATCCAGTCTAACTTTTCATGTAAATTAGGTGCCTATTTTTCATAAAATCATCAAAAAAATGTTTAAAAAAATCACGATAAATCATTATTAAGTAAAACACGTACACGCCGAAAAAATCAGGTGTTAAAATAATCAAAAACCATGTCAAAACCCAATATAACACAAAAACAGCGAAACAACAGATTTTTGCATCGAAAGATGCACCTATTTTTAAATAGTTGCATACATTCATGCTTATATTTCAGTGTTGCGTCCAACTGCAGTATAAACGCATACATGTATGCAGCTAAACAACATTATACGCATCCTTTTATGCATATATTCAAATTTGGCATGTTTATTCAAGCATTCGCCGTTTTCAGACATTGTTGCACGCATTTATGCTCTTGTACAGAATACATGCATACATTCATGCGCATATTCAGAAGCCTTCACCCCCTTTGAATTTGTTGCACACATGCATGCATATATACAGAATAGTCGCATACATATATGCAACTATTCGTAACACATGAATCTCAGTTCAACTTTGTATGCATACATGTATGCAGTTTATTGGTAACAGTTGCATACATGTATGCATTTGTTGGTCCATATTTTCAACATAAATACACTATATGAATATATACATGTATGTATGCTACTATTGGCAATAGTTGGACAGAAGTATGCAACTTTTTTTTTTTTTTTTTTTTGCAAATGCTTCTTGGAATATTTCCTTTTTTTTAGTCACTAGCGCATTTTTTTTGGCCAAATGGGTAAAAGGCGAAGTGGGCATGGCAGCAGGCGAAATAAGATAAAAAAGGAGCGGCACCTTAATTCAAGGGACCGGATATGCATTGAAAGTATAGGGGGACGTGCGCTTAATTTAAAACTAAAATAGGGATGTGAGCCTAATTTTCACTATTTTATAATACTTATTATAACAGGGTTATTGTCATCAAAATCGTGATCATCATCATTTTAGTCCTTAACAATCTCCTTTCTGATGATGACAACCTTTTTTATAAAATATACTTACATGATACCTTGATTCTTTGGTTACTCCCCCTAACTCCAAAAACTCCTTCTAAACTACTAACTCCCCCTTAATCTAAGCCTTATTTTATTATTCTCCTCCTTTGTCATCAATAAAAACTAAATACCTATATTTAGCCTATAATACTCCCCCTTAAACTAATATAAGTCTTTACCTAGATTTGTAAGTTATGTAGTACTTCTCCTTAAACTATGGTACCACTTATATTAACGATAAACAAGATATATTAATATTAAAACAAGCAATATCAAGATTAAATCAAGATCAAACTAGAATAATATAAACAATCAATCAATCTAAACCAATTAGTTATACAACCAATTAAAATCATGTTGTTACACACCATTAATTCAAATTAAACATACCAAGCACACCAACTTCAACCATAAGTTCAAACGTTTCTTGGACCTTCTACCTATCCTTTTTCTTCAAAGATTGGATCCCATCCCATTCTTCATTTTATTTGATAAAATTTCCTTTTAGATCACTATTTTCTTCTTATTTGTTGAGTGCAAGATCATCCAATGAATTTTATCGAAATGCTTCTTTTGGTTTTTAATCATCTGCATTTGACTTAGTTCTAAGTGTCATTGATTATGGAGAATGATAAAGAGGAAATTTTTGAAAGAGTTGAGTGTTTCTTTAATATTTTCACCCAAATTATGAATTGGAGAAGACATGTTATTGATAAAATTAATGGATAATGAATAGAGACTAATGAGAAATTAAGAGATAACTTTTCTGGAAGAAATAGTTAATTATAGGTTTTGAATTCACTTTAAAATGAATGTTCATAAGTTGGCTAAGTCAGTTTTTTAATTCAAATAAATTAGAAAATTTGTTAGTAATATGTCAACATGGGGGATAGTACATATGGACATGTGTACTTCAAAATTTTTGATTTTGCAATTTTTGTTTTTAAGTTGAGTTTTAATTTATATATAATTATTCTTAACACAATCACGCTCATTTCAGAGATGTTATTGAGATAGCGAAAATAAATAGAAGAACCACATTGATAATTTTAGATAACAATACAATGAAATGTATAGAACCTGGAATTAAAATACGATAGAGATAGAAACTACTACAACATGAAAATAAAAATAGAATTCGGCGGAAGATGATGATAACCCAAACTTGCAACTCACTTTTCCAAAGAACTTGTTCACCTTTGTGGATATCTTTTCCATTTTCTTACTAAACGATTTCTTTAAAATATTTTGATTTTCCGCTATAATCTTCCGATTCTTGAGAAGGATTTTATTAGATGGATTGGTTGTACTAGCAGGATATTCTATGCTTTCTAAGGAAGTATTTTCATCCTCCAACTCTTCTTCGATTTCCATTCCTTCTCCTTCTTCCATTTCACGAGCCAACCTTGACTCTTTTTTCGAAAACATTTCATATGGTTGAAACACTAGCAGAATCTTTATAAGAGATATATAATCGGAATTAATGACCTTTTTGGAAACAAACTCTTCTCCTTTGAAATCAATTCCAAAAAACGTGTAAGGTAAATTTTATGATATAATGTATTTTCACTCACTGGAAAATCTTTGGCTCGAAATTAATCCAAAATAACGTGTGCCCAATTAGCGTTATAATTTCTATAAATGGTAAAAAGATCTTTGCAAACTTTTGTTGTTGGGTTATTGAAATTTCCTGAATAAGGTGTAATTGTGTGTTGAAGTAGCAGATGTACGATTCTTGCCTTGGGTCGAAAATAACGGTTTTTGAATTCCAAATTGCCATCTCCTTCAAAAATGTGGTTAAAGTTATCTCGGCCATGTTCATTATATTTGAAATACGAGAGATCCATTCTCGAGCTCTTAGAACCCAAAATATTTCCTAAGACTTAACAATCCACAACAATTTGAGTGCCTCTTGCACTATTCCAAATGTATTTTGACTTCCTTCATAAAAACCATGGTTTAATTTTTCATGAAACATTTTTACAAGATTTGGATAGCACACATAATCATTTTCCCAAGAATCAATCAAACTAAGGATTTCATAATGATTATAAAGAAATTCAAGCTCATAAGTTTCAAAATCTTGAAAGATAGCAAATTTTCACGTATTAACCTAACTCAAGGTTACATAATTGTTGTAATCTTTGATAGCTTCTGGGTTATTGAAAAGAAAGCCTTTGATGACCTTAGACATCCAAATGGTGCTTGGAGTGCTTAAGGAAGGCGTTATTGAAGTTTTGTGAAGAGTATAAGATAACGAAGATAAGATAAGTTTGAATTTGGAAATAAAGTGAAAAGTGATTATAAGGATAGGTAGATAAATAGAGAATCTATAGACATGTTCTCTGGTCAATAGACACCTTTTCAGTATGTTAGAATTGTTGAAAAGGTAGAGGAAAATCCAAAAGTTTGAATTCAAAAATTACAGGAGGTATGTCAACATGATAATAGAGCATGTCAAATTGTGTCCAATTTTGAAAGGACATATGTATTTATATTTTTAATTCTTAATATATATATCTTATATTCTTATTTATATAATTCCTAAGATAATATTTAATACAATAATATTTTTATATGATTATTTATTAAAATAAAATTATTTTAAATTTTAAAATTAAATTTTTAAATGATGAATTTTGAATTTAAAACTCAAGATATTTCAAACAAAGCAAGCAATCAAACAACCATTAAAAAGTAATTCCAACCAAATTGATATAAATGCGTACCTATTGTTAGATCCAATCTCCAATATCTTCTGAATCATGAATAGCCATGAATCACATATTTGAATTGTTCGTTTCTTGTTCGTTGTGACAAAAGGATGAATTTGAATTGTCAAGTGTGGCAATACAAGCTCTTTTCTTTTTATTTGAAGTATTGTTATTTGGAGGCTGATTCTGTCTATCTGGATATGGACAATCTCTTTTCAAGTGGCCTGGTACATCATAGTCGTAACATCTTATGTTGTTTAGAAATTTGTTATTTTTCATAGAAATCTTATGTTCATTGCTTCTGTAGTATTCATAGTCTTATATTTTTGAAATTTTTTGAAGTTCCTTGTCATCAATGTTATCTCTTCATCGTAATCACTGTTTGAGTCTGAATCTTTAGGTATTGCATTGAATGCTATCTACATCTTTTCTAATGACTTATTTTCTCTCATTTCTTTCATCTGGAACTCAAACAACATAAATTTCTGATTAACTCCTGAATTTTCAATGTATTGGTATCATTAGCCTCTTTATTGCCAGAGTCTTTAGATCCCTTTCTATAGTTTATGAATTTAGAATTTTTCTGACTTGGTTTTCCTTAAAGAATAAACTTCCCAAGGCAATCAGTGAATGCATAATATCCAGAAACATGCAGTACACATCAGAGATAGGCTCATTCGAATTCATTTTATATAATTAAAACATATTAGTTAACATTCGTATCTTGGTCTTTTTAACTTTGCTTATTCCTTCGTAGTCACTAGCAAAGTTTTCCAAATTTCATATGTAGACTTACAAACAGATACCCTATTAAATTCATTTCTATCAAGTGAACAAAATAGAATATCCATGGCTTTTGAATTATTTTTTGCAATGGCCTTTTGCTCAACAGTCCATTGTGCAAAATTAGTTGTAGGTTTAACATACTTAGTATGAGTGATGTTCCAAGTGTCAAATCCAATTGATTGTAAATATATTTTCGTTTTACAAGACCAATATGCATAATTACTACCATTAAACAGTGGAGGTTTGACAGTGGGCCTACCCTCTACAAATGAACTAGAATTACTAGCGTTGACATTACTAGTGTTGGTTGCCATTTTAAACTTCTTCAAAAAAAAATCATATTATGGTAACTTTGAAAACCATTGCTTTGATACCAATTGTTGGAAAGTGCGGATCGTGGATCTTAAGGCTAACTTAACCCAAAGCAAGTTGTTTGTGATGTGATTTTTCTCACTGAAAGTATTCCAAAATCATCCAATTGTTTTTGCTTTTCCTCAAAATGTGCTCGGATCAGATCGAGTATATTTACAGGTTTGTTTAAAGCGGCAGGAGAGGAGCTAAAGTGGAGACATATTCCAGTATTTCTCATATTAATTTATTTTTGTTGTGTGTGTTGTATTTATCAACCAATTTACAGACATTATTTTGACTGTATAGGCTGATCTATTTGTGTACTCTAATGATTTATCCATGTATATATATAGTTTTTCTTTTATGAAATGAATATTGGTATATTAAATTTTATTCATTCTGCTATGAGATTATAATGTGTTTGTGGCCTTTTTCTTCTATTCTAATCTATCTTTCTTTTTTCTCACCCTATAACTTCTATCTTCTAACTTTATGGTTTTCGGTCTTGAGTTTGGGAACACTAATATAGTGGATGTATTAATGACGAAATTCGAGGGTCGAATTTCTCAGTTGTTACAATTGGTACCAGGTTGCAAGGTTGAGCGAGAACCTTGACTCAGTGGAGTAAACTCAATAAGAGGTAAGGTAATGGAAGGCCATTTTATGAGTTCGAGTGTATATATATAAGAGCACATACTTGTTAGTATTATAAAATGTTTTATATTATGTTTGTTTATCTATTGAGTGGTATATAAATTCCAAATTAATGCATTTGGTCGACGTTGTCAATAGGGATTTCTAAACACTTGAGCAAGAGAAATCGACATAGTATTGTTTTGGGGAGTTGGTAAATGAAATAGTTTAACCAAGATTTGTATATTTTATAGTAAACGAATTTTCAAGCTAAATAGAGTTTTTAGAAGAGTTTGATAGGAAATGACAATATTTAATTGTTATCTTATATTGTTTGATTAGTTGCACTCACTTTCAAGCGTTGATTATTATTGATTGACTTGTAGTTATTCCCGACTATTTTATGGGTGTTGGCTTCCTTGTTAAGATAAGAGCAATCTTATCACTCTTTTGCATAGATTGGGTATGTTCATTATTAGAAAAACATTGAAAATGAATACCTTGTGAATTCAGTTTCACCGTTTGACTATATGGTGTTTTGATGATAATATTGCGTAAGAATTCAACCTAATTAAAGTTATTTAATATGAATTTAAACAAGGAAGAACATATGTGAAAAAAATCTTATATGGAACTAGAATTGTATAAGTCTAGATTTATAAACGAGATTTATAAATAGGAAATGGTTTCTCAAGATTTAAAAAAGAACCTTTAGATTATTTTTAAGTGCTAATGAAGGTAAATGAATTTTGATGATTTCACAAGCACCGATCTTACTTCGGTCAACAAAAAAACTGCAACATCGTTGGTGTTTATTTTTGAAGTTGCCAAGTAAGAACTTTCAACCATGGAAAATTTATTTGAATTAATTTTTTTTAAATCAATGATTTATGATTTCTAAATAAGGGAGTTTGGTTTAGAAACTTTCAACTAAGATTTGATATGTATGCATATATTCTAATTGTTAGAGTTGTTTGATTATGCATTTAACTTGATATGATGTTTTGTAAATTCATTTGTAAATGAAATGGGATATTCGATGATTTTGGACAGTCGAAATTTATAAATTGAATTTGAAAACTTAGTTAAGTTTATATGGAAACTTAAGTGAATATGGTTATAATTTATTAAATTTTATGATTTGAATTTTGAATGAATGTATATATATAAGTCGGAATTCTTTGAAACAAGAATCTCATGGATCTATTGGATTATAGTTTCTTAATGGAAGAGAAAAATCAAGAATTCATCTTGTAGATTTTGAGTAATATCAAAATCAAATTTTCAAAAAAGCCACGATATGGTAATTTACCAGCTATAACGATTTATTTAATTAAATGAAAGAATTTTAAGAAAATAAAATAGGAACTTTCATAAATAAAATATGCCTCCTGGGTATATTGAATTGTGGTGAGTTTTCTTTTAAAATTTTGAGTTGCTTGAGGTAGAATGAATGATCGGCTAAGTGATAACTCGAAGGCGTTGAGCAAATTGCGACACTTAATGGATTTTTTATCATCTTTGTTTGATGATAAGGTTTGTAACTTGAATAAACTCTAAGTTATTATTATCTGTGTTAATGACACTATATGATATGGATATGTGTTGGTTGATTATGGTTGCATGCAACGTTATTTTGCATTTATGTTGGTTGTTGATTGCTCCATTATTGCCAGTCGCATCATATTTGTTTGTTGCATTTGTTTGAGAGGTTATTTGTGCATATGTTAGTGATTATTATTATACTTGTCTATCTTTCTTAATTCTCTTTGGGGTTATGCAAGTATACATAGGTAGATGGAAACAAAAGCTTGCTAACTTGCTTATAGCTTTTGGTTTCATGGTAAAGATTTGTTTTCGTGAAAAAATGGTACGTATTTCGGATTACATATTGTACATGGGTCTTACAAAAGCCATGCAAAGGAGGTGCTTCCAAAATTTTCCTAAAATTTCAGTTGTTAGAAAATGTAACAAATTTTAAGATAAGTGATTTCGAAATAAAATTAATTGGGTTGTTACATACTTCTTGACTTCTGATTTCGAGGAAGAAATCCTTTTAAGGAGGGAAGAATGTAAAAACCCAGAATTTTAGTATAGTACTAATTAATTAATTTTAATATTAAAATGATTAATCTTAAGAACTAATGACTTGAACTAAATTTAAAGTGAAAATTTGAACGATAAATTGACTTGAGATTTGAAAATGTTGAGTTTAAAAATCCAGTTAATTTCATTTTAAAGTCATGTAAAATTTTATTTGAATTTAAACAATATTAATAAATTAATAGCAATGAATCGAGTGTTTTAAAAATCGAATTATTATTAATCGGTTTTCGTTAACACATAAAAATAGACATTTTTTAAATGATCTCGGATTTCGACGAAACTAACTTCATTGGGTCCGAGTTGTTAAAGTATTGTAGGATTTTCGGTTTCGTAACAATTGGAACTTCTGTGTGAGAGTGCTAAATGAAAATGTTAAGCGATAAATACATGTGAATAAAATAGCGTTATATTTGTTTGTTTATATAATATCCTTCTACCCTCACCAAAATTAGACAACTTGGCATCTGTTTCCTTCCTCTGTCCTAATGTCGTTGGTAGTAAATAAAAGAAAAACCCAAACCACCCTTTCAAATTTATTTTAAAAATCAACTAAATAATTAAAAATTAAAAATTAAAAATTCAAAAAGTGTGATTTTTGGAATCCTCAAAGTAAGAGCTACAAGACGGTGGGTAGGTAGCATGGTGCAGCTCTTGTTCCTGTTCGACAACAATATTATGTTTAAGGCTTAGTGTCAATTGGCGAGGAGTTAAGGGTAGCAACCTGATTTGTATTTACGATGGTTAAGGGTTTCAACGGCTAGAGTTTGGACGCGACCAAAGCTTCGGTGATGATCACGCCAGTAGGGTTGGTGGCGTGTTAGGGTGGAGGTTTTGATTTAAAGGAGGGTTACGTGAGCTTCCTAGTAGTGATGGGAGGATGAAGAGAGTGACGAGGAGCTCAATAGAAGTGGTTTCATGGATTTTTGTGGTCGGATGGGGATGGAATAGGTGGTCAAACATATCGATAATGATAAAGTAATGGAGTAGGTACAGGCGGGAAGGATTTCTGATTTAGGGAGAAAGGTAGAGGGGCAATTTTGTAAATATAGGTAATTAGGGCGTTAATGGGGAGATTAGCGAATTTAATGATTGTTTAATTCTATAAATCTTATTAATATTATATCTTGTTCATACAAGGTTAGATTTGAGCGAAGCAAGTTGTGTTGGACTAGTATCGGCAAATACTACATATACAAATTGGACTGATGTGATTTGGCGCTAATTGGTATTTTTTTCTAATTTTAAACAACTGTTTAAAAATAAATAAAACGACGCAAAATGGAAGATCGTTTTGGATGGTGAGTTAACTCTCATGCTTTTTGGAATATTGTGAATGTTGTTGTTTCGTATAATAATATTCATTTCGTTAGTATATAAATTATGTGATGGGATGTCTTGGAAGATTTATTACTTTGTTGGTGGTTGTTGATACATATGCCCGTTTGTGAACGGATGACCTTTGACACTAGCTGCTTGTAAGAGGAAGATTCATCTTAAATGAATTAGATCCATATTATATGATTTATATGCATATATAAACTGATATATGAGCTGTGATGCAGGGGGATAGGTTGGAGGGATCCAACAAGATTTCTCAATATTTTGGATGTTACTTGCTTTCATATTTTACACATATGAACCATCTGACATAAGTAACATTAAAATATGATGTGGATGACGATGTTTTAATTAAATTAAACACTAATGTATTATTAATCAATATATAGCATTGTTAAGTGATTGGCAGCAGATGACCTAAAATCCATCTTTTTAAGATGTTGATTTTCCATCAGGCGAATTGACAAAGTTTGAAGTTATAAAATTTATTTTTATAACAAAAGAAAGGTTTTAAATTATATTTTATATAAGTTATATAAAATAAAAGTTTAAAAATATATCAATATTTATATTTGAATTTTATATTGAAATATAAAGTGTTTTGTGTAGCGAAATATCTGTTTAATTAGTTTTATAATTGGATACTTTGGATGTTAAAACTTAACCTAGTTTTATAATTATGTTTTATGGAGTATAAAAGATGATTTTAGAAAAAAAAAATCGAATAGGTTAATAAATAGTTTGTTTAACTTATAGAAATGATCTTGGCTTTTAGAACGGAGATTTATGAAAAGTTAGATATTTATAGAAGAATGTAAAAATGATTTAATATGATTTCGAAATAAACTATAAAAGACTTAACTGATAATCGAACAAGTCTCTATAAGATTTGAAGTTCGTAGAAATAATAATTATGTTTTATAATTAGATTTATAAATGATTTTGTAACAAATCGAAATTTTATAAACGAGGTTTATAAAAGACATTTAAAGCTAATTAAATGGTTTTAAATATGCGTTTACTTAATAAATGGATTAAGTAAAAACAATTTATTGGAAAGAGATTTTCAAATGCAAGGAAGAGTTTTTAAAATCCTATTTAAATTGAATTGCAAATGAAATTTATTGAACAAGGTCTAAAAGATAAATAAAACACCCTAACATGAACAATTTCAGTATTATCCAAGGGATGATACTAGTTCAAAAATGAAAGTGGATGTTTAAAATTAAATTATTATTTCCATAATTGATGTCGTAAACTTTAATTTGCAAAGTTTAGAAGTTAAATAAAACTACTGGGTTTTATAGTAAACAATGTATCACATGACATTGTTTTAACCTAAAGATGATTTGTAAATATGCTTATACTAACCGATCAAGAATATAGTGTTGTTTTCTAAGTGGTGAAATAATAGGATTTATGAATACACTTATTCCAAAGAGGCAAGTGTATGGCTATTGTTTTCTAGGTAATGAAAACAAGAGATTTGTTAATATGCTTATCCTATTGAGATAAGTACATGGAATCAATTTATAGGAATCAAGAAAATGTTTTAATGAGTGATTTAATAAAAAAAGGGTTCGTGCTGCTAATGTGCTAAACCATACGATCATAATTGATAGTCAAAGAATCGATTATCAACAGAATTCCCTTTTAACTTATAACGTGTAGGTTCGAGGAACCGGGATTGGAACTGGATCCAAAACCACTTCGAACTGACTTTGCATTCGAACTAAAATTGCTGGTATGCTCGTGCAAAGACGAAGTATAGAGAGTGCAAGGGTTACTCGCCACTAGTCCTACGGATATAGTGGAGGTAATGCCTTCAGTTTTTCCTTTTCCTGTACAACTTGTAACAATCGAGAAATTCGACTAGTTGAATAATGAATTTTTCAAAAGAATTGATAATCTAAAATATACTAGAACATAAGATAATGTTTATTTGTAGCATTTGATACAACTTTTTATAATACGGAAACAATAGCATTTGTATAAAATGATACGAATTCCATTTCCTAAGCCTTGGACAATTGTCCGCACGCACTTGTCTTCATGCATGAGAGCTTGCATAAGAAAGGGAGAAGTGTCCCCTTAGGTGTAAAATTCTTGGCCCTCCCACACTCCTTTATAAATGTATCCGTCCTCTGCCATTTCATTCATCCATCTCCTCTCCATTCTCTACCTCCTTTCCTCCACTTCCCTTCCCTCCTCTCCCTCTCCATTCGACCTCCCCTCCTTCCCCACTCGGCCTCCACCTCCATAAGGCCTCCACCATCTCCACCACACCCAAAATCACCTCCACCTTCCCCTCCATCCTCGGCCTTCATCGCCACTCCGACACCCGCTTCTTCCTCTTGCGAGCCATGACCGTATTCTCTTCTTTAGGCCGAATCCCTTCCACCTATAAAAAAGATTTTTGAAATAGAAGAAAAAGGAACTTAAGCGTTTCAAAGTAATTTCAGGCAGTAAAGTCTGAACCAATAAAAGTTAAGATGAGTGGAACCCAAAGGTGAGAAACTATTTAATTATATGTATTTTAAATAGATGTTATGTTGTTTGAATTCATATGGATTAGGTTGAATATAGATTGTAAGTGTTAAACACCGTAACACTTATATTGTTTGTGCCATGAATTGATTAAATGGTTGCTATGGATGCTATTATGGTTGTTATTATTGATAATATTACCACTTCACATGTTAAACCCAAATATATGGTATTATATGAGTATTGGTTAACTCTCATTCCAATTTGACAACATAAATGAATATTATATTCATTTAAGTGAAAATAAGGCGTAAAAGCTGGAATTTTAAATCCGAAATTGGAAAGAAATAAAATTATAGTAATTATGAAAAACTATTGTCAAGGTGCAAATCAATTTGAAAGAGAATTTGATATGAAATGGTAATCATTTCAAAGTGAATAGTATAATCAATTTGAAATAGTGATTTTGAAATTAAGTCTAAGTTAAATATGTAAATGATGTTTTAAACTCAATTTGAAATATCCAATGAGTTTATATTCTGTTTAATTTGAGATTTGGAACGTTTGGAATTCAAAAAGTTAGAATTTGAGAAATATTAGTATAATATTCAATGTAATAAATAATTGAATTAAAAGTTGGAATTTTGGAAATTTTGATATAAAATAAATTTATATATGTTTTAAATGGTTTACAAAGCATATTAGAAGCAAATTAGATTAATTTCAACATACGGTTGAAATAAGGTTAGAATAGAGCTAGTCGCGCTGCAGTAGTTCGCGAATTTCGACCATTAAATTCAAATGAATACACGTGATGCAAATTAAACTGAAATTTCCCGAAACAAAAAACATTCATTTTTAAATAGTATATATTTTCGAATGAAAAAGAAAATTTGGAATATCAATGTATAAATTTTGAATTATGTTCAAATCAAATTTGAATAATAATCACGTCACTGCAGTTCAATGACCAAATTGGGATATATTAAGAAATGGCTATTTTTAAATTATTAAAAATATGAAAAATTACAATAAATCATAATAAATGTTTTAAAAGTGATTTGGATCAAAAATTATAAGTTCTGAATAGTGAAGGAGCTATTTAAATCAAACAAACTGATTTAAGCTATTTAACAACGCTTTTTCAACAACATTCAGATTAAAGGTTTTAAACCTAACGATTCTTATCTAAATCTTTGGTAAACATTTCCAAATGAATAATGAAGTATTGTAATGAAAATTTGGAATTTCGAAAGGAAGATTTTGTTATTAGATAAGATGGAGGGGACTTAATTAAAAAAAATCCATATCGTTCCTAAACAACGATGATTATTCGGAAATACTGGAATCAGATTCCTACACAAAAACCATTTCTAACAAAGATACGAGGTAATATAGCATATGGAGGTATATAAGACGAGGGTAGAAGACCAGGAAACTTTACATCGAAAGGACTACCTGTTGATCTTCTCTTTACTAGGTTGCACCTGCATTGAGATTACCCTATTAAGCGGTAAGTCTGGACGTATTTAAAGAATTTCCATATTGCAAGGGTTTCTCTCTTTTATTAGACGAGAAATAAAGCGCCTTGGTTACTTTCAGCCCCAGAACGAACTTGTTTGGTTTGTATGTCTGACATTACCCTCTACGACATAACAACTAATCTTTACTAAATATATATCTATTTGGTAGCGAAGAAACTATTCTCTTATCTTAACACCCTTCTCTAAGACGCACGATCTCGGAGGTTATGTATTGGTAGACATCAGTTTTGTGTTATGAAATGACAATGTGGCATGCTAACTACTAAGTGAAATGTGCTGCAGATGATCAAAGCATGGCTTTGTATGAAGTGTAGCCCTGTGTAACGTGACTTCAAGCCTCACATCCCGTAAATGACCAAAACAGGACGAATGCAGCAAGGCTATATAGGTCCCTCCATTTAGGGTATGATCATTTCCTTCTAGATTAAATGATATACCATGGAATGGAGCCCAGGTATTTTTACTTATGTGAATGATGGAAATAGAGCTCTCAATAAAGGTCGGTCACGAATGGGGAATGACAATATTCAGTGTTATCCAGTTAAGGGATAACACGGTCTCGTTTAGGCAAAAAATATATGGTTGTATCAGATTCTCCGGACATCCCTCTAGAGGTCTACTTATCGGATTAAGGATGATCCTTTGCCAGGTTATTATTGGAAATCCATCCTCTAATACGAACTTGCGGTTTTAGATTATATGGCATATTATCCCTACAATTTAATATGGTAACAATTTCGAATATTTGAGTATTTATATTTGAAAATGATTTTAAAGATTAGACATTAATGATAATATCAAATTTTTTGATATAAAAGGTTTTGGTTATCATAAGGTAGAAACCCGTTACGTGTTTATTTGTGGCGTGGTCTTATGAGATACCCTTCTTTTGTTTTCAAAAACAACTATTTTAAGTTTCTCACACAAGTCCCAAGAGTGACTCGGAGTTTATTATTTCTAAAATTAAACTCTAGATGCCCTTATTTTTCCACCGGGTAGCATGGTAAATAGGTTAACAGTAGAGGGTATTATGGAGAAAATAATATCGAGCATATTTTTGGTTTGGAGCATTTTGGATTCACTCTCTGAAGCCTTTAGTACTTCTAGTGTGTATTTAATATTCTAGTAGCACTATTACATTTATGAACTATGATCATTCACATAGTGTGATAATCTGCCTTTATGGTACATGAGATTTCAACACGTGAATACCGAGGATGTATCAGTGTCGTGTTTCGGGGATCGAGAAGATGGGTCGTCACACAACTTGGATGGATGGATGTTTGATATTGAATTTCTTAAATTACATACATTTATTTTTACAAACATACTTCTTTTGATGGCGGAGATAGCAAGTTCTCTTAGCATAACACCCATCTCTGAGATGTATGAGGTCGAAGGTTGTATTTTTATTGAATTAATTATTGATCAATGGAATTGCGATGTGGCATCCGAAGATGGATATATACCATGTACGAAAGGTATAAAGGTACCCCTTAACCTCATCAACCTGTGATGACTAAAATAGGTGATATGCTTCAGGGCTAAGTGGGTAGCACCCAAGTAGGATATTGTTACCACCCAATCTAGATCGGATGTCCCTTTGATTATTGTGCGCTGAGGTTTGATTGTTGATCACAACTAAGGGAGAGAAATATTCAGTACAATCTAGAGAGAGGTTGGTCATTCCATATTCGTAGGAAATCCATGCGAGGTTCTCGATATGCTTTATCTAGAGAGGTACCGTGATAGGTGATACCCTAGTACCTTGTCATTGTATGGAAATCCAATCTTCAATACGAGTCCGTATGGTTTTAGATATAAACTAGCTATGTCAAAACGTGAGATGCAAGCTTGTCGCCTATATTTCTATTTTATTTTTCATTTTATACATTATTATAATATCATTAGATTTATAATAAAGGTGACTTCGTTATCGTAAGAGAAAAACATGTGCCATGTTTATGTGTAGTTGTATCTTACGAGAGTTCCATTATTTTAAAGGATTTCTAAAATAAATCAAGTTGTTTGTGATGTCAGTTCTCTCATTGAAAGTATTCCAGAATGATCCAGATATTTTTTGCTTTTCCTCAAAATGTGTTTGGGTCAGACCGAGTATATTTCCAAATTTGCTCGGCAAGCTGGAGTCGAGACATATTCCCATATCTCTTCTTAATTTATTTCCGATGTATGTGTTGTATTTAGTAGCCATTGTACAGACAGATTGTTATGACTGTATACGCTGATCTATTTGTGTACTCTGATAATTTACCCATATGTATATATGGTTTTTCTTTTATGAAAAGATTATTGGTATGTTAAATTTTATCCATCCCGCTATAAGATTCTAATGTGTTTGTGCTTTTCTTGTATTATACCTTTCTTTCTTCTTTCTCACCCTCTAACTTTTTCTTCTAACTTTTTGGGTTTTTGGTACTTGAGCTTAGGCATGTGGATACAAAGGATGTATTAGTGTCAAAATTTGAGGTCGAATTCATGGGTCATTACATATGGAAGGTTTTGAGAAAAAGGAAATGGGAGAAATAAGGTTACAGTAACTATTTGCACAGAAAATTAGCATATACACCCAATCGTTCTAAAGAGAATTAAATTAAAGAAATAAACGTAAAACATGATTTAAATCAATAGATATGTAGAAAAACAAGATATACGTGTTTATATGGTTTGATATTGCTTGGCCTACGTGCACTTTGAAGGTTTTGAATATTTTACTGTTAGTGTGAGGATAACAAAATCTCGAATTAGTAGGGATCTGGAGCATACACAGTAAAGTAAACAATTAGCAAAAAAATATAATTTCTCTCCTAAATATCTGTTATTTAAAGACGTAGGCCACCAAAATATCCCCAAAAAGTCAGAGGACCATTGGAGGTTTCAAAATAGGAAAGCCCATCCCAATATTTCCCTAAGCCAGGGATTGATACTAATCAATATGATAGGGGTCGATTGTAACACCTCACTCTTTAATGTCTAAAGTTAAGCGTTACAAAAGTTGCAGTCATATATAGTATTAACTCCGGACAATAGAAAACATATATGTTAATGAATCATGACATCGGAGAACATAGGAATATGAAAAGGTTTCAAAACGCGTTGATTAATAATTTTCACTATGAATTCCCATTACAAAACCAATGTTTAGAACGAATATAATTATTACAAAATACATTCAATGGAGCGAAATATAAAGATACCCCCTTGGTTGATCAGAGTCTAAATATATTTAATCGCCTCTTGCATGTCTCCAGAAGTTTATTCAATGAAAACCTGGAAACTTTAGCCCTTAGATTACTCAGTAACTCAAATGAGTACACGAGAGTTTAAGGAATAAAAACTATTAATCAGTCACTAGGCTAGTCTGAATAATCACAAGTCCCTCGAAACTTAGAGATATCTAATGATACCACGCCGCTTAGTTGATTGGGTTTCCCTTTCACTGGTATGTTGCAACATAATAACCATTTTTGTGCTTCAGCACTCACAATGGTTCGAACAATCATAATAAGATGTGCCAAATTGCAGCATAATGTTGATTACCCATCCCAACCTATATATCCATCCATTTCGACGACAGTCTTTGTGGCATTTAAAAGTAAATTTCATGAGGTACCGATTATTGGACAAGAATTAACAGAACCCACCCATAATTTTACCCGTTGGATGACTATGAAACTCATGAACACTTGTAGGGAAACAACCACACACATGCTACAGTCTTATCAGTAGGATAATCGTGAACCCATTAGCACATTTAGGCAACAACCTTACACATGCCATAGTTTACTAGGATGATGACTATGAACAATCAAATAATTTATTTAGTAATCCTAGAGTAATTTAGATGTATTTGAATCTCTGATATCCCTCTCATTAGTATCCCCAATGTAAATATAGTTATTAACCCCATAGGTATCACCCATAAAACATAGTTAATCAATTCTTGTTGGTATCTACAATGTTATCATGATTAGTAAATCCCATTGGTTTCCCTAGTATACAAGTAAATCATGTGTCTGAAACATTAGCAATAACTAATAGCTTACAAAATTATGGTTAATTGCAATACAATTGCACACGCTTGACAAGCGTGTCATTCTGTCCTTGTCGACCCCTTATTAAGGTGTTGATATAGCAAAAATAATGAATTTAATGTTCCATGGTTATCGAATCCATACATAGGTTAGCTACTGAAGGATTTAAAAATGGATTTTTTTTTAAAACAAGATTTATAAAAACCTGTATTTTACATATCTAAAGATCGCAGAATATTTATATTATTTGTATATAAGGTCGTATGGTCTTATAACTTGAGAAAATGACTATTTGGGTCATTTCCTACATTTCTATTTTTGTCGATTTCTAATGTGACCATTTTACCCTTAGTGAATCTTGTTTTTCCCATAACTTTTGATTAGCAAGGAATATAGACCTGAAACCTCTTCCACTAGATCCAAATGATGATTTCATGTTCCTTGGAATGATCACACTAAGAAAACGGACTTAAGATTTGGATAAAATGGCTGAAATAAATTTTGAAGAGGGTTAGACAGCTTAAATGAGCCAAAAGAGTTCATTGGTTGATGGGCCAAGGATTCAGTTCGAGAATTGAGATAGTGGGGGCTGAAATGAGTTGGAGAATCATCTCCTACTCATTATACAACACCCAAAATAGATCCTTCACTCATTAGTGGCTTCCACCTTCTAAAACCCTCCCCAAACCTTACTTTATTTAGCTAACCCACATCATTAAGTGAAGATTAATTCAAATCAAGGTTAGAGCTGATGCAACACCTAAGAATCCATGCCAAACACTATTCATCTTGGATTCAGTAAAGCTTAAGTTATTAAGGTGAGTTATTAGTATCTTTGTTCAATAACTAGGATGTATTAGTTTATAATCACCTTCTTAAAATATGGAAGAATAACTATAAATATGATTAATCATATTTTCACACATATATAGATTTTGGTTGATTTGGATAATGATTGTTGAACCCAGAATTTATAGGGGGTTATATGCTACCATACGAACACATGTTTTCTCTTCCTTTTTTAATGCTTCACATTGATATAGGTTGAATTAAATATGGTTTTGAGTATGTTTTGTATGTTAGAATCTTGCCTAGGAATGCTTGAATGGGTGCAAATGCGGAAGTTTGGCGAATTAGGAGTAGGAAGTCATTTGTAGAGGTTGTAGTATCTGATTCAGTATAATCTAATTCGAAATACTTCAGGGCAACATAACCCGAATATACCTGAAATTTTATGGGGACAACAAGGAAGGTCCCAAGAGGCCTTTGGCATAGTTTGAATTCATAGAGATGGTTTCAGTTTTACATAGAGATGGAGTCTTCGATTAGGTAAGGAAGGACTTGGATTGTGTAAAGAAGTGGAGGAGAGGAGTCTATGGGTCGGTAGGTCAAACCAGATCCGAACCGGCATGACCGATCCGAATCTAGATCAGCATAGGAACTGATACCTGGTTTGGTAGCTGAACCGAATTCGTCTCACACTCCAACTCACGGCATGTTCAGCCACGCCGACTCGAAACCAGGTGATGTCATGGTTGGGTTAGATAAATGATAGGAAGAAGGATCTCTTTATGGCACGGAGTTTATTCATGACAATGACTATACTCCTTGGCGAATGAAGTCCAACATGACTAACTTGAGTTCTTAATGCAAAGGGAGTAGAGTGATCGAGAAGGTTCCAAGTTGGGGACTATGAGGGTGTCCTCCGAGATGGACTTCACTACGGATACATGTGCAAAGGGATCATAGAAATAGTAAGTGTGTGATTCACTTGGATCAGGTTCAGTTCCCTTTTTCTAGGATCGGGAGATTTATTCCAGGCTTGGGAAATTAGGTACACACGGGATTCGATTATGGTCCTTACCCCGGTGTACCATAAAGGCCAAACAATATCACATATTCATGGCACTGAGTGACTGAATGTGAGGGTGGATGTTATGGCTGATTATTTGTTATCACGTACACGTCAGTTCATACTTTGTGATGTAGAGGTCTTAGAGTAGAGTCATCATTATATGTGCTAGCACTTTAAATGCAGGGACATAACAGGTATGACTCTTCATACATATAGTGTTACTTCATTAGTAGATGAGATTTAATCGCTCACACCAGACCTCATATGACTTGGAGTTTTATGCATTACTTCTTATTACTCTGGGTGCTCTTAAACGAGTAGATCAGAGACAGGTATTGCGCTTGAGTGGCTAACCGGAGACATTCCTGAGAAGAAGAACAAGAAGTTCATCAATGGGTTGGATGACTACTTGGGGGGAGGCTTATCAATCGTATCGATGAGACTTTTGAGTCCATCGTTTGGAAAGTTCTAAGGTCATAAAGTCTCTACCCCAAGCCAAAGGCTGAAGCTGCTATTATTTAGAAAGAGGAGCCAAAGCCGCGTGGTAGAGAAGGGGGGAAGAAAAAGTGGAACAATAAGAGGAACCCCTTTTAGGCTAAGGATGTAGAGGAAGTGGCCACAATTCGAGGTGGAATGCTTCAAATGTAGGGAGAAGGGCCATTATTTAAGAGAATGCAAGGTCGAGGACCAGAGGTGCTTTAAATGCAACAAGCATGGGCACTTAAAAATGGATTGCCCCAAACCAGCTAAGAAGAAGCAGATGGGGAAAGCATATATCATCAATGTTGTTCCTTCTTCGTCCAATGCCCCGATAACAATGGTGAAAGGAAAGGGTGTTATTATCCAAGGTATGCTTTCCATTGATAATATTCTTATCCAAGTATTGTTTACCGGGTCTTCCCATTCCTTCATATCTAGTGACCTGGTGGATAGGTGAAATTATTGACCAATAGTTGGTCATGGCAAACCCAATTGGTGGCTCTACTGGCCTTTGCATGATTTGTTGTGGGTTGGTCTTATCGAGTCATGGACACATTTTTGATTGTGATTGAGTTGTTTTGGGGTTTTTTGGGTTTGGTATTATCCTTGGTGTTGATTGGCTCCAAAGGTACGTGGTGGTGGTGGACTGTGAGAGGTCTTCGGTGACTATCGGGGCAGAAGGTGGTATTGGGCTGTCTACAAAGAGATGAGGTGATGGGTAGTTTTCTGTATTCGTTAGATATTCCACACGATGAGTTATCAGGTGTACCTGTGGCTAGGAAGTATTCAGACATTTTCGAGGAAGTGACTGGACTCTCGCCACATAGAGAAATCGAGTTCAGTATCGACATGGTAAAAGATGGCAAACCTATTGTAATGCCTCTTAGAAAGATGACACCTAGGGAGAAGTGAGATATTGAGGTGTAGATGAATGTTCTTTTGACAGACGGGTTTACTCGAAGAAGTATATCCGAGTGTCGAGCACTTGTTGTATTCTCCACGAAGGAGGATTTGTTCCCTTCGATTGTGTGCAGACTACCATGAGCTGAATAAGGTGACGAGGAAGAAAAAGAATCCACTTTCGCGTATAGATGATTTGTTTAACTAGTTGAATGGTGGAAATATATTTTCCCAGTTGGGTCTCACGACAAGAATTCATTAGCTACGAGTACAAAAGGAGAATGTGCCTAAAGTGGTGTTTCAAACATCCTATGGTATCTATGAGTGGTTGGTTATGTCGTTGGGTTGACCAATGCACCAATGTATTTCGTGTATCTTATGAACCGTATCTTCAGGGATCAGGTGAATAAGTTTTTTCTTATGTTTGTCGAGATATTCTTGTCTATTCACGGATAGAGGAGGAACACATGGAACATCTTAGGATCATATTAGGGGTGCTGAGGGAGCACCGACTGAAAGCTAAATTTTCCAAATGTCACTTTTGAAGGAGAGAAATGAGGTTCTTAGGCCATATTGTTTCGGAAAATGGTATTGTCATGGATCCTACAAAGGTAGCAATGGTACAATATTTGACTACATCCAAGAATACAACTGATGTGAGCAGTTTCTTGGAATTAGCTGGGTACTATCGCAAGTTTATCCAAGATTTCTCCAAGATAGAAACAACATTGACTCGATTGACTAAGAATAAGCTGGCTTTCATTTGGGATGCAAGATGTGAGCAAGCATTTATAAGGCTGAAGCATGCGCCAGTGCTAGTTATTCCATGAGGGAATAAGGTGATGATGGTATACACCTATGCATGTGGTACTAGTTTGAGTGTGGAGCTAATGCAAGGGGAAAGTTGTCGCCTACGCTAGTCGGCAACTAAAATCTCATGGGAAGAAATATCCCACAAATGTTTTGGAATTAACGGTGACTTTCTTTGCATTGAATACCGACTTCCCCGTCCCTGAATAAACTATATGCCTGTACTTCTTGGTTGGATTCCGATAACCAGCGAAAAAGAGAAGTATTGGCAATGATGACATGAATTTCAATTTGAAGATGTGGAGGCATTATCTTCTAGGACAAAGGTTTTAGTTATTTACATACCATAAATCGTTAAAGTACCTATTCTCATAGAAATATCTTAACCTTTGCCAACAAGTTAGAATTCTTAGCCTTTTATATTTCAATATCGCATACACCCAAGAATGGGTAATGCAGCTTCCAATGCCTTGAGTAGAAGACATTCCAAATTAAGGGCCATGTTCTTAGAATGGAAGCAACTTGACTGCATCGCCTGCTATGACTTTCGACCTAGATGTGGGTTGGTGCCGGAGATGTTAGCCAGCCTAGCCGTTAGACCTAACATGATTCAGCGGATTGGTTCCAATCGGAGAATAATCCTAGATTGGCAGAGATCATTGTTAAAGTTGCGACTGGTGTTGGCTTATAGGATATGAGGATGTATGGACACGATGGTGACGTTTGGCTCCGAAGAACGGGAGACTTATTATAACCGACATCAATAGATTGAGAGATGAAGTACTTCGAGATTATCACAACTCGAAACTGACCACACATCCTAGTGGTAACAAAATGTATTGCAATATGAAGTAAACCTACTACTGGGAAGGTATGAAGAAGGATGTTAGGACATTCATCTCCAAATGCCTAAATTGTCATCCAATTAAAGCTGAGCAGAAGAAGCCTAGTGGTTTGCTACAACCGCTAGATGTTCCTAAATGGAAATATGAGCAAGTCTCGATGGACTTCTTTATTAGTTTTCCAAGGATTCAGGCAGGACATGATAGTATTTAGGTCATCGTGGATCGATTAACCAGGAGTGTCAAATTTAAACCCGTTAAGTCAAGCAGGACGACAACTAAGTAGGTCGAATTGTATGTGATGTAGGTTATATGATTCCATTGGAACTCCAAAAGGCATTGTAATTGATTGAGATCCATTGTTTAGTAGTGGGTTTCGAAAGATCTTACTGGAAACTTTAGGGTTGAGCTACACCTATAGCTTACCATCCCAAAATTAATGGTCAGACCGAGAGAGTGAATTGTATACTAGAAGATCTCTTGCGAGCTTGCATATTTGACATTAGAGTTTGTGGGATGATCATTTGCATCATAT
This sequence comes from Allium sativum, assembly GCA_030737875.1. Classification (NCBI taxonomy): domain Eukaryota; kingdom Viridiplantae; phylum Streptophyta; class Magnoliopsida; order Asparagales; family Amaryllidaceae; genus Allium; species Allium sativum. Next base: position 309,575,360 of record CM060912.1, on the reverse strand, counting down.
CGGGTTTCACACAATAATAGTTGTCAGTCTGTCATTGGCATGGCATCGTATGAAGCTTTGTATGGTAGACCATGCAACGCTCCATTATATTGATTAGAAGCGGATGAGAAACTAATACTTGGGCCGAATATGGTTAGGAGGACATCAGAGAAGATAGAGTTCATTCAGCAATGGATGAAAGAGGATCAAGATAAGAAGAAGAGCTACGCCAATAGGAAATATAGTGATTTAAAATTCTCTGTTAGTGGTTCGATGTTTGTTAAGATTTCTCCATTGAAGAGTGTGATTCGATTTGGTAGAAAAGCAAAGCTAGCACCAAGGTTCGTTGGTCTTTTTCCAATTCGTGAACGGATTGGAAGTTTAGCCCATAAGGTTGATTTACCTCAAAAGATGGCTGGGGTGCACAATGTATTTCATGTCTATGCTATTCCAAATTAACTATCACATTAGATCAATAAGATGATATAGAAGTGGAACCAGAAGCTACTGTAGTTCGCAAGCCTATTCGTATCATTGGACATGATACGAAACAACTTAGAATGAAAGCGGTGAAGCTTGTCAAGGTCTAGTAGGGTAATATTGAGAATGATTGCACTTGGAAGACCGAGGAGAACATGAGGACGTCACACCTAGAGCTCTTTACTTGGTAAGATTCTAATACTTTGCTCTTATTCACATTCCCGATATCATCGGTTTTCTTATTTAGTGCCTTGCATACTAGGAAATGCTTAAATTGTATTTACTATCATTGTTGCTATGTATGTATGTTCGATTTTAATGTCTAGAAGGCATGCGGGATAATTTTATTTACTTTTCTAGGAATTTTCAAGGGCGAAATTTCATAAGGGGTAAAATGTAAAGATTCGTATTTTATATATCAAAAGATCGTAGAAAAATTATATTATATGTATATGAGATGGTTTTATAAATTTGGGAAATGACTACAAGGGCCATTTCCTACCTTCACTTTTTTTTTGAATTTTAATGTTCCCCTTTTATCCTTGGTGAATCTTGTTTTTCTCGTAACTTTTTATTGGTAAGGATTCTAGACCTGAAATCGCTTCCATTGGATTTAATGATGATTTCCAACACGTAGAGTAGTCACATCAAGCAAATGGACTAACCGCTAGGGAGGAATGGCTAAAATAATGTTTTAAGAGAGTTAGAAGAGATCATTAGTGGGTGGGTCGAGGATCTATTTGGAGAATTGAGTTAGTTGGTGATGAAATGAGTTGGAGAATCATCTCCCACTCATTACATAACTCCCAAAATAGATCCTACACCCATTAATGGATTCGACGTTCTAAACCCTGCATATACCTTACTTTATTTGGCTAAACCACATCATTAAGTGAAAGAATAAGTCAAATCAACATCAAATCAAGGTTAGAGCTGCTGCAACACTTGGAATCAATGCCAAACACTATTTATCTTGGATTTAGCAAAGCTTGGGTTATTCATGGTGAGTGATTAGTGTCTTTTCTTACTAATTAGGGTGTATTAGTCTATAATCACCTTCTTAAAATGTGGAAAAATACCTATAAATTATGATTACTTATATTATCACACATATGTAGATTTTGGTTTATTTGAGTAATGATTGTGAAACTAGGAATTTAAGGGGGAGTTATATGATACCATATGAACACATATTTTCTCTTCCTTGTTTGATGCTTCACATTGCTTTGGGTTGAACTAAATATGGTTTGAGTATGTTTTGAATGTTAGCATCATGCTAGGTATGCTTGAATGGGTGCATGCGCTAGCAAAAAGCGAATTAGGGAGTATAAAGTCATTTGGTAGAGGTAGCAGCATCTGATTCTGTATAATTCGGTTTAGTTCGAATCGACTTAGGCTGTATCCATGTGATATATTATAGGGATGAGAAGGAAGGTCCTAAGGGGATTTAGGTAAAGTTTCAAGTCATTTGGAGTTCCAGAGATAAGTTATGGCACCAGCAGTTTCGGTTTGGCATAAGGTGCAGGTTCCGATTCGGCATGGAGATGGGGTCTTTAGTTCGGTAAGGATGACTTGGATTTTGCAAAGAAGTGGAGGAGGTAACACTACTCCATAGATTGCATATTGCAACATCGGAGAAGTGATGCAGGAAGTGCCAGTGTTGCTATAGGCAAAAAATGATTTATAGGAACGCTTTCTCGAGGTTGCCTTTTGCCACGTTGCCTTAGAGTCAAAGGCAACACCTTTGCGATCCTATGGTAACATCAGTACAGGTGTTGCCATAAATACCACTACAAAAAAATACCCTTTCACAACTGCCAAAAACAGTTGTAATATGTCTGTTACAGTTGGAAATTGTAATAAAGTCAACCTTTTTTACAATTGTTTCTAGTAGTTGTCAAAATTTGTTTTATAACCGTTAAAAGTAATTATACCTCAACTGCTATTAATCAAAGATTTCATAATATTATAACTATAACCGTTATTTCACTAACAACAAACATAATTACTCACATTAAGAAAAAACCAATTCAAGTTTACACCATTTGTGAATTAGTAACTTCATTACAGAAAATAGCTGAATTCGTTACATATGTCAATAAAAGTACATACACTTATTAAATGAGAAGTTTTCTACATGGTCTCATGACACATATAGTCTTCAACTGCTTCCATATCTATCTGTCCAGCCATCTGCACAACTGTCAATAATAGAAACACACACAGTTCAGGTTCACAAAACACACACAGTTAATTGCTAAGCTCACTTCATCTCCATTAAATTTCCAAAAAAAATTAAAATTTCAAATACCTAATGGGTAACAAGCCAATATTCTGAAACTGTTTTCTCAGTACAATAAAATATAACCATACTGGCATAAACATGCACAAAAATATCAAATATTAACACAGGGTTACCGATTAACTAGACAAACTAAAACAAAAAGCAAGTTGCTCACAAATAAGTTATCAATAAGTCAAAATGGGTAAAATGAAGTGATAAAATTATTACATAATCTTGAATTATTTAAGCCATTTCATGTGAAGTGGGCATGGATAAGGCTTCCCGTCTGATCATACCTTTCAATAGGTAAATAAAACCATTCATTCCTCCATTTGAGCTTTATACATAAAAATTAGAAAGAAAAAGGTTACAGAAACTTGTTAAGTTATGCAATCATATTCTAGCAATTGTGTGAATGTTTCCAAGTACGCTAAAAATATAAAACAATGATCGAAGATCACTGAAAATAATATTGATATCAAAAGTAAATAAAATGCAAAAATAAGACTAATCTGTCTTTTCAGTCAGAGATTTTTTTATTTCGTTTTTAGTATGAATATCAAATCAAAAGAACACAGTAAGAACCTTATCTCTGCTATCAGGCTACTGAATTGGTCTTTGATAACCATTTGAAAGAGACATAAGGCATGTCAGCCTCTCCTCTGGACAGTGCCTTTCTCGATGCTCATAATGCTTGATACTGTGAAGGTTTTTTTATAACAGCTACAAATGTGCATCTGTATGTGTGTATGCAAGTATCCTCATCTTCTACTGACCTTGTCTGTGGGTGATCCCAGCCATCATCAACTTCTACTACATCGATAACACGGAGAATTATTATTGAGAAATGATCAATTTTATCACACTTTCCCCTAGAGAGTGCGTTGATAATGTGATGTGTGCTCGAAATAAAGATGAACTTCGTGATCATGTGAAGGAGAAATCAAAGAAGAATTCTCTAGTGCGTTTTATATAATGCACTCAAGTTGTATTGTCGGTAACTCAGTATGTATATATTATGAGCTAGGAATCCATTAGGAGAATTTTAAATATATAACAATGAAAATGGGTTGTATATCATTAACTTCAACATAAAAGATGATTGTGGACGAATCATTCAAGGTGGTTTATAACTTTATGATGGAAAGTTTGTTATGATTCGACTTCAACACCCAGGTATGAAATTGATAAAATATTTGTTAAGCTTGATATCGATGGTTAAGCAGTGAATCAGTTATATGCAGGTTATCAGTAGACCAATTAAGTTAGATGATCAAATCACCCAAGGAATGATTCGAATTGCAGTATCTGCTATTTTGGAAGATATAGATGTTTTAACCAACATATACTACTAGCAAGAGATGGAACTCGATTTTTACCACAAAAAATGCAATTTATGCCGTTGTTTCAGTCATATGGATATTAACTACAAGTCTACAGCAACAAAGCAGGTGCCAAGGAATAGAACTGTATCAAATTATATAAAGAATGGTACACAAACCTGTATGCACACCTGAATAATGAGAAAAGTGACAACGACGCCATATTTATGAAGCTGAAACGAACAATACAAAAGAGTCAAGACACGGAAATGAAAAGCAACCAACCAAGAATGGTTAGGAACAATTAATAGATACCACAGGACTTGAATTACAAAACATGGCTATAGGTAATGAGTTCGAACAAACAAAACAAAATTAGTCCCAAAATAAGGGTGCAAGTCCAGTATATAAAGGAATATAACAACAAAGGAACAACCCCTGTGCTCTGTCTTACTGTTGATTCAAGTGGTCAAATCGAACCTGTTGCAAACCCAATTGAACATGATGACATCTAGTCAACGCTCGATCCATGCAAAGGGCCTCTGGAAGAAGAGGAAACATACATATACTAACAGAGTTTAACCTATCAAGGTTTATTTATTTCTACTGCAATGCCACCTCAACAAAACTATCTCATGAAATTTCAATGTATTCCATTGTTTTATTGTGTTGGAGTTGGACTAATTCGATAAGCAGATTCAAAACTATCTACTACATTCGAATAAGATACACATGTTCAAATACAAGCTATAAGGAGAATGGATTATGCCTAGGACAAGATCCATATTGACTAAACACAATTTCTCTATTAGTTTCGAATAGTAAACTTAATCTCTCTACATCATACAAGGACAGAGAAACAATCAAAATATAAGTGAAGCACAGAAGCAATAATGCCTTCCAATAGGACGAAGTAAAAGAAATACTCACTGAATCCCGCTGCAAGTTATACAACCTCTAACAATTTTCTCGTTTCTCTCCTTCTCTCCCTTGCTATGCATCTTCTCAAATTTCTAGGGTTTTAGTCTGGACAAATCAAAACTCAGAGTGTGAAGTTTCCGTCTGTGGATCTGAAGATTGGGCAAAGTGCTTATTTGGAATATATTAGGGTTTGAGAAGTAGGAGCAAAGAGAAGATTCTCTGAAATTCAGCACCGAATCCTCAAATGATTTCGTTTGACGAAAAGGAACTTGGATCAATATTCAAGTAACTCACCAAGAGCAAATTGATAAAGTATGAACTAAACACAAATTGAAATCGACAACAAATAATACCAGAAAGAGCAGCCTGTTGAAATCTATTTCAAAATTTAGACCGCACCATTAAAAATTGAAGCCAAGCAAAGCTTTCGCAATTGGAATCAGCACAAACTTTTCGTTTCAAACTTTGTTTCTGATTTCAGTCTAGCAGAAAGTTTGTTTTGCCATTAAAAAAGTTTCGATGGAAATTGGAAGCAATCCGCTCCATTTTTTATCCTCCGAAGAACCCTAAGTTCAGATCTAGAATAAGCGATTTGGGGGAGAACGAAACGAAAAGGAAGCGCCTGAATGAAAATGTTAGCGGGAAATGGACGAAGCACAGGAGATAATGGATGGAAGTTTCAGATCTTGTTTAACTAACAGTGTGGATCGATGAGGTGTAATTATTTCAAAAAAAAAAATTAATCTGGAAATATTTTTAGCTACTGCAACACATGGTTGATATTTATGCTAACACATTGAAGCGTGCATTACAATAGACAAAAATCAGCATAACTATGGTAAAATTGTAGCTAGCAACGCCTTGGATTTTCATTGTAGTAGGCCATCTATGGCGTAGTGGAAGTCTCCATTTCGGTAGGTCGAACCAGATCCAGATCGACGTGACCGGTCCGAATTCAGATCGACATACGAACCAAACCCGGGTCATACACCAAACCAAGGTCAGTTCATCCATGTCGATCGGAGCCGGATTAGCTATGCCGATCTGAAACCGAGTGATGTCATGGCTACGTTGAATGATTTATAGGGTAAGGAGCTCTTTATGGCGTGGCATTTCTTCATGGAAACAACTATAATCTTTGGCGAATGAACTCCAATACGACTAGCTTGAGTCCATAATGCGAAGGAAGTCAAAGGGAAGAGCCACAAAGAAGGTTCTAGGTTGGAGACTATGAGGGTGACCTTCGATATGGACTTCTCTACGGATATGTATGCAAAGAGATCATCGATGTGCAAGGCTTATATGGGTACTCAGGATTAAGCAGTAGTAAATTTGTGATTCACTTGGAACATGTTGGGTCCCGTTCTCCAGGTTTCAGAGATTTATTCTAGGTTAGGGAAATTAGTGGCACCCAAGACCTAGTTCAGATCCCTACCCAAAGTGGCCAAGTGTTATCGCATATCCAAGGCATTAAGTGAGTGAACGTGTGGTTAGATGCAATGATTGATTGTTTGCTATCACATACACATCTGTTCACACTTTGTGATGTAGTAGCCTTATATAGAGTACATCATAATATGTGTTAACTCTTTCGATGCAGGGACATGTAGTGTTTGACTCTTCAAACTGTGGTGTTATATTATTAGTATCTGAGATTACTATCGCTCACACCAGACCTTGTTTAACTTAGAGTTTTATGCATCGCTTCTTATTACTCTGGGTTCTCTAAAATGATCATACAAGAGAAAGGTAGGGTATGCTTGAGTAGTTGATCAGAGATGAGCACATGGCTTTCCATGTACTGTTTATATTCATATACCCTATTTACTTCCATTGTTCACTACTTTGAGCATAACAGTGTTGAGACAATATTTTGGAGATTTATCTATGTATGCCTTATTTTACACTATGTTGTGATGTGGATATGTTACTATGATATTTATCAGTCATTTCAGTTTATTATGTCTCTTCTGTTCTATATTAGTTTATGTTACTAATATATCATGTTCCATGTTCTATGAGATATACGATAGGTTTTGAGTTGCTTTCTTTTATTTCTCTTATTTCAACATTGATGGTCATCTTACATTGATTAAGCACTGCCACAGGGCGTCCGGTTGGGTGTCGGCAATGTTGGGCAGTCATCACAACATTTATAAAGGAACCTTGTCAACACAGTCGATTTGTAACAACCCAAAATTTTAGCAATAATTAATTTAGTTATTTAATTATATTTCCGAAAATGTAATTTTTACAAACGATGGAATTTGACCATGAAACTTACACCATTTCATTCATGATGGAATTCAAGTCAACTTTCAAGTTTGGAACTTCGCGAACAGAATATGTATAAAAAAGTTATGGATGAAATACGAAAACTAGCAATAAATAAATAAATATGATATATAATAAATAACATACAATTTATCATCTGTCGTTACAAGGCAGATAGACCAAGGGCATCCGGCCCTAGAGTCGACCGGGCGGTCGATCAGGCATCGATCCCTTGGTCGATTCCAGCCAGGTGATAGCTAGGTTTGTAAGGGTAAATATATTATAAATGTTTATTGGATGGATCTTTATAAAGTAAATCCAACGGTCCCAGGTCATTTCCATGCCTATAAATAAAGGTTTGATCCTTACTCTCTTTCTCATATTTTCTGGAGGCCACAACGAAACTCTGTCATTCTTAATTCTCCAATCTCCTTTGAAATTTTAAATTAGGAAACTATTTAAATCAAATAAACAAGGGTAGTAAATATTGAATTCGGATCTATGCAAAAGAGTTGGTTCTACAAATAGATCTGTAAGGTTTTAGAATTGTAAGCGTAAAAGTCATGTTCATATACAAATTTATATAGCTTTCAGGTGGGTGGGAAATATATACATTGTTTATGATAACTTATATAATTTATTTGTGTTGGATCTGAATTATATGCCTAAAAGTTATCATATTTGTTTATATTGTCAAATTTGAAATAATATGAATATAAATTAGGTATGAATTTGTAGGCCTTTCAATTTGATATTTTCATCTTGCCTACAAGTATTCTTAGATTGTTTGTTGTTTTTGTAAACACCTTGGATTGGGAAATTAGTCCCAAAATTTTGGTTAGAAGTATAGTATTTTATTCTGGATTCGTAGAACTTAGGTGTTGATTTGTGGTTTGTGCAGTTTTGGTTAGAATAATAATAATCATGTTTGTGTTTGATATTGTTTGGGGTATTACTTTGTTATTGTAAATGCGTCCTTTTTGCTTTTTTGAAATAAAAAAGTGTTATTTCGAATTAGCAAGAAATATAAACAATAACTATTTCCTATTTCTTATGGTTTGAAATATGCCGATACTCCTCTTTTAACTGTTTTGGGAAAAAATTACAACAATTGCAATTATTAAACCTTTTATGATATTTTTGAATTTAAAAAAAGATTAAACACAAAAAGGGTTGCTTTTGTTGTTAGTTTAGACCTAGACATAAATAATAATTAATAATAAAATAAGAACTAGTAAATTCGTTAACTCTACACTTATATATATAAATACAAACATATATTATAATCTAATCCATCCAAATCTACGTAAATAACGCTATTGTATTGTATTGTATTGTATTGTATTAATAAATGTATATGTTATGTGTTTGAATTTGGATAGTTTCCGTTTTGTGGGGACGTATATGGAAATACAACCCATCTTAAATGGAAATAAATATCAAGACCGTTGTAGCAATAAATATGGAATTGATTTGATATAAGTAAAAAGGTCATGAATAAGATAATAAATATTGTAACCATGTTTGTTTCGAGGAAATAAAATTGAATAGGGAAATAAATTCCTAAATGATTACAATTTGAATTGTGATTAGGAATAGGGATTGTAACTCCAGTTAGGGAAACAAATAAGTAATCAGTATATATATACATATATATACAAGTAAGAACTAAATAGAATTAAATTAGTACTTGGGAGTTACAACAACAAGATTAGAATGGGATTGATATAAATAGTATTTAATAGTTTAATTAATGCTTAGGAAATATGGTCGTTGGGGTCATAAATGACAGAAAATCTTAATAAGAATAATAAATAGAATTAAAGGTGATTGATTGTCGTAGTAGATGCTAATTCCAATAAGGAAAAAAATAAACATCATAGGATAGGAAGTTATAGGTTTTCCTTATTTATTCTAGTTAATATAGAATTAATATAATTAGAAATAAGGATTGGACTTAGTAAGTTAATGATGCAAGGTCAGTTGTCTTATTCGACAGAAATCTGCACTTTCCAGTAGTCAGATATATGTACAATTGATGTGAGATATCACTAACTATAGGAACTCATCACGATAGTTGTTCGTTTAGCAAAAATTATTTCCTAGAATAAGGTTTACTTCTGCTGTTGAGGTATTAGGTGGTTGTAGAGCCCTCCTCACTTCCGAAAGAAGAAACCATCAAGGGAATAATTCGTAAGCTTAGCCTGCTTCGGGATTAGAGGTATTAAGTAGTTAGATCCACCACTAAAAAGGGTAATAAGTGATCGCGTAGTTCACCTCCCCATAAATAAGAAGTATTAAATGACTAATTGGACGGGAGATCGGTAATTTCTGCAATGGTCACTTCCTCTAAAGAGTAAGTGACTAGGAATAAAGTCCTCCTTGGGATAAGGTATTATGACCGCTACAGAGGTACCATAGGTATGCCTATCCTACGGGAAGTATTAAGTAAGTAGGGGATTATCCAATAAGGCCAACTAGATAGTAACACAGTGGTCCACCAGGGGAAGGTCATAAATGACATTTTCCATCTACCTATCTTATAGGTCATAAGTGGCTGCTTACTATCTCTCACCTTATGTAGGATTTGGGTATATGTGTGATTGTTGAAAGCCTTAAATTAGTAGGACTTAGTAGCTAGTGTCCTCTAATTTATACTAGTGTAGGGTAAATCACCAAGTAAAGCCTTAAGTTATCAATAAATCCTCCTTAGGTCTTAACTAATCGAAAGGATCCGCCCTTATCTTATATTGATAGTGAGATCTTAAGTGGCTATATAGAAATAATTTACCTCTTTATGCCATTTTGAGTAATTGGAAACCCATCTCTTAGTTTTTGTTAGTTGATTGAATGGTGGTTTAAAGGCTTCATACTTATGCGTAAAAGTTCCATCTCAGTATTGTGATATTGTTATCTTTAGGGAATACTACCTTGGGTATGGTAGTCGTCGTGCGTAAATCTTTACAAGGTAAGGTTAGAATTACTAGCCATGTTAGAATATGTTTTGGTTGAGACCAAACAAAATACAATTGTGTATCGTAGACAGTGTTATACAATTTCTACTCACCAGGGCTTGTTGTTCTGACCATGCTCCTTATAACAACACTCATGTTTATCTCAGGGAATACCGGTCTTAGCAAGTGTTCGGTTTGGTTTTCGTTTCTCATTCTCTCATGCTCGATCTCGATGTGGTGACTAGCTTTAACGTCGTTGCCTTAGTCGATATTAGTTAACCTATTTGCTTCCGCTATGAGTTAGTTTTATTATACTTTGATTACTGTCATTCTCATTATTTACAGATACCTGATTTATAATCTTCATGCTTGGACATGTGTGAGTTTCGATTTTTTTCGAAATTCAAGTTTACAAAAGAGTGGGGTGTTACATTTGGTATCAAAGCTTAGGTTTAGATGATCAGAGGAATTAATAAATTGGGATTAGTGAGATAACATATTCGATTTTCTTTTCTATTTTCTTTGGTCTTTCTTACTCGACTCTAAATTATGTCGACGATGAGGTAGTCATGAACCTATTTATTTAAAATAGGTTTAGAGCGACTACAAATTAGAAGTATTTTGAGTTCGAGCATTCGATCAACCTCGACTTCCTAATGGCAAGTTCGGCGATTTTGTTCTAAAGAGCAGGAGGATGACATACAGTGAATCTCATGGATTTGAGCCTGGTGACTGGACGGAAAGCTAGCTACAACTGAGATAGTTGCGATTTCTTGTTTTTAGTTTTGTTTGGGAGCTCCAGTCGATGACCTTTCCTAAGTCGTGAAACGGGGACTTCAAGTTAATGTTCGCTATAGTCCGAAAATATAATTACGAAGTATATCCAATATATATTTCGTTGTGTAAATTCGGTTAATCTTTTTATAGAATTATTCATTTGTATCCTTGGTTTCGGTTTTTAAAACTGTTTTTGAAATTAAAAGGGCTTTCAAAAATTTTGAACTATGGCTTTGAAGAAATTATTTTATAAATAAAGATTCATGAAAATAAATAAAATTTACATGTTTCTGATTGTTTGGTTTTGTGTAATTTTAATAAATAACCCATCTTGGTAAAGAGAAGGAATTTAAAAATGATAAGGAATAAGCCTCAAAATTCATAAACTATAATTACCTATTCCTTGTAATATTTAACGTTCCTCTTTCCAGACATTTTGGATGATTTATAGAATTATCACAAAAAAACTTTTTGTGATTTAAAAATATCAATAATTCAAAACATGGAAAGATTTTTCTAGTCAGTAAAATAAACTAAAATACAAATTAATAAAATCAATTTATAATACGAGTCCCTTAGTTTATAAATAAAATTAATTTCGAAAAGTTTTCAGAAATTTTCTCTCAGAAAAAAGACTATAAAAATTTCTATTCAGCTTTGGTTATTTGATTCTGTAAATCGTTCGAGTCGTTTGTCAACTAGGCATGGGGAAAATTCGTTTTAATTTATTTCCAATTTATGGCTGAGTTTTCTTTTCGAGAATTCGTTTGTTTGTTGATGGTCGCAGATGTTCGAGGGCGAATAACTAGTGATAGGGAAATTGTTTCTCGACTTGATAGGTGGTGGAGTCTCCGAAAGGTGATACGATTTTATTATTATTTTAATTTAATTTTTCGAAGTCGAATTTGCCTGTTTGGTCAAAGTTTAGGTCTCGCCCAAAAGGGGCAGGCGATCGATCGGTAGTGGTCGACCGGGTGGTCAACCGCCCTCCTCTAAAGGGGTTGACCGCTCACCGTTTTGGGTTTGACCTGAGCTTGGAACGATATACATTGCTCCCCCCAATAGCAGAAACCTATTTCCTTCGTCCTCCCCAATTTCCAGCAGCCAAAACAAATTGCCCCACCCCCTTAAGCCCAAAAATCAAGCTTTTGAGCTCCGTTTCTCCTCTAATTACCACTAAAATTCTTGCATTGCACATCTAGCCCCTTATATACCCCAGATCTCCATTTTCTTTCTTCGATTTCGCCAGTTTTTCAATGGTTCCTCCTCGAGCTTCCAATATCTTCTTGCAGGACTCCGATCTCACACCTCAGGAGGCTGCATGGCTAGACCGCAACCCAGGGAAGATTGAAGCTTATTTGGATACGGAAAATTACAAGTTTCACCAAGGACATCCAGTGAAATTCATTGACTTCGCCCCTTCCCAACCAGAAAAGCTATTTGTTGCTGCAGGCTTGAACTGATCCTATGTCGCGACACCTTCAAGCGCGAGCCCTATCCGCGCTGCATTATTCTTTTCGACGCCTAGATGGCTGTCAGTTTTAATGAGGGTTCCAATCTGATTCAGCTCGAAGTAAAGGGCATGCCTATTGAGCTTACTGACTAGGATTTGGCAGAGATCTTGGATAATTCCACAATTAGAGTGGATTTAGACGACATTGAGATGAATGACCCTCGGATCGCTGCTGGTGTTGGAAACATCAGTAATTTGCGAACTGTCGCCTATCTTGTTGTGCACATCATTCAACACGACATTATTCCCAATACGGGAAGCTTCGAGAAGATCTACTCTTCAGTGCGTCAGTCCACTTATGATATTATTGGCTGCGTAGCCATCAATTGGGCACGTGCGTTGATGATCCACTTCTTTGAGCCTTCAGTTGGTACTCTAAGGACCCACTTCCCATACAATCATCACCTCACCCGTCTCTTTCGACACTTTCAGGTGAATCTTTCAGGGAATCTTTGGTCATGAAGACCGCTACCGCCATTGATCGTGCCTTTCTCAAAGGGATGGGCATCTAGCTGCCCGTAGCTCCCGCCCCAGCTCCAGTTCTTGTACCTCCTACTTTAGTCGAGCAGCAGCAAAAACTGGACGCAGTAGGCCAGGAGAGCCCTGAGCTTGCCACCCTATGTTAGATCCAATCCGAGCTCAGCGAAGTTCTTAGGGAGCAGCATCGATAGGCGCACAAGATCAAAAGAATTTCTTTTTTGCAATGTTCGTGGCACAGACATGGCAATGGGTCGAGTTCCAATCGCGACGCTTGACCATCTCGTAGTCTGTAGGTGATAGTCTTATGTATCTTGTGCATCTTGTGTATCTTTACCTTTCCTACTATTTTATCTTTGTTGTTTGTAGTAGTTGTATTTGTAACTGTTAGTGGCGTTGTTCATGTAAATCACACGATGATGTAACGGGATTCCAGTTATGTTTGTCTTTCATTCTCGGTTGTATTTGAATCACAAATAAAATCTCATTTTCTTATCTATTTAACAGTTGTTTTAGAGATGAAAAGTACAGAATTTTATGGTGGATAAATTTTAGCACAAGATAGGTTTTTGTCTTGTTTCGTCACGGGTATATTTATTATCTGTCGTCTATACCTTTTAGAGCTAAAATTTATTTTGAGTGTTGTATGCGGTTTCGGTTTTGTATTTTTCTACATGACCGACTTCCTTTCATGCCAACATGTGACTTGAGCCATATAAGTTTCCGCAAAATATGTTTTGAAACCTTTTGCAAATGTTGTTTGAGAAAAAAAATCTTTTTTAAAATTTTATATTTTGACTGGTTTACTTTCTTTTAATCCGATTTATGTAAAAATAAGGATTTGGATACGGTAATTTATGTATGTTTAAACATCTATTTTGTACGAAAATAGATGGTTTAAAAATAGTAAAGTGCAGGTTGCCAAAATTTTGTTTTTATGCCAATTTGGTATGAAAAAAAAAGCAATCCTGAAAAGGAATTTCAAAATTTTATACAGCAAATTTTAAAGCACAAATTTGCTTCATGGAAAATTTTGATTTTATAGTCACATGAAAAGCGTAAGGAAGATTATGGATGATTTGATTCCGCGTTTTAGCGGTGCATTAGGGATTATGGCGTGTTAAAAATGTTAATGATAAGAAGGGAATGACTATTGTAGCTATGGAAACATTGTTTCTATATCTTATCGACGATGCGCACGAGTTGTTAATTAACTCATTATACATTTTAGAGCTTGTTTTAAGCCTCCTTTACAGTCCATAGATGGAATTTTTTGGAGTATTTTGGGGCTATTGAGTTAAAATTCCACTATAGGAGGGGAATTTGAACATTTATAAACGGAAAGAACATTAGATATCTCCACTTTGATTTCCTTTTTTGGCTTAGGAGAAATTAATAGGAAACAATTCAGATGCGTTTACGCGTTGGATGGTAGAGTTTGGATGCAAAATAGGTTGCTTTACACTTCTATTCATAGTCATGTGAGAGTTATGGGTGAAAAATGTTTTCAAAAATTTGCATTCATGTAGAACTACTAGTTTACTTTAGGATGTTTGCATCATGTTTCCAGAAGTGCTTTCAAAATAAAATGCTTACATAAAGGAGGATCCAACTTATAATCATTATTCATATTTTGTGGTTGCAATTCATTATGTACATTGTGCAAATGTGCACGTTACTTGAAAAATTGTATGTACACTAATTGTATATGAAGAGTAGGATAATTAGGCGCCAGCCCTACGACTTCGTCTTTGGTGAAATTTCGGAACGAAATATCTTTTAAGGAGGGGAATATGTAACAACCCAAAATTTGATAATAATTAATCTAATTATTTAATTAGATTTGATGGAATTTGACTATGAAACATGCACTATTGCATTCGTGATGAAATTTTGGTCAATTTTCATGTTTGGAACTTCGCAAACGGAGTGCGTATGAAAAAGTTACGGACAAAATACGAAAACAGATGGAAAATAAATGAATGTATATATAATGAAGTGGAAATTAGAGAGGCATCCTTATTTCCAAACTTTATTCAATGCGACTCCTCCCCTAAGTTTGTATGTAAAGTGGGTCCCTATTTATTGTAGCAACGTGTTTTTCAGTTTTTTCGCATTGCTGCATAAACAAATCAAAAAATTGTAAATATTCAAGGAATTATTCTGCAAAAAAAAAAAGATTCTGAAAAATCAGCACCTTTATGAAAAAAAGCTGACATTTAAGCAATTATTCACACAGTGTATTGTTGGTAGTAAAAATGGAAAAAGTTTGCAGCAATGTCTGCAATTATTCTGAATAATTGCTGATATATCTACAATTATCTTATAGTGTATTGTATATGTGTTACAATGTGAAAATTTGATAAAATTTCAGCAATTATTGTAAATAATGGCTTCTTTTATGGCATTTTTCCTGAAAATGAAAGATTTTTCATTTGTATTTAACTTTTTTCCTTTTTTGTTGATTTTTATACAATACATTGATGTTTAAATAAGTGTAGGTTTTGAATTTAAAATTTTAAAGGAAATCAGCAAAAAATGCATGAAAAACTGCAAATTTTAGAAATAGTGGCTACGATATCTGCACTTTTATGAAAGATTGGTGAAATTTGCTGGAATGTGAATATTTTTTGTTTATTTTTGTTTTTGAATCATTTTATTGTAGGTTTTTTTGCTTGAAATGAGGAAGATTATGTGTTGATTTAAAATTTGAAGTTTGGCAATTTTTTACATTGTTTTTTGGTGATTTCCGAAAAATAGGGACCTAATTTATAAAGTTAAAAGATAGGGAGTTTTTTTTGTATTTTGAAACCTAAATTGGACCTGAGCCAAATTGTTCATATAATAAATAACATGCCATTTATCACCTGTTGTTACTGTGTTGGTCGACCAAGGGCGGTCGACCCTAGGGTCGACTGGGGAATCGACCCCTTGCTCAATTCTAGCTCGGTGACGGCTAGGGTTGTGAGGGTAAATATATTATAAAGGTTTATATTAACAGGTAGACCTTTATAAAGTTAAATATAATGGTCCAGGATCATTTCCACACCTATTAATAAACGGACAGACCCTTACTTTTTTGCTCATATTTTCTTGAGGCAACAACGGTGTTCTGCTATTCCCAGTTCTCCAATCTCTTCTAAAATTCTAAATTATAATTCTATTCAAATTAAACGAACAAGGATCGAAGATATTGAATCCAGATCTGTGCAAAAGAGTTGGTTCTATGAATATCTGTAAGGTTTGCGAATGGTAAGCTTAAAAGTGGTGTTTAGATTCAGAATCGGATACTTTCAGGTGATTGGGAAATATTTACATTGTTTGTAATAACTTATATAATTTTTTGTATTGAATCTGAATTATATGCCTAAAATTTATTAGATTTATTTACTTTGTCAAATCTGAAATATTATGAATACAAATTAGGTATGGATTTGTAGGTCTTTCAATTTAATATTTTCATCTTGCTACAACTATTCTTAGATGTCTGAGGTTATTGTAAACACCTTGGATTTGGAAATCAGTCCCAAAATTATGGTTAGAAGTATAGTATTTTATTCCAATTCATAAGGTTTGGGTGTTGACTTGAGGTTTTTCCAGTTTTGGTTAGAATAAGAAAAATCCTATTTTTGGTTGATATTTTTTGGGGTTTTACTTGGTTATCGTAAATGTGCCCTTTTATTCTTTTGAAATAAAAAAGGCATTATTTGGAATTAGCAAAAAATATAAACAAGAACAATTTCCTATTTCTTATGGTTAAAAATATGTCGATATTCCTCTCTCAAATATTTAGGGCAAAATTTGCAATAATTACAGTTATTAAACCTTTTATGAGATTTTTGAAATTTAAATAAGATTAAACACAAAAAGAATTGTTTTGGTCGTTAGTTTAGACCAGAACATTAAAATATTAATAATAAAATAAGAACTAGTAACTATGTTAACTTTGCGCTTAAATATATAAATATAAACATATGTTATAATCTTATCTGTCCGAATCTACAGAAACAACGCCATTGTATCGTATTAATATATGTTTGTGTAATATGTTTGAATTTGAATAGTTTTCATTTTATGGAGATGTATATGGATATACAACCCATCTTAAAAGGAAATAATTATCATTACCATTATAGTAATTAATATGAAATTTATTTGCAATAAATAAAATGTCATGAATAAGGTAATAAATATTGTAACTATGTTTGTTTCGGGAAAATAAAATTGAATAGGAAAATAAATGCCTAAATCGTTACAATTTGAATTGTGATTAGGAATAGGGATTGTCACTCCAACTAGAGAAAAAATAAGCAATAAATTTATATATATACAATTTAGAACTAAATAGAATTAAATTAGTACTTGGGAATTACAACAACTAGATTATAATGAGACTGATATAAATAGTATTTAATAGGTTAATTATTGCCTTCGGAAATATGACCGTTGGGTCATAAATGGCAGAAAATATTAATAATAATAGAATTAAAGGGGATTGATTATCATAGTAGATTCTAAGTCCAATAAAGAAATAAATAATTTAACTTCCTAGGATAGGAAGTTATAAGTTTTCCTTATTTATTCTAGTTAATCTAGAATTATTATAATTAGAAATTAGGATTGGACTTTGTAGGTTAATGATGCGAGGTCAGTGTCTTTATTCGACATAAGTGTGCACTTTCCAACAGTCGAATATATGTACAACTGATGTGAGATATAATTAACCATAGGAACCCATGACGATAGTTATTTGCATAGTAATAATTATTTCCTAGAATAAGGCTTACTTCAAGTGTTGAGATATTAAGTGGTTCTAGGGTCTGCCTCTCTTCCGGAAGAAGAAACCATCAAGGGAATAATTCATAAGCGTAGCATGCTTCGGGATTAACGTATTAAGTAGTTAGATCCACCCAAAAAACGGGTATTAAGTGATCGTGTGGCTCGCCACCCCATAAATATGATGTAAATGGCTAATTGGGTGCGAGATCGGCAATCTTCACGATTGTCCGCTTCCTCTAGGTGGTAAGTGACTGGGGATGGAGTCTGCCTTGGGATAAGGTATTAAATGATCACTACATAGGTACCATAGATCCACATATCATACAGGAAGTATTAAGTGACTAAGGTATTATCCAATAAGGTCAGCTAGATAGTAACACAAGGGTCCACCAGGGGAAGGTCCTAAATAATGTTAGTCGTCTACCTGTCTTGTAGGTCATAAGTGGATGCTTACTATCTTTTACCTTATGCAGGTCTGGGTATATGTGTGAATGAGGGAAACCCTAAATTAGTAAGACAGGGTAGCTAGTGTCCTTGTGACAACCCGGGTTTTCAGTGATTACCTACTATGCTCAAATACCAATTAAATGTAACTATCCAGGTATTTGATGTTTAAAGTCTAATTGCGGAATTTAATCACTTTTAAGTGGTTAAATGGAGGCTTGGTGTAGTTAAGTTGGAATTTATGATAATTATTAAAATTTGCGATTTTTGAATGAAATAAATATTTTAAAACTTCAAAAATATTAATTATATTAAGAATAATTGCAAGAAGTATAAAATGTAATTATTGTTGCAAAATAATATTAAATTAGAAAAATATGTATTTTTCTTAGATTTGGTGTTTAATTATGTTAAAATATAAACAACTAAAATATTTAATTGTAAAGTATTTCAAAAGTTGTATAAATTTATTTAGAATGTTCTTGTTTCGTTAAAATTGTTGTCAGGTTGAAATAAGAGTTATATTTTTATGTAAATACTAAACTTTGATGCAAAATGCAAACACTAATGTTAAAAGGCTTTGAAACGGTTGGAATTTTTTTCTATAACTTTAATTTTTATTTTTTAGTGTTAAAACATGATTTTGAACCAAGGAATAGTACAAATTTTTGCTTAACTATGTGTAATGACCCGGATATTTGACGGTGAGATAATTAACTTATTTAAGTATTTAAATAACGAATATATTAATTAATCGACAATGTTAGAACGTATAATTATATTATAATTAAAACCGAGCTCGAAATGGCACTACAGTTCGCTATTTGGCGATTCAAACTTCAACTGAATATACAGAAGCCGTTTTAAATCGGATTCCTGTGAAACAAGAAACGTACGGAGCTGGTGGAGTATATCTTTCTAGTGGAAGAGAAAAATCAGGATTTCGTCGTGTAGATTTTGAGATATGTCCAAATCAAATTTTAAAATAGTCGCTATAGAATCGTTTATCGACCGTAATGGGTTATTCGATATAACTAGAGATAGGGTTTGAATTTAAACAAGGTTCTTTTGGGAAGTAGTGATAATTAAATTTTTAGAATTTTACTATAATTTTTATTTAATTAAATAAGCAACTTTTTATTTGAAGTATTTGGCACCTTGTATCGACATTCCGGGGTTTCACAAAATGAGTTAGTCTACCAATATTATTTTATTTTTGGGATCACGGCACGTTACTCGATTTAATGATTTGTTCATATCAGTCCGTGGACAAGCAGAGTAATGTACAGCAACTAATCAACGAAAACCAAAATATCCCAAGGTGACGCTTATAAAATGAATTAAACAATATATTGATATACAACACCAAACTGGATCCGATAAAAGTTGGGTTCAACATGCTAATGTATTCAAGTTGACTTCATTAACAAATGCTACATCTTGAGCAGTGAGTAATATAATACGTATAGGAATGAAGAGATTAGACAACGCACATGTCTCGGACTTCATACAACCATTGGCTCGTGTCAGAAAGCCTACCATATAAACTAATATATATATATATATATATATATAATAAAACAAAGGTATACGTACTTCCTTTCCTATGTAAACACGCAGGAAGTATGTTTCGTGGATCATAAATGAAAACGTGGACACTTCTTCTCCACAAAAAAAAAAAAAAAAAACCTCTAACCTAGTCCCTTATAAATAGAAATTTTCGTTGCCTCTTTAGACCTAATATCTCATTTCATTTCGCTGGGAGGTCTTCATCGTTTGAGCCGTCGCCAAACGTTTACTTCCTCAAACAAATCGCTGCAAAGAAAAATCAAAAAGAAATCAAATAAATTACTAAAATTCTCAAAACAAGTCTCTTTGAAATCCTGGCATCCTCCTCTTCTTTTTCGTGTATCCTTTGTCAAGTTCGATCGACTTTTTTGGAGCTCGAGGTTTGTACAGCGAGCTAGGGTTGGCTATGGTGAAGTAGTGGAGCATTAATCTGTAAATTCGAGTTCGGATCTCGACTCAAGGGATCAATTAGCAGCTAGTCGTGAAAAGTAGGGCAAGTTCGTGAAGTTGGAGGTCGATGTCTGTACTGTAGTTTGTGGGTTTTCTGTTGTTCGACGGGTTTGAAAGGTGGAGGTCGAGTTGTGTACTCCGACGATGGCTGCGAAGAGGACGAGTAGGGAGAGCGTCGGTGGAAGTTGTGTTGAGCGAATGTTGGTATTAGTCGTTCTGTTCAGTGCGACGGGGTTTTTGATAATGGGAATGTGCAGTACGAGTGGAGTTTGGAACTTGCAGCAGAAGGGTGTTGCAGTGTGGAGTTTAACTGGGAAGGCAGTTAATGAAAGTGGTGAACTGTTGAGTATGTGGTGGTTGATGGTATGTGTGGTAGAAATTTGTAGTTAAGATATAGTGGTGATGAAGGCACTATTGCAGGTGATTGAGAAGTATGCGGCGTTAAGGATGTTTGTGGAGTGGCAGTATTGTTTTGAATGTGTATGGATGGTATATGATGAAGTGGGAGTGTACTGTTTCAGTGGGTTGTGGACTGTCGAACGCGAGCTCCATGGTATAGGCGAGTTCGTTCTTGTTGGTGTGAAGTAAAAATGAGTGGAAGCTTTGCGTTGAAGCCAAATGAGGAGCAGGTCTGTTAAGATGGTTGAAGAAGATAGGGTGCTAGCACTGTGTATTTTGGATGCCGGTTCACTGATGGGTGGACGGGCCAAATAATTGGAAATTCGAAAACTTGGATCCGACAGGATCGTTTGAACGACGGCTACACTCTGGAACAGGTCTGGAATGTTGCGGAGCTCGTCTCCATTTATGACGGAATTAAACGTGCGATCTGAATCAAGAACCGTTAATCGTTATTTAACGATTACGAACAAAGTGAGTAAAACTCACTAACTCTCCTCAATTTATATTTTAATATAAATTGTACTTTATTTCGTTGACTGCTGTATATTGATTGTTAAACTGGACTGTTAAATAGATTTGATTGAAAACGTAGATATAGTCATATATTATATCGTTAATCAAATATTAATTCCGTCCAGTAGAATATTTCATATTGAAATGAAATTGATGTATATTATACTATGTAACATCTGTGGATGCAGGGAGACAGGTTGGAGGAATCCGACTGGGTTCCTCAACAATTATTTTACTGTTTTCATATATTGTGATATATGTGTGATTTATAATCTGTTATTGATTATGGATGTTAGAACGATATTGATCATCGTTGTTTGATATTTTGAATATCATAAGAAACCCTGAGTTGTAAAAAGGAATATTTCAATATATATTGAAATAAAGGAATTTTATAAAATCACAGGATTTTATAAAAGGAAATTATGTATAAAACGAACACGGATTTATAAAAGGAAATTATTTATAAAACAAATAGAGTTTTATAAAAGGGATATTTATTTAGAAAATAAATAGAATTGAAAAGGGAAATATTTATTCAGAAAATAAATAGAATAAAGAAATATTTATTTAGAAGATAAATAAAACGTTATAAATAGAAAATATTTGTAACGGTAAATAGAAGTTGTAAATAAGAAATATTTGTAACGGTAAATAGAAGTTGTAAATAAGGAATATTTGTAACGGTAAATAGAAGTTGTAAATAGGAAATATTTGTAACGGTAAATAGAAGTTGTAAATAGGAAATATTTGTAACGGTAAATAGAAGTTGTAAATAGGAAATATTTGTAACGGTAGGTAAACGTTATAAAAAGGAAATTGATGAGATATAAAAGAGATAATCGAAATAGAGTAATTGAATATTAGTCATTCAATTAGAAATAACCTGATTTGAGTTAGTCTAATATTAGTTAATCGAATAAGAATAGTCTATTATTAGCTAATCGAATTTAGTAACCGAATACAAGTTAAACAAAAGGAGTTTATCGAATTTAGTTATTCGATAGAGTTAATCAAAAGGAGTTTATCGAATTTAGTTATTCGATAGAGTTAAATCAATAGAGTTAATCGACTTATAGTATTCGAATAAGAGTAAATCAAATAGAGTTAAACAATATTAGAAACTGACTAGAGATTGGTAAGTTGAATATTTTTCTGAGTGTTGATCTGATGTTGGTTTCGGCCTTCGGGGTTTATACTTAGAGAATTGTTCTCTTACTAGTTTACAGTTAGGGACTAATAGTTGTGGAATGGTAGTGATGCGTAAATGAGGATTGGAAATGTTTTCCAATGTTGAAAACATATATTTTCTAATTTTAGAAAATAAGGAAATATGAATATATATATATATATATATATATGGTTGATGATTGGATCGATAATTCCATTTGGAATTTAGATCGTTGTTTGTACACCGACATGTTTTCATTGATAGTTAAATCACAGACTATCAAGTTTTGACCATATTTACGTTGTTGATATGGAGAGACCGGTTGGATTCTTATCCAAAGAACCACTCTGTATTGGCATAAGCGTTGCGAATATGCCAAAGAAAATTGAAGACGGAGTAAAGTGCAAGGGCTATTGTATAAGTCTTAGATAACATGGACTAAGATGGACGTACTGAATAGTGCCTTCGGTTTCGTTCAGTCCCAGAACGAACGTAAATGGATGAATGTCTGACAAAGTATTTCCAATGATCGAATGGGTTGGTCTGTATAAATATATATATGGTTGCAACGGATTTATCCCTTAGCATAACATCCAGAATATTTGTGTAAACCAATTAATGATTAACGGATTTGATAATGTGGCATTCAAAGTGATCGTGTTATCAATGAATGGAAAGTAATCGTAACCTATGGCCTCAACATCCGGTAAATGACAAAAAATCGGGCAGGCAGCATGGCTAAGTCGGTCGCACCGAAGTAGGGTGTATAATCACCTATCTAGAGAATATTCATTTGCTTCTTTAATCTATCAATGCTGTCCCATATATATACGGGAACGGTTGCTGATCCCAACCGTTGGTGATGTACATTCGATACACTGAAGCGAAATGAGTGGTCGGTCATGTGTGGCTGAGTTGCAAGATGTTCTTGTTGAACTCCAGTGTATCGTTCCTAGAGTACACTGATCGGAAGGTGGATCCATACCTTGTCATAGTTGGAAATCCATTACCCAATACGTGCTTGCGGTTTTGATTGTATACTATATATGTAGAACGTGAGATGAAAGCGTTTCTGCTAGATGATTATTATATTGTGGTTGATAGACATTATTATAATATCAAAAGGTTTTTGATATAAAGAGATTTTGGATTCTCATAAGGGAAAAACCCGTTCCGTTATACGGCGTGGTCTTATGAGATATCGTTTACTTGTTCAAACTGTTTTAAACTGTTTTACTCATACCAGTCCCATGACTGGCCCGGAGTTTATTTGCTTTGTTCTATCTAAACTCTTGGGTGCCTAAATTTGTACGGGCAGTCAAGTAGTTCAGGATTTTACAGATATACTGGAAGAGCTTGGAGCAGGAGGCTTCAGGATTCTATAGCTATATTTATTTCCGCTGTTGTTGTAAGTGTTGTACTCTGATAAGTGCTATTGTATATATAACTGTTTGTATTTCAAAAGTTATGTTTATATTTTATTCGTTCCGCTGTGAGATTCGTGTTTACTCTGATGATGATGTTCTTCTTCTTCTTCTATTCTACTAGTTCTATCTTATCTATCCTCACCCTCTATCTTCTTTCTATTAGTTTCTTGAACTTCAAGTGCAATTTGGGGTTGGACTTGTGTTATTTAGTCAGCTCAAATTGGACCGGATTTTCGGGTCACTACACTATGTAAAATAGTCAATTGAGTAGACTAAATGCTTGCTTTTTAACATAATTACTTAATTTTGGGCTTACTTACTTCATTTTGGGCGTTTATTTATTCTTAAGATGAGAAAACTCTAGAAAACTAAGTTATAGTACGTTGTTTTCCTCCTAGAGGTCCTCTTCTTTCATTCTCAACCTAAAAAACAAAGAAAGAAAGGAGAAACATTCATTGTAAACCAAAATCCAAGCCTCCAATACACCATAGGAGCTAATTTAAGTTGTTAATCTCGATCCTACAACGGGTAATCTCCTAAACCCTCAAATTTAATCCACCAATTCTCTGATCTGTTGAAATCTTTGCTATAAAACTAAATTGGTGTTTGCACTTAGCGGTAACTAGTTTTCCAGGATAAATGAAGCTTTCTTCCAACAAAAAAAGCTCCGATTTGTGCTAAAATTGCTACTTTTTGCATCTAAGGTGAGTGATCCTCACACTTTTCTACTCTCCAATGTTCACCATGCTGAATTGGTGTCTTTCTGATGAAAATGCGTAACTTTCATGTAG
This sequence comes from Allium sativum, assembly GCA_030737875.1. NCBI lineage: Eukaryota > Viridiplantae > Streptophyta > Magnoliopsida > Asparagales > Amaryllidaceae > Allium > Allium sativum. Next base: position 309,550,833 of record CM060912.1, on the reverse strand, counting down.
CTTGTTATGCAATTTTTGAGCTGCTGAATATCACAGCGAGAGCTCAACTTTGATCTACTATAACTTCTTGAATTCTTGATGTTTTCAAGTAAATCCTTTTTCATGTTTTAGAATGATGTTCGTTGAGTCTAACTGCAAAGTTTCATTCAGTTTCGAATACCAGAAGTTGGTGAAATCAGCCCTCAAAGTCAGGGTTTCATTGTGAAATCGATCTAGAACGATTCTCGTAAAGCGGGTCGACCCAATATGCACCTAGGTCAACCCAGGGTTTGACCCTCCTTGTTTATGGGTCGACCCACCTTAAGAAAATTACTCCGGTGGCTTCCTGTGTCATTGTTTCTTCTTCTGGATGAAAACAACGCCCAGATCCAACTTTTGGGTGTTGTATCTCCTTTGATTATGATTCGAACTGAGTGATTCTTTTAGTGTTAAAAGGGTTGGGATCGTATCTATAAGCCTGCAAAATTTGAGGCCGATCCGAGGTCGTTCGGCCATTCAAATCTGGTCCCAAAGTTGAACCTAAGAGTGATTTCGGTCCTAACTGAAATTTAATCTGGAGTCCAAGTTTGGAACTTCATAACTTTTTCGTGTGATACAAAAATTTAGTGATTTCTTTTTCATTTGGAATTTAGGTATTCCTAGTTTACGTATGTCCAATTTTATACTAATCAGAGGTAGTTTGGTCATCCAAAACTTGTGTGAAAGTTGCAACTGAATTGATTTGGTGTGCATTAACTTGTCTCAACACTTGATAACTTTGTGAGTTTGTGTGTGTTGTTGTTACTTAGTTATTTCATCATTAACTTGAGTAACTAAGTTCATATCTTGAACATTCTGATCTCCTAATCATGAGATAATTTATGTTAATATTTGTGGAAACTTTTAACAAGATTTTGATGACAATGAGTACATGTGCACGGTTTTAAACTAGCTTTCTAATATATAAATAAATATTGTTTATATTATTTTTTTAAGGCTAAAAGATTTTTATAATTTTAGTTTTTAAATCCAAATGGCCTCAAAGCAGTAGTACGAAGTTATTTTCATAAATAAATGAATTTCATAAAGAAAGCAATCGATATTGAAAAATCGTTTTATAAACCGTCTTAGAAAATTAACCAAGTACTTTCATATGTAAAAACCACACATGTTTAGCACACTTCGGGAAGGCGTGTTGAACTCACGATATGGGAAGTGGCGGTATACGATTATATTTGATCTTAGATCTAATAAATCGAAGTAATAACCTCTATCTTTTCTAGTGACCTCTGTGTTAGCAATAACCTCAGTGTTTTCTAGTGACCTCTATGGCCTACTATGTTAGTAATAACCTCAATGTTCTTTCGTGATCTCTGTGGCTCTTCGCATTATCCAGTGATATGTGATTTCCATGTTTCTTGTATGAAGCTGACTGTGACGAGCGCACCCAACTCCTACACTTAATAAGGAGAAAATGCGCTGATAAACGTGTCAGGCAGCTATGGACGATCATCAGGGTAGGATAACACAAGTGGAACCTATCATATAACTCACGGCACAAGGGTAAAATATAATAGAACATATACAACAGCAATAGTAGTGAAGTAGAATTGAGCAGAATCTTAAACTTTTTCATATCACCATGAAAAATCCATCCAATATTGGATAACACTATAAGAGTCTATATAAAATAGCCTCACTACAAGTCACTCAGAGAATACATCAACATAGCAGCAGAAAAACAACAAATAGTAAGTAATAGGAAAATAATAAGTAAGCCCCTAGTTCCTCATCATTCAGCAACCTCGTCTTCATCAAGATCAACTACCTGTCACCTGCTACTCAGTCTACCCATCCAACACGTGGATGAAAAGCCCAAGGTAATAAGAGAAAACATTAAACCTTGAGTCAGACAACAGTATTAATGAGCGATAAAAACAACTATCTAACATCATCAATAAAGTATATAAAAATAGGCAGATTAATCAACTAATCTACCAATATCAACAGTGAAGAACCCAAACCCGTCTTCCCCGCATCTGACAGTGATAGCATGTACTACAATCAGGTAAAAGAAAACATTGCACTCATCGCAAACAGTTATCAAGCGTAGACCGTCCTAATCAATATCGACGTCTCCCAAGCATAAGCCCCGAAGGCCTAAACCAACATCAGACAAGCACCCAACAGATGTCTCCTTCGGCGTCAGACAATTTATACAAGGCAATACAAGCAAAACGATCATCATCCATGATCCTGGCTATAACCATTAATCCCGCTTTGAAATCATCGTTAATCGTATGACCGGCTCAACATCATGTAGTTCGTCAAGGGTTAATGATAACCCCGGTTCTAGAAAAAACTCCATAAGCCATCATGACTCGTATTTCTAGGCCCATCATGACTGCCCAGGGTACTCGACCATTTGACCGGTCTTTTAGGCTCCCTGATTTGAGTCCGCTAGAACCTATGACAACAATAATCCCTCGGGTCTCTATAATTCTAGTCATCATCACCGACGACTATCTATAAGCTCAAAACACACTTGAGTCGTCTGCATATTCGTTGCATTTCATTGATCAACGAATACATCACATCACTTTGAACATCCCTCCGTGAATTCACTTCAAAGCCACGTCCATTCTCGAACCAAAATAATCATCATTTTGGTCGACATTCAATCCATATCACATCAGCCTTTCCGCTATGAAAAACGTACCATAGCGTTTAAATTTCCAAACACAGCGTCTGTTAAATGTTATGGTATCTTCTGCTCGATCCATAAAGAAATGACCCGACTCATCAGGTCTCTGAACGACCCGATTCATCAACGACCCAAAGCACCAACGACCTGAAGCACTAACGATCCGATGCACCAACGACCCGAAGCATCAATGACCCTATGCACCAACGATCCGAAGCACCAACGACCTAAAGCTTCAACGACCTGATGCACCAACGACCCGACCCATGGTGTTTTCCAAACGCTGTGGGGCTATTGTCTTTGTCTTGCCTAACCGACCTGACTTCGAGTGACTGACTTCAAACGACCCAACATCGAGCGACTCGACATCAAACTCAAACGACCCGACCTACCTGGTACCAACGAACTAAAGATTTGGCCGACCCATCATTTCTTGGGCAATAAGTCAAACGACCCAACTCCAAACATGATCGATCCATCTCCAATCCCAACCAATCCATCACCAAACAACAACATCGATGCACACAACTCATTCAAATCAATCAACTTCAACAAATAATCATCAACAAACATTAACACCATAATAAATCATTATACATTCACATGAATTTCACCAAATCATGATAAAACAATAAAGGGTCAAATACGTGGATCTAAACTTGCATAAACACATGAATCAATATAAGGATTCACCGATTAAAGTTGCAAGATTAGATCCTATGGTAATTCAAATGAAAACATATGTATCATAATGTAGATATAGATGGAAACAACCTGAAAGGATGAAAATAAGATCAAACCACCCATATACTTGAATGAATCCGTGTGGGAGATGCTTATCACTCACCAAATCTTCAAAATATTTTGAAAACCTATAATCTCTAATCCGGACAGCGAAGAACAATCTTCAAACCTCTAAATTTGGTGTGATTCCCCTCTTTTGATGTAGGTCCTTCCTTGATGTAATTCTTCAATCTTCCAATGTAGATCCAAGATTTAAATGGTGGAGAGGGGTATTTGATTGAGCAAGGAGGATCGCGAGCTCAACCAAATGAGAGAAATGAAGAAACTAAACTATTCTCCATGCCTCTACCCCCTATTTATAGCCAAACCATCAACCCACTAATGAGCTTTACTAATCAGCCCACTAATGATTAATCATTCTGTCTAGAAATTGTGTAACACCAAAAAACGATTCCTCATAAATTGCTGAACCAAATCTTTAATGTGACCACTCTACAGAATTGGCAACACTATTCCTTTTCAATGAAATCTATCTCAGCACCTGATTCGATCCCAATCAAAAGTTATACCCTACACAAAACCGATAGGGGCAAAATGGTCATAATTTAAATTGATAAAAATTATGGACATGTCTCACATCCCCATAACCAACATATCAAAATATGAGAATGATCCAACCCTCGGGGAATTAAATAAAAATATTTTATGATCCTACGATACGTAAAATGCGGATCGTTACATTCTCTCCGCAAACAACCAATTTACCATATAAACTAGCATCCATCAAGTCATGCATCCATAGCCTTAACCTAGCACGTGGAATTATATCGATAATTATGTAAGTTACAATGGTGCAACATGACACGACATTTATAGGTCATACCAACGAAGAGTTTTGGATGGATCGTCTTCATTCTCCCTTTTGTTTCCCACATACAATCGTCGTCATCCTCACTCTACTACACCTTGACTAGCTTAACTGTTTCTTCCTAAGCTTTTTTGTGTCATTCCCCACAACGCGAAGCAGCTTACGAGGTCTCGTAGCTATGGTATGGACTTTCAAGTCTTCGTATTGTTCCGGAGATACCACCACATTAGTATCACGCATACACTTCCACAGAAACTACACATGGAAACATTGTGCACACTCGACATCTCGGGTAAATCCAGTCTATATGCGAGCTTTCCAATTCGCTCGACTAACGGAAATGGTCTAATGAATCTTGGAGCTAACTTCCCTTTACTTCCAAACGGAACCACATTTTTCAACGGCGGAGTCTTTTTGAAAAACATATCACCAACGTCGAATTCCAAATCCTTTCGACGCTTATTAGCATAACTCTTCTGACGGTCTTGGGCTACCTTCATTCGTTACTGAACGATCTCGATACAATTCTAGGTTTCTCTGATCATCTATGGCCCAAGCATCATCATCTCTAGTTTCTTACCAATATGCTGGAGAATTACACAGTCTTCCATACAACGCCTCGTATGGTGTCATCCCAATGCTCTACTGGTAGGTGTTGCTGTACACAAACTCAAATAAATGTGGGTGGTATTCTCATGATCCCCTGAAGTCCAGTACACAAGCTATTAGGAGATCTTCCAAAACTCGGTTAACCCTCTCGGTTTGACCACTGGTCTGGGGATGATAAGTCATACTCAAACATAACTCGGTTCCCAAAGTCTCTTGCAAAATCTTCCAAAATCCACTTGTGAACAATGTATCTCAGTCACTCACTATACTCTTCAGAATACCATGGAATCGAACTATCCATTTAATATAAAGCTCAGCCAACTTCGATGTTGTGCTAGTCAATTTGACAAGAAAAAATCTTGCACTTTTGGTCAAGTGATCCACTATTACCCAAATTCCTTCGTTTCCTGCCCTGGTTCTAAGTAATCCATCGATATCTTCTCCCACTTCCGCATAGAAACTTCCAATGGTTGAAGAAATTCACTCGGCTTCTTCTGTTCAGCTTTAACCAACTGACTTTTCATGCATTTGGAAATGAACTTTCCAACATCCCTATTCATCCCTTCCCAGTCGTAGGCTCGCTTCATGTCCTGATACATTTTGTTACCACCAGGATGAACCATCAACTTTGAGTGATGACATTCCCTCTGAAACTCAAATCTCAATTAATCAAATTAGGAACAACCAATCGTCCTTTCTTTTGGAGCCAACCCTCTTGATCGACCTTGAATTCCTTATCCTTTGATTCTAACTTCTAGATAATCTTGACAAGCTTTACATCACGCTTCTGGCCCTTGCCAATCCTTTCGATGAGAGTAGGTCTTATCGATACGCTTGCCAATATCTCAGGATCTAACTCACACATAGGCCTGATATCAGATCCTGCCAAGTACTCGAGGTGCTTCCATTCTTAAAACATCGCTCCCAAACTTGCGTGTCTTCGACTCAACACATCTGCCACTGCGTTACCTTTACCAAGTGTATAGACTACACCAAAATCATATGATGCCAAAAACTCAAACCACGGTTGTTGTCGGAAATTCAAATCCTTTTGGAAGAAAAGATACTTTAACGACTTGTGATCCATAAATAACTCGAATCGAACTCCTAACAAATAATGTTTCGACATCTTCAGAGCAAACACTATCCCTATCAACTCCAAATCATGAGTTGGATAATTCCTTTCGTGTGGCTTCAGCTGTCGACTCGCGTAGGCAATAACTCTATCCTTCTACATCAACACTGCTCCAAGTCCAGTACCGCACGCATCAGTGTATACCACCATCTCTTCATTCATGCTTCGAATTGTCAAAATAGGAGCACTCATCAGTCTCTCTTTCAGGATTCAAAAAGCTTGCTCACAGTTCGAATCCCATGTGAACACCTGATTCTTTTTCGTAAATCATGTTAATGGTATAGCAATCTTAGAGAAATCCTTGATAAACCGACGATAATATCCGGCCAACCTAAGGAAACTCCTCACGTCCGTCGCATTCTTAGGTCTATCCCAGTACTGGATTGCTGCCACCTTAGTGGGGTCAACCGCTATGCCATTTCCAAAAACAATATGGCCTAAGAACCTCACTTTGCTCTTCCATAAATGACACTTCGAAAACCTAGCTCTTAGCTGATGCTTTCGTAAGATTTCCAAAACAATTCGCAAGTGTGTCTTATGCTCTTCCTCATTCTGGGAGAAAACCAAAATATTATCCATGAACACAAGCATAAACTCGTTCAATGATCTCTGAACACCATATTCATAGGATCCACGAAATATGTTGCGCGTTAGTCAACCCAAACGGCATCACCAACCATTCGAAGAAACCCAATGGTGTCTTAAAAGTTGTCTATGTCCCACTATCCTTTGCCACCCTCAACTGGTGGAATCCCATTGCCAAATCCATCTAAGAAAACCCCTCGGCCTCGTGAAGCTGATTGAACAAGTCATTGATAATTGGAAATGGATTCTTGTTCTTCTTGGTCTCCTTGTTTCACCCACGATAATCCACACACAATCTCGAAGATCCATCTGCCTTGCTTGTAAACACAACTAGTGCACCCCATTCGGATACACTTCTCCAAATGAATCCTTTACCCAAAAGGTCACGTACTAGCACCTCTAACTCTTGCTGTTCCTTAGGCTCCATCCGCCTAAGAGGCATGATGATAAGTCTAGCACCTTCAACCAAATCAATCCTGAACTCAATATCACGATGCGGTAGCAACCCTTTGACCTCGTCAAAGACATCATTAAATTCACTTGCATTCGGCACCGATGACAAGTCTTTCTGTGGAATCACAAGCGAATATAAATATCTTACAAAGACACCATCTTTGGGCTTACATCGAATCACAACCATTCCCCCTTCCACATTCCCGACTGTCACCTCCAGCTTCTCGTAGTCCACTTTTGTCGCATACCACCTGAGCCAGTCCATACCCAAAATAATCCCAAACCCAACGAAGTTCAAATCAAAGCAATCACATACAAAGGAGTAACCACGATTCGACAACATAAGACCATGACAAACCATACACAAACTACACGAACCCCCAATTGGATTGATCAATGGCCTATCATAAATCTCGGGTTCTTAACCCAAGCAGCACACAAGTTCATTATAAATGAAAAAATGTGCTACTCTGATATCAAACAACACACGAACTGAAACATCTCTAATGGAAAGAATACTTTGAACAACGACACTCCTCCCTTTCTCCTCTGCCATAGGAGCCCTCGAAGATGATGGCACAACTTCCAAAGCATACGTCTTCACAATCTGCATTCCCTTAGCTGGTTCTGGATAGTCCTTCTTAAGATGCCCAAGCTCGCCACGGTTGTGACACTTCCTTTCAACTTTTGGATTCTTGCAATCCTTGGAATAATGGCCCTTCTGCTGGCAGTTATAGCAAGTCACTTCGCCTTTCTGCTTTTTCAGACCATCCTTTCTTTTCTGTTGTTGTTGCTTCCTCTTTTTGTTATTACCACCTTGTTGTGCTTTTGGCTCTTCCTTAGCTGCAACAACGGTCTCTTCCTTGGGAAACAAACTCTAATGCCTCAGAGCTTTCTCCACGATCTTCTCGTAAGAGTCATCCAAGTGATCAACCAGCTGATACCCAAGGTACTTGTCTAATCCTATGACAAATTTCTCGTTCTTCTGATAAGGGGTCTCGACATATGAGCCGACATACTTTGACAAGGCTTCAAAATAAGAAACATACTCCAGCACTGGTCGACCATTCTGCTTAAGCTCAACAAACCTCTTAATCAGAATAGACTTCTGAACGATAGAAATAAATTTCTTCTCAAACTTGACTTGGAATTTCTCTTATGAAATCTCATCTTCTGGGGTCTCTACAGTGGTAGAGTTCCACCAATCCATAGCTCTGTCCTGTAGCTGTCTTGATGCAAGTGTCCTCTTAGTCGCATCATCAATTCCTAATTACCCGAAAACTCGAACGCAAGTATCAAGCCACCCTTGAATCTCTACAATCGGTTCTGTCCCCTTAAATGGCTTTCCTCCAAGTTTGGTGAAGTCTTTGCATAGATTTACGAAGTCCACCACCCTAGGCACTTGCAACTGATCTCCAACGTCAACCGCAGTTGTCTCTGGAGCGGGAGCCCTCCTCATGATCGCTGTCATCATGGCCTCGAACATAGTCAGGTAATCTGGTATACCTCTACCACCCCCTCCAGGAACATTCTCCTCCCTAGCAGTGTGTCTCAACGTTCGACGACTCATTCTAAATCTGAAAAATAGAATGATTAGTCCATACACGAGAAAAACTGCAAACGGAGTTCAATCGCTATTATACCATACACTAATATATAGTATACATCCATCGGATATCTACAAATACATCTCTCATATGTTATTATGTCCTTGAACTTTGGCTAAAATCGATTAAACAGAGCTCTAATACCAAATGTGATGAATGCCCATAACTCCTGCACTTAACAAGGGAAATAATACGCTGAAAGACGTGCCAGGCAGCTATGGACGATCATCAGGGTAGGATAACACAAGCGGAACATGTTGTATAACTCTTAGTGCAAGGGTAAAATATAATAGAACATATACAACAGGCAATAGTAGTGAAGTAGAATTGAGCAGAATTTTAAACTTTTTCATATCACCATGAAAAATCCATACAACATTGGATAACACTATAAGAGTCTGTACAAAGTTCCCTCACTACAAGTCACTCAGAGAATACATCAACATAGCAGTTGAAAAACAACAAAGAGTAGATAATAGGAAAATAATACGTAAGCCTCCAGCTCATCATCGTTCAGCAGCCTCGTCCTCATCAAGATCAACTACCTGTCACCTGCGCTTAGTTTGCCCATCCAACACATGGATGAACAACCTAAGGCAATAAAAGGAAACATAAACCCTGAGCCAGACAACAGTCTTAATGATCGATAAAACAACTATCTAACATCACCAATAAAGTATATGAGAATATACAGATTAATCAACTAATCTACCAACATCAACAGAGAAGAACCCAAACCCGTCTTCCCCACATCTGATAGTGATAGCCTTTACAATAATCAAGTAGAAGCAAATGATACATTCATGGCAACCAGTTATCTAGCGTAGGCCATCCTAATAGATACCAACATCTCCGAAGCACAAGCCCCGAAGGCCTAAACCAACATCAGACAAGCACTCAAGAGATATCTCCTTCGACGTCGCACAATCTGCACAAGACGACACAAGAAAAATAGTCATCATCCATGACTTTGGTTTAACCTCCAATCCCGCTTTGAAACCATCGTTAATCGTATGACTGGCTCAACATCATGTCGTCTGTCAAGGGATAACGGTAACCCCGATTCTAGCAAAAACTGCATACACCATCGTGGCTCGTATCTCTAGGCCCATCATGACTCTCAGGGTACTCGACCATTCAACGGTCTTTTAGGCATCCCTATTATACCCCTGCTTTGAGTCCGCTAGAACCTACGACAACAATAATCCCTCGGCCTCCATAACTCTGGTTGCCATCACCAGCGACTATCGATAAGCTCAAAACACACTCGAGCAACCATTATCCACGAGCTCAAAATACACTTGAGTCATCTGCATATTCGTTGCATTTCATTAATCAACAAACGCATCATAACACTTTGAATATTTCTCCTTTAATTCACTTCAAAGCCACGTCCATTCTCAAACCAAAATAATCTTCACTTTTGGTCGAGATTCAATCGTAGCACTTATGCCTTTCCGCTATGAAAAACATACCATAGCATTTAAATTCCCATCCACAACCTTTGTTAAACGTTGTGGTATGTTCTGCACGATCCATAAAAAACGACCCGACTCATCAGGTCTTTGAACGATCCAACTCATCAATGACCTGAAGCACCAACGACCCGATCCACCAATGACATTAAGCACCAACGACCGGATGCACCAATGACCCGAAGCTCTAACGACCCAAAGCACCAACGACCCGATGCACTAACGACCCAACCTATGGCATTTCTCAAATGCTGTGGAGCTATTGTCTTTGTCTTGCCTGACTGACATGACTTCGAGCGACCTAACATCAAATGACCCAACATCGAGCGACCTAACATCAAACTCGAACGACCCGACCTATCTGGCACCAACGACCTGAATATTTGGCCGACCCATCATTTCTTGGGCAATAAGTCAAACGACCCGACTCCAAACCGACTCCAAACTTGACCAGTCTATCTCCAATCTCAACCAATCTATCACCAAATGAAAGATCGATGCACACAACTCATTCAAATCGATCAACTTCAACAAACAATCATCAACAAACATTAACACAACAATAAATCATCATACATTCACATGAATTTCACTAAATCATGGTAAAACAACAAATGATCAAATAAGTGGATCTAAACTTGCATAAACACATGAATCAACATAAGGGTTTACCGATTTAAGTCGCTAGATTAAATCCTATGGTTATTCAAATGAAAATATACTACCATGATGTATATCTAGGTGAAAACAACTTGAAATGATGAAAATAAGATCGAACCACCTATATACTTGATTAAGAGATGCTTATTACTTGCCAAATCTTCAAATAGCTTGGAAACCTCTAATATCTAATCCGAACAGCAAAGACCGATCTTCAAATTTCTCAATTTGATGCGATCTCCTCTCTTTTGATGTAGGTCTAGCCTTCCTTGATGTAGATATTCAATCTTCCAATGTAGATCTAAGATTTTAATGGTGAAGAGAGGTATTTGATTGAGCAAAGAGGATCACAAGCTCAACCAAATGAGAGAAATGAAGAAACTAAACTATTCTCCATGCCTCTACCCCTATTTATAGCCAAACCATCATCCCACTAATGGGCCTCAAAAATCAGCCCACTAATAACTAATTAGTTTGTCCAGAAATTACGTAACACAAAGACAACGATTCCTCCTAAACCGCTGAATCATATCTTTAATGTGACCACTCTACGGAATTGGTAACACGATTTCCTTTCCAATGAAATTGATTTCAACAAACTACAATAAATATGTCTATTCACAGTGTTGAAAAAGCGCTTTTATAGCCTTTAACAGCGTTTTGATGAACGTTGTCTAACAACACATTGTTATAGGTCCTGGATATATCACAATACGTTCAAAAACGCTATTGAAAATTGACATACTACAGCGTTTCAAATGGTGTTGTCCTTATGTTTATACAGCGTTTTATATTTTTTCAGAAATGTTGTTATCTTCCCTTTTCTACAGCGTTTAGCCACATATCACAGCATTTCTTGAAGTTCACATGTTATTTTCTATCACAGCGGTTTGCCACATATCACAGCGTTTCTGCAAGTTTACATGTTCTTTACTATCACAGCGTTTAGCCACATATCACAACGTTTTTTTGCATCTATCACAACATTTACATATTGTAGTATCAAAATATTCATGCACAAACATATCAACAACATGTAAATATATATCAATCAACTAATTATATAACACAATATTCATACACAAAGACATCATCAATAAACAAACTTTACATAATCTCCATAAATTAAATTTACACAATATCTATCGAACGAAGTCACGATATCTATAAATAAAACAAAATTTCCATAAAACAAGTTTGCGCCGAATACCAACAAAATGAACATCTAAAAGTTACTGCTTTCTCCGTAATCAGATGCCACAAGTGGTCTTATTGTTGAGGGATCTTCAGAAGCACCTAACGATATTCTGATTATAGCCGAATGCACAACGATGCCTATCTCCAATACCTATACATATGTGTCCATGTTAGCATTTGGTCATGCTTAAACATTAACAAGAAAACAATGTTCGATAACAATAAAAAAGAATACAAGGAGAATGAAGATAAAAACATAGCATACTTGTTAATATTTTATAATAGTTAGTTAAATTTTATAATGCTTAGCTAATTTTTAATTATTTCTATTATTATTATAGAATACTTGGTAATATTTTATAATTTTATATACTTAGTTAACTTTTATAAACTACTTCTTCGTTTTTACAAAATTAGTAAACTTAGTTAAAATTTTATACTATTTAGTTAATTTTAATAATACTTAGTTAATTTTTAATTATTTCTATAATTATTATAGAATACTTGGTAATATTTTTTATTTTTATATACTTAGTTAACTTTTATAAATTAAACTTCTAAATTTTTATAAAATTAGTTAACTTAATTAATTTTTATAATACTTAGTTAATTTTTATAGTACTTAGATAATTTTTATAATACTTAGATAATTTTTAGTGTGGTTAGTTAATTTTTATAATAGTTAGTTAATTTTTTATAAAATTAGTAAACTTAGTTAATTTTTATAATAGTTAGTTATTTTTTATAAAATTAGTAAACTTAATTAATTTTTTATAATAGTTAGTTAATTTTTATAATACTTAATTATTTTTTTATAATATTTAGTTAATTTTACAATACTTAGTTAATACTTAGTTAATTTTTATAAAATTAGTAAACATAGTTAATTTTTTATAATAGTTGGTTAATTTTATAATACTTAGATAATTTTTAATTCTTGTTATTATTATTATAAAATACTTGGTAATATTTTATATATTTTTATATACTAGTTTACATTCATAAACTACTTCTTCATTTTTATAAAATTAGTAAACTTAGTTAAAATTTTATACTATTTAGTTTATTTTAATAATACTTAGTTAATTTTAATTCTTATTATTATTATTATAGATTACTTGGTAATATTTTATATTTTTATATACTTAGTTAACTTTTATAAACTAAACTTCTTAATTTTTATATAATTTGTAAACTTAGTTAATTTTTTATAATAGGTAGTTAATTTGCATAATACTTAGTTCATTTTTATAAGTTTATTTAATTTTTTATAAATCTTAATTCATTTACTACTATTATAATTCTTATTGTTATTATTATTATAAAAGTTTAGTTATGTTTTGTATTTTTATTTACTTTGTTAATCCTACATGAATGCCATGAACATGTAGTGTGATGAATATAATTACTTACAGAAAAATAAACAGAAGCATCATCATCATCGCCGTCATTGGAAAGGCTCAAGGAATGTCTCATTAACAAAAGGACCGTAAGCTACATAAGAAAACAAGTAATAAGTTGACATCGCACACAACCAATTGGTTGATAGAAGGAAAACTAGAAACAACAGCAAATTCCAAACGTTTGAACCTATTTTCAGACGTCTGACCAGGTTCAGACGACTGAAAATAAGTTCCAGACGTCTGAAATGGATTTCGGTCAACATCTTGAGACCATTTCAGACGTCTAAAATTATTTTCAGACGTCTGAAATTATTTTCAGACGTCTGAAATTATTTTCAAACGTCTGAAAATGTTCTCGGGCAATTCCTAGGCTTGGTACAGACGTCTGAAATAAATTTCAAACGTTTGACCTGTTCTGTTATTGTTTTCCAATGAACAACTACCCTTCATGTATGCAGATGATACGACCATGAACATGTAGTATTATGAACAACTCAATGTACTGGTATACACATAACCATACTAAAATAATAAGAAAATGTATAAGATGTATATTCAAGATTCTCTTTGCTTCTTTGGCACACATACGTGAACAATTTTCATATCTAGAGGCACTACCTAAATACCTAAATACATTTAACAACAATTTTCATATCAAGGAACACTAGCTCAACTGGTCAGTGGTATAGCGTTCTAGACATGTTTCTTAAGCTCATGGGTTTGAAGTACCCATGAGACATCAAAATGGGCCCTTACCTTGAATGAAGTACTACTCTTACAATAGGAAAAAAGGCATTCCATACAAACATGTCAATATGTCATGCAACTAGTTAGAAATGTATAAGATGTATATTCAACTATACACTTTGCTAAGTAGCACTGAAACTCATAAGCCTGAAACTGCAGAAATTTTATATGTACCATAGTTATTTCAAGTGCTTTTAGAGCAGCCACCTTAGCATTACTAGTCAATTTTTCGGAAAGGTATAAACCTATGCGTGATTAAAAGAATGAAACTTAGGTTAATAACAAAGCACAACACTCAAAACAACAAACCAAAACACCATAACTTTTATTGTATATCACTCACGTAACTTTTGTAGGTGGTACCAGTAGAGGGCAGCGTAGGGGATGCTAATTGATTGATAATAAAATAACATATAAAGGGCAGGTTCATAAAGTGTTTCCCTTCTTGTTTAGATTAATTCTTGTGTGTGTTATGAGAGGTTATTAAATATTTGAAGAACATGTTTTAAATGTTTGAGTATGAACCTCTGAATTCATATTTGTCATGAGTGTAATTCTTATGCTTCAGATTTCTGATCCTATGCCATCCTTCTAATTTATGTTTAAGCCGATATTAGGATTAACTCCTCATTTTCAAAATAATTTATATCAAGAGTCTTTCCTTCCCAAACTTTATAAATCCTGACTCCATAAATCTCCATCTCTGCATTAAGTGTAAAACAGTGATACTCTTTGGTATGTGCAAAAAAGTGCATCAATAACATAGTCACACACATATGGTTGTATGTATATTTAAAAAGGAAAAATAATATTACTTACAGTTAAATCAAGAGCACAAAAAGAAGCCATGGCCACACCCATTGAATGTCCAGTAACCATTATGGGAATATCACCATATGACTTTTGAATTTCTTCCAGGGCACTTAGAGTGCCAGGTCGCATCGTTGTATTATGATATGCAGAATAAAAACCATAATGTACCTTAAATCACATGAAAAATATCAATAATGGTAACATTTTTACCTATAAAATAGAAAACAATAGAAGGAAATTATTAGGACGAACCATGGCATCGAGCATGTCTTCATAGTTCAAATCCAGCTGCTTCCATAAGAGGTCATCAACCCAATTCTGTATGCTGTAAATAACTTCTAGTCCAGTTAGAAATTGGCATAGTATACAAACAAAGACAATGAATTCAAAACCCTTGGATTATCATGCTAAAGTGTCTAATAGTGCTGAACAAATCTTTCAGCGGGTTATCATGTTAAAGTGTCTAATAGTTCCCTCTGCTATATAATTCTTATTAATTTTGAGTGATAACAATTTTCTTCAGGGAGGACAAAGTTGAAGCAAATACTTCACTTATCACCAAAAGAAGAAGAAGAAATAGAAGGGAAAAAAATCACAGAGAATACTTATGTGCTACCTTCTTAGTTAAAACCATATCTTCAAGCATATGATATATATTTCCTACGTAAATGTCAAAGGCATTGTACTCTTGCATCAAGTTTATCCCGAGTCTAATTTATCAGACATAGATCATCCTTCACTAATGTTTAAAAGTAAGAAAACACAAAGAAAAAACCAACCTAAATTCACCGCTTGTAACCTAAATTCAACGATCTTAGTACCTGTGTTCTTGTGTGCCTCTAAAAGCAATAATGGTAGAATTCGGATCATGGTCAACAACAACAAAAGCCTGCATGAAATTTAAGTACATTAACCCATACTCAATCCAAAATAATTGTCCTACATAATTTTTTCACACATATTCCTTTAAATCCATTATGTACATTTCAATCTTCATAAATCACGAACATAGACACACAATCGGGGACAAAATTTAGCTGACTCATAGTGGATGATATCGACCAGATGTAAACATACATGCAGTCGGGCAGATGTAAACATACATGCATTCACAAATATTGTATACCAAACTCATTTTTTTTATAAAACTTAGTTAACTTAGATATTAATATTGGACCATAAATTTTTGCAATTTCTGAAAGGGACTGATTGTAGTACTAAGATACTGGCACATACAGACTACGACACAATGAAACGAACTCACAACTAAAATAAACTCACTGCTAAAATAAAGTCTTACTCAATGTTTTAGCAAGTGAAGATCAGTCCGGCAACACATCTTAGTCCAGCTCGGCTCAAGCCAACCTGCAAATCAATAGCATCAACAAACAACTTTGATATACAAATCACACTACACGCCTTTTTATTTGGAACCAGAAATGGAAAGCCCCTCAATATCCAAAGTTTTCTTTTTTCAGGTCTTCCATTAATCTCCAACCTTGATAAACAATAACTTCATCATCAAAAACACTATTAATTCCATTTTAACAATTGAAAGAAAGTAAAGATTACAAACAGAAAGCTTCAAGCCCGCTTAACATAATCAGTAGCTAAAAATAGCCACACTAACAAAATCAATTTAATTATTTAAACTTCTATTTATATAAGTCCAACATACAAATGATCTAAAATTATTCTTTTACCTCATAATATCATTAATACTGGAACCTTAGAGGGAACAATAACATGTATGCAAGTAGTAAATATTAATGGCATTGTGTCTAATATGCCATTACATCATACCCATCTAATTTGAAATTTATAATTAATTGTTTAATGAAACAATGGACATGATTTACTCGGGCAGATGTAAACATACATGCAGTCGAGGGCAGAATAATCAGGCGGGTGTAAACATGCATGTAATCAGGGGAAAAATAGTTATTTTTGTAAACAAACTCGTTATTTTTTATTAAAATTTGTTAACTTAGTTAGTTTTTACAATATTTTAGCTAATTTTTGTGTTTGAGAAAATTACCAGATATTATAAGGCAAAAAGATCTCATCGGTAAATAATACATGTCTGGTATATGCAACTTGAAGCACTGAGATTCCCAAACACCATATCATTGTATTTCATGTTCTCAATTCATCCTCTCATTTCAGTCATAGTTTATGTTTTGGTAATTTAAATGTATGGAAGAGGGTGATTGTGAATATGGAAACACAAGATTCTAGAGGCAGAAAATCTCCCAAAACATATGGACTATAATCAAATTCAGCCAAACAATCATACCTTCGCTCATAGATTCATACAGAATCACAAATCACCATGGTACTATGGTTTTCAATAGTATAAACAGTTCAAGACTGGAAGGAAAAAAAGGACACTAATTCTAAAGAATTTACCTACTTAAACATTCTTCCTAAACAAAAATCATTTCAGGAAAACCTTGCTACAGGAATTTACCATCGACTTCATCGAAACTCTCCTCCCCGGAGTCAATAATATTGTCTTGACCAGTCAACCTTGCAACGGGTTTGAAAAGGGGTTCCGGCTCGACGAAGCGAATTCGGATCTGGAGTCGAGTTCGATTTCACTGCCGCTGCTTTGGTCATGCGAAGTGAGAGGTGCGCGAATGAGGAAGGAAGAAGATGGAGAGAGAAGGGGCCAGTTACTGGATGTGGAACTCTTGGAGGAACGGTAATTAAAAGATTGGGAATTTTTATTTGGAGTAGGCGGCTGAAATTAGTGGAAGTGGAGGGAATGAAAATAATTTCCCGCTTTAAATTATCTCAGCGTTTTAACGTTAAAACCACATATTAATATTTGTATTTGACAACAAAGAGGGCAAAATGCTGTCTAATGGTATTGTGAATAGGCACGTTTGCTGTAGCGACACCTGATTCGATCTTAGTCAAAAGTTATGCCCTGTACAAAACTGATAGGGGAATAATGGTCACAATTATGATTGATAAAAATTATGGTCATCCTCACATCCGGATAACCAACATATCAAAATATGAGAATGATCCGACCTATAGGGAATTAAATTAAAACATTTTACGATTCTTCGATACGTAAAATGTGGGTCGTTATACTGACTTATAGTGCGTGAACGCTTAAGTGACGACATGTGGTATGGGACGCATAACCATTGCTTTTCGAGTTACTATCTGAGGGTTTATGACACATTCCATGGAAAATCCACTACTAGATCTTCAGATCGTCCATGTTAGGCTTTCGAGCCATCCGTGTTGGACCTTCAGGTCTTCTATGAAATCAAGGGCACCCCCTCCATGAATAGTGTTACTGGCTATGGCTTTAGGCCACTCTGTATAGTAGCACGTGCTGGCAGAGCTTCAGCTTGCCAATCTGTGATGGATCCATAATCTATGTTTTCGTGTTCGGGGTCTATTAGGGATTTCATCTTGTGAAATTAATCAATTTCCAAAGTATGGTGATTCCATGAATTCATGATATAGTGATCTTAGTGAATTTTTGTGATCTATGTTTCGGAGTATGGTACTCCATCTTATAGTGATATAATTCTTTTTGAGTTATCTAATGAGTTTGGTGCTTTAGGGGAATTGTCAGTTACTTTTGCGAATATGTAGAGATACTATTTATGTCTACGCTAGCCAGTGAATTAAGAAGTACACTTATGCCTATGCTTTGTGTGACCGGCCTTTTAAAATCCCTGGATAAGTTATTTTACCTGACTCTTTGTTTAAGGAGTTATTTATCATACTCTTATTCATTTTTATTCATGTTATTACTGACTGTTGACTAGACTGACCCGTGTGTGTAAACGCTCGGGTCAGACTGAGCTTTTCAAGTGCCGTATGAGCTGTTGTCGACGGATATTTCTATAGCCGTGGAATCCCCTCTCTGCATTGGGTTTTTGTAGTTAACCTTTCAAGTAAACTTTTGCACTGGATCTTTATATTTTGATGTTGTAATTTATCTCTATGGCTCGATGTATCCGATTGTTGTTGTATATCACGTTTTGATGACATTGTATGATTGTATATTATGTGTTTATGTATTTGATGCTTTGTATTGGGATGTGAGTTATGATGACTATTCTTATTTGCTCTGAATTACGTCCTAGCCATTATAATATTGTATTGAATAGAGATTAAGAGTACCACTTCACAAAAAAATTAATGATGAGTAACACACTTTACTGATATTCCAAATATCTATTTAATGCATAATTATGGATGGTCACCCTTAACCACCCCTATTCTCTGCCCTAATAGATAGCATTACCTAGTAATGCTCTTTATTAGAGTAGGTCTCAGGGTGGGCGTTACAGTCCTCTAGTTTATAATAGTTTAGGGTAAACCACCAAGTAAGGCATTAAGTGATCAATAGATCCACCTTTGGTCTTAATTGATCGAAAGGATCCACCCTTATCTTATGTTGATAGTGAGGTCTTAAGTGGCTACATAGAAATAATTTACCTTTTTGTGGCATCTTGAGTAGTTGGAAGCCCGCCTCTTAGTTTCCGGTAGTTGGTTGAATGGTGGTTTAAAGGCTTCACACTTATGCGAAAAAGTTCTATATCATTGTTGTGATATCATAATCTTTAAGGAAAACTACCTTAGGTATGGTAGTCGTCGCGTGTAAATCTTTACAAGGTTATGTTAGAAATTACTGGTCTTGTCAGATATATGTTTTAGTTGAGACCAAATAGAATACATTTGTGTATATTAGACAGTGTTATGCATTTTCAGCTCCCCACGACATTTTGTGTTTACCCCCTTCCTCAAAACAACTCTTAGGTTTATCTAGGGGAAGACAGGTCTTAGCTGGTGTTCGGTTTGGTTTTTGATTCTCATTCTCTCATGCTCGATTTTGATGTGGCGATTAACTTTAAGGTAGATGCCTTAGTCGGTATTAGTTATCCTATTTTGTTTCCACTTTGAGTTAATTTTATTATATACTGATTATGTTCATGATCATTATTTATAGGTACATAATGTAAGACAAGTGCAGATGGGATGGCTCGTGTATTTTAAGAAAATATTTGAAGAATAGACCTTGTCGACCTAGATTGAACGACAAAGAACAAAGGAGATAAAATTAAGTTATCTTGAAAAAAAATTGGAAATAAAGCTTATCAACATGCATGATGGCATTAAGGTTATATAGGCGGTAGCCTCCTGCTTTAGAAAATAGGTTTGAAAACAAACCTTACCGATCAAATTTAATGACGATAAAGATGGAGGCGATAAGCCTTAGGGTTTTATAA
The DNA here is from genome assembly GCA_030737875.1 of Allium sativum. NCBI lineage: Eukaryota > Viridiplantae > Streptophyta > Magnoliopsida > Asparagales > Amaryllidaceae > Allium > Allium sativum. Next base: position 309,530,593 of record CM060912.1, on the reverse strand, counting down.
AACAAGTTGAAATGAGCCTTGTCACTAGTTCAAAAAGGGGTTCCACCAACATAGGAGAAAGTGGTTTTGACTATGGAGAAAGGGTAGCTCCAACCTAAGTGTTGACATCAAAAGTTGGTTACTAGTGACAGTCAAACCCCAATCGTGCGTTGAACACACAAATAACACACATAACTTTTATAGTGGTTCAGAAAAGACAGTGCCTACATCCACTTATATATATTAATTTGCTTTTGATTACAAGTACAATATTTTTTTCTCTTTTGAAGAAAGTGGGAGATGGGCACAAAGTGACTATGTTGCAGAAGGAGATTTGGCTACTTTAGAGTTAGCCATGGAAAGAAGTTGGAGATCCGAGAGAAGTTCCCAAGAGAAGTTGGAGTAGAAAAGGGTTCTTTTCTTCTTCAATCATGGAGGTATTTATAGATGGAGAAGTGATCTGATGGAGGTGCAACATGGCCTGTTATTTCTATGGAGCTTGGACACGTGGAGCTCGATCATTGGGTGAAATTGCGGCAGTGTGCGGTCTACTGCTGATTAATAGTATCCTCGAAAATTGTGGCTTGCACGGCATTCGAGATGAGGTGTATCAAACGTAGAGCTTTGTCCTGAAGGGTTTGACTGCTTTTATTACCTTGAGAATCAGGCTGAGTAATAAATGACTCATCTGGATAATTCCAAGTGGATCTGGTGATATCTGGTCGATCTGATCTTCAAGGGATCGATTGACTCGGTCAGTTGGGGTGAGCGATTATTCATGAACTCGTTAAGCGGTTATCTAAGGGAGACGGGCTTGGGCCAACTCTTGCTTGGGCCTTTTGGAATGCGGGCTGTCCGGACCGTTCGATCGGTTAATGCTGAATAGTGAGTTTCTGTACATTGAGCTTTGATCCGTTGAGCCGTGGCAGCTTTTGCCAAAAAGTTGGTCAACACTTTGCGCCCTAGAACATATCTTTCTTAGTGAAAAGAAAATGTGTTCTGGATAATACATCGAAGCTCAATGTGCGGGTTGCAATAGTTACGCCGAACCATATTAAGGCCAGAAATCTGATGGCCTTGATGGTTGTATTAAGGCCAAAAAACAACGATCGGTGTAGATCGTACTAAGGTCGAAAATCCGACAACCACTAAAGACCATATTAAGGCCAATAAATGCAATATCCAATGCCTGCGAAGATAGGGTAGGCCATTCTCGGTTTAGAGATGGCTTTGAATTTGTTTGGGCAAGTATTATTCATACTCGGCTTAAAGAGTTGGTGAGCAATAATCACACTTGGCTTAGAGGAGTGGCGAGTATCAACCATACTCGGCTTACGGAGGTAGCGAGTATTAACCATACTCGACTTACGGAGGTGGCGAGTACTAACCATACTCGGCTTTCGGAAGTGGCGAGTATTAACCATACTCGGCTTATTGAGGTGGCGAGTATTAACCATACTCAGCTTGTAGCAAGTGTTAATCAAGCTCGACTTATATATTTTTGTCCATGTTTGACTTAGTGGAGTCAGATATGGTAATATCGACCATATTTAAGTATTCTTGAAATTCTTTGAGTAGAGGGCACACTCGATTTGTAGAGGGGACGAGTATAATCCACACTCGACTTACAAAGAGTTAACCATACTCGGCATGAGAAGTTGGTTAAATATGGTGGTAGGTATTGACCGTGGCTTAATGATAATGGCTAACACTAACCATGTTTGGGTTGGCGAGCATCGTTCATGCTCGGCCTAAACATAATCCATGTTCACTAAGAAATTTTATTGCTGTTGAAGATCTATTACAAGGAAATAAATTCGAAGTGGATTAAAGTTGAATCCAGAGCACGCCTAGGAGCTAAATTCTAACTCCGTACATGTGTACTTCGACATACCCATATTATTGAAAAAAAACATTATTAAAAAAGAAAAAAATATGAATTTAATTAATTGATAATAATGCCACGATTGCTGGGCTCGGGGTCCTTTCTGTTTCTACGTGCTCGAGGATTGGTCTAAGTGGATTTGGCAGAGGATTGTGGAGGCAAGGCCTGAGCGGGCTTCTTGACGTACTCGGGTAGTTCTCTACGTCTGACCCTATCCTTGATGAGATCATGCAAGTGCCTGCATTCACTTGTTTTGTGACCCCCCATGTTGTGGTACATGCGGTGCTTTCCAGAGTCGAGTTCCTTTTGTGTCGGCTCTCTTCGAGGAGGTTTTGGGAAAGGCAGAGACCCTCATATGTCAAGAAAGATGTCGTAGGGAGGAATTGAGCTCGGTGTACTGATCGTACTTGTTCTCTCTCCGGAGCCATACATTGCGTTCATTCTTTTTTGAGGCCTTTCCTCTTCCTTTATTCTGGCCATTGTTGTTAGATGGACCTCCGTCTTTTGCGGCAAGGACCTCGAGGCTCTCCATCTCAATATTGGTGTCTTCTTGTTGGAAGAATCGCTCGGCCTCGGCATAAAACACTTTGTTACCTTTGGGAGGATCTCTGGTCAGAGACATCCTGAATTCGGACCCGGTCTGAACACCTGCGATGGCGGCTATAAGTATCATCGATGGCTCGGGTGATCGACTGATGCTATGGTCGCATTAAATCTTTCTAGAAAAGACTGGCGGGTTTCACCAGGTCGTTGCTTGATGGAGGTCAGGAACATGACGCTTTTTGGTCGAGAGATGTGAACCTTGAACTGTTTGATGAAGCAGGTGACTAGCATGTTCCAACTGTTGATCGACTCCGTTGTTAGCTGCTGAAACCACATGTCGGCTATATCTGTGAGGAAGAGTGGGAAGCACTTACTCATGACATTAGTCGATGCAGAGAGTACTTCCATATGACGCAGTATCACATAAACTGATGGTCGGATCGGTTCGGCCATTGTAGGGGTTCGTGGCTGGGAACTTGAAGTTAGGAGGGTTTTGGAAGTTTCCGATCTCCCCGGTGAATGGGCTGAAGTGGATATCATCTATATCTTGTTGAGAAGACGTGCCCCGGGTAAAGAGTCTGATGATGCCTGCAAGCTAGTTTCCATCTCCTAGGAGTCGCTTCCATGAATCCAGTTCGGCATCGGGGAGGACTTCATTTCTAGGATCCGCCGAAAGCATGCACGGAAGGGGAGCCGTTGGTTGGGCCCGACTTCCGACAGATGAGTGAAGGTGAGGGTGAGGATGAGCCTATGCCGGTGGTTCTGGACAGAATGGATCCTCTTGAACTTGATGGGAATTGGTCTGAGCCATGCCCGTGGTAGAAGGCTCGGGCTATTCCATCATAGCATGTGACGTTCGAGGCTCCGTGTTGCCCTCGCTTGGGGCGATGTTAGGAGGGTCTACAGTAGCATTTTCCTCCGCTATGGTGAAAACCGGTACGGTAGAGTGATCTTCCTGGTTCGAAGGGAAGGCTTCACCAGCTCTTCATTGGAGGGTAGGAGGCATTAGATGAGTCTGCGGTAAGATACAGAGTTGTAATGGGAATGACATTGATCCCGGTCGGCCCAGATGTTGTTCGGTTGATCCAGGGAGTTGTATTGCTCCCTAAAGTGGAGGCAAGGTGGTCGACCAACCTAGATCTCGATCATGGACATCTTGTGAATCTATAGCAGCGGCTGCGCTGGTCGCTAGAAGTGACACTCCTGGCAATAGTCGAGCTGGAAGTGAAGCCAAGCTAGGAGGAAGCAAAGGTGTGGCCTGATCTGTGGCTTGTAGCTATGTAGGCCAAAGGTCAGTTGTTGCCCCATCCCTGGTCAGTGGAGGAATTGATGTTGAAGCATTAAATCCTATCTCCATCCGGTCAAGTAGGTGATCCATCAACTGTTGTCGTCGTTCGAGGAGTTTACCCTGAAATGTCATTTGGTCTTTGAACTCGGCCAGAACTTTATCCATGTAGTCCCGGGTAAGATATCGGGACGTGTCTTCATGAGAGGAGGCTTCCAGACTTGCTTCTACAGCGGTTGTCGCGACTGCATCAGCGTTTGAGGGATGGGAAGATGTTGCATCCTTCTTCCGCTTGTTCGCCATTGATCGGTTTAGAAATTGATGAAGACGGTCGAAGGTCGTAGGATATGTCGGAGCGCGTCTCCCCTTCCTAGTGCGCCAAAGTGTTGACGTCAAAAGTTGGTTACAAGTGACGGTCAACCCCCAATCGTGCGTTGAACACACGAATAAGAATCATAGATTACAGTAAAGTAAGTAAAAAGAGGAACACATGGAATTTTTATAGTGGTCTGGCAAAGACGTGCCTACATCCACTTTAATATATGTATTGTTTGCTTTTGATTACAAGTACAATATGTTTTCTCTTTTGAAGAAAGTAGGAAATGGACACAAATTGACTATGTTGCAGAAGGAGATTTGGCTACTTTAGAGTTAGCTTTGGAAAGAAGTCGGAGATCCGAGAGAAGTTCCCAAGAGAAGTTGGAGTAGAAAAGGGTTCTTTTCTTCTTCGAGCATGGAGGTATTTATAGATGGAGAAGCTGGCTGATGGAGGTGCAACGTGGCCTGCTATTTCTATGGAGCTTGGATACGTGGATCTCGATCATTAGGTGCAATTGCGACGGTGGGACCTGGTCTACTGTTGATTAATAGTACCCTTGAAAATTGTGGCTTGCGTGGCATTCGAGATGAGATGTAACAAAAGTAGAGCTTTGTCCGGAAGTGTTTGACCGCTTTTATTGCCTTGAGAATCAGGCTGAGCAATGAATGACTCAACTGGATATTTCCAGGTAGATCTGGTGACATCTGGCCGATCCGATCTTCAAGGGGTCAATTGACTTGGTCGGTCGGGGCAAGCGATTATTCCGGAACTCGTTAAGCGGTTATTTGACGGAGACTGGCATGGGCCAACTCTTGCTCGGGCCTTTTGGAATGCGGGCTGTCCAGACTGTTCTATCGGTTAATGCTGAATAGTGTGTTTCTGGACATTAAGCTTCGATCCATTGAGCCGTGACAACTTTTGACAAAAATTTGATCAACATTAAGAGAAAGGGGCTCGAAATTTGGAGAAAGGTACCTCCAACCTGGGAGAAAGGGTGCTTTCGACTTTGGAGAAGGGTGCCCCCAGCCAAGGAGTGAGGGTGCTTTCGACTTTGGAGGAATGGTGCCCTCATTCGAGGAGAAATGGTGCTTTTGACTCTAAAGGAAGTGAGTAGTGGCAATCTGTAATTAATGCAGAAACCGTCATTTTGATTGATAAAGTATGTTCTTTCCACCAACTCCTATTTTTTGTCAAATTCATGTTGGTTAGGGTTATACTTTATTTGTTCCTTTGTAGAAAAATGTTATGGGACAGATTTTACAAGTTCCATAATTATTCCCAAATCATTAAGTTATATTACTATTTTAACATAATTTTTAATCCTTTTTAGCTTAGAAAATTCATGATAATTATGAACTAGGGTAAAATCCAAAAAAAACACTAAAATCCATAATAACATTTTATTTACTATATAAGTTTCAGGGCAAAATCCATTAATTTTTAATTTTTAGTAACTGAAACTTGAAATAAAAATCCCTTCTACCTTAGAAATTACTAAAATATTCTTACTAATTTTTAGTATTATGAAATTAAAAATTCGTCTTCAAAATTATTTTTTGTAACAACCCAGAAATTCGACTGGTTGAATAATGATTTTTTCATAAGAATTAATAACTTAAAATAAACTAGAACATAAAATAACGTTTATTTGTATAAAAATGCTACCTATTCCATTTTCTAAGCCTTGGACAAGTGTCCACACACTTGTCTTCGTGATGAGAGCATACATGTGGAAGGGACAAGTGTCCCTTTAGGTGTAACACCTTTAGCCCTCCCTTACTCCTTTATAAACCTCTCTATTTTCCACCATTTCATTCATCCTTCTCCTCTCCACTTTCTACCTCCTTTCCTCCATATTTCCCTTCCCTCTTTCTCCCTCTCCATCAAGGTTTTAAATCTCGGATATCGGTTGCGTTTCGTCTCAGAGATTTTATGGACTCGGTCTCGTATCAGGGGAGATCTCGGACGAGATGAGTCTAACTCGGAAGTTCATCTCGGATTTTCATCTCGAGTCTGAAAGTTCGTATCGGAACAATCTCGAGGTACATGATATGTTAAAAATGATATTTTAACAAAATGATTTTTATGAATGTTATAAAAAACATAGTAACTTAAACTTAAAATGCAAAATAACTTTATTATTCTTTATTTTGCGAAAGACCAATCATACTCTAAATCGTAATATGCTTAAAACAGGAATATTGTTAGACAGGAAACATTAAAAGGATCCAAAACATTAAAAAAATTCACCTTAAATTGACCATAAAATACATAATTTCATAAGTAACATGTATGTAAAAAGACGAATATGAAGATCATAAGCATTGTAAAACATATACGAACATACAATATAGTCATTTAACATGAAAAATGTAAAATAACAAAAGATTGATATGGGTAGATTTGAGTTTTTTAATTATAGTTCTAGTTCAGACACAAATTTAAAATTTAATAAAAAAATAGATCTCAGACGATATTCCAGTATTTCGTCTCGGTCGATATATCGTTCAATATTGCAATATCTCGGCCGATATATTCGAAAGGAAATTTAGAGTGATATTTGCTGTTTCATTTTGGAAGGAGCCCAAAACGAGATCTTAGAGGAGATCTCGGGCGATATTTGCGAGATTTGAAACATTGCTCTCCATTCGGCCTCTTTCCCTCTCCATTCGACCTCCACCTCCCTTAGGCCACTACCTTCTGCCGCTCTCTTCCCTATACAAGCCACGGCCATACCCCCTCCCCCTAGTCGAACCCCTCCCATCTGTAATAAAAATTGTTTAGAAAAGATTTGGAAAAGAAAAGCAAAACGGTGGAACTTAGGTTCGTTCGGGCCATGTTCTACCATAAAGACTGGCGGAGTGGGGTTGATGGTGAGAAATATTTTAACTATATTTGTTTACTATAATCATAATTTGATTATAAGTTTGATTTGGTTGAATGGTTATGAATTTAATTGCATATAGGTTATAAGTGTTAATTACCATAACACTTAATTGTAGATATTGTGAAGTTGTTGAATGGTCGTTGTGGATGAAATTATGGATGTTATGAATGTTAATATGTCACCATTAATACGGTATACCCAATTTTATGGAATTGTACGGGTATTGGTTAAGTCTCATTCCAATTTGGGAATATAAATGAATATTATATTCATTTAAGCTAAAATAAGGTGTGAAAATAAAAGTTGGAATTCTATATCTGAAACGGGATAGAAATGAAATTGAAGTAATTATGAAAAACTATAGTAAAGGTGGAAATCAATTTGAATGAGAATTTGATATGAAATGGCATGTTCAATTTCAAAGTGAATACCGAAATCAATTTGAAATAGTAATTTTGAAATTTTATTTGAGTTAAATATGTAAACGACGTTTTAAACTCAAACTAAAAGTTCAAATAAAGTTTATATTATGTTAAATTTGAAATTTGGAAAGTTTAGGATTCAAAAAGTTAATTTTTGAAAATATTAATTAATAATAATATTCAATTGTAATAAATAATTGAATAAAAAGTTGAAAATTTGGAAATATTGATTAGAAATGAAGTAACATATGTTTTAAATGATTTATAAAACATATTAGAAGTAAATCAGACTAATTTCAATATAAAGTTGAAATATGATTAAAATAAAGCTAGCAGCGCTACGATAGTTCGCGAGTTTCGACCATTGACTTCAAATAAATATACAGGATGCAAATTAAATTGGAATTTTCCCAAAACAAAAAACATTCGTTCTTAATTGGTATTTATTTTCAAATGGAAAAGGAGAATTCAAATTTAAATGTATAGATTTTGAATTGTGTTCAAACCCAATTTGAATAAAAATCTCGATATTGTAGTTCGTTGACCAAATTGGGAAATCTTTAGAAAAGACTATTTTTAAATTATTAAAAAAATTTAAAAAATTTATAAATCATAATAAATGATTTAAAATTTATATGGACTAAAAATATGAAGTTTTGAATAATGGAAAGGTTATTTAAACCAAATAAGCTTATTCAAGCTATTTTGCAACACTTTTTGCAATAGTTTTCCAACAACATTGAGATTAAATGTTTTAAACTAAACAATTCCTATCCAAATCTTTAGTAAACATTTCTAAAGGATAAATGAAATATTTTAATGATATTTTGGGAGTTCAAAATATTTATCTAAATTAAAGATAAGATAACTCAACTAAATTAAGCATGCAGAAACGACTAGTACATTTGTCCCACCTCTTAGATATGGAACGATAAACGGGGTATATATCTTAAGAAAATAATGCAACATCCAGTGCACAAAATTTACCTAACCAACGTTTATTTATCTAATTGAGGTGTGGAACAGATCAAAAGGAAAACCGAGATGGTCTTAAATGAGATCCTTGAAGGTTTAAACTTTAATAAGATTTAAAGTTTTCCAATTTTAATTAACATGATTTGAATGGAAATAATTTTCAAATACTTGGCATTTAATTCCGCAGAAGTATTCGAGGAATTCAAAAGGTATTTATACCGTTATTCCAGCCATAATATTTGTTAAATATGGAAATTGATATGGAATATAAGTTGATAAAATTCTATTCATTTTTTATCTTTAATATTGATTTGATTGGGTTTATCATAAATGATGTCCCTAATAACTTCATTTATAACCCGATAGAATGGAAAATCTTTGTTTAAAAATTAATGATAAAGATTAACCTTTTTGTTTATATATTAAAAGGAATCTTTGTTTAAAGTTAAGTGAATGACAAATCTTTAGTTAAAGATAGGTAAATAATTAACTTTGTTTAAAGATAAAAAGGAATAATAAATGAATCTTTGTTCAAAGATTAATGATTTATGGATATTTCCTAACTTAAGAAATAAATGATTAAGGATTATATTAAGTCAAATGAATGGTTAAATCAACCAAATTTAGAGGAAAAAGACTTAACTTGAATCTTATACATCTAAATCATTTTTAAATAACAATGATTATTTGAAGAGATCGAGATAGAATTTGGGTGATTCCTATCCGAATACCACTTCGAACAATGTACGACGAAGTGGAGCAAATGAAGATTATGAAAACCAGAGATCTTCAGGATGTAGGGATTTCTATCATGAGTCCTAGGGGTTTACCCTACATTATATTGACCATATATCTATATTCTAAAATCTTCAATGAAGTGAAGACTGGGTATTTTCAAATTGAAAGGACCACTTGTTGACTTTCTCTTCATTGGTTGATCCTTGGTATAGAGATGAATATCGATCTTTAAAAACATTGGTCGAGACATATTTGGAAGTAGTCGAATTGCAAGGATTTTCGCTACTAATGGTAGTAGGAGAATGCCTTCGGTTTTGTTCAGTCCTATAACGAACTTGTATGGATTGTTTGTTTGACATTGCATTTTATGGCATAGAAATTGATCTTTACTATATATATATATATATATATATATATATGTTTAGTGGCAGAGAAACTATTCTCTTATCTTAACACCCTTCCCTAGGCATAAGAGCCCAGAGGTTATATATTGGTAGCCATCAGTTATTTGTTATGAAATGGCAATGAGGGATTCTAAGTGGAATAAGCTAATGAAAGAACAATGCGTAGCTTTGTGAAAAGCATGGCTTTGTTGAGCATAGCCTCACTAGCCTCACACCCTAGTATGATAGGAAAACTGGTGGTCAGATTTGTATACCTTTCGAGTTGGATGTTTCGATGCACCTAAGTATCAGATAAGTTTGTACCTCATGGCAGAATATAGTTATGTCCAAGTCCTTGGATGTTATTCGCTAGGTATTGTGTTTCAAGTTTTGTGGAAAGTGTAACAGTGTCTGTGTTATGACGTATGACTGTTGGAAACCGTGGTGCATAAAGATTTTGGTTCCACATATTGGTCTTTCGTACCAGGAAACATCATTGTTGGAAATCCATTCTCAACTACGAGTGACTATATGGCATAATAGCCTCGAAATTTAATATGGTAACAATTCCGGATATTTGTATAAGTTTATTTGCAAAGGATTCCAACGATTAGCCATTAATAATATAATCAAATGTTTTGATATAAAAGGTTTTGGTTATCATAAGGTAAAAACGCGTTACGTGTTTATTTGCAATGTAGTCTTATGAGATACCCTTCTTTTGTTTTCCTAGACAACTATTTTAAGTTTTCACACCAGTCCCATAACTGACTCGGAGTTTATTGTTTCCTTTCTAAACTCTGGGTGCACTTAATTTTCCATGGGTCAGCCTAGTATTCGGATAAGCAGTGAGAGTACTTGGAGCATAGCATGGAGAACTTTTTGGATATGAGCTTGGAGCTGAAACTAGAGCATTTTGGATTCTTTGAAGCCTTATGTCATTGTTATCTTTTATTGTAAGGATGGATATTTATAACTATCCATGTTGAACCTAACTCTGATTATGCAAATGTTTTCCGCTATAAAAGTTGTTGTTCAATAATATATGTTATTCCATTCAGGTAAGATTCTGTTTTATTCTATTTTCTATTCTACCCTGATGGATCGAATTTGCAACACTTGAATCTTCGATACATGAATATCGAGGATGTATTAAGTATCGATTTTCAAGGGTCGGGAATTTGATTCGTCACGTGATAATTCGAAGACATATACAGAGATGGATATGTATTGATTATTGTTGATTCAAAATGCATGGATTTTCAGGTCGTCACAACTTCACATAGCATATCCAAAAATCAAGTTGTTTAGAGGTCATTTACTATGATTTTCTCCTAAACCTATCAAAATAATTCCTTAAAAATTCCAATAAATAAACATTTATACAAATTATAAATTAACCATATTATCATCAAACAATTCATAATACATCGAAAAAACTATGATTCAACACATAAGAATGAGATGGATGTTACTAATCGCCTTAGTTTAGGATTAGAGAATTGAGATTTGGTGTAGCTTTAATGTTAATTTGATTTCCTTAGCTTTTGCTTAAGTGTTCCCCTTCTTTCCTCTTCTTTTTCTTCCTTATAATGGCGGGCCTCCCTTGTGTTGTTACTTAAAATTGAGAAATGGAGATAAAAGGGTAGGAAAATAGTATGTATTTATATAAGTCTATGTGTTCCCCACTTTTCCCCTCTCATGTACCTTCACTACTTTCATTTAGATTGAATAATTACTATGGTCGAAACACATTATGTTAATCATTAATCTCATCTTTACATCCTACTACATTTTTCTGATTTAATTTATCTATCTGGATTTCCAGAATAATGTTCGCTAAAATTAGGATGTTACATGCTCCCCACCTTAAAAGAAATTCGTTCCTAAAATTCCCTCAGGGACTAAAATGAACATAGCAGTCATGCAAACATTACTATATATAATAGTGTAACCCACTAGTTACCAATCTATAAAACAATATAGAACATACTACTAAGTGTATCATGATAAGTGTCTTTAATTATGCATTCAGTCTCCCAAGTATAGTCTTTTTCATTCACTCCATTGGACTTTAACCAGTTTGATTGTCTTGTCTCATAGCTTCTCTCATCTCTAGCCACAACTCACACTGGTTGTCTCACAAATTTAAATTTCGGTTCCACCACTGACTCCTCTATTTCCCTTGGATCTATATTAGATTTTGGATGACCCACACACTTATGAATATGAGAGACATGAAAAATATTATGGATACTTGCTAAATTATCTAGTTGGTATGCTAACTTCCCAATTTTTATCAAGATAGAAAAGGATCAAACAAATTCGGTGTTGGTTTCCTTGACTTCCCGAAATGAACTATATACTTCATCGGTTATACCTTAATGAAAATTGATCTCCAATGTGGAACTCAAGAACCTTACGCCTTTTGTATGCATAATTCTTCTGCCTCAACTGAGCTTCCTTAATCCAATCTTGGATCAACTCAATCCTCTATGTTGCTTCTTTCACTAATTTAGACCAAGGATTAATCTATCTCAAGTCTCTAACCAACAAGCTGGCGATTTACACGGCCATTACTATAATACCTCAAATGGTGGTGTTCCTATACTAGCCTAAAAAGCTATTATTATAGGAGAAATCAACTAGATGCAAATGGTCCTCCTATGATCTGCCAAAATGCAATCTCTTAACAAATTTTCAAGTGCTTTGTTGTCTGCCCATCCGTCAGTGGATGATAAGAGGTACTCATCTTGAGTTTAGCTCGCAATACCTTCTATAGACTTTTCAAGTTTTCACTTGTGAATATTGGATCTTTTTCACTTACAGTGATACTAGGAATCTCATGAAGTCTAAATGTATTCTAGAAAAACAACCTTGTTGACATAGTTGTCGTTCTCGTAGATTTAATAGGAATGAAATGGGCATTCTTGGTCAATCAATCCACTATGATGGAAACACTTTCATTCCAATTTCTTGATCTTAGCAACCCATCAAAATTCCATGAAATCAAATCCAATTTCCAAACTGGGATATCTAAATCTTGAAGCAAACCGCTAGGCTTCTGATGTTTTGCTTTAACTTGTTGACAATTCATACACTGTTAGATCCAAAAATGGTTCTAACACCCAAATGAGCAATAATTCTGATGAAATGGAATTAGAAGCAGAGGAAAACATATGATTTATATTGGTTCGACATTAAAGAGCCTACGTCCGCTTTATATTTTTTGATTGATGATTGGAATACAAATACAATGATTGTTTTCACTCAATTTCCCTCATGCAATGGATAATTTCACTCAATCTTCTTCAAAATGTGCTTCAAAAGGTGGTTGTGATCTGAACAAAGTGATAGAATTCGGTTGTTGAAGAAATTTGAGTTGCTGATTTGCCAAAAGATCCCTTCAAATGATCCTTGGTGGTGTATTTATAGGTGGAAAGTCCTCCTGGGAGGCCTCCGGTTCGGTACACGTGGCAGGCATCCCGCTCAGTTCGGTAGTGGGAGCTTCGGAGATGATGCCAGCACACAATAGTTGTGGGTAAACGTGGGATGATGGATGCCTAACTGCTTCGAGTTTGCAGGAACGTGGGGTGCAACCGCTACGCTAGTCCTCGTCGGTTCGGACGAAAGTGCATATGAGAGGGGGAGCAGATCGGGTAACTCCGAACCGATCTGATCTGCCTTCGTACTTCTGTTTCTATTTTGTAACATAGCGGTTCAGTTCGGGTTTCCGGACCAATACGAGCTTCTGGCCTGTATTCTTCTAGTCAACACTCTTTACCAATCGGTTTTTTAGCTTCGTGTAGCCTAATTCACAAAGTAGGCTAACATTTTGCCCCTCGAAGTACACGTTTGTTGAAGATAAAGCATGCTTCGAAATAGTCTATCCATTGGTTTCTGAATTAAGCCGTCGGATAGTTGTTTCCATTTGTTCATAAAGTTTTTACATTTCATCAAGTCGTGTCTCTTGATGTATATAAATACGCGGGTGAAGGCGTAACTCACTTCCGTTATTTAGAATAACATCAACAACTATTTTTTACGTCCACGTAGCTCCTCCAGGTAAACTTTTAATAATACATACTTATTAGCTTGTTACTTCTTCTTTCGGGTTGGTTTCGTGTGTTGAGTTTACTGTGGTGGCTATGGTTCGGATGAATGCGTATCCGATCCGACCTGGTTTCAACCTTTGTTGCATCACAGGGCTCGAAGGCCGTGGGCTTCTTTTCTAAGCGGGTTGGCCTGAGCACTGGGGGCCCACGAGAAATACGAAAGGCCCCTTGACTTTATATAAATTTACGGAAATTACTCTCCTCTCTTTTCACTTTGATCCGCTATTATTCTTAACCCAGCCCCTAATTCTCCAAGCCTTCAGAATTCTTTTCTGATCTTAAAATTGAAACCCAAGGTGGGTTTAAGTCTCGTTTTTCTTTGATTTGATTGTGGATTTAGCAATATACATAGTTGAACTTTGCTTCGATTCATGCAAGCCCATGGTAATTAACATTGACATCAATTTTAGGGGTCTTTGGCTCACCACCGTTGTTGTTGGTAGAGCTTTTCACCAACTCGGAGTGTTGGAGCTGATAACCCAGTCATGGCATCGCTTTTAATTGTTCGTGGATGAGGCATGGGTTTTAGTGACTTGTGAATGGAGATGGTGAGCTTTTGAATGAGCATAGAAGAAAGATGACGGGTCTGGAGGAGAAAGGACGGATCGGTTCGGTGTAAAGAGGTTCGTGATGCAGATGTTCAGGGGGAGAGGATTGTGTTAGAGATGAATGAACGAGGATTGAGTTATTGAGCAAAATTTATGACCTCGGTTCGGATCGGGAGAACCAAGATTGGGTGAAGCTCCAGATACACATGAATGAAGGAAAATAAGCTTAAAGACCTCGGGGAGGTTCGGCTCGGTGCTAGCTTACTCAAAATAAGCTTCCTCTTTGAAAGTCCATCCGATCCGAACCTATTTGTCCTTAGGTCCCGATCCGATCCGATTACATCATAGATACATGAACTGATGCATAGGTGATGAAATCATCCGAACCGATCCGTTAATGACAGATGCACCTGAACCGATCCGATGCTATGCTAGTGTGCTTTGGCCAACTTAATCGAAACTAGATATAGATGTGATTTTATGACAGTTAGGATAGAGTCTTATGATCATGACCAAGCTTTCGAGGCTATCGTAAACACATAACTGCTTTGCCACTTTCTTGCATTGCATCCTTATATGCTTACTTTGTATTTCTTTAATCATGTCATTGCACACACATTGCCACATACACACACGAGGGGACACGGGTAATTTTACTCTAATTCTTGCTATTGTTTCTTCGATAGTTTAGTAACCATGGCTGAGAGACGCTCATCTAGATTAGCAGAAAGGAGAGATTCTGCCAGATCATCTAAGAATCTACCTGTTGAAGATGTATCTTCCACTTCAGATTCGTGTTGGAATAGTGCAGGCCCAGACTATGAAATGGAAAGTCATGAAAGTGACGTGTCATCCGGGGGTGATGTTTCTCTAGGCGAGGAAGAAGAAGGAGGGGTATGAGATAGTCATGCCCCAGATGAGTTTGGGGATGTCACTATCTTGGAATGGCCTAAGGATTCAGTCGAATCAACAATTGACAATGATAGGCTTGCACGGATATGCCTAAAGCATGGGATTCTTCAAAGAGACAATAAGTTGCCTTCGAAAATAGATCGTCCTCATGATCCACCGGAAGGGTATATAGCTATCACTAGGTTAATGTACCTCGTTGGGCAATACCTCCATTTCCGCCATTCGTCGTCGATTTTCTAAGACAATTGTGGATTGCCCCAATGCAGCTTCATCCCAACTCTTACGCTTATTTGTATACTGTGTACATAGCTTATAGAGAAATTCTAGGTGTAGAGTTAAACTTTGAGGAAGTTCATTTCTTCTATAATTTCAAGCATCAGACCAATGATACCCCGTCCTTTGTATACTTTGAATCGGTGCCAAAAAGGAAGATCATCACTGTTCCTTTTAGCAGCAAAGCTGGGGACACGAAATGTGAATGGTTTTACATTAAGAAACAGCCTGAGCGTGCCAGAAGATGGCTTAAGTCAAGTAAGGACCTCAGTTTTTATGCTCTAGTTCCAGCCTTTAACATAAATACATTATGCATTGCTTGTTTTCACTTGCAGTTCCTAACCCACCATAAGAGAAGCATCTGATGCAATTTGATCATTTAAATCGGTTACTTAATGGTGATAAAAATTCTTGACCATCAAGGACTGTTTAGTAGATGAATATCTTCATCGGCATTGTCTAGTTGCTATAACTCGTAGCATAGGCCACGGGGAAGGCCCTTACGTATACATACCTCCAGTTGAGGGGCCAATCGACAGTCCTCCTGAGAAGGGAGAAAGTTCAAAAGATACAACAGTGCCCCCTTGGGGATCCTCCTTCTCCCTCTACGACTCAAGATGATATTTTAGCAAATATAGCAGAAAAAGCTAGAGATAAGTACATTACTCCCGAGGATGTTGCTACTCCTGAAAAACCAATATCTCCAAAAGAGTTGTCGTTAGATGCTCCTCAAGGAGATGCCCCCACTGTGGATGACTCTACGTTTCGGGGTTTGAGAAATCTCCCCATGCCCGAGACTTTTTAAACTTTATAAGACTTTGGAACGAATCCTCTTACTTTTACTTCCTCACAAGAAGCCACTCCTGTAAAGACTAAGGAAACTGCACATATTGGCTTAACTTTGGGATCTGGTTGGTTGGGGGAGGGATATCACATAGGATATGCACAACATACCAACACTGCATGCCACAGTACCTGTGCTTCACATAAACATTTGTTCTAAACTTTACATACCTTATTTTGCAGGAATCATGGTATATCCTCGCTACGATGTCAGGAAAGTCCGTACCAGCATGCCCAGATATGATTCTGATACTGAGCATGATCATTGTGAGAGATGCGGTAGGGATGACAGGAGGCATTATGATTTCAACCGTCCTCATTCTTCGGGCTCTCGTTCTCCTCGTCAGTCAGACCCGGACCAGTATAAGAGCTACCAAGATCGTCGCGAAGGGGACAAACCACACTCTAAAGATGCAGTTCCTCTTAAAGACAAGCATCCCCAAGAGAATCCACTGTCAAAGCGTGTTGATTCGCAGGATAAGCATAAACAAATTGAAAAAAGGTCGAGTAGGGACGACATATCCCACGTACCTATCAAACAAAAAAAGGTCGAGTTGTCATATCTAAACCCGTGCCGCTTGATTCTGAAGCTAAAGCGAAACTAGCATATTTGAAGAAACAAATTCCGGATCATTATTTTAATCATCTACATTTTGTTCCCGCACTTGAGCCTGTTCCTTCGAAGTGGACGGATGATGCTAAAGCAAAGATAGACTTAGTGGACAAGCAATATACGGAAATGTATAGATATTCATGCAGCCTTTCTAAGACTATCCGCAATTTAATCACTGACATTGACCACATGAAGGAAATGGATGATTACGACGAAAGCATCTTGAAAAATTCAGAGAAAGACTTGGAAGATGCACAAACTCAGCTTGCTCTCGTTCAATGAGATGCCGACAACTACAAAAACAACATGAGGAACTACAAAGACGTTATCACACTTGCTTGTAATCCCATAGCCAAGAGCGCTTAGATCCGAAGAAGCAAGTCGAGGATGACAAATCTAAAAGTGTTAAAGTACAATTGGCTTGCACTACCCTTGAACAGGAGAAGTCTGAGTTAGAGAAGAAAAACACTGATTTGGCGAAGAGGAATGCCGAATTGGAATCCAAACTACTGGAGGCTGAATCTAGGGCAGTCTTGGTCGAGGGAAACACAAGCATTTCCATTAAATCTGCCGAAGAGGTTCAAGAGAAACTTTCTGCAGCAGAGGGGACTATGGTGAGCTGATGATAGAGTTCTTTGCTCAAGTGATCTGTCGTGAGGACATTTCTTGGATCGAGGATTACCCGACAACTCTGGTTTACGTGTGGGACCAAATCATCGAATGGGAGAAGAAAGAGCTCAAGGTGGACTCCATCAATGAAAACAAACTTACGGTGAAATTTCTTAGGGGTGAAGAACCGGTGCGCTTGGCTGAAGGATGCAGACTCATTGCTGCAGTTATGGAAGAAGAGACACGTCAAGCTAAGGGGAAAAATGTCCTCGAAATTGGTTCTTATTCTATTGCCCCTGAGGATACCAGAACAGAGGGATATGATCCAGAGAATCCGGGAATCCCTAAGACATCTTTTTTATCCCCCATTCCTGAAGTGACACCAGAGACCCTAGCTACCCCAATCGAGATATCATCCGAAGGTATCTCTACCTTTTCACCCTAATTTGTTAGGTCTGTTTCAACCTTTTGCCACATTATTGGACAGTCAATCGAAGACCCTATTGTTTCTCCAGAGCTAATACCAGTTAACTCTCATTCTATAGGTGCATAGCCAGTTGAAAAGGCCGATGAGCAGCAGAGGGAAACCACTAATACGAGGTCTACTGAAGAGATCCAAGAGAAGCAAGATGAAGTTACTAGCTCAAAACCTGTGGAAGAGGTCAAGGATAAGGACAAGGTTGCCGAGAAGACACCCAAGCTATATACCACTGAATACCCCCTGGAAGAAGATGTAATAGCTGCCCTAAAAGACGATGGTGGCGATGACGGGCATGACAAAGATGATGATGTTACTATAACTGGAGACTCAGGTAATTTCGATGACATGACTTTGGCCGAGATGAAACCTAAGCAGGATAAGCGTATGCAGCTGAAAGTTGAGGAAATAGATCCCGAAAGTTTTAAGCCTCTTGCGACAGTACCTCCTGGGTCAAGGTTAGTTGTTAAACTTTCAACTAGATCAATCACTGAAGAGCTTGCTAAAAAAATTTCTACTGATCCCAGCGCTCCAGTTCTAGGGAAGAAGAAACCAAAGCAGATCTAGACCGAGGCTAAAAAAGAGGAGAAAGAAAAACATAAAGCTTCCAAGAAAGCAAAGTCCACTCCAAAGTCCAAATGAGAGGCAGTTCTATTTTTCATTTTGTCTTTTCCTTGGTCCGTTGTTGTTGTAGCGAGTGTGGCCTCGCCTTTGTTTAGTTCTTTTGTATAAACCTGCATTTGTGTAAATAAAGTAGCTCGCTTCCCACTATGCCAAATGCTTACGAGTTCGTCATTTACTTATGTTAGTATCGAGAAATTAACAAACATTAGTAATGATTCAAGTCACAATTATGCTTCCCTGCAAATGCATAGACAGAGAAAATATCATTCGCAGAGAAATTGCCGCTTAAATAAATGGAATAAATGATTAATGGCAAGGTGCATTATGTGTATGTCCCCAATCAATCTTGAATATTGCACATGGCTAAGGCTTGTTCAAGATTGATTAAATTTCCCCCAGGTCTTTTGGCGGGACAATTTTTTTTTCATTATTGGTATTCATTCTTTGTACCTTTATACTCTCTTGTCGCATGGTCAGATTAGAGTGGATTCGAGGCGGTCTTTTGTCATGGTGCACCTCCATTCCTCGAGGACATCGTCTTCCCGTCCTTTATACTCTCTCTCAACTCGTGAGAGTTAGAGTTCGGGACGTCGTCTTCTCGTCCTTTTTATGTTGTTAGGCAAATGGTCATTTCATTTGCTTTTATGTTGATTCAAATATCTGATATTTCAACATATGTTATGACAAACACAGAAAAAAATACAAAACAAGGTTCGAACGGTTAAGTAAATCACACATAGTATTTTATAGTGGTTCGGCCAAGTCATGACCTACGTCCACTTCATAATCTTTTGTTTATATTAACCAGACTTTTCTAGGCAAGTCGTGCCTTTTTACATGGCCTATAAAACAAAAGAAAATAGTACAATTTTAAGTCAAGTATCGGCGCAAATGTTGGGTGTTCCAATCTCTAGGAAATTCTTCACCATCCACGGTTGCTAACTTGAAAGCTTCCGTGTCAAGTTTCCGTCGGATGGTGAATGGTCCTTCCCATTTTGGGGCTAGATGAACGGGAGGTGGAAAGACTCGCTTCAGCACTAGGTCTCCAGGTTCGAAAGTCCTAAAGCGAACCTTTCTGTCATAATAGCGTTCCACTTGGCATCGATGCCTTGAAGCATGCAAGTCCGCTTCATCCCTCTTCTCTTCATCCTTGTCCAGAGACTCTAGGAGGAGTGTTTTATTCGTTATTGGGTCATAATATGTCACCCTATGAGAGGGGACTTTAAGCTCCACTGGAATTACCACTTCTGACCCGAAGGAGAGTAAAAAAGGAGTATGACCAGGAGCCGTCTTGAAGGTTGATCGATAGGTCCACAAAGCTAGCGGCAATTCGTCAATCCACATGGCTTTTGTTCGTTCCAACCACTTTTTAAGAAATGACTTAATAACTTTGTTTATTGCTTCAACCTGTCCATTCGATTGCGGGTGAGTTACGGCGGTATACCTTTTATCAATTTTATACTTCTGACAGAAGTTTCAAAATTCCGCGCTATCGTATTGGGTTCCATTATTAGTTATAATGGTTTTTCGTATCCCAAATCGACAAATAATATTCCTGACCACAAAGTTGATCACTTTTCTTGCTGTGATCATGGTTAGCGGCTCGGCCTCCACCCATTTCATGAAGTAATCCATAGCCACAATTGCATATTTAGCTCCTCCTTTAGTAATCGGCAGGGTCCCAATGATGTCTAATCCCCACATTCCGAATGGCCATGGACTGACCATTGATTTCAAATGTGTTGGGGGTGCTCTCGGGACCTTAGCGAATCTCTGGCATTTTTCGCAGCATCGTGAGTGATCAGCTGCATCTTTATTCATGGTAGGCCAAAAATAACTATATCGCAATACTTTCTTCGCTAAAGTTTGACCCCCAGTATGATCCCCACACTCTCCTTCGTGTACTTCTTTCAGTACACGCTTGACATTGTCGTGTGCTATACATCGTAGCAGAGGCATGGAAAATCCTGGGTGAAAAAGGACGTCATCAAGTAAAACGTCTCTTGCTGCTTTACGTGTTACAGCTCGTCTCTCGCTCTTCTTTGATGGGAGAATTCTGCCCTTAAGGATGTTCTTAATCGGTGTCATCCATGACTCCCTTTCTGGCTCAGCTTCCAGGACTAATTCGATTTCCATTTGGTCAAAGCTTGGTGATTCTAATATTTCTATTGGAACCATTTCGGTTTCCTCAGGGTTGTCAAAACTTGCCAGCTTAGCCAGTCAATCTTCCTTCTGGTTTTCCGCTCTCGGAATGTGCATTATACTGTAATGCTCCAGGTTTCCCAGCAACTCCTCTACCTTTTCAAGATAAGTAACAAGTTGAGGTCCCCTGGTCATAAACTCCTTTCGAACTTGGCAGACAATTATCTTGGAGTCACAGAATATGTCCAATGTTCTCATTCCAAATTCCTTAGCGAGTTTCAGCCCGGCAATCAAGGCCTCGTACTCGGAATCATTATTGGTGGCAGAAAACTCCAGTTGCAGGGCGTAGTAAATGGCTCGTCCTTCAGGAGTGGTTAAAACAACTCCGACGCCAGATCTTCGATCATTCGTAGCCCCATCCGTATATAATTTCCACGGACAAACTCTAATTTATACTCTGAAGCAACAACTTTGTCATCCACTGTTTCTTCTTCAGGAATCGTGAATTCTGTTATGAAGTCAGCTAAGGCCTACCCCCTTATTGACCTCCTTGGCTAAAAATTCAAATAAAATTTGCTCAACTCGATATTCCACTTAAGTAATTGCCCCGATGCTTCGGGTCTTTGTAATACTTGTCATAGAGGCTGATCAATGTATATGACTATTGGATGAGCTTGGAAATAATTACGGAGCTTTCGAGAGGCAATCAAGTGGCTATATGCAAGCTTTTCTATTCTTGGATAATTGCGTTCCGCAATTGCTAACTTCTTACTTACATAGTATACTGGCCTCTGGACCTTGTCTTCTTCACGTACCAAGGCTGTGCTGACAGCATGAGATGACATCGTCAGATAGACGAACAGATCTTCATGATCCACCGATTTTGACAATATCGGGGGTTTCTCCAATAAGTACAACATATTTTGGAAGGCCTCTACACAGTCAATAGTCCATTTGAAATTACGTTTCCTCCATTTGATTAAATCAATGAATGGGACACACTTGTCCGTGGCTTTGGAAATGAATCTGCTTAATGCAGCAACCTTCCATGCCAGGCTTTGAATGCCCCTAATCTTCCGTGGCTCTTATATGTTCCTGATTGCCGCTATCTGGCTAGGAATAATCTCAATCCCTCGATAACTTACAATAAAGCCGAGGAATTTCCCTGATGCAACCCCAAATGAGCACTTTAAGGGGTTCAACTTCATCCCGTACCTCCGTAGGATGTCAAACATCTCTGCCAGATCTTGTGTATGACTAGAGGATTGCCTGGATTTCACGAGCATGTCATCTACATAGACTTCCATAGTTTTTCCAATATGATTATAGAACATTTGGTTCACCAGGCGCTGATACGTGGCTCTGGCATTCTTTAGTCTGAATGGCATCACATATAGCGGTATAGACCCAAGTTTGTTATAAAACTCGTGTGCTCTTGATCCGGCACATGCATGGGGATTCAGTTATATCCTGAGTATGCGTCCATGAAGGAAAGAAGTTCTTGTCCGGCTATTGAGTCCACCATCTGGTCAATCCTAGGAAGTGGGAAACTATCTTTTGGACAAGCTTTGTTTAAATCCGAAAAATCAATGCACGTTCGCCATTTCCCATTTGATTTCTTGACCAAAACAGGATTCGATATCCAATCGGGATATGTCGAATCTCTAACGAACCCATTATCTTTCAACTTCTCCACTTCTTCCTTTAGGGCTGCTGACCTCTCCGGGCTTAACATACGTCTCTTCTATTTAACGGGTGGATGCTTTGGATTAATACTCAATGAGTGACTCATAACGGAGGGAGATATCCCACACATATCAGCATGGGTCCAGGCAAACACAACTAAATTTGCCTTTAAAAAGTCGGTCAATTCCTTTGCTCGGAACGGATCCAGCTAGGATCCAATCTTCAAAACCTTTGTCGAATCAACATCGTCAATGGAGATGTCTACAGTCATTTCATTGGGGGTCGCCTTTCTGTCCCCAAGCTCTTCATCCTCTCTGGGATCTATGTCCTCGGGAAATTCTTTGGGCGACTCCCTCAGGGCTTGTCCCTTTAATTGCTATGCTGAATCCTCTTTCGTAGGGGAGTAGGTGCCTTTAGCTTTGATGCTTAATCTCTTCAGCAACGTTCACAGTTCGGCCATGTAGCAGGCTCGTCTGGTGGCTTGATCACCTCTCATTACTCCCACTCCAGGTTCGGTCGGGAATTTCAACAATAAGCACCAGGGCCCAATGCAAGCCTTGAATTCTGCGAGGGATGGTCGGCCCAAAAAGGCATTATAGGGTGAGTCGATGTCCAAAACTACAAACGAGAGGATTCTCACTCTTTAGTGTTCTCCCTTTCCTAATGTAACTGACAATTCTACATATCCCATTGGAGTCGTCGAGGCCCCATTAAAACCACGTATTCATCCCTCGTAAGGCTTCAAGTCTTTCGCTTCGAGTCTCATCTAATCAAATGCTTTTTAAAGAGAATATTAACCGAACTCCCATTATTCACTAACACTTTATTAACTAGGGCTAGACTAATAGTGGTAATGATCACCAATGGGTCTTCGGTGGGTGGTTGGACTCCGGTATCATCTCTATCACGAAATATGACAACATCTGACATCGTTTTCTATTGCTTCACTAGAGCAGTGTCCTCGAAGTTACTACATTCCCCTACTTCAAGGTGTTTGGCTGCGTTCACATAATTATTCATTGCCCTGTAGCCACTATAGTGTTGATAACAATTCCTTTACCTTTTTGCTGAGCTGTGGATTTAGGAGCGACCTGATTTTGATTCGGGGTCTATCCTCCTTGCCCCTATCCCTCGGGGGCAACCTTATATTTATCTAACTTTCCTTCCCGTAATAGCTTTTCAACAATGTCTCTCAAATGTCGATACTCATTAGTAGAGTGTCCATGGGTTCCATGGAACAGACAGAATTTTCCAGTCGCCACCTCCTTCTCCGTGGAGTCTCTGGGCGGAGGCTTTTTATATTGCAAGACATTGTAAGTATCTAGGTAGATGTTTTTCAACGTGTCATTCAGAGGCGAGTAGTTTTCAAAGGTTTGGAATCGAGGCCTTTACCGGAGTTGTTTCCTCGGTTCCTATTCCTCCTGTTACCATTTCCATTCCTGTTGTTACTTCCTTCGTTTTTGTTACCAACATTCACCTTAACTTTCCCTGAACTGTCACCGGACTGTTTTACAGCAACATTGCTTTGAATATCTTCGCTTGAAGCTCCATCATATTTTCTCTTTCGATTGGTGTATATCTCTTCTCGTCATAGACGAATATTTTCCTTTTCGTAGAAATCCTCCCTAGTCAATGGTGGTTTCCCAGCCAAATAACCTCCGAATTTAGTATCTGGATCGACCCAATCTATCAAGGCCATCAAAATAGTTGGTTCGTGAGGATCGTTTATTTCAGAAACTGCTAAGTTAAAGCGATCCAAGTACGATTTCAGAGATTCTCCACGAGCCCGTTTGATTGTGGACAGTTCGATAGTACTTTTAGCTTTCTGCGCGTGGAGTCGGAACTGATTCATAAGACGTTCGTTAAGTTCCTGAAAGCTCGACACCGATCGCGGGGGAAGTCGTGTAAACCACAATAATGCAACATCTTCTAGATATATCGGGAAGGCTTTTCATTTTACGACATCAGGTGCGGCTGCAGCATTCATGTACCACGCGTATCTCATTAGATGTTGTTTCGGATCTGTTCTTACAGCATATCGATCCATTTGTGGCAAATTGAACCGTCGAGGGAATTGGAAGTTTAGTATATCATCAGTAAATAGAGTATGACTGCGTTCAATACCCCAATCTTCATTGGTATATCGACGACTATCGACCATGATTTGACGCACCATCGCTCCTACTTCCGCGTTGGTTAGAGCTGGTTCAGGATCGATTCTTCTATCTCTTCTCACACGTCTACCGCCTACTTCGGGTGATGCCCTTTGGTTTCGGTTGGTAGCTAAATCTCCTTGCCTCCTGTGGTCCCGGTCATTCATAGGACGAACAGGCTGAAGGAGTTGTCCTTGGGTGGGATTGGTAATATTTGGATCTCTGGGGAGAACACGTGATCCTTGCATCGGTAACAGCATTGGTTCCCTCAAACTCGGATCGTCGGGCCCTAGAACACGGGCCGCATCCTCATGGGATCCAAATGATCTGAATGTCAACTGGTCCAGATTTTTGGGCCTTTCGTATGGCCTCCTTTCACGCAGGCGCTCTTCGTCTGAAGATGATGAATGGTCCATAGTAGGATGACGAATCAAAGAGGACACTCTTTGTCTACGGAGTTCACTTATTTCTTCGCTCATAACCTTCATGTTTTCCCTCATGAGAATATTATCACGTTTGTGATCCTCCAAAGCATCCCTAGTGCTCTCAAGCATATCAAGCAAGCGGGAAAATTCCCCATGGGTTATGAGTAAAGAAGGTGTAGGCTGATCATCAGCAGCCACGGCTGGTATCGGAGCATTTGTAGGAGCTCAAGTAGAGGTACCAACTTCAACTAAATTCGGTTCGGATCGGCCTCCCCCTGCCTTTGTGGTTCGGATCGGAGGGGAGAAAACAAGAGCATTCATGGAACTGGGTTGGATCGAGGTGGCCTCTTCGGATCGGTTCGGAGCTTGGGGATGAGATCGGGTTGGAGATGCCCTGCCGGATCGGGTTGCTCTTGAACTTTGTCCCCTTAATCATGTGACAACCATCGCTTGCTGATCCTCACCTACTCCGCTTTCCTGTGCATTTTGCAATCTTTTCCTTTTCCCTTGGTCATAATATTTAATTTGTCGAGATCTTTTTTTGAAGATAATTTCAGAAATATTGACTGTAAGAACTATCTTCTTCGGATATACAAACCCAAATAGTAGAATGGCAACCCAAAATATAGAGAATTTGAGAAGTTCTCAGTGAAAGCACCAAAATGTTAGATCCAAAAATGGTTCTAACACCCAAATGAGCAATAATTCTGATGAATTGAAATTAGAAGCAGAGGAAAACACACGATTTATAGTGGTTCAGCTCTAATGAGCCTACGTCCACTTTATATTTTTTGATTGATGATTAAAATACAAATACAATGACTGTTTTCACTCAATTTCACTCATACAATGGATAATTTCACTCAATCTTCTTCAAAATGTGCTTCAAAAGGTGGTTGTGATCTGAACAAAGTGATAGAATTCGGTTGTTGAAGAAGTTTGAGTTGCTGATTTGCCAAAAGATCCCTTTAAATGATCCTTGGTGGTGTATTTATAGGTGGAAAGTCTTTCTGGGAGGCCTCCAGTTCGGTACACGTGGAAGGCATCCTGCTCGGTTCGGTAGTGGGAGCTTCGGGAATGATGCCAGCGCACAACAGTTGTGAATGTGGGATGATGGACGCTTAACCGCTCCGAGTTTGCAGGAACGTGGGGTGCAACCGCTACGCTAGTCCTCGCTGGTTCAGATCGGAAGTGCATATGAGAAGGGGAGCGGATCGGATAACTCCGAACCGATCTGAATCTGGCTTCGTACTTCTATATTCTGTTTTGCAATGTAGCAGTTCAATTCGGGTTTCCGAACCAATCCGAGCTTCTGATTCTTCTAGTCAACACTCTTCATCATTTGGTCTTTTAGCTTTGTGTAGCCTAATTCACAAAGTAGGCTAACATACACTATCTTGCCAACAAATCGGCATCCCTCTTCATTTCTTCCCAGGAGAAGCTTCTATTCATATCTTTATACATCTTGTTACCTCTGAGATGAATTGTGGACTTAGATCAACGACACTCTCTGTAACAACCTACTTGGAATGGGCCTAAATTTCGACCTAGAAACGACCCATTGGAATTTAGATTCGCTCTAAACAAGTCATTGATTTCAACAAGGTTGAAACAAATGAGCCAAACTAATGAAACCAGATCTCATGGCGGAATGGATAAAACATAATAATAAAATAGATGTACCATATAATAAAAGATCATAAATGTCAAAATACATCATATCCAAAATGTCATAGATATTAAGTCAAGGTACATCATGATCATAATTACTGAGAAACAAGATAGTAGTCACCATCATTAAGACCGTCATCCTCATTATCATCAAGTATGCTCTATCGAACCATCTTACCTAACCTGTGTTGTTAAGAGAGGCAGGAACAGAACAATAGCCCTGGTGAATAAAATCTTTAAGATTAAAAGGCAAACATCTTCTATACATGGTAGTATAACCTATCAGCGTTATATCTAGGCAACCATAAACACACATACGAATATTTTGTCTACAAATACATATATATTAAATGGTAATTAGTTTCATGTTCAAACCTGCAGGTTTATAATTTGATATTCCAATTTTGTTATATGCATATCTTTTACATACGGATTCTGTTTTCAACTAACAAAGTATGAAAAAGGAGCAAAATCTATCCATAATCACAATGGTGATATTTTCATGGCCCAATTCCCATGTATCGAAATATCCATATTTGACCCGTTATTATTACTATTTAATTATTATTGTTTTGTTAACTACGTCTAATTAGGATGTATTGTATGGGTTCTAAGAACTTCCCGTCTTAGATCACCAACATCTAAGACACGTAATCTTCCCTTCTTCTTAACCATCAATTATGGTTAAGAATAATATCATATAGATCGTTAATTTCTACCCCACCTCAAAGTCTTCTGACCTTTTTAGCTAAAATAGGATCCTCTCCCTGCTTAGTAGCAATCCTTTCGATCAAAACTAGTTGGACTTCTAAACATGACATTATAGTTGTAACTTTACTTAGACTCGTTGTCGATCTAATTCGCGCATCACAAGCTGTCAATGCCTCTAATTCTTTCCATTCTAACAAAATAGCTAACATCACATTCTGATGTTTCCTCTTAAGTGCATCAATAACTTTATTCCCACTCTTAGTTGTATACTCAATGCGAGAATCATAAGTTGCCAAAAGTTCTAGCCATCTTTGTTGCCTCATGTTCAATTCCTTCTTAAAAATGAGTACCTTAAAGGCTTAAGATCTGTGAACAACTCGAATCTCTCCCCCAAGAAGTAATGTCTCAAAATATTCAAAACAAAGACAACAACTTCTGACTCTAAATCCTGAGTTAAGTATCTAACCTCATGCCTTCTAAGTGGTTTGGAAGCATATTCAATAACCCTTCCTTTCTACATAAGAATAGTTTCTAATCCAGTTCCACAAGCTCAATGTATACTGCCAAATCCAAATTTTCATTTTATACCGCCAAAGTAGGAGCATTGGTCAATAGAAGCTCCAAACTCTGAAATTCTTCCTCACACTTAATCGACCAAACAAACTTAATATCCTTTCTGGTCAATCTCGTAAGAGGTGCAACTATCAATGAGAAATCCTTAACGAATCTTTAGTAATATCCAAACAGTCCAAGAAATCTCCTAATTTTGGTAACACTCTTGGGCCTCTACTAATTTTTGTAGCTTCACTAGTAGTTAGATCTACAGACACTCCCTTGCCCGAAACTACATGATTAGGAAACTTCACTTCCTTCTCCCAAAAGTGACACTTAAAAAACTTATCCTTCAATTGATGCTGATTATATTTCTCAAGTATAATCCAAAGGCAAACCTCATAATCTTTATGATCTTTGGAAAACACCAAAATGTCACCTATAAAGACTAAAACGAACCTATCCAAGTGCTCTTGGAAAACCTAGTTCATCAAATCCACGAAGTAAGCAGGTGCATTCGTTAATCCGATTGACATGACCATCCATTTGTACGGTCCATATCTTTTCTAATATGACAACAATGAAATGTTATCTTATACTACTCGCAATTTTTGAAATCCAATAGCCAAAATTAACTGAAAAAATAGTCTTGCTCCACTCAGTTGATCGAACAGGTCACCAATTCTAGGCAAAGGATACATACTCTTTACCGTATTCTCGTTAAGCTTACGATAATCAATGCACATACCTAATGATCTGTCTGACTACTTTACATATATAGCAGTTACACCCTATAGTGAACTATTTTAACAAATGAAACTCTTTTCTTCCAACTCTACTAGTTGCACCTTCAGTTTTCCCATCTTTGTAGGTATCATCCCACTAGGTGGTCTATTGACTGGCTCAGCTCCAGGTACAAGATCTATTTTGAAATCTATAACTCTCTATAATAGTAATTCCGTAATTGGCTCAAAAACATCTGTAAACATAATATTAGGAACTTGGCATACTATGTCTTCCAACTCCGTCGCATCCAATAAAACATAATTCTACGGACTTGCGCTCTTTACTGGGTGTATAATCCAACTACCACAACTAGGCTTTTTCAATTAAATTTCCCTATTTTGACAAAATATCGTAGCATCATAATGTATCAACCAATCTACACCTAAAATATGATTCCAAACCCTTAAAGTCAAATACATATAGACTACAAACAAAAGTATAACCTAGTAACCTAAATTCTAGGTTAGCGCATACCATTCTCAGAGTTGTGTAACCATCTACAAGATTAGCTATCCTAAATAATGTAACAATGTATGATGGTTCTAATGATAAATTACCAACTAAACATTTAAAGATAAATGAATGTGAAGCATCAACATCAAATAATACCCTAACAAGTATGTTATGAATCAAAAGCTCACTTTCCATCAATGATTTTCCTTTTTCAACAGAAGTTGGACTATATGAATAAGGTTCCAAATCGAGGACTTTCTCTTTCAATTTTTTTTGGACACTTCCTCTTATAGTGCCCCAACTGGTTATAATTGTTGATTCATAGGATTTTTGATTCACGACAACTAAGAAATGAAGATCGATTAAAGAGTTAGTATACATACTTATGTGTCTGTTTAGTTGTGTTAGAATCTAGTCAAAATATATCCTTGCATATTATAAGACATAAACAAAAAATCAAAAATATGTGTGTGTGTGTGATAGTGACACATAAGAGTCATTATTGGGCTTACTGCCCTGAACCAGTCGACTGGTTCATATTCCACCAGCCGACTGGTCAGGCATAAAAAGCCTAATATTGGCTATTTTGTGAAATTTCAAATATATATATGTATACGTTTTATATTTTGACCAGTTGATTGGTGATTTTTCAACCATTCGACTGACCCGACAGTAACAGTCATTTTTCTGAAAGGTCATCTCCTTTCATAAAGAGGCTTCTATCCATTTCTGAATAGAAATGGCCACTTCTTTTTACAGTAACTCTTCATGAAAAGTGACTACTCTTCATCTATTATATATACAACAAAAGCCTGAATTACAAATCACCGATTCTTATTCTAAATCTTGTTCTTTATTTCTGAACATTCTTAATGCTTTCTGAAAAATTCAAAGTGCTTTTGAATCTTTGGATTTATTTTAAATTTCTTGATTCAATAAGCAATCTACTTCCTTTGCAGTATCTGAGGATAAGATAATAGGAAGGGTGTACTCAAACTGTTAGCTATTCATTGTTATTGAAGAACACAGTCAAAGTCAAACTCTTATTGTATCATTATGTTCTTGTTGTTGGTGCGCGAGTGTGTAGATTGAAGTCCTGTTCAAG
Organism: Allium sativum; assembly: GCA_030737875.1. Lineage (NCBI taxonomy): Eukaryota > Viridiplantae > Streptophyta > Magnoliopsida > Asparagales > Amaryllidaceae > Allium > Allium sativum. The sequence goes on along the minus strand of CM060912.1, from coordinate 309,500,478 downwards.
TTGCTCAGGCATTAAATCCGTTGTTGGTGCACGGTGTGTCGTAATCCTATTCCTCCAGGTGAAGTAAGGGCATTGATAGCAAAAAGCCAGAAAAAATCTGGGACTAGATGTAGAATGGTGCTCCGAACCAGTATAAAAATTCCTAATGTCATTTACTTTACTTTACAACATTTACATATTGCTTTGATATTGATATATTAGCTTCATTTGCATAACTATTGTATAGACATAATATTTATATATCATAGCTTCTGCATATCCATCCATATTAGTCTACCCTACTCTATCACATCTTTTCATTTGGTATCAGAGCAGGACATCCTATAACCGTACAAAAGTTATACGATACTAGTTAATATGGATAACAACACAAACACTAGCACCAGTACTAACCCAAATCAAACAGAAGGTCAATCCACTACACGACCTCCATTTTTTAATGGCATGAACTATAATTATTGGGCTACACATATGAGAATTATATGCAAGAAAATGGTTTCGACTCTTGGAATATTACTCAAAAAGAATACACACCCCCTACTACAAATTATTCTGAGTGGTCAACCAATGAAAAAGCAGAAGCTACTGCTAATGCTAAAGCCATGAATATGTTGCATTGTGCCTTGGATAGGAATGAGTTTAACCGGATTCGTATGTGCAATACTGCATATGAAATTTGGCGAAAACTCAAAGGTACACACGAAGGAACTAACAAGGTTAAACAAAGCAAGATACCCATGCTTAAAAATCAATTTCAGAATTTTAGAATGAACAAAAGTGGGTCGATTAATGATATGTATTCTATAGTTCAAAACATTTATCTTTCGTTATTAGGCTTAGGTGAAAAATATTCTGATTTTGATATAGTATCAAAGATCCTAAACTCTTTGACAGAATATTGGGAAAGAAAGGTCTTGGCTATCGAAGAAGCTAATGATCTAATGATCGAATATAGGTAATCTAATGTTGTAGGAAATAAATTTGCAGGCTAAAAAGGTTCAGACACAAGAAAAAAAATTAGCTTTCCATGCTGGAAAAGACAAATCAGAATCAGATGATGAAGAAGTCTTAGCGTTTATTGCCAAAAGTTTCAGAAAATTTCCGAAATGTAAGATGTGATTCAAAAACAATGGAAATATAATCTCAAGAGTAATAACTATGGGCATAAAGATGCTTCATCTTCAGTTGAATGCTTTGGTTGTCACTAAATAGGACTGTAACACCCTGAATTTTCTATTAACAGTAAATTAACAAATTGAAGTATAATTAATTCTAAATGAAAGAAATAAGGGAAACGGGTTACGCCATTGCGTTCGTCTCGGAATTCTTCTTGAGATAGAGTCCGAGTTTGCGTAAATCGGACTCCGTATGAAGGAGTTATGACCTCTGGAAGTTTCAGAATTCAATTTAAAATTCAAACGGTTCATAATGCAGTTCGAAATTCGAAAACAGACCCAAACTGGGTTGGGCGGAAATTTTCCCGCCCAGGACCCAGGTCGACCTGGGTAACCAGGTCGACCATAGGGTCAACTTGGGGGTCGACCTCCCAGTCGACCTGGTTTGGCTCTGGCTGGCCTGGTCGGGTTTCTGGTCGAATTTCTGAGCTCTGGTGTGTCACTAGGGCTGATTTGTCACTTTCTGATTGGCTTCTCTTGAGACGGATGGCCTTGATTAACTCTAGCTTCATCGACGGCTCTAATTAGTTTTAAATTCTATATAAACAACCTTAGTCTCAACCTAAATTCACACAAATAAAATAGAGCTAGAGCCGTCATGCTGCTAGAAGGAAGCCAAGAGTAGCCTCCACTTGAAGAAAGAATAGAGACGAGTAAAACTAAAGTAAAACAAGAATCAAACAACGTTTATCTACCCAAAGGAAAGCATTGCAAATTCAGAACTCAGAAATCAGAAAACAAGACCGTCGTTTGTTGTAAGTATAGTGATTTTTCCGATGGGAATAAAAATTAAGATTTGATTCGATGTAAAATGGAAATGGAATTGTGCTATTATATAACGACGATGTTAATTCATATCTATGTGTTGCAATGATTGTGTTGCGAATAGTACTGGGATGTTTGTGGTATAATTGAGTTGATATTGGATCCGTTATAATGTTTGTGGATTAACCTAGTTGATGTTGAATCTATTCAAATTCACATACAAGTTATTTGGTTCATATCTATGCCTATATGTTTAGGTGATTATGACAAGTTATATGTTGTACAATAGAACTTCTATGCCTAAATGATTAAGTTCATATACATGCTCATATGTTTATACAAAAGTTGCAAGTTCATGATTGGATCCATGCCAAGATCCATTTTAATACAAGTTATAGTAGTAAACATGATTGGATCTAGTTCACACATGTGATAAAATTATACATACTTTATGGACATGTCATATTCTTGTCATATGCTAGTGATGTTCGATGTTATGCCTAGATCTAAACATGTTTAGGCTTATGTTGTCTAAATCATATGTTAATTCATGTGACACCTGTTTAGTTAGATTCCCCTTTTCAATGCAAGATCACATGGCAAGTTGAAACCCATGATTTAGTCTATGTTGCAAATTCACATATACGTATGTTGATTTAGTCTACGTTGTAAGTTCATACCTATGATATTCATGTTGACTACTTTGCAAGTTCACACCTATGATGTTCATATTGACTATGCCGAAAATGCCAAGTTTACACCTATGTCATGTTTATGTTTATGAATTTCTTTATGCCAATTTTGTGTATGCTAAATTAGGCTAAGTTTCTAGCCTAATATTATATGTTAAAAATCATGCGGACGAAAAATTAGGCTAAGATTGTTAGCCTAATAATTAGACGGGGTAATGTTGGGAAAAATTGGTAATTACAGGAAACTTGACATAAATTGGTGAAAAATATATGTATTGGCATGTTTGTCACATGCCAAAATTGGTGGCATTTAAATGGTGTAAATCATTATACCAAAAATGATGAACTTGGAAAGTGAGCCATAACATTTAATTGTTAACAAATTTACATATAACAAATGATAGAGACAAATATGTAAATTTAGAAAATACGAGTATGCTTAACCCGAGGTTGGATTGAGTTGTGATGTAAACCTGCCCGGACCCGCCCCGCTGTCCAGTAGTCACAACAATACCTATCCAATGTGGGTGGTTAAGCATTGAGCCCAATAAGGACCCGAGGTTAGACTGAGTTACGGTGTAAACCTGCCCGGAACCAACCGGCACATCCAGTAACCGTAACAATACCTGTCTAATGTGAGTGGTCGGTGCTTTAACTAATAAAGGTTAAGGACAAGTTAGGATGGTAGGGTTAAGTTAACTAAAACACTTAACCAATTCAACATGTTAATTAAACTGATGGGTGGGGTTAGGTAAATACAGACACTTAACCACTTAACATGCTTGACTAAAAAACCCTAGTAACGGGGATCCATTTCAGCAGTAACCTAATTAGGTATCATGGTACCCTGAAATTAGGCAGGGTAGGGCACGATTACTGAGCTGATTGTAAGCGGTCAAAAGCGACGGCGGTGGGTGCAACAGTGTGGGTTCTAATGGAGTGCGGGCGTGCACACACTTCGGAGCAGACAAACAGGGCACTAGAGGCACCTGTAGTATAACCTATGCATTCTAGGAGTGTGTCGGGCCGCCGCCATGGGACTTGATACACCCCATGGTGGGACCAGCACAGGTGTCTACAATCATTGGGGGTCGTAAGACACATATGATTTTGCGAGTAGGAGCCGATCTTTAGAAAGGGGATCACTTCACCCCGATTATGGGGTGCCAGTTAAGACAATACAAGTAGGTGCAGAGTTATAGTGTGGGGTGCGATAGTATATTATGTTCAAACTGCTTTATCTTAGTTTATGATACTTTCCTATTTCCAGTTTATACCTATCATGCCCTTTTTCTTATTCTCATACTGAAGAGTCACTAGACTTACCAGGCTTTATGTCTGACTCTATTTTTCTTTCGCCTTCTTTTCTTCCGTCCCCCCACCCCCAGGTACACAGGGAGGAAACTACCCAGCTTAGTCAGACTCTTTGCAAGCTTCAAGATAGTAGATGTGTGGTTTGGACTCTCTTTCCTTGGCTATGGCTTTTGGACACGTTCTATGGGGATTTATGCAGCTTTTATTATGTTTTATGCTTCTTTATTTAATAACCAAGACAGAAATGATGATGTAATGTTTTGGAAGTTATTGTGTGACAATTATGGAAATGTTTTGTATGAACACGTATTTATGAAATAAAAGTCTGTTTGTTTTCCGCTGCTTATATATGTGTGTTTATATATCTGTCTTGTGTTTATCTGTGACTTTTACTTACAAACCTACACCAAAGTTAAGGCATTCCCTTTGTGAGTGACCTTAATGGAGGTGGGGTGTTTCACTTGGTATCAGAGCACAGGTTTACCAGATTAGATAAAGGTTTTTGAAACTATTTTCAAAAAGAAGTTTAAAGAAGCATTGTTTTCAAGAAAAAGCGTTGTTTTTAAAAGGCATAATTCCCCAAAGCCATATGCACTATCTCTCTATCCTTTTGTCTTGAATACTTTCCTTTTTGTTCCAGCATGTCTGGAGATCTTAACCTTCCAGAAGGAGTACTGATACCTGGCTGGTTCCGAAGGTACCTAGAGGCTAGGGCCAATGGTGCGGGCCTAGCAGACATTCCTCCTCCCACAGTGGCAGCGGTTCCTCCTCCTCCTCCTCCTCATGGAAATACTTTCGCTAAGACATGTAGAGACTTCAAGGCTATGGGTGGAAAGGACTTTTATGGAACTGAATCATTTGTTGTAGCAAGGAACTGGCTGAAGGAGACTGAAGATTTATTCGTTATCTTCGAAGTTGATGACAGGCAAAAGATACAGCTAGCAGTGTGGTTTCTCAGAGACGAAGCTTCTTATTGGTGGGAAGTTACCCATGCTGAGAGGTCAGTGGAGACTTGGGAAGATTTCAGGATGAGGTTTGAGATGAAATTCCTCTCCCAAGCTGAAAGAAGCCTGCAAATGGAGAAGTTCCTAACTCTTAAATAAGGAAGTATGACAATCAAGGAGTACGTCAATCAGTTTAATCAGTTGGCCAGGTTTGGGCTGGATTTAGTAAACACCCAACACAAGAAGGCCCTTCGCTTCATCAAAGGTCTGAATGAGCCTCTACACAGCCTTGCTATGACCCATATACCCATGGGAGCGACCTATGAAAGCTTGGTGGACATGGCGCTGCTACATGAGGAAGATAAAGGCAAAAAAGAGGCAAAGGTGGAAGTGCCTCGAGAAAAGAAAGAGGGTTTACAGGCTAAGAAAACAGACTTCAAGAAAGGCGGGAAGAACAACAAATCCCATGAAAAGAGAAAGTGCAATTTCTGTGGAATTGTTGGACATATAGCGAAAGACTGCAGAAAGAAGAAGGCAAAGATGAATGGTGGTTGTTTCAATTGCGGCGAGACTAGACACTTGGCTAAGGACTGCCCAAAGAAGCGGGGGCAGGGACGGAGGACTGGATCCACCTCAGGGGGACAGGTTCACGCGCTGGTGGCACCACCACAGGAACGAGGTAGAAATATTTCTATAGAAAGCTTAGTTTATCTCTATGATCATCCAGTTCGCACTCTCTTTGATTCTGGTGCATCACACTCCTTTATTTCATCTGCTTTAGTAGAATCTCTACACCTAGACACTAGTATGGTAGAAGATCCCTTGGTTGTTTCAAATCCAATTGGGGGCTCGGTTTATTTGTCAATGGTTTGCTTGGATTTGAATATCTCTATTCTAAGTGTTGAATTTAGATGTAGTGCCTTTGTTTTGGGTTTCTCGGGATATGGATTGATCTTAGGCATGGACTGGTTATCCAGTAATGGTGCCATTCTTGATTGTGAGAAGAGAGTGGTTAGGCTCTTGACTCGGCTCGGTAACACTCTAGAAATTTCTTATAATCCCTTGAATGTTGTTATGCTTAGTCATCTAGAGTCGCTTGACGCTTCTGTTGAGAATTTGCAGTCGGTTAGATTGGTCCGGGAATATCCGGATGTCTTTGAAGAGGTGAAGGGCTTACCTCCGAAGCGGGAAATAGACTTCCGCATATATCTGGTTGATAATGCAAAGCCCGTAGCTCTGCCTGTTAGACACATAGCTCCAAAGGAGTGAAAGGAGCTCAGTAAGCAAGTTAAGGAGCTTCTCGAGAAGGGGTTTATAAGGAGGAGTATCTCGGAATGGGGCGCTCTAGTGGTGTTCGCCACCAAAGTAGATGGTTCTCTACGTCTTTGTGTGGACTATAGGGAGCTAAACAAGCTAACTAAGAAGAATAGACACTCGCTTCCCAGAATAGATGATTTGTTTGATCAACTTGTAGGTGCGTCGGTCTTCTCCCAACTTGATCTGGCTACTGGGTTCCATCAGCTAAGGGTAGCTGAAGATAGCATTGATAAAACGACGTTCAGAACCCTAGACGGTCTCTTCGAGTGGCTTGTCATGCCTTTCGGCTTGACAAACGCACCCGCTTATTTCGTAGACCTAATGAGCAGGGTGTTCAGAGAATTCCTCTATAAGTTCGTGGTGGTCTTCGTAGACGATATTTTGATCTTCTCAAAGAATAAGGAAGAACATGCTCAGCATCTGAAGGATATCATGGAAACTCTTCGAGTTCATCGGTTAAAAGCCAAATTCTCCAAGTGCCACTTTTGGAGAGAAGAAGTAAGATTTCTTGGACATATAGTGTCCAATGAGGGGTTAGCTGTAGACCCCGCGAAAGTTGTGGCAGTGCAAGATTGGAAGACACCAAGAAATGCAACCGAAGTCCGAAGTTTTCTTGGGCTAGCCGGTTTTTACCGAAAGTTCATTAGAGATTTCGCGAAAATCTCAGCTCCACCCACAAGGCTAACAAAGAAGAATCTAGCGTTCGCTTGGGATTTTGATTGTGATATTGCTTTCCAACGCTTAAAAAGGGCTCTTACAACAGCCCCAGTTCTGACTTTGCCCGATGGAAGCAAGATGTTCACGGTATATACGGATGCTTGTGGTACGGGGCTAGGCGCTATTCTGATGCAAGAAGGGAAGGTAGTAGCTTATGGTGGAAGACAATTGAAAGTTCATGAAAGGAACTACCCAACCCACGATCTTGGGTTGGCCGCCATTGTCTTTGCGCTTATGTCTTGGCGCCATTATCTCCTAGGTGAGAAGTTCGAGTTATATACTGACCATAAATCATTGAAGTATCTTTTCTCGTAGAAAGATCTTAACTTGAGGCAGCAAAGGTGGATGGAGTTCCTTGCCTCGTATGATTTTGAGATTTCCTATACTCCTGGCAAAGGCAACGTAGTAGCAGACGCCTTGAGTAGAAAGAAGCTGACCTTAAGCCCTCTCTTTGTAGAAAGGCAAAGCTTGGAGTATATAACCAGGTTTGACTTTAGGCCCTCCTCTGATTTTGTACCTGGTTTGTTGGCATCACTAGAAGTACGACCCGCTCTTTTAGACTCAATAGGGGCCGCACAACGTGAAGACCCTCAGCTTGTGGATGTGATTGATAAGCTAATTAGGGGTGAAACTTCCAGTCACCTCAATAGGTATTCTATCGATGATAAGGGTTGGCTGAGGCGAGATGGAAGACTATGTGTCCCACAAGCTAGGGATTTGGTAAAGATGGTTCTCGAGGAAGCACACCATTCCAAGATGACAATACACCCGGGTAGAGATAAGATGTACAAGGACATAAAGAGAGTTTTCTTTTGGAACGGCATGAAGAAAGATGTGGCAGATTTCGTTTCTAAGTGCATGACATGCCAACAGGTCAAGGCGGAACAAAAGAAGCCTGGAGGACTGCTTCATCCTCTGGAAATCCCGCAGTGGAAGTGGGATAGCATTTCAATGGACTTCATTGATGGGTTGCCTAGGTCAAGAAGGGGCAATACTAGCATTTGGGTAATAGTGGACAAGCTTACAAAAAGCGCCCACTTTATCCCTATCAAGAGTAGAAGGACTGCCTCGTCTCTAGCTTCTCTTTATCTCAAGGAAATAGTTCGACTCCATGGAATACCCTCTAGCATAGTGAGTGACCGAGATCCCATCTTTATGAGCGAGTTTTGGCGGAGTCTGCAAGAAGCTGTAGGCACACAATTATGCTTGAGCACGACCTATCACTCCCAAACCGATGGTCAGACGGAAAGGGTGAATAGAGTATTAGAAGATCTTCTGAGACTGTGCGTGCTTGACTTCGGAGGGACATGGGAGGATCATCTTCCTTTAGTGGAATTCACCTACAACAACAGCTATCAAGCCACCATTGGCATGGCACCCTTCGAAGCTTTGTATGGAAGACCGTGCCGATCACCAACTTGTTGGTGGGAGTCTACTGACAAGCTTATACTTGGGCCAGACATGATTAGAGAGACTTCAGAAAAAGATGACTTGATACGAAGGAGAATGAAGACTGCCCAAGATAGACAGAAATCCTACGCAGACAAAAGAAGGACCGACCTTGAGTTTGAGGTTGGGGATAGGGTTTTCCTTAAGGTGTCCCCTTTAAGGAACGTCGTTCGCTTTGGATCCATAGGAAAGCTAGCACCAAGATTTGTAGGACCGTTCCCTATCATCGAGAAGATTGGGAAAATGGCTTATAGAGTAGAGTTGCCCAAAAGGTTGGCCGGAACTCACAACGTCTTTCATGTTTCTCATCTCTGGAAATGTCTACATGAATCTGCGGAAGTGGTGGAGCCAAGCATTCTAGAAGAAGCCGAAGTGGAACGCGAAGCAACTGTGAGGAGAGTTCCAACCCGCATCTTAGGAACTGAAGTGAAAAAGCTACGCAACCGCGAAGTCAAGCTTGTCAAAATTCAGTGGAGCGACGCCGAGGAAGACGCGACTTGGGAAACTAAGGACAGAATACGCGCGGCCTACCCTTTTTCTTTTTTAGGGTACATCTTTGATTTCTCTTCTTTCTTAAGTTGTGCTTGTATCTATCTTTTTAGGTATATCTCCTCGATATTATCCTTTATCCTTAGGTAGAAATCCCTTTGGATGTAAACATGTATTTGAAACATGTTATGGTTGATGGCTGCAAGTGGTTGCAAGTGGTTACTAGTGGTTGCTCGTGGATGCATATACACACACAACCTAGGTTTTAGATTGGCTCAGTCACTTCCATATTGCATATACATATATGTATTCATATTTGTATGTGGTTGAAACTTGATATGTTGTCATATGGATATCGCATTTGTATGAATGGTTGCGCACTCATGTAGAATTATGAGTAGGGAAAAATTTGCATACATAATGGATTCATGGCACTTACATGATTTGCATTAAGGAGGTCAACTGAATCAGTAGACCGCCTAATTTTTGCATTAGATAAGGACATATACACACACTATGCATATGATCATGAAGCATTAGAAGTCTTTTAAGGACAATGGACGCCTGTGTTTGTTGGTTGAGTAGATGGACGATTGGATGTTAGGATATACGTTCTTTCAGACTTGAAGATTTCGGGGATGAAATCCTTTAAGGAGGGGAGAATGTAACACCCCGAATTTTCTATTAACAGTAAATTAACAAATTGAAGTATAATTAATTATAAATGAAAGAATTAAGGGAAACGAGTTACTCCATTGCGTTCGTCTCGGAATTATGCTTGAGATAGAGACCGAGTTTGCATAAATCGGACTCCGTATGAAGGAGTTATGACCTCCAGAAGTTTCAGAATTCAATTTAAAATTCAAACGGTTCATAATGCAGTTCGAAATTCGAAAACAGACCAAAACGGGTTGGGTGGGAATTTTCCCGCCCAGGACCCAGGTCGACCAGGTCGACCATAGGGTCGACCTGCCCAGTCGACCTAGTTTGGCCCTGGCTGGCCTGGTCGGGTTTCTGGTCGAATTTCTGAGCTTTGGTGTGTCACTAGGGCTGATTTATCACTTTCTGATTGGCTTCTCTTGAGACGGACGGCCTTGATTAACTCTAGCTTCATAGACGGCTCTAATTAGTTTTAAATTCTATATAAACAACCTTAGTCTCAACCTAAATTCACACAAATAAAATAGAGCTAGAGCCGTCATGCTGTTGGAAGGAAGCCAAGAGTAGCCTCCACTTGAAGAAAGATTAGAGACTAGCAAAACTAAAGTAAAACAAGAATCAAACAACGTTTATCTACCCAAAGGAAAGCATTGCAAATTCAGAACTCAGAAATCAGAAAACAAGACCGTCGTTTGTTGTAAGTATAGTGATTTTTCCGATGGGGATAAAAATTAAGATTTGATTCGATGTAAAATGAAAATGGAATTGTGCTATTGTATAACGACGATGTTAATTCATATCTATGTGTTGCAATGATTGTGTTGCGAATTGTACTGGGATGTTTGTAGTATAATTGAGTTGATATTGGATCCATTATAATGTTTGTGGATTAATCTAGTTGATGTTGGATCTATTCAAATTCACATACAAGTTATTTGGTTCATATCTATACCTATATGTTTAGGTGATTATGACAAGTTATATGCTGTACAATAGAACTTCTATGCCTAAATGATTAAGTTCATATACATGCTCATATGTTTATACAAAAGTTGCAAGTTCATAATTGGATCCATGCCAAGATCCATTTTAATACAAGTTTCATGTTATAGTAGTAAACATGATTGGATCTAGTTCACACATGTGATAAAATTATACATACTTTATGGACATGTCATATTCTTGTCATATGCTAGTGATGTTCGATGTTATGCCTAGATCTAAACATGTTTAGGATTATGTTGTCTAAATCATATGCTAATTCATGTGACACCTGTTTAGTTAGATTCCCCTTTTCAATGCAAGATCACATGACAAGTTGAAACCCATGATTTAGTCTATGTTGCAAATTCACATATATGTATGTTGATTTAGTCTACGTTGCAAGTTCACACCTATGATATTCATGTTGACTACTTTGCAAGTTCACACCTATGATGTTCATATTGACTATGCCGAAAATGCCAAGTTTACACCTATGTCATGTTTATGTTTATGAATTTCTTTATGCCAATTTTGTGTACACTAAATTAGGCTAAGTTTCTAGCCTAATATTATATGTTAAAAATCATGCGGATGAAAAATTAGGCTAAGATTGTTAGCCTAATAATTACACGGGGTAACGTTGGAAAAAATTGGTAATTATAGGAAACTTGACATAAATTGGTGAAAAATATATGTATTGGCATGTTTGTCACATGCCAAAATCGGTGGCATTTAAATGGTGTAAATCCTTATACCAAAAATGATGAACTTGGAAAGTGGGCCATAACATTTAATTGTTAACAAATTTACATATAACAAGTGATAGAGACAAATATGTAAATTTAGAAAATGCGAGTATGCTTAACCCGAGGTTGGATTGAGTTGTGATGTAAACCTACCCGGACCCGCCCGGCTGTCCAGTAGTCACAACAATACCTATCCAATGTGGGTGGTTAAGCATTGAGCCCAATAAGGACCCGAGGTTAGACTGAGTTACGGTGTAAACCTTCCCGGAACCGACCGGCACATCCAGTAACCGTAACAATACATGTCTAATGTGAGTGGTCGGTGCTTTAACTAATTAAGGTTAAGGACAAGTCAGGATGGTAGGGTTAAGTTAACTAAAACACTTAACCAATTCAACATGTTAATTAAACTGATGGGTGGGGTTAGGTAAATACAAACACTTAACCACTTAACATGCTTGACTAGAAAACCCTAGTAACGAGTACCCATTTCAGTAGTAACCCAATTAGGTATCATGGTACCCTGAAACTAGGCAGGGTGGGGCACGATTAATGGGCTGATTGTAAGCGGTCAAAAGCGAATGCGGTGGGTGCAACAGTGTGGGTTCTAATGGAGTGCAGGCGTGCACACACTTCGGAGCAGACAAACAGGGCACTGGGGCACCAGTAGTATAACCTATGCATTTTAGGAGTGTGTCGGGCCGCCTCCATAGGACTTGATACACCCCATGGTGGGACCAACATAGGTATATACAATCATTGAGGGTCGTAAGACACATATGATTTTGCGAGTAGGAGCCGATCTTTGGAAAGGGGATCACTTCACCCCGATCATGGGGTGCCAGTTGAGACAATTCAAGTAGGTGCAGAGATATAGTGTGGGGTGCGATAGTATATTCTGTTCAAATTGCTTTATCTTAGTTTATGATACTTTCCTATTTCCAGTTTATACCTATCATGCCCTTTTTCTTATTCTCATACTGAAGAGTCACTAGACTTACCAGGCTTTATGTCTGACTCTATTTTTCTTTCGTCTTCTTTTCTTCCGTCCCCTCCCTCCCCCAGGTCCACAGGGAGGAAACAACCCAGCTTAGTCAGACTCTTTGCAAGCTTCAAGATAGTAGATGTATGGTTTGGACTCTCTTTCCTTGGCTATGGCTTTTGGACACGTTCTATGGGGATTTATGCAGGTTTTATTATGTTTTATGCTTCTTTATTTAATAACCAAGACAGAAATGATGATGTAATGTTTTGGAAGTTATTGTGTGACAATTATGGAAATGTTTTGTATGAACACGTATTTATGAAATAAAAGTTTGTTTGTTTTCCGCTGCTTATATATATGTGTTTATATATCTGTCTTGTGTTTATCTGTGACTTTTACTTACAAACCTCCACCAAAGTTAAGGCATTCCCTTTGTGAGTGACCTTAATGGAGGTGGGGTGTTTCAAGGACATTACCAAAAACACTATCTGGAACAAAAGAAATAACAGTACATCAAAAGCAATAAGGAGAAAAAGAAGCGTGCTTTCTCAGTTACTTGGGATGATTCAGATTCTTCATTTTCTAATAGTGATAGTGAAAGCGACAACGAACAAGCTAATGCGTGCTTCATGGCTAAAGGAACTGAGGTTAGTGATTTTACTTACAAAGAAATGGTAGAAATTAATACAGAAATATTGGAATCTAGAAATAATTTTAAAAGGAAATTTAAACAAGCAAATGAGGATAAGAAGAAGAAAAAATTTGAAAGGGACTTGCTGAAAGATGAAAAAGAGTTACTAGAAGATGAAATTAGAAAACTTCAAGAATCTCTATCTAATGCAAATTCTTAACTTTCCTTATTGAGTCAAAAAATTGAAACTCAAAAAGAAAAGAACAATCTGCTTGCTTCTGAAAACCATAAGCTGAATCCTAAGATTAAAATTATAGAATTATATAACTCTAGTTTTAAGGTCAAGTTAGATGATATCACTAGAAATATCACTAATTTTAACAAAGTTAGAGAATTTATCTAAAAATTATAGAGAATTCTCAACCTGCATCTAGCAGAAAAGGATTAGGATATTTTCAGAAATCTAATATTTCTAAGAAAACTAAGAAAAAGGCTAAACCTAGTAAACCAGTAATATCTTCAATAAAAAGGTCAGAAACATTTTCTAATAAGAAAAAGTTCTCTAAAAATGTTAGTATATGGGTTCCTAAAACGAACAATCATTTGATTAGGAATAAATATATCAAGATATTTTCAGAAATTGTGCATAACAATAAAGATTATATTTTTAAAAGGGATACTGAACCCTCTTGGGTTTGGTTTCCTAACACCTAACTCTTAGGAGCTTAACGGAGGAAGTGGGTACCAACATATTACATATTTTTTGCAAGTCCCACTCAAAAAGAAAGGAAAATGGATACTCGACAGTGGTTGCTCGAAACATATGACAGGAGACAAAGAAATGCTAATAAATATTATTTACTCAAAAGGAGGAACTATCACATTTGGATATAATTCCAAAGGATATATCATCGGCAAAGGCGATGTGAGCAATTGCGGTATATCTAATTTACCTCTTATTTCTGATGTTTTATTAGTAAAAAACTTAAAACATAATTTGTTAAGTATAAGTCAGTTATGCGATAAAAGATTTAAAATATCTTTTTTCGAAAACAAATGTAGTATTTTTTATAAAGATCAAAATCTTGTTTTCGGAGGTAATCGAGATAAGAATATTTATGTTTTAAATATGAAAAATAAAAATAATCTAAATATGTGTTTAATAGCGACTGATAATGATCCTTGGTTATGGCACAAGAGATTTTGTCACATAAATTTCAAAACCATTAATATGATTTTGAAAAATGAAATTGTTAGAGGTTTACCAAAAATTAACCTTAATCATGAGAATCTATGTGATGCATGTCAATTAGGAAAGTTAACTAAATCTTCATTCAAATCTAAAAAGGTTATTTCAACTTTACAACCATTGGAACTAATACAAATGGATTTACTTGGGTCAACTCAAATTCAATCGATAAATCATAGTAGATATGTGTTTGTAATAGTTGATGGCTTTTCTAGATATACATAGATGATTTTCTTGAAAAATCAAAGAGATACTTTCGATAATTTTAAAACATATGAAAAACAAGTTCAAAATTTAACAGACTTAAAAATTAAAAATATACAAAGTGACCATGAGGGAGAGTTCAAAAATGATAATTTTGATTTATACTGTAAAAAGAAGGGAATTTTTCATAATTTTTCGTTTCATAGAACTGCACAACAAAATGCAATTGTAGAACAAAAAAATAGAACTTTACAAGAATGTGCCAGAATGTGATTGAGTGGAATTTCGTTACCAAATATTTCTCGGCAGAAGCAGTCACAACGGCTTGTTATGTTTTGAATCATGTTTCCATTTGACCACTTATGAAAAATACTCCATATGAACTTTTCAATGGAAGAAAACCAAACATCTCATACTTTAAAGTTTTCAGTTCAAAATGTTTCATTTTAAATACTACATATCAGCTCGACAAATTTGATTCAAAATCCGATGAAGGTTTATTTCTAGGATATTCATATCGAAGCAAAGATTATCTTATTTTTAATAAAAGAACAAATAAAATAGAAGAATCACTTCACGTTTCTTTCGACGAATATTATATTCAAAATTCTAATAGTACTGAAATTTTGGAAAATAGATCTTTTCAAAATGAAGATAATATAACTTATAGAGAAGATGAATACATTGTTCATAATAATATAAATAAAAATATCGTTGAAATTCAAGATATTTCCGAAAATAACGATCAACCCGAAAATATTAAAGATAATAACGATAATATAGTTCAAACTAATAATGAAATAAGATCACCACTAAGAATATTACGAAATCATCCAACTCAGAATGATATTGGTGAAATTAATTCAAGTGTTAGAACTAGAAATCAGCTAAATCTCATAAGTCACGTTGCTTTATTATCGAATATTGAACCAAAGAATCCAAAAGAAGAATCTACTGATGAAATTGGGTCATAGAAATGCAAGAAGAATTGAATCAGTTTGAATGTAATGAAGTCTGGGAATTAGTTCCAAGACCGAATGATTAAGATGTTACAGGAACGAAATGGGTTTATAAAAATAAAGCATACGAGTTATGGAATATAACTAGAAATAAAGCTAAACTTGTTGCACAAGGATACCACCAGGAAGAAGGAATAGATTATGAAGAGACATTTGCTCCAGTCGCTAGACCAGAAGTAATTCATATTCTATTAGCTTATGCATGTCATCATAATTTTAAATTATATCAAATGGATGTTTAAAGTGCCTTCTTAAATGGTGATATAAAAGAGAAAGTATACGTTGAACAACCACCGTTATCCACACATGAAAAATATCATGATCATGTTTATAAGTTAAGAAAAGCGCTATATGGCTTAAAGCAAGCACCCCGTGCTTGGTATGAACGTCTTAAAAATTATTTGATTCAGGCTTTCAAATTGGGAAAGTTGATCAAACATTATTTATAAAACGAGATGAGAAAGATATTTTAATAATTCATATATATGTTTATGACATTATTTTTGGTTCTACTAATGATAAATTATGCCAAGAATTTTCAAAAATAATGACAAGTGAATTTAAAATGTCACATATGGGAGAATTATCATATTTTCTTGGAATGCAAATTAAACAATTGCCAAATGGTATTTTCATAAATCAAGAGAAAAATTGTACAGATCTAATAAAATGTTTTAGAACGGAAAATACTTTAAGCAAAATGACTCCTATGAGTACAACAACGCATTTAGAAAAGGATGAAAATGGTAAAAGCATCGACCAAAATTATATCGTAGTATGATAGGTTCTCTCCTATATTTAACAGCAAGTCGACCAAATATAATGATGAGTGTTTGTTTATGTGCTCATTTTCAAGCCAATCCCAAAGAATCACACTTAAGATCAGTTAAATGTATATTGCATTATCTAAGCACTACCAATTGGACTATTTTATCTGAAAGATTTTTTCTTTGAATTAGTTTCATACAGTGATACTGATTTTGGAGGATCATGGACGGATCAAAAAAGTACAAGCGGTACTTTTCATTTCATCGGCAAGTCACTTATATCTTGGTTTAGCAAGAAAAAAAATTGTGTTTCACTATCGGAGTGTGAGACTGAATAAATATCAGCAGCATTGGCTTGTGCTCAAGTAATTTATATGCAACAAACACTTAAATATTTTATTATAAATTTAAATAGTTCAACTATTTATTGCAATAATAAAGTGCAACAAACTTATCTAAAAATCCTGTAAACCATTCTAGAACTAAGCATATAGATATAAGATATCATTTTTTATGCGATAATATAGAAAAACAAATAATAAATTTAGAATTTGTAAACTCCAAAAATCAAATCGCCGATATTTATACTAAACCATTGCTTGAAAATACTTTCATTAAATTAAGAAGCGAACTCGGAATAATGTCATATAAAGATTTATGAAAAAAAATTCAAATGTAAAATTTCAAGAAAATAAAAAAAAATATGGCTCTAACGGGTCTCGAACCCAGGTCCCTTGATTCCAAGCTAAGTATTATTACCAACTGAGCTATGTTACAATTCGCATTGAACATATGAAACGTCATAGTGTTAAACCAATTCTACATAATCAATTTTAAGTTAACCAATTAACAAACTAACAACTATCCTAAATAAGCTCTTGGCTGAAATAAACATCACCTCTCGCTTAAACAAGATTTCAGCTGACTATTTTTAAACTATCCTCTCCTATAAATACCATATTCCTTTCTAGTTTTCGTTGCAAACGTTCATTTAATTTCATTCCACAAAAACTATAAACTATGTCGAACAATTTGTCATCAACTCCATTAGAAACAACCAAGAAATCAACATCATCTGAATCAATTTAGATTTTGGTTTCTCCAACTCCAAACAAACAACAATAATTAAGATGGAGAGATTATCGTATTGGATACTTTCCAGAAGCAAAGAAAGACAAGAAACAACTTTCCATTTCACCCTCTGCAAATATAAAATAGACGAGATTCATCACTATCAGCAGCAGCAGCTGGAGCTACAACGTGAATTATATTTTGAACAGAAAACAACCGCACGACGTTTAAGTTTTCTTGAGCAGATTGCCACGAGTTTACAGAAAGTCATCCATTTTAGGGCCATGTCACCACCCATTATCAACAACTCCAGAACGGCCATCTACATCATGGAGTCCACGGAAAAATACTCTTACTGCACCTAAGTATAGTCCTAATTCGTGAGATAAAAACTATGCCGTAAACGAGAAGTCAAAGGCAGAATCTCCAGAAAAGAAGTCAACGTCATTGGATTCCGAATAAATGTTAATTCTTTTTTAATTTTGATTCCTATGCATATAATAATGACTGCATTGTTAAAAATGCAAAGAATGTATTTTTCTCAAGCCATGACGAATAATTAATTTATTGTTTTTTAAAAAAATTAACTAACTTAAGCATAAAATAATATATATAAATATATAATAAAACATACAAGTTTATATATTTATGTATAAAATAAAAGTGCAAGAAGAAAACTGGAAAAACTAGCTTTCCAGTAATCGGTCGACTGGTTACTTTAGTACCAGTGGACTAGTATCCCATAACAGGGGAAAATACCTACTACCCGAATTGTTTTATAAAACCCCCAATATCCCTCTCTACTTCACTTTCACACTCTCAAGCTTCTCAACTAAAAACCCTAACATACAAGCAGCAACAAAATTTGATTTTTAATCCATAAATCATCAAATCTATAGCTCCTCCATCCAAGAGAACAAGAAGAGGAACTTCCTCAACACAAGATAAACTTGTAGATCCATATAATGCAAAATGTCTCTACAATGATATTTCTAGAGAAAGATGGCAAAAGATTGAAAAACTTAAGTACATAGAAGGTGTCTTTGTCAAGTTTTCCACTTTGAATCATATGGATTGCAAGGATTAGCTCGAAGAGGGAGACTAGAATCACTAATGGACCATGAGCTGAATAAAATGGAAATCAATGTGGTAATGGTCAAATTATTTCTAGCAAATTTAAATTTAGATCATCTGGTTCCTCGAAATCCAGAAAATTGTGCATGGATTTTAGTGTGCATCAAACCAATTTTTCTTTCCGTAGATAGAATGGGGCACATTTTGCAATCTCCAACCGACGGAATTCCATTAGACAACTTGAACTGTGAAATTGGGGTACGCGATGAAATAAGCCATCATTTAATTGACAATGATTCCGACGGTTCTAGAACTAAAGGGCTAAGACCTAGTGCTTGACTTCTACACCATGCCATGACTCGCACAATTCTACCACGAACGGAACATTTGATTTGGTGTATGCGGAGACCTTTCGAGCCTTGTATGCAATCTACGACGATGTTCAAATTAATTGGATGCAAGCAATTATGGATCACATTTTACTATTTACTTCCGGAACTCCAACTTACTTTTACTATGGTGAATATCTCATGCGTATGAACAAATTCCAGAACCGGCATCTGACAAAATTAAGGTAAAAATATTAGATGCCAAGAACTTAAAAATAATGAAATTATCTCCTCCGATTCGTTGTATAATGAGTTTAGAGGATTGGAAGAATATAGAAAAAGGCCAATCATCTTCCTCCGCTCCTCGTGCAAATCTAGAAGATGTTCGTCTTACCAATTCGTCAAAAACAACTCGTGAAGCAGTACACGATGTGGCATGGAATTAACTATTGTTAGAAGCGTGGCTTAAGAGAATGGAAAAGAATACAAATAAATTTTTTGAAAAGACTAAATCTTTTCTTAGAAATATGAGGAAGTATATGGTATGCATTAGCTCGTCTTCTACTCAAGCGCAAGAAACCAGAAAGTGACCCGTGTCACCATTCAACCGGACTACATCCAAACACACGAGTTTGGATAACATTTGATTATTGTGGTAAGTTATTTTTCTTTTACTCTAAGAACATTAAAGAGATTTGTACTAAACAGTCTCGACTGCACTAGATACTCTATTTTGATTTAGTCCTTATTTTTAAACATTGTTGATATGCTTTATGATTTCTCTATTTTATCTAGTTATGTTCCATGATCAATTATTACTGCTTCTCACGACAATATTCTTTTTAATCGATGACAAAGGGGAAGATAATGGTATGTATATACACTAACAAGTTGCTACAAGGAGCTATATATTCAGAGGGAGGATAAGATTATGTAAGCATACATTTAGGTTGAGAAAATAATTTTTCTACAAGATAGCAAGAGGTTGTCATCAATTAAAAAAGGGAAAGAATGTTGATTCATAGGATTTTTGATTCACGACAACAAATGAATGAAGATCGATTGAAGAGTTCGTATATATATTTATGTGTGTGTTTAGTTGTGTTAGAATCTTGTCAAAATCTATCCTCATATATTATATCACATAAACACAAATCAAGTATATATATTTGTGTGTGTGTGTGTTTGTGTGTGTGTGATAATGACACAAAACATTCGTTGTTGGGCTTATTGCCCTAAACCAGTCGACTGGTTCATATTCCATCAGTTGACTGGTCAGGCATAAAAAGCCCAGCAATGGCTATTTTGTGAAATTTCAAATATATATATATATATATACGTTTTATATTTTGACTAGTTGACTGGTGATTTTTCTACCAGTCGACTGACCCGACAATAACAGTCATTTTTCTGAAAGGTCATCTCCTTTCATAAAGAGGCTTCTATCTATTTCTGAATAGAAATGGCCACTTCGTTTCATAGTTACTCTTCATGAAAAGTGACTACTCTTCATCTATTATATATACAACAATAACCTGGTTTACAAATCACTGATTCTCATTCTAAATCTTGATCTTAATTTTTGAACATTCTTGCACTCTAAAAGCTTTCTGAAAATTTCAATTTGCTTTTGAATCTCTAAATTTATTTTATATTTCTTGATTCAATAAGCAATCTACTTCCTTTAAATCTTCACAAACACATTCAATATCTGAGGATAAGATTATAGGAAGGGTGTACTCAAACTGTTGTCTATTCATTGTTATTGAAGAACACATTCAAAGTCAAACTCTTATTGCATCTTTAAATTCCTGTCATTGGTGCGTGGGTGTGTTGATTGAAGTACTGTTTAAGTTGCTCAGGCGTGAAAACTGTTGTTGGTGCACGGTGTGTTGTAAACCTATTCCTTCGGGTGAAGTGAGGGTGTTGATAGCTAAAAGCCAGAAGAAGTCTGGGACTGGACGTAGAACGGTGCTCCGAACCAGTATAAAAATTCCTGGTGTCATTTACTTTACAACATTTACATATTGCTTTGATATTAATATATTAGCTTCATCAAGTTTTACTTGCATAACTATTGTATAGACATAATATTTATATATCATAGCTTCTGCATATCCATCCATATTAGTCGATCCTATTCTATCACATCTTTTCAATAATTAAAGCATTTCACATTCTACTTTCCAGCAGTTATTCTATCTTCGTTGGCACATATTGGCATTATGACCCTTCTTGTCTCGCTTAAAGAGAACAATCTTAGCTATGCTTTTCTTTGTCTTTCCTTCCATTTGAGCATCTTTTCCTTTTAATAACTTTTTTTCTCTCCTTTGAAATTAGGATTCGCTATAGACTTCTTGCTATTACTCAGAGCATCCAACTCCTTATTCTCTTTAATCCTGATAAAGGCTCGACCGATCCAGGCATAGTTGTCACCCACTTATGCCATAAGATTTACTCCTCTAGCAATAGCAACATGTGCTCCGAAAAAACTAGCAGCAGATCTAGCTTGCATCAACTGAATAAAAAGCTGATAAAGATTCTATGTTAACTGGTACGATTGTAGCACCTTCTCCCTTATTTTCCCAACAACCTTGGTTCCTATTTGGCCAAAAATTTCCATTCATTGTGGTGATTACACCATGCATATTTACCCTTCTGCTCCTTCTCTTCATATCTTACATACCTTTATGAGCATACAAACCTTAGTAAGATACTAAAGAACGGTCCAAGAGTGTAGGATATATATATACACTTGTGAAACACAAATATAAGTAGGTTATAATATCATAATCCCATACCTTGGTATATTACTATGATCTTTGTGTTTTTTTACAGTTTAAAACCTTTTTAGAAAAAATCCTTTTAAGTTTACATAAACATATGCTCTAATACCAAATTGTAACACCTCATTGTATAAGGCCCAAAGCTAAGCGCTACAGATGTTGCAGTCATATATAGTATTAACTTCTAGTAATAAAAAATAGATATGTTCACGCATCGTACCATCAGGTAACACAGGTACATGAAAAGTTTCAAAACACGTCCATCAATAACTTTTTATTACAAATTCTCATTGAAAAAACCCACATTCAGTTCAAATATAATTATTATAAAATAAAATCACAAGAATGACATATAAAGATGTCCCTTGGTTGATTAGAGTGTAAATATTAGCAATAACATCATTGGTGTACGTACGTTCAATATAGAATACATGGTGGTAATAAAATTCCTACATAGATGATTGCCTCATGCACATCTCCAAAATCTTATTCAAAGACGATCTAACTCTAACCCTCAGACTACTCAAAAGAGTAGTCGAGACTATAAGAGGAAAAAAGAAAACTTTGGGTCAATCAACATAATCGTGTGAATAATAAAAAGTAACCCGTAACCAAGAGGTATCTAGTGAAACCACGTATCTTAATGGAATGGGTTTCCCGCTCGTTACTATCTTGCAACATAATAACCATCCATGTGCTCTTGCACTCACAATTGTTAGAACATCCAAAATAAAATGTCTAAAGTGTAACATAATGTGGATTACCCATCCCAACCCATATATTACAACCATTCCGGCAATATCATTCCTAGCATATTTGAAAAGAAAAGTTTATAAGGTACCCCTCATTAACAAAACCCACCCCACGGTTTTAACTATAGGATGAATATAAACCCCGTCAACACATATTAGAAACAAGAAAACACATGCCATAGCTTTACTAATATGATAACTATGAACCCAACAATATATGTTGGCAACAACCACATCCATGTCATAGTTTGATCAGTAGGATAACTATGAATCTATAAAAACATGTATGAAACAACAATACACATGTCATAGTTTTAATAGTAAGATGACTATGAACCACTAAATAAGTATTATCTAGTAACTCCAGAGTAATTTAAATGTATAGGTTCCCCAATATCCTTCCCATTAGTATCCTTATTGTAAATAAGTTGTTAACCCATGGGTATCACCTATATAACATGGTTAATTAGTTCCTATTAACATCTCTAATATTATATTGATTTAGTTAATCCCATTAATGTCCCCGAAATATGTATAAGTCATCTGTCCAAAACATTATCAGTAACTAACTACATATAAAATTATAGTTAACTACCATACAAATGCTCAGGCTCGACAAGCGTGGCATCTTGTCCTGGTCGACCCCTTATTAAGGTGTCGACACAACCAAAGTAACAAAGTCGATGGAAAATTCTTATCGACTTCATACATAGGTTAGCTACCAATGAATTTAAAAATGTTTTTCTGAAAATAAGTTTTAAAAGGGAACCTTGTCTACACGGTCGATAACCAACAAGCTTAAAGGCGATGAGCCTCGTCTTTTTAGAAAACAATTAAAGAATAGAACTTGTCGACCTAAATAGAAAGACAAAAAACAGAGGCAACAACCTTAAGTTATTCTAAAAACAATTTGGAAATACAGCATGTTGGGATGGTGATAATGTTAGAGTTATAAAGGAGATAGCCTCATGCTTTTGAAAATAGCTTTGAAAACAACCTTACAGACCACATTCAGTGACGATAAGGTAAAGGCGATAAGCCTTATATAGTTTTATAAAACAAGCTTGAAATGAACCTTGTCAACTTAATCAAAAAAGGCTTCTACTAGCATAGGGGTAAGGGTTTTGAATGCAAAGAAAGGGCTGCTCCAACCTTGGAGAAAGGGCTCCTCAAACCTAAGAGAAAAGGGGATTTTGACTCTGGAGGAACGACGCCTCCAGCCTAAAAGAAAGGATGCTTTCAAATCTAGAGGAAGGCTGCCTCCATCAATCCCAAGTGAAATGGTGCCTTTGACTTTGGAGGAAGGGTACAGTCGCAGTCTTGTAATTAATGCAGAAACTGTCATTTTGCCAAATAAAGCACGGTCTTCTCACCAACTCTGGATCTTTGTCAAATTCCTGTTGGTTAGGGATATAATTGACTAGTTTCTTTATAGAATAACTATTATCGGTCAGATGTCACAATTTCCATATATTTTCCAAATTCATTAAATTATATAATATTTTAATATAATTATTAAGCCATTATAGCTTAGAAAATTCAAAATAAATTGAATACACTAGGGAAAAATCCTTAAAATTCAATAAAACACCAGAAAAATATTTTGTTTACAGCATAAAAATTTCGTGGAAAAAATCATTAATTTTTTAATAATTAAAAATCGAAATAGATGTCATTTTCACCTTAGGAAGTTCATAAAATATTTTTATTGATTCCAAACACTATAAAATTAAAATTCCTTCCCCAAAATTTTGTTTTACACAACGAAATGAAAAATCAAGTCATTTGGAGGTTATTTACTAAGGTTTTTCCTTAAAACCCATCAAAATAATTCCATAAAAATTATAATAAATGACCATTCATGCAAACAATGGTAAAATCAACCACATTATCATCAAAAAATTTGGAATACACAAAAATCGAAGTTTAACACATATTAATGAGATATATTCTATTATTCATCTTAGTTTAGGATGAGAGTGTTAAGATTTGGTGTAGCTTTAACCTTTCCTTATATTTTCCTTAAGTTTCCTTTTCTTCTCTTTCTTATAATGGTCGACCTCCTTATGTTTTTGGTTAAGTTTGATAAATAAATGTAAAGAGATAAAATAAATAAACGGTTATTATTTATATGAGACCATTAATTTTCCACTTAGCCCTTATCATGAGCATTCACTAACATCCTACCATATAATTCTTATTTAATTTACCTAAATAAATTTTTTGAATAATGTTTGCTAATGTTAGGGATGTTACATCGGTATTGATCACTCTTGATGAGGGAGATAGGGGTAGTGACTCCTCATGTGACCTCCTCTTATTGTTTCTGGTTTGTCTTGTGTGGGTTCGAGAATTTGCCTTGTCCTTCGAGAGGTGCAGAGTGAGGTAGGTTAAATTTGAACTTCCAGTTAGTTCATCGCATATTTATACTGATCCAAGAGTATGAAATCATGTTAACCCCTCACTTAGTGAGCTTTCGATAACATTTTGTTATGTTTGCTTGATTGTTGTCCCATGGTATGTACTTGATGTTTAGACAATCAGACCAACTCAAGGTTGCCTCGATAATCGTCAAGTTGCATCAACCTAAATAGCTGAAAATGGTATAGCACAAAGATCGGGTTACATTTGCCCCCATAAAGTACACTATGTGGTGAACATGACGTTCTTTAAATCAACACAAGTTCTAGCTTTTGGAAATATACCTTTTTACAAATGGTTGTTATCCTCTTATTGACTTGTATGTACCAAGGGATGTGCCATTTATGAATGGTTAAAATGCTTGATCAAACTCCAATAGTATAAATGCTTGATTCCAGATTGTTGATACTTTAAATTATTTATCAGACTTTAACAATTTAGAATGTAATCTTTTTAGAATTCATAGGTGAACATCCAACCTCTTTTGAGTCAAGAAGTTAGCTACTAGTCATCAACTCCTAAGTGCACCTGAGTGTAAGTAGGTCATTATCATTCTGGAGTCTCATATACACTCACATGCACATATGTGATTTCATGTAAAATGCAAAGATGTTTACCATGCACACATGTCTTGATTCATGATTATTATTATTTTTATTATTATAGACATGCAAATGGTCGGCAATGAATATTTTAGAGTGATCAGTATTGAACCTTTACTTGTGAAATTCAAGGGTTCGGTCTCCATTATGTAAACAATTGATTTCTAATGTCCTTACCACTTTCATTTCAAACCAACCCAAAGCATACACCTTTTCATTCGAGAAATCTGGACGCTTTACCAAACCTAGCACCGCTATCTATATCCTATTGCCCCTCGATCACCTTATATCCACCTGCCTTGAACTTTCCTATAATTCACAAAGGTAAGTCCTTCATCTTTTGCGATGATGAGACTCAGATGTATGATTGTGGATGGAGAAGGCTGCGACGTGGAAATTAGTAATCATGGACATAGGATGATAAGTGGAGGAATGTGGTGAAGGTGGAAGGAGAGAAGTCGTTCGAAACAAGGGAGAGGAAATAATGAGTATATGTTTCAAATCTATCATTTTGACTAATAGAGTAAGAAGACGGCGCGAAAGCATAAGCGAAAGAAGGAAGAGGAAGGGAATGAAAATATTAGATTGGGTTGCTTGTGGACATTGAAGCTAGAGGATTAAGTCAGCATAGAGAAAGGGAGGAGGAAGAGTGATTGGTCAAGGATCGAGTACAATCCCTAATTTGGCCACGAATTTTTATTCCTCTCTTTATGCACGTGAACCCAAATTCATTCGAATATAGACTTATGCATGACATGAATACACTTCTTTGCATATAGGATAAAGCATATATGTGTGGTCACATGACTGTAAAAATAAAATTTTGATTGCTAATATATGATTTTGAGTCTCGATAAAACTCCATGGTCGTCGATCCATAAGATGTCGAGACTTTCAGTGATGGCTGTCGCTCTATTCGTAAATTGAATCTCCTCGCCACGCATGGTAATTTTTTTATTAAATTGCATGTGAATGCTCGACACCGCATGTACTACACTAGTATACACTAAGCACAGGGAGATTGGGTTTATCGTATTAAGTGTAATTATTTGTGAGTTTTGTAAATATGGGTCTGAGGAGATCAGACCGCACAAGGCTTTAGACGTTGAAATAATTGAGGAGACTTTCATGAAAAGTCAGTATCAAGATAATTCAAGTGATGAGTTGAGCCAAGAACATCTGAAAAATAGGCTTAGGTCATATGATGGAACAGCCTGAGGGGTCATGGTATGTAGAGAAGGCCCCACAAAAAATGAAAAGGGCCCACAAGAGGCACGTGAAATGAAAATGAATGATGAAGTTATCCCTCTAACTCTAGATATATTGGAAGGAGTAACAATCTTGGAAGATCTAACGGATTTGGTTGCATCGAGAATTGATGGACCGGTGCTGAGAAAATTATGTATAAACCATGACATCCTAGTATCCTACATGAAGATATGCGAGTTCTAGGTTGAGAAGATATACCTCACATTCCCCATGTAGGTTACATTGCATGCAATAAATATATGTGCACAGTGAGGTGTGTTCCACCTTTAAAATGCTTCATAAGGGAGATATAGAATTATACGAGGTTGGTTCCCACTCAACATCATCCAAACAACTACGCATTCCTATCGAGCCTATATATGCTGTATATGTAGAGTTTGAATCAAGAGCAAGTAGAGGCATATAAGATACATCTTCAACATCAAATGCATGAGGACTGTCCCATCCTTGACTTTCTTAGAAGCTTTTCCTAACAATTGGGTTGTCCTCGGGGATTGGAACAAGTTAAGTAATTTTAAACATGACTATTTTTATGTTCTTTGTCCTTCTAGAATAGCATGATGCTGGATCGAAGGGCATAAGTGTGGATCTCACTTACATGTGCAATTCGACTTTAATTAAGTTGTAGTCTCTAAACTAACGTGACATCCAATCCTCTAAGGTTCATTAGTTAGGAGTATCTTATTGTGGTAATAACCTTGAAGGTGATCGTTCCGATATTTCAAGTCATTAAATTTCTATTTTTGATCACCTCCTTTTCCTTGTTAGTTTATTGGTGACGATCATTCGATCAGTCTACATGGTGACAAGAAATAAGATGTTGTAGCTAGAGTAGATGAAGGAAATGAGGAAGGAAACAACAACGAGGCTTATCTTGCGGTGCCCCCATTTATAGAAGTGGAGTAAGAGGGGGCTCAGGATGTTGTCATAGGAGAGGCAACTGGTGACGATGAATCCAGACAACAACAAGAAGAAGAGTCATGCATTACTCATTCTTCCATAGTCGCCAAGCTTAAGAATGCGCAAGCTTCAGACCACGCATCCCCTGCCTTAACTGCAGAGAAGAAGAAGTCGCAAAATATATAAGAAGAGTTCAAAGGACTTGAAGATATTCCTCTCGAGCCAACCCAATTTGACTTCAGTGATGTAAATG
The DNA here is from genome assembly GCA_030737875.1 of Allium sativum. NCBI lineage: Eukaryota > Viridiplantae > Streptophyta > Magnoliopsida > Asparagales > Amaryllidaceae > Allium > Allium sativum. The sequence goes on along the minus strand of CM060912.1, from coordinate 309,472,914 downwards.
TGGAGAGCTCTTTTTTAGTCCAGGAAGGATCATCGATACCAACAAGCATCGGGAAGGTCTCCTTTAAGAAAATAGAAAACTGGTCCTTTGGAGGGACACTAGGTCACCCAAAACACAAATGTTATACAACAAAACAATTGCTCATGTGTAATTGAATTGATCCAAACTCGACCTTTCCTTTGTGCACGTACAATGAGGAATGAGAAAATTGAGTTAAGCAAAGATTTGGGGAGTAGCATCTGTTTCTATGTTTAGCATCACCACACTTTATATTTTAGGAGGCACGATAGTCGAGATCGCATAGGCAATGAGAAACGAGCCTTTGATCAATGCCCTCGGTCAAGGTCTCCACTCCTAAAGAAACATAGGCCATTAAGCCAGCATGTGGATTCAAAGGGTATCGTACAGTCTATTGCACCTCCACCTCTTTCTACAAAAATTCCTTTACCACCGTCGATAGCTCAAACTCGCCATGGCCATCCAAAGGTTTAGATACTTCCAAAATACCGTGTTGTCCTGAGAGATTAAAAAAGAATAACCAGCAGATAGCGGCTCCCGAGCCAACTCCTACTCCCGAAGAAGAGGTTCAAAAGATTAAGACAATGTTTATCAAGTTTTCTTATGACAACACAATAATTGTAACTCAAATGCGCTAGGTTCCATTGGAAATTGACCAGGAAACTATGCATTGACTATTTGGCATGTACTTTCAGTATAGGAAGATAACAAACTACAAGGAGTAGTCAAACATCATAAGAGGGTTGGAAATCGAGTTAGAGAACACAAGACTTGAAGTTGGTATTGATTATGATAAGATAAGGCATTTGGATGATGATATTTCCAATTACTAGATATAATTAGCCTAGGCTCAAAAAGTGATCGCTAGGATGAAGTTAAAAGCTGAAGCGATCAGAATCGATTCCATGAGAAGTTATGCTGAGCTTCCCTCAAAAATCTAAATTCCTTGGAGGATGATAATAATCTCCTCATCGTTGGAATTAAAAAGTATTAATGGAGAATGAGAGGATTAGGAATGAAAGATATGCCCTTAAAATTGAGTTGGAGCAACCAAAAAGGCTAAGGAAGCGACTAAGGATGTGATCTGGACCTTTTTGGATGAGGCCTCTGAAGTTAGGTGGAAGTTTAAAGATGAGATTAAAAAGATTTGAGCCAAAGTAAATGAGGAAGATGCGATAATAAAGATGTTAGCTCCACAATTGTGGGTTTATATGCCTAGGTTCTCTGCCATCGTGATTTATCTTGGTAGAATAATTCTCGAGAATGCTTAGCATGGCATGAGAGCGATTCATTGATGACGAGATGTAATATACTAAATCCAATGAAGCAATAAGGAGGATTTTAAGCGAAAATATTTGATGGATGATGAGGCAAGAACCATTGAAGAGGGTTGGCATCTTACAAGGGAAGAGAAGGAAGAATAGAGAGCGATATAGTTGGCTCTGGCAAAAGGCAAAACATCATTGAGTGAAAGCATTGTTTTTCTCACGATGTTGGTTCGCCAGACCAATCATCGAGTAAAAATATTTCCATTCAGACTCTATTCATGACAACTACTACCTCTAGAAGTCCCTCTTCTCAGCTGATCACTACAGATTTAGGATATGACCACAAGAACCTTGGCTGCATCACCAAAACAACATTATTCCCTTTCGTTAAGCCAAAATCCAACCAAAGGTGAAAAGTTGACACGGAAGGTATTTCAGCCCTCTCTAGCTTTCAAACGAGTGATTATCGCTTGTTAAAAAGCCTTAAGGGTCTCCTTGGAGTCTCCATAAAAAGAGAAGAAATTAATTGTGCTTGGTCTTCATACCTTAGGTACAGAAATGATGAACATGTTGGCTGCCATTCAAATCAAATCACCTCGGCCATCGAACCCTGAGGGTCCATGCGTAGATGCTCCAATATCGGATATTACACGAATGATGCAACATTTGAAGCTTTGATGAAGTGTGGAGCTGGGGGTTTGGTGCTTGAGAAAGAGCCACTCGAGATCATTGAGCTTGGAGGAGTAACCTAACAGGGGAGCAAATCTCAGAACAACTGCTAGAGGAGGTCCAGGAAATGAGAATTGATAAGGAAGGAAAAGATAGCCTTGATTCAGGATTTAAGAGAGCAGAGGTAAGGAGAAAGGTTAAGAAGGAGGCAGGGAAGGCCAAGGAAGAAGCAGAGAAAGCTAAACTTGACCTCTAATCTTTGGCTGTGGTCATTGGATGAGCCCAATTATATGGAGGAAGAGGAGCAGATTCTAGTGATGGATATGAGATTGATATCGCTCCAAAATTCACGCCAAGGATAGGAAAGAAGGAGAGTAGTGATAGCTTCTGCAAGGGAAAGAGGATAACTACCTAAAGCAAGTCGCTAAAACACGAAACCCAAAAAAGGAAGTGAGCCGATAGTTGATGGTTTATTGACCTTATAGATGTAATAATTTGTTGTACAAGCTAAGTTTGTGCCAGTGTGGCTCTCGCTTTTCGTTGATGATAGAACTTGTACTTTTTCCAAGTATTAGTTATCAATAAGAGTTCGGTTTCCTTTTATTCTATGTGGATTTTCCTAATCTTTTGAATTTCCATACTGTACTTGTACTTAGTTTCTCATTGTTACACTTAAACTTTAGTTGGTAGTTCGAGAGTTCGATTATTGGTTCGATAAACCACTCCTGTATCCTTCTTTCAATAGCGGCTTCTGGTCATGTGATTCATCTTAAAGGATTTTTGCTCTCAAGACCTCATCTCAATCATGGTCTTAAGTCGTGTAGAACTTAGATTTCGTGATTCCCCTCTTGAAAACTCATCTCGGTTGTTCGTCCCAAGCGGCGTGGAATTTGAAAAAAAAAGAGCTCCACTCTCAGTACCTCCTTTAGGTCGTGGTCCCAAGTCCTATGGAACTTAATGTTGGGCGTCGTTTTCAACCCTTTGAATTTATACGCATTCGTTATTGGTTGGGGCTCGAGTTGTGGACGTAGCGGATTCATCTACACTCCCGCCATTTGTTCGGATTAGAGTCGAGGGCTTTGGTTGTTCACCTATCAGACTTATACTTTAATCCACTATGAGAATAAGAGTTAGTCAGGTGAAGTGTCAGTATCACATTCATTTAGGCTGGAACCGGTCGCCCCCATATCCTAAGACAAAGGGTTAGTGGTCAAAAACTCAATTATGAGTGTTTAGATTGTTTATACTTTTCATGTCGTTTGTTTAGTTAGTAGATAGTCAATTCACACCTGTATAGTGAGAGTCAAATGATGTGCTTAGAAGAGTGAGTCGATGCCAGGTGTCAAGACATCATTGTTTTTGTGACTTTCCCTTGTGTATGTAAGTCGGTTGTATCACATCTAACATACTACGTGTAATCGAGGAATATTGCGAACATGATTTGGCAAGTGAGTGGACAAACTGCATCCACTTTAGATCATACTTTGTCTAACGGTTAAAATAGTGGAGCGGTGGATGGAATCCTACGTATGTCGGGACATAAGTAGGCCATGTTGCATTAATCTGGGCTTATGTCCTTACCTCTAGTGTAGTCAGAAGAATTAAGAGCCCTATGATTTTCTTATACTCATCTTGATGGCACCCAAGGATCTGGTAGTGAAAGGTTTTGTTGGGGCCTGGATCTAGATACATGCATGTTTCACATAGGATTTTGTTCGAGCCTAAAATGTCAACAACTGGAAGAGTATGTGAAATTGAAATTCATAACTAAATAGTTTATTGAATAAAATGAACAACGAAGTTTTAAGTCTTCTAGTCAAGTGAAATAAAAGATGTGGCATCGATTGTCTAAACCACTTTCCCTTGATCCAAATTTGTCCAACCGGAAGTTGTACCCTGGAAGTCCAGTTGATGACCAAGGCCCTTTCAATCCGTCGCTCTTGACAGAAATTAGAAGTCTCTGGAGCTTCATTAGAGCAATTCTATTTGAGTTGCTCCAGCTTCTTTTGGCTGATGAGCTTTTCAATGGCTTCCCTCAAATGGCAGTAATCATTTGTATAGTGGCTATATATTTTAAGGAATCTGATATACATTCCGGATTGTTTTCCCTTCTCCATTTTTTTTTTTTTTTTGCGAAACACCTCACACCCCTTAAGTCATCTATATAAGAATGCGCTAAGGTTTATGAAGATCTTAGATATAATGTAACAACACAGAGATAAAAATCCATGAGACAGAAATATAAAACCTAGCAGAAAATTTAAAACTACATTTAATAAACCAAGTCAAATCACAATGCTTATTACATTTCAAACGTACCAAATAGTCATCAACTCAAAACCAAATACATTGCCTCGTGGAAAACCATAATATCAGAGTACATAAGTAAAACCATCCCTCTTAATGTAAACACAACAATCGGAAAATGAGAAATGAACCAACATATGAGTCTGAAACGAGTCTGCATCCAAGTTGAACTGAACAATCAAGAATCACTGCAAAGAGCCTTCACCCTGCGAACTATGGAGGAAAAGGAAGAGAGAAGGAGAAAACAACTAGGTCTATTGACGCCAAAAAAATGTCACAAACACCCAAGATTCTTAATTACTTAAGAATATGGTTTCACGTACGGAAAATAAGTGTAGAAAACAGTAAATGACACATGAGATTTATAGTGGTTCGGCCCTGTGAGGGGCCTACGTCCACTTTGGAAGAGCTGCTGATATTTTATTGACAACAATGATTACAAGCTATGAGCCCCGTCTAGGCATCTAGTTACTAGCATTTTCATGTAATTTGAATTCATGGTCATCATATGTAATTGTATGGAAAAAGTAGATTTTGTCCTTCTTCCGCAAAGTGAAGATGCCATTAGAAAGGTTCCTTGGAGCTCTGGGGAAGTGTCAAATCAGCAATTTTCCAACTCTTGTAACAAATGAGCTTGGGGGTATTTATAGTGGAGTGGTTAGGTGTGAGTAAGTAGGATTTGGGGACCACTCAGCAAAAAATCGCATCACAGGGCGACATACTTCAGAAACTCGCATCACCCAAGGCAAGAAGGAGAAGAATCACATCCCCCGGTGGGATGTGATTTCCGCATCCCAAGTGATGAGAAAATCGAATCCCAAAGGGATGCGATGTAGTTGAATGGACAAAGCCCTGCGTCTTGTGTGCATAGGGCCATTTCATCCTTAGGATGTGATGACGCCGCATCAGGGAGGATGTAATGACATTGCTCCCGGTTGATGTGATGACATCGTACTAGTGGGATAAGATGTCATCGCATCAGAGGGATGCGATGTGGGGAAACCGATGGCCAGGGTGTAGCGGCTTTGGTATAGTGATACAAACCATGTGGTGATGCGAGCCATGTGATGATATGAGGCGAGTTGGAGTGGGGCGAGTCGGTGCGAGGCGAGATGGAGTGAGGTGGGTTGGTGTGATGTAATGTGAGCCTTATGAGGAGTTGTGAAGTTATTGCTTGTTCGACCTCTTCTTGGTTTGAACCTACAACAACTTGGCAACACTTCGAGCTTTAATACCACGTGACGTGTTGAGTCGAGTGGGTCTTGTGTACTTTTGAAAAGCAGACAAAAATACCGGTTAACATTTGCCCCCCCCAAAGTATGTCTTGCCTTGGTAGGATGTGCTTTGTGTTGAGGAGAGAGTTGTGGGGAAGAGTGAAGCTTTACATTTTTTGAGTATTCTGGTTTGTTGGTAGCTTGTCCAATAGTCTATTCCCTATCTCATTCATGAAATTTAAATGTTAGTCGTCGACCCTCGCTTACTCTTAGCGTAAGCAAGTTGTTGTTGACGTGTGTTCACGCGATGCAGTCACGGTTTGGAAATGAGACATGGGGAGGGAGACCGACAAAACTATTATGCATGGACAAATACACATGTGCTTTTACTGCTTATATATATATATATCTATATATATGTACATATGTGTGTGTGTATATATACAAAAATTATAAATAAATAAATACATGTATATTTTTTTTTACATATACATCTCATCCTCGTAGGATGCGGCGGATCGCATCCTAGTGGGATGCGATGCGTCGCATCCTAGTGGGATGCAATGTGTCGCATCCTGATGGGGTGCATGACGAAATAAATGGCCCAAGGCTCGCCTCCCTTTATAAAAGCTGAAGCTCCTCACCCTTATTACACTTTTCCCACATCCTCTTTCCGCATCAAGCTTATTTGATGTATTAATGGCGGATGATGGAAGAAGGGATGGAACACGGGGAGAAGAGAAGGGAGGCGCATCGCCTCCTTCACCGCAAAGAGGTCCGCATCACTTGTGATGCGAGTTCTCGCATCATGGTGATGCGATGTCGCATCACTTTGGTGATGTGGTTTCACATCCCTTGCGATGCGAGCTCGCGCATCCTTGCGATGCGATATCGCATCGCTTTAGTGATGTGATACCGCATCGCTTGCGATGCGAGCTCTCGCATCCTTGCGATGTGATATCACGTCACTTTGGTGATGCGATTTTGCAATCCGAGCTCTCCCATCGTTGGGATGCGATATCGCATCACTTTGGTGATGTGATTTTGCATTTCTTGTGATGCGAGCTCTTTCATCGTTGTGATGCAGTGCCGCATTACTTGAGTGATACGTTTCGGTATTGTCACGGCGACACGATTTTGCATTGTTTGTGATGCGACTTCACATCATTTGCAATACGATTCCATGTCTCTTTAGCGATGTAAGGTCTCATGCTGACCAGGTGATGCAATGCGGCATCTCCCGCCTTACCCTTGCGACTTTTCATGATCAGATAGGATTCAAACTTTATACATAGGATTTAGAGCATATAGCCTGAACCGTGGACAATTTGAACTTTTTTGACTATAATTTGTTTCCCGATCCTCATCATGATGCAGTCGCAACTCAGCGCGAATTTAAGGACATTGGTCGATGATGACGATGGTTACTGTCATAAAGCAGCAGTTATCGTCTCCGTGTTCCAAATTTATTTCAACTATAATTGCATTGTCACTGCACTACACTGCACATTTACACTTTAGCTTACACCAACACGAGGGGTACAGGTTTTACACACAATGTCTAACGCAACTATATTGAAGTATAGCTAGCAATGGAGACACAATCCAATACACAAGAACACTCGAAAGCTGAAGCTTCTCAAAACTCACCATCCCAGTCTAGCTCAACTAACAACACTAGCCCTGGGGACAACAAGCTTGAGACTTCCTCAGAGTCAACCCCCTCCCAGTCCATAGGCTCGCCGAAAGCGCCCGACCATGATATACAAAAAACGGTCGAGCGCCTGACTAGTCCATCGGTGCCAGGAGGTTATACTGTAGTTGAGGTGAGGTCTGAGGAGGATGTAGATATTGTGTCAAGTGACGTACCTGAGGATCTTGATGTGATGGAAGGCGGCGTTATTATTGACAATCCGCCTGATTCGGTACATTCGGGTGTTGATGAAATTACTTTGAGGCACATTTGTGCAAGGTTAGGCATACCATGGATCCACGTTCTAGTTCCTGAGGAGGCAGACCGGGCGCACGCTCCGCCAGCAGTATATACTGCATGGAACATGCATATGTGCATCCCGGGGTGCGTTACCCCGTCTTGTGGCTTCATCCCTGACATGCTGAGTTACTTTCGAATGGATATAGATTCCTTCTCGGTACCTATCATTTGTTTAGAGAGTACCTTCATGAGGAACACACCTAAGAGGACATCTGGTTCTTGTTTCAGATCAAGAGGAGACCCAAGACTTTGCCTTCCCTTTACTTCCTAGAAGTAATACACAACGCTCGGTTCATTAAAGGGTCATGGACCAGGCTTGGGTTGTTTAAGTCTGAGTGGTTTTCCGTTGCTGTCCTCCAAGCTTCGCGAGACGATGGCTGAAGGGAAGTAAGTATCCAAGTTTTCTCTAATCTAGTGATGGTCAAGTTGTGAACTTGGTGTTGACCTCATTTTTCTGTAATAGGAATCCTGTCGGTGCCGAAGGGCGATGAATACCAAGGACGCGTAGCGCATTTGAAAGCTATCCCGAAGAATGTTCGCTCTAGAGAGTAGATTTTAGATGATGAGGCCCATCGTCGGACAGGCATGCTCCTGCGTAACCGGACAATGTTCATGCCGGCTACTTCAGAAAAGGGGAGCGAAGGTCCTGAGAAAGGAAAAGGTCTTAAGCGGAAAGCTCCCCCTATCGTAACTAAATGTCCCAAGGCTGCAAAGATTCAGGATGGTGCTTGTGCGAGCGGTACTCATGTCAAGGAAACGGAAGGTGGAGGAAATGGTCCGTCGTCCACTCTCGTCCCACCTACGGATGTTGAGGCTGGAGCGGGAGCGTTGGCGAGGCTGATTCCCTCAATAACCACTTTTGGGACCGCCACTTCATTGGAGAGAGCGGAACAATTTAAAGGATTGGATGTTGTTCTGATTGAAATTCCACTGTCTTGGCCTAGTGGCACAAGTGCTAGAAGCTTGACTTTACCTATTCGGGAGGCAACTCCTCTAAGCGGGTCTCAATCTGGTCTGTGGAGAGCGCACTTAGGGCACACACTCATAAACACTGCATGATACAGAATTTGCTTGTATGTGCAAAGTGCTTTGGCCTAAGCTTTGACTCTGTTTTGTGCAGGTGAAATGGTTCATGGAGATGGCGATGATATGAATCGAGGCCAGGGATTGGGGGGCGGCGACCGCAAAAGAACTCAGTTTTGTGTGGTTTCAAAAAAGGGGCGAAACTGCCCCAGTCCTTTCGCTCTCTGGGTCACGGTGGCGACCATCGATATCAGAGATGCTCGGAATCCCCACCACCCCGTCGATGGTCGAGAGAAGATTCAAGGCTTGAGACCACAGGGACCAGATCACAAGCTCCAATGTTCCCCCTCCTCTCTCTTAGGTGCAGACCGTCCACAAATCTATTAGTCACTCTGTTCAGTCGGTGGATCGTAGGCCACAACGGACGGACATGTCGTGGGAAGGACCGGAAGTTCCACAGTTGACCAACGCGGAGAAGATTGCTCTCTTAAAAGCGCAGTTCCCAAAGCATTACTTTGAGGAGTTGATGTTTGTACGGAACTTCACCCGATTCCTCGCGAAGACACCGCCCTTGTTTGGAAGAAAGTGTATCAAGCCTACCACCAGGCTGGAGAATTCAGCAGGTATGTCGGGCATCTTTCTGACCTGATTCAGGCGAAGAATGTGGAGATCCACAATCGAGGCTTGACCACCGATGCTGAGCAGACGACTATCCGAAATCTGGAGAAGGAGAAAGGTAAGGTTGGTCCTTATGTCGTAGGCGATTTTTGTACTTATAGTGTCCCATTCACATGTTGATTTTTGTTGTTGACACAACGGAGCTAAAGGAGTCTCACGATAGGCTGAAAAGGGAAGCAGAGCATGAAGCTTCGAGTTTCAAGGATACAGCAGCCTCGCTAACGACCAAGAACACGACCCTCAAGAGAGACAAAGCCACATTAGAAAAGTCAATGCCGAATTGGAGAATGATAATGAAAGCGTTTCCCAGCTGTAGGAGGATAATGAGGCCTTCAGGAAAGAGAACGAGAGGTTGAGTGCTGAGAATGCGGAAACCCGAAGGCTAATGTAGGAGAATGTCGATCTGAAGAGACAACTCGAGGAGGCTAAGAGAGATAAGGGAAAGGCCGAGGAAATGACTCGAGATACGTTAGGCCAACTGGACAGGGTAAGGGCTGAGCATGAGAGAGAGGTTGAGGAGATTAAGTTTGTAGCTGAGGATGCTATGACCCCGGTGAAACTGGAATTGGATCCCTACGTTTGGGAAATGTATGTCAAGGTGCTCAAGTACCACAATCTCTTATGGGCTGATGATTACCCCATGGTACCGGCCAAAGTGGGGAATAGGTTGTTGGAGTTTGAGGCTGACTTGCGGGGGGTGGATGCCACAGACGAAGTTGATTTAATGCTTTCTCATTTGAAAGAGCCAGAGCACTTGAAGCTACAGGAGAGAAGACAGCTGCTGAGGGATGACATTGCGGCGGAGCGAGCTGCTGCAAAAGGGAAAAAAGTGGATACTGACAGTTTGGTGGTGGCTCATGAGTTCGATGGAGATAGCTCTTCCCAAGGGCCTTGAGTGTTTGGCCCGAATAGTAGGCGAGAGCTTGGCGCCAGTCAGAGCTGCACCTCAGGTGTTAGGAGGTAAAGTCATACCTCCCTGAGTACTTAAAGGTGAAAGTGTACGGGACTTGAGCCGACTGATGAGCCTTCTGTTGGATGTGCATGACCTTTTGAAGATGAAATGGTCGTGAGCCTGGACCCAACTCAGTTTGAACAACGCGAGGTTGGAATGGAGGGCTTCATGGGTCATCTTGATAGAGGAGTTGGGCATGATATCACATTTTCCGATGAGGACCTAGAACTTTTTTGTTCCATTATGGGAAGGGATGGGCATGAGAGTCAAGCGATGGAAACTGCCGAAGCAAGTGTGCATACGATGCACGGGATGTTTGAGCAACTACAGGCGGGCTTACGTTCCAAGGTCAAGGAACAAGAGCAGAAAAAGTTAGCTGACGAGCTAGCCCGGCAAAGGACTTTGGTAGATGCCAGGAAGAAGGCTGAACAAGATGCCATGACTAAAGTACAAAGAGAAAGGGAGGCTGCTGCAAAGGAGAAGGTGCACCTGAAGGAAAAGGCCAATGATGAGGACTCTAGGAAAAGGGGGCAGAGACGTACAAACAATTACGGGAAGCGGAGGCGATAAAACTCAAGGCTGGGAAGACGGGACATAAAAAGGTGGCCACGAAGACCGGACCGAAGGGGAAGAGAGCGCGCCATCGGTCCTTGCGTTTTCAAGCAAGTTTGTTCCTCCGCCTTTGAGGGAAATCCCCCATGATGATGAGATCACAGAGATTAGCGGTGACGAGGAGGAGATCCCTCTAGCTTCTCTCTTCCCCAACCAAAGGTAAGAAGGAGAAAGGAGGAGGCAGTTCCAAGAAGCGGAGGGAGAGAGGTGATGATCCATCATGCAGAGACTTGAGCAAAAAGAAGAAGAAAGGAGAAATGGAGCCCGAGGAAGTGGAGAAGGGAGAGCTGCCCAAGTGACCATGACATTTTTCTTTCAGTGATGTAGTCCGATATTATACGCGAGTACGACCCTCGCCTTTTGACTTTTGGAGGCATGGTGTGGTTTTCATATGCACCCTATCATTAGAAAGGAAATATATCAGTATATGTAGCCTGATTTAGTTATGTGAATGAAAGTAGAAGTTAGTCTTTCTTATATTGCATTTATGTTAAGTGTTCGAATATTCATCTCATACTTTCCAGCATCCTGTACTTACATAAGTGTACTTGTTGTTACACTCAAGCAAATGTGATTGAAGGCTCCGCCCCGGGGGTTCCTCCGGTTGTGCGGAGGTCGTGCGCTGGTTTCGATCTCGGGCCTTCCGTTAATCGGGAGTCCCATGTCTCACGGATTCCAGATCCGGTGCCCTCTCCCGTGGACCTCCCGGAGGTCGTTGGTCCTAAGTCGTAAGGAGGCGTAGACGTTGCGATTCATCTGAATTTTGGCTCTCCTATCGTTCCTTCGGGCTTACAGTGCGAGGGCATCGTTTATTCGCTAAAGGGTACCTAGATCCAGGCCCGGTGGGTCGGATTGTGGCTGAGGGGATGCCCCCAAGCCCGGAGACTTAGGAGCAAAACGATTTATACTCGGTCTTCGTGTTGGGCCGAGGTTCGAGTGGCACCCGGATCCAGACTCTAAAGGTCGGATGGAGCTGCCGGAGTTGTCGATTCCACACTAACTTGGTTGATGGGTTGCCCCCAAGTCCGGAGACTGGATGGCGGAACGATTTATACTCGGTCACATCATTGATTCAAGGTTTGAGTGGTGTTATTTGGACTCGGTCTCGATGTTGATTCGAGACTCGAGTGGTGTTATTTATACTCGGTCCCGTCGTTGATTCGAGACTCGAGTGGTGTTATTTATACTTGGTCCCGTCGTTGATTCGAGACTCAAGTGGTGTTATTTATAGTCGGTCTCGTCGTTGATACGAGACTCGAGTGGCGGTGGCGGCTCCCACGCCCGGGATACCGATCCGGTGGTTAGTGTGTTTGTGAGTGCAAGCTAGTTATGATGGTTAATCAAACATATCATGCAATAAGTAAACACATTAAGAGCACAGAGAATAAAAAACTATCTTTACTAATAACTTTGGCAGTAACAGCCTTTACAATGCCTTCAATTTAAAGAAAACAAAACATTGTTGGAAAGCGGAAAATCTGTACACTAAGTTATTTGAAGTAGCAGCGAATATATTCGTTGTTCCATGCCTTTGGGAGTTCTTTGCCATCGACAGTGGCTAGTTTAAACGTTCCATCCCCGAGCCTTCGCTGTATGACGTACGGACCTTCCCATCGAGGACTAAGGCCGGTAAGTGCAGAAAAGATCCACTTCAGGAAGAGATCGCTGACATTAAGGTCCTTGGGGTGGACTCTAGAGTTGAATTATCGGGAGACTCATTGTCGTTGAGTGGCGGCTCTGAGCCTGGCTTCATTCCTTTTCCCTTCGAGCAGGTCAAGTGACTCCAAGAATAGATCTTGGTTTGTCTTTGGATCGTAGTAAGTGACTCGATGAGATTGGAGCTTTAACTCAATGGGAATGACGACTTCGGATTTGTAGGCAAGGGCAAAAGGGGTATGACCGGTCATTGACTTGTGGGTGGTCCGGTAGGCCCATAGGGCCAGATGGAGTTCTTCAGCTCACAAGCCTCCAGCCTTTTCCAGATGCTTCTTAATGATGGACTTGATCACTTTGTTGACAGCCTCGACTTGCCCGTTAGCTTACGGATAAGCCACCATTGAGAATCTCTTCTCGATCTTGTGCAGTCGGCAGAAGTTCTTGAACTCTGCGCAATCGAACTGGGTTCCGTTGTTGGAAATGATAGCCTGGGGAACTCCATACCGAGTGATGATGTTACGGAAGACGAAGTTGATTAACTTCTTAGTGGTGATTGGGGCAAAGGCCTAGGCCTCTGCCCATTTGGTAAAGTAATCCACCGCGATGATAACATAATGTGCCCCCCTATGGCCAATGGAAGAGTTTCGATGATGTCTATTGCCCACATGGCGAATAGCCAAGGACCTAGCATTTACGTTAGCTCATTAGGCGGGGCGCTTGGAACCTTTGAAAATCTATAGCATTTGTCGCACTTGCGGGCATAGTCCACGACGTCTTGGTCGAGTGTCGGCCATAAATATCCGTGTCTGAGATCCTTTTTTGCTAGAGTTTTCCCCCGGGTGTGATTGCCACACTCTCCTTCATGTATGTCTAGCAACACGCACTTGACATCGTTGTGGGCTAAACACCGGAGTAACGGAATAGAGAATCTCCTGCGGTAGAGTACTCTGTCCAGAATGATGCAGCAGGATGATTTTCGGGTGAGTGCTTGTTTGTCTTTGCGGTGCTCGGGGAGGATCCCATGTTGTAAGTAGTTCTTGATTGGCGTCATCCACGACTTGGGCTTGTACTCAATATCCATCGTTGCTACCGAATCAGCCTACATCTGATTGATGCTCGAAGAGTCGAGTACTTCAATGGGGGCAAGCCCCATAAGCTGTGCATCCCCGGAGCTTGCTAGTTTGGACAAGGAGTCAGCCTTTTCGTTTTATCCCCGAGTGATGTGTGTTATGAGGTAGTAGTCGAAAATTGGCGAGGAGTTCACGAACCCGAGCGAGGTAGGGGCGAGCCTGCCTCCTTGGGTTGATACTTTCACATCACTTGTCGCACGACGAGAAGTGAATTTGAGTAGATTTGGATCATCTTGATGTTAAGTTCAGTTCCAATTTTGAGTCCTGCTATGAAGGCTTCGTACTCGGCGTCATTGTTGGTAGCAGAAAAGTTGAGTTTCAAAGCATAGCATATTGGATGTGCCTCAGGAGTGATGAGCACGAACCCAGCACCGGAACACCAGTCGCTAGAGGATCCGTCCACATAAAGTTTCCATTGGGGGTTCTGGGGTTTTGGTGTCCTCCGGAGGAGGGTCTTCCGGGATAGTGAACTCCACGATAAAGTCAGCGAGGACTTTTACGAGGATGGCCCGGCGAGGGAGAAAAGTAATCTCGAACTGGCTAAACTCTATGTTCCAATTCAGAAGTCGTCCAGACGCCTCATGTCGTTGTAGGACCTGTTGTAGCAGCTGATCGGTGAAAACTTTGATTGGCTGAGATAGGAAGTAAGGGGGTAGCTTCCATGAAGAGATCAGCAGGCTATAAGCCAACTTCTCGAGCTTAATTTAGTTCTTTTCTGCCTCCGTCAGCCTCTTTCCATTGTAGTATACGGGTCGCTAGACACGTCTTAAATACGTATGAGCATTGAGCTAACCGCCTGGAAGGAAATAGCCAAATAAATGTATAAGCCCTTGTGATCCACGGGTTTGGACAGAATAGGTGGTCGTTCTAAGTCATTCAGGAGGTCTTGGAATGCAGAAGCACATTCCGGTGTCCATGAGAAGTTGCGCTTCCCCTTTCCGAGCAAGTCGAAAAAAGGGATGCACTTGTCGGTTGCTTTTGAGATGAACCACTTAGGGCGGCGACCTTCCCGTTTAAACTCTAAACATCTTTGATGCTCCGAGGGACCTGGATGTCCCGGATAGCTTTGACCTTATCTGAATTGGCTTCGATGCCTCTCAAATTGACAATGAAACCTAAGAATTTTCCCTTCGCAATACCAAAAGATCATTTCAAGGGATTAAGCTTCATGCCATATTGGCGGAGGACACTAAACATTTCAGAGAGGTCACAGACGTGGTCGTTTGATATCCTCGATTTTACGAGCATATCGTCCACGTATACCTACATGGATTTCCCGATCTAGTTCTTGAAAATGAAGTTGACCAATCTTTGGTAGGTGACTCCAGCATTCTTGAGACCAAAAGTCATGATGAGATAGCAATAGATCCAAGGTATGTTATGAAAGAAGTACGATCCTGGTCGGGAAGGTACATCGGAATCTGATTGTAGCCCAAGTGGCGAGTAGGCATCCATGAAGGACAGGTGCTGGTAGCCGGCGGTCGAATCGACAAGTTGGTCGATCTTTGGGAGTGGGAAACTATCTTTAGGGCATGCCTTGTTCAGATCAGAGCAATACACACACGTTCTCCACTTGCCATTTGATTTCTTGACCATGACTGGATTGGAGACCCATTCTGGGTAATAGTCTTCTCGGATAAAACCGTTGTTGAGTAGCCTATCAACCTCTTCTATGAGTGCTGTTGACCTGTCGGTTCCCAGGATTTGACGCTTCTGTCAGACTGGAAGTTGCAAGGGACTGATTGCGAGCCTTTGGCAAGTGACTCCTGGGTCAATACCACACATGTCAGAGTGTGTCCAAGTAAACACGTTGAGGTTGGCTCTTAAGAAATCCACGAGCTCTTCCTTTATTGCGAGGTGGAGTTGCGATCCAACTTTCAAGACCTTTGTCGGGTCGTCGGGGTTGATCGGAACATCCACCGCTGGCTCTACTGGGGTAGCCCTTTTGGAATTAGGCTCTTCGTCCTTCCTTGGATCAGGATCGTCGCAAAGTCGGCAGTGGCGCCTGAGCCAGGACTTAGATGCCTTTGATTGTTATGCAGAGACAGTCTTGGCCCAAGAAGGTGGCGGCACGTTCTTGCCCTTGTCCTTATTGCGTGCGTTCCTCCACTTTATGAGGTAGCAATCTTTTCTTGTGGCTTGATCTCCTTTGACTATATTGATCCCATTCTCTATTGGGAATTTCATCAGTAGAGACCTTGGTGATATACAGACTCGGAATTCTATGAGGAAAGGTCGCCCCAAGAAAGCATTGTATAGAGATGACGTTAATGACCACAAAATAGAGGATGCAGACTTGGCTTCGATCCCCTTCTCCAAGTTCTACAGGTTGGTCAATCATGCCTAAAGCCATGGATCATCGCACGGCAGGGTCTCAAATCTTTGGCCTCCAGTTTCGTTTGGTTGTAGACCGCCTTGAATATGATATTGATCGAGCTTCCTGAGTCATTGAGGATCCTTCGAACGAAACATAGGCCGATTTGAGCAGAGATGATGAGAGGGTCAATGGTAGGTATCTCGATTCTCGTAGACTCCCTCTCACAAAAGACGATATCGTCCCGCATTATCTTCTGAAGTTTGGCGAGGACTAATTCGTCTAGGGTGGAACAAGCTTCATATGTGGTGCGCTTTATAGATTTGGCGTACTTCTCCATTTTGCGGAAGCTGTCGTGCATGAGATGAGGCCCGCCACAGATAGTATTGATCACGATGCCATGTGACCTTGGGTTGGACGGCCCTGGGGTTGCATTTGTAGGAGCAGGAAGTGCGGGCGTTGTAGTATTGATCACAAATCTGACAAAGAGAGCTTCCCCCGTGGCTTTTCTTTTTCTAGCAGAACCTCTGCCTCCAGAAGTATTTATAAAAATAAATATTTTAAATTATAGAACTTCTTTATCCTTGTAAAAAAATTGATTATTTGGCCCTTCCTTATTTTGAGGATAGGATTAGGGAAGAAGAAGACAGAAAGAATGGATGTGAAGAAATGAGAGGTGCTCTACTTGTTTATTTATAGGTCTTACTGGACGTCCTTAGCCATCCAAATTTAGGATTAAATCTGGGTCAGCCACGTCATTGGACCAATCAGAAAGTGCCACATCAGCCTCTGGTAAAAAAGAACCTATAAAACTAAGCCAGCTCAGAAAATAACGATGGAATAATATAAACTGTTCATTCTCGATATGCGCGGCCCATGGAACAAAAAATCCCATGTACTGCGTTGACACAAGCCACCTTGGTGTCAACCCTGGGTCGACACAAAAGGAGTCTGGGTCGACACAAGGTCAGTTGGGTGTTGTTTCGTCTCAGCCACGTATACATTATACAATTATGAATTCTTATACAATCTTGTTATCTTCATAACTTCTTCATTTTAACTCGGTTTTCAGCAAACCAAGTGTTTAATTTCATCAGAAAATTACAACGAACCCATTGGTGCATGCTAGTCCCGTTGTCCAATCCTGAAGTTTATTCTAAATAATATTTAGTTTATTACCCTTTTTTATTTAATCATTGTTTATTAAAATTCGAGGTGTTACATCTAGGATTGAGTTTTCATACTCAACGATGTTGCTGGTTTCGAGATAAATGCTTTCGAGAAAGTCATTGAGTAGGTTGTGGATGTTATATGATGGAAACCTTGGTCGCTTCTTAGAATCATTCTTTTTGTTACGACAACCTCCGTTGTTACCGCCTTGGTTTAGATTATTTTGAGCATTAACATTTACTTTACAAAAACTCTCTCTAATTTGCTTGATCGCAGCAATTGCTTTGAACAGCATTATGTTGTTGTTGATGAGGATATTCGTACTTGCTCTATGCCTATATGCCTCCTCCTGACATAGGTATTGGTTTGCCTTTTGGAAAAAGCATTCCATTGTTTTTGGAGGTCTTTTATCGAGTCATTCACCGAAGTCTGTCTCAGGGTGAATATCGGAAAAGCATCATGAGGATGATGTCTTTCTAAGGATTGTCGACCACCATCACTGCATTTTCGAAGTATTCTAGAAATTAGCTTTTGTGCGACTCTCCATCCCATTACAAGATGTTGGATATGGACATGATATCCCTTGGTATGGTGGCATGCCGGTAGAATTGTTCCACTGGCTTTCTAAATAGTTGATCGAAGGTTGATATACTTTTTGGAAAAAGTTAAAAGAAACATAGAAGTGTCATGCCTTTGAAGAATATAGGGGAACACCCGCATTTCACTTCATCGATGGTGCGAGCAGAAACTATATGCCATTCGTG
This sequence comes from Allium sativum, assembly GCA_030737875.1. Classification (NCBI taxonomy): domain Eukaryota; kingdom Viridiplantae; phylum Streptophyta; class Magnoliopsida; order Asparagales; family Amaryllidaceae; genus Allium; species Allium sativum. The sequence continues at coordinate 309,455,146 of CM060912.1, read as the reverse complement.
TTATTAAGAAACTGTCGGAGGTTAGTTTTCCCTCTAAATAAATAAGGATTGTTGTCATGCTGAACTACCTTGGTCATTCCACGTTTTGAACATCTTCAATGAAAGGATTTCACCTCGAATTAGTTTCTCAATCGTCGTCGGTTTGTCCTTACGACCCTCTTCTGATTTATCGAATCGTAATGGTGAGGTAGGGAGTTACGATATGCGTTTATTAATGACAATCGTGATCCAACTCTTTGTGGTGTCTACGATGTGACCTCCTTTATCGAATGACATCGTCATGATAATTTCGTGGAGGCTGTGCAGTAGTATTTTGGTTTTGGTTAATGGTAGGAGGTGCAAAAAATAAATTTTGGATGTGGCGACATCGGTGCCTCTGTGAGGGGGATCATCCTTGACCTCTTAGAAGGGTTCAGTATCGAACTGATGATGATCAAGTTGGTCTGTTACCTCTATAATGGCGATATCCGCATCATTTTGAGTTAGTCTCCTACGCTTATCCACGTTGCTTTGCCATGATGAAGACATGGAGCTCTCTAATGTATAGTTTAAAGGAGTTGAAGTCCTTGATAAACATTAACTTCGCTCACATGTTGCAGCTAGTGCTTAAGATCGATAATCTGTTTGATCTAAGTATTGAGCTACCCTCGAGTCTCTTCCAATGTCGTCATCATATTTTTAGTCGAATGCTGGTAATCAGAGCATCAGGATTGGAGGTAACCGCTACAACAAGAGTGGCACGAGTTTTATTATCAAAAGGTGGTTGATGCTGTTGTATGAAGAAATCTCCATGGTTATACAGGCAGCGACAGCAACATGAGAAACAAAAGTCTTCTTCGTAACATGAAATCAAGCTACTTTACGTAGATCTTAGCAAATCTTAGGCGGTGGAAACTTAAAGTAATAGAAGTTGGTAAACGTGAGTTATCCTTCATGAAAATACCATAATGTTAGCATCAAAAGTTTGCACAAACACCCAAAAGTTCCAAAGAAAACCAAATTTAAGAAAGTAAATGTAAAACATGATTAAATCAATAGAGATGTAGTAAAACATGACATGAATTTATAGTGGTTCAGCCTTGTTTGTCCTATTTCCACCTTGAAGGTTTTGAATACCTTTATTGCAAGTTTGAGAATTATAAAATCTCAGATAGCTAAGGGTAAACGATTAACCAAAAGATCAATTTCCATTCTAAGCAATTGCTATATATAATTGTAGGTCAATAAAAATGTCTGTGAAAAGTCGAAGGACTGACGGAGGAGTCGAAATAGGATAACAGACGAGAGGTGGCCGTCCTTTGCAAATTTGAAATCGCGTGAAGAAGACTGTCAGAGAGCATGAATTAGATAACAGACGAGAGGTGACCAGTGGCATGCAAAGTAGTAATCATAAATCAATCTGCAGTTTTTGAATGACACAGAGAAGGGAACTTAAATTTTGAGTAGACTTTTAAATGTGTTAGATCTGCAGTTAATTAACCGAAGAACAATTAATTAAACGTTGTTAATGAGGAGCATCTAATCTAATAATAATAAGCAGCTGTGGACTAACAAACATCACAGTGCGACGGGTACACCAAGAACCCGTAAACGGAGAGAAAGACAGCGAACAGGGAGAGCGACGTGCAGCGAATGGCGTACGAACTCATTTCGCAATAATTGCTGTAGAGTCCCGGGCCCGCCAAGTTGGGCTTTAACTTTCGGTTGCTGCACGAAACCGGACACGTGTGAAAATGGTAGCGTTTCGGTTGGCAACTGGTCGCGCCACTTGCGTCTTTTGCATGGTGACTGCTGGACACGAGCCCCCTTTTTAAAGGGTGCGGTTAGGGTGCCGTCACCGTCCCAGCAGATTCGGTCAGATCTCCTCGTGATCGCCCCCCTCTCGACACGTCAGCCTCCTTGACCCGGTTGCGTACAGCCCACTCTTTTGTTTTCTTTCGTACGCGTGCCAACCGTTCATTGGTCGGCACGTGCTGTTATGTTCGAAATATCTGCACCGCTATTAACCATTTCCTTGGTCGTTACAGCGAATCACGCTCGTGTTTAATTTGACTATGCCGTCCTTTGTTCGCATTGAAGAAAATGTGTGTGTTTCGAATGATACATAAATTATGGTGGCCAAAAGCAGCTTCTTGAGCAGTAATAGCAACATAGTTTAATTTTCAGTTTTGCTTTCGTTCATGTTGTTTTCCACAGAAAACCGATGTTACGACGTTCTATTTCCATCCTTAATCAAGTTTCATTCAAAAGTAACAACACTAGGCAGATTCTCCAAACTATATATATGTGCGTGTACGTTTGTATATAAGCATTCTGGAAAGTCAAATTCTATCCGAACCTCCATTATTGCTGAGTCACCCCCCAAGATTTCAAAAAAACGAAGAAACCAGCTATTTTTCTGAGTTGTCCCCCTTCTTTGAAAAAAAAAAGACAAAAATAGTTTTTCTTGCAATAACACCACGAGGTTACTTCATGTACCACGCAGTGACATTGCGTGGTACTTGAAGTTACCTCGCCCAGCCAGTGCGTCGTAACTTTGAGTACCATGCAGTCCCACTGTGTGGTATATGAAGTAATCTCGTAGTTGGGGTGCGAGGTAACCTGATGCTATATAAAAACAAAAAAAGACAGAAGAAGGGCAGTTTTGTCATCAAATTTCTTGGTTCAAGAGGGGGGCAACTCAGCAATTCGGTGTGTCCGAATAGAATTTGCCTGCTGGACAATACTCGTTTTGCAGCACCCTTTTAGCATCTTTATCCTACCGTGAACTAAATTAATTCAAATCCAACAAGATTTTGTAGATGGTTTAATCCACACATATATTGTCATCTATTCAAAATTTGAGCTCGTTCCAACGTTCGTAGAATAATATATTTGATAATTTAATTTAACAGTTCGAATAAATGTCTAAACGATGAAATATTGAGCTAAGATTTTGAAAATGGTACGAATGTCGAAACGAACTCAAATTTTTGACAGATGATGATATATATGTGGATTGAACGTCTACAAAATCTTGCTGGATTCGGATTAGTATAGCTCACGGTAGGATAATGGTTCCCCAGAACGGTCCTTATATATATATATATATATATATATATATATATATATATATATATATATATATATATATAATTTCCTCTCAAAATGGCGAATGATGTCTTGCTAAATCCTCTTTTAACTCATCTCAAAATCAACAACCGGTTAATAAATCGAATCTAAGCTCAGATCTGGTAAATGAAAATGATGCTAATGAAGTAATCGATGATTCTCTTCACTTTGTTCAACCTGCAGATTCATATGTCTTGTTGTCGGAGGAGACTTTTAAAGCTTCAACCAAATCTTGGAAAAAAACAATCGCAGTTCATTTAGTGGATTTCAGGCTTCCTGTGGTAAAGCTTAAGGAGTATATACAAAAGGATTGGAAGCCTAAAGGCAAATTTCGCGTTCATATAGCTCCGGGTTTTCTTTATACAGTTCAATTTGATGAGGTGTTCGATTATATGTTTGTTCTGAAAACATCAACGTACTCTTATTTTGGAAGACTAATGATGGTGTATAGATGGTTTCCTGGTTACGAATTTGATAAATTTTATGCTATAAATGTCCAGATCTGGATAAAATTGCATAACCTGGAAATGGAAATGTGGACGAATGAAGCTTTTTCAGCTATTTCTAGTTTTATTGGGGATGCAATTCGAGTTAATGCAAATACAACGAATAAAAAAGTAACCAATTATGCTAGAATTTTAGTAGGAATTGATTTGGACTCTAAGTTGGTTGATAAAATTCCTATTAAGTTGCATAGTGATACAATGAAGGAGATTGGTGTTGAGTATGAATATGTGCCTTGTAAATGTGATAAGTGTTGTAAATTTGGTCATAAATCGTTTGTTCATGAAGCTTCTAAAGAGTCTGCATGGGTGTTTTAGCAGAAGGAGGATGGATCATCTAATGGAGGAGTTCAGGAAGATGAAAGTATAGAAGATATTGATAATAATTCTAAGAGTGCTAATGATGATGAGAATTTGGATTTTCTTAATTCAGAACAGCCTAATAAATTAATTCCTGATGACTTGGGTCTGGTAGGATCACTTATCTGAAAAGCCTCCGGAAATGGGTGATCAGGATGTGTCTTTTGGGGTTTCAGCAAATTCTAATTATTTAGCAAATGCGAAGGGTAAGAAGAAGGTGAACTTTACAGCTCCTCCTAAAAGAGATTTAAGGAACAATTCTTCTATCAAATGACGATTATGACATGGAATGTCAGAGGGATGAATACTCCAACAAGAATGTGGGATGTATTATCTCTTCCGACAAAATTTAAGCCAACATTAGTTGGTTTAGTAGAAAATAAACTAACTAGATTCAATTTGGTTAATTTTAGGATGCTAGTTCCAAATGGGTGGGAGTTTATTCAACAGGTTGATTCATAGTACTTTGGTAGAATTCCGTTACTTTGGAAATCTGATGTTTGGAGGGTTTCAGTTCTTTCTTCTTCATTTCAACATTTAACAGTACAAGCTAGCAATATAGGAGGGCTTTCTATTGTTTTCACTGTAGTTTATGCCAGTAACAGTTATCAGGAAAGGAAAAATCTATGGCAGCATATAATAAATGAAGCAGGAAATGTCAATGAAGAATGGGTACTCATGGGTGATTTCAACAATTGTTCGTATCATTTAGATAAAAAAGGAGGGCTCACTGTCCCTTTTCAGCATATCAAGGCTATTAATAATTGTATTACTCAGTCTGGTTTGATAGAAATTAAGGCATTTGGGTTTAATTTTACTTGGAGCTGAAGAGGAATAGCTAGTAACATTGACAAAATATTTTTGAATCATGCTTGTCTACCGAAATTTACAGATATGAGAGCTATGTCTTTATCTCAGATGTCAAGCGACCATAATCCTTTACTTTTAGAGCTAATTTCAACAACTATTTCTAAGGGTTTCCCCTTTAGATATGTGAATGATTGGCAGTACAAAGCTGGATATGGTGAGTGTATTCAAAAAGGGTTACATGTTAACAGTTGGGGCTTTCCGAGTTATATATTTCAGGAAAAACTGAATGCATGTAAGATGGAATTGAAACGATGGAATAAAACCAGACCTAAGGATAATGATGTACTAATGTAGGCTGAAATTATGTTTAAAGAAAGTGAAAGGGCTTCTGATGCTGATCCAGAGAACTTGGAGTTATATGAGAAAATGATTGAGGCTAAGAAAGCATTGGCTATTCAAAAACAAATTATATCATGGAGTTTTAAACAGAAGGCGAAGGTCTCTTGGCTGCAAGATGGAGACACCAATTCCAAGTTCTTTCATTCTAAAATTTCAACAAGGAAATATACAAACCATTTAAAAGCCCTGATAAATTCTAAAGGAGATTTATTATTTAAACCGGAAGAAGTGGCGAAAGAGGCTATTAAGTATTATAATTCTTTGTATAATGGCGACAAGATCGGTGAGTTCCCTTCATTCCAAGCTAAATTGATCATAAATGAGCAAGGCCATCAGGTATTCCTAAAATCCATTACTATGGAAGAAGTTAAATATGCAGTGAATTCAGTTCATATAGATACTAGTCCAGGACCAGACGGGTTTAACTCAATTTTTTTTATTTTGCATTGGGATGAGATTAAACATGATTTGTTATTAGCTTTATAAGACATGTTTCAGTCTGCTAAATTGCCTAAAAATTTGAATCACACGTTCAATACTCCTGTTCTACAAATAGAAAACCTTCGGAAATGTCTCATTATAGACCAGTAGCATGCTGCAACTTGTATTACAAATTTTTAGTAAAAATTTGTGTAGAAGAATAAAATGGTTCGTGCCTCATATTGTCTCTGAGAATCAAAGTGCTTTTGTACCGTCCAGATCAATTGGAGAAAACATTTACCTACTCACTGGATGTTAAGAGACTTCAAAAAATAGGGAGTAAGTAAATTTTGTGTTAAAGTTGATCTTCACAAGGCTTATGATAAGATAAGTAGAGCGTTTATTTGCTTTGTAATGGCCAAGATGGGATTTCCTGTTCATTTCATTAACATAATTTACGAGTGTATTTCGACCCCTACCTTCGCTATTATGGTTCAAGGAATTCCTTGTGGTTATATTTCATCAAGTCGGGGCATACGAGAAGGAGATCCTCTATCTTCATATTTATTTTCAATAGCTATGGAATACTTCACATTTTGTATGAATGAAGCGGCTGTTTTGAAGTTGTTTGTGCCAGTCCATAAGTTTGAGCCTTGTGTCACGCGTTTATTATATGCGGATGATATAGTGGTATTTGGGAAGTGCTCACCTCTAAGTGCTAATGCTCTTAGGACTATTTTTGGTAAGTTGGAGAGATTTAGAGGCTTAACTATCAGTTCATTGAAGACTAAGCTATATTTTAGCGCTCCTGCATATAATACAAATGTGATAGCATCTATTTTAGGCTTTCAAATAGGACAGTTGCCAGTTAAGTACCTTGGTGTGCTTTTGTGTTCAGATTATGTGCATTATAACGATCGTCAGTCTTTATTGAGCAAGATTCAAAGTAAAATTCAAGCGTGGGATGCCAATTTTTTGAGCTTTACTGGAAGAGCGGAATTGATTCAAACGGTAATTACTCCTACTATACTATATCGGTTATTTGTGTACCAGTTACCAGAGCATGTGTTGAATAAGCTGAATGTTGTGTGTGCGGATTTTTTCTGCGGAGGAAGTGTTCATAAAGTTAGCTGGGGTAAACTGTGTACACCGAAAAGCGAGAGTGGAATTGGCCTTAAGAATCTTTCGGATCTCAAGAAAGATGCGTGTATCAAAATGATGTGGAAGTTTCTCTTGGCTTTTTCTTTGTGGAGCAGGTGGATGCATGCTAAATATTGTAGTAGGATGCAGTTTTGGCAAATGAGTATTGATAATAATGCTTCGAGTTCTTGGAAAGTTATACTTCGGCTGAGAACAGACGGTAAACAGTTTTTTAATAAAGTGATTTCTACTGGTTCATTTGCTTCGTTATGGTTTGAACCATGGGTGAATTGTAAGTGCTTGGTGGACTTATTACGTCTGTTTAGATTTCAAGCCATTGGGAGAAAGGAAGAAATGGTGTCTTCCATAATGGTTGATGGCAAGATAGTTGCCAGATCACATGCAGCGACGAGAGAAGTATTTAGAGTTGTGGTTAATGGTATAATTCAAAGGGATATGTATGAATGGTGTGAGGGTGATTCGTTCACGTTTCATAGAGCATGGCATTCGGTGAGGGTACGGAATGAAGCAGATGTGGTATACAGAGTTATATGGCATAGGAAGAATGCAAACATGATGGCATTTATAGCGTATTTGGCTGTAAATAATAGACTTTATACTAAAGATAAAATGAGAAATTTTGGAATGATATAAGAGAACTGCTGCTTGTGTAATGAGGAAGAAGAATCAATGTACTATTTATTTTTTAGATGTTCTTATTCTAAATTCATTTGGATGAATATTGCAGAGAAACTGGGTTTGGCAATGGATGGAGAATTAGTTTTGAGGAATGAACCTATTAAAAATATGAGGCAATATAAATCCAAAGATCGGTTGTTTGATGTTGCTTGTGGGTTATTTACTATTGTTGTATACCAAATTTGGTTAGAAAGAAATAGTAGAACTTTTAATGCAAGAGCTGTGAGGAAGGAAATTCATTTAGAGATGATTATGAAGGAAGTTGGTCTACTGGTAAACAATAATGGAAGAAAGACTATTAGATCGACGCAGGAGTTGATTGGCTGAAGAAATGGGGAGTGGACTTATGTGATACAGGCTAACTGATATGTTGTACATTTATCTTTTGTTGTTGTATTGAGAGTGTTAACGAGAGGTTGTATGGAGAGGGTTAGCGAGAGATCTGTTTGGCTTGTTATATTGTAAAGTCAATATATGGATTTTATATGTGCTCTTTTCTCTTATATCGCACCCATTTAGGTTAGGGGGATATAAGGTTTTGATGAGGCGTATAAATGAAGTATATGGTTGGTATAAGAAATAAAGTGTACCAATTTTCATATATATATATATATATATATATATATATATAATGTTCCGATACACCTTTTATAATGCATGTGAATCTCTCCTTGAATTCCAACAACTCATTCCGATTTTAATATTCATTTTTTTTACCTCTCCTATGATTAAATAATATAGTGTAGTGGAAAGAGAGAGAGAAAGAATAAATATTAAAATCAGAATGAGTGACTGGAATTCGGGGGAGATTCGTGGGCATTATAAGAGTTGTAGCAAAACATTGCCCGATAACACACACGAGAATGTTATCAACTGCATTAGGGTAGGTATGTTTTGATTTTGGATTTCAACTAATTATTATGTGTTTACTATGATTTGCTACGTGATGTGGTTTGCGTCTTCGTTTTATTGGGGCTTATAGTTAAGTGTTTGTATTTGTCAAATCTGATATTGTCTGGTCTGAGTGGTGACTTTGGATTTGGATCACCTGTTGTTTGTATATCCTACGCCACTTTCCACAACAATGTAAGTGAAGCTTTTTGGCTCTAGTTTTTATTTGGTAGTGGTGTCCCTATTTGGCTTTCCTTTTCCTTAATGTATTTATGTCAGACGCAAATGTGATGGTCAAGGTTTTTTCATGGTTGCTTTTGCTTAGTAGCAGGACATACCTCTATTGCGTAATGTTCATTGTTCATGCTCCTTCTATGTTGAAGTCGCTGAACTCTACTTTCTTCTTGGCTTACCCTGCTGCTAACCTGTTTTTTTCAATTTCGTTTAAGTCATATTTACCATGAGATTTGGTCTGATGATTTATGATGGTTATGTTCCGGTCAAAATCCTTGCATTGTGAGTTGTTGTCCCTATCAGCGATGATGAGGCAATGACTCTCTGTTGTGAAGGCTTATCTACGAAGTGATGTTCTCTTGAGTACACAGTGTTGCTCTCCTGTTTGGTTTTGTAGCATGTTAGGGCGTGACCTTTGCTTTTGTGGCATGTCATGTTTGTAACAGTAGTTTTACTTTGTATGGCCATGTGATTTTGTATAGTTGGTGTTGCCTGTTTTTAAGTTATTTGTATGCATTGAAACTGTTACCAACTCCCTACGTGGAGTTTGGTGTGTGAGTGTACTCCCTGCGTAGAGATGAATTTTTTTTGTAGTCTAAAAGTGGTGTCTAGCTCCAATGCTGTAATCTTGATAGGATGTTGGTGGATGGCCCACTTTAAAAAGCGAAGTTGTAGTTAGATAGGCTGCCTAACTCCTGTAATAATGTTTTTATCATTTGTTACAATAAAAAGTGTTTGCGGACACTTTGAAAACCGATCAGCTTTGCCAAAAAAAATATCTTGCATACTTTAAACTGTAATCGAAAAAACAGTTAATTCATACAAAGATTTGTTTAATAAATAAAAAACTTGGTAAGACATTGTTAATTTAATTATGGTATACCATTAGTTGGCGATGAGAGAAGCTATTACTGTTTATAATTAAGATCGTGTATTTTTATATTCGCACTCTTCCATCATGCAAAATTGTGTTGCTATTTTTTCATTTAGTATTGCATAACGAACCATAATGGATATGAGTATTATCTATAAATTAATTTTAGTTTCTTTTTAAGTGGCGATAGATATTTTTTAGGTGTGTGTAAATAGTAATATACTTTTTAAACCTCGTTTAACAATACATATGCAATATTGTTTTTGTTTTATAAATACTTCTATAAAGTGATTTAAAAAGTGATTTGAAAAGAAATTGTATTTCTAAAAATGGTGTAATTGAGTTCTGTAGTAACTAAGATATTGATTTTGATGACAATAGCATATGATATTATGTAAATGTAAGTATTAATGTTTTATCAAGTTATACAATATATAATGAAGGATATTAAACAAGTGTTAAATAAGAAGACTATATAGCATTCAAGAGGCTGATATAAACATTCAAGTGTTAGAGATGAACACTCACGAGCTTGAAGAATCAAAATATCAAGATATAAAGAATATAGTCATAATCTCAAAAAGCAATAGACAACATTGTTAAAGTTTCTGATAGAACTACTTCGATCTTTTTCTCTCTATTTTCAGAAGATTTTCAAAATTTCTAATTTTCTAAACAATTTTTCAAATATCCTTTCAGTGGTTCTCAAAATGATTTCTCTATATTCTTTTAAATGTCCTTCAAACTTTTTATTTATTTAAAAGTTCATTATATTTTAATTATAAAAGCACAAGGTCTTTAACATTCTCAACTAAGTATATTTTACTCTCTTACATTTGATCAAGAATATATTGAGTATGTAACAACCCATTTTCTATAGCCCGAAGACAAACGCTACAATGCTTCAGTCATCTATTGTGTTGACCCCCGGCAATAGGAAATAGTTTGTTAATTTACCAAATCATCAAAAATCACAAGAATGTTCAAAACACTTCCTTCTTATTAATATTCATTGCATTACCCTTCGCAAAGCCCCTTTCCGATCAAATATAATTATTACAAAACATAACTTATGAGAGCAACATATGAAGATGCCCTCTCAGTTGATCAGAGTCAAACATATATTGGCATAACGTATGTGCCATTACATACAGTTGGATTTAAGGAAAAAACAATGGAAAGACACTCATATAGTAGCTATAGCCTCCGGTACGTCTTCGGAAGCTTAATCGAAGAAGCAGAACCCGAAAACCCTTACCCTCAGCTAACTCAATTGAATACCTGAGAATTAAAAGGAAAAAAAATTCGAATCAGTCAACGGACTGGTGTGAATAATAATTCATCTACCTTATCCAAACAAGGTATTTAGCGAGACCATACCTCATAGCGAAACGGATTTCCCCTCGCAAATACTGAAGCTTATGACCAAGCCTATGTTCCTGCACTTCCAATGCTTAGAACAAAAAAAAATAACAATTGTTAAAAGTGCAACAAACAAAGTGTTATGGATTTCCCACCTTGTTATTTTAACTAGCTGCCTAACGGTTTCACGTATGAATATTTATACAAGGTAACACTTTGTTTTCTTTTGGTTTGATTTTCATAATGTGCCTCATAGAGTAATTGTCTGATAGGCAACGGAACCAAATTCTGAGATGTGGATTAATTATCACACACCTTCATTGTTTTACCCTCGTATAACATTGAACCCCTCGATTTTAAGGTGACACGAGTAACCCTCACATACACTAGATGACGCAAGTAATCCCGGCCACATGGTTTTACGCTCAAATAACCAAGAAACCCTTAATTATAACGATTAACCATCTCGGTATTTAGAATTATTATTGGTGCACCCAATATCCTTTTCATTTATCCCTATGTGTTCATTCATGTAAAAACAAAACAAGGTTTTCCGCCAAGTAAAAGCAAAATTCCAAGCCTTCATCGGGCAAGATGTCGCATCTAAAGTGTTGTATCAGTACTTTACCGATAGTCTAATATGTGATTGATGGTCTGAAACCCCTTCGACCCAATCCCTTTTCGACTCCTCCATTTGCATCGAAAACTAGCATGGAAAAACCGCATGAACCCAAGCGCAAGCAAAGCAATATCAACGAAGTGGAAGCCCAAATACATCTTATGTCATCTAGTGACATTTCAAGTACCAAACTTATCGAAAGGAGGCGGAAGAACTTCCGACCATTCTGAAAGGTATTTGAACATATTGAAAGGAGGTCACAGACACTCCCCACCATTCTGAAAGGACTTTTCGAGTGGGATTGTGGCATTTATAGAGAAAGATGTAATAACCCGGAAAATCGGACCAATTTAAAATTTTTGTTTTGGCAATTTTAATGGATTTTGAATATTTAAATGATTTATTTTAAATAATAACGACTAGAAATTTATTTTGAATAGAATTAGAACGTATAAATTTATTTAAATCGAAATTAGAATATAAATATTTATTTTAATTATAAAAGGAATTGAAAATAGCGCGGTAGTTTGAAAATTCGATTTCAAATTTCAATTGAATGTACAGGATTCAAAATAAACCGGATTTTAGTAAAACCAGAAATATTTGAATCTGCTTGAAAATATCTTTCCAATGGATGTGAAAAATTCAGTATGTCCAGTTGAAAATTCAGAATAGTCGCTATGGAATTTATATAATATATAGCACTTAAAAATAGCGATTTTGCAAACGGCCTCCGTTTTCGACGAGACCAATTATGTTGGATCCGGAATGTCAAATTATTGCTAGATTCCAATTTTCATAATTTTTGGAACTAATATGTGAGCATGTTGAATTTAAACGTGTTTGGTCAATTCAGTTTGAATTTAATCGACTTGAAAATAACCGTTTTTCAAACGGTCTCCAAATTCAATGAAATTAGTTTTGTTAGGACCGTATCGTCAAAACATAGTTAGATTTATTTTTGGGAATTTTTGGAGTCAGTATGTGGCACCGGTAATTTAAAATGTGCGGTTGAATTTAAAATATATTGATTTATATTTTAAATTTAACGGAAACTGATCGAAACCATCAAATTGGCTTACGGGACATATCCCATTGCGTTCGGAATGGGGGTAATTAGCTTGGGGCAAATCCGATTTGGAGTTCGATTTAAAAAGCAACTTTTTTGGAGAAAATAATAATAAATAAATTATATATATATATATATATTCATATATCCCCCCTCTCCTTCTTTCTCTCAGCCTCAATCTCTCCTTGTCGATCTGGATAATAGAAAAGAAAATAAAAACAAAAACAAAACAAAACCGACGGAACCCTTCAACGCCGCCATCGCGGCCAGCGCCGCTCCACGCCAAAGGAGCACCACAGCCCCTCGCCGAACCCCCCTTTGACAACCGAAATCGCTGCTCTCCCCCTCCTCCTCGTTTAAATCCTAAACCGAGCCCCAATCCACTGACCGCCGCCGCCGTGGGCTCCAGTCTGCTTGTGCCACCTCCATTTCTCCTTCCCCCTTCGACAACAACCCCTCCGCCCCTCAGACCCCCCTTCTGCAAAAAAAAAGAGGTAAATACCATTACATTTTATTTTCTGTTTTGTTTTAAATAACGTTGCATTGCATTTCCTGTTTATATATATATATATATATATATATATATATATATATAACATTGAGTTTTATTTTCTGTTTTTCTTAATAAATAACATCGAAGTAAAAATGTAATTTTTTATATGAAAAGCATGTTTTAAAAATGTGTTTTTTTTAAATATATATAGCGTATATAAAAATGTGTTTTATTATATATAAAGAGCGTTATTAAAAACTGAATTTTTATATGTATGTTGTAAGATAAAAATTTGATTTTTATTATCTAGACAGCGAGATAAAAATGTAATCTTTATATATACAACGATACGATTAAAAATATGAATTTTAATATGAAAAGCATGAAATAAAAATGTGATTTTTATTATGTGAAGAGCAAGATAAAAATTAGATTTACATATGTGTATATATATAGCGAAAACAAAGATTAGACTTTTATAATAGAAAAGATTTGATTTTTAAATATAAAAAGACTAGATTTTTATAATAGAAAAGATTAGATTTTTTTATAGTGAAAAGATTAGATTTAAATAGCGAAAAGATATGATTTTTTTTAAATATAAAGACATGATTTTAGAAAATATAAAAAAAATGATTTTTATATATGTAGCAGCGTTGTATAAAAATTCGATTTTTAGTTATATAAAAGTACGATTTATTAGTTATATAAAAATTCGATTTTTATTATATATATAGCGATATAAAAATATGATCTTATATATATATATATATATATATATATAGCGATATAAAAATGCTATTTTTAAATATATAAATATCATATTAAAAATGTGATTTTTACTATGAACAGCGTGGAAAAGATTGCGTTGGAATTACGGGCGAATCCAAACGGTTCAGAGATTTAGAAATAAAACTGGAGGAGTGGATCCCAAAGGTGATAACTTCTCACTCTAATTTATTTTCTAGTTAAATATATATACTAGGATGTAGACGGTGTTTAGTAGCACCCGACACCTTTGTTTGAAACCATGTTTGTTTGGTTGTTTGGTTGATTGGTTTATTTGTTTGAAATTGGTTTGGGAAGTGAAATGAATTAATTAGAATTGGTTTGTATATGGCATGAGCCATTATTAGGCAAGGGATAAGGCTAGACCTTATCCCGGTTCTAGTATCGCGTCGTTATGCTGCCGAAATTTTGTAAAAATGTTAGAACGATAAAAATATTATTTTTATTGTATAAATGAACTGTATAAAATGTTCATGAGTTGAAATAAATATTTTATAGTCAAAAATAAATATTTTAACGAGTATATGAATAAAATAAATATTCATTTACAAATCGGACGATTTGTTTATGTACACACAGTTAACTAACATGTATTAGGATGATATATTTTACACATCGCCCAATTGCACAAATAATAATTAGTGTTTGTTGTTTGAAAACCCCACACAGGTATTGGGATGATATTGGACATACACTAATCCCAATATTTAGTTGTATGTCAATCGATGGGTTGACAGACTGTTGTAAGCGTTAATTATTTATATTTAACGCTTATGCAGTTGTGTAATGCACTCTGAATGATGGTTGACTGTGTTTGATTATTGTTGTGTACATGTGTATATGAAATCCATATAAATGAAATTATATGGTAATTGACTGTGTCTGATTCCAATTCAGAAAGAATAAATATTTGAAAATAATGAATATTTTAAAATAAGGAATATTTTAAAATAATATTCAGTAATGGATCAAAATATAATTTTGATGTCCGATTTGGGATGGACACGAAAATATTTAAATATTTAAATATATAAAGCCGTGTTGATTAAATTAACGTCATTTTAATGTGAACGATATTTACATCGATTTTATTCATTTTTATAACGAATATCGAAAAGGAAGTGATTTCAAAATCTAATGTTTTGAAAATATTATCATTTATATATTCATGATATAGAATATTCAATTTTGATTTAAAATTGATTACGAAGTTGAAATCATTTGAAAATGAATTTAAAACGATTTAAAAAATACGTTTTAAATGGAAATCGATGAAATATATATAATATATATATTATATATATTTAATGGTTTGAATAGAATGTGCCGCGCCGCGGCAGTTCGCGAATTTCGAACATTGACTTAGAATTGACATTACGGGAGATCCGACCATCGGATTCTCCTAAAACCGGAACCGTTGGGTTCGTATCGAAAAGATCTTTCCAACAAATACAAGAGATTTGAAATCTAACGATTGGATTTGGAATTATGTCCAAATCAAATTGGGAAAAGATCGTAAGTGCAGTTCGATGACCATTTATGGAAATCGACTGAAAAGGCCTTGATAAAATCATTAAAAATATTAATAATTTGTGTAAAATCATAATAAATGATTTGAAAAGAAGCGGGATGAAAAATTCCATATTTAAAAAGATAAAAATATATTTTTATCGAAATGAACTAGTTATGAACTAGAATTATAATCCAATATTTTTAAATAAATAAATTGGATTTGAAAATGGGTTTTAATATAACCAGAATTTCCAATATATGAATGGGAATGGATTTGAATCGAAATTATCTTCGGAATATTTCGATATTGGATTCCGTGATTATACGGATATTGTGGAGGAATATGGAAGATATATATATATCGTTATTCCCAATACGATATTTGTTGATTTCAGAATTTGATATTGAATATAAGCCGATATAGTTTCTATTTAGAGCCTTGTATCTAATATCAAATTGGTTTTTGGTTTGTCGTGAATGGTGTCTTAAATAGCACTGTTCTTAAACCCATTTGAGGAAAGCATAAATCTTTTTATAAAGATTTAGTGAAATTTTCCAATTAAGTAAATATTTAATTGGAATTGAATAAAAGAAATGGGATTTTGGGTTGTCGTGAACGGTGTCTTCAGTAACACTGTTCTTAAACCCCGTTTGAAAGGAATAAATCTTTTAATTAAAATTATTAGAGTTTCCATCTACATTTGGTAATTGGAATAAAATGGAATGTGAATTGGGTTTATCGTGAACTGTGTTTTAACGACATTCGTTCTTTAACCCGATTTACAGGGAAATGTGATTTGGAATTTATAAATCTTTTAATAAGATTTAATGGAAATTTTCCAAAGTAAAGATTTTCAATTTAATAAAATAAATTGGAATGGAATGGAATTCGATTTGGTAATAATCGAAGTGAATTTCTCTGGAGGAAGACTGCTAATATATATGGAATTTAAAAGGCTTTGTCGTTATTCCATTATATTATTAGTCGGATATGGAAGTTTATATCAATTATATATATTGATTTGTTTTCCGTGAAAACTCCATAATTTATGGAATGTGATTTTGGGTTTATTGTGAGCTGTGTTTTAAATGACATTAGTTCTTTAACCCAGTTAAAGACAGGATTTATTTCCTGAATTTGAATAATCATTAAGTAAAGATTTTTGGAGATTAAAACTAAATGGAGTTTTAATGAATCTTTAATTAGATTGGGATGAGAATGTGATAATTTAGAGTATCAAATTCATGAAATGATCGAGAATTGAGTACCACCAGTTTTTCTCCAAGCGATAGTTAAATCTTTAATTAGATTTGAACGTGAAATGGTAAATAATTTTACCGATAACACCTAGTGTTAGAGATGGAGTATTACCAGTTTTGCTCCATAGGATGAATAGGTTGGGACTGGGTAAAATAATAAATGATTACTTCGGTAAGGTTCGCTAATCCCGACTAGTTTGGATAACCTTAATTTGGTTTGAATTGATATCCAAAGGAAGATTAAAGAATAAATTTAAAAGAATTTATCTTTGATAAAATTAATGGGAAACTTTCCCTAAAAATAAGAATATTTGAATAAAGGAATATTCTGGATTGGAATGAGGCGTATGTTGTGTTTTTATAGCACTTGTTTATAAGATACGCGAGTTATTCAGAAAGACCGGGTTTATCTCGTTCTGAATAACTGAATCGACAATAAGTCGACGATGAAGACGGTGGTTGAAGACCGGAGGTCTTCACATCGTTTGGATGATTACTGATGTCTTGATTGGGCTGTACACCCAAGACGAGGTAATAAGTGGTGATCGTCCAGACGTACTTGGAGATCCACCGGATATGCGAGGACCTCTCTCCTGTATTGGACATATGGGATGGGGAATAAGGTGCCTCCGGTTTCGTTCAGACCCAGAACGAACTAGTAAATGGATGTGTGTCTGACATTGGATTCCATTCTGTGTGATTGATAGACATCGGTTGCATAGAGTGAATTGCCTGTGTGGCATGCTGAGATGCAAATGATCAAGGCTTCTGTTGAAAAGCAGAGTCTTGTGGTTAATGATCAAAGCGCGACTTTAATATAGCATAGCTTTGTGTATAGCGTTGATTCGGGAGCCTCACACCCGGTGTGAACCAGAAACGGGAGAGGACTTCGGGGAGGACATTCGTTTCCGTTTAGCTAGGAGTGGTGTCATAGTATGGAGCCCAGACATTTTTACTTATGTGGATGATGGATAGCGAGGCGCCTCGGTTATATCGGTCACTACGGGGCCGATGGATTATATGGTCGACGTACTGACCATTTCGCCCCATAGGGCGGGGAAACGTATTGTTCAGACATTTTAATCTACTTCGTGTGGACCGGCCTTAACGATCCAAGGGTCACTCGAGCTCTGATCCTCAGACATGGTAGGCTAGATTGTCTCGAAGCGGTAAGGACGATCCCTTGCCTTGGTTCACAGATGGAAATCCAACTTCCAATATGACATTGTGCGCTTTTGATTGTAAACCTATATGTGGCGGCATAGTGGCATGGGACGCTCATGTCGCCTATAATTGATACATTATGATTGAAATTGTTTTTGAAACATATATGCAATTATAATAGTATCAAAATGATTTGTTTTAAAAGTACCAAGCATGTTTAGCTATTATAAGGTAGAACTGTATCCTCTGGCTTGCGTTGCATTGTGTGATGGGATCTGGGTCTTATAAAAGCTTCATTTTTCCAAAAAGCATGGCGCTGTTTTGTTATATGCCTGGTATTCTTGGGAGAAAGCCCGTTACGTGTTATACGGCGTGGTCCCTTGATTTACTTTATTTTAAAGTAAAGATTTAATAATCGTTTTTAGTTCTCACACCAGTCACATGACTGACGTGGAGTTTATTGTTTTAACCTAAACTCTGGTGCCCCTATTTTCCACACGGGCAGCTAGTAGTTTTGGTTTTGCAGATTTATATTCACAGGATCCTGGTTTACAGCTGGAATGATATTCAGAAAGCTCTGTATCTGTGTATCTCTTTCGGTTGTGTTTTGTATTATTTTCCGCTGCATTGTAATTTGTAAATCTCTGATATTTATCAAATGTATATTATTTGTTCATACTCTGTATATTCTTATACTCTGATGTGAATTGTTGTAATAAGCAATGAAATGTTCTTTTGTTTGTGTTCTAATTTGTCGTGTTCTCAGACAATCCGTTCTTTCTCTTCTCTTCGGAGACCGGGGAGGTTCGGGACGTCACAAAAGATCAGAAAAACTATTGCAGTACTATTTATGGATAAACTTTTCACCTACTCTAATACATTTGTCGAAATCTTATTAGATGTCATAAATAAATTTGGAACCCGACAAACTTTTCCTTCCTACATGGTTGCCTAAAAGGAACAAATATAGCTTAATATCATTACGCCTTTAATAATATCTAATTTCATCTAAGCCTAGCCAACTTTGAAATTTTAGATCAATTGATTTGTACTTGGAAAAATCCCATAAGTTCATAGGAAATTCATATAAGTTTGGAAGTTCGTGTGATTAATAACCTATCTCTCAAAACCCGCTATAAACATCATATGTAAGTTTCAAATTGGCTGGAGATGTTATAATTTAGGTTTTTCCCGAAAACCCATTCAGATAACACGCTACCCATGTATGTTAAGCAATTCAAGTATTACTTCACCCGAGCAAGACATTAACATACAAACAAACATGAATGAAACCATGTGAATCATTAAATCATTTCAGGTATTGCCTAATAATCGAAAACGCAAGGGTAAGAATTATTATCACCTTGATTAGTGTTGTGTCATTGAGACTTGCAGTAGTAGATCCTAGAGCTTTAATTTGGTTTCCTCTTTTCCTTAAACTTTAATAGACGACCTATAAGAGGTAATTTTAGTTTTGTGAAAATAAGGATACAGAGGACTAAGATGTATAAAAGATGTTATATAAATGGTTGCGCTTTTCCCATTTTACCCTCTACATAGACCTTCAAGAATTTTAGTTCACTTATTAATTTCCTAAGACCAACCCTTGTTTATTTATAAGCACAAATATGAACCCAACATTCTCATTATATTATTCTTATCTAATTTACCCAATTAAATATTTTGAATAATGTTCGCCAAAATAAGAGATGCTACATCCTCCCTTCCTTAAAAAATTTAATCTTGAAATTGCATCAAAGACAAAAACATTCATAGAAAGCAACAACAATACTAACTGTACAAGTGTAACCAACTAGTTACTAAGTCTACAAAACAATATAAACTTATTACTAAGCAAATCAGGAAAAGTAACCCTCATTTTGTCTTCTGCTTCCCAAGTATAATCCTTAATGTTATCGCTCCACTGGACTTTTACCAGTCTAACTGTCTTGTTCCTTAACTTTTTTTCATCACTTGCCTTAATCCGAAGTAGTTGTTGCACAAAGGTTAGACTTGGTACCGCTACCAATTCTTCCAATATCCTTAGGTCAATGACAATGTCTGGATCCTGTAAATACTTATGCAGATGTGAAACATGAAACACGTTGTGGGCGCCCGCCAAACTATCTGGTTGTTCCACTCGATACGTGAATTTCTAATTCTCTCTACTATAGCAAAGGGTCTAACGAACCTTGATACTAGGTTCACAGACTTATCGGAAAAAAACTACTCCTTTCATAAGTGATACTTTGACAAACACCCAGTCTCCAATAATGCACTCGATGTACTTTCGCCTTTCGCCCGCTAACTATTCTTCCTTGATTGAGCTTTCTTCATCCGGCTCCGGATTAGCTCTACCTTTTCTGCAGCTTTCCTAACTAATTCGGGACCAAGTACCAACTTATTGTCGATCTCTAGCCAATAAGAAGGCGATTTGCACGGCCTTCCGTACAACGGTTCAAATAGTCCTATAATAGCCTAAAAGTTGTTGCTATAGGAAAACTCAACCAAATTCAAATAGTCTTTCCATGAGCCACCGAAGTCTCGAACACGTGCTCTCAACAAGTCTTTGAGTACCTAGTTGACCCTCTCCGTCTGCCCACCCGTCTATGGATGAGACGTGGTGCTCATTTTAACCCATAGCAATCTAAAAACTATTTCAAAATTTGCTAGTAAATATGGGATCTCTATTTCTTACGATACTACTAAGAATTTCAAGAAGTCTAATTGTATTCTTCGTGAATATATCTGCCAACACAAGAGCCATCATAATGGCCTTAATAGGAATAAAGTAGGCACTCTTGGTCAGTTGATCGAAGATGACCCACAGACCCTCATTTTTTCTTTTAGATCTTGGTAATCCATCGATGAAATCCATGGATATATAATCCTATTTTTAGACTAGAATATCCAATGGATGAAGCAAACTGTTAGGCTTTGATGCTCAACTTTCACCTGTTGACAGTTCATGCACAATTTACCCATAAGCTAACATCTTCCTTCATACCATCCTAAAAGAAAATCCTCTTCATGTCTTGATACATTTTGGTATCCTAGGATGTATCGTGAACCTAGACCGATGATATTTCCAAAGAACCTCCTTCGTAAGATTGCCAATGTCTGGAACTCACAATCTTCCCTTCTTTCTCAACCATCCATATGGATAAGGCTATGCAGTTAAAGCGCTCAACGGATCCAATGCGGCGGAGGTACAAAAAGTTATAGCGGGGAAAAAGCGAGGAAATAGCAGGATATAGCGGATGAGTCTAAATAGCATATAAAAATCATATTTTATGCTTTTACAAACATATAAATGATAAATAAATGGAAAATTAACATTCAACTTAATTATAATTAGTACATTCTTAATTTTAAATAAAAGCATATGCAAATATATGTAAATAAATGTAAACTTTTATTTAGCTTGATTAAATTTAATAGAATATTGTAGTATTTTCTATCCTGAAAATTATATGTTAAAAAATTATATTGAAAAAAAACAAATTTTACAAATTCATAATGTACAAATGTCACTTTCATATTCATTTCTTTTATAGAAGATACAGTAGAATATAGCTAAAATAATAGGATATATCGGAAATATCGGAATATAGCAGCGATTAAAGAGGAAAGAATATATCAGAGGCTATTTGAATATAGCGTAGCGGTAGAAATCCGCTACACGATATAGTGGAAATATGGCGGGGTAATAGCGGGGCATAAACTGCACAGGGCCAAGGTCAAGATCCTTCAGGTCCTTTGTCGCTTCATCTTAAATACCCCTGATCCTCTCGGCTAATATGGGATCGTCCATTTTATTAGAAGCGATTCTTTTGATCAAAACCGGTCAAACCTCCAAACACGATAATATTGTTGTGCTTCTGCTCGAACTTTCTATAGATCTGATCCACACATCACACGTTGTTAAGGATTTTAACTTTTTACATTCGGACAGCATAGCCAACACAAAATCCTGATGTTTCCTACTAAGGGCACTGGAAAACTTATTCCTTTTTCTTGGCATATACTCAATGCTGAAATCATAAGTTGCCAAAAAGTCAAGCCACCTCTACTGTTTCAAATTCACTTCCTTATGTGAGAACGAATACTTAAGAATAACTCAAACCTTACTCCTAGCAAGGAACGTCTCCAAAACTTCAAAGCAAAGACGACAACAGCTAATTCAAGATCATGCACTGGGATCAACTTATTTGGTGATGCTGATTAGAAGCATATGCTATAAACTTCTCTTTTTGCATGAGGACTTCTCCGTACCCAATTCCACTAGCATTAATGCACACTACCAAATCCTGATTGTCAGCCAATACCATCAAAATAGTGAGGTTGGTCAATTAGTGCCTTCATCCTTGGAGCGCTTCCTCATAGTTTTATGACCAGTCAAACTTAACGTTCTTTCTGATTAGTTCGGTAAAAGGTGTTGCTATCCACGACAAATTCTTGATGAACTAATAGTAATATCTATCCAATTCAAGAAAGTATCTTATCTCGGTGACACTCATCCTCTTCCAATTACCAATAGCCTCGACTTTAACTGCATCCACAGATAAACCCTTCTCCCGATACCACGTAGCTAAGGAACTTCACCGCTTTCTCCCATAAGTGATGCTTCAAAAACTTAGCCTTCGACTGGCGTTCTCTTAAAGTATCAAGTACAATTAGAAGATCGATTGCGTGAAGTCTCTCATCCTTGGAATACACTAAAATGTCATCTATGAAGACTAACACAAATTTATCTAAGTGCTCTCGAAAAAATCAGTTCATCAAATTGACATAGAATGAAAGTGCATTAGTTAAGCCGAAATGCAAGACCATCCATTTGTAAGATCCATACCTCGTACGAAACGCGATCAAAAGAATGCTCTCTTCCGCTACCCGTAACAGATGAAAACCAATAGCCAAGTCAAATTAAGAAAATGTCTTAGCTTTGCTCATCTGTTCAAACAGGTCATTGTTTATCGACAAAGGATATTTGTTTTTTTACCGTCTTTTCATTGAGCTTTAGATAGTCAATGCAAATTCTCAAGGATCCATCTGGATTCTTCAAAAATATGGCAGAAGCACCCCACAGTAAACTACTTGAATGGATGAAGCTCTTTCCCTTTAAATCCACAAGTTGCACATTCAAATCTTGAATCTATGTAGGTCTCATTCAGCTCGGTAGTCCACTTACGGGTTCCGCTCCTGGCATATGGTCGATCTTGAATTTGATAGCTCTTCTTGGCGGATAACCTTGTAATAGGTTCAGAAACATCTATGAACTACTTAACAATAGAAACTCGCCTTACTTTACCTTCGAAATTCATTGCTCCTAGCAAAGAAAACAACTTATGAATAGTACCCTCCATCGAATACAAAACCGATCATCATTATTAGGACATTTTAATGATATAGTCCTATCTTGGAAAAATATCCTAATGTCATAATGATCTGACCAATCCATACCTAAAATGATTCCAAAGCCTTCGAAATCAAATATGTACAAATTACACGTAAAAGCATATCCCAATATCTGAAATTATAGGTTATTGCATCTCGTTCCCAAAGTTGCGTAACTTCATATAGGATTTTCTACCCTAAAGGAAGTAATAAGGTATGATGGTTCAATGATAACCTATTCGCTAAACAAGTAGGGATAAAAGAGTGTGATGTACCAGTATCAAACAATACTCTAACATGTATGTTATGAATCAAAAGCGTACCTTTAAAAATGGGTTTTCGTTTACCCGCGTCAGTGGGTCTACAAGCATAAGGTTCCAAAGCAAGCAACATCCCCCTAACTACTTTCAGACACTTATTCTTAAAATGCCCTATTTGGTTGTAATTATAGCACTAACACCTTGCATTACGTCAGCTTTCTTGGGTTTAGGAGCTTTACATTCATTGGCATAATGTCTTTTCTTATCAGATCTATAGCAAGTAACATCTGCTTTGTTCTTCTTTGCCTTTCCCCTTTTGAGCCTTGTTTCCTATGAGGAACTTCCACTTTTCCTAGAATTCCCGATTATCAGAAGGCGTAATATAATCATCCAAGAGCCCCTCATTGTGAATGGTTATTTCCACCATTACATCATTAAAGTTTCTAAGATGTGGCATTGTTGCCAGATTGGGTCTTAACCCTTTAATTAATTTCTCATTCCATTTAATGGTAGCGTCGATTATCCCTCGAGCATATTGAGACAATTTGTCGAATCTAATAGTATATTCTACCACCATCGTCTCCTTTTGAACCAACTTATCAAATTTTCGTAGCAACATGGACTGGGTTGCCTCTAAAACAAATCCAACCCTAAGTATCTACTGCAAATTATCCCAAGTAAATTGCTCCGTCGGAACCCCAATGGTGACTCCGTACTGCCAATGCAGGCATTGCCTTGAAGCTGTCTCAAAGCTAGTCTCCTTTTCGAGGCATCATCGAAGCCTAGATTGCTGAAAATCCTCTCGCAATGTAATATCCAAGCCTCTACTATGCTTGACTCTTCCATTCGGTTGAAAGGCTTTCTTCCTAGACTCGTATAGTCCTTACTGAACTTAGCATAGTTGTTTCAAACTTGCACTATTCGATTGGCTCCTCCATCTACAGCCGCAGCAACTCCAGCTTGCATTATCTGAATAAATAATTGGCATATGTTCTCCATCCCACCTAAAGAACTGTACTATCTTGGGTCTCACTGGTTCTTGGCTGTTACCGTCTGTAGTGTTGCTCCTACCACCGAGATTTAGTCTTATGCTCCTTCTCTCCATGTCTTACTTTGTATCTGTAGATAAAATTTTAAATAAATTTATATTTGCTTATATTTAATTATTTTTTGTTCCAGTTTACTGTGTGTGTTTCTGTGACAGGTATACAGGTTACTTAGACTGGATTGGAACACAAGAAGAATCGATGTGTTAGTGTCAGTGAATGTAATATGTAATTGAGGCTGTATAACTGATTGATACTGAGTGAAGTGTAGTGAGGATCTTCTGTATATGAAATTGATTTAAACATGAATGAATAGAATTGTACTATTATTTGTAATAAACAAATTGATAAAATTATATTTTTGTTGTCTGATTCAATTTGTCTTTTTTGTTTGAATTCTTTTAATAGTACAATTTCATATGATATATATTCAATGTGTCATGTCTAACAGAAATATCCAAACATATTTACGCGAGTTATAAATAGTGGAGTAAGGATATGTACTATTTCAAATGCTGAAATAAAATATTTATTTAAATAAAAATACTGTTTGAATATTCAATTCTATGTGATATTATTCTATTAAAATAAATATTTATTTCTGCATGTGATGTGAAATATAGAATAGTACTATTTACAAACACATTTATAAAATAATATATATGTTTATTACCATCAAACAAAAATCTTACTGTTATACTCAACAATAATGTCTATTTTTCCTCCTAATACCCCAATCAAATATAAATTGATGAGGGTTCACTTATACCATTCTACCGTTTTCATGCGAAAACCTTGTAATCCTTTATCATCTCATTCTCAAATATCGTTCCTCGTAAATAGGTCTGAACTGCCTTTTCCATTTGCGAATAGATCCTTATCCTTCCTCATAGTTTGTTCTGGAGTAGGAAATAATGTGGGTTCATTTTGGAATGAAGTCATATTTTTGATGCCTAATTTTTTGGCTTCCACCTTTCTCTGATTAATCACATTTAATGCCTCCATTCACAGTATTTGCTCCTTATGGGACCTCAAGTCACGTAGGATACTTCTGGCATAAACGGTTCTGAAGCTCCCTATTCAAATCCAACCAATTTATTATTTTGTCGGTTTCTCGTCGTACCAGAAGGGGTAATGATACTCTTTCTTTATTATTTTCAAGTCGATGAGAAGCAGTTGCGATCTATTTTCCTTTATAAGATGGTGGTGGTTTCCGATTTCTTTTTTCGAGCTTATGCTCTACACTTTGGAAACATTGTTTTGTTTCATAGCGTTTTCCCCTAATACATGATTGTTATCATTCAGTATTCATTAAATATCCTTTGAGGCATACACGATCCTTCATAAACCATTACCAGTTCTTTTATACTTGATATCCATTCGTACTTTTTCTTAAAAGAAATTCACCTTAAATAAAGGAGATTAGGGGTTTCGGAGGATCAAGTCCTTCTAGCGGCTAAAAATGTTAGCCAAATATATGGTTAACACCTTAAAACTATGTATTTCAATAGATTTCTTTACTTGCGAAATGAGTAGATTGAACTTGGAGATCATTTCTGTAAAATAGCTCTTGTCAAGTGCTTCTGATGACTTCCGAAAGTGAATTCTTGTAGAAAATAAGATAATGATAAGATATCGATGGAGCATGGGGTTGAAAACCATCGAAGGATAGCTTGAGTTTCCTAAATAATATGTTTTGGTTGACGTTAATTTACCGATTTTGGCATGGACCTTCCGGTTGGGCTTTTAACCTTCGGTATGGTGATCTTAAGTTTTGGCAGTTAATAGTCAGATCGGTATCTTAGACTTCCTTTCGGTAGGAGGGACAAAGGGTCTTTCAGTCTTACGAAAGGGGATGTTGGGCTTCTGTGAATTTTGGTCACGCTTTAGAAACGATCAATTAGTTTCGATGTTACATGGTTTACATGGTATCGGCACAATTGGCGATAGATCTCCCAGTTGTTGGGATGGGGATCTTATACCCTTACATGACTTGGTTATCTTAGGCAACCATCGGTAGGTCATAAATTGTGGGGTTCAAATGATCCAATCTCAAAGTAGATAGCATTAACTTATTCTGATCTTTGACCTTTCGTAGACTTCTGAAGGGCATTTGGTTTTCGGATGTATCAAATATGAAATCTGGATGGTTAAGACATAGTAATAAACTAATAATTAAATAATTACGACTTTGTTACCTCAGCTACTTAACAAATGCTATTTATTTATGACTTCTGTTATTACACACTTTTTTCCTCTAAATTGATTTAGAAATTAAGGTTTACAACTCAAACTTATGAGTACAAGATTGAGAATGAAAAATTCAATCTCGATTCTTGATATACACGTAAATGTGTATATTTTATCCGCTTATTTATCTTATTTTCCCTTTAAAATAATTGATACTTTGTATTTATAGCTGTATTTTCAGATTGTTGACAAGAATCATGGTTTAGAGCATTTGATGGATAAAGCATGAAGAATTTGCTTAAAAAGAGTGAAGTTTAAAATTGCTAAAGCTTGAAGAGTCTAAAGCTTGAAGAACGGTTGCAATTATATTTCAGTTAAGAAGATTTGGCTCAATAAAGACTCAAACTGCATTCACATTAGCTCATTTGGAAGGCCTCTTACTCATGTTGCATTCACACTAGCCTATTTGCTAGACCACTCACTCTAAAGCTGCGTTCACACTGGCTTATGTGTTATTTGGGTTATTTCTTTAGTCCCACATTATGTAATTAGCTAGCTAGCCTTTGTCATATCAGCTATAAATACATTGTATCTTAGTCTTGTAAGGAACACATTAGGTTTTATTCTGTAATTCTCTTCTTGGAATAAAATCATTCTCTCCCTTTCTTTTTACTTTTTGTTTATTTTATTTATGTTCATGTTATTTATTTTCTTTTTCTCTTCTTCTTTAGCTATGTCTAGCTAATCCCCTTTGATTAGGGGGTGATGACGCTGATAGTATGATTCAATATGAATCACATAGCCAAAAGATGAGGACTGTATACATGTAGATCTGGATCTGAATTAAGGGTTAGATCTGAACCTTCATATTTTGTGTCGTTTAAGAGCTATGCTCCTTCACAGGATATATTCGTGTTCGATCTAACGTTTATCAGATCTAGATCTAATTTTAGGGTTTTAGAAATTAATTAGTGAATCTGTCCTGATAGTCTATGGTTGTAGAGCTGAGCTCCTGCATAGGCTATGCTTGTCGTTATTTACATATTTGTTTCTAAAAAAACCTATTATCGTTGATTCATGTTTGTGACAGAAACATGTATTAGATCTGGTTAATCTTTTGGCTATTGATGATTATGAATCTGATCTATGTCATTATCCCCTAATTGCTTTCACTAATTGTTAAAACTCTCTTTTATTTAATTTCTGCTATTTTCTTTGTTTTCCACCAATCAAAAGTTAGGGATAACTTGATTGGATTTATTAATAAAATAATTTGGTCCCAGAGTTCGACACCCTCTACAACAATCCTTGTTGTTTAGGAAAGCCGAACGGATTTTACAGTTGTTACAACTGCATAATTTGTTCGTAAACAAATTTTGGCGCCGTTGCCGGCGACCAAACTAATTTTTATTAATAATCCTTCGGGTTATATTTTTATTTTTTATTTTATTTTCTCTTTAATTTTTCTGTATACAAAAAAAACACAAAAATAATTTGTTTATCGATTTGTGCTAGTTTTATTTGTTATCTTCCTTGCATTTTCTTTGATATATAGAAAAAAATCTTGATTGTTAGATTGGGTATTAAAACATTGATACGCTAATCTTTGAAATCAAGAGAAAAAAAAATAACTTGCCCAATTTAGTTGATTTTATTTCCTTTTGTTTTGTTTTTTTTTATATATAAAAAAAATTAGTCGTTCCTTTTGTTTTCTGTTAAATATAGAAGAAAAAAAAGAAAAAAAAATCTTTCCTTTTATTTCAATTTCCTTTCCGTTTTCAATACAGGCTTCCTTCCTTTCTTTCATTGATTTCTATCCAATTTTTCTATTTTTCTCCTCTTTACAAATTTCTATAAAAAAAAATCTCTTTCAAATTTTCTTTGCAATTTGTTTCCTTTCTTTACAATAAAAAATTTACAAAGGTTTCTTTCCTTTTTTGTTTTCGCTGCCATTCACCCTTCCATCCACAGTACCAAACCGATTCTGACCAAAGTCATCTTCACTGCACATCTACATCCACATACAAACCCACCCTCACAGATTCCGACAAGCACCTGCATTTGACCATCAGTCAATAACCTCTTCCTGCCACCACCAGTTCAACAAAGTTCAGCCAACCATCATCTTCTTGTCCACACTTCCCATTCTAAACAAAATACCTCACACTATCTTCCCTTACAGTTGCAAACCTTCCTCACAGCACTTCCGAACCATTCCACTTCTTCTTACATCATCCACTACCTGTCACACAGCGGCAACTACTGACTTGCCCAAAACCTGTCAACCACGCCTCACATCCTTCAAACAAACGCAAGCAGCAACAACCCTTCTCTCAGCTCACCACATATACCAACCTTTCAACCCACGCCGAACATCATTGCGCCAACACTGATCTCACCCCTTCTTTCTAATCTACAGCTCCTTCATAACCAAGGGATTTGAATCCGAACAAAGTTAAAGGTCTCCTCGCTTCAGACCAGCAAACCCAAACAACACAATCTTCTCAACACCCCTCCAAAAAAAAAAAAAATTAACAGGGAGCATAAGCTGAACGCCTCCAGTACCCCATGCAAAATCCCATCAATCTACCACTGTGACTGCGTTCATTAGCCTTGCCTTACTCCCCTTGAACACCCAACCCTAAAACCGAAAACATGCCTTAAACGCAAGCCAGCAACCCATTTCTAACCGCATCAATCGTGAATTCAAACCACCCGAACTCCCAAATCACCAGATTCACAGACCTTAAATCGACTTTTATTGGAGAATATTTCGCGAATTTTTATTTTTGTTCTAAGGATTTCGCGAATTTTTATTTTTTTCAGTGATTTGCCTCTCATTGATTAGAAAAAGGAAGTGGTTGACCGCATATTTTCTTGTTCTCTTTCTTTTAATTGGGTTGAACTTCGGGTTTTGTTGGCTTGTAGAGATGGGCTCGGGTTTAAAGGAAGCTTGCTGGTTTAATTTCTAGTCCTCTGTTTGTTTAAAAAATATTTGGGTTTTAGCTGATCGCTTTTGGACATTGTTGTGTGGCAAGAATTGTTACACGGTTTGGTCAGTTTTGCAAACCAGCTTGCGTTCTGTTTGGTGGATTCAAATTTTAAGCCCAGTGTTTATTTCGAGTTGCCTGATTTGTTTGTGTTCTTCTATTTTATTTTTTTGGTTCTTTAGTAAAAAAAAAGAGCGATTTAATATCTTTTGTTTAATTTTTTTTTAAGCCTTAGTTTTCTTTTGTTTTAGTTTTAGCGGCATTTTAGTTCTCCCTTCAAAAAAAAAAAAAAAGAAAGAAGATTTTTTTTTTCAAAAACAGGTACAGCTGTAATTTGAAAAAGGTCTTAAATTTTTTTTTTCGGGCTCCTAGCTCGAACCCGTGCCGCAGCGCAGTCAAGCAAATAATACGAGGTGACAACAACAGAAAGCGGCGGACAATTCAGGGTTGGAGCAGTTGCACACCAAGTGGGGTGTGGACGCGCTAGCGCTACTCAACTGCACTGGACGGACTGCCTATCAAGGTGAGTATTTTCTATCTCTACAGGTACCGCTGCTGCAAATAAAAAAATATATAGACATTGCTTGTAAAAATCTTCTACAGGGCATCGGCTTGCTTGTAATTTTTTTTTTTCATTTATCTCTGCAATTGACTGTTCTGTGACTGTTCTGAGACTGTTCATTCTGTGACTGATTAAAAAAAAAATATTTGCATTCATCTTAGTTTTGTTTTTATTTTCTAAGGACTTCATTATATATTGACAATTTGGTTTAGTTCTAACGGATTATTTCTCGGTGTCTAGACTACGGCAGAGTAATAACTGTTTATAAATATTACGGTGATTCGTAAATATTATATCGGTTGTTCCTCTGAAGGTACTTAAACCTTCGGCTGCATTGCTAGGGTGATTCCTAGTGCACCGATAACTCCTGTCCGTTAACTGGCTGAGAAGTCTTTTGTTGAAATAAATCAAACCGTCATTATATAATTCTAGAAATTGTAAATTGCATTAGGTTCATTTAAAAAAAAACTTTAGTGTCTAATTCTTTTTCTCTAAAAAAAAAAAACTCGCTCAAATTTGTTTTTTCTCGTCTTCCCTTATTCTTCTCGCTAGTGCATGCGTCATTGGACTCGTGATCCTTCAGATAATCGTCTAGTTCGAACAAACAGTCCTTTAACCATGGCCGAAGAAAATCCCCCTCGATCTCTTATGGATAGATACTTTCCCGATCGGGTTTCTATTCCTTTTTGCATCATATTGCCCGCCCCAACGGGTAACCACTTTGAAATTCATTCGAATCACATAAATACTCTTCCAAAGTTCGGCAATTTAGAATGTGATGATCCGTATATTTTCTTGACCAAATTTGAACAAGTTTGTGCAACCATGAAATTTCAACAATTAAGTGACGATGGAATCAAACTTAGATTAATTCCATTTGCACTTACCGATTATGCTGAGAAATGGTTGTATAGCTTGCCTTCAAATACGATTGGAACTTGGGGAGAATTTGTAAACATTTTTCTAAAGAAATTTTACCCTCTCGAAAAAACATCTAAAATTCGAGATGAAATCGTCAATTTTCGTCAATTCGGGGGTGAATCCTTTGCAAAATATTTTGAAAGATTTAAAGAGCTTCTAGTCAAATGTCCACACCATAATTTCGAAAAATGGACTCTTTGTCAAATTTTATACGATGGACTTGAAAATAACTCTCGAACCATGCTCGAATCAATGTGCCAAGGAAATTTTCTAGCCCAAGACCACAATGCCGCTTGGCAGTTTCTCGAAAATTTGGCCGAAAAATCAGCTCAATGGGAAAGATCTAATGAGAAATCGATTTATTCCCGATCGAGCGCTCATTCGGTAGGATCATCAGTAGCCTTAGAAGCAAAAATAGACGCAATGATATCCAAATTCGATAATTTCCTTTCATCAACTCAAATAAATCAAGCTCAAGCGTCTCAGACCTCATGTTACAAATGTAACGATCCTAACCACATAGCTGATCAATGCCCACATTCATTGGAACAACTCAACGCATTTAACAAAGTTAGGAACGACACATTCTCCCCAACATACAATCCAGGTTGGAGAAACCATCCTAACTTCTCTTGGACCCAAAACAATGCAAATTCGAATGTGGTTCGACCTCCTTTTCAATCATTTTCAAATAATACTTCGAGACCTCCCTTTCAACAAACTCAATTCCAAAACCCTGCGCCACCGTCTCAAAATCAAGCGCAACAATCGTTTGTTCCCCAAGATGATAAACGATTGACATCACTTGAGAAAACTCTCGAAGAATTGACTAAAGCGACGACCCAAAATCTCCAATCAAATACCAATCTTCAAAATTTATTGACTTCGCACATGCAAAACACGAGTCAATCGATCGCTAAACTTGAAATGCAAATGAGTCAGTTAGCTACTTCCGTAAGCGAACGGGAAAGAGGCACTTTCCCGAGTCAACCCATTCCAAACCCCAACCGTCAAAATCCTAACTCCAACCAAATTCACATCATTCAAGATTCAAACGTTAGTCACTTGAATGCGGTCACGACTCTTAGATCCGGCAAAAAGATTGACAACCATGTGGTCAACCCAAATGCTTTACCGGACGATCTGCCAAACCCTATCGAAAATTCGACCAACTCAGATCAAAACATTGAGCCAATTTCTGACAAGGACCATCCTCAAACTCAAGTAGCCCAACCTACTGAGTTGTCTGCTCCATTTCCTCATAGACTCCGACCTAGGAAAAAGACGGATCAGCTAGAAAAAATCCTTGAAATATTTAAGCAAGTTAAAGTGAACATTCCTCTTTTAGATATTATACAACAAGTTCCACAATACGCAAAATTTCTAAAAGATATGTGCACTCAAAAACGTCATACACATGTGCCTAAGAAAGTGTTTCTAGCTGCAACTCTAAGCGAAGTCTTGTCCCAATCGATGCCAGTGAAATACAAAGATCCTGGCTGCCCCACAATATCATGTACTATTGGGGACAAGAAAATCAATAGATGCCTGCTAGACTTAGGTGCTAGTGTTAACTTGCTTCCATATTCCGTCTATCGCCAATTAGGGCTAGGAGAATTGAAACCCACCAAGGTTACCCTTCAGCTTGCTGACCGATCAATTAAGAAACCTGTGGGAGAAATCGAGGATGTGTTGATCAAAATTGGCGAATTCATCTTTCCAGTTGATTTCATTGTCTTAGAAACTCAACAGGTTAGCAATCCTGCAAACCAGATCCCTTTGATTCTAGGACGACCCTTATTAGCAACCTCTAATGCTCTCATCAACTGTAGAAATGGGTCTATGAAACTTTCTTTCGGTAACATGACTGTCGAGCTAAACATCTTCAGAACTGGAAACTCTCCTAACTCTTATGTGGACCAGTTTTCTGAAATCCATGCTGTCCACGATAATGAATCTGAGCTTGACCATCTGAGCAACGAAATTGAATCAAATTATGAAACATTATTTCAAGATATTCCCGAAAATATCTCTGATTCAATTCCTGTTGAGCCGCTCACAATTGAGCCTATTCCTCAACCATTTTCTTCGGTTGAGTCGCCCCCAAAATCTGAACTCAAAGTGTTGCCCAGTCATCTTAAGTACGCTTACTTAGGAGACAATGAAACTTTTCCTGTCATCATCGCTTCTGACCTTACTTTAGAGCAGGAACAATTGCTCCTTCCCATCCTTAAGAAAAATAAGGAAGCAATTGGTTGGTCCATGGCTGATATTAAGGGGATTAGCCCTTCAATAGTCCAACATCGAATCCACCTTATAGATGATGCCAAACCCACTCGTGATCCCCAGCGTCGACTAAACCCCATCATGAAAGAAGCAGTTCGTGCTGAAATCCTTAAATGCCTTGACAATGGAATCATCTACCCGATTTCTGATAGTCAATGGGTTATTCCGATTCATGTCGTACCTAAGAAATCAGGGATCACCGTGATCCAAAACGAAGCTAACGAGCTAATCCCAACCCGCACCCAGACTGGTTGGCGTGTTTGCATTGACTATAGGAAACTTAACGCTGCAACACGTAAGGATCATTTCCCTCTGCCATTTATCGATCAAATGTTAGAACGACTGGCTGGTCATGAGTATTATTGTTTCCTTGATGGGTACTCGGGCTATAATCAAATCCCTATCGCTCCTGAGGACCAAGAAAAAACCACTTTCACTTGTCCGTTTGGTACATTTGCGTACCGACGTATGCCTTTTGGTCTCTGTAATGCACCTGCAACCTTTCAGAGGTGCATGATTAGCATTTTTTCTGATATGATCGAGCGATTTTTGGAAGTGTTCATGGATGATTTTTCCATATTTGGTGATTCTTACTCTGAGTGTTTACATCATCTCGATCTTGTTCTTAATCGCTGTAAAGAGAAACACTTAACGCTTAATTGGGAAAAGTGTCACTTCATGGTTAAACATGGCATTGTTTTGGGACATGTCATCTCTAACAAAGGAATTGAAGTAGACAAAGCCAAAATCGAAGTTATTTCAAATCTTCCCATTCCCAAATCAGTTAAGGACATCCGATCCTTTTTAGGTCATGCTGGTTTTTACCGTCGCTTTATAAAAGATTTTAGCAAAATCACTCGACCGTTGACCAATCTTCTTGGTAAGGATGTTCCTTTCGACTTCAATTCTGATTGCATTTCATCTTTTGAGCATCTTAAAAATGAACTTGTCTCTGCTCCGATCATCTTCTCTCCCAACTGGAAGCTGCCTTTTGAAATCATGTGTGACGCCTCGAATTTCGCTGTTGGCGCTGTCTTAGGACAACGTATCGATAAGATTCTTCACGTCATTTACTACGCGAGTAAGACTTTGAACGATGCCCAAATCAATTATACGACCACTGAAAAGGAACTTTTGGCAGTTGTTTTTGCTCTAGAAAAATTCAGGCCTTATCTAGTTGGCTCACACATCACGGTTTATACCGATCATTCCGCACTTAGGTACCTTTTCTCTAAAAAGGATGCTAAGGCTCGTCTCATTCGTTGGATCCTTCTACTTCAAGAATTTGACCTTACCATTAAGGATAAAAAAGGATCCGACAATGTTATTGCGGACCACTTGTCTCGTCTTCCAAATGCCCCGTCTTCTTCTCTTCCGATCAACGAGAATTTCCCCGATGAACAGCTGTTTTCTCTATCCACTGATCCTTGGTTTGCTGACATTGTCAACTACTTAGTCACCAAGCAGACCCCTTCTTTTTGGTCTAAGCAGGATAAACACAAATTCTTTTCGCAAGTGAAACATTTTTATTGGGACGACCCCTATCTTTTCAAGTATTGTCCCGACCAAATCATTCGAAGATGTGTTCCCGACACCGAAATTCACAGTGTCCTCTCTTTCTGTCATGACCAAGCATGCGGTGGTCACTTCGGTCCCAAAAAGACAGCCGAAAAGGTTCTCCAATCGGGTTTCTACTGGCCGAACCTTTTCAAAGACGCGTACGAATTTTGCAAAACTTGTGATCGATGTCAATTCTTGGGGAAAATTTCTAAACGGAATATGATGCCCCTAAACCCCATTCTAGAGGTCGAAATTTTTGATGTGTGGGGTATAGACTTCATGGGACCCTTCCCTAATTCTTTTGGGAACCTTTACATTCTGTTAGCTGTTGATTATGTTTCCAAATGGGTCGAAGCTGTACCGTGCAAAACAAACGATAATAAGGTTGTTGTGCGCTTCTTGAAAGAAAACATCTTTTCTAGGTTTGGCACACCTCGCACAATAATCAGTGATAATGGTACACACTTCTGTAATCGTTCTTTTGAAGCTCTCATGAGAAAATATTCGATAACCCACAAGTTATCCACTCCTTATCACCCTCAAACTTGTGGGCAAGTTGAAGTATCGAATAGGCAGATTAAACAAATCCTTGAGAAAACCGTGAATCGAAATCGTAAAGATTGGTCTCAAAAGTTAACCGACGCTCTTTGGGCTTACCACACCGCTTTCAAAACAAACTTGGGTATGTCCCCTTATCGGTTGATTTTTGGTAAACCATGTCACTTGCCAGTTGAACTAGAACATAGGGCGTTATGGGCAATAAAAACTTTGAATCTTGATTTAGAGCAAGCAGGTGAACATAGGAAGCTTCAACTTAATGAACTTGATGAAATTAGAAATGATACCTATGAAAATGAACGAATTTACAAGGACAGAACAAAAGTTTTTCATGATAAATCGATTTTACGTAAAACTTTCATGCCAGGACAAAAAGTTCTCTTGTATGACTCAAAACTGCATCTATTTCCGGGTAAGTTAAAATCTAGATGGACAGGACCTTACACTGTACGGACCGTTTTTCCGTATGGTGCGGTAGAAATTGAGAATCCAACTGATGGATCATCCTTTAAGGTCAATGGTCAACGCCTTAAACCTTACTTGGAACCAATACCCAACCAAGAGGAAGAGCTCATGGTCCTCCACGAGCCACATTACATTCTGTAAGACGCACTGACCCTCTTTTGTACATATGTAAATATTCTCTTATTTGTTTTTCCCTTTCACTAAGATATGTCTGATTAAGACTGTGAGGACACAGTCACACTCAGTGTGGGGGGAATTTACATTACATCAGCAATCAAATTTTATGAAGTAGGTCATTCATTGAACAAGGATTAACTTAAATTCATAAATAACACCTTGGTTCTTGTTTGATAAGTTGAATTTTTAGGTGATGAGAATGAACATTATTTATTCATTGAGTCGTAATGTGTCTTTTTAAGATGCTAGCTTGAGACTGCGCAGACGTTAGTCGTGTTCTGGAGTAAGTGTGTCAACCCTTGTTATACGTGTTAGAATGTGCAAGTAAAAATAAGCAAAAAAAAAAAAAATCATGAAATAAAAGGATTTTGCACCTACATTTGTTGGATTTTCTGAGTTTGTTTTCGTGCATAATATTTTCTTTTCCACTCAAATTTTCAAAATCGTAAGTTCTAAAATCCACTTGGCCCAATTAAGGAGAAATGACTCATTGTAGCGTTCTTCTTCGATACCCCACATTATTCAAACCCAAGTTTGAGTCGATTTACATCCATGTGTCGACAAGTTTATCTTATATTGGTATACTCAAGAACCTTTGTTTAAAGGTCAAAAATGTCACTTTTTATACCAATATTACACTACCCATTCCGTACTTGTTTTAAGGTGGGATAACCATATACCACATCTTATTTTATATGGGTTATCTATCTTACGAAACTTTGCTTATCATTCCTTTCAGTTTTTTTGTATAACATCAATCCAGACTTGTGTGTTGAATTAAGGTTATAGAAGTAGAGTAACTAGGGCACAAAACTTTCCTTTCATGAAGTGTTGGTAGTAGAGGAGGAATCAAATGAAATCATGTACGTCATCATTCCATCTCCATTCATCATTCATCATGCAAAAGAAAAAAAAAGGAAAAAAAAAGAAGGAAAAAAAAAAGAATAGAAAAAAAAGGAAAAAAAAATAAAAAAAATAATAAAGAGAGAGTCTCTCTGAATAAAATAGTCTTCATCGTTCTTGACTATGAAGCATCCATTTCCATTCCATCCACATCCATCATACCGTACTTAGAAGCGAGGATTGTAGTAGAGGAGATGAAAGGAAACAAAATGTCTATATGTGCCTTAGTATTACTTTATCTTTTGTAGCTTGAAGTTCAACTAATACACTTGCCCTCTCATCTATAATATTTTTTTAGAACTTACAAAATTTTCTTTCATCTATGCATAACTCACATCCAATACATTACAGTTACGGTGGTGCAAAAATTATTCAAAAAAAAAAAAGGTTGAATAAATGATTGGGTGCACATTGTCGATGTGTAGAACTTTGGTTGACACCACGCTCTTAACCTTCAAGACAATTACAGTATTATCAAGGAATTACGATTCAGCTTGAAAAATCTTATTCATTTTTGCACCAATAATGGGATGGACAATTGGAACTAAACCGTTATTATTGAAGTTAGGTAAAATCCTTGGAATGTGAAAGACCTTAAATATATTGTTTGATTAATCCACGTACATAAGACGCTTTGGATTTTGTGGGTAGTATCCGCTGAAAACCCTCACGAGACAACACTCGTCCTACTGGGGACACCCAGAGGTTTAACGGCTTGTTGCATACGCTAAATGCAATCGTGTTTCCTACGAAAGTGTGACATATCTTAGTTTAGTTTATTCGAGGACGAATAAAAAGATAAGTGTGGGGGTATTTGATATACACGTAAATGTGTATATTTTATCCGCTTATTTATCTTATTTTCCCTTTAAAATAATTGATACTTTGTATTTATAGCTGTAATTTCAGATTGTTGACAAGAATCATGGTTTAGAGCATTTGATGGATAAAGCATGAAGAATTTGCTTAAAAAGAGTGAAGTTTAAAATTGCTAAAGCTTGAAGAGTCTAAAGCTTGAAGAACGGTTGCAATTATATTCCAGTTAAGAAGATTTGGCTCAATAAAGACTCAAACTGCATTCACATTAGCTCATTTGGAAGGCCTCTTACTCATGTTGCGTTCACACTAGCCTATTTGCTAGACCACTCACTCTAAAGCTGCGTTCACACTGGCTTATGTGTTATTTGGGTTATTTCTTTAGTCCCACATTATGTAATTAGCTAGCTAGCCTTTGTCATATCAGCTATAAATACATTGTATCTTAGTCTTGTAAGGAACACATTAGGTTTTATTCTGTAATTCTCTTCTTGGAATAAAATCATTCTCTCCCTTTCTTTTTACTTTTTGTTTATTTTATTTATGTTCATGTTATTTATTTTCTTTTTCTCTTCTTCTTTAGCTATGTCTAGCTAATCCCCTTTGATTAGGGGGTGATGACGCTGATAGTATGATTCAATATGAATCACATAGCCAAAAGATGAGGACTGTATACATGTAGATCTGGATCTGAATTAAGGGTTAGATCTGAACCTTCATATTTTGTGTCGTTTAAGAGCTATTCTCCTTCACAGGATATATTCGTGTTCGATCTAACGTTTATCAGATCTAGATCTAATTTTAGGGTTTTAGAAATTAATTAGTGAATCTGTCCTGATAGTCTATGGTTGTAGAGCTGAGCTCCTGCATAGGCTATGCTTGTCGTTATTTACATATTTGTTTCTAAAAAAACCTATTATCGTTGATTCATGTTTGTGACAGAAACATGTATTAGATCTGGTTAATCTTTTGGCTATTGATGATTATGAATCTGATCTATGTCATTATCCCCTAATTGCTTTCACTAATTGTTAAAACTCTCTTTTATTTAATTTCTGCTATTTTCTTTGTTTTCCACCAATCAAAAGTTAGGGATAACTTGATTGGATTTATTAATAAAATAATTTGGTCCCAGAGTTCGACACCGTCTACAACAATCCTTGTTGTTTAGGAAAGCCGAACGGATTTTACAGTTGTTACAACTGCATAATTTGTTCGCAAACAATTCTGGACCCCTAAAGTCATATTTATAGGTGCGGGTTGGCCCCCTCTCGACATATGGGCTTCATCTCGACTATTATGTAGAAGTGTATTCGGAGGTCTAGCGAAGGCGCTTCCCGTTGTCTCTTGGAGGATTAAGGCAATGCCACTGTTGCATGTTCGAGTGGAGCGCTTTCGGATACTGAAGCTTTGGATAATTGATGGAGAAGTGAGCTTGAAACAGCTTCTAGCTTTTGGCGCCACTTATGGTTCCGACTTGCTTTATTCTTTGAAGACTGCTTCTAATGCTCAGTTGGTGGAGGCTTAGGCTTTCTAGCCTACTACCTTTGGGTAATCCGAAAGGTATGCTAAGCTAAGCTCTACATGCTTGAAAATATTAGATCTAGTAACCGGGCCCATCGGGATATGCTCACAGGGGATTTTCCTAGAGGGTCGGAACTCCTGGCCTCCTTACTTATGTTTTGAAGTAACCGCTATGGAGTCTATGCCCTTCGCGTTTCACCGAAAGGGGCTCTTGCGGTCGAAAGGAGTCTTTTACTTCTTTGTTTTCGCTCATAAGCACATGTTGATGGGATAATATTGTTTTTGTCGAAGGGCTACTGGTCTCGGCACCCCTTCACCTTGGTTCCAACACCATCTTTCTCCTTGATAATTTTTATGCTGACACAAACGCAGTAATAATTACATTTTGTAAATCATTTCATTCTATAATTTTCAACAAAATTTCAGTAGCGCTTCTGGTTTGTTTCATGTATCATACACAAATACATGTGCATAGAGAATAGAAAGAAAGTGTTGTCCAAATTCTATGAACCATTTAAGATGAAATGATTTGGAAAATATAACTACTTTTTGTGATTGTAACTTGTCCAATGCAAGAAAAATCTGACATATATTATGTTTGATAACACCGATGTCTTTTTTTCCGATAATAATGAGTATCAGTATAATAATCATATACACTACTTGTCATATGAGAGTCATGAGACCAAAAACTTTATGAAGGGTTTGAAAATTAAAATACAATCTACATTTGTATTGTTTTATTTATTATATAAAATATTCACGTTTGTACAATATTTTGTTTATATTTTAATATTTTATTAAATATATTATGTACTATATAATTTTTACTTTTTTTTTTTAAAATCATTTATGTTTTCAAGTTTAATGATTTAAAAATATAATACTGAAGTTTAAAAGATAGATTGCAATATACACTAATTTATCACATGTCACGTATATTAGCAAACTGTGTTTATACGTATTAAGGGTCTAAACCAATAAACAATTATGTGGATAAAGGTTTATTATTAATAATTTACAAACACATAAACTAAATTATCTGTACGTACAGTAATTAACCCAAGCTAGCCATAAACATTAAATTATGCGCATATACATTAATTAACGCAGATAAACCTACACCAAAATATATTTTGATTTTTGGATTAAAACCCGAATAATTATAATTAGCATTCAATCGGGTATTACAAGTAATCAATTAGGTATTATAAACAGTTAAAACCACAAACTAACTCTAATTTAGAAAATTGAACATAATAATGGTCGGAAGAAAAAAAAAATCGGATGGTAGGAGTTCCAATGGCCTAGGATTGCCAAGGGTGAAGATTAATGAACTTGATGAACGTTAGGAGGGTGCAAGAATGGCGACGACAGAGTTTTGTGTTGTATATAATGGTGTTGTATACACAATTATATGATTTTTGTTTGATGATAACAACCAAATATATATTATTATATATGTGTTTGTAATTGTACTGTTTCATATACTACACAACATACATGAACATAATATTTCTATTTAAATAAAATACAACTGTACAGAAATCTAAATATTCACAGTATTTTGTTTGAATAGAATATTTTATTTCAATATCTAATAGTACAAATTTTATACTCCACTATTTGTACATCACTGTATTACATTTCATGTCATATCAGAGTTCATATACACAGGTCCTCACTGCAGAATCACTCCGTCACTCATTTCATATATACTTTCTTTCACTGTTTCATACATTCTGTTATACAGACACATTGACATTTATACATTTCACTGACACACATTCATCCTCTATCTTTTATCTTCTGTCTTCACAGCTTACAAGTCAGTCCAGTCTTCATACAGTCAGTCCAGTCTTCATACCTGTCATACAAATGAATACGCGCACAGTACACTGCAATAGAATTTAAACTGAATATATGCAAATATAAATTTTAATTTTAAAATTTTATTTGCCTCAGATTTCTGGTGTGTTTCTCATCATTTTTCATGACTTGATCTGATTCATTTGTGTCTAGTCAGTTTGTATAGTACAGGGACAGAAAACTTGACTGATGGTTGCATGTACACACGTGCATGAATATACACGTGTGCACTGCCTCACCAATCAGCGTGCAACTGAGGAGTAGCCACGTGGACCATCTCGACTCGGTGCACAATCATCAGTGGGAAAATCAAATCAAAGAAGAAAGATGAAAATCAGCTCAGCAATAAAAGCAAGTAGCAGATCACAAATCACACAAAATCAAGTGTTTTATCTTGGCAAATCAAGCAAAATACTAGTGATTAACATGGCAGATCAATGATCAGCAAAATCATGGGTCAAATACACAAATACAGTTCAGCATGAATGTGTGATGTATGTATACATGAGTGTAAATGTGGCCGAGCAACATACTCAAAGTGAACACAAACAAACATGATCAAAACACAAATGAATCAGCATGTACATGATAAGCAGTTCAGACAATATGCATGCATGGTCGAGCATGGCATAAACATAGGAGTTAACAAATATATACACAGCATGGTTGTAGTGATGGTTCAACAACTCAAGATACAAGAAAATCAAAACTGCATGTCAGCAAAGGGATGGTACAACTTCAAGTCAGCTCACAAATATACATAACATGAAAATGCAGAATGGTCGAGGCTAAAGTACAAGCATGGTCATGCTCAGCTAGATGAATGAAAGCATCAAAAAATCAATGCAGCACAAATACATGTCAGAGAACATGGTGAAGCATGGTGAAAATGGTTGAGTTCATAATAGTCCAAGTTGTCGAGCACAAGTATATACATATTCAGGCAAGAAATAGTACACAAAAATCTCTGTATACATGGAAATCTGATTTGTATTTCAAGATTCATATATGGACAAAGAGTAAAATTGCAAATCAGATTTTCCAGAAATGAAGCAAGTATTTTTGGCAATAGTTTTTGAAAGGGGCAAAGAATTTATTTCCTGATTTTACTGCCTAGTTCTAGTTCATATCAAACAATGACCAAGTGGATAAGTATCAAGGGATCAAGCATAGCAGTTCATACATGGAATGGTGCTCTTGCATATATCAAACATGGCATGTTTGCAAAGAGATCGCAA
This sequence comes from Allium sativum, assembly GCA_030737875.1. Taxonomy (NCBI): domain Eukaryota; kingdom Viridiplantae; phylum Streptophyta; class Magnoliopsida; order Asparagales; family Amaryllidaceae; genus Allium; species Allium sativum. Next base: position 309,412,675 of record CM060912.1, on the reverse strand, counting down.
ATCAAATCATTTCAGCAATTATCACAAATTAGTTTTCAGAAATGAATATGAAAAATGGGCAAGAAAAATTCAGTGATCAAATGTTTTGGCAATCATTCAACTCGGCAACAATGAATCAAATATTGCCAGAAAAACATTCAAGGCAATCAATCCATAAATCTCGCAAAGAGGCAATTAAATTCTTTTTCAGAAATGTCCAAATTCATTTGAAGCAACAAAGTGAAACTTTCATTTAATCTCGCCACCACAAAAGGCAACTTTTTCACGCAACAAAATCAATGCTGAGTAAATCATGGATCAATTCAGAATTCATTTCAAGTAACAAATCAGCAAGCATTTTTTTGGAATTTTTTTTTTAAGGAGCAACAAATTATTATTCACGCAAAAGGGCCACAAGAATATCCTTCCAAAATTTAATCAATTCAAGGCAACAAAGGCAACTTCATTCGAGAATTTTAAAGGGGGAAACTACAAATTATCAGATCAAATCACTATATGCGAAATCAGAGTGACTAGGTTTTTGGTTTTTCTATACCCTATATTAATCACACCAATTCATCATTGGTAGGGAGCGGATAAAAACCACAAACAATTGAATCAAAATCAACAAGCTAGAATTTCAAAGAGCATAAATCATTTTCACATCAAATTAACTCACAGTTTCCGATCGCAGAAGGAACCCCAAAATCATTGAAGCAAGGAGCATCAGCAATCGATCGAATTCATCAACAAGAATTGGAGCTATAGAGAATTTCCAGAGTAATTCATTTCGAAGTCGAAATCGATTTGGGGATCCAAAGAAACCCTAGTGTAAGCCGCCATTTTTAGTTTTCTAGAGAGATCGAGCTAAAAGAAAAAGGGTGCACAAATTTGTGAAGTGGCCGGCCAAGATCGAAAAGGGGATGACCCTTTATTTATTTATCTCCTAGGGTTTTCTTTTTTTTTAATTGTGTTTTGGTTTTATTTTCTTTGTATTTTGTTTCTTTTGTAATCGTCTTTTGTTTTCTAGTTTGTCAAACTAGGGAAATCAGTCAGGGTGTTGACTGACAATTGATAGAGTCTATAAAATCTGTGTTACTGGTTACGGGGTCGTAAACAGGGAAATCTGATCGAGCGGATATCGGTCAGTCTACGGTTTTGAGTGTAGAGTTAGAATAGGAGCAGGGTTGCGAGTGTACATTGCCTTGTATGCGGGATCTATTCTATCACCTAGTAGAAACCTTAGAAATGCAACAGTAGGCAGGGTTTTGCCGAAGCTGGGTACATCTGTGTGTGATTTATTTTCTGCATTTCTGTTTCTTCTATATTCTGTGATCTGTTAATTATTATATATCTCGTTAGATTTTTAATTCAGTCAAAAACTGTGATAAACCCTATTCACCCCCCTCTAGGGTTAATCTAGATCCAACATTTTGGAAGAGGAGTTCAGGGTTTTTAACTATTTTAATGCACATGAATGATATTGTTTTCGGTCTGGGCTGGCAATATACTTGCGACATTTCAATGGTTTTTTTGTTGATCGTCGACAATTATAATTACCTACGATTTCGACAACTGCTATATTTTATTTTCAACTTTTTCTCACTTTTTAAAATATATATAATATAAATTAGTTTGTCTGAAAATTTAATTTATATAAAAATCGAATAGTTTATAATATGAAATAAATATTCATGATTACAACTTCCCTTAGTTGCATTTTCAAATTAATTTAATATTTTTGAATTTCGGTCAAACAATGTATATAAATAAATTCATGCAACTATTGCATTTCATAAATTGTAGAGGTGCGCAAATTGGTTAGATGCGGTTTGGAGTTCAAACCGATTTCACACTGCATCAAACGGTTGGTAAAAATACAAACCATTATACTACTCGTTTAAACGGCTCAGTTTCGGTTTAGTTATGATATATTACGGTTCAATTTTGATTCCGGTTCGATCCGGTTTGAACCCGTATTAAATATGAAATAAAAGAATTATTTCCATCCACAATCAATTTACAACTGTGAGATGTAGTGTCACTTAAAGGGTAAAACACACAACATTATTATAAATTGAAAGATTGGTTTCTAACCGCATGAATACATCAATTTTACATTTAACGATAAGTGGGATTGTTTTTGTACGCTGACCAAATATCAACATTAATCAATGCATAAACAATAAGTACGATAACTCATATAAGATTATAATTTGCGTTTATCCAAATAATGATATAGAAACTATTATACTAAAACTATAATTATCACCTTTGTGATAATGATTATTATTAATATAACAACAAACCCTGAAAAATAATAAATATCATTAAAAAAAATTTAGATAGGATTAGCTATATTTTTATCATAAGATTGCTCGTGCAACTATTCGGTTCGGTTTAATACGGTTGGATCAACTCAAATGGCAACCGAACCATATCGTTCTGAATCGGTCCGGTTTGGAGTACTTGTTTTAAAAAGAAGATTCAATCCGGTTTTCCGTACCGTTTTTATGGTTTGGTGCGGGCGTTTTCCGTATGGCGGTGCGATTTATTCCCAATCCTGATAAATTGCATCACTTTTTTTTAGTCCGTAGTCAAATATGCGAATACCGGTTGTTTGCATTGTGAGCATGTGCACCATGCCAAAGTTATTATATGGTTTATGAGTTTAGACTTGAGCACATGATGCATGGGAAAACGTCATATCAAAACCTAACAAATTCAAATTGATTGGTTTATATTATCATCATTGATCAGGATTAAAAGAAAAGGCGGTCGAATAAAAAATGCACAACAACATAGAACATATGATTGTTCTGATGAGAGGCCACAAGGTCGAGATTTGGATTGTTGCTACAAGTTGCAATTAGTCGGTTATGAAAAGCATTACTTTATTAATGACTATGAACAAATACTAAGCTAGTGATGGCCTAGTGAGTGCTATGCTTGCAACTATTGACGTACGCTGCCTAAGCATTAACTACTATTTCTTTTCTATCATCAGCCCTTTGCCACGTCACCTTCTACAATTCCACTTTTATATATATATATATATATATATATATATATATATATATATATATATATATATATATATATTATTTGCCCCCATCTTTGAACATGCAAATTCTTTTTAGTAAATGATGATTTCACCATGAAGTGCATACCTATTATGAGCTTACTTTTACTAGTATTCTGCCCATTACGTAAAATCATAGTTTAAAAGAACCATGCTTTAAAGTTTAAAGCGCCTTCATCCTTTAGTATTACAACTGCACAGCCGCAGCACATCAACTCTTCTGTTACTGGTTCTGTTAATAGGGACATGACAATGACAGTCCGTTGTACAACTCGATCTAAACGGGTAAAGTCTGTTCCGTGTCCGTACGATTCTCGTTTAGAACATGATTTAAAACAAGAAAAAATATATGAAAATTTGTACATTTGAAAATGTTCCAGCTCCAGCTCTTATGAACAATGTCCGAGCCAACTCCTCGATCAGTCCAAATACATCCGAAAGTCTTAAAGGAACATGACATGAATACCCTCTGTCCACTCCAGTCCGTCCGATTAACTCCGTGTATGTTACCTTTTTTCCCCTTAAGTCTTAGAAAATCCGGACACAATAATTTTAATAAATTGATAAATTACACCATACTTACTGAATGGTATATGATACCAAATGAATTGTTAGGATTAATTTGGCACATGAGGCCGGAGAGGAGGAAAACACAGAAATTTTAGGCTGGGCTGCCTAAAATTTCATGTGATATGAATACGTATGATCCTCCAAATAATAGTTAACAGTTATAAAATTACGGACAGATTAAAGAAATGCAATCGTTGAACAAATAAACCCAATTGATATCATCTAAAAGTGGTAACTGGAAGTCTTTATTAGAAAGAAATTGGAGTAAATCTTAATTTTATCTATTTGAAGATAATTTGTTACGCAGCACTATAACAGTCCTGAAAATCGATAGCAAAAGTAATTATTTTGACTATCATGTTGGGCTAATTTTCAAAGGGCCTCCGATAAAGTAATTATTTTGGATTGTCCCTTGCTTTATGGTTGTTTAACCCTGGTCCAACTCCACAACTCTGCAACGGGCCAAGCTATTGATTTTTGACTGGTATTTTAAGTTCAACCGCTGGCCTGACCCGGTCTTGATTACTAAGGCTTGAAGTTCAATTATCGACCGTGCAAGAACAACCGGGAATAAGTGCACACGGGCTACGTGGAAAACAATCAGACGGTAGAGATTAAAAGATGAAAACTGAAACTCAGAAGGGAAAATAGAGAGGATCCACTTTCTTTCTCTTAACTGGGCATTTTCACCGTTTTTGCTCTCGATTGAAACAGCAATTCCCATTCCGCAAAATGCAGTGTCTCGGGCCTATGAAGAAAGCACAATAATTAGGGTTATAAATTTAGTAGCACTGTCGCTTCAACTGTTAGAAGTGAAAGTGTGAAACTGAACATAACTCCATCCAATTTGGTTCCACCCATTTACATCCCTAAGCGATAAATGTTAAATGTTCGGAAAAGAAAATGTTACCCTTTCTCTTCTTTGAACCGAAGAACTGAATACTAATAGAGTTCGATAAAATAGAAATATGTTTTTTTTAGTGCCAAAGGCGCAATGAAACGAAAGATGAATAATTGTTTGTATTTTTAATTTGTTTCAAAATATTTTTGAACAAAGTTTAGTAATCCAATTTTGTTTTTTTTAAATTAATGTAAAAATTACAAATTAGAAAATAGATAGATTAGAAAACAAATTTGTAAACTGTTATTTGAGAGAGAAAAAAAAAAAGTCAGTTGAGACACAAAATTTAACGCCCATTTAGATGCACATATATTGATGAGATATTAGATTAGAGTATTCGAGGAAACAGAGCGGATGATGTTTCCTGCTTGCTCTAATTTTCCACGCTGCATCTTAAAGCCTCCATCCTTAATGTCCTTGTCCCTATTAGCGTCCGTATATAAAACAGATGCAGTATTTGGATATAAGACAAGGAACTGCAACTTTCAACCAAGCCTTTACCATTGCTTCTCCTTTTCCTTCTTTGTATGTTTGTTCTAATAAGCAACAACTCTTCAAGTCTTATGTTTCTTAACTCTTAGTTACTTGTTAAAATCAACGGTTATGTGCATCAAATCACCTGAACCGGCACCAACACCAAAACAAAAAACCATTTGCTTCAAAAACCTATTCTAATATACAAACAACAATTCGCTTTTCGGATGCGGACGCTTTTCGGATTTTTTTAGATGTTAAGCGAAAGCCTTAGTATATACTCCTCCAATTAGTCTGCTTCATTTAACCAACGCACTAAAATTAATAAAACCCAAGAAGATAATAGGATTATTTAATATTTGGTTAAGTTCTACATTCTACATTGATACGCAGAACGTAATATCATGATTAATCATCAAAACAGGGATTGATCGAGGATTAATCTTAGTTAGACCTTTTTTAATTATTCATGTATTTTTGGATGAAATTTTAGTATCTTGCTTGGTGTTAACCGATCATCAATGGAATATCATGAACTTGGTTGGATAGGGAAGTAACCATGAAGACAAAAACGCTTGAAACAAACAATCTGATACTTGCAAAATGTATCAAGTCTAAACTAGTGAATAGATGGAGCCTGTAAATCTGTTTATATACATATATAATGCAGTAAATCTCGTACAGACGGACTGCAGAAGGCCTAGACAAAAAACATATGTGATAAGGCTAGCCTAACATCTAAGCGAGAGCTTAAAAGAATTTTTACAACATTGGATTCAGATAGTACCGTATTTCTATCCATGTATGAAATGATTATCAAATACCCGTATCCATGAATGCAGACGAATATTAAATATTTATTGAATATTCTTCAATCAATTCACAATTAATAAATATAAGCAAATACATAGAAAATTTTGATGCATCATAAATTCATTTCAATGTTCAAAATATAAAGAACAATAAATATGTTTAGATAAATAATTTTAATTAGCAAGTATTTTTATAGATATCAACTTTTGAACCTGGACAAAATAGGAAATGATAATTGTTAAATGTATTTCAATACATAAAAAAATTTAACTATAATATTGATGAAAACCAGATGGATAATTATCAGATATAAATATAACCATATCCGTATTTCAGATACAGATGGATTTCAAATTTTTGAGCTACTCATTGAGCTCCACAAGAAAAAAAGAAAAGAAAAAAAGAATCATTTATCACCTAGAGTGTTTTAAAACTCAACCTAGCCTCAATCCGATCATGGTTAACCTTGAACTTTGAAGCGTTACGGCTTTCAAAATTAAAATAACTCTATGCATGCACGGACTGATGATTTAACACTGTAACCTTGAAAAAACATTTAAACCTAACTCTTTAAAGCCGCCGTTCTCAAAAATTGTATAAAACTCACTAAGTTCTCACATTTTTATCACCTCATTTTGTTACCAAGTTGCAATTGTAACCGATGTAATTAATATTGTTATTACTGCTCTTTCTATGATATTGGTACTACTCTTTTGTTCCGTTCATCATGAACAATATATATGCTATTATGTGATTTTTTAACGACAATATTCTACTACCACTATATACTTAATGTTTAATTATGGTAATTTGATACTAATTCATATATCATGAATAATGCGATCTGGTAAACTTTATATTATATAATTTGATGTCATACAAATTTATATGATTTAGTAAAGTATTACATACCATTTTTATCAAATAATTTATTTAATTACAAAAGATACGTACAGTTTTCATGGTTCAACCTTCAAAACATTAAATCATGAGCGATCACGGTTTGATTTGCGGTGACTATGCCTACGAGTATTAATGCAAATAAATAAAGGTAAACAAATCAGCCAGCGGTGTATTTGTTATTGGAAGAAAAATAATTATCGTGGCAATAATATGATGCGGGGGCGAGGAGTTCTACAACAAACTATCATCAAACAACATGGCAACCAATTTGTATGCAAGTATATTGAATGCTATCAGTTATGGACACATATAGAACTGCATAACATATTGAAAGCTATCAATTATAAAATGGCTGATATTGCACATGAACTCAGCAAGGAATTGAATACCATGTCCTTTTATATCAAAAAAAAAAAAAAAAAAAGCATTTGAAGCGTATAAAAGTTAAATAACTCTTATGATTACATTTAGTGTTTAAGAATTAAGATACCAAATACAACAATACTAACATGTTACAACGAAAGTTTAAGTTTCCCTGAATGTATAAACAAGCAAATCATTAAAACATCAAAAGATTGGTGGAGCATTGTACCACAAACACCTCCAATAGCATCCTCGTCAAGAAATAAAACAAAACACCAAGCATAACAGACACAGGCAAAGCAGGCAAAGCTTTACGATAGAAAGCTAAAAGTAAAAGAGTTATACCTAGTCCGGCTATGATAGCAAGATAGCAGGCATACACAGCCATATAATCATAAAGAGCAGCTCTTCCCACCAATACACTATAAAATATGAAGTCACCCAAGCCAAGCTTGATGGCACCAGATGATCCCAATCCAATCCCTCCATCTTCTTCTTCCCCCACCTCATTATGCCTATTTACAAGTGGAGTTCGTATATCAGATCTGTCATCAGCACTAATCAAACTAGCGTTTGCTGAATCACTTGATACAGAAATGGGTATCTCTTCTGAAAGCCTTCTTCTCTCCCTCCACAACCTTCGACTTGCAGTACTTTCTTCGGAAGCCTCAATAGGTCTGGCCTCATAAATCAAAGCTGGAATCTCTTCATCTCTTGAGATTGCCATCTCAACTAACAACCTAAGAGGGCCACCAGGCAAAAGGACCGCTGCTAGATCATACAACGACATTGCAATTAACAAGCTCCATGTAGTCCACTCAGGTAACATCGTGAAACAAAATGCAACCAGAACACCAATGACCACCAAATAAGTTTGTGTTACAATCATAGGCATTTTGCCCCAATACACACTGGCGACTCCAACCATTGCAAAATTAAACAGCAAAACCAGAAAAGTCACAAGGTCAATTGCAACGTTGAAACGACTTATTAGAAGCATGAATACCTCTCCACCAAGGAGTGCAAGCACGATGAAAGAGGAGAAGCCCATGTAGTATTTTAAGAAGCTGGTTAATCTGAAGTAGAAAAGCAGGACTAAGAGGAAAGTGGCGATTGTGACAATGAATACGAATGCGAGGGAGTTGAATACTGCGCCTTTGAATTTGTCCCAGGCGGGATCCGTGTCGGATTCGGAGTAGACGATAGTACCGATGGAATTCATGGACTGAGGGGAGTCTGAGTGGAGGGAGGTTACAAGGAGGACGACGATTAGCATGCATGCTGAGACGGGGGCTATTATCCGTACAATTTCCAGGCCAAGGGTGTGGATAACAGATGGTTGGGGGTTAGGGTTTGAATTTGACATTTGGGGATAAGGGTTTAATTTATCGATTCGGCGATTCTTCGGCTTTATTTTCAGTCTTTGTTTTGTCGGTCACGAAAAAGCATTCCTCTTGGTTGTATGAATGAACGATTCTATCTGCACTGAAAATTTTCTTGAATAATCACTTAAAATCCACAACTCCTTCACACCGCTTTATTCTTATTTCTCATTTTTATTTCCCAGAGCAGATTCATTTTACCTTTCGTTCAAAAACCTAAACTGAATTATCAATCAATTAAGACAATTTCTATTCTTCATCCGATTTCCTCCCCCCTCTCCCTCCCCTCCCCCCCCCCCCCCACCCCCCCCACCCCACAAAACCCTAAGTTAAATTATGTTTCAATTACAAAAATACCCTCATACTTATTACCTAGAAAACATGATGAAAAATAGAGAAAGCGGGGTAGGAACGAGAAAAGTGAATCGATGAGATGCATAAAGAGGAAGTCGGGCGGAGAATAGATTTGCCATCAGTTAAACTACACAGAAAGCAACCAAATTTAGTGTTATTGTCGCTTAAAATGATGGATTGAACCTTATACTTAGGGCGGATTTGATTGACCTTAATCCATACCATATCCAAACGAGGGTTTAATGTTATGATGCTGCCTAGATCTCTTTAATGACTAGTCCTAGACGGGTTTACTGTTATCTCAACTGATTCATGTGTGCTTGGCAATGTTGATTTTTATTCAATAGGAATGAACGATTTCATTACCTCTGTTTTCCCTCCTTCGTGTGTTTTCCATGGAAAAGAACGTACATTTAACATTGTACGAAGACCTCAAAAGAGAGTATCATAAAGAATTTGAAGACATTAAGAGAGAAAATGAATATAACATATTAAGAGTCAAGAGTACATGAATACGGTAGCGGATAAGGGAGATGGAAAATAATGGAGGATGCAAGTATAGTGTTAGACCAAAATATGGTTCTAACACCCAAATTGTCTTAAATCGCAGAGAGTTAAAGCTTGAAATGAAAAAAAAATGCAACAAACACACCAAATTTATAGTGGTTCGACGTTAAAGAGCCTACGCCCACTTGATATGACTTTGATTATACGTTTGAATGCAAGTACAACCACAATATTCCCTCAATCTCACTTTTACAATGATAATTCACTCAATAAATTCGAGATAACACTGACTAGAAAGGATGAAAGTACGATAATAGTGGAATCAAAGCTCTTAATTGCCGAAAAATCCTTAAAAAGGCCAAGTGATGGACTATTTATAGGTGATTTCTACAAGCGGTTCGTGAGGACAGGTGACACCAATCCCAAGGATCTCGGAGCCGTTCGTGAGTGGGTGAAGAAATGGACAACATGGTCGTTATGGACACGCGTCATCAGATCCTTCAATCTCGGTTCGTGGTGGGCTAAGTCTAGGCCTTTCTTTCCTGGAAGTGAAGCCGGTTCGTGGTGGAGGGGGAGAGCCAGGTCGTGAAGCTGACCCACGAGCAGGTCACGGAACCGAACCATGAACGGGTTGTGGTTGTAGATCACGAACCGTTCATGATGATGAGTCACGAACCCATGATGAGGGGGGCTTTCACCAGCCGGAACGATCCTTAGTGGAGAACCATATCATAGATCCGCAAAGACATTAACCTTCCTTGTTATGCACAAGTGATTAAATTCTTGGTGGCTTAGTCAAAAACTAGCCAACATTTTACCCCCTCGAAGTACGTTTCATTAAGGATGGAACATGCTTCGAAACTTCCCACCTGTCTGTTCTTAAAATAGTTAGTTCCAACAATCACATTTGTTCATATGGTCACATCGCTTCATGAAGTCGTGTTTCTTCATGAAACCATGTTTTATGATGTCTCTTAAATGAGTATAAATAGTAGATGGAGTTTTCGATTATTTCTCCCTATTCGTTAATATTTAGCTTTGGATTAGCAATTAACATACAACTTCACAGGTAACTTCTCTGTTTAATTCAACACTTTCTTGTTTTTGCTTGTGTATGCGTGCGTAACTTCAATCGGTTCGTCCTAAGGGCCTCTGAGCGGACTGTGCATGTGGCAAATGGGCTCACATTCGTTCGCGTCATGACCTGCGCAGGCTAAGGGCCACAGGCCCATCAATCCACTCTCACATTAGTGGATTGGGGCTTTACCCTCAAGGGGTTTATAATTCACTTACCTTTTTCACCTTTCACTTTCACCATAGTTAAACCATTCTTGCACAGATCCGAAACCCTAGCTCCAAAGTTCCCCGATTCAATCGAATTCATTTCTTAGGATTTATAGGTAATGAAAATTGTACTCGAGCAGTTTCTTTTCTCTAAGTTGTCATGTTTTAGATTCGTCACCTTCCCTTCGCCAGCCACCAACATCTTTCGCCGCCAACCTTACCCTCCTTTACCTTGACGTTCAAGTCACCATGGACGTGGTGCAGCCTCTTGGAAGAAGGAAGGTGTTATGAGGAGACCGTGAAGTTTGGAATTAAGAGGAGTGATATACCGAGCAGTTGCGAATTGAGGAAGAATTATCGAAGAGCTCGAAGACGATTCCTCTGTTGGGGATCTGCTCGTGGTAGTGGTTGGAGAGAGGTTTGGATGGGAGATGAGTGCCTGTCTATCGGGTCGTGACGGTGGTAGAATAAGGCAACATGACGGATCGTGGAGTAAGGTGATGGGGTCACTCGTGGAAGGGAGCGAGGCATCGATTCGTGGAAAGGGATAAGGCATCAATTCGTGGAGAAGGGTGGAGCATCGGCTTGGGTCATGATGATGGTTCACAGACTGTTTAAGCACCAGTCGAGAGTTCTGATGATCCAGCCTTCGAATCACGAGCCACATGCGGGTTCAACTCCTCTTCACGTCCGGACCAAATCTTAGAAGGATGAGGGTAAGGCAATATCTACCCACGAGCCGCGTATGTGCCACCAGCCGACCCCCCTTCCGCGAGTCAAATTACATAGTCACACATATCAGTTTACCTTCGAGCCAATTCCTTAACGATTCCCGGCCAAGTAGTATCAGTTAACCGAACATAGCAACACATATTTCTTCTAAGAATTAACTATAACTTGGACAAGTCACTGAACAGTTAGGTTAGGGCCCTCGAACGAGTTGCTTTGGACTGAATGAGGACTCAACTATAAGACATGCGATGACCGATTATTCTCTAATCTATATCACTTCATGCTTTTCTTTTCAGTACTTCATACACCAGCACACAACAACACTTGCACACACGGGATTCATGGGTATTTATGATCTAATTCTTCCTTATACCTATTTATTAATATAACGGACATGTCCGATAGACGTTCAGCAAGATTATCAGAGAAGAATGCAGATCCATAATCGTCAAGCTATTATAATCCTGACGTACTTCCGTCAGACCCGGACTGGAATAATTCTGGATCTGATTATGAAATAGACATAGATGCAGAATCAAAATCTTCTGAAAGCACATCGCTTAAGGAGGAAGATGATCGGGATCCCGACGAACTGCAGGATGCCACATTATTAACTAACCCGAGTGACTCCGTGACTTCGACGCTTGATGATATAAAACTAAAGAAAATCTGCATAAAACATGCGATCTCATGGGATGATGTTAAGACTCCGGAGAAGAAGGACAGGCCCCATTCAGCTCCGGAAGGGTATATGGCTATCAGCAAGGTCATGTGCTCGATAGGTGCTATTCCTCCATTTCCTCCGATCGTTGTCGATCTCCTGAGATGACTACGCATCGCCCCCATGCAACTCCATCCCAATTCTTATGCTGCTTTGTATACCTTGTATATCGCCTACGCAGACATTCTGGAGACCAAGCTTGTTTATAAGGACTTGAACTTCTATTATTACTTTAAACATCGTTCCACCGGGACCCTGAATTTTGTTTTCTTTGAGTCTATCCCTGCCAAGAAAGTCCTTAGTGCCGGACATAGCAACTTAGGTGACGCTAAATCGGAGTGGTTCTATATAAGAAAATAGGCTAGTTGTGCGAGAAAGTGGCTGCCGTCAAGTGGGTTTTAGATCTTTCAGTATCTGCTTTAACTGCATAAAGAAATGTACTAATACTTAATTCCTTTTCACAGTTCCCAACCCCAAGAAGCAAAGTGTACGAAGATCGCTTGTTTCGCCTTGTAAAAAGCAACTAGGATTTTTGCAAAATCAAGAAGTGTATAACTAATGAGAACCTTCATAAACATCATCTTCTCGATGTAAGATTCAGGCTTGGTCAGGGTGGCAGGCCTTACAAGTATGTGGCCCCTACTCAGGCAATTGGGGAATCTAGTAGCATGTCCCCTGTCGAGGGGGAAGTGTCCACGGAAGCTACAAAGTCAATCGAGTTTCCTAAAAGTCCTTTACCTATGGACGTTCAAGATGACGAAGAGATGAACATATACAAAGGAGGTGAAGTTCGAGCTAACAAACCAAAGGATGTTTCCATCCCCGAAAGGGAGACTTCTCCCAAGACACCGCCCCCAACTAAGCCTTCAACTCATGATTCTTTAAGAGGGGAACAAATATATGGGGATTTAGACAAGCTCCCCTTGCCTGATAACATTTACACATCTGAGGATTTTGGAGCGGAACCGTTCTTCCCTATCTCCGAGGAAGAATCCACTCCTGTCAAAGAAAAGGAACCTGTACAAACGAGCCTAGCTCCGGGCCCTAGTCTGTTAAGGGAGATCACACGGGACACACACATCACATGCACCACATGTCACAACATTCATACATTGTATGTACTCATGGTTCTTATACCTACTTGTTACCTTTGCAGGAAAAATGCCTCGTCGCCGCTCCTATTCTCATCGTGAACTTCGTGAGTGTACGCTCAGATTCAGTCCCGTTTTTAAGTATGATCGTGGTGAAAGTCGTGGGAGAGATAGCAAGAAACACTATGATTCTTATCAGCCTCATCCTATGCACTCTCGTTCTCCTTCAAGGCCATATCCCGAGAAGCACCATAGTTGTCAAGTGCCATATGTGGGGGGCAAACAACTTCCCAAATCTCCGACTCCTCTGAAGGGTATCCCTCCTAAGGGTAAATCCTCCAAGAAACATCATGAATCCAAGGAAAAGCATAAAGACTTGAGCAAAGGTTTGGAAAAGGGAGAGAAAGCTCCCGTCCCATCCGGACAACGCAACATTGGTATTGCCACTGCACATGAGGTAACCATTACCTCTGAAAATCAAGCAAAGCTGGAGCATCTGCGGGAGCAGTTCCCCAACATCTGATTTGGCAAGATGCTCTACGTTCCAGACCTCGAGCAAGTTTCTGATGATTGGGACACATAAGTCATTAACCGAGTAGGCCACGTGGACTTAGTATAGGGCAATGAAGAAGAATGCCAAGAAGCTTTCAGAGGTTATCTACCGTCTGGATAGACATGGCCAAAGTTAAAGAAAGGGCGAAATACGATATCAAGGATTGGGATAAGGCTGAGAAGCAACTTGAAGATACTTAAGCTCTTCTTGCCTTAGCTTAGAGGGATGCCGAGAGCTACAAAACACAGTTAGAGGATGCGAAGAAACGTTTCCACTTTGAGCTTGATTCGAACAGCCAGGAGCATACAACCATGAAAAAGGAGATAGAAGATCTCAAGTCAATCAATATTGAGCTGAAAACATCACAAGACCACTTTGCCGCGGAAAAAGCTGCTTAGGAGAAGGAAATGGCAAGCTTAAAGGACAAACTCGCTCATGTTGAGGAGAGAGTAGCTCTTGCCGAAGGACATGCTAATGAGGCTCTCGAGCCCGCCTCTAATGCTACTGCTAAACTTGCCACGACTGAACAGGAGATAGAAGGGTTTAATGAATTACCGATGGACATTTTCGCTCAAGTCATTTGAACCCGAGACATCTCTTGGATCAAGAACAATCCCATCACCTTAGCTGACGTGTGGGACCAGATCGTAGAAAGCGAGAAGCAGCGCCTAAAGGTCGAGGTTGTCGACGAGGATGAGCTTATGCGGACTTTTCTCAAAGATGAAGAGCCTGAGAGACTGGAAGAGGGCAGACGTCTAATTAAAGAGTCTATGGAGGAAGAAAGGCTCAAACTCAAGGGCAAGAACAAAATCGTTGAGGGTTCAAGCTCAGCTATAGAGTTCAAGGCTTCTGGGGTAGAGGAGTATAGTCCTGATGACCTGTTAGTCTCTGAAATTCCTGCTCCCCAACCTGGTACGGTATCTACTGCAACTCCGAATGCGCAATCGGCGGAAGGTATCTCCACATTCTCTCCATAATTTGTTAAAGCTGTCATAACTTATCGTCCCATTATGAAGCAGACGATTGAGAAGACCATATTTCTCCCAAATTAATAACAATTTCTTCTCATGATGTAGGTGCCAAAATGGTTGACGGGACTGCAGAAGAGCAAGCGAAAGTCGATGTGACCGAGAAGGCCATTATACCCTCGAGTACTGATGTTCCTAAGGATGCTGAAATCATTGGAGCCTTGAAGGACACTAATGGTGAGGATGGGGATGAAGAAGAGGATATTACTATCACGGGAGAGACCAAGAGGGATGATAATTTGACCTTAGCCGATATGAAGGCCAAAAAGGATGAGCAGCTAAAACTTACAGTTGAGGAAGAGCCTCTAAATGTGCCACCTCTCTCTATAGCTGCTCCTGGATCTAGAATGATTATAAAGCTCTCCTCCAAGCCGATAACCACACAATTTGCGTCCCAGTCTACTGGTGTTTCGCAGGATCCTCCTTCAGGGAAGACGAAAAGGAAGAAGTATGATTCCCCTGATGCTTGCAAGGAGGTTCCAGAAAAGCAGAAGAAGGAGAAGAATTCGAAGTCATCCCCGAAGCCCAAGTAAAGCTTGTTGGTTTATGTTTTTGTTTTTAGATCTTCCACTTGCCCTTTGTAGTTGTTGCGAGTGATACCCTCGCATTTTGTCTAACTTTGTTTTGTAAACCTGCACTTAGTAAATGGAATTCTATTTCTTTCGCATTATTGCGTACCTGCAAGTTTATTATATTTAGTCATACATAAACATTCAGATCATAACTAAGTTCCAATCACATCATGAACCATTCTGGTAAGGAAAATTTAAAATTTCTGCACTACGCATATTTGTGTATGCCCCCAATCAATCATTAACACGATGCCTGGTCAGGGCTTGTCGAGGATTGATTAGAATCGGACATATGTTGCCTCCCATGTCCGGGAATGAAGGGTTCAGGCTCAACTTTCATTCTTGTTCCCGTTCCTGTAGTGGGATAGGAGCCCTCTTGTGGCATTTGATCAAAACGCCTTTATGCTCTCCTGTCGTATGCCCAGGATAGAGTTCTAACTCAACTTTCAATTTGCCCCCAATCCTTCAGTAGGGTAGGAGTTCACCTGTAGCACTTGGTCCCTTGAGCCTTTATACTCTCTTGTCGGATGTCAAGGGTAGAGTGGAGTCGAGGGTTTTTTTTGATCTTGGTGCACCTTCACGCCTTGTGGACAATTCATTTCCTTGTCCTTTATACTCTTTCTCAAGTCATGATAGTTAGTGTCTGAGGTTGTGTCGTTTACTTCGTTGCCTCCTCGATGTTCCGTATGCTATTGATTTACTGATGTGACAAAAGACTCTTTGAATTACGTATGTTAGGATCATCGTGGGGCTTCCAATGAATATCACAATTGTAATGGCTTACATGAATAAAAACAAGCAAGAAATAGTGTAGTAAAAGTAAATGACACACGATATTTTTATAGTGGTTCGGTCAAATCATGACCTACGTCCACTTTATAATCTTTTGCTTATGCAACCAGACTATTCTAGGCAAGTCACGCCTTTTTACATGGTCCTAAAAACAAAAGAGAAACAATGACAATTTCATGTCAAATAATGCCACAAATGCTGGGTGTTCCACACTCTGGGGATTTCACCAGTGTCCACGGTCGCTAGCTTGAAGGATCCATTATCAAGCTTCCGTAAGATGGTATATGGTCCTTCCCATTTCGGACCAAAATGGACTGGTGGTCGAAAAATACGCTTTAGAACCAAGTCTTCGGGATCAAAGCTTCGAGCTCAGACCTTCTTATTGTAATATCGGGCGACCTACTGCACATGCCTCAAGGCAGGCAGGTCCGCTTCATCCCTTTTTTCTTCAACCGCATCCAAGGATTCTAGGAGTAGTTTGTTGTTTGTAATCGGATCGTAATAGGTGGTTCTGTGGGACGGCACTTCTAATTCGACCGAAATGACCGCCTCTGATCCGAATGCGAGGGAGAAGGGAGTGTGGCCCGTCACTGACTTGTAAGTCATTCTATAAGCCCATAAAGCCAAGGGTAATTCATTGACCCACATGGCTCTAGCTCGCTTCAATTGCTTCTTCAGAATGGACTTAATTACTTTGTTCGCCGCCTCTACCTGTCCATTCGATTGCGGATGCACCACGACAATATATCTTTTCTCGATGTGATATCATTGGCAGAATTCCTGAAACTCTATACTATCGAATTGGGTCCCATTATTTGTTATAATGATTTTTGGGATCCTAAACCGACATATGATATTTCTGACTACGAAGTTAATCACTCGCTTTGTCATGATTGTGGTCAATGGTTCTGCTTCGAACCACTTCAGTAAATAATCTACAGCCACGATGGCGAATTTTGCTCCACCTTTTGCAATAGGAAGACTTCTGATAATGTCAATTCCCCAGATAGCAAAGGGCCATGGGCTCATCATTGTCTTCAATCGGCTAGGAGATGCCCTGGGGATCTTAGAAAATTTCTAGCATCTGTCGCAACGCCGTGCATATTTAGCCGCATCTGTATTCATGGTGGGCCAGAAATAACCAAATCGTAATATCTTCTTAGCCAATATTTGACCTATGGTGTGGTCTCCACATTCACCTTCGTGCACTTCCCTTAGTTGTCATGGGCTATACATCTGAGGAGTGGCATCGAGAATCCCTGTCTGTAGAGGACCTCGCCTTGACAATATCAGGGGTCTTTCCAGATGAGTCAAGAGGTTCTGAAAGGCTTCCACACAATCAGGAGTCCATTTGAAATTTCTCTTTCCACGCTTTATCAAGTCGAAGAATGGAATGCACTTGTTTGTAGCTTTATAAATAAACCTACTCAATGCGGCAAATTTTCCGGCGAGGCTCTGCACATCTTTGATCTGCCTTGGTTCTTGGATATTCCTGATTGCCGCGATCTGATCTAGATTTATTTCAATTCCACGTGAGCTAACGATAAAGCCCAAGAATTTTTTGGAGGCAACTCCAGATGAACACTTCAGAGGGTTAAGCTTCATTCCCGTGTCGTCAAAGGATATCGAACATTTCTACTAGGTCAGCGGTATGATTGGATGATTTTTTGGATTTCACTAGCATGTTATCAACATACACTTCCATTGTCTTCATGATCTGATTGTAGAAAATCCGGTTCACTAATCGTTGGTATGTTGCTCTGACATTTTTCAAACCAAAGGGCATCACCACATACCAGTATAGTCCTAAATCCGTGATGAAGCTAGTATGCTCCTGGTCCGGAACATGCATGGGAATTTGGTTATATCCTTTGTATGCATCCATGAAGGAGAGAAGTTCATGACCCGTTGTTGAATCCACCAATTGGTCAATTCTATGGAGTGGAAAACTGTCCTTCGAGGAAGCTTCATTCAAATCTGAGAAATCAATGCAGGTGCGCCATTTTCCATTGGCCTTCTTAACCAAAACTGAATTTGAGATCCATTCTGGGTAAGTTGAATCTTTAATGAATCCATTGCTTCTTAACTTCTCAACTTCTTCCTTTAAGGTAGCTGACCTCTCCAGGCCAAGCATTCGCCTTTTTAGCTTAACGGGTGGTTGCTTTGGGTTGATGCTCAACGAGTGGCTCATAGTTGAGGGGGATATTCCACATATGTCAGCGTGGATCTAGGCAAACACGTCCAAGTTGGCCTTTAAAAAGTCAGTCAATTCTTTTGCTTGAAGAGGATCTAACTGGGATCCGATCTTTAAAACATTCGCTGGGTCATTATCATCGATTGGGATATCCTCGGTCGATTCATTAGGTATCTCCATTCTACCCCCAGGATCCTCGTCCTCTCTGGGATCTATGTCCTCGGGTAGTTCTCTGGGCGACTCCTTCGAGGTCGTCCCCTTTAATTGCTATGACGAATCCTCCTTTGGAGGGGGGAAGCGCCCTTAATTTCTATGTCTTTTCCTTTGCGTAGGAATTTTAACTCTTTTGTAGCAGGCTCGTCCAGCGACTTGGTCACCTCTGATTAGTCCCACTACCGCATCAGTTGGGAATTTCAACAATAGACACCAGGGTGCAATGCAAGCCCTGAATTCTGCTAGGGTCGGTCGGCTCAAAAAGGCGTTATAAGGTGATTCAATATCCAAAAATACGAATAGGAGAATTCTCACTCTCCAACGATCCTTATTCCAGGGTTACTGACAATTCTACAAATCCAATTAGAGATGTTAAAGCTCCATTGAAGCTGCGTATCCATCCATCACAGGGCTTCAAATCCTTTGCTTCAAGCTTCATCTGATCAAATGCTTTCTTGAATAGAATGTTAAATGAACTTCCATTGTCCACTAAGACCTTGTGAACTAGAGCAGGACCAATAGTGGCAGTGATTACTAAGGGATCTTCGGTGGGGGAATGAACTCCAATACTATCTCTATCACGATATATGACATCGTCAGACATCGTCTTCTGCTGTTTTGTCGGGGTGGTATCTTCAGGATTATTGCTGTAACAACCCGTATTTCGATAACATGATTAAAGACGAGAATCAAGGCAGAATTTAATTTTAAATTCTGAATCAAGTGAAACGGGCTAGGCTATTGCGTTCGTCTCGGAAAAATACGCGAAATAGAGTCCGAGTTTTCGAAAATCGGAGTCCGTATGACCAAGATATGGCCTCGCGAAGTTTCACGAAAAATTCCCAAATTAAAGTATACTTAATTAAGTGAAATGGGTTGCGCAGAGAAATATATATATTGATATATATATATATATATATATATATAATTGAAAATTTAATAAATAAATATGCAAAAATGTTCAAAACAGTGAATTGGGAGAGGGGAATAATCGAACCGACCGATTTTTGAGGTCGACCCGAGCTCGCTGGGTCGACTAGGGGTTAATCCAGGGTGTTTGGCTGTCAACCCGTGGGCCGATTCGCTCAAATGCAGATTTTGCATTTGGATGGTTCTCATGGTTCATCTTTAATCTAAAGGCCCTAGATGGTTCCTACACTTGACTTCTTCCCCAAGACATGCTTCGATGGCTTGGATTGAATCTAGGTTTAATCCTATGGCCTAAAACACTTGCCTAATCTATAAATAAGACTCTAACCTATCCTAAATCCTCATTATTCATTCATGCAACTAAACTATGGCAAAATTGCTACTCTCATGGCCTCCACTCAACTATCCTAGCCTCCACTTCATTTCTATGAGAGGTTTCATGATCATGAGAGTATTAGAGAGTCCCTATGTTAGTATGAGAGCTTCTCAAGTTGATCTCAAGGCTAAAGCTTTGATCTTTGTTCATAAAGATGGGGTTTTTATTGATTTGGAGTGTTCTTCTTTGGGTTTTTGGGTGATGGCATGCATAGGCTTCATCACAATCTTTGTTTTGCATTTCGATTTGTGCCTTCATAACAATGTAAGCCCTTTCCCTACTCTTAGATATTAACTATGAAGTTAAATGTTCATGTTGCAAGTTTGGGTTTGATCATTGAGAATGAAACATGCTATCATGTCATGCAAGCTTATGAAGTCATTATCTTGATCTTATGAGCTAAAAGCTACAACCTTTATGTTGAAATGTTGCATTATGCAACATGAGAACCTTCATACCCTTTTTTGTCAACTTGCATATGAAGTCATAACCCTTATATGATGATATATGCGAGTTTCTAGTCATCATTCCATGTCTTTTGTCACCATGATTCGCTTATGTGCCAAGTTTGGGTTTATGCATGTTTTTGAGGCTTAAGAATGTAACATGCAAGCTAATGAACACATTTGTGCCTCATTTGCCACCATGATTAACTTGTGGCTTAATATCCATTTTTGTCATGCCTTTGCCAAGTCTCTTCTTTTAATCCATTACGTTGTTGTGAACGTATATGCAAGTTTAAAAAGCGTTGGGGTCACATTATGGGAAAACATAATGATATGAACATGATTTGGGTAAATGGGTATAAACATGACAACGTGTAACGTTAAATATGACATGTGTTTATACTTGAAAACATGACTTGAAATATAACATGGAAGTGACATGTAAGTATGCATAAAAACATAAGCTTGGGAATTTACCTATTAAGTTAGGTCTACCCATTGGGAATTTACCTATTAAGTTAGGTCTACCCAATTGCTTGAAAACTTGAATATGAACATGACACTAGACTAAACATGAAAGTGGCCAACTCGAGGTTGGGTTGAGTTTGCAACATAAAGCTACCCGGAACCGACCGGCCTAACTAGTAGTTGCAAACAATAGGACCCAATGTGAGAAGTTGGTCATGTTGTGCTTGAACCCGAGGTTAGACCAAGTTGTGGTGTAAAGCTACCCGGAACCGACCGGCTTAACTAGTAACCACAACAAAGTCTAATGTGAGAGGTTGGGGTGCATTAAGAAATTAATGCCACATGATAGGGTTAAGTTAATTTGATTAATGACTCTTAACCAAATATGACATGGACAAATGGGTTAAGTAATTGGATTAGGCTAATGATACTTAACAAAACATGATAAGGTTGGGTAGGTTAAGTAACTTGATTTGCCTAATGACACTTAACCATTTTTATACGACTAGTGGACGGGGATTAAGTTAACCAACACTTAATCAATCCAACACGATAATTTGGTAAGGTTAAGTAAGTTTTCTTAATGACACTTAACCAAAAGATACAGTTAATGGATGGGGTTAAGATTACACTCAACTAGTCTAAACATGATAATCGGATGGGGTTAAGTTAGCCTAGACTTAATTAATCCCACTTGGTAGTTTAATGGGGTTAAGTTAAATACTTAACTAATCTAACACGATGATTTGAAGTGGTTAAGTGACCTATACTTAACCAATCTCACCCGTTAATTTGAAGAGGTTAAGTGACCTAAACTTAACCAATCTAACTCGTTAATTTGATGTGGTTAAGTGATCTATGCTTAACCAATCTAACTCGTGAATTTATTGAGGTTAAGTTAACCCATACTTAACCAATATAACGTGAAAACACGATAAGGCTAAGTCATGAATCGCTTGAATACACTTGACCGGTTTGACTAAGTAATTTCATAGGGTCAAGTTAATATATACTTAACCAACTTGAGCATGGTTTGTAGGGTTAAGTCTTGGACTTGGATACTTAGCCAATTTTGACATGATTTGTAGACGGGTTAAGCCTTGAACTTGGATACTTAAGCCAATTTTGACATGATTTGTAGACGGGATTAAGTCATGAACTTAAGTGACACTTAATCTATTATGTAAACCCTAATTCGGAGAATTAGGTGGGTAACCGTAATTAACAAGGATAATGGGAATAAGGCTAAGTCGTAAACCTTGGTTGAAGGATAACTAAGTAATGATTCTTAGTCAAGGAAATTTAGACCAGTTCATAGATAGATGAGTAACCTGACACGGTAGGTCATCGTTTAAGTATACGAGTAGGAGCAAGTATCTGATTTAGATAAAGGCTCCAGCGAACTGGGTAACGAAGCAGCGGCTTCGGCGAACGTGAGGATATTCTTGGGATCCCTCTATGGGCTGCCAGGTAATTATACTAAGCTCATGAGAGGTTAAGGTCTGCGTTAGAAGAACCAAGAGTATGCCTTGGTTGCTATACGAGCGACCTAAAGACGGGGATGGATAGGGTATAGTCGACGAAACACGGTCGTACCCTAGATAGCATTTTTCGTCAGGCTACCTTCCATCTTTGGTCAAGCGTGTACGTACGGAAAGGCAGAGAACACCCAATAGACCATAATTGCTATCTAATTATGGGTGCGGTAAGGCTCGGATTGGGGGTTGGCCAGTAGTGTGTTCTCGTACAGGATTTATCCTGTCTTGTCTTTCGCTAGTTGAGGGAGGGGTCGCGTGGGACCATAGCCACGTATAGAAAAAACAGACCTTAGCATCTGCATCGGCAGATAAATCGTAAGCTCCCGACCGAGTCCTGTATTTCCTGGTCTGCCCTGTGACAGGACTCGGATGGCACGATGTGATACATGTGCATACAGTCATGGAAAAACGATTCACGATGAATGCGTGGGAAAAAGGGCGCGGTTGGCGGTTAGCGTAATCCCTAGTGGCCCTAGGTGGTTGAACCCAAACCGAGATACGAAAACGTGCAATAGGTAAGCGTAATCCCTAGTAGCCCTAGGTAGCATAAGTCCTAGTTGTACAGACGCTAATTCATGTTGGAAGACCCTAGCTAGGTTTAGGGTAAAAGTCCAAACCGATCTTAAGGATCATGGAACTATGTAAAGTAATATAGAATCTCATGGGAAAGCCCGTATGGCCTACGGCAAGGGACTGAACATTTACATGGAATAAAACATACGAGTTGAGTAACCTATATATGCGATATATTAGGTTGACATGGACCACTACACGACTTTTGAGTAAGGGTCATTCACGGATAACACGTGATACAGTTGGGATACTAGTACGGTAGGTGCAGAGCAGATGTACATGATAGATACCATGGGGCGTTATACGTGATAGATATCTTGGGATATTATACTTGATAGAAACCTGACGATGTGATACCTTGTTTTATCTTGACATCGTAATTTATCATGACACCTTAGTTCACCTGAGTTCAGTAGTTCATCCTGTTATTTTGATTTAGCTTATCTATCTTGTTATCATGCTTATGTTCATCTCAGCTTCTCATGTCAGTTAACTTTACTAGTTTTTATACTAATAGTAGATAGGGCTTACTCAGTCTTTTTGACTGACCCATTTTGTTTCGCCTCTTTTCTTCCGTTTCCCCCCCAGGTTACAGGGAGGAAATACTGATGTTTAGTTTGGACTTCTTCTGCTTGAAGGTCATCATGGATGGCTTGGACTTTTCTTGGCTATGGCTACTTTACTGTCTTTATTTGGGGAATAATTTATGAAAAAGTCTTTATGCTTCTTTACTATTGCAAGACAGGTTTTGATGTACTCTGATGTAAAAGGCTTTAGACCTTAATTATAAATGTTTATGAAAGTTCGATTTTACTTCCGCTATTTTATATGTTCTGTCTTGTGATATTTCTGTGCATGTTTACCAATAATGCCCCTCTAAAGCTAGTGCATTCCTTTATGAGTGACCCTAGCGGAGGCGGGGTGTTACACGTGGTATCAGAGCAGAAGGTTACCAGACTGGGTAAAAGTTTTTAAAGACCTTCTGAAAACTATTTGAAAAAAAAAACCGTTTACAAAGAAGCATTTTTCAAGAAAATTTTCTTTTAAAAGAAAAAGGCTATTCCCCAAAGGCCATTAGCACTATCCTTGTTTCCTTAATTGAGTCTCTTTTCCTTTCTTTCCTCCATCTGTAGTCACAGTAGTTTTAACTACGACTAGTCTTTTCTACCTACGAAAGTGCTTTCCATACGATGGGGGTGGTTCTCGAGAGACCAGTGGCCGCGTTATAAGAAAGGATCGTGAGAAAGAAGGATAAAGGATACAAGCTTAAGGATGAGCAACTTGTTGGTATGGCTTAGTCCTCAAAGGAGGGAGAAAGATGAACAATGAAACCCAAGACAAGAGAGTACCTTTGGCATGGTAAAACGGGGCGGATAGTTAAGTATTATGGGAAAAGGACAAGATCATCGGGAGGGCAGTAGTATGCTCTCATTTCTAGAGTACCTCGGAAGGAGGGTAACGATCTTGTTAAAGGTTTAGCTTTTCTTCTCTATCATCCCGTTAGGACTTCGTTGTTCATATCATTTAAGTCTGCTTCGATAGTTGAGTCTCTGCACCTTAAGTACTAGCGTAATATAGAATCCCATTTTTGTCTCAAAGTCCTATTGGAGAATCAGTCCATTTATACATGACTTGTTTGGATTTGGGAATGTCTATGCCAAGTGTTGAGTTTGGAAATAATGCTTATGTTTATAAGCTATGGATGGATTCTAGGGATGAAGTGGTTATCCAGTAAGGGGTGCCACTCTCGGTTTTGATAGGAGGGTAGTTAGACTCTTGACTAGCCTTGGTAATACCCTCGAAGTATCGGGTAACCTTTTTGAGGTTCTGTCATGACTAGTTACTTAGAATCCCTTGATGCCTTTATTGGAAATTTGAAGCCCGATCGAGTGGTGTTCGCCAATAAGACGGATGGTTTACTTCATTTATGCATGGGTTATAGAGATCACCCTAGTAAGTGCGCATGATAACCTGATTGACATCTGTTTACTTTCAAGAGAAAGTTCTTCTACATGGAATGCCTTATAGTATATAAACGAGATCCAAGATTCACTAGTGAATTTTGGAAAGCTTGCATGAGATCATGAGTACGCAGTCATGTTTGCGTCAAGTATTTTAGGAAAAGGATAAGTGCAAGTGGAACGAGAGGCGACGAAGAAATGAGTTTCAGCTCATGTTATGGAAACAGGAAATAAGAAGCTACGAAATCGCGAAGTTAAAGGACGGTCAAGGCACAATGGAATTAAGCTCAAGGAAATACGACTTTGATGGTCAAAGACTAGATACGCGCATGATATCTCTTTTTGGGAGTATATCCTTGATCCCTGTTTTCTGTAGAGCTTACTTGTAGGCTATCTTTTGTGGACATCCTCTCGGTCCTATTCTCCGTTACAAACCCTGTAAGGAGTTTGTCCTGTTTATCTTCTCGACCCTGTTTCAGGGAATTCTAGGTAGAACCCTATGGATGTAAACATGTATTTGAAACATGTTATGATTGATATGGTTGCAAGTGGTTGCTCGTGGATGCGCGAATACACATTAGATACTAGCTCGACTCGGTCACACTTCATATTGCATATGCACGAGTATTTATACTTGTTTATGGATGAAATCGAATGTATTATCATGCGGTTGTTGCATATGAATGAATGATTGTGCACGCATATAGTATCTATATGACTAGGACTATTTGCATACATGTTGGATTCATGGCACTATACATATTTTGCATTAGAAAGATTATTCAGGCCTGATCATTAGCATTAGCTAAGGAACATGTACACACACGTCTTGCATATATTCATACAGAATTAGAAATCATCTAAGGACAATGGTTGCTCGTGGATGATGTTTTGAGTAGATGGATGATGGATGGTAGGATATGTTCTTCCTAACTTGGAGATTTCGGGGACGAAATCCTAAAAGGTGGGGAGAATGTAACAACCCGTATTTCGATAACATGATTAAAGACGAGAATCAAGGCAGAATTTAATTTTAAATTCTGAATCAAGTGAAACGGGCTATTCCATTGCGTTCGTCTCGGAAAAATACGCGAAATAGAGTCCGAGTTTTCGAAAATCGGAGTCCGTATGACCAAGATATGGCCTCGCGAAGTTTCACGAAAAATTCCCAAATTAAAGTATACTTAATTAAGTGAAATGGGTTGCGCAGAGAAATATATATATATTGATATATATATATATATAATTGAAAATTTAATAAATAAATATGCAAAGATGTTCAAAACAGCGAATTGGGAGAGGGGAATAACCGAACCGGCCGATTTTTGAGGTCGACCCGAGCCTGCTGGGTCGACTAGGGGTTAATCCAGGGTGTTTGGCTGTCAACCCGTGGGCCGATTCGCTCAAATGCAGATTTTGCATTTGGATGGTTCACATGGTTCATCTTTAATCTAAAGGCCCTAGATGGTTCCTACACTTGACTTCTTCCCCAAGACATGCTTTGATGGCTTGGATTGAATCTAGGTTTAATCCTATGGCCTAAAACACTTGCCTAATCTATAAATAAGACCCTAACCTATCCTAAATCCTCATTATTCATTCATGCAACTAAACTATGGCAAAATTGCTACTCTCATGGCCTCCACTCAACTATCCTAGCCTCCACTTCATTTCTATGAGAGGTTTCATGATCATGAGAGTATTAGAGAGTCCCTATGTTAGTATGAGAGCTTCTCAAGTTGATCTCAAGGCTAAATCTTTGATCTTTGTTCATAAAGATGGGGTTTTATTGATTTGGAGTGTTCATCTTTGGGTTTTTGGGTGATGGCATGCATAGGCTTCATCACAATCTTTGTTTTGCATTTCGATTTGTGCCTTCATAACAATGTAAGCCCTTTCCCTACTCTTAGATATTAACTATGAAGTTAAATGTTCATGTTGCAAGTTTGGGTTTGATCATTGAGAATGAAACATGCTATCATGTCATGCAAGCTTATGAAGTCATTATCTTGATCTTATGAGCTAAAAGCTACAACCTTTATGTTGAAATGTTGCATTATGCAACATGAGAACCTTCATACCCTTTTTTGTCAACTTGCATATGAAGTCATAACCCTTATATGATGATATATGCGAGTTTCTAGTCATCATTCCATGTCTTTTGTCACCATGATTCGCTTATGTGCCAAGTTTGGGTTTATGCATGTTTTTGAGGCTTAAGAATGTAACATGCAAGCTAATGAACACATTTGTGCCTCATTTGCCACCATGATTAACTTGTGGCTTAATATCCATTTTTGTCATGCCTTTGCCAAGTCTCTTCTTTTAATCAATTACGTTGTTGTGAACGTATATGCAAGTTTAAAAAGCGTTGGGGTCACATTATGGGAAAACATAATGATATGAACATGATTTGGGTAAATGGGTATAAACATGACAACGTGTAACGTTAAATATGACATGTGTTTATACTTGAAAACATGACTTGAAATATAACATGGAAGTGACATGTAAGTATGCATAAAAACATAAGCTTGGGAATTTACCTATTAAGTTAGGTCTACCCATTGGGAATTTACCTATTAAGTTAGGTCTACCTAATTGCTTGAAAACTTGAATATGAACATGACACTAGACTAAACATGAAAGTGGCCAACTCGAGGTTGGGTTGAGTTTGCAACATAAAGCTACCCGGAACCGACCGACCTAACTAGTAGTTGCAAACAATAGGACCCAATGTGAGAAGTTGGTCATGTTGTGCTTGAACCCGAGGTTAGACCAAGTTGTGGTGTAAAGCTACCCGGAACCGACCGGCTTAACTAGTAACCACAACAAAGTCTAATGTGAGAGGTTGGGGTGCATTAAGAAATTAATGCCACATGATAGGGTTAAGTTAATTTGATTAATGACTCTTAACCAAATATGACATGGACAAATGGGTTAAGTAATTGGATTAGGCTAATGATACTTAACAAAACATGACAAGGTTGGGTAGGTTAAGTAACTTGATTTGCCTAATGACACTTAACCATTTTTATACGACTAGTGGACGGGGATTAAGTTAACCAACACTTAATCAATCCAACACGATAATTTGGTAAGGTTAAGTAAGTTTTCTTAATGACACTTAACCAAAAGATACAGTTAATGGGTGGGGTTAAGATTAGACTCAACAAGTCTAAACATGATAATTGGATGGGGTTAAGTTAGCCTAGACTTAATTAATCCCACTTGGTAGTTTAATGGGGTTAAGTTAAATACTTAACTAATCTAACACGATGATTTGAAGTGGTTAAGTGACCTATACTTAACCAATCTCACCCGTTAATTTGAAGAGGTTAAGTGACCTAAACTTAACCAATCTAACTCGTTAATTTGATGTGGTTAAGTGATCTATGCTTAACCAATCTAACTCGTGAATTTATTGAGGTTAAGTTAACCCATACTTAACCAATATAACGTGAAAACATGATAAGGCTAAGTCATGAATCGCTTGAATACACTTGACCGGTTTGACTAAGTAATTTCATAGGGTCAAGTTAATATATACTTAACCAACTTGAGCATGGTTTGTAGGGTTAAGTCTTGGACTTGGATACTTAGCCAATTTTGACATGATTTGTAGACGGGTTAAGCCTTGAACTTGGATACTTAGCCAATTTTGACATGATTTGTAGACGGGATTAAGTCATGAACTTAAGTGACACTTAATCTATTATGTAAACCCTAATTCGGAGAATTAGGTGGGTAACCGTAATTAACAAGGATAACGGGAATAAGGCTAAGTCGTAAACCTTGGTTGAAGGATAACTAAGTAATGATTCTTAGTCAAGGAAATTTAGACTAGTTCATAGATAGATGAGTAACCAGATACTGTAGGTCATCGTTTAAGTATACGAGTAGGAGCAAGTATCTGATTTAGATAAAGGCTCCAGCGAACTGGGTAACGAAGCAGCGGCTTCGGCGAACGTGAGGATATTCTTGGGATCCCTCTGTGGGCTGCCAGGTAATTATACTAGGCTCATGAGAGGTTAAGGTCTGCGTTAGAAGAACCAAGAGTATGCCTTGGTTGCTATACGAGCGACCTAAAGACGGGGATGGATAGGGTATAGTCGACGAAACACGGTCGTACCCTAGATAGCATTTTTCGTCAGGCTACCTTCCATCTTTGGTCAAGCGTGTACGTACGGAAAGGCAGAGAACACCCAATAGACCATAATTGCTATCTAATTATGGGTGCGGTAAGGCTCGGATTGGGGGTTGGCCAGTAGTGTGTTCTCGTACAGGATTTATCCTGTCTTGTCTTTCGCTAGTTGAGGGAGGGGTCGCGTGGGACCATAGCCACGTATAGAAAAAACAGACCTTAGCATCTGCATCGGCAGATAAATCGTAAGCTCCCGACCGAGTCCTGTATTTCCTGGTCTGCCCTGTGACAGGACTCGGATGGCACGATGTGATACATGTGCATACAGTCATGGAAAAACGATTCACGATGAATGCGTGGGAAAAAGGGCGCGGTTGGCGGTTAGCGTAATCCCTAGTGGCCCTAGGTGGTTGAACCCAAACCGAGATACGAAAACGTGCAATAGGTAAGCGTAATCCCTAGTAGCCCTAGGTAGCATAAGTCCTAGTTGTACAGACGCTAATTCATGTTGGAAGACCCTAGCTAGGTTTAGGGTAACAGTCCAAACCGATCTTAAGGATCATGGAACTATGTAAAGTAATATAGAATCTCATGGGAAAGCCCGTATGGCCTACGGCAAGGGACTGAACATTTACATGGAATAAAACATACGAGTTGAGTAACCTATATATGCGATATATTAGGTTGACATGGACCACTACACGACTTTTGAGTAAGGGTCATTCACGGATAACACGTGACACAGTTGGGATACTAGTACGGTAGGTGCAGAGCAGATGTACAGGATAGATACCATGGGGCGTTATACGTGATAGATATCTTGGGATATTATACTTGATAAAAACCTGACGATGTGATACCTTGTTTTATCTTGACATCGTAATTTATCATGACACCTTAGTTCACCTGAGTTCAGTAGTTCATCCTGTTATTTTGATTTAGCTTATCTATCTTGTTATCATGCTTATGTTCATCTCAGCTTCTCATGTCAGTTAACTTTACTAGTTTTTATACTAATAGTAGATAGGGCTTACTCAGTCTTTTTGACTGACCCGTTTTGTTTCGCCTCTTTTCTTCCGTTTCCCCCCAGGTTACAGGGAGGAAATACTGATGTTTAGTTTGGACTTCTTCTGCTTGAAGGTCATCATGGATGGCTTGGACTTTTCTTGGCTATGGCTACTTTACTGTCTTTATTTGGGGAATAATTTATGAAAAAGTCTTTATGCTTCTTTACTATTGCAAGACAGGTTTTGATGTACTCTGATGTAAAAGGCTTTAGACCTTAATTATAAATGTTTATGAAAGTTCGATTTTACTTCCGCTATTTTATATGTTCTGTCTTGTGATATTTCTGTGCATGTTTACCAATAATGCCCCTCTAAAGCTAGTGCATTCCTTTGTGAGTGACCCTAGCGGAGGCGGGGTGTTACAATTGCACTCCCCTATTTCGAGGTGCTTGGACGCATTCACATACTGATCTATTGCCCTATAGCTATGTCCAGCCGGATGGGGTCTTCTAACTATAGTGTTGATGATGATGCCCTTAGCTTTCTGCTGCGCAATAGCATTTTGAGGTGGTTGCCCATTGTTTCGGTCTGGACTGCCTTGCCCCCTATTTCTCGGGGCTGCCTTATATTCGTCCAACTTCCCTTCTTTAAGAAACTTCTCTACCAAGTCTCTTAAATGTCGACATTCATTTGTTGAATGCCCATAGGTTTCATGAAAAAGGCAAAACTTTGCTGTCTCATGCTCCTTCTCCGTTGAACCCGCGGAGGAGGTTTCTTATACTAAAGAACATTATAAGTATCTAAGTAGATATTCTCTAACGTATCATTCAAAGGTGTGAGATTTTCAAATGTTCTGAACTGGGGTCTCTTTTGCAAGTCATTTCCTCGATTTTTCTTTTTGTTGTTGTTTCCAGCTTGGCGACCATTACCTTGGTTCTTATTTCCAACATTAACCTCTACCTTCCGAGAGCTATCTCCAGACTGATTGATGGCCATGTTCCTCTATATATCTTCCTTATCCATGGACTTCCTTTTTCAATTAGCATACAATTCCTCTTAACGCGGGATGATATTGGCTTTCTTATAGAATACTTCCCTGGTCAGCAGCAGTTTTCCAGCTAAGTATTTTCTGAACTCCGTATCTTTATCTACGCCATCAATTAAGGCCATTAGGACAGATTGCTCGTGAGGGTCTCTAACCTTCATGATTGCTAAATTGAAGCGGTCTAAGTATGACCTCAGAGTTTCATCAGGACGTTGCATGATGAATGACAGTTCCATGACATTTTTGGACCTTTGAGTATGAAGTCGGAATTGATTTATAAATCTTTCGCTCAATTCTTTGAAACTTGAGATCGATCATGTAGGCAAGCGGGTAAACCACATTAACACCATATCGTCTAGGAAGATCGGGAATGCCTTGCATTTCACTATGTCCGGAGCGGTAGCAACATTCATATACCATGAATATCTCATTAAATGCTAAACCGGGTCCATCCTGCCCGAGTAACGGTTCATAGCCGGTATGTTGAATCGCCTCGGGAATCAGACGTCCAATATGTCACCAGTGAAGGGCGTATGACTGCAGTCTATACACCCAATCCTTGTTTCTTTTTCCATGGCTATTTTCCATGATCTGCCTCACCATTGTCTCAATGTCAGAATTAGTCAAGGTGGATTCAGGATCAGCTCTCCTTGCCCTGCGGGGCCCCCCGATATCTCTTCGATGTACTGCTACCAACTCTGGGGCCTAAGCAGAGCTTCCTTGCTCCATATAGCCATGGTCAATCACGCGGTGAGGGGGTAGTAATGGTTGATTCTGAATAGGGTCATCAATGCCCAGACCCCTATGTAGTACCGTGGGTCCCCCTACAGGCAAAAGAGTGGGATTATTCGTGTTACGATTGTCTGGTCCCAGATTAAGTGCCGTTTCTTCTCGTGAAGGAAGGGATTCGAATCGAAGTTGTCCACATTTTCAGGTCTTTCTAATGGTCGTTGTTGGGGTCTTGGAGGCTCTTCTGGTGAATATGAATCGTCTTGAGTGAAGCAGTGAGTTGGTGAAGGCGTTCTCTACCTTCGAAGTTCGTCTATCTGCCTTCTCATCGCAGCCATATTCTCTTGCATCAAGGTACTCTCACGCCTTTGAGCCTCCAAAGCATCGTTCATCCTTTCCAACATGTCAAGAACGCGGGACATATTTCCTTCTGTTACTGGAGCAGAAGTAGGTAAATAGTCATTAATATTCACAGTTGGATTCAGAGCACTTGAGCCAGGTCGAGCAAAAGCTTCAACGTGGGTGGAACGAGCCAAAATTTCCTTTCTGGGCCATCCTGGGTCATGGTCACATGGTGAGGGCGGTTTGTGCCCCCCCCCCCTCTGGTGGGCGGTTCATGGCTCCATCTTCAGGGCGGTTCGTGGCTCCATCTCCAGGGCGGCTCGTGATCCCTATTTGAGAACGGGTCGTGCCCCCTCTTGGGGTTGGTTCACCCCCTGCGAGCCACGAGCCAGGGAGCTCACTTCAACCTGCTCCTGAACGCTATCTTCGTTAGCTTCGTTTGCTCGAGAAGCTCGTGAATCCTTAGATTTCTTTGTGGCCATAATGTCTTGACTTTGCTGAAATCTTCAAAAAACAAAACAGTGGGAATGCACACTATTTTCTTCGGACTTGAAAATCCAAATAGTAGCGCAATAATCCGACAGGATGAGAATTTGATTCT
Source organism: Allium sativum (assembly GCA_030737875.1). Taxonomy (NCBI): domain Eukaryota; kingdom Viridiplantae; phylum Streptophyta; class Magnoliopsida; order Asparagales; family Amaryllidaceae; genus Allium; species Allium sativum. The sequence goes on along the minus strand of CM060912.1, from coordinate 309,380,007 downwards.
CGGTGAAAGCACCAAAATGTTGGACCAAAATATGGTTCTAACACCCAAGTTGTCTTAAATCGTAGAGAGCTAAAGCTTGAAATGAAGAAAATGCAACAAACACATCAAATTTATAGTGGTTCGGCATTAAAGAGCCTACATCCACTTGATATGACTTTGATTATACGTTTGAATGCAATTACAATCATAATATTCTCTCAATCTCACTTTTACAATGATAATTCACTCAATAAATTCGAGATAACACTGACTACAAACGATGAAAGTATGATAATGGTGGAATCAGAGCTCTTAATTGCCAAAAGATCCTGAAAAATGCTAAGTGATGAGCTATTTATAGGTGATTTCTACAAGCAGTTCGTGAGGACACGTGGCACCAATCCCGAGGACCTCGAAGCCGTTTGTGAGTGGGTGGAGAAATGGTCAACAAGACCGTTACGAACACACGTTATCAGATCCTTCAATCTTGGTGGGCGAAGTCTTGGACTTTATTTCCTGGAAGTAAAGCCGGTTCGTGGTAGAGGGGGTGAGTCGGGTCGTGAAGCTGACCCAGTAGCAGGTCATAGAACCAAACCATGAATGGGTTGTGGTTGTAGATCACGAACGGTTCGTGATGATGAGTCACGAACCCATGATGAGGGGGGCTTTCACGTGCCGGAACGATCCTAAGTGGAGAACCATATCATATATCTGCAAAGACATTAACCTTCCTTGATGTGCACAAGTGATTGAATTCTTGGTGGCTTAATCAAAAACTAGCCAATATATAGTAATGTGGAGATATAAAATTAGCCATATTGTGGAAGCTTGCAGAAAATCCCGCATTATTCAATGAAAATTTGTGGAAAGTTGCAATTATTCATCAAAAAATTGAGGAAATGTATCGACCCGCATTTTTACTGACTTCAAACAAACAAAAACCCGAACCTACGTCGATTCAATGCAAGCAAAAATACGTTTCGTTAACGTTCATTAGAACTAAACACAGCAAAATACAAAACTCACAGCTGAACAGATAAACTATAATATGAAAATATAATTGTAGTGGAAAGTTTTTTTGAAACAAAAACACTTTAAAATAGAAGTCTGATTTTGCATAACTTTGTTGACTTAACCTAATATACCGATAATAGAGTACGTCTGGCCTTCATATTAATCCTCGATTCTCTGTGGAACTCCAAGTCTTCATGCTCTCATCCTAGAAACACTCGCTCGAATCTGACCCGAGCGGTAAACACTCGGGTCAGGCTTGAGTTATATTAGTTATAAAATAATGTAATCAAACCTAACCATGGGGACCATAACCAAACACAACAACCATTCATCCATAGAAACCATAAACCAAGTTTGAAAACATGACTTTTAGAAAAATGAATGATTATAAGCCCCAGGTCCTATCACACAATGAAAACGCAAGCCAGAGGATGGGGGTTTGCCTTATAATCGTAAAACATGCTTAATATAGTTTAAACAAAACATTTCATATTCTAATAATGTCTAGGGTATGGGAAAATCCTTCCAAAAAAATAAACTTATAAGTCTTAGCTCGCATAGTGTCCCATACCCCTATGTTGCCTACATGGGTATACAACTGAAAATCGTAAAAGGGTTCGTATTGGAGTTTGATTTCCATCATGATGGTTACTGATTCGAAAGATCTCTTGACCATTTAGCGGATACCATGTTTGTACACAACAACGCACCCATTTTCTCAATTTGGCGGAATTTAATCCCTACAACCTATTAGTAGGCATGCCACCTCAACTACTGTTAGATCTCCTACAATGTTATTGAAGACATCATTCACAACAAACCCAAAATCATATTTCCTTTTATATTGGAATCTCTATAGAAATTATATTGGTTTATAATCGATATAAACCTCCATATCCAACAAACACTACAAGCAGAATAACGGCACAACCTTTTAAATCCCTTGAATAGTCTAAGTCATCATCCATGGAGACTTATCTCAGTCAATAACCAATATGGTTTCTATTCAATTCCAATTTAATTAAATAGATTGGAAACTTGGATTCTAATTTACCCTTATTAATATTCTCATTTATTAATAAATAAACTTATTTATGTCTAAATGAAGATCTTATTAAATGTCTAAACCGGATTATATTGATGTCGACAGGTGAACTATTCATGAATTGCATATACACAATGGTTTCGTCTGGGTTCCCCAGAAAACATCCGTATCAGTAGGAAGCCACTTCCCTACGAATTGGATAGACCAACTAAAGACACCTTTATATTTAAATAATGGTCTTACTAAAAGTCAAAACTGGATCCCTGAAGGGTTCGCTATAGTTGCTAAATAACTCACTTTAACACGATTCATTTTTATCTTACCAAATATTAATATATATTTGGTCCAAAACAGTTTAAAATCATTTAATACGATTTATCATGATTTTTCCATATTTTTATATAAATTATAAAAACCTTTTAACGAAAAAAATATCCTAATTTGGCACTTGAACTACCAAAACTGGATTTTTCGGTCAAACCGATTTAGACTAGTAGGAAAATCCGACCGTTGAAAAATGTTTCTTTTCCTTTTGTTGGAAAGCTATTCAAATTTCGGACAAAATGTGATGCTTTTCACCAAAATCCAACGGGTAGATCTCCTGGAATTTTAATTTCAAATTTCGGGTCGAAATTCGTGAACTATCGCTACGCGACGAGTCCTATTCGAACCCAAAAGTGACTTGTTATTAAAATTGAGTCGAAATACTTCAAGATAAGTTCAATAATTATTCAAACCATAGTGAATAACTTTTGGAATTCAATTTCCACATTTTTGACCTTCGAATCAATTATTCCACAGTTAAATATTTAAATTAATATTTAAATCATTAAAATAATATTATTCTTCAAAAATGACTATTAAAGTCTCAAAGTTGACTGACGGCCATTATAAAAATAAGTAAGAACATTGAAACCATAATTTCGCAAAACCGAGTCCGTTTGTTAAGCGAACACAACTTAAATTTACTATTCATCGTAAAATCGATTTACTGTTCGTTTCAATATTCGATAAACCATAACTTGTTCTTAACTTCTTCAAAACCAGTTCATTCTTTTGCAAAAGTTCATTGTTATGAAATCAATTTCATTTACGAAAAGTATTGGAACTTAAATTCAAACTTTTATTTTCCCCGATTATTTTATTATTAAAATAACAATTTAAAATCCAATTTCTGGAATGAGACTCATTCAACTCCTGTATAATCCGAGAATTTAGGTATATACAAACATCCAATAAAAATAAACAAGATGTCATGTGTCTAACGAGTTGGAACCAAACTCATTAGTAATTTAACCATATATGTCAGTGTCAATTTGGTTTCTATATTTCTAGAATTTTTTTCCATAACCTCTCATATACGAGATCATCAATACAACCATGCTATTGCCTTAAAAGGCCATCCAAATAACATATCAAACCAAATGATGTTCATAACCATTGGTTAACCCAAACCAAATATCAAACACCTATGACATCCGCAAAGCAACCACATACACAATTTAGTGAACACTTGGGACTGGTGTGGGTCATCATCCCAATACCCTGTGTAGGGATTTACTAATAAATAGCAATCCGTGTAATAAACACATGGGACTAGTGTAATTTCATCCCACGACCTGTGTTGGGTTTCCAAACATTTCAAGCCACACAACAACATGCATGAAATCATCTCACACAAACAAATACCATAAGCAAATGTGAGGGGATAAACCACTCACCATCCCATAGGTTCTTTCAATTCCGTCACTATAGGACCATCATAGCTTTGCACTCAGTCTCTAATGTTTAATAACCTAGCCATTAAGGGTTATAATGAACGTTAGCCCTTGTAATATTAATACCTTTTTTAATTAACATGAATATACTGTTAAATATATATTGATTTCCAAATCTAACTATATTCATACATGAGAATACCTTCTCCATGGATTTAGCTAACTTAAATTCATGATTACAATTTTCAAAGGTCATTATAGCTTTCAAAATATTACACCTAATTTTGCTAATCACTTAAATAGATAATTAGCTTAATACCTTTAGGATCTAACTTTTAATCTCAACAGATTCACAAATAAACTTCGTGGAAGTGATAGGTTATTAATTACAACCTTAATCCATGAATATTCACTACAAATTTACTTGGGTTTTCTCTTTTAGGAATTTATACAAACACCTTGTATGCATATTATTAAAACTAGTTTTAAACACTTTAAATCAAACTATTTCTTACCCAAGAAGCTTGCAGATCTTTGCCTAAGGTATACAAGTCCTTACCCTAGCTTTTCCTTCCATTATCTTCTTCTTTTCCCTTGAAAATCCCTTTTTTATTCGATAAGGGGAAAAACCGTGAGCAACAAGTGGGATGTGGGAGGAGATTTTGTGGAGGAGGTGATTAAATGGAAGAGCTTGGTTCTTCTTTATTACTTCTCTCTTTTCCCTTTAATTTCTCCTTTCCTTTCCTTTGATTTTTCTTTTTATTTTATTCATAAACTTTCGGCCATGAAAGTTCCATGGAGGAAGAGTTTTCAAGAAAAAACGAGATGTTAAAATGAAGATAAGGATAAGCTTAAGGCTTATTTATAGTAAAGGCAAATGCATGGATGATTGACACATGGCTTGTGGATAAGCATGGAAGAATGAGTGGCCCATATTCATCCTTATCCTTAGGATTAGTAACTTGTGTTTTCTCAAGCACCTTCCGGCATTGTGTCGGAGTATCAAATGATAACGGTTTTCAGAAATTCTTTGACCATAAGGTCCAGTTTCTAACGTACCTCAATCCTATGTGTTCAAATATAAAATCTGAGTTCATTTTCATTTTTAGATAATTTATTTAAGTTTTATTTTGTTAATAACTTTTTATATTCAATAAGGAATTTTCTCAGACTTTATACATAGCTAATATCCTATGTTTAGAATTTTCCTGGATAGGTCTTAGGTTCTAGTTTTGCCGTTAGCACTATCAAATTCCAATTACCATTAAAATTTAGTTCAAATTTTGGCCCTTTATTTTTTCCCTTTCCACATACGAATACCGTTACATGCGAAACTTCCCTAAGTACTAAAATTCACTATTCTGAATCGAACGGAGGTGGTCTCACGATCTACTGATATCCCATTCTCAAGATATCCTCAAAATTGTTCGATTTTAGTTCAAGTTTTAACCTTTCAATCTTTAATCAATATTAAATAGGTTCTGTTTTTGGTCAAACTTGGTTGGTTACCTAATATCATTATTCGGGATTCAATGGAACCAGTTCCGAGGTCTAGAAATATTTCTTATACTTCCTTTGTAAACATGTTATTTTTATATTAAAACTCATTATTATAACCATGTTCCAATAATATCATTATCCATTTTCAATTTTATTTTGATTCTTATGAAATTTGAAAGTTCTAAATTGGTTCCAAATTTTCGGGTCGTTACATTCTCTCCCACTTAAAAGATTTTGTCTTCAAAATCGAAGACTGAAATAGAGATTGTCTACTCAATCATGTTATAACAAAGTTTATCAAAAAGATACCATAATATTATATATATATATATATATATCCATACATCCATACAACCATTCAAATATATACATCCGAACGAACTTCCTTTTATATTACATACATTCTTAAAATATTAGTTTTAACCTTAGGATAATATTACTAATTAAACGACCATTTCCTTCCGACCTACTCCAGGATTCTTATCCTAATTCGTCATTAAGTGGTAAACTCGATTTTTCTATATTATAGTACTTGACAGTATGTCCTACTTCCCTATACCGGAAGCATCTTATCTCCCCTTTGGGTTTCTTTTTCCTTTCTACACAATTGTGGACATAATGCCCCTTCTGCTTACATCGGAAACAAGTTATGTTGTTTTGTATCTTTTCCTTGATTTCCTTCTTATTCATGTTTTTCATTGGGCATAGGACTGCATAATGTTCCTCTTTATGGCATTTATAACAACAAACACGTACAAATTTTCCTTTATTCTTATGTTTCCTGGAGTAGCTACGAATATACTTGCATAGGCCTAACGTTGTTTCTTCTTCTATCTGCTCATAAATCCTTCTCGTTTGTTTTCAAGTCATCTTTCTAGGTTTAATTCCAGATGGATCACATTTATCTGTACCCTACATTATTTAATATTTTATCAAAATATTTTTATAATTCCTTAACAAATACCTCGACTGTCCAAAATCATTGAAAATTCAAATTTCTTAATTAGTTAAACTGATTATTATCTCCAGCAATCAATAAGTGGATTAAATTTTCCAAGTCATAACTTTCTTCAAAACATATATCCTTTTTACGAAAATATACTTTTGGACAAAATTATTTCATAAAAACTGGGTTAGACTGCTCTATTTAACTGTTTAGAAACACCTATCGATACAGTGGTACCTTACTGCACCGACCAATTTTCATAACTCAGTCAACAAATCAATCCAACACAAAGCCATTTGTATATCAAATTACAAATACGTCTCTCATATTTATATATATAATATGAATACACTTACAACCAACTCATTCTAGGGTATCACTAACCCTATCTCTAATGAGTCACCTGTCTTAGGATACTACTAATCCTATCTTTGACAAGTCTATATTCCACAGAGCCAATGTTATCGCTTAACCTTAAGCTCTGATACCAACTGTAATGACATGCAATTTTACTTACTTCAAACCGACAAAAACCCGAACCCACGTCAATTCAAAGCAAGCAAAAATACGCTTCTTTAGGGTTCATCAGAGAAAAACACAGTGAAATACAAAACTCACAGCGGAATAGATAAAATATAAATGAAAATATCATTGCTGCGGAATTTTTTTAAAACAAAAACACTTTAAAATAAAAGTCTGATTTTGCATACCTTTCTCGGCTTAGCCTAATATACCAATAATAGAGTACGCCCGACATTCATATGAAACCTCGATTCCCTACGGAACTCCTAGTCTTCAAGCTTTCATCCTAGAAACATTCGCTCGGATCTGACCCGAGCGATAAACACTCGGGTCAGGCTTGGGTTATATTAGTTATAAAATAATGTAATCAAACCTAACCATAGCAACCATAACCAAACATAACAACCATAAACCAAGTTTGAAAACATTACTTTTAGAAAAATGAACGATTATAAGCCCCTTCCTTATGAATTGGATATACCAACTAAAGACACCTTTATATTTAAATAAAGGTCTTAGTAAAAGTCAAAATCAGATTCCCTGATGGGTTCACTTTAGTTGCTAAATAGCTCACTTTAACACGATTCATTTTTATCTTTCCAAATATTAATATATATTTGGTCCAAAACACTTTTAAAACATTTAATACGATTTATCATGATTTTTCCATATTTTTATATAATTTATAAATACCTTCTTACGAAAAAAAATCCGAATTTGGCATTTGAACTGCCAAAACTGGATTTTCCGGTCAAACTGATTTAGACTTGAAGGAAAATCCGATCGTTGAAAATGTTTCATTTTCTTTTGTTGGAAAGCTATTCAAATTTCGGATAAAACGTGATGTGTTTCACGAAAATCCGATGGATAGATCTCCCGAAATTTCACTTTAGTTGCTAAATGTTTCTTTATCCTTTCCATGTACGGATACCGTTTTACGCGAAACTTCCCTGAGTACTAAAATTCACTATTCTAGATCCAACGGAGGTGGTCTCATGATATAGCGATATCCCATTCTCAAGATATCTTCAAAATCGTTTGTTTTTAGTTCAAAATTTAACCTTTCAATCTAATCAATATTAAATAGATTCTGTTTTTAGCCAAACTTGGCTGGTTATCTAATTTCTTTTTTTTGGATTCAACGGAACTAGTTATAGGGTCTGGAAATAAGAATTTTTTATAATTTCTTTGTGATCATGCTATTTTTATATTAAAACTCATTACTATAACCATGTTTCAATTATATCATTATCCATTTTCAATTTTATTTTGATTCTCATGAAATTTGGAAGTTCTAAATTAGTTCCAAATTTCTGGGTAGTTACATTCCCTCCTACTTAAAAGATTTTGTCCTCAAAATCAAAGAGGAACCAGACATTGTCTACTCGATCATGTTATAACAAAGTTTATCAAAAGATATCATAATATTAGATACATACATACATATATATATATATATGTATGTATCCATACATCCATACAACCATTCAAATACATACATCCGAACAAACTTCCTTGTATATTTACATGCATTCTTAAAATATTAGTTTTAACCTTAGGAGAATATTACTAATTAAACGACCATTTCCTTCTGGCCTACTCCAGGTTTCTTATCCTAATTCGTCATTAAGTGGTAAACTCGATTTTTCTTTATTACAATACTTGATAGTATGTCCTACTTCCCTACACAGGAAGCATCTTATCTCCCATTTGGGTTTCTTTTTCCTTTCTGGACAATTGTGGACATAATGCCCCTTCTTCTTACATCAGAAACAAGTTATGTCTTTTTGTACCTTTTCCTTGCTCTCCTTCTTATTCTTGTTTTTCGTTGGGCATAGGACTGCATAATGTCCCACTTTATGGCATTTATAATAGCAAACACCTACAATTTTTCCTTTATTCTTATCATTCCTGGAGTAGCTACGAATATACTTGCATAGGTCTAACCTATTTTCTTCTTCTATCTGCTCACAAATCCTTCTCGTTTGTTTTTTAGTCATCTTTCTAGGTTTAACTCCAGATGGATCGTAGTTATCCTTATCCTACAACATTTAATATTTTGTCAAAAGAGTTTTATAATCCCTTAACGAATACCTCAACTATCCAAAATCGTCGAGAATTCAAATTTCTTAATTAGTTATACTATTTATTATCTCCAGAAATCAATTAGTGGATTAAATTTTCAAAAACTTAGCTTTCATCAAAACAGATATCCTTTTAACGAAAATATACTTTTGGACAAAATTATTTCATAAAATCTGGGTTAAACTACTCTATTTAAGTGTTTAGAAACACCTATCGATATAGCGTTACCTTACTGCACTGACCAATGTTCATAACTCACTCAACTAATCAATCCAACACAAAACCATTTGTATATCAAATTACAAATACATCTCTTATATTTATATATATATATTTACACCCAACTCAGTCTAGGGTATCACTAACCCTATCTCTAATGAGTCACTTGTCCTAGGATACTACTGATCTTATCTTTGACAAGTCTATATTCCACAGAGCCAAGGTTTTCGCTTAACCTTAAGCTCTGATACCAACTTTAGACCGACATTTTTACTTACTTCAATCCGACAAAAACCCGAACCCACATCGATTCAATGCAAGCAAAAATACGTTTCGTTAGGGTTCATCAGAGAAAAACACAACGAAATACAAAACTCACAGCGGAACAGATAAAATATAATATGAAAATATCATTACAGTAGAATTTTTTTTAAAACAAAAACACTTTAAAATAAAAGTCTAATTTTGCATACCTTTGTCAGCTTAACCTAATATACCGGTAATAGAATACGCCCGACCTTCATATGAAGCCCCGATTCTCTGCCGAACTCCTAGTCTTCAAGCTTTCATCTTGGAAACACTCGCTCGGATCTGGCCCGAGCGATAAACACTCGGGTCAGGCTTGGGTTATATCAGTTATAAAATAATGTAATCAAACCTATTCATAGAGACCATAACCAAAAACAACAACCATTCATCCATAGCAACCATAACCTAAGTTTGAAAACATGATTTTTAGAAAACTGAACAATTATAATCCCCAGGTCCCATCACATAATGCGAGCGCAAGTCGAAGGATGGGGGTTTGCCATGTAATCGCAAAACATGCTTGGTATAGTTTAAACAAAACATTTCATATTCTAATAATGTCTAGGGTGTGGGAAAATCCTTCAAAAAAATAAGTCATAAATCTTAGCTCGCATAGTGTACCATACCACTATGTTAGCTACATAGTTATACAACTAAAAATCGTAAAAGGGTTTGTATTAGAGTTTGAATTCCATCATGATGGTTACTGATTCGAAAGATCTCTTGGGAATTCATCGGATACCATGTTTGTACACAACACCGCACCCATTTTCGCAGGTTGGTGGAATTTAATCCCTACAACCTATCAGTAAGCAGGCCACCTCACCTACTGGGTCCATCGATTCAGTGCAAAACATAAAGTCATGCTGATCTAACCATCAGCATATTATTATAACGGGGTGTGAGGCTATCACGAGGTCTCGTCATACACAAAGCTACGCGTTTAAGCCATGCTTTGATCATCACCACAGAGCCCTTCTTTTCAACAAAAGCTCTGACATTGCCAGCACTTAGCATGCCCCATGGCCATTTCATGTCAGACATGCAGTCCATCCACAAGTCCGTTCTGGGAATAGGAACGAAACCGTAGGCACTTGATTCCACATCCCAGCCTGGGAGTGCAAGTCCTTGCAATCCGATACGCTTCAAGTACAGTCAGATAATGCCGTTACTTTAACCTCTTGAGGAGCGACCCCGAGACATCAACAAGCTATTCATTCTATGTGAAGAATACCAATCTTCAACCATTATAATTGATAACTTAATCATTTCACATCGTATAATTATTCAGAATGAATAAAAATCCGGACTTTCCAAATAATTAGCGCATCTTTTAAAGCCAACCGGTTTACATGATCTCATGAACCTCATTCCATTCTTTTATTCAATCTATTCATTAAAACTATATTAAATTTTTAGACGTCAAAATTCTTCATTTCTATATCATGGAGCAAAATTGGTATCTTATGTTTTGGTAATTTTAATTACCTTTCAAATCCTATTCCTTCAAATCGTTCTGAAAGATTTCAAATCAAATATTCTGATTACTTAACTTCAAATTCCAAGTTAAATCTTTACAATAATCCTTATTGATTATTCGCCATTTGCCTCTGTAAAAACATGATTATTCCTTTCCCGAAAATCTTTATAAATAAAGATTTCATTTTCTTAACTTGGAAAATTATATTACGTTTTCATGGGCCAAAGAACAATGTTATTGAAGACATCATTCACAACAAACCCAAAATCATATTTCCTTTTATATTGGAATCTCTATAGAAATCATATTGGTTTGTAATCGATGTAAACCTCCGTATCTAACAAACACTATAAGCGGAATAACGACACAGCCTTTTAAATCCCTCGAATAGTCGAATTCATCATCCATGGAGACTTATCTCAGCCAATGACCAGTCTGGTTTCTATTCACTTTAATTTAATAGATTGGAAACTTGGATTCTAATTTACCCTTAATAATATTCTCATTTATTAATAAATAAACTTATTTATGTCTAAATGAAGATCGTATTAAGTGTTTAAACTGGATTATATTAATGTCGATAGGTGAACTATTCATTAATTGCAGATACACAATGGTTTCGCCTGGGTTCCCCAGAAAACATCCATATCAGTAGGAAGCCGCTTCCCCACGAATTGGATAGACCAACTGAAGACACCTTTATATTTAAATAAAGGACTTACTAAAGGTCAAAACCAGATTCCCTAAAGGGTTCACTTTAGTGGCTAAATGTCTCACTTTAACACGATTCATTTTTATCTTACCACATATTAATATATATTTAGTCCAAAAGACTTTTAAATCATTTAGTACAATTTATCATGATTTATCCATATTTTTATATAAGTTATAAACACCTTTTTATGAAAAAAATCAGAATTTGGCACTTTAACTTCCGAAACTAGGTTTTCCGGTCAAATTGATTTAGACTTATACGAAAATCCGACCGTTGAAAAATGTTTCTTTTTCTTTTGTTTGAAAGCTACTGAAATTTCGGACAAAACGTTATGCATTTCGCAAAAATCCGACGGTTAGATCTCCCAGAAATTTATTTTCAAATTTCCAATCGAAATCCGCAAACTGCCGCTACGTGATGAGTCCTATTCGAACCCAAGAGTGACTTATTATTAAAACTGAGTCGAAATAAGTTCAATAATTATCCATACCATATTCAATAACTTTTGGGATTGAATTTCCACATTTTTGACATTTAGATTAATTATTCTGCATTTAAATATTTAAACTAATATTTAAATCATTAAAATAATATTATTCTTCAAAAATGATTATTAAAGTCTCAAAGTTGGCTAACATCCATTATAAAAATTACTAAGAACATTGAAACCATAATTTCGCAAAACCGAGTCCGTTTGTTAGGCAAACGCAACTTCAATTTACTATTCATCGTAATATCGATTTGCTATTCGTTTCAATATTCGATAAGTCATAACTTGTTCTTACTTCTTCAAAACCAGTTCGTTCTTTTGCAAAAGTTCATTATTATGAACTCAATTTCATTTCCGAAAAGTATTGGAACTTAAATTCAAACTTTTATTTTCCCCGATTATTTTATTATTAAAATAATCATCTAAAATCTAATTTCTGGAATGAGACACATTCAACTCTTGTATAACCCGAGAATTTTGTATATACAAACAACTAATAAACATAAACAAGATGTCATGTGTCTAATGAATTGCAACCAAACTCGTTAGTTATTTAACCATATATGTCAGTGTCAATTTGGTTTCTATATTTCCAGAAAATTTTGCCATAACCTCCTTAATATGGGAGCATCGATACAACCACATTATTGAATTAAAAGGCCATCCAATTCACATATCAAACCAAATGGTGTTCATAACCATTGGTCAAACCAATCCAAATATCGAACACTATGACATCCGCAAAGCAACCACATACGCAATTTAGTGAACACTTGGGACTGGTGTGGGTCATCATCCCAATACCCTGTGTAGGGATTTACTAATAAATAGCAATCCGTGTAATAAACACATGGGACTGGTGTAATTTCATCCCACGACCTGGGTTTCCAAACTATATCAAACATTTCAAGCCACACAATAACATGCATGAAATCATCTCACACAAACAAATACCACAAGCAAATGCGAGGGGATAAACCACTCACCATCCCGTAGGTTCTTTCAATTCCGTCACTATAGGACTTTCACAGGTTTGCACTCACTCTCGAATGTTTAACAACCTAGCCATTAAGGATTATAATTAACATTAGCCCTTGTAATATTAATACCTTTTTTAATTAACATGAATATACTTTTAAGTATATATTGATTTCCAAATCTAACTATATTCATACATGAGAATACCTTCTCCATGGACTTAGCTAACTTAAATTCATGATTAAAATTTTCAAAGGTCATTATAGCTTTCATTGTATTACACCTATTTTTGCTAATCACTTAAATAGGTAATTAGCTTATTACCTTTAGGGTCTAACTTTTAATCTCAACAGATTCACATATAAACTTCGTGGAAGTGATAAGCTATTTGACTTCAACCTTAATCCATGAATATTCACTACAAATTTACTTAGGTTTTCTCGTTTAGGAATTTATACAAACTCATTGTATGCATATTATTAAAACTAGTTTTAAACACTTTATATCAAACTATTTCTTACCCTAGAAGCTTGCATATCTTAGCCTAATGTATATAAGTCCTTCCCTTAGCTTTTCCTTCAATTATCTTCTTCTTTTCCCTTGAAAATCCTTTTTTTAATTTAATAAGGGGGAAAAACGTGAGCAACAAGTGGGAGGTGGGAGGAGATTTTATGGAGGAGAAGGTGATTAAATAGAAGAGCTTGGTTCTCCCTCACTTCTTCTCTCTTTTCCCTTTAATTTCTCTTTTCCTTTCCTTTGATTTTTTTTTTTTAATTTTATACATAAAATTTCGGCCATGAAAGTTTCATGGAGGAGGAGTTTTCAAGAAGAAAAGAGATGTTAAAAATGAAGGTAAGGAAATGCTTAAGGCTTATTTATAATAAAGGCAAATGCATGGATGAATGACATGTGGCTTGTGGATAAGAATGAAAGAATGAGTGGCCCATATTCATCCTTATCCTTAGGAATAGTAACTTGTGTTTTCTCAAGAACCTTCCGTCCTTGTGTCGGAGTATCTAACGATAACGGTTTTCAGAAATTCTTCAACCATAAGTTCCTTTTTCTAATGTAGTTCAATCCTATGTGTTCAAGTATAAAATCTGAGTTCATTTTCATTTTCAAATAATTTATTCTAGTTTAGTTTTATTAATAACTTTTTGTTTTTGATAAGGAATTTTCTCAGACTTTATACATAGCTAATATCCATTTAGAATTTTCATGGATAAGTCTCAGGTTCCAATTTTTCCGTTAGCACTACCAAATTCCAATTACCGTCAAAATTTAGTTCAAATTTTGGCCCTTTTATTTTTTCCTTTCCGCATACGGATGTAGTTTTACGCGAAACTTCCTTAAATACTAAAATTTACTATTCCAAATCCAATGGAGGTGGTCTCACGATCTAGCGATATCTCAAGATATCCTCAAAATCGTCTGTTTTTAGTTTCAATTTTTAAACTTTCAATCTTTAATCAATATTAAACGAATTCTATTTTTGGTCAAACTTGGCCGGTTTCCAATTTCATTATTCCGGATTCAATGGAACCAATTTCAAGGTCTGGAAATAAAATTTTCTTATATTTCCTTTGTAAACATGTTATTTTTATATTAAAACTCATTATTATTACCCTTTTCCAATTATACCATTATCCATTTTCAATTTTATTTTGATTCTTATGAAATTTGGAAGTTCTAAATTGGTTCCAAATTTCTGAGTCATTACAGGAAATGTCCGCAATTATTTACTGGATAATTGTAGAAATTTGTGCAACTTTTGAATATAATTGCATAAATATTTGTAATTATTCACTGAATAATTGCACGATTTACGCAATTATTTTGTAATTAATTTATAAAGACTTAATTTATATTTTCCTTTTGGGAAGTAGCTTCCTTGTATTAAGTTTGATTTTAAGGACTTATGTCAAATACTCACAATAAAAAAATGTGTAAATTACATTTTATGAAAACTAGAGAGAAATTATTTCAAATCCAGAGGTTAGTCATACTCTGGCAACTTTACATACGGTAGAGTTTGATTTTGTTGTGTGTGATGATGGATAAGTCGACATACAATTCACTCTACAGAGCCATACATGATATCCCGTTATACAGCTCCTTGTTCATTTCTTTCAAAGTAATTGGATTCTATTCTTCGCTCAAGAATCTCTTCCCTTCTTCCACTCGATTTTTCTGGTTCCTATATAATTTTTATGTATTTGAATGCAGAACTTTAGTAGTGCTTATCCGTAAACATTCCTCTTATTTATGATTAACTCCTTTTAGAACTTTTATTGAGTGAACACATTTCAATGTAAAATGGATCTTTTTCTATTATTCAGAGATTTCTTTTTTAAAAGTACGAATCGAAGTTTGAAATCTAATTTTAAGATCTTCCATTTCAGAAACCAAAGACGAAAGAAATTTTCAAAACCATCCCCAATGATTACTAGTTCTAAGCTTTTCATCTATGGCCAACTTCTTTCGGATATAAGCCTTAATTTGAATTGTTAAACCATATTTTATTTTTAGGTTCTTTCACTATATTTTCAATATAACTACCCTTTTGGCATTAAAGCAATAAAAGCAGAGCATTTTCTATCATTCAAACAAGTTAAGAAGCATCTTAACTTTATATTCGAAATGCCAAATAAATCAATGTCTAAGTCCCTTTCTACAATCGCATTACTTTACAAAAAGGACGTACCAAAATAAAGCAAATAGGGTTGGTGCAGCTGATTGATGGTCTGGACTGTGAGACTGGCAGTCACGAGTTTGAACCGAGAAATTATGACCCTTAAACATGCACCAATAATATGTGTTATGTAGGAAAATGCTTCTTAGGAATTTACAAGTGAATGTTAGTTCTTTTGGTATTCAAAAAAGTACTAAAATAATTAGGCGTGGACATAAACCGCACTGCCTATACCAGACCGTAAAAATGGTGTCAAAAACCGAACTGAATCCTCTCTCTAAAGCAAATACCCTAAACCAAACCGACTCGCATGATATGATTCAGTTGCCGCTTGAGCTACTAACCCAACCGTATCAAATCGAACCAAACCAAACCGAATACCTGCACTAATAATCCTATGATAAAAATATAACTAGTTTATATCTATTTTTATTTTGACGATATATATTATATTATCAGTGTATCTTGTTATATTAATAATAATGGCTATCACAAAGGAATTTTTTATAGTTTTAGCATAATAGTTTACAGATCATTTTTTTGGATAATGCTAGTTATAATCTTATTTTAGTTATCTTACTTAATGTTTATGCATTAATTAACATTGATGTTTGGTTAATGTAAACAATTTTACTTTTCAATAAACGTAAAATTGAATTATTGATACAGTTAGAAACTAATCTTTCAATTCAGGATTACATGTTTGTTTTAACCTTCAAGTGACAATGTCACACAATTGTAAATTAATTGTTAGTGGAAGTAATTCTTTTATTCCATATTTAATATGGGTTCAAACCGGAACCGAACCAAAACTGGATCGTATTACAATAAAATCGGACCGAAATCGAACCGTTTGAATGGTCGATATAATGATTTGTATTTTTGATCAACCGTATGATGTGCTGCAGAAGCGATTTGGGCTCCAAACCGCACCAGACTGAACCATGCCCACCCCTAAAAATAATCATTTGTTGAAGGGATTAAAGAACAAAAGTTTGAAGTATTCCACTTTCAAGTTTAATAATAATAAAATTTAAGCGCACAAATCCAAAAGGCACTGCCTAAAGGTGTTAAAAAAATTCATTCAACATTCGATATATTATGCAAGGCGGTCATTTGGAAATGCTTAAATGTTACCTGTTGGTTTCGGTATATTCAAAAGCTGTTTATGAACTCATGTCACATGTTTAAGGGAAAATGGACATGTCACATAAATATTAAGGAAATTTTATAAAAATTGTGTGTTTTATGTGAGAAAAAGAGAATAAGAAGGAAGATGGGGATTTGACCCACATCTTAGAAGAATAGAAACTATACTTACTTATATATATATCTTTCTAAAGAGGAGGTTGGCCTCTTTAGGAAACCAGATTTCTGCTTCGTGCTAGGAAATGCAGAATGCAGATATTAAGGAAAAACAAACATTAGAGGGGGAGAGGTGAATAGTGTTTACGAGGAATTTATGAAAATCTTAAACTTAAATGATCTACTATATGAATCACACACAACAAACATGATCACAGACATAGAATCAAACACAAACACATAAACAGATAAACATAAAATGCAGAAAAGGAAAGAACACATCGGATTTTATACTGGTACGCATTACCCCTACGTCCAGTCCCACGCAATGCTGGATTGCGTAGAGTTTTTTTAATATCACTATCCAAGTACAATCCTCTTGATTTAATGGCTACAAGGTTAACACCGCTCCAACCACTGTTTATTTCATGGCTACAAGATTAACACCGCTCCAACCACTCTTGATTTCACGGCTATAGGATTACCACCGCTCACTTTCCTTGATTTCAAGGTTGCAAGGAGCATACCCTTTACCAAACACTTCCTAAATGATTACAAAAGCCTTATAACTCTTCAATAGCCCTTCAATTCAGAGAGTAATGAGTAGATGGTGAGAAAAGAAGAAGTTTTATGTAATTAGAGTATAAATTGGCCAAGTAGAAGTGTAGAAATCAATAAAATATGAAATATTAAGGGTGAGATAAAGAGGGGTGAAGATAGAGAAGAAGAATGAACAAAAAATTTGAAATTAACCCCTATTTATAAGATTTGAAAGGTTACAATGCTTCTGGAACGTTACAAATAGTGAAAAGACACTTCCTTTGAAAATTGAGTTTATGACAGTTGTAGGTCGACATATGTAGTATAAAATATTTTTTAAACTATTTTTCAAGTGTTTTACTATATATATAATTCTGAAAATTCTTGAATTAAAACATAGTGATATAAATGAATATTATAAAATGTAATATCATATGAAAACATAATTATATATTATATAAACATACTTATAAAATTATGGAGTTTAAAACTATCAAACCATAAGATTACAAAACTATATAACTATATAAACTTATATATATTATAACTTTAACTTTATTTAAAATCACAAGTAAGGTAGAATAATTTGAAAACAATTTGAAAACAGAATTTGAATTTGAAAACAGAATTTGAAATTTGAAAATCAGAATTTTGAAAAATAGAATTTGAACCTAGAGTGCTATTTAGAGTCTTACATCTAAACTAGAATCTATTACTATATTTATCTTGAACCCTTGAACTATTGAAAACTTGATTACTTGTGAGTCTTGAACTCCTCTGAATTCTGAATCTCTTGAAACTCTAAAACTATACAGTCTTCAGTATTTAAGCCCTGTATACAAATCATGCATATATATATGTATATATATTCTAGATAGGAATGTTAGTATATTTTTATAATCAATGTTAATTGAAATAAGGCTGTTGTCATCAAAACTCCATTCTCGAACACTTCATCGTAAGAATGGAGATCTTGCAAGATCTAACGCGCGTTACTGTCTGAACAACCGAACCGGGATGGGTTTGGCTTTTGGTCCAAAATATAATTTTGGACGTAATAATTATGGTTAGAATAAGCTATATTTGAACCCGTTAGCAAGATCATATTCAAATATGAATAGGATGAATAGCGGGAAATTTAATATAGTTGTTGGAACTGGCGAGAACGTTTGAAAATTCAAATGAAAAGATGTATACTTAATAAGATAAACGTCGTTTGGGAAGATACACGATTCTTACAATCGAAGATGTATATCCTCACATCTATGAATAGTAGCATGTAGAAACGTTTTAAAACCAGACTTCCGATTTCATCTTCTTCCTTATTACACTGCCCAGGAATCATTGCGAAATCCTAAATTCAGAAATGCCTAAAAGTACTACAATTTCGGAATTGAGAGAGTCACAAAAGCATTGCAAATTAGTTTCTTCTTATTCTATTCTCCTCTTTTATTTATTTCAAAATTACAAAATGTTATGCGATATTCAGGTCATAAATCAAAAATTCTTATCAATGTTGTTAACTCATAAGATGTTTGGATAGATTCCGACAGTACTATCATAATCGATCAAGCAGATTAACATCTCGACTCGATTGTATATAAGGAGATGATTTGCCTTAACTCATAGCACTCATTTGTTTGATTAAGCAAGTGGTAAGGGCAAATATATTCTTAAGAAAAGTGTCATTAATGTGCCTTGGGGTGACCGCTAAATATTTGAGTTTATCTCCATTGTGTCATTTCATCACATTCGTAGAAACACTCAGAAACAATTTTAAGACATTAATTCGACGACACCATACGGTTTAAAAGAGTTCGCTTCTATTTTACCAAATTGGAAGATTCAATGGAATTAATTTCAGGCATTGACAAAAGAAGATGCATTTTTTGTTAATCAGATTAAAAGTGGTTTATGTCCTTACGAATTTAAAGCCAACATAAATAGAAAACGAGTCAGCTATATAGGTACAGTTGAGGTTGAAATCAAAATAGGATAAATACGTATGCAAGACACACATATGCAATGGTAAGATAGATACACTTTTTGATATATGTATATATATATATATATATATACATTCACTAAGGGAATGCATTAAGTTTCATGAAGCATTATAGGTAAACAGACACAGAATATTACAAGACGTATATAAATAAGATAGCAGCGGAAATTCAAATTTTTATTTCAAACATAAATTATAACATCGTGGTCCAAAATACCATAAGTCACAAAAACCATTACAATAATATAACTTTTGTCCTGTACCATCAAAGTACATAAATATATAAATAACATAATTCCCCAAAAAAAGAGCCAAGCCATAGTAAAGATAAGAACTTGAGCTATACTTCAAAAGCAGCTCTAACAAGGTGATAATCGAGTCTTGACTAAGCCTGAGGATTCCCTCCCTGCGAACCTAGGGGGGAAACGGAATAAAGAAGAGGTAACAAAAAGGATCAGACATAAAGTCTGGGGAGTCCAGTTACTTTTAGTAAGTAAATAAGCAAAAGTAGCATGATAAGCATATACGATGGATAAGGAAGATAACATCATAAAAGGTGAGCTCGGCAAGGTAACATGATGGAGTATATATGCTTCGGTAATGATTACCCTATACTATTACTAGTATAACCAAAATGAGATGATCCCTTCCACTCTAAAATTGTAGACTTAGGCATACGTCCAGATGTACCGTAACTGCTACCCTGATCGATTGACTCCTAATCCGCATAGATACGTTGTGCTGGCCCCACAGTAAGAGGTATCACTTAATAAAGTGGCAACCCCTCGTCTTAATCATGTGCACAACCATATCTACATGTGTCATGGTCGTCTTATCCCCTTTTGCCCGGCTCATGCACACGCACAGCCCGGTCGGTTTGCGCCGCCCGCACTGTCCCCCACGTTTGGATCTCTTACAATCAGTCCAGTAAGCATGCCCATTCTTTGACCTAGTTCGAAGTAGATGTTTGATACCAACCCCGGGTTACTGGATGAAATGGGTCCCACACAATATGATACAAGCTCTCCCCATTATCTTGTATCCCCCACTATGTTTTTATTGGCTATGTATACAATTAGGTGTCTTTAATTACATAACCTTATTATTTCTACAAGTTATGCTTACCCTAAAAGGTGTCTTTAATTATATAACTTTATTATTTCCTCCGGTTATGTATACCATCTTTAATTACATAACCTTATTGGGTTAAGTTTGTGGACCTATATGTAAATATTACCCACCCCCTACGATTTACTTAACCCACCCCCTGTTCAACCAAATTTACTTAACCCCAAATTTTAGTTCATATTCATACAATCCCTATGGATTCAACTAGGTTAAGTATTACAATTTGTTACCATGTCCATTTATGGTTATAATGAGCTAGACCTCCCACATTAGGCCTACAGCTTGTGGAAGCTAGATATGTCAGTCGGGTTCGAGCAGTCTTCTTCCACAAGTTGGGCCTAAACTCGTGTCTTAGCCCGTCTCGTGTTTGTGCACTTTGACCCCTCACATTAGATTTAACATTTGCGGTTGCTGGATATGTCGGTCAGGTCCGAGCAGACTTCCACCACAAATGCAGTCTAGCCTCGTGTCATAAGTGTTGTTACAGTTTTCTAATTACTGTAATCCTAGGCATTTTAATTATTAACCAATTAGTTATATCTATGCCTTTGTAAGTGTTCATGCCCATTTTTATAATGGATAATATGTCAAAATTCATGTTCATCATTCAAGTTATGTCAATTCTAATGTTTTCCCCCGCTCCCTAACTAACGCATTCGCATATAATTCGCGGCATACCTAGGCTAGACAATAGCCTAGTCATAAACAATAAAAGGGAATGGTGATGGGAATATGACAAAAGTGATTGTTCTAACATAAATGGCATAATCATATACTAACATAGTGTTAAGGTGAACATATAAGCATAGATCCAATGAAATGGTGGTGGTTAACTAGTTTTAACATAGCAAAGATGTTAAGATGAGCATGACAAGATCTAAATATTAATTTAGATGTCCAACCGGTTCATATCTAATATGATAAGCACAAGGAGATCTAAATAATAAACTAGATATGACTAATAATTTAGATGTCTACATAATTCAGATCCACTAGTTAAGATTAGATCTGATACAAATAAGATTTAAGGTCCACATCATAGAATGCCATAGAAGTTACAATAGATCCGACTAGATAGAGATTTAGATCCAAGTAATAACCAATTTCGGAATGTTATATGTTTATAATTTACAATGGATCCAGTATAATTTAGTCACAGGAACAAATCCAAACTATAGTCATATCAGGTTTAGTTTAAAATATTTAAATCTAAAACAACTAAGAACTCACAATGTTTGGATTAGAAAATAAAACTAGAAAAGAAGCTTGTTGAG